>OX376355.1:10000000-12400000 GCA_947369235.1 Udea olivalis
TTTTGGAATTTTAAATTTTCTAGAGAATGTTTTGATTTTTGTGTCAGAGACTTATTTGATGGTTCTTTTAATGCAGTTCAATATTAAGCGTTTAGTTAGCTGAACTTCAATTGGGATCATAATATATTTTATTTTCACATCCGCTATTCTATTTTCTTACTTACACGGTCACTTTTATTGTTGCAATGACAAAAACGGTTCTTACCATAAAGTGACGATCTTACGATATTTCTAAAAGATTACGAACGTTGAAATAACGACGGTATCTACAAGATTCAATAGAAGAAACACTACTATTTAATGAAAATGAACTGAAAATTACAAAATGGTCGTAACCAAAGTTGGATACAGCCTTCCGGGTCAAAGAACGAAAATCGTTTATTTGACTCTTTGAAAAACAGAGTACGGTAGCGGGTTTAACTCTAAATAAGGCAGTTACCCTTCTCCTCGTTACCCAACCCGGGCACGCAGCTAGCGGGTCGACGCCGCATTGGACCGTGAAAACTGAAATAACTTGGATTCTCGCCAGATATAGCCTATTTCGCACCTATGGAAGCTCAGCTTTGTAATATTAAATGCTTGTAAAAGGATGTTGTGGTAATTTGCAATTTGTAAAACTTAGTTAAGTAAGTATGATTTGCTTTAAACAATTAGGTAGTAAGCTTAAGCAAATATTGGACCACTGAATCGTCAATGTCGAAGAAAGAAATATTTAAAAAAAACCCTATACGCAGAACGGGAAGCAACTTGTTTTGTGCTATGTAGTGCAGCAAGCAAGCACGTTTTTTCGAACTGCTATTATACCTGACAAAGGTCATTATCGGCTACAAGTTCGATTGAATTAAAAATCTAGCAATATAGGAGCGATTCAATAATTTGTTTGAATGCTTATGAGTTTATAAGATAGATAATTTCCACCCCTGCATTTCCGTTACTTAAGTCGCGCTCCTGGTATTTTATATAATAATAATGTATGCCTTTTGTGCGCTTTCAAAAGGTTTTATAGAAAGGACAGCGAAGATATTATGCTAAACAACTAGAGAAAATACGTAGGGCATTTTTTTAGTTTCCTTAACGTTTTATTTCATTGGTTTTCAGTTACATTTTCAGGTTTTGCAAAGGCAAACAGAAATTGTTGGTGACTTCGAGTTTTTGAGCGTTATATTCATATTTTAGTATTATATTAAGTTAGTCTATGACCATAGCATTCAGATTATTTCATATTACAATAACAGTTCATTATCCGTAGTATAAAACATATTTAAACAAGCAAATTAACAGTCAAAACTGCATTAGAAAGTTGGGTATATCACCCATCTCACCGCGAGTGTAACAATTTTTCGCCTCACCCAGCCGAAATAAGTCAGTGGGTGAAGCCCGGAGCGAGAAGTAGCAAAGTTCCCCCGAACATGAGCTTGCGAACTCATAACGTAAGTTCAGTATTAATAATTATTATAAACATAGTTTTACCGCATCTTGGGGGAAATCTTTGGAAGGGTCGCCCCTTCATCTAGAGTTTAAGCAGTTGTTAAACTGTCGCAAATAATTATAGTGGTTAAATAGCGGACTTAAAATAAATCCCGTAATTCGAAATCGCATGCGAAGTTTGGTAAACGCAATTGTTATGAAATATACTTTTTTACTTTTTACAAAACTTTTTTTTTATATTGCCCGTCAAGATGACCTCACTCCACCTGATGGAAAGCGGTCGTGAGGTCCAGATATGAGGTTGACAAGCCCAGTCATTCAACGAATCACTGGGCTGGCCATCCTCACCTTAAAGGCCTGCAGAAATGCCTTTTCACGCCCCGCTTGAAGAACCCGGGACTATACGAGGAAGGACTTGACTGTTAGATTATAATTTTTCACAGGCGCCAGTCAACCTTTTTATATAACAATTTTGTGTTCTGTATGTTCATTTTTGTAAATCGTTGGGATTGATATTTCAGAACTGTTCGTAAATTGTAATGTGTCTAAGCTAATTACATTATTAAAACCCAGCAGAATACAGAAACAATTTGAATAGTATTTTGCTTTTTCTATTATAAAAACTTACTTACTTATACATTAATAATCGCAAGAAATTTTCAAAGCTTGTAAAGATTTTGAAAAGCCGGGCTTTTGTGATACATACTTCTAACATCAAGCATAAATAATAAAATATAACCCCTAGTTAAACCTAGATTACCAAAATATCAGTTTTCTCTAATAATTTGTAAAGCCGGGCCGTCACTGTCACGTGTAGCAGTCATTCAGTAAATACCCGCAGCGGATGTCACGAAGTCGTCATCTTTGATCACGGGGCTCGTCAAATTGGCGGTTTGCGGCAAGCGCTGTGTAGGCCCTGCTTTATTATTGTTCATGTCTTTGGAACTATGTCACATCTAGAGTTATGTAATCGAAACGTGTCATAAGCATTCAACCACGGTATTGCTTTACTACATAAAGTTAGATAACCTTAGTGTTAGCTGGCCCAGATAATAAAATATGTATGCTTTAGAAACCAAAAATCACGTAAGTGTGACTTCACAGAACAAATAACTATACCACCACAGCGAACATGACGTCATGTTCGCGTTAAATTTTATATTTTTTATTGAATTTTTTTTTACTCTTATTTTGTACCCATGTTTTTTCTTTTTTCTATAATTGTTCACATACGGAAGACGAACACAATACAGGCCTTGCCAGAATACCAGCGTCTCTGCAGTCCTGCACTGCAGCGACATGTGCTGAGGCAGGCACCTGATTGACCCGCTTCTGTCCTTTTTATTTTTTTTATTGTTTGCTTTTTTGTTTGTTTATACTATGTAATTATTTTGTCAATTGTGAATTGTTGGGTCAATAAATGATTTTCTATTCTATTCTATTCTATTCATGTTTATAACTTTGTTCTAGTTTTCCAGCGGGAATCGGACTACCGATTTTTAGGCCTGCACTAAACATAACTTTTTTGAAGCAAGTTATCCTCCTATTAGAAAAACATAAAAGTGGGCTTATTAAATTAACTCTAACTAATGTACAGACTGTTTATACTCACGAATAATGACTGTAATGTGAATAATTTGCTAAGAATGACAAAAACAAAACATCTTGGATAACATTGTTGTAAGACTGGTTGAGCCTTCATAAACAAGCAAGTTGATGCGTAGCTGCATATTAGATGGCTATGTAACAAATCAAATCAAAACCAATAGTTGCAAGTTCCCCTAAACGGGGACCCTGCGAGTGACGTCACAGCGCGCGCGCACGGTCCACTGCGCGTTCGGTCGCGAATTAGAGATGCATTTTATTTGCCACATGTCACTGTCAGAGACAGCACATGAGTCGCTGAAATGTTGCGGTTTTTGGTGGCGAGGTGAAGCTCGAGACAGATAAAAGTTGGACAGGACCCATTTTGATGTATTGATGAGTCTATCGGCCTATTTTCCTTATTTACTGGAGGAAAATTTCCTGGATACCCTCTTTAATGATTATGATGATGTTTCATGAGACTCCTGACTAAAACCACTCGGTACTCAAGCTCAGCACTATGATAAGTGAGTGGTTGTCACTAGGAATGGTTTTGCAACGTTGCGCCGCCATTGCTTGCTCCTGCAGGTCGTGGAGGTTCCTTTCACCGATTGCCATCTGACGATCCGCATTATTGCTTGTTACTGAAGCTATTTAAAAATATGTCAGATGCCCTGAAAGAAGTAGTGTTCTAGTAGGTAAGTCTACCAAAAACTATCCAGAACGACTAAGGCCTTCAAACGCCACTTACATGCAGACGTTTCTATTTTCCCTCGGTCAAACAGGTCTGAACACACACATCTGTTTTCCCACCAAACTGAACCATCATCATCTGGGTCGACAGTGAAATGTGACCAAGCCCGGCATCGAACCCGAACCCTCGCCCCCGACGTCCGATCCAATCAATAGTCGATTAATCAGTCCTGAACAGCGGCGCGGGCGCAGTCGCGCGGAAAATCTTACAAAAAACGCGGGCGGGGCGGGGTGCACGCACTAGTGGACACGGTTTAGGCGTCGAATAAAGAAATCTATAGAGCCAGTCCAGTGCTGTTTGGCTTTTAATGCATTTATCTTTTGTAGACCATACAACAGTATTTTTAAAAATCCAGACAGTAAACTGTAAACAAGTTTTTTCATTGAGGCTTTCCAGAAGGTATTATTATTAACATCAACATTATAAAATTATGCGACTACCTTCTATGTCAGATATAAATCGAATGAAGTACTATATATGACTGTACAAAATTAGCCTTCAACTTATTTTAGCAAAAAAAATTATCATTTACATAAATGGTTAAGCTTTAGAATCTTTAATAATGTTAAAATATAAAAGAAAATCGGACTAAGGTCACGTTCAAACGTCTATTTATACTGAGTGTTTTGTAATATTAAACTAGATGCCTTCATGTTTTATTAAGGAAATGTTGTCCCGCCCACTACAACCATACAACTTTTTAGCTTTCTTTTACATTTTCGCAACTAGTTGGAATAAAATATAATATCATCGGCGGCTCCATAGATTTCTGCGTGTCGACAGGAGAGGGGTAGGCTGTGCGTGTCGATAACAGAGCTCCATAAATCATGGAGAGCAAATGTCTCGCGGCTGCCTGCAGTGAGCGGACGACATGTTAGCTGACGAGTTGATGTTGGGATGAGAATCAGTTAATTATATACTGGCACAGTAGTTCTTGATGAAGGCTTGGCCAAAAGTAACATGCTGTTTACAGAGGCTGCAGCAGCGTGCCGCGCGGAAGACTTGTCGGGCATGAGAAGCAGTTCGTATCCTGGCACAGGAATTATTTTTTGAGCATGGAATAAAGTCGCCCGTTATTTGAAGGATTCGCAAAGTTTTGTAGTAAAGTTTCGTAGTAAGTGTAAGCAAATGTCTCACGGCTGACGCCGTGCCGCACGGACGACATGTTAGCTGACGACTTGTGCAGAGTGAGAACTTGACGGTCATTTCAAGGCAACGGGCCTTATTGCAATTCCTTAAAACTTGTCAAATTTATTCATTAAACAGCGCAGCGAGCAATTTCGTAATCTAAATTTTCATTTCCAGCCAGTCTGCGGTTACCTGGTACTAACGCATCTGCTAGGCTGGATTTTTACTGGCAAAATTGCTCGCTCGCTGGATAATATCCTGTCAAGGTAATCCCCTAATAAGCGATTGTAATAAGGCCCATGAAAAGCATAACCTCATCGGCAGGTATTACCTAATTTGGGAGAAGTAATCAGCATAATATTCTATGTAAGAAAAACGTACTTGAGAGTTAACAATTAACTATTTACATGTAAAAAATTACATGTTTTGAATAATTTGAAAGGTAACTTGTACGTAACGTACATCTACTAAAAGTTACCACTAAGAGAGCCTTTTCAGAAATTCTCCTCAAATGCGATGTGCAAGGTCGTGTGAAAATTCCGATAGCCATCGTCATACACCCTACATGGAATAATAAAATACACTCACATTATAAGTTAAAATGAAGTGTCAGAAAGAAAGAATCACTATCGCTGGTCTTGAAACAATTATACAGCAAGACGTTATTGACACATTCCTCTGACGCGATCACTCACGTTAATTACCTTAGAACAGAAGAATTCCTCCTTTCGACTTTCATCCCTCAAGGCCCAAATAAATTGATACGTCACTGTTACACTGTGACGTCACGCGTGTAGTATGTCTGGTACACGTCGCAAAGCTTCCGCCCTGTTGGCGCATTTAATTAATTCACAAAATATAACTGCCGTTTCGCAGGATATTTGATTCGTTTCATTTGATGGTTGATGTGACTATTTGGATGATATAAATTGCTGTAGACTAATAAGATCTTATTACGTGGGGTAAGAATTTGAAGGTTTTGGATCGCAAGAATACAGCGCTCTTGGCAGTGAAATTAAAACGAGTGTATTTAAATGAAATCAAAGGTTTTGCAGGACATTTCATGAAGTAATGCAGTTTATGTAATGTTTTCTGAAGTTTTAGTAGCCTATTTAGTAGCCTATTTAGTAGCCTATTTAGTAGCCTATTTAAAGTTACTTTTGTGAAAAAACAGAGTTGTTACATTTTTATACTGGGTGATTATCTATCAAATAACTTCCGAAAACGATAAGGCATACTCATTAAGTGATATAGTAACTATAACCGAAAATTAGATTTATTCAATTAACTTTAAATTTAAGGTTTTCATACAAAATATACTGACTTTTCGAGTTATTTGTATGGTGACCTTGAAATGAAAGTTAGTTAAAAAAAAACATTTTTGCTTAGATAGTTTCGACATCTCTCAGTAAGTATGCCATTTTCGGAAGTTATTTGATAATCACCCGGTATAGTTGGTTGAAATTTAAAAATTGTTTTTATTTTTTGGCACAATACTACTTCCACCTATCTACAAAAAATATATAGCCGTAAATCGAGTAACTAGTGGTTGGTGGAAAGTATATACTTATTTTGTGCTAGTTTAAATTAGAGACAGCTATTTAGAAAGATATCTCCTGAGATTCCAGTAGTTCTGCTCAAGAAAAACCTAAAAATGTTTTATTTTTGTCTGCTTTTTTCGTTAAAATTCAAACCATTAAGCTGCAATTACCTAAAAGCAAGGCAAAAGCGATCAATGCACCGCAATTCGAAGTGGTTGACAATACAATTTGCAATAATTCCAATCTAATAATAATGACCGAATGAGAATCCCAATCCCTCGCTGGCCCTTATCCTCAATTTCCGAGGTATCCCCTGAAAGGGGGTCCAATTTAACTTGAAGACGGACAAATTGTCTTAAATTGAGGCTTAATAGGACTGGTTCAAATAATAATATTCTTACATTTAGTGTCTACTGTACAAGCTTTAAATCACAAAGATACAAATATTGAAAAACGATACTGCTACTGGTAAAACTTCGAGAAACAAATAACTTAAGTGTTTTATGTGCGAAAAAGAAATATACACGCAGTGAACACCGTTTGAGTAATATCCACGAGAAAATATAGCTTGTATGAGTGGTGGTGGTGGTGGTAAAAAACCAGGCATAATCAATATAAGTAAATTTACTCTGTGACTGCAAACTACGTGGACGACGGAGATCGGCAAACTACGTGGGCAACAAATGTCTGGCCATGCCGCCCCCGCCAGGTACCGGTAGAAGAGGTCGACCCAAGAAGCGGTGGCTCGACGTCGTTAAGGTTGACATGCGTGCCAACAAACTCACCATTGAGGATGCACAAGACCGCGAAGTGGGTGAAGAAAATAAGAAAGGCGGACCCTGGAACCCACACACTGGTGTGGGTTCACAACCGGGATAGACCGCAGGGATGATCTCTGTGACTACAAAATTGTAAAAAACAATGTTCAAAAGATTTTCTTGTCGGACTCTTCTCAACTCAACCTCCGAACCGTTTTGGATGGTATGGCTGTAAAAAGCAAATGTGAATCAATTTAAACTCAACCCATCATTAAAACATTTTCTTCTCCTTTAAATCAAAACCTATCTTGTAAAATACAATCTCGTCTTGAAACCATTCAATTTAAAGGCTCCTGATATTGCTGCAGTCCCGAGGAGGGCGATATTTCTCGTTTACATTTTTTTTTCACTCATTACTAGAGCGGTTCTTTGCTTTTTTGCCTTTTCCGGTAAAAGAGATAAAAAATGAAGATGAACTGGCGAGGCACAGGGTAAATACGAGGTCAAGCAGGGATGTGCTTCGTGTATCGGATTAAACAAAAATAAATATAAACATTGTTAATTAGAAATATCCGTGCGTCACGTCCATGTGTTAGGTTCCAAAAAACGCGTCTGCCAGCACACCTAGACCAATGCCCATTTAGAGAAGTTCATTTTCCGAATTAACCCGACCTATTGAACTCGGGACGCGATGTGACTCGAGGTGAGGAGCCGTAAATCTGGTCGCCAAAAAAAAAATCGTTGCCGTCGACTTAGTTGCTTTTGTAAAGAGAATACAATACTGCTCTACATATCGATAGGCTATAGCTGAAGGTAACCTTTTTCGTTTTAAACTTGGCTTTATATTTGCAGTTGGACGGAAGAAAATAATGGTTAATCTGCCATCGTTTGGTCTTCATATCCGGAACTCGTCTCACGATAGATGAGTTTATATGGGTAATAAAATAAAAAACACACCACTTATCGATACATTTTACCAGGTAAAGCATCCCTGCATCCCTGCCGACCGCAGAGCACGGCCGGATAGGCACGAAAAGTCGCTCCCAGCAAATATATTAGAATATACATTACCCTACGTGACTCGCGGAATGAATAGCCTACCTCCGTCCAGGGCGGGCGGATTGAATTACAGCGGTTGACAGTGATCAGGATTTATTTCAACTAGCAATTCTGAAATGAAATTAGAAATAGTTTTGCGTTTGAGGGTTTTGATTACGTTTTTGGTTTCATTTTTGACTAATTTGGACTGAAATTCTTGCAAATAGTTGCGGAATTTTCATCTCGTTAGGCTAAACGCGCTTTATAATTGCATTTTGTATTTTGATGCATGCTTTGAGGATTTTGAATACGAATAAATGTCCCTGGGGCATTTTTACACAAAGGATTACTGAATTTATGCTAGGCCTCATACATTTTGTAATCATATGTGTATCCTATATATGTATGTACATTCAATTCTAAAAACTGAAACTAACTCCTTAAATCTGGAACTTCTCCTAATTTTAAGCTGCCTTAATATGTAAATCTGTTTGTTTCCTGTCTAATCACACGTTACGGGACAGCATCAGTTTGCAGGGTGCTTTGGAGATTTTATATGCTTATGAATTTGGTGGTAAGTAGTTCACTTAGCGGCAGAGTAAACAATTAAGTAGGTTATTTACCGTTTTTTTCCCTTCCTCGGGGTTTCAAGGCTCGATTCGAGCTTGCCTGCAATTTCCCTTGAGCTGTTTCCGTGTCCTCTAAAAACACACCACATTTCTAGCTCTGACATTCACAAAACTTTACTAAACGCGAAAAACCCTGAAACATAACTGGTGTATTTTCCACCAGCGTCCCTTTTATATAGGTTAGGAGCGGATCCACTGGAGCCTAAATATGCGCCTGAGTCGGTCCGGAGTCGCGCTCGGGTGCCCACGGGCGGCTTAGGGTAAGCAGGTTTGATGTCTTGACTTATTGTTTTAATTCTGTGAAAGGTATCCCGTGAAGATAGTTGGAAGGTAAAGTCTCGTTTTCCTTATTTTTACAAGTAATGTGCACATTTCACACGACAAATTACGTCCTCTGCAAAACCTGTTGTTAGTGAGCTTACAGCAGTTTATCAATCTTGTGTCTTTATTAATTTAATTGTTTTATTTTTTATGTTAAATGATGTTTGTAATGTTGAAAGCAGTAAACGCAATTTATTTATTTATTTAAGTACTTGGAACTTTCTAATAACAGCTGCACCAGGCACAAGGTACTCTTGTCTTGAGAGGCAGACCTGTGATTATGCATTCATGCCACTTCGATCATAGTTTGGCCGCTATCTAGAGGTTCAACTAAGATGATAATTAGTGCTCTATTCTAAACTTACCTATGTTTTCAAATTTATGGTCAAGAACCCGTATTTGAAAAGCGTGGAGTTTAGGCCAGGACCTATTAGAGCGGTGTCTTGATTTCAATTATCGAAGTATTTGCCCAGCAGAGGAAAAACATTGTAATAATTACTTCACTTAGATACCTACAAGATGAAAGATTATGTACTGGTTACTATATGTAAACCTCTATTTGCCATAAAGCGCCCCGCAGACGCCGGCAGACAACAAGGACTCATCAAACAGCAGTTTGCGAATTCTTGAGCAGTTACGGCGCGTTATGAAGTTGAACTGCCGGCAACTTTCACGGCAGGGGGAGTATTCTGCACACGCGAGACATCTCAAAATCATTTTGTAATCGCATTACGCTTTAAGTTTCGATTTGGAATTCGAATAATGTAAAAAAAATATATGTTACGCACATTGTAGGACAATCTCAACACAATTTAAATACAAGCCTTACTATGTCACTTGCATAACAATTACCTCACGATGAGTTATAAAACTGAAAAATACTTCACGAGACAGCGGTACTATATGCCGTGAAGTATTTCACTCACACACTAAAATAAAAATCCAGTCGTTTACTTAAAATGAATTCTCGTTAGTCTTTTTAAATAAAATTGTTTAATAGCTTCAATTTTGTCAAGTCGTTTTGCGCAAAGAAGCGGTATTTCTACAGCATCATAATCATTTATTGTCCTAATGTGGAAGATCAAAACTATGACCTCCGTAATACTTTTTTAAAAGTATTATTGTGTTTTCCAGTTGATATGAGAATATGCATACATTCCGCCGTCTAGTCTCTTGGCGGTTGGCGGCTGACAACAATGCGCCACCATAGGGCAAACGAGATTTAACCCAACTTTGTCGATGGTTCGACCTGCTTGCCATTTCTATGAGCACGTTTCACCATAGTTCTAT
The DNA here is from genome assembly GCA_947369235.1 of Udea olivalis. NCBI lineage: Eukaryota > Metazoa > Arthropoda > Insecta > Lepidoptera > Crambidae > Udea > Udea olivalis. Next base: position 10,010,472 of record OX376355.1, read on the forward strand.
GCAGAAATACATGTTTAAGTAAGAAATAACACTTTCATTTTAGAAGTTTTATTTAAAATGGGGTTTGCTAAAACTAGCGAACATGATACACATTTATTTTTTATCTTTTACATAATCGTCATTCTCTCCTTTTCAGTTCAAATAGAAGAAACGAGAATCGAGTTGCTTTATGGTTTTAAGCTGATACGTCTGTATGAGCTATTATACGGATGTATAAGCCATAATACAGATGTAATGAGCCTTACCTTGATGACATCATTACCATCTGGTAATCAAAGTTTATTCAGTAAGAATTTAGAAAAACTAATTACACGTAACGACCGTGGCATGTAAACACATATCTAATGTTTTTTTGTTAAAATAGGAATTCTCGTACTCTGCTCAAGTGAAATAATAATTATTTTATGCTTAAGTTTACCAAGTGTCTGGTAAACTCAAAACTTTTGCCATTGACATGGTTTTGAAACAATCAACAAGACTACTGACACTAATACTGGATAGTAGTGATCCTACTAGTATATTTATAAAACGAGAGTATTGAATGTTGAGGCCAAAAATAAATTCCTTCCTAACCAGGTTAGTCAAACATAATTCCATAAAGCCCTGATATCATCACCAATTTTGTGTTCAACCCCAAAAAATCCGCAGAAAACCCACAAAGAATACCCGTTAAATTCTCTTTCGGTCGTCACTTATCGTCATAGATTAAATTTTCACCTTCAGCTAACTGAAAAAAATCCATTATTTCCGCCAGATGTCACCGAAATCAAATGTCGTTAGGACAGGAAAGGGGTGGAGAGTTTTGTTCGTAACATTTCGGAAAAGGGTTAAAGGTTTCTGCTTATTACTATTGCGTAAACGTAAACTTACGTAAAACTCAAAAGACTTCAATTATGTTCAATTATAAAAAAATAGTTTATATTGTTAAAGAAAATTGAGATTTTGCGAACATGGTTATTACAATTTTTTTCACTACACATGTCCTCGAACGCTACGTCGAAATAAATTGTATAAAGTCCCTACCGTGATTATTTCATTTCGATGAGGTATTCCTAATGTTTAAAAATACCTAATAAATTTTAGTCCACAAAATACTCCACTCCTTTTCGGTTCTCCCATCCTTGTCGCTGAAACACAAAGTTTTTTTAATCCGAGACAGACATTAATCAACGTCGATCACAAACAGACAACAGCACCTATTATTACTATGTATTTTATACGTATATAGGGAAAATTGGGGGGGTATCGGGTCCCCAATCAGTCAACTGCTGTTCCCGATCGCAGGAATGTAAACCTTGTTGTGATTGATTTAGGGATGTTTCACTTTATCGACTGTTATGAAGTATCTTAGTGTTTTTCTTGCGTTGTGAAATTGTGAGAAGATTAGTTACCTTTAATCAAAAAGAAGTGACTAAAACAGTACAAGTGTGTTATAGAAGATAGGATGACAGAGCTTAATCTCGCAAGACTCAATACAAAGTAATAATTTAAAATTAAAATAAAACATTTATTTGCAATAAACGGGTAACAATAAAAATACATGGACAAACTAGTCTACTAAAATAGGTACACCGTTCATGGAGGCAGTTTCAGTGCTATATTTGGCCGTGGCTCCCACACTAGACATAGTAATAATAATAATTATAATAATATATTATTTATTGCACACAAAACTTACAGTACAGAAATAATTAACAAGAAATGCAAGAACAATTTGGGCGGCTTTATCGCTCAAAAGCGATCTACTAAGTAACTTACAGATAATGAATAAGTAGCATGTGTTTATTGTTTTTTTAGTCTATGTCAAACATATTGTGGAAAATCTGGTTTAAATAATTTCGAGTTGTTTCTGTCTCAGTTCGATGGTTGGAGACTAAATACCCACCCCCCTGGATTCTTGAAAACATGCATATTTGTGTCATTGCCACTCACCATGGAACCATTTTTGTTGGTGATCCATTTTATTCTTGAATTACATCCGTTTTAGATTTATCATTGTCTATTTTGATACTAATATTATGGAGAGAAAAGATTTGTTTGTTTATATTGAATAGGCTCCGAAACTACTGGACCGATTTTAAAAACTCTTTCACCAATATAAAGTAAATTATCAGGGAGTGACATAGGCTATATTTTTAATAATTTAGGCTATATTTTGACAGGAGAAATAGTTTACGAGAGCGAATTAAGCCGCTAGTATTTAGTAAGCATAGAGAAAAGTAAGCCTCTGTATAAACTCAGCTCCTCGCGAAGTATGAAACATTTATAATAAGTTAATCATATCTAGACGAATTAACATACAATCAGACATTCCGAAATATGAAAATTCGCAATCTGAATTTCTAAGTATCTTGCGGCAACGGGTTGGAGGGTTGTAGAGTTAAATCAACAAAATAAGTGACAACAAACTTTGCATATTCCGACTTTAATAATTAGCGATTCTCTACAGCGGAGAAAATGCGATTTATTTCCGTTTTCGGATTTGAAAACTTGAACAGCGAGTGGCGCGGGTTCGAATTTCGAATTCGATTATGACGTAAATTAAAATGATAAACCGAATTGATTTCTTAGCAGATTAAGTTCTGAAGCAATTATCAAACCACATTTTATAATTAAATGCTGCTGGTTTAATGAAACTTAAAATAGACATAATTATTTTCCTCAGTTTAAGTTATTAGTTAGTTATTAATAATAATTCGCACTAAGTAATATTCCTGTTTCTCAAATTCTTGTTCAGTTTACATAGTACAATTCATTAAAGCTAAAAATAAGTATTTTTTTTGTCACGATCTTGAATGGATCTTGGATAAATAAATGAATAATATCCCCCTTTTCATAAAAATTTAAACAGTGCTTCAGGTCCACTTTACCATAGTGAAACCAGTGCTATAAGATTTTTTATGATTAATTATATCTTTACTTTTTCAAATTACAGAGTTTCTTAAACTTTACACGATCGGTATCTCCTTTTAAGCACAAGTTAGCCTGTAACAGGAGATACCGCTCTTAATAGATTAATTTAGTACACACTAAAACTTAAAGGTTATTATAAAATAAAGTTAAAGTTAAAAATTACAAGAATTATATTTAGATAGAGTGCTGCGTGTAAATTGTGTGTTTGTGTGTGTGTGTGTGTGTGTGTGTGTGTATTTGCGCGCGCGTGCGTGCATGTGAGATAATGTGTAATAACAATAGATTGCGTCGACTTCACGTCCAGCAAAGCCTCAATTTCATCATAGGATTTGGGTTCTAACCATGATTGATTAATTGATTTTAAAAATCGATGACCTAATCAACAAATACGATTTTTATCAACATCAAAACAATATCCTAACAAATAAAAACAAAATTGTAATACAATTATTATTTAAACATTGCCTGTCAAATCTGAAATTTCGTCTACGAGCCCCAGTGAAGCTACCGTCTACGACGGAGCCGCGCGGCGCTACAAAGCCGCTACGCGCTACGGGTGACGTCACCGGCGCGCGCGCTCGCCTGCACATCGCGTTAGCGGATCAAGGAGATCGAGCAGGTAAGATTTGTATCTTCTTGATTTAGTTTAGATGAATATAGCTTTTGACTGGGTTCTGTTATTTGTTTAACAGCTGCTGGAATAGTGATTAAGGGTGCGTACTTTTATGAAATAGATGTGAAATATGATTCTTCCATATTTCATAAACACTGTTGGCATAAACGTTTTTCTTTAACTGAAAATCGAAGTTTCAACATAATTTAATAAGTGACAAGAGAGAGAGAGAGACAAATGTAATAAAATATTCAGTAAGAGGCCAGTGATATACCAGCTACCAGAGGCCAATGTACCACAGATTTTAAGTATCAGCCTAACAAATATCAGGGTCACAAATACTGCCATTCACTCCGTGGGCGTAAAAACTGACTAATACCTTCAACATGGCTGTAACTATTCATACAAAAGCAAATGTAAATGGACCCGAATCGTAACAAACTCTACTGTTGAAGAGAGAAAAAATGTAAGTGTTCGTCACAGACTTTTAAAACAGAGTTTTGCCACCATCTTCACTGATGTTTGCGAAGTAGGTAAGTGAAAAAATTCAACCTGAAAAGAATTTATAAAGGTAAAATATACAGTTATTTGGGATATAACGATTCCTTTTTATTATTTGCTAACAATTCTTTGACACTGTCCGGTACACCATAACAGACTCTTGTGTTATAGCCATAGCTGTAACGCAACATAATGAAGAAAATGATAATAACAAGAAGCAGGGAAGGAATTCAGAGCAAATCAACCGTCCACACGGAATGAAAACCTCATTTCTCCTTAAACAGACCTTTCGCACAGGCATACAGACCACAGAAACTAGGAACTTGGAATTTTTTATGTTTTCTTTCTTATTAAAACATAATTGTGAGGGTTTAGTTCTTAGGTCAATTCGGCATCGCTGCAGCATCACTGCATTGAGCAAACGAGATAGTAAACCATCATGTCAATTAAACTGACTTGGTTTCAATGGTAAAAACCTTTGATATGCTCAATCTGTACGTCCACCATGAGTTGCCACTTTAAATTTACGTCATCGTTCGCGTTATTCTTATTCACGTTGCAAACCATGTAAAAAATGTAGGAATTAAACGGTAAAAAAATACCACTTTTTCATATTTTGATGTCGAATTTGGCTAGAGCACACACGTAAAGACAAAAGACGCTGTTTAAAGTAAAGTTTTTTTATAAGTGGGATTGGTTATAAAAAAATCTGACCCAATTGCAGATATTCAAAATGATATTTTACACATAGAAACTTAGTGGTGTGTTGGCGTTGGCTAGTTCTCTAGAGAAAATATTTTTCATGGGTATATAAGACGCGGATATTGTATGGGTCGGATGGCCCATTGCCTGGTTTCAAACCTAATTTGGTTGATTACAATTTTGGCATTTCCATGCCACTAAAATACGCTATATTTATTAGCGTTATACTCGTAGTAAGTAATGTCTCAAGTTCTCAGTTAACAATGTCAGCTCACCGATTTTCTCGGCCTCAGTCTCGTCATGTTCGTGAAATATAATTTAATCCGCGCACAATGCCACAATGCCGCATTGTGACGGGCGGCACCACACTCGGCTTATGGTTTTTCGGCAGATATAGGGGAGACGAGAAAATTCGGATATCCTCCCGTATTGTCATATAGTTCACTTTATTTTTACGTAGGCTTTTAGGTTGGCTGCCGTTTAACGTTGTAGCGCGACCACTGGTTCAGAAGCAAAGGTCACGGCTACGATTTCGCACACACCTATTAGAAAAATGATCGACGATTACTTCGATGAAATTCAAATCAATGAAATTGAGTGTAAATTATGGAATAATCTACTCATTCTATTCATTTGGAAATTACCAATTATACTCACGAACTATTATATTATTTTCATATCTATAATTTACTTTACCATCAAATTTTATTTTATTTAATTACAGATTTGTTAGGTTTGCAATTATCGAATTTATTCACCGGATTTTACGCGGCTTGGGCCAAATGGCGTGAGGTGACTGGTGCCATTTGTGACGCCAAAATGCCGATCAAGCTGAAGGGGCAGGTCTATAAAACCATCATTAGGCCTGTCCTTTTATATGGCAGTGAAACATGGCCGTTACTAGAGCGACACAAGCAGGCGCGCGTCACGTCAATGAAGATGCTGCGGTGGATGTGTGGAGTCTCACGCAAAGATCGCGTGCGGAACACCCACATCCGCGGCAGCATTCGTGTTCGTGACATCGCAGACAAGCTGCAGGGGTGCCGCCTTCGTTGGTATGGTCATGTCTCACGGAGATCGGCAAACTACGTGGGCAACAAATGTCTGGCCATGCCGCCCCCGCCAGGTACTCGTACCAGTAGAACAGGTCGACTCAAGAAGCGGTGGCTAGACGTCGTTAAGGGTGACATGCGTGCCACTGAAGATGTACAAGACCGCGCGAAGTGGGCCAAGAAAATAAGAAACGTGGACCCTGGGACCCAACACACCAGTGTGGGTTCACAACCGGGATAAACCGCACGGATGATGATGATGATTCAATTAAACAACTTATTTTTGGCACAAGCTGATGAAAAACCATTGCGTTTGTTTTCAAAATATTTCCATTCACAAATTAATAGATTTCAATAAACGAAAATTAAAGCTGCTCAACTTTCATTAACGATTCGGAATGCGGACGTTAATATGTTAGAATTCCGAATTCCACGTGCATAAATAATCTTAATTCCTGCGAGTGGCTGCAAGCTGCAAGTGATTCAGCTAAGTAGTTGGTTTAAAATCAGGTTTAAAGTATCTATGGTATTTTCCAATACAAAAACCGCATCTAGACAGGATCTCCAGTGGCTTCAACCCCTGGATGCGATGGGTGTGCGCAATAAGATTTGAGATCCCCGTTTGTATTCAGCCGACTTGCCAACCGTCGGGACAATGTTATATAGCTACTGGATCAGCTCTTCTTTACGTTCATATTCCAGTTGACCCTTAAAAGATTATAAAATTAACAAATACAGCCTTAGGTATACGTCCCACAGCTGGGCACGGCCTCACCTCACTATCGGGTGGGACAAGCCACTCCAACACGCGTGCTCACTGCTGACAGTTCGAGATGTAATTGTGTGGCCGGTGATGAAAGCCAATTTATTATAATACCGACTAACAGCCTCCGACTAGGCTTATCGACTGATATCTTGCGACGCCAGCCGGGACCAACTGCTTATCCTGCCTTCCGTAGCACGGAAATTTCCAAAAAATACTTTACTTCACTTCATTTCAGTTGGGATGCTCGGAAAGATTAATAAAATAAGTAAATACCTTCACCTTTACTAAGTAGGTTAAAGTATCAATATCAGTAGGTACCACGAATTACTAGTGGCCATCGAGGCAGAAAACATCTTAGTAAGGATTGACGAATGAGCGAAGACGTTGCGTTCGCCATTATATAGTCAATGGCGAACGCAACGTGGTTGGCAACTTGATGACTAAGTTATATTTGGCTGTTATCAATGGTGGTCATGGGTACCTCAACTGATTATAGAAATGTAGAACTGATAGCGAATTACTATTTTAAAATTCTTCAACAACCTTTGATGGCGAAATGTAATAAGATACTTATGAACTTGATTGTTACAATACTGCCATGGAGGCTCGGCTAAATCTTGCGATTGAAAAAAAAGCGGCCAAGTGCGCGTCGGACTCGCGCACCGAGGGTTCCGTACAAACCTGTAGGTATATTTATTAAAAATATTTTATTATGATGTAACTAATAATTTACCGTTTTCGCAATTGTTCCTTACAGATGTGCCAAAAGACGTTGCTTCGTACCAAATTTCAAGATTCTGAGTTCACGGGAAGTAGTAATGTAGGTTTTGATTCCCTTGCGAGTGTCAAAAATTTGCGGAAATTTACGGCATAAACTGTATCTTTGATTGCGTTGGCTTAGAAGTTTGATTTTTTCATAGCTCTAAGGAACAGTAGACTTGAGTATTTGACATCAATTCCACCTTGAGACCTCCACGCGTTCCTGAGGAAAAGGTACTTGACAGACAGACGGGCGGGCGGACGGACAACAAAGTGATCCTATAAGGGTTCCGTTTTTTCCTTTCGAGGTACGGAACCCTAAAAAACATTATTAAGTACCTTTAATGTACCATTAATTTACAAATACTTCCTAGTAAAACGGTCTTTTCCAGTGTATTTAAGGCTATAACGTCACGGGAGTACGTGGGGTTTTCACGCAGCATTGGAGAGCGCCTCTACACGTCGGCACATGACATATACTTAATATAGCCGGTACTATAGATATGTACTCGTACCTATAATCGGCTCTAGAGTATAGTTTCACTGACGTGACTTCTCACTGTCGGGCTTTTATATGATATAGTTAATGAATTGGTCTGTTTAAATAACATTGCATTTCTTTTTTCGCTCTGTGGCAACAATCAGAAGCAAATTTATACTGTCAGGACTCAGGACATATCGTATGAAGAAGGAAACATCCAATATATTGGCTAAACTGTAAAGGACTTGTTTTTCATCGCTAATATAATATTTTTTTGATTTTAATGGGGTTTGATAACACCACTTTAAATAAAGTCTGAAAACCGATATAAAGGCTCACATTGGACCTATGTCTATATTATTGGACCTTTAAATGCCTGTTCATTGAAAAAAAAAACATTGCACACAAACAAATTGCTCTCTCTCTTTTCAGAAATGTTAAAAGAACTGGCTTCGAAACCTACCGTTCCTTCAGATAGTTTGATAGTTAAGTAGGTAAGTAGTAGGTAAGTTTATACTTATTTCTCGACAACTAACCACATTGCCCCCTGATCCCAAACTGAACCGGTCTTGTATTATGGCTATTAGAGATTAGTTATATAATTATAAACTTTTTGAATAATACAAAGATAGAAACTAGAAAATTCGACCTGATCCGAGAGCTAGGACTAGAACCAAGACCTAGAATCAAGTTTAATTTTTCTAGTTTCAATCTCTGTGTAGAAAACAGTGCATTGTTAAATACTAACTATAAAACTTTACTTAATACTTAAGCAATTTATGCACAGGATAACTCACTTATTAGTAGCGATGACTTCTTTAAACCTAGCACAGTATTATACGAGTATAAGCTAATTACATTAATTTCTTTACTTTTCAAGCAAGAATGAACTTCTTATTAGTCGTTAAAAGCAGCCTTGATTGATAGATATTACATTCGTACAAATTACTTGAGAAGATTTTGAAGTTTAGCCGCTTGCTGACGCATTAGGTACGCCCGCGCGGGCGATGTAATTAGGCCTTAATTACACACTCACTACTCACATGGCGGAGTGTAATCACTGCTGGCTGTTTAGAGACATTTTTAATTAGCTCATTAACCGTTTTGTAGGTTAATATGATTATAATTTTAATTTTGGATCATGCTTGGGGCTGTGAAGATAAGATTATACAGGTGAATATTGACTTGAAGATATTGTTAGTTTACTCGTCAAAACCCAAAGTAATAACAAAAATAGGAAATACAATTTTTAGGCATGGGTTATCTCTAGATTGTTGGTAATTTTTTTTTTGTAAATATACAAAATGAGAGCTGTATATTAAGCAATTTAACCGTCCACCAAATCTAAAAAACTTTTAAAATTTGCATTCGCTTTAAAAACGATATGAACATGTAATGGTAACGGTTTTTTGAGCAAAGTAAATTTAACTTGACATAATAACGTTTAGACAGGATCGTCTTTCACTTATTTGAGGCCTGGGCACATCATGGATTATAGGGCCTTTTTGACTTTAAATGACTTTACTTAAATGTTGTATAAAAAGTAAAAAGTTAAAGTTAGTCTCCTAAAGTCGGGCGGGGCCCTCGAGATTGCAGGGCCCTAGGAAAGGCCCCAAAGTGCCTTATGAGAAAGAGGGGCCTGCGCTTAGACCTATTTCTAAATAACGTAACGTAACCTAACACTGTTTACTCCAAAGCTCAACCATTTTTTTTAATATTAATATTCTAACCCTTTTCCTGAAACGCAAATCTCATAAGCACCCTACACATAAACGCCACGTATTGAGGTCGCTATTGCTGTAATTAAGTTTATTGCGTCACCTGTGGGGGTAGGGGGAGCTCTTTGACTTTATACCTCGGAAATTGTATTACCCACTTAGAGGCTCGTCACAAATTATATAGAGCTGTTTTGCATATTACGCTGGAGGTAGCAAACCTTTGTTCGTTTTGTTTGAGAGCATCAGTTTCGTTCTGTCTGGGCATTCATGTTTTGAGGTTTTGTATCACAATTGTATAAACTTGCTTTGTTCAAAAATGTATGTGACGCCAGAAGTGCTTTTCTTATTACATTCAAAACTTTACGAAACGTTACGAAAAGGCAAATACACGTGGTATGTACCTAATTAGTAGTTAAAAACAGGTTTTCGTTCTTTTTCCACTGATTGTAAATGTAATAGTTTAAGACATTATCATAATCCAAGGTGAACGGTCTGAAAAATACCTATTTCTATTTGCAATCTTAAATTCTGTACTATATTGAAATCCCTGGATAGCTGACCATCATGAATTCCATATTTCTCGTATAAAATCCCGAAATCCTCCTAATAATTCATGCAATGTTGGTTTTGGAATTTAGTAGTCTAAAAACACTAAAATATCTATATTAGGAAATGCATCAGCAAGTAATAAGCTTTAAGCAGCGGATGTGGCAATCCTTCCGAGTGGCGGCGCGTCAAATTTCCCATCAGCGCCGATCAGCCGATGCACCGTAATTGCACGCCAAATGGGCTCCGAGGGCACCAGAGTATGCTGTTATGGATTTTAAAGATACTTACGTCTTAAAATGTTACGTCAGATTTTCTGAAGTGGCATTTTAAAAATCGGAGCAACGTTTGTCGGAGCTGTATGAATCTGTACATGCTTTTCGAACATACGATGCTCGTTGCTCATACATTTTTTGCTCGTTAGCCGCTCTAACTTTAAGGTTGATTATCTATAATATATATGGTAACTTATAATACAGTCAAGAGATTCTGGTGAAATTAAAAATTTGAAAAAAAAAAAATATTATTTGAGTAGTGGTTTTTAGAGACGCACAAATTGTACAATTTATTGATTCTTTGTGAGTTACAAAAACGAGAGGAGAAGATTGAACTTACTTACTTGCTTCATTATTTTCATTAAGGTGTTCATAATTAAAAAAACGCAATAAAGTCTCTTTACATATTTTGTTCTGGTTATCACACTGAATAACATTTTAAAATATAATAAGATTATACTCGTATTTACCCTGCATAAGGTCTTCATATAATAGGCCTCCAAATGAACCATTTGTTCAAACAATCGGCAGTTTCGTCAAGAGGCCCTCATCTAGTATCAATTCGCCTCATCCGATTACATCCCTCTCAGAGCGAGTACTCTAGATACCGAACACCCGTATAATTGCATATTATGCAGTTTGATGCAGTTTGTTATCTTTTTGTATTAGACCCTCAATGTTGAAAATAAATTACGTTCTTGAACTAGATGCAATGGATAAATGACGTTCAATAATATACGAGGTATGTTTCATAACGGTTTTTGCTACTAAGGCCTAGAAACTTATCAGATTATTTTTTATCTTACGGATTGAGTATTTGAATACTTATTACTATTTAATTACTTATATCTTTTTTTTTTAAGTTAATCATTAACTTAGGTATTCGTTAAGTTAATGTTTAACTTAAAAAAAAAAAGATATAAGTAATTAAATATCGATAAGAAGTTTTACTGATATAGATAGATACAGGTGTTCAAAGTCTAAGATATGTCTAATTTTAAGCTAAGCACGCGCAATAGATCTCGGCCTAAATAACGGCTCGCCATACAAAGAGCAACAAATAATGGTACTTATAAATTGTTTATCCCACCAAAAACATTCTGTAAAAAACTAGCCAAGTCTCGATGGAGCTGCTTGTTTATCTCTAAAAAGTAATGAAATCTAGACAAAGTCGTGCCAAGTCTAAGGTTCCTTACTGCGATTTTATTTTTATAGTTAATGTTGTGTGACTTGGCCGTTGAAGGGTACACAAGGGTACAAAACCAGGTGCTCTATGACACCATTGCACCAATCTGTCGCCAGAACCGCTACCCATTGACGATGGATAACGTTGATTGAATAACCAGTCAATTGTAGGCTTGATAAAGCTGCGTTTACACGTAATGTTATATCTGTTGTAACTACCTATGTTTGTTAAGCGAGATAATAGCCCATACTGGTATTGGTAATGCCAAGGCCAATGGCCATGCCGCCCCCGCCAGGTGCCGGTAGAAGAGGTCGACCAAAGTAGCGGTGGCTCGACGTCGTCAAGGGTTACATGCGTGCCAACAGACTCACCACTGAGGATGCACAAGACCGTGCGTAGTGGGCCAAGAAAATAAGAAAGGCGGACCCTGGGACCTCACACAAAAGTATGGATTTACAACCGGGATAGACTGCACGGATGATGATGATGTACCCTTCAACGGCCAAGTCATACAACATTAACTATAATAATAAAGAAATCGCAGTAAGGAACCTTAGACTTGGCACGACTTTGTCTAGATTTCATTACTTTTTAGAGATACTAGCAGCTCCATCGAGACTTGGCTAGTTTTTTACAGAATGTTTTTGGTGGGATTTCACTTCTTTTTGTAGAAACGGGGGCATATTGATTTATTATATAAAGCTGCGTACGGATAGCGCGTACCCGGGCACGCGTAGCCGGTTTGTGTTTTCTAATCAGGGTCACCAGGTACTTCAGATCTTCGATTATCCTAGTTTTTATAGTTTTCCCTTTATGTGGCCATTAAACCTTAACTCTGTACCAAATTTCAGCTCTCTGAGTTTATGGGAAGTACTAGTTCTATTTTGATGATCATGAGTGAGTGAGTGTCATAAATGCGAAACTTTTCTTTCGCTTAACTTCGGAACTAAATGACCTACAGACTTGAAATTTTAGATTTTAAGTATGTGATTATAGCTTACTGGATGACGAAAATTTTTGCGTTCTGGTCTTATCCAGAGGTTCTCAAATAGGGGCCTGGAAATGCGGCGAAATGGTTCCAGTAAAGGATGGTACGGCAGTGTTTGCTTCGCGCTCGACTTGGCGGGGGCACTGCCGTGCCCCCCGATATGTGTATGTATGTAATGTGCATGCCCTTAGATATTAAGGTATAAAAAAAACAAAAGAGATTACACGATAGATGTGTTTTTATCTTAGATTAAATTAAAAAGCGGAATGTACAGCACCTCCTTAAAATTGTCAGGAAATGGGGATGATGTAAAACTACATTATCGTTGTGCGATGTGAAGGACAGAGACAAACCTATTTGTTTTGACCTTAGCGTAAGCGAAACAAGCGTGCGTCAGAGTGAAGTCGTGTCAAAAATAAGGCGACAGGATTTTTATTCGAGCGGTCCACGCGCTAGAGGCGAGTCCCATATCTTCCTATTTTAATTTAATCTAAGGATTTAAAAAAAGTATGAAATAATAATATCACTCGAAGAACACCACTTTCCTTTTCCTTCATTTGACCGTAAGTTCCTACTGTTTACTTGTTAGCAATAAGTATAGGCTCGTCTACTTCAATAAGCCTTAACTATTATTCAACTAAACCAAAAGTTTCAACTGACAAAATAAACTAAATCTGGAGACATTCATTAAATTTTAAACTAGTAATTTGCATTATTTTAGCTATCTTTCAGTGGCTCTATGAAATTATCTGAAGACTTATTTCGTAAAAGCTCAGTAATTTTATTGTGTAAAAGAGAAATAGTCTTAATGGTGCAATTAAAAGTTATGAACCAAACACTAGAGTAAAACTTTGACAATCTTCCAGTGTAACTAGAGACTGAATAGGCATTTGCTAGGTCAAATGCCTTCTTAGTATTCATATTCTTTAATGCACTCCATAAGTTACACAGTTGGTAAAAAACATAATACAGGACATTATGGACCCTGTATGTTTACCTACTTAGCCTGAACTTGTCATTCATAATCGGTGTATATTGTGGTCAATGTTCGCAAAAGATCTTCATTAATAAAATGGTCATTATCTACGATCATTACCTTTTACAAGGCCGGAACTAGCCGGAAGTCCTTCCTCTTGATCGGAAGTTCATCTAGGACATGACGGTGCAATACTGGCCGTTCGCCTCATTAGTTACTTAGCTTCTCAGAAACCTGGGTGAGGGGTGATTACTACGAGTATACCTCTTTAGGTATTACCAACATGTAAGTAATATGCCAACTATATATAACCTGAGGTACATTGATACTATTTCGTGGGGTGTGCTGCTGATATTTTTCAGTTTTCTAAGTCACAAACATATTATGCGAGACATACCTCATTTTTACTACAGTCAATATTTTCAAGGTGTTTGTTTGTTGAATACAGTTCAAAGATTCGACTCAGTTCCGATTTTCAGTCAGTAGGTATGCGATTGAAGTCAGGAGGTACCTTTTTTATTCACCGAATTAGGAGAGACATGAATAGCAGGATATGATTCTAGAAGGATTTGGGACCCTACACACCAGTGTGGATTCACGACCGGGATAGACCGCACTGATGATGATGATTCTAGAAGGATTTGGAAAAGTCCGAAATTAATCCTACACATGCAGTCAGAGGAAACTTGGTACATTTTATCAGTCTCTGACACCCATAGTACAAGCTCTGCTTAGTAGTGTAATTTGTCCGAGATATTTATTTCTTTATTTTATATTATGTTACAGCGGTAACTTAATATGTTTTACCGCTTAACACACAAAGGTACCTTGATCAGTATCTGGCATGCACTAGCCTTAAATCTCTTTAATTATTTAAAATCCCGATATCCCGAGTCGTTCCTAGTATAACACAAATCCCCAGGTCTTAGCTATTTGTCTCATGCTGAAGTGGCTACCGGATCAGGCTGTCCATTCTGTCTAATCGACCGTCAAAAGCCACGATTTATAAATGGCGCTTAAAATTCAACCTTTTTTCGGCGCAACTAATGGAGCAGACTTAATAAGGTGTTTTTAAAGCGGGCGATGGAAATTTATCTCGGGTTAAATGCTGTTGGCTTGTAAATGAGTTATTGTTTCTGATTTACAATTAGCCCTGATAAGTTGATTTTATTTTCGAGAGGATTTTCGACGTTACGAGTATTTTGCGTTATTTTCTGATGTTGGTGAAAAAACTCTGTATACCTACCTATCTTTCTGCGACATCTTAACACATGTCTATGATGACTACCAGGCGAAAACTCAGCGGAGCAGGTACTGAGCATTGAAAATGTAAAAACGAGAATAAATGCATACATGCTCAAATATTTTAAATAATCACTTAAATAGTTAAATAATAAATTAATATGCCCCAGACAACAAACACACCAATTGTCATGATTGTGATAAGGATAAATTTTCTTGTATGACGAGGTATAGTCAGTCTATTTACGAAGACCGTTTTACTATGCTTGTAGTTGTGACATGAACTGACACACTAGTATGCCACACGCTAGGCTACGCGTGCTCTCAGCGGGAACAATTGACACTAGTGACACTAAGACAGTTTGTATGTATACGTCACTACTACAAGCATAGTAAAAAGGTATTCGTGAGATAATAACGTCTATATATATTGGAATTGATTTGTCGATACATCTTGACGATATAGTATACTACTATTCAGGAAAGGGTTGTCTCCCAGCACATCCTAACCCAAGTTGATTCAGCAAAGTTCGTTTTCTCAATTGACCTAGCCGGGAATCGAACTAAGGATAAATAATAATAATAATAAATAAATATCTGGGACAATTCACACCAAGCTCATCTGACCCCAAACTGAGCAGAGTTTGTACCTACTATGGGCGTCAGAGATAAACATACTTAAATATTTCTAAATACATACATAAATAGATAATAACACCCATACACACAACAAACACAAATGTTCGTCACATAAATGTTTGTCATGGGTGGGGATCGAACCCACAACCTCCGGCGCTAAAAGAAGGATCGCTGCCATTGCGCCAACAGGCCAGTCATTGAATGCCAAGGATGCCACAATCGCGTCGTCAAGATGCAAACAGACAACAAATTTTTACACCGTCTTGATTGATGGTGTGATATTAGTAGAGGTGCCTTTTGGCAATAAGATGACCGGTTGTATTTTGAACTTTGTCCAGGGACCTTATTACGGGTCCAGAACGTAGTGTCGAATGACGCTGTAGCGACACAAGCTGAGGCGAAAATTTCTCTGCGTGGTACGCTAGAGCGAAAGTTCCTTCTAGCGAAACCCGAGCGGACAAATGACACTGGAGCGACAAACTTAGCGTAGCGAAAATTTTTTTTTTTTTTTTATTCAAATAGACTGTATCAGTACTTTCAAATCGTCAAATTTACAGCAAAATATACTAAATAATAGACATAAATACCATAATAATATGGATATGTAAATAAACAGTGTACAGACATAATGCGACTCTACCACCGCGTCGGAGTTGTTTCTTACTGAGAAGACCCGGCGAGAAACTCAGCAGTTACTCTTTTAAACTTGTTTTGAGTTTACAACAGGCGTTAGTAAAGTACAAGCAGTGTGTCATTTTGATACAAATAAACCTAAAAGAATATAAAACAAAGAGAAAAAACCAACTCTCTAATTTGTTAAGCTTTATAGTGACACGTTGAATTATCACTTACTTCTGCTGTTGCTGTACATGCTCTGCTTAGTTTGGGGTCATATGATCTTGGTGTAAGTGTCCTAGATATTTATTTATTTATGCTTACATCATCATCATCAGCCTATCATAGTCCACTGCTGGACATCGCGCCCTAGTCTCAGCTTGACGCATCCAGTTTCTGCCAGCAACCTTTATCTATTATTACATGCGAAGAAAACATTTTTTGACGAGGCTACGTCGGGCTACGGTAAAGAGTAATCTTTTCAAATAACGGATGAGAAGAAATTAACTAAAAAAAATTAAAGCCATTGGATTCAAATATGTTTTTTAAGTATTTTGCACACTATGTTGGACTGTGAACTTGCTTTTGACCACTCCATTTGGGATACAATTATTGTGTGCGTGTGTTAATTCGTTGCTGACTGGCGAAGATTTCTTGTGTTACACTGAGAAATAGATTAAGATACTCCCTGGTTGGAAAGCACATTACTTAGGTAGTTCGGAAGTAGTTCTATTGGAAGCCGTCACTTAATTATTTTAAATAAACCTGTCACCTTGAGAAGTTTAAACCTTTCCTTTTTTTTCTGTTCTTTGTCTCCGCGTATTGGCCTTTTCTTAAAGAAAGTATATTTGTTACTTAACTCAGTTTCTGCCTGCCTAGATTGAGGCTGCCGGCCTAAATTTTTTGTAGTTACCTTTTGTTTTTGGTGTTTATAAAGGATCAAATAATGTACAGAAAATAAGAAATCATACCAAAATGTTTCACAATTTATTGAATTTTGAATATAATGTTTCAATATAATACGTATTTACAATAATATTCGAAGGACCAACTACAATATAATATATTATGTATAGTTTTACATAAATAAATAATAGTACACAACCGATAATTCCCTATAGATACGTACAGAACATATAACATACATAATAAGCACACTGGGTTTGCAAAAACAAATGAGTAGGTATATTAATACAAATACAATTTTAACGTGATTTTGAAAAAGGAAATATTGCTACGAACATTTTATGACCTTGATTTAATATTGCGAAACAAATATAAAAGTATGAGTACATATAAAAAGTGAATAACATTGTAACGTTACTTCGTTCCAGCGGCAGTGACGATTTCATGTTTATTTTTATTTATTTACTATGGTAATTATTGATGCAACAAATACTATTGTTACGAATAATAATTTGTAGATGCTATTCGCCGAATCCGAATATCAAAGGACCTTCCTAAGAGTAACATATATTTATCGTGCCAACATGTAAAAAATTTAAAAGTATAAACATGTCTTCAAAATGTGACGGCTACTATCATACACATTTTTTAATTCCTAAGATCCCAGAAGCCTGACGTTTTTATTTTAGTGAAGGATCATAAAAAAACTGCCTATTATTATTAAGGGATTCCTTTTTCAGTCTGTATCTGTCCCTTAGTTAAAAAAAAACCTCAAAAAATGTTAATAACTTTCAATGTTCAGATAGATACTCGTAACAAAGTTATTTTTAAATAAATTCCACCACGACCACACCGCCAAAAGTGAACGACTAAGAAGAGAAGAGGGGGTTTTTATTTAAATTTCCTTTGCTTCATTTATATTCGGCGAATATAAAAATTCGTGTAAATACAACAATTATCTGACATATTTATTGCATCACATAAAACGTAATATTTAAAACGCATAATAACTACAACAGTAACATATATAAATCCACGTCAAACTATGTGAATATTTTCACTTATTTTCGTAAAACTACGCTAGATTTCTTTGGTATACATACATACAATCTGTAATTCTAGGAAAATTCATTATTATTTTAACTAGAGATGAAACTTGAAATTGCGATTCATCGGTAAAAAATTAGTCGATTGTTCCTTGTATTTAGGCAAATTACTATTGCTTTAGCTTAGAAATTACTAGTCTTATATTTATTAGCTCATTCTCGTTCAGAATATCGAGATAATATCAGAAACTTTCATTCCTAACAAGAATATCAGTAAAAATGCTCCTAATGTCAGACTACAGAAACTTATTTTAACACATTCAATCGTATCAAATCTAACTCAAACCTAAGTATTAAATTGCAATATAAAAATGTATAACTCCCTTTAGTCACTGGGACGGTTACCATACTAACTCTATGACGTAAATATAAGTAATATAATTAGTCATAATACATATATTAAAATCAGGCCTGAGCATACGAAAATTGGTGTCCTTGATGAGCATTTTTACTTTGCAATTATATGTCCAATGGTACTTTGTTGGCGTTCGTAAATTCCATTACTGCAATTTGGCACTATGTCTTAATTATAAATCTAAGTACACTACTTATCAATAAATATAATTATTTATTTTCATATAATATGCTATGTTAAATAAATTGTCAATATTAACATGAATATTATTACTACTATGACATGTATAAATTACTTAAATAATCAACAATCAATTACTAGTTCTAAAACTTTGCTACATATACAAATAAATATAATAGGTAATATAATAAAAAACAGGTCAATGATCAGGAAATGAAAGAAACGAAAATCAATTGAATACTTTTACTTTTATATCACATAAGATTACACCAAATCTCAAATTATAATAATCAGACTTTAGCAACGATACAAAAACCGTAAAACGAATGCTACAAAAACCTTATGAACAGTATTTTTTTAATGTTTTGAAAACGCCACTGATTTGAGCAATTAGTTGCCATAATTGAAAAAGACTTTTAAAACAGTATATTTTTCGTCATTTTGTGACACGTTGTAAGTTATATAACGAATATAACACCTTTTAAAACTACTTGCAAAAATAACATTCGGAAGCTCACTTTCATAAATACGAACTTTGATATACCAACCACGGAGGACAGATATTTTAACACGTGACAATTTATGGGGCAATTATTCATTTTATGATATTAATATAGTATAATCTAAACCCCGTGGCCAGTTTTACTTTTATGATTATTCAATAACATATAGGGATGGTTTGATATGTTTTATGTACTATATGTTAGGCGAATTCGCTATTCTCCTCATAAGAAGTTTTTGTGTCAATAACTCACCATTTTATACATTCTTGCTCGCAATTATTACATACTTATATTTATATACACTTATATGCGGCGCCGAAAAATTGGTAACGCATTACACACAAACATATAATATCTAGGATCGAGATTATATTACTTTAGGCCTAAACGAATATCAATATGATGTCCAGAAGCATAAAACGTTGTAAAGCTGTTTTTTTTCTGAAACCTCCTAATTGAATTGATTATTATCCCACGTTTATCAACATATTATTATTGTAAATCTGACCTTATTTGAACAAACTTAAAAATGATCGTTCAATTTGATATTATTATACATAACAGCTCAAATATTAACGCTAGAGGAAACAAAAATATACAGTTAATAAAACCTACTATAAATATAACAGCCCCTATAATTTTACTATTCAATAGCAAAATTGTTTTATCTACATACAACAGTTAAATAAATTAGGTAGTGGTTCATAAAAGCAGTGTCAAAATGGAAATACAGCAGTTCAAAACTTACTCAAATAGAATAATACCACCATGCAAGACCAGATAAAATATTTTTAGTATATGGTCCTTTATATTAAACATTCATGCCTATTTTAACTTTTAAGCAATACTTAACGATTATATTTTTATATCATTTCGACAAATCTTAATGAAAGAATTTTAAACTTTAAATTTATTCGACTTTTTGGAAGTTCAAATTGTAGGAAGACAATATGTCACAAGTTTTAATGCCTTCCTTTACTTTAAAATTGCGTTAAATATTTTCCAATAGTAAGTTTCAACATTTTATAATATAGTTTTGAGTGATGATGAACATTGACGTCACATTTCGATTCAGTACTTTCGTTCGACTATACATTTTTAGTTAACCAATGCTACCGTTGCTTTCACAATTCCTCCGTGGAGGCTATTGGTGCCTTCAGGAGTGGAGTTCTTGGACTTTTGGATCCGTCAGAATTTCTGGACGCTGCTTGAAAGTCTTCATTTGACAAAGAAGCTGGCATCGGTGCTATTTTCAACTGATGGCCGTTTAATTTTATTTCGGTAATGGAATGTGATCTGCCGTGGTTTACATTTGGTTTCTCCTTATTGCTATTGGTCATTGGATCATGGGTTGGGGTTTTAGCCATGGATTGGGTAACGCGGGAGCGGTTCGACTGTTCTCGCAAGGCCATTTGGTACGCTACTTCAAAAGCTTCGCCTAGTGTTAGAATAACTTCAGTGGCTTGATCCTGAAAAGAAAAGAAAAGGTCTTAGTAGTTTTGGCATTTGTATCAAAAGTTTTTGTATGTTTACATAAGTGTTGAAAATAGCAATAAACGAAAAAATAATAATTGACCGAATAAAACCAAGTAAAAACGATATCACATCACTTCATGTAATAAATAAAAATGTATGACAGTTAAGGGACGAAATGACTGTACAAAGAAACTCATAGCATAACTGACTCACCATGGTAGCGACTCTGAAGACATGGCAGTAGTGGCTCCTGGTGGCGTGGTCTTTGGTGATGTACGCGAAGTGGGTGAGGTCGTCGGCGTCCTGGCACGCGCAGTGGATGTTGCGGATTTCGTGCTCGCATATCAGCTCCTGTTGGAAAAATATTGCTTTCGTACTTCAGCCTATATTGAATAGAAGATAGGAGGTCAATTAAATATTTTTCTTCACTATTATCTAATCAGAACTAGTCTTCTATTAGAAAATAACAAAGAACAAATAACTCCAATAACTACCAGAATACAGATCTGTTGAACTTGATTAGACATTGTAAAGTATAAACTTATGCCTATTATTGAATAAATTTTTAGACACTTCAAACGACTTGTGAAATTTAGAAACCCAATAACCATTTTTTTCATAAAAAAATCCTTCCCTTTTTCATCGCTCAAAAAACAGAATCAATTTCGTATTTTAAAAGCGTAAACAGCAGAAAAACACTAATTATCCCACTTAACTAACCGTGAAGGGTTCTAACAAAAATTGTTTTAGAAAAAATGAAGAAAAAGCAATCCTTTTTTTGCAAGAAACAAAGGCAAGATTGGTCACTCGACCGATCAAGTGTGAACAATGGGCTATAATTAAAAGTCAAGCAGGCAAAGTCAGGGCTTTTGTTTAGTGGAGCCCATTTTGCGAGGGCGTCCCGGGGATGTTTGCCCGTTCACTAGACTGCCTCTCAAAGAATAAACAATGTTTCTGAAATAAATTTGCTAACAAGTAATTTTAATGTCTTAAAGTTGTGTGATACTACATCTACGCCAGTGAATTCATTGAAGTATAAAAACAAGCTTTTTTTAATCTTTAAATTTAAAACAAGTAAGATTAAGATTACATTCTTTGAAATCCAACTGGTACAACAGGTATAACACAACAACAACAACCACACAAGCAACAGCGTAAAAGGTGAAATAAAACGTCATTCCGTGGAACGCTATGAATTTCATGTAGATTTAGACCTTGGTTCCTTTGTTGACGCTTCGGTTTCCCTGATAATTGAGGATGTAAAATGTCTGGAAGTGCATCTAAAGATGTTGGTTCTCAAATCGGTCGAGTAGTAAAAGTTGTTTAGGTGGCTAAGATTTTTCCACCACACATGTTCTCAATAGCAATGAAAGTACCTTAGTAATCGAACCTACCCTAGTAATGGTGTTGAGAAACTTGACTCCTCTGTAACTGATGGAGAGGATAATGTCAGGTGAATCCCTCGGTTCTTTGGTAGATTTCTTCAGCTTCTGAATTGATTTCTTCGTTGACTCGGTCCCTCGCAGTTCTTTCACCACGGTCGAACCTAGATACTGTATAGAAAAAAAAATATTCAAATTAAATTATGTCAAGTTCAACAAGTTGTTGATCATATTACGTGAAATAACTAATTAATTTCCACTATAACTTAAAAATATAAATTCAATTATGTATCGACCCAATAAGTCACAGTTATATTGACCTGATGAATTAATTTGCCGTAAAGATGAGCCATAACGTGAGAGTAGTAGTAACTTCTGCAAAAGTAGTAGTATTATGTAAACAAACATGTTGTTCAAGAAGCAGGAATATTTTAGTCTAAATATTTTTACTAAATATTTAATATGACACAAGAATATTTTATTTATACTTGAACGGTCTTTGCTTTCGCTGCACCTTCAAAGCCATTATTCAAGAACCGCCAGTTTTAACTTCGCTAGATAGGTATTCTTGAAAAGAGATCCGACAGTGTCAGTTCAGACAAAATCTTCACCAAAACTTCTGTTATGCCGAAGTTACACCGCATTCTTCAAAGCACAAATTACCTAAAGTGCCTAAAGCATTGAGGGATGCAGTGGCTAAGGAGCAATTGGTTTCAAACCACAATTTTTAATACTTACGTTAGCAACGTACGTCACAGCTCCTGTAACTAGGACAAACGGTTGGTGCTTCCACTGCGTCCTCAAAGCCCCTGGTACTCCGACTAGCAGCTCTGAAGGCGCTCTGATCTCCAGATCTGAGGGTCTTGGTGGCTGAGGAGCAGGTCTGTTCTTCTTACTGCGCTTTAACGTCTCCCCACCGGGGGGTGGAAGAGTAGGAACAACGGGAGGTGGAACTGGTTTCAAGTTTTCTGACACGGGGAGTTTTTCTTTGATTTCTTCTTTTAACTGCTGTATGTTGTTTTTCTAAAACAATAATTGTAGTAATGAGACTAAGTTGAAAAAATTTATTAATTAGTTTACTTTCTAAAGATAATTTGATTCGGAAGATAGGCAATATAAATCATAAGTTAGGTTTGATTTATTTTTTGGCTAGACTTTTTATCAACTGCCGAATACGAGAACATCATCAGTTTCAAAGCTGACCCTAAAATGCGAACGTCTATTCCTTCCTAGTTTTTTACCCATTCAAATCAAGCTCCATAGCATACAGGGTGCCTTTTTTAATTTCACCCGTCGGTGGTTCCGTGTGGTAATTAGAGTTCAATTCGACGTCTATTCAGCGGCTATTCACGGCGAGCGAGTGAGGCACTCTGTAGCATGGGTTAGTTCTACGCCACTAAAATATGCCTCTAACCATATGCTTTTCACGAGAATCAGTTTATAATTTGAGGTGTCAGTATTTTTATTAATAGAATCGGAACTGGGTGTAAATATTGAACTTTCTGTTATTTGCTGTACTTTCCTGTCTTTGTTAAGCAGGTAAAAGTGAGTTGAACTGCCGCGATCTTGAAAATCATTTAAATTTAGTCATACTGTCATGCTTTTTCATGTAAATGCTTCCATCCATCACCCTACCAATAAAATCAATACATAATTTGTAGCCACATTTCAAATGGTTTCTCTTATTACTCTCTAATTACTTATCAAAAAAATGTTTACGCAATACACGTTACACCATTTCGAAAGCCCTGATTCTCACACATCTATCACTCTACAAAATTACTCGAAAACGCATAGTTATCCTGCCTAACCAGCACACGCCATCCAGTTTCCCCGGCCTATTCAAGTTCACTCCAACGGAACACACCATTCAATGAAAGCTGAATGCCACTTGCATACTATATTTGTATCCAAATGGCCCTCGTGAAATTAGATGGTTGACACTGTCAATTATTCTCACTTTTGTGCCTCCGGGTTAGTGCCTTAATTAAATTTTCACGCTGTCAGTTTTTTGCGATGCAGTTCGTTTTGTTTTTCACCTCTGAAGTGCGAACTGCCACCATTCGGTGTGCCATTGTGATTTACCCTTTTGTATTTAATTAGGCTTCGTTTTGAGATCAGGTGTCAATTTGCACTTTTTAGTGAATACAAGTGTTGCACTGTTTGTTTGTGTTCGAAATTCTGTTTTTGTTTCACCCTGTAAAGGGAACGCAGTTGTTGGTTGTTATAACTTCATATTATTGACTTTGCCTAAGCTCACATTGACATATATTTATTAATAATGTCCTGTCTTGTTTTGTGGCTAGCTGATTTCTATTCAGACTTTTGTTTGTGCAATTACTTACTGCAAGTTTGCATAATTATTTTAGTTTGTACACAAATGATTTACTTACATGTTAAATCCATTAAGAATATTACAGATAAAAACATATTTATTGCAACGTAGAACTATTCAAAGTCTGATATAGGTATTCTGCTACAAGAAAGTCTTAATGAACTTTTCTTAAGTATGTTTTCTTTCCAGCTAGTTTCCGCAGCCTCCAAAATACATTTTCATGAGTCTTTTTATTCATTTTTTGATTAGAGAATCAATTTTACAAGCAAACCGATATTTCGTAATAACTACCACCTGCATTAAATGTTTTTCAAATAGGAGGGGTAGCAAAAATCCAATACGGAATACTTTAAATAACGCTATTATCTCACCCCCAAGTCACCTGCGGGATCAAACCGGCTAATCCCTGTCAAATTGCTCATCTTGCGTTAATTACACGCATGGGGGTTGCCTGGTAACCCCCCAGGTGACGGGTAACGGGTAGTTTTATTGGCGAGTTACGGACTGATAAGTACTGTTTAATGATAGCACTTCAGGGATAGGAATTATCTGTTGTGTGTAAGGGTTCAATGTAAACTGTTACGAGATTACTAACGCATTTTTCTAAAGCGTACAATAATAATAAATTAATAAATATGCGCGAGACAACACACCTTGGTCATGGTCTTGAAGTCGGGATGAATATCCCTGTGTTACGAGGTACCAGACAAGGACTCAAGCACACCCAGACCCAAGCCAATTTAGAAAAGATCGTTTAAATTGTCCTAACTGGGGATCGAACTCTGGGTACACTACGGAATTCAAGGCGAGAAACCGTGCTACAGCTCACTATGCCAATCGTATTGTATCATATCATTGTATACGCATCTCATTTCTAATATCAAAATTGCGATGTGGTTCATTTAACCATACTCAATATTCTGGAAACGACCAATTGCAGTTAAGTCATTTGCAGAAATAATGTACCCTTTATCAGTAATAACTGTAACGCAAGTGAGAAATAACGAAACTGATAAGATTTGTTACGCAACTGATAATAAGTACTACATCCCAAATAATAATGAACCTGTTAATATATCCTGACAACATTTGAAGATTTTTAGAATAATGTTGCTTGCAGATAGAGCACAATAAGATGATTAACAGACAAATAAACTAAATTACCAATAATTTCATACCTATAGTACTATACTATAATAAATTTATTTTTTATTTTTTACTATAACATTTTTTTTAAAAGATATCTCTAAAGATGTTGTTGAACTAATTATTTCAACCAAGCATGTAATGTGGTCATTTCAAATCGACATTTGACCATATGAGCTGTGCACGACGTCGAATCAGAGCCGGAATATATTGTCACTCAAACCCCATTATGGACAAAGGACATCCTCCTCACCGTGCAGATAATGCACATTAAAAGTGCATTATGCACATGACATGGCCGCCGGTTTTATGCCACATGACCATTTAGATCGTATCGTCTAATAATGAAGGCTAACTGTTAGGTTTAAACGCTTTCTGTAGGTAACACGTGACGACGTTAGTGAGAACGCAATGGCAACGTTACGTAACGTCAGGTAAATTTATGTATGAAATGGGAAGCTGCACTACTGGCGTCGTCTAAGCGTGGCACCATGATGCATAGTTTCGGAAATCTTTTGTATTCAATGTTTGTTATTGTTTCTTTTTCTAGACCATAGCCCATTAAGATTAAGTTAAGACCATACTGTCGACATTCGAAATTTTGTTTCGAATATAACAATAGAAAATCCATTGGTGTTTTTCATATGTGACAAGGGCAGGTAATATGTTAAAACATATCAAAGATATTGTTACAATTCGAGTTAACATGATGGGATGTTGTCTTTACAAAATATATTCTGTTACAGAGATTTATGAAAACGACTTTATTTTTTGTTTTCTTAGCTTGTATGAAACTCTGATTCAGTAAATGGAATCAAAACGAACAAATGTTTCGCCTCTAGACTTTTCTTGCTCATTTTTATTTATCAGTATATTCAATTGAATGCTATAACAAAAAAAACAATTCAACATTTTGATCTTTACATTCAAAAGCTTCGCACCCATAGCAACTCCCTGCGCGACTCCGATCGTAGCACCCGCACCCGCGATAATACTGATAATAGCGAGGATGTCCTTTTACCAGCCTTCTGATTGAGTGGCTCGCTCACTTTATGGACCCATAAAAACGCCTACCGCTCGCATGCTTACGCATTGCATACAATTAATTGAACTGCGGTAATCTCATCTTTAATTCGTGTTAGAACCTTATTAGAAGGTAAAGAATCGGATTAAAAGCAAGTTAACATTTCATGTATGATTGTGTTGAAGATGTGGACTGATTTACATTAGATGCAGAACGAAATATGTTCACTACTGTTTAACATAATGTTTTAGTGTACATTTTTCAAAAAACATATTTTAAAATCAAATTATGTTGTGCGAATGATGCCTGTTTTTCTGTATATAGATTAAGGTCTCTTCTCTTTTTGTCGGATTAGTAATAAAATAAGTTTTATTTTGTATGTTTGCAAAAGTTTCACATGTTTGGTTTCTTCGTTTCAATTTCGCAGATCATCATGTATAAAAATGGTTTTGTTGAAATGACTCAACTCACGTATTAACTTTGCGTAACTTGTGAGTTTTTCTTTACTCAAAAACGTTTTATTTAAGGAATTAATTTACACACTTTGAACTTCTGAATAGATAGTTTTACTAGCTCTAAACAGTACCATACTAGTTAAGCAGCCAAATTTAAAAACCAGTATCTCTGCACCCTCAATTTTAAATAACTACCAATATCATAATAATATAGATAAAAGGCGATCAATCAAGTCATAAATCTTACGAAAAAATAGATGTTTGAAAATAGGTATTATTTTACGATATCTACTCGAATTGGATGTATGGAGCAGCTGAGCGGAGCTTCTTTCTTACGATTTCAAATTTTTCATCACCTATTTAAATTCATTTTATTCAATTCGACAGTTTTCTGTAGTCGCTAAAGTACCGTTTCGGGAAGTCAAAAGTCACAAACGGCAGTCCGTTTTATGATCCAAATCAAATTACTAGCAGTCAACACAAAAACCATTCACATGTAAATGTACTCGTATTTGTACTGACTGATACACCTGTGTTATTCAGTCCACACCTCTCAATCTTTTTATAGCCTTTCGACGGTATGAATATTAAACCATCTATTGGGATTAAGAGTATAAATTATGCACAGTCTGTTCATGCCACAGTAGTTGTTGTGAATCATGAATCGTACTTGGTTTATTATATCAATGATTAACTATATATAACTAACACCGATGTGTTGAAAAAACTGATGACAAGTGACTGTAGGAAAAAATATGCTAACAAACACATTGTTATTTTCAACACGTATGACCTTGTGGATTCTGCAAAACTGACAGTTACAAACGTTACGGCAGGCTTTTCTTAGCAAAAAGGTCAGCAGATAGCGAGGAACAATTTACCAAAACAGCGTATTACAATCTTTTTTAAAATTCAAATAGTTCATTTTGTCCTGTTTCGAATTATGAAATGCATTTAATAGGCTGACTTCAATTCGAAATAGCAATAGTAAAATCTGGAACGGGACCGGTAATAAATGTTTCAATTCAACACTTTTTATAAGACTAAACATGGTTGGTAACAATATTCTAAATAAGAAGTTAGGGGTAGGTAGGGCCTAGCAATTATGTCTGTAATTGTTCAAAATTTTGTGTTTTGACAAATAAATTACTTTTTATTTTCACTTAACTTTTCTCACATTTCTTTAAAGTATTATTATTTTGTTTGAGAACCTCAATTATAATAACTATTTAAGAACCACCATCTATTTATAAAGTGGTAATGGTAATAGTACAGGTAGTTTTTACAGAACCGGATGCTCCCAACAGCCACAAACGTTGCTACCAAGCTGTGGATTGCAGTTTCCATGAATATAATTTGAAATTCGCACGGTTGTCGCCGCTGCTGCCTTCCTGTCGTTGTTTTTAAACAACAATGTACATAGAAGGAAATAAAACTTACCAATGTATTGAGATCGGAGTTGATATCTTCTATATGTGTAGCCGGACCATTATGCTCCCCGGATACAGAAGCCAGGATTCTCTTCCTGTGCCCAGGTTTATGTATTTCTAACACAGCCGTCAACTCCACTTCCCAAATCCTCTTCACCCTATCCATATCTACATACAAATGCTTCCTAAACGTTTCATTATATATTTCTAAATTAATATTTCTTAGCCATTCTTCTACAGATTCGTTTTGGTTCTTATTACTTATATTATTATTGTTATGGTTATTGCTTATTTCTGTTATTTTAAGAGGTAACTGTTTCGCTGACTCTAGTAGTTTTTGCCTATCTGCTTCTTCTATTCCCATTTCTCGTAGATCATTGTCGTCTAGGATACCGTTCTGAAACAAATTAATTTAGTTCAAAATAATGTAAAATAGCAATATGTCTGACCACTTCGAAACGCTAATGGTGCAGTTTTGGAGTAGGAGTAGGCTGGCTAAAGTCTTTAAAACTACCTAAAATACAGTTTAAATCCCAAGTCTAACAAGGTCAAGGTTTTTTAACGACCATAATTTATTTGCCTTTAATCTACATTAAATCTTGAGCTTGAGTGAATCTACTGTTAACCATAACGGCAACAGTAGGTATATGATTGCATTTGGAATGAGCGTTCGAAAAATATTATAACCATCACATACATTTCTGCATACTTCAGAAAACATATAATGTAACTCACAATAAACTCAATATCATCGTAGCCACTTTCCAAAAAAAGCGCTTCGTAATCGTGCAGGCCCATACCGGCCAGCCACAGGCCCAAGGTCGAGGCCATCGAGGTACTCAAACTGGACTCTGAGCAGCTCAGCCCCAACCGGGAAGTGAACTCCTGTTCCAGCTCAGACACGAAGACTGACTCGCGAACGAGCTTGCTGCCGAAGGAAGCCATTATCTCGGAGATCTTTGCCCATTCCTCCTGTCGACAAAGAATGGTGGTTGTCAAACTTTTCTTAGAGCAGGTTGTGAATTATAAAATCTAAGTAAGTAAATAATTTTGACGATTGTACGAAGGTACCCCAAAATGTCTTAAATTGAAAATAATCAAAACTGAAAAAAAAACCGGAATAATATTTTTATTCACTTCATCAGTGTCTATCGAGCTTAAACAAAACGCACATCGGCCAGTATTCAGTTTTAGTTAATAAATAATGTTTACCCAAACCCCATTAGTGTTTATTTTAGAGTAAAGTACTGGAATAATCAAGAATGCCACGAATGAAGGCGTATTAATTAACATTTCTTATACAGTAACTTTTTGTTAAAGTAAAATCTACACAAACAAAACTTCACTAAACGCGATGTGAATGAGGTCCCGAAAAAAAAAGTGCTTGCAAAACTAATCTTTGAAGCAGCTGATATCACGCATAATTTTATTTAACCTAGTTAATCAGGAAATGAAAACTTTACAACAAAATAAGTACGCCAAAACCAGGTGCAGTGCTCACAAAAAGGGTCTCGCGTCCGCATAATCGTTTTAATCCACGAATTAAAATGCAACCGATTACAAGGTGCATCATATCTGCACTTCATCAGCATCTGTCGGGACACCTGCGTGCCTGCATGCACTTATGCAGTTATACAGGAGGATCAGTTGAGATCACCTTTTTAAGAACAACTCCACTGCAAGTGGATTTTTAAGGTAGATATTCATTTAGTCAAATTGTAAAGACCCCACATTGACCCCCTAATTGTCTAAATATCTGTCAACTTGCGCAATAGCCTGGTAGGCAAAGTTAGCCTATATGAAACAAGTAAATAAATAAAAAGATTAAGAAACCTAATACTACACACGCCGACACAATTAAAGAAACACAATATCCTGCTTTTGATTGGTAAATAACAGTTTTGAGTCCGGACATGCCTTTTGAATATAATATGTCTTTAGTTATTTTGTGTGACCACTTGATCAGGCTCCATAAAGCCACAACAAATATAAAATATACAATTATGAAATATTTTAAACACTATTTTTTATTTTAAATAGCTCAATAGTTCGCAATATTACGATGATGTCCTTCGTTTTTACACCGGAAAAATTATATTTAACAAAATAAAACATAATATAAAAACAACTATTTTCAAGGTCTGAAAAAAGCCAACTGTATTTCAAACCAGTATCAACGGGCCACCCTGTACACACCTGCATAATATTGCATACGACGATATTCCCTTATCTAAACGGTCGGGACACCCGCATCTTCGCTCCACAGAAACCGCTTTTACAAGTTAAGTATATTATTTTTAAATTATGACAAAGTTTCCGGTTACACTACTAAGTAAACTTTGAACGATGTAAGCGAATTTAAGTAAATTAATAATTATAAGTTTCGTATAATTATTATTTACTATTTAAGACGTAATGCTGAATGTTTATTGCTCCTTTATAAAGTCTGTTTATAATTATATTATATAGACAGCATTTAAGTGAATTATTAATGATATGAATGAGAATAATTAAAATATTGAATCTCTGGTTTGGGAGCTGTTGTCAATCACTTTAATTTCAATACCTAAATAATTAACCAATAAAATAATCTGATTCACTGCTAGGTTTAAACAACCCTCCCATGAGACTCCTAATTTAAAACTTTTATCTCTAGCACTGCCTGTAATATCTCTTCTGACTGCATGGTTGACTGGTAGAGAATGCCTCTAGGCATTAAGTCCGCCCTTTGTAATATATGCAATAGACCATGTGCAATAAAGAATAAATAAATAAATAGATAAATTACTTACTAAGTAGTAAGTCACCTTGGAAAAATATTAAAGCGATAGAAGCATTTGCGTTTTTTAAGGTAACTGGAAACTGGTATCTATCTACGTTAGATTACGAAACACTATACCGTCATACTACGGTATGTATGTTTTTAAGAAAATGTATTCCTTTTGCTCATAGTAGAATACAAGCTTAGTTTGGACCATGCGTAGAGTGTTTAGAGAGGTAATTAAAGAAAACTAAAGATAAACTGATACATAACACACCAAAGATCATCTGACCCAAAGTAAGCGTAGTTTGTATTCAGAGTCTAACTGTAAAACACAGATAAACACTACTTCATTATTTCTTAATTCATATTTGAATAGATAACAACACAATATGCACAGGAAAAAACGGGACGACAGGAGTACTAATTATTGCGCTAACGGGCTACTTATACGATTTGTGTGTCGACATGAGTGCCAACACTCACCTCTGAGGATGCACAAGACCGTGCGAAGTGGGCCAAGAACATAAGAAAGGCTGACCCTCGGACCCCACACACCAGTGTGGGTTCACAACCAGGATAAACGCACGGATGATGCTGATGGGCTACTTTTACGTTTCAATCATTCATTAAAATGGTCAGTGGTCATATAACGATGTTGTGCGCAACGTGTAACATCCCTACTTCCTCCCTTTGTGTCTGTCTGTTGTAACACCTCGATGACACGCGGCCATGGATGCTCGTTCAAGGTCTGTTGTTACGGTAGACATTCTGCTGTATAAAGTCAACCGCAGTTCAAACATGATGAGGACTTTTTACAGCCCGTGAGCCTAGGGAACTCCAGTTGTGCTTAACTGTTTCGGTTACTAAATAAAACTGATATGAAATTTTATCATTTTCTCCCAAGTGCATCAACTGAGACAGGCCCTTTAACGAATTTCAAACTAAAGTCCACAAACGAATTAAAATTCATTTAACTGAAAGAGAGCGAAATCATACTATATACAAATATTATCTGTATATGTTATATGGTCATATAATATTTAGTATTATTATGTTTGTTAAACCTATTTATATATGTAATTTATTTATTAGTTATAATACTTTTCAATCCTCTTTAATTTCGGTCTTGCTGACCCTTTCTGTCATCTTTCCTCTACCTACTCGTATGGCTCCTGACTGATATCGCAACAGCAAGATTAGTGTACTTCAGTTATTTTCACAGTGTTATGTCGTATGGTCATCAGTTGTGGGGCTCGGCAGCGGATCTCAACACCATCTTTATTCTTCAAAAAAGAGCCATCCGCTCCATTTACAACCGAAGAAGAAGAGAAGTATTCAAAGAGATAGATATTTTAACGATGTACTCTCAATTTATTTATGATAATGTAGTATATGTCCGTAAAAACTTGCATCTCTTCAAGAAACACAGTGATGTTCATAAACTCAATACTAGAAATAAAAATAAGCTCGTAACTCCCAGTCTAAGACTGCATAAGGTAGGAAAATCATTTGTTTGTCAATGTGTTAAATATTTTAATAAGATTCCGCAAACTCTTGTTGAACTGCCTCTTCACCAGTTTAAGTCACAAATTAAAGCTAAGTTAATGAAGCGAGGTTATTATAGTGTTGAGGATTTCTTAAATGATAAGAATTTGTGGTCATCTTAGGTATAATCTGCTCCTCTGCACACTTTTTTGTTATGACTTTACTCTGTCAATTCAATTTTTGTGTTTAAAAACAAGATTGAAAAGAGTAACCATCGAGTTTCTTGCCGGAGTCTTCTCGATCGGAAACAACCTCCGAACCGGTGGTAGAGTCACATTATGTTTAATTATGATATTTACATACTCTCATAGTATTATTTTATGTAAGTTTATTTTAGTATATTTTTGCTATAATTTTTTTTTGTAACTATATGACTTGTCATAAGTACTTTCTATAAGTCTATATGAATAAAGATATTTTTTACTTTTACTTTACTTTTACTATTGTAGGTCGTCTGGAAGAGATTGCTTTTAGCAATATGACCACCTAACATTTTTGATCGTCTGAAGATTAGAATTTTTAGTATATTTAGAAGTTGCTAATTTTTCGATCGAACTGCGCCTCCGCGCTGCGAGAATTTTGTTTTCAGAAGCAAATATAGTGTTGATATTTTGGAATACAGAGCTTGATTTTAAAGGGAAGGACATAAAGTATACTTTTTATAGTAAGATAAGATAAGATAGTCTTTATTGAGAAATTTATTAAGAAAGTTTAAATACTAAACTTTCTTAATAAAATTCTAATCTTCAGACGATCAAAAATGTTATTGGTATTTTAAAGCACTTCCCTTTTATTATTTTTATCCACGTCTCTGTTTGTTTTGTGTCAAACAAAGACGTGGTTCACAAAAGTTCCAGCTCCGGTCCGATGTCCAGATACTGAGTTGATAACGAGTATCCTAACCACCCGACCGAGACGTCGAGTCTCGATCCTCGTACCTACCACTTAGTGCATTCAGCGTATAAGTGACTCATGCACGTATTCCATTGTTTTATTTACGAGTACTAAAGTTTTTTCCTTGTGTGACTTTCAAAATAATCAGGCGCAGCAGATACTGACCGATAAAACTGTTGATTTTACTCAATTGCCTCGAATTAAAAGCAAATGCGTTAGTGATATTCTGATAATCCAGATTGTATTGTTTGTTGCAAAAAAATGCATCAATACGATTACAAAATGATAAATAGTTGTGAAACATATAATAAAAGATTACGGTACAAATAGCATTTATTTATATTATTATACATTAGTGTAGTTTTCTGGATGACATAGGCCTGAAAAATTCGAAGAACTGCGTAACAGCTAAAATATTACTCAATTTGTTTTCCCTGTATGTGTCACATTGGTATATAATGATACCCACAGTAGGGTCGAGCAAAAAAAACATTTTTATCGTTTGACGCTATAGGAAAGCTTCAATCATACAAAAAAATAGTAGTCTACGACATCGTTCTCAGGTGGCGCCATGTGGAAAAAGATAATGAAAACTTGAATTTTTACTTCTGACTTGACCCCCCAAATTAAAATATTTTTTATGAATATTTTGTCATCATCAGTCGGTTTCTGCCTACATCGGAGACTCAAACGGCATATAAAATGATGTTCTGTAGTCAAATATCACTGGTATATGCTTAGTAAATTGTTGAAAAAAGTGTGATTTGATAGAAAATTTGCTAGGAAAAAGCGATCCTAGAACTGAAGTGTCTAGTCGATCTGCAGCACTTATTAAACTGAAGGAATGCTAGAATTAAATTGCTGATAGCTATATTAGTAATAAAACTATATACAAGTTGTAGAACTCAGTTAAATCCGATCAGAGCGACAAAAGGTTCGAAAAGATTTGCAATGCTTTGATAGTACTAGTCTAAACCACCAATTTGTTTTCCAATCTCTCCGGCGGGACAAAAGGCGCTAACAGTTTTTTTGGCCGCGTAGAGAGAAAGCTAGAGAAAAGTCTTGGCCACAAGTTTTCGAACCCATCTGAACCCTCAAAACATGGTTACGATCAAGATAGTAGATATTTGATCAATATAGTCAAAAGGTGTCCTTGTTTGCGAGACATGCTGAAAAACATGGTTCTAAAAACCATAAAACGGAATGCCTTCTTCGTCCAGCCTGAAAATATGATATGATGATGATTAAAAGATGAAGCGGCGCACTTCAGACGATTGACTCTTTGGAGAGCCAGAAAAGAGCGCAGATGAGAATTTGCAACAAACTGAAAAGTATACTATCCTTGCCACACTCAAGCAGTAGAAAGGTGCGTGAAGCTTGTAACTGTAACTTCCTTATCTGTTTGTTCTTACCAGCATAAAATCCAGGCAAGACACACCGCATTTCAATACCAAATCTCAGCATTTTAGCCAAAAAGGAGATGATGTGGGTCATTCAAGATTTTGAAATATGATTATTAAATACGTGCTTTTCATATTTTCTAGTTAGTTTAAGTTTTAGTTGGTATTTTAGTTACATATTTTGCACAATACTTACCAAAATCATCTATTGTAAACGCTCATTCGAAATCCTTATTTGCATTTTTTTTTAAAACTTCAAGCTTATCGCGCCACCTCAAGATAAGAGTATTTATTAAATCTGCTGAAATTTCATATAAGTACTTCTTTAATTTATAGTACAGGAAATTTAAGAATGAAAAAATAAATTCGCTCCACCCTAACCCAGTTCTTTAATATTTTATGGTCTATTTATATTTCCAAAACGTGCTAAGCAGGTCGTTATATCTTCTAGGTGATTTCTTATACTGAACTTATGAAGATTTGTAATTGTCATTGAAATTGTAAATTTGTTGTTTTAAAGGCTACCTTAAAACTAAAAGAAGTAGCTACTCTACACTCCTGGGCCACCTGCGCGCTTTCGACAGGGTCAATATAATTTTCCTCGCCGTATAAAAAAAACATTCATCTCATCATGATCATCCTAATCAATTTAAAATTTAAAATTTAATGTGTAGTTCCTTACCTGCTCATCGAAGGGGCTAAGAATCGACAGCGACTTATCCCCGCTTTGCGTCGAGCTGGTCGTGTTGCTGCGTCTCCGCACCTCCTCCTCCACTCCGTTGACGCTCCGCTCAGTCGCCTGTCCATTGCTGCTCAGGCTGGTAGCGGTCACCACCGGCGGCTCAGTGGGCGAGGCGTCGTACACTGACTTTAGCTTGCGCAACGTCTTCGGCCTCTCGGCCGGCATCGGCCGTAGGCCTATACCGTCGAGCGTCGTCGTTGAGCCTTTGAAGAGGCCTGGGGACAAGAGATAAGTAACTTTTATTACAAAGATTTTTATCTACAATAGGCTGTATCTAAGGAGGAATTAACGCCGTGCGGTTGTCAACCAGTTTACCACACGTCGAAATATTTAAATTTAGGCTATAATCTTGGAACGAAATCTACATTCAAAAAAGCCTTCAGTTCTGTTAAAAACCACCTATTATTTACGGAAGGCACATAAGTGAAGTTTACGCTCTCAGTGGAGTTACGTCAAATTTTCTGCGACGAGCGTGGGTTTGAAAATAATAGCTTTTAGAAGTAAATTCTTGGGTGTGAATTTGAAATATCTACACTAGTATTGTATAGAGAAATGCTGTGATTTTTTGACCACCGGCGAACGATTACCAATCTATAAAATGATCTAAGACGCGAATCAAGCGATCGAAGAGGTCGGATCATTAAAAGGTCGAATTTTTGACTGAACTGCAAGCGAGAAGAAAGTAAGGTTAGCAGATGAAACGAGAACTGTTTCTAAAGACTGTTGACAAAAAAACGAAGTAAACGAGTAACCTAGTACAATGTTGCCATATTATGCCTAAAAATAAACTAACCTTCTAAGTCAAACGAAACGGAAGAAAAGTGAAAACGTGGCAGC
The DNA here is from genome assembly GCA_947369235.1 of Udea olivalis. Lineage (NCBI taxonomy): Eukaryota > Metazoa > Arthropoda > Insecta > Lepidoptera > Crambidae > Udea > Udea olivalis. The sequence goes on from OX376355.1 coordinate 10,046,924, forward strand.
TACAACGGTGCCAAGGCGAGACATAAGAAGTATCCAAAAACCGGTTGCACCTGCGCTTGCCCCGGTGACGATTAGATAAGTCCCTTCTGTTGTTTTTCCTCAGCAGCTGATAAGTGAGTACCAGACTAAGTACCAAAGTTGGCTTCACTAACTACTATTCCTACGTCTAGTATTCTATACTTACAAACAAACGAAATACGCTAATTTATCGAACAATACAATTAAAATTTTGTTAGCTAATCCATAAATTGTTACTAACGTCAATTCCTAGATTGTCATGTATTTTATTCATTTGTTCCAGGCAACCAGTCGCATATAATAAATATCTCACTTAATAGTCCTAAGCTGGAACTTCTTCAATTACATGATGGTCCTGACGTTCACACCACGATAACGGATATTAGTCGTGATCCGATCAAATGGAATCACTCCGCAGCGCCCGCGCATTTAACAAATCTCACGTTTTCGTTCTCACACAAATCTCGCCATCGCGTTTGTTTCTAAGATGATTTATTTCCTCTAGTGGAATTTTAAGTTTACGTATAGAAATGTCACAAATTCTGTTTTCTCAAAAGGGCCGAAGATGAAATAAGTAAAATATATGTTTTTGTGTTTCAGACTAGCTCGTGTCTGTTCTTGTAACTATAACTAGAACTTTGAAATGCTGGCCAAAATTAAGGGTTCGGAAAATTACAACATCGCGATCGTTCTTGAAGCACTCATTTTGAGACGCCTAGTCGTTTGGTCTAAAAAGAATCTGTCACGCCATTGAGACTAACCTTGATTGAAATGCACATCAAAGAGAATATTAATAGTCAATTTTTAAAACTAAACAGATTGAATGTTTATACTAATAGTATTTTGTACGAGTATTTTTAAAACTCGCGTGTTAGATTCAATTCGAAATTATTCAGATCTGGTTAAAATCTCTGCTTTGGAGATTACATTTTTTTTTAAAATAGGATGTTTAAGAACTACTCACTTTTATTAAAACTAAAGGTATTTTTTAGTGTCTGTGATTTATATAAGTATTTATTTTTGTAAGTTGCTTCATTAAAAAATTCTTGAATAATATTTTTCATCGATCTCAGTTTCTGCGTCACACGAGTACCTACTCTAGAGAACTGAACTCTTCATAAACATATATTTAACCACTTAACCATCAATATTTAGGCAAACATGGAACATGTTTCTCATTCGCAGGTTTGTTTTATCAATAAATGAAGAGTTCAGTTCTAAATTGAACCTGAAATAAACACAAGTGATGGAAATGAAGCCCGAGGTGCGCCCGCGCACTGCAGACGCTATTTAGGTCAATTTATGCAAACAAATTAGGATATTCGCTGAGCGTTTTGATTTGTAGGCATGTGGCTACCTACTTGTGTCAGTGATTCGGTCATTTCAAAGAAGAAGTATGCACCTTGATTATGATTTATAAAATGATATTTTCGAAATTATGATCATAGTAAACGAACATAGCATAAAAACACTTTATGGAACAAGCCACAGTTAAGAAAAAATTAAGGACTTTATAATATGTGAGACCTACTAGTTCCCAGCCTTAACTAGCCTAAACACGTAAAATAGATACAAGTAGGTACATTTCGGTTAGTTTCTGCAGTTCTGCAAGTATACAGGTAAATTTATTTATCAGGTTGAACTCCATTTCTTTCATACCCAACACACTGCCATTCGCTAAAGCGCACACGTCAATCTGTAAAAGTTTCGTCGGGATATTTCTCTATCCTAATGGAAAAGTCTTGTATTTCTCGCCAAATTTCATGAATTCCCGAAAGGCGCTGAAGATAACGCGTGATAGAAACGACAAAGTTCACTTCAGTTACAGGTTAAGTGCACAATTAAGGGTAAACAGCAGGGTGACACAATAAACTATAAAGACACAAAGGCGATCATCAGTACACACTATAAGCCACACTGAGAAGTAAAAGTTAAATAATTTAAGTGAAAAAATATCTGATAAAAGCCACAAATCAAATTCTAATCAGTTTTCAATTCAGGTTTCGTGTTAATAGCAGTGATAGTCTCCTGAACACTTTTGAAAAAAGTTAGAGAAGAGCAAAAGCACTAGAATACCTACTCATTCCTCTTCAAAAATAATTTAAAAGTAATACTCGTCAGTATTCCATTGATATCGGTACTTGCTTTTGTGGTTCCAATACAGGCAGATGAAACCACTATTATCGACTATTGTCACGTTTGCTTTGTGCTGGGAAGCTCGACCGCAAATGTTCATCGTGCGACAGTCGCAAGTGTGGCCAGGACATGAGGAAACAGGAATGTCCCTTCAAAAGCACCTCCACTTGCTCACTCACTATATCGTTGTGCTTTTCCTTTGACAGATGTTAGTGAAGCCACCTTACAAACAAAGGTGGAAACAATGGGCCATTGTGACCTTTGTGGCACCAAGCTTGTTAGTGATACACAATGGATAAAATGAAGCAGAGGAGCTAAAAGTTATCACATAACTCATATAAAATTTACAAATTTGACATAGAAAGCATTTTTAGTCGATTTAGTATAGGTTAAATTCAAAGTGCCAGGTCATCTTTAAAAAGTGTCTTAGGTACATTGTAATACCAGACTGACAACAAGCATGCCTGTATGCCCGAGTTACTTGTACAAAATGTATGAGCAAAAGTCTGCTATTGCATCACATAAGTTTACCGTATTATGTACGAGCTGCCCCAACAGACTTCGTTCTGTCTAATATTTGACAGCTGTTGTCCATTATCATATCCCGCACGCTTTTCTCCGACTTGATTAACATATACTATATTATATTATTTTACACTGAATTTTTCGTTCAATCTTAATAAAATAAAGCCTATACCACCCCTGAATAGATTAGCTTTCTGTTAGTGAAATAATTTTCACGATCGGATCAGTAGTTTCGGAGCCTATTCAATACAAACAAACAAATAAACTAACAATAAAATTTTACCTTTTTATAATATTAGTATAGATAAATAATCAAATCCGGCAAACTAGAAAGCATTTTTCCAACACTTTGCATGATTCCAAACTCGTATTTATTGTTCTGAAAAATCGTTAAAATTAGGCAAACAACTTCAAGTCTTATACTTTTAGTAAAAAAGAACCTGTTCAAATTCAGGTGTCACCTTCAGTGATGGAATATCAGAAATTTAAAACTAAAAGCTTCGTTAACGAACTACTGTAGTTCAATCTGTGACAGCCGTAAGCGCAAGTCAATAGAACTATGCAAGGTTGATATTACACAATCAATTCTTGATAAGTAAAAACTGTATTTTCTGAATGATCAACCTTGAACACTTTCAAATGATTTAACAACGCCAGCATTTTGGTGGCTGATTTCTTTTGAACAGATATCAAAATAAACATTGAACTAAATAACGTTGCGTTTGTTTAACTAATGTGTTGGTTGAATACCCTTAAGAATGTTGAACAACATAGTATAACTTTAAAAGTAAACAAAGAACATTAGGTTGATTGTTTATCAGTTTTATGGCTTGGAAACATTAGAAACCATGTGTTAACGATCACTTGTAAGAACTCCCAAACACTGAACAAGTGAACATTGTTGATTACCACCAGGCAACACTGTAGCTTTAGGCCACACTTTTCATAATAAATTATAACTGTATGAGGATTTTGAGTTAAAAATAGATCTACACGTTATAATAATTCGCGATGAGCAATCAAATGCAGTACTTGTATGCACAGGTGATTCACAACTTCAAGAAAACACGTTATTAATCGATTTTTATCATAAATATCCGTTTTAAATTAACAACTTACAATTTCCCATCAGAATCGCTGTCATTAAATATCCCAACGGACCCCACCGTCATCTCTGTATTAGTCACTGTTATTTCCAGAATATTTATACTTGCACTGACACCGAAAAACTATTCACACGCCACATTTCCACAACTCACTTTATCACTCCGCAACCGGTTGATTTCGTATATGAAACTGTCACTTTTATTGATGGAGTAGCTCGTATCACGAACTTCACAGATGTTGAAGTTATTTATGAAGGTGAAGGAGGCAACGATGCGATCGTCGAAGCAGCCGGAGGGAAACTGTCGAAGGCGGTCGTGAGTGAAACACTATTGATAAGCACGACGACGTCACTTATCGTCGGCCACTTTATTAATCTGCATCAATTTATTCATGAAGACAATTGCAGACATATAGTGATCGCAAATCTTATCAGCGGGCAGCAAGATTGGAATTGCAACCAGTCGAAGTTGAGGAACCAACAGATTTGTGAAGCAATTTCGTTGTTTGAGTCGATGGAATGCGCTGTTTCGCTTTTGAATTTAGTCTGATAATGGAGTGATATTACATTTGAATATTAGATAAAAATGATACGAATAAAAATTGCTTATCTTGTTTCCGCAAATTTCTGTATCACTTGATATCAAGGTATATTTTGAAGGAGTGTCTCTTGATTTATCGGGCAAAATAAATTATGTCAGTAGATGATTTCATAATATTATTATTCACTCAAAAAGATGCACTGTAACTATTATGACGCTTACTTCCGTGTCATTCACTGTCTAGTTAATCAAAACTTCATGTTTTTTGATTAATTATATACTTGAGCCATTCTCGTTCAACAAACACTACCATAATTGCAGCTCTTAATAACCGGTAAAATAATAATTAATTACTTTGATTGTAAATTAAAATTTGTCCATCCATCAATCATGTTTGGACAGTACTATAATAAAAATTAAAGAGCCATTTTTCGAAATTTGAAATTATGAATAACACGAAGTAGTTTCGAAATTTGAAGTTTTTGAAATAAAAATATTTAACCTCTTATTCTAGTTGAGAATAAACTAAGTAAGTTTGCCTTGATATCTACCATTTAGTTTTTATGATAGTTTGTTATGTAATATCAATTATTATAACAACCTCTAATCATCCAAAAACGTGTTAAACTCAAGCTATACAAAAACAAAATAATAATATATTATTATATTACGTCGTAATAATGATAACATACATTAAAGTAATGTAGCATGATTGATCATAAAGTTTATTGCACCTAATACTACATTCGGAATCTTAAGTTTGCGCTCAGTAATTCTAGATCTAGAGATGCCTAGATTAAATACCTGGTTAGTTGTAGGACTAGTTGCTTGTAGACCTAGGGTTGATACAAATTAAATGAGGGCATTACTTGATAATACCTTGGAAACACTTCAAAATAATATAAAAAACCGGCACAGTGTGAGTTGGAGTCACGCACTGAGGTTTTTAGTTCGTGCAAACTTCAGTCTGATTTTTTCATAGCGCCAAGGTACGAGTATTGTAATTTTAAGTATTTAATATTTATTTCTATTTTTTTAATTACCAACGGTTTGATCTTATGTTCAATTGAGAGATCCTCTTGAGTTACGGAAAACTTATAGTGGCAATCCTGTTGAACCTGTTTCTTGACTGAACGACTTATAAAAGAACAATTTTCCAACAAAACATTACACACACGCAAATGAGTATATTTGCCATATATTCATCGCATATGCTTATAGAAGCATGGGAACAAACAGAATTACGCGTCACACAATGAACCAATCGGGCCCAACAACAAGACTACTGTAGTTTTATTTATAGTTAACTCAATTCTTACGGGAACGGACGGTAAAAACGGTAAAAACGGGTACGAACTCGAAGACATTTGCCACTTATTCTTCATAATACTTTAATCGATGCATGGCGTCATTGCAGCAGCAAAAATTGTGTAATGTAAGCACCTAACAATTCTGTATAAAACACTTGATAATTGGACAGCCCTGGAGCTGTTCAGCTGGCTGGACCTGTGTTATTTACATATCAAAATACCTCGTAGCCGGGCTGTTAATCAACGACATTGGACTTGTAATGATCCATTTCACCCAGTCTTGTATTCACATTTTTCTGAGTCTGAGAGAGACCTCTAAATTACATTTCACGATCTGGGGTCAATTACAATATCTTTTTCGCAGTCGTTCATTCGTATTATGAACTATTTTAGTCGGCAGTTCCTGTCGCCATCTCAACACTCGTAAGTCTGCAGTCTGTTTCATTTGCTAAATAGGGTCAAACCAAACTATTTAAAATGCCGCCCCGCCGTTGGAGTAATATTTTCTGCAATATTCAGTATACGTTTATTAATTGTAAATATGAAACAGCCAGCCAAATATCTTCCCCTTAACTAGTCCTCCCATAAATGAAGTAAGGAATAATCCCAACTAGAGCTATAAAGTGAGCTGCCCGGTTTTGAAAAACATAATCTGATTTTGACTAGTTAATGTGGTCGTTAGAAGTGATATTGTGTAAGTGTTATTCATTAAAGCAAAATTATGAGTTATGTTGCCACAATTAAACGCTCAATTTAAAAAACGAGTTTTAAATCCGTTAACGACAGCTCATAACTCGCTGGTTAACTCGGTGGTCACAGAACTTGGCTCTCTTGGGTTTGATTAATTAGTTGTCCAGGAAAAGCATTTTTTTGCCTTTGCCAAGCAAAATAATAGCAAATATATACATTTTTTCTTATTTTACAGGTCGGAATCATATCGAAAGTCTGTTACATATACATATATTTTAACAAATTTTCAATTACATTTCAATTGTGTCTTTCATTATAAACATCAGAAGGACAATTAATTTGATTAGATGACGGACGACACGATTGGCGCAGTGCGCGGTGGCACCTCTCGCCTTGACTTTTGTGGGGTCTCGGGTTCTATTTCCGGTAGGGTCAATTCAGGAAACAAACTTTTCTAAATTGCCCCGGGTCTGGGCGTGCTGGGAGACGCCCTCGGTTTAAATCCTTGTCTGGTACCTCGTAATACGAGGATACTTACCTCTCCGTACTTCGTGACCACGACAGTTAGTGTGCTGTCTCGCACGATAAATATTATACATATTCCTACAATAAAAAAACTACAAGTCAATTTATGTAAACTAGTAATACACAAATCAACCGCTAACAAAAAGCTACTTATATGAAACGCACTCTATATTTTATGCCTAAATAATGTGTTAAAATGTTCAGCTTCATATTACACTATCACATCGCTGCGCGGGCGCATGTGTGTACAATTAAGTTCGGGTTACTGCGCAAGACATGTGGCTCCATTGCCAAGGACATATTTATTTGGTTTCATCAGATAAGCTTCTGGGAATCTAAATATGAGAGCACAATAACTTTGTGTGTTTGTTCGACATTATGGTTTGCCAGCATTATGGTTTGATGAGTTAATGTTTGAATAGAGAGAGACGAGACGAGCAAAACCATCGTTTGACAGCTGTCAGGTGAATTTCATCGGGCTCCAGGTAACGGTATAATTCACTTGTCAGAGTGATAGACGTCACCCGAACCCGTTCCGAAACAACTAGGAAACTGTCAGGTGACAGCTCGGTCGGCGTCGATTTCCTTCGTGGTCAATTTGGAACGGGATCGAGTGATTTTCACTCCTCAGTGTGAAATTTCACTCGATTTGGAACGCCGCCTTAAACTAAGACCATCAGACCCCATCTAACTTCGTAGAGCATGTTCGGAGTACTACAAGTCTACCTTCACAAAACAATTGCAAAATAGGTCTTAATCTTATCAACATGAAGTACCACCGTGTTAAGCTTGATGTGATTTCGTGTGTACTATGGTTTCAGAGAAAGGTAAATAATAAAACCCTTAAATATGTCCAAAAAATACACTGATTTCTGAACACACTGGTACTCGTACGTCAAAACAATGTTTGTCCTGGGTACCTATCGAACTTACGACCTTCGGAACTATTTACAAGACTACATTGGACGAACGTGCCAATCAAATCAGGTTTTAGATTCATAATTTTACAAAGTTGTTTTTTAGTGAATAAAAAGTTGATTCCTAAAAAACTCATTAAACAACTTCAAATCTATGCAGTGGAGAAAATAGCGTGTATGCCTTGGTTATGATGTGACTGATATTTATTTTTTAACTAGCCTGTAATTTGACCTAATTAATAAAAACTGGAAGGAAATATCAGCCGTTCAAAACTAAGCCAAAGAGACAAGTTACAAAAGAAATCGTAACCCTAAACCATTAAATTCTTATAAACCGTCACTTTTTTAAGAGAAACAAAATTAAATTCATCACATAACTAAGATTTCTACCTTAAACCAACTGAGAAGAGTTCATATTTATCAAATGGGTAGATGTAAATTAAGCTATTCGGTTTGAAATAGTGAAACCTGATAGTTCCTGTGCGGTTTAAAACGGTTTTTTGTTTAAAAAATGTCGACACAGATGCTGTCGACACAACTGTATCTTCTCGTTGATATTTTATGTAACAACAATAATATCTACGTTATAAATTATAGTTTCAAACAGATACGTTGGTAAAAGCGCCCGAAATCCCCATGGGTGTACCTGGATTTCAGAATTAGTGATGACAACCTGGCAAATACAAGTTGAATGTAGTAATTAAGACAATCCCATCAATAAAGGGATGACAATTGATAATCGTTTCAATCATGGAGAGCTTTGACCAACAGCAAATAGGCTTATAGACTAAAAAGAAAAAATTGACACATTTATCACTTGATTCATGTCATTCATATTGTAAGGCTGCTTTTCCATCAGAGATGTGCTATGCTGCGAGGATGTGCAAGCTAAGCTACGAAATTATTAGACCGTTTCCACTGATGCTATGCTATGTAACGGAGCGAGTTAGATGTGTACGAAAATAGCTGTGCGAGGAACATACGCAGCTCGAGGTATGCGATGTATCGACAGTAGAGAAGGCACGCATCCTTAGCACGCATCCTTAGCACGCATCCATAGCACGCCTCTGTGTCATATTAAAATCATAGCTTAGTAGAACCGTCTCTGCCAGAGCTATGCTATGTGGAACAATGGAAGTGATTGATGGATATCAAACGCATCTACAGCAACGTAGAAAAGCACATCTCTGGTGGAAAAGCAGCCTGAAGGTTGTCTGGAAGAGATCGCTATGTAGCGATAAGACCGTTATTGTTTCTTTCGTTATTTACATGTTGTATTTGTTTGTGAAATAAAGATTATTTATCTTACCTTATCCCAACCGCCAAGAAGTCATCTGAGAATAAACGCACTACTTCTAGCTACTTAATAAGAAGTTGTAACAACAACATTCTAAATAAAATGATGATATAATTTGATCACCACTAAGATTACGTCATTTATTGAAAGTTAAGCAAAGGCGTGGTTTAATCATGATTAAAATCTTTAATGAAATAGGTATAACATTAATTATTCAGTCATTTTCTGATAAGCTATAGCATCTTATTAGCAGAATAAAGATCACCATATTGCAGCACTTTATATTACTAATATTGCCTTGAAGCTAACAAGGCAATGTATTTTTTTTTTGCTTATTGACATTAATTAATTGTAAGTTGCGAATTAAAAGATCATCATCAGCTGTCAACTGTAATTTTAATTGGTGAAATCAACGTCAACTGATGACAATCACAAGAGGGATATCCGATGAGTCACCTGGTCTTCCATAGGCAAGTGACTCAAACTCACATGAGGTAAAACGTGTTCATGATTGAACTTTTTAGCAGGCGTAAACATAACCTTGCAGAATTAGGGATTACCTACGTATACGAAATTTGAGTAAAGTAAGAGGCTTGTAAACAATGAACACGCATACAAAACAACATGTTTGTATGTATGTTGTTATGTATGCTGCCATCATCTGACCCTTAACTAAGCAGAGCTTGTTCTGTGGGTGTTAAATACTGATTATGTTGTAAGTATCTATTCAGATACTTAAATAGAAATAAAACAGAACAATACCTAAATTTCGTCATTAGGTAATATTAGTCTTGTCATAATAAATAAGAAACCGAGATTATATGGGAAACAAAAGCTACTTAGGAGTATTTATCCATGGTAACATGAGTGGAACTTTTCCTTTTGTCGTATCAAGTGTCAAATATGTTATTACAGGGAGATTTCCCTGCCTTTTCCGCCGCGAGGAGTGGGTTTGATTCCTATATCATATTTATAAATATTCATGTGCAAACCGTATTATGAAACCGTTTAAGTATCGAACTGTATCATAATTATTATCTGATTTCATAACCTTTCTACAATTCATGACAACAATAAAGATGTTAGTCAAATGTCGGTTATTTTGGCCGTACCTACTAGCACATTTGCAACTTACGACGCGGCGGCAGTCGCATAAACCAGTAAATACTCGCACAAAGGGCCGGGCGATAAAATTATAGTTGCCATAAAGAGTGGACAAAGGGTTCGATGACTTTGTGCAGGTGGGTTTCCATTGTAACGACTTAAGATTTTGTCAAAAACGAGGTTTAATTTTTTTTGAAGAGACGCGTTTTTGGGCCACTGTCACATATTGTCTCATCGCATCACAGGTATTTTTAAGTTGCCGGTTGCTATATTTGAAGAGATGGGTTTTTATATCCACTACTTTATCCGAAAGATATAACTAGGTTCTTTTGCTCAGATATTTTTGCATTGAGCACTCTAAGCTAAAATAAAGATCACATTATTCAATTAATTTGATATTTTGCCTACTAATTATTGTATTTTACTTCTTTATGCTCCACCAACAGGCTTCTTGTTTACTTATTACTGGAGCTTTATCCTATAAGTTATCTTTAAATTTGGTTATCTAGACACGCGGTAAGATAAGATAAGATAAATAATCTTTATTGCACAAACAAACAAATACAGCAAGTTAAGCAGTAAGTAGACATCAAATGTACAATTTAGGCGGTCTTATCGCTTTAAAGCGATCTCTTCCAGACTACCTTCTGAAGAGAGAGACTTGTATAATATAACGGGTAAGGCTGTGCAAAATAAAGGATAAGTAAGAGATATTTAAATAATAAACTAAATGAATTGTGTTACATAAAATACATATAGGTATTGCAATAGGATCACCAGTTTCCATTTTTAAGGACTGAAAAATAAAGGATGAGACATAATAAAATACTAGGTTACAGATAGAGGAAGTATGATTTGACTTGGGATTTAAAGACATGTAAGGACTGAGATTTGCGGATGGGTCGGTAATGTGTCGAAGCCAAGTTCTTTCTTTTATATATTTAATGTTACCGCTAAACAGGTAATTTACTATAGTAAAAAAAATCACTGAATCGGTTGATAACTACGTTCTGCCTCGGGGGCCTGAAGAGGAGACTATTTAAATGTGAGCAATTAAGCGGGATTTATCAAAACTTAAGCAGTCTCGTAATGTAACACTGTTTTACATAAATAATTGTTTCATTTGTTACCTTCAGCAAGAAAATGTCAGAAGTAGAACAAGTAGTGTTAAATTACTATTTGCGTTTAAATGAATGAGAGAATCTGAAATTTAGAATCGTATGACGTTGGTCAATGCGCACGGTTCACGAGTCGATGCACTGACCCTGCAGGCACCTGCTGACCTTGCACTAGCTATATTCGCCGGATCCTCCCGACTTGGCTTATCACGCCCGTTTTGTTTTATTGTAATTTTGTTAGTCTTGACGTAATCGGCACCGATTCGGTTTTTTTGTGGTTTAGTTTTGATACTTACTAAATAAATAACGGTTATTTTTGAATAATTGCGTAATATAGGAGTATATTTTTGTTTATTTTTGTCCTCAACCTGAGGCAGGTTTCTCCTCGTAGATAACAGGGTTCATGGGATAGTCTTTGAATTTGGGTGCTCGTGATTTGTAAGGGGATTAGCAAGCAAAAGGGAAAACCATGGCGTCTAAAGGGGTGAGCTGATATGGAATATTTCAAACGAAATTAAGAAAGAAAGTATAGAATATCCAGTAACCGACCCGTTTCGTTAAATACTATAACATACTTCTAAGAGGTCCTCGTTGCATCTGTTGAAATAAAAAAAAAAACTGATTCTTATCTATTTCCCCTCTTTGTGCAGGAAGATTTAACTCATGGATTAGTCCAACTAACTTAAGATTTGAATTTTGTTTCAACATCAGTAGAAGTCAGAACTTTTCACGCAACTACAAAATGTCGTTTATTATGGAGGTGACACCAGCAATACGAAGTACTTAGCTAATGTCTAAGAAACAGATTTATGCAAGCTGGAGAACGTCCATCTTGCATCACATAAGCAATACATAAAGCGGGCCATAAAACATTTCTGAGGGCTTCGTAATAATAACTCGACGCATGCGCGCTGAGAGCCGACAAAGCACTGATAGCAGCCTCATTGTTTAGTACAAAGGTACTTGAACAAACACTTCGGGTTGTTTTCTAAGGGTATTTTTATCGGATTTACCGGAGAAAAAATATTCTTGAGAAGCAGACATGACCAACCATTTTTTATTGTCTGATTTAAAAGGTTCGAGGATGAGCAGATAAAGATGTTTTACTTCTGATTGTCTTACTCACTTACAGGGTAACATCCATAACATGAACATTTTGTTTCTGTTTAATACTCGTACTATTTTTATTCCTTTTCAAATTTCATCCAGCACCATCACTTTCACCGTCTTTAATTTATCGGTTTGATTTTGGCATTAGGTCTGCTTAATGTACCATTAATTTTGTTTACAAATACAGCCTTATACGTCCCACTGCTGGGCACAGGCCTTACCTTAACTTTGAGGTGGTACGAGCCATACTCCAACACGCGGGCTCAGTGAGGATTGTTGGAGAGGTGAATGTAAGGCCAGTGATAAACCTTACCGTCAGATGTTATCAAGCCGCCTTTTTAGGCCTCTGACTAGGCTTTACGACTGATATCTTGCGACGTCAGCCGGGACCAACTGTTTAACGTGCCTTCCGAAGCACGGAGATGCCCGAAAAACACATCACTTAATTTCGGTCGGGATGGTCAGCCATCCATAATCCATAACCCGACCTGACTGGCGTTACTTAACATCGGATCGTTGCCGATCCACTGCCGTCACTTAGCCACGGGCACCTCAATTTTGTTTAATAAATTATAATAAAAAAAAGGTCCCTGAAAACCCCAAATACAAGCTCTGCTTAGTTTTACCATGTGCGAAAAACTTTAGAAATATCCCTATTTTGGGTTCTCCCAATCATCCATCAAACATCTCAAAGAAACTTAATCTAAGAAAAGCAGAAGAATTAGTAAGTCAATATTCACGGCAGTCATTGTGTCACTTAAAGGTCTAACTACCTAAAGATAAGTAGTTGCATACAACCTTGTCAGCATATTATACCGACCCACATACAAGATAAGGTGCTAACGGTGGCGTGATGTACAGGCAGACACGTTTTGTGATGTATTTTCTTATACTAATGAATTACGTGGACAATTTACTATTTTCATAAAATCTGTTGGCGTTCTTAAGCCGTCTAAGCAGCAACGTAAACATGGGTCTCACTCAGGCTGCTTGTGCCATCAAATATCATAGCGAAGGGATAATCATTTACTACCTACTTCCGGCCAAAGTCTTTTTATTTAAATCAAGTGGTCACTACAATTAAAGAGTATTAGTTAGTACAAAGGCAAGAGTTTACAGAAGGACCTTTCAGACCTTTTTCCTAAACTAACCTGACGCCAAGGGTCACTACTATATTCGTTCTGATTTTTTAAAATGAAGTAGGTAGGTATACCCAAGTCCATAGACACTTACTACTTGACAGACAAAATTTACCTACCGTGTGAGAAATTGCACCAAGTTCGGCAAAAACAAAAACACTCGCGACAGTGCGACTCGCCGCGTGACCGATTCTCACCGGTATCGCCTGTAAACTCACTTTGTCTGGGTGCGTGATCAAAATGGCGGTTTGATCTGAGCGGACCATCTGTCCGAGCCGCCGCGCCGTATGCGTATTTTGTGGTATTAGCCTAATCATGCTTAGCTTTGGAGACTAATTGAAGCTGTACATTATAAAGTATGTAAAATAAGGAACTTAATATATATTTGCTTAACAACTAAGTACATTAAAAGCACTGAGGCGTTCATATCAACCGTTACATAGCGGCACCTTAAGAGCGTTTGCTGGGAGTGGATCGTATAAATTGCATTTTTGTAAGATTTTCGTAATTATTTTACTGAATGAAATTTGACTGACCTGTTGGTGCAATGGCAGTGATCCTGCCTTTAGCACCGGAGGTCGTGGGTTCGATCCCCACCCATGACAAACATTGACATGTGACGAACATTTGTGTTCGTTGTGTCTGGGTGTTATTATGTATTTAAGTATGTATTTAGAAATATTCAAGTATGTTTAATGTTTATCAGTCTCTGACACCCATAGTACAAGCTCTGCTTAGTTTGGGGTCAGATGATCTCGGTGTAATTTGTCCTGGATATTTATTTGTTATTATTTGTATTATAAAACTTAAATATTTCGCTCTATTATTGTGTGCATAACCTACACATTGAATCGTCCAAAATTAGGTAGTCGCCAATTATTGGCTAAATTAAATAAAAATCCGTTTTTTTTTGATAATCGTTAAGAAACGTAAAAATTCACTAAACACAGTTAAAGTTATAATTATAAAATTAAACGGTGCAGACAAAAATAGAGAGATAATTTATACTTAAATTTGAATTCAGCTAAATTATCACGAAAATCTTCAAAAAAATGCGACGTTTATGAACCACCCCCAAACCGCAACAGCAAACGCTTTTAAGCTGCTGATATAAGACCCTTTTTGCAACAGTTTTATAAAAGTTGATGTGAACGCCTCTATACAGTTTATCTACATACATTATTAACTTACATTTCATTTTGCTGACTGTACTTGCTACAATAACAACGCGTGCCGTATTTCTAACCACTTTCCAAACACACTGATTTTGGAAACCAAACATGTTCTATGAAGCTTTTATGTTGAAGTAAGCGAAAGAAAGTTGCCTCACCAACAGAATTTTCACTTTCATTGAAGTAAAATCAAAACGCTTAGCGGAAATTATATAAAATGAATATTGAGTTAAGTAAAAAACTAATTTAACAAAAATATAATCTTCTTCAGTGGAGTGATTATTTCTTTCCAGAATGGTAAATCTTTATTGTTTATTACCTATACTTAATTGTCACTCTCAATATAATAAAAAAAAATATGATCAAAATATAATAAAAAATATAAATCTAAATATTTGTGTAATAAATTTGGAGTTCCGCAAGGTAGTGTACTTGGGCCACTCCTATTTTTGATCTACATCAATGACCTAAAATGATAAAGTTATTGGGAGTTCCCTTATTTTATGAAAAATTACATTTATGGCTCATAGATAAGAATTTTTATAGTGTTGGTGAGCTTATTAATTAAAATATTTTACATGCCATATATTTGGCGAAACATGTGATTCTACTTTATTTTAACTTTAACCATCATTTCTTGTACCGTGTTTCTAGTAAATAAAGATTTATTATTATTTATTATTATAATAATACTAAACGGCACATAAATCGATTATTCGCCCTCTTTAAATTATGTCAGTAGAATTAAGAATAGCTGTGTTGTAACAGCTCCATTTTTGAGCGTAAGGGCACAATTTACTACTTATACTCATTTAATTTTTTTATTACTTAAAAAAGATACATTATCACAAGGTTATTATATTTTTAAGTTTTTGTTTGTAGTAACAAAACCACTTCACAACCATAAACTAGACCTCAAATACACAGTGAAGAGTATTTGCTTTATAAGGGGTCCTCACAAAGAACCCAATAGCCCATAGCCCACTGAATAGGCCGGAAGGCCAGGTACGACCCCGCTTCCGGTCCGGCACCGGAAACTGCAGTCTGTTTGCCCAGATTTACGAGCTTTGACAGTTTCTATACGTATTTCTATAAGTTATGGATGCCATAAATTAGATACAGTACCTACTCGTATTATTCCAATGTAGGTAGGTATGTATGCAACCCAAAAGTAGATTAACTATTTTTATACCCAAACAGACGTTATATTAGCAATTAGCATCAACAGTTCTGACTTTCGAAATTCAAACCTTATTTTACCCCTCAAAGGAAAATTTTAGAATTTTGGAATGCATCTTTGAGGCGTTACCGGCTATTCACACTTTTTGTGAATTTCTCTACTTGTTTTGTTAAAATATTCAATTGAATTTGTGTAAAAGCACAAATAAAGCACTTTTGTTTTATTCTTTGACGATGATGATTGTAATTAACATACTAACACAATAAACGTCCTGTCCTCGTGTATAAATAGGAATTAATGTTACTTATATCCTTGATTTAGTTCCATTCTTCCCACAGTCTAATAATCATAAAACAACTTTCGTTTCATTAGTTGTTTGTAAAAAACAGTAAAGTGCGAGTCGATCAAGGTTGGGTTGGATACGTTCCGTCACTTATATTATAATTATTAACTGCCACAGAATTATATTATTTTCCTTGTTTTCACTGTGTATTCTTACATTTCTTATAATATTCAGTTTATAAGTTTCACCGTTACGCCTCCGTGGCCGAGTGGTTTTAGAGCTCGCCCCGAAGCCCGAAGGTCCCGGGTTCAATTCCCAGGTCGGGCAAAGTGTGTTTTCGGATATTCCGGAACATAGCCCGGGATGGTGATCACCAACCCGCATTTGGCAAGCGTGGTGATTAAGCCAATACCCATCTATTGTAGCGATGACTTGATTTCAATGATGGAGGCCTTTGCCCAGCAGTGGGTGGGACAGTGTATAGGCTAATTACTTTAGTTTCGCCGTCACCAAAAACACGAGGAAAAAGAAATTGGCAGTCTGTGACGTCAAACACCGCAGTTTTAAGTTAAAAATAACCTAATAATAATATTTTACCTTAAAAATAACAAAACAGGCCAATTATCACCCACGAACATTAGGCATTTTTCATTATGTCCGTAACTAGCATGCATTGTGTTTTCTCATTTCACCATGGAACTCTAAAAGCAGTATATTCGGCTCACGTACAGGTCTGATCATATTGTGAGATACAATGGACTCCTGTAATAGCATTTTTTGTGGAAACCCAAACTTAATACCTTTTACGCTTTTAAGACAAGGTTCATAATCCCTTAACCACAACGCAAACTTGAAAACTAATAAGAGTAGCTCTTCAGTTCAAGTATATCAAGGGAAAAAGACCTTTAGTCATTTATAATAAACTTCCCTCCTAAAAGCAACTGCATCTTTGGTTGAACAAATAAAAAGGATGCGCAAAGAAAATTAAACTCTATTGTTGAGCAAAATGATACATTTTTCAAATGTCAAAAATACTTAGGAAAGACAACAATGGCTATACAATTTTACACTTTTGTATGCGATTGTATCTTACCACAAACGGTTTTTATGGACTTGATCTCGATTTTTAACCAGATTTAAACAGCAAAATCAAAATTGTATTCTTATGAGGGTTCGTTTTGGGTTTCACGAAGGGTTTCATTCACATTTCTCGCACACAAAAAACTGATTACATAAAAACCTCTTAGAAACCCTATTTTAAGAAATATATATATTCGGTTTGCCTAAACCCACATATTTAATTTTAATGACACCATTTATATTTTGTTTTCTCAGTGTTTACATGCATTTTAATTTAAAAAATTATGATGATGATTTTTTTTCGTTCTCTAAGTTGAAGCCTTGTTACATGACCTTAAAAAACTGCTTTTAAAAAAAAAATTACTTAACATACCCATTTGCCCCTCAACGGCCACGTAGTCCGGAATCGTGCCGTGTGACGTCACTACTCACTACACATAGAACTGCAGAGCGCGCGAGGCACGACTCTCACTTACACATTTTCAAACTTAATCCCAATGGGTAACCTTTAAAAGACAAGAAAAACAAATCAGAAAATAAAAAAAAACTAGATTATACAAAAAATAGTAAATTTAGTATAAAAAATCAAATTACAAAAAGTGGGTAACCAGGGAGTGACAGTGGTTTGATAATGTTCACCACTTCATATTTGACATAAATAAGTACCTAAATCACATCAAATCAATATTTTGTGAAACATTTTTTATTTTTTAAACTGTCTTATTTAATTAACCATATCATGATCTCCTCATATAATATCACTCTGCTGCAAACATCGGTTGTATTGGATTATACATTGGATTGCATGCAACCTCATTCTTAATTATTATTACGTGAGATTAACTTTACCTTTTGACTTCATCAACCATCATGAGCATAATTTTTTAATGATAGGCAAATATTTGACGATCACAACTCAAACAGTTTTATCGCCGTTCTCATCCCAGCGTTTTTAAGCTTGAAAAAACTATTGACATAAATTGTAATCGTTGGTTTAGTTCCCGCGGTTAGGTACCCTTTACCCGGATACCATGGCTACGCAACACATCTAGTATTTAACAAGACTAAATGGACTGACTTGAATTGAAATTGAATCCATTTTGAACAAATTATTCAACCCAGAACCCCAGTTTCAGAACTGAGGTATATACCTAGTAGGTGTAGTGAGGTAAATCTATGTGAGCACAGTATGTTTCTATTCTGAGAGCTTCGTGGCCTAGTGGTTAAGCACTCCAACTAGGATCGCGGATTATTTGGTCCCAAGTTCTAATCTGGTCAGAACCAAAATTTTTTGTGATCATTGTTTAATTTCCGACTAACTCTCCGGTGATGGAAAACATCGTTAAAAAACCAAATCAACCCGGATAACGGCGAAGGCTTCACCACCTACCACGTTGGGTTTTAATACCATTGGTGAAAAGTGGGCTTCTGTGTGTTCCGTTTACCATGACTGCAACAATCACTTGCCATCTGACTACCCCGTTTGGGATAAAGTCGTGATGGTATGTCTATTCTGAAGTTCTGAGTAAGTACAATCGCGTTTATTGAAAAGCTTACGAGTTTTTAGTGTGAAAACATATTGTGTTTATACGTTACAGCGCCGACATTGTATAATTGGGTGGAGTCCCGGTGACGTAGAGGCAATCGAACTTTTGACGGTTTTTTTGATCAAGGCGATATTTGTTTCTGGTTTGTTTATGGATCGTTATCGCTATCTAATATTCTTAACGAGTGGAACAAGGCTTTAACTATTCCCATGTAGTTATTTTAACTATAACATTATTTGTTTAATTTAATTACGTAAGGTTTACGATATTTTTAGTGTACACATTCAAATGATTGAGATCTTTAGATTACTTCAGGATAAAACTTGAATGGCTCGTAGGTGCACCTACCAGTGGAGAATGTTCAAATGTATATTTCTAAATCTGTAAAACCTAGAATCCTTAACACTATTTTATCTGTTTAAAGACTATTAGGTGTGCTATTCCTCGCAAATGTTGTCAAAGCATAACATTCCTTTGAATAGATCAATGTATTTTTTTATTTGTTTTAGAGAAAGGTTCATGGTTTTTAAAGTTTAAATCGAACGTAAAAAATATTTGCTTTAGGAGCGTGTTATAGGTCTGAATAAACTAAAGCTGTGTTTATGCAAGTGATACCGATGCATTCGGAGTGTTCGGTTTCGTCTTGACACTTCTGAAGGGTTCCAGGCGTGGCTCATTGGCTACTAACTACGTTTAGGGAGTACAACAAAATAGTTTAGTAACTCTGTTAATGATATTTTCTATTCGATTCCAAAATCAGGCAACATACTAAAGAAGTGAAATGCAACTTATAAGCACATTTAGTCAAATCTCAACTAGAAAATGGACGACATTTTAATGTATCTGGCTGGCAACATTAGGAAATATTGCCGGAGCAATGGCAAATTAACACTCGAAACATCATAAACAAATAAAACACTGGCATAACTAGCTGGCAAAAACAAAAGGAGCCATCGGCCGGGAGTTCACTGGTCGAGAATAGAACGCATTCTAAATTTAAATAGGCAGTTAGTGAAGCGCCGCGGGAACTCGCGTTCTAAATTTGAAATTATTTTTAAATTTCGAATCCTGCCGTTTTGTCACGTTCAAGGTCGCAGCGAAGGATTTCTCCGGCAACGCACGAATTTAAGAGCCGTTTATTTTTTTAATGGGCTACGTACGAGGAACATCTGGCAATGGAAACAATTTATAGAGCCACAAAATTATTTTGTGCCTGTAGTAAACTGTTTTATGGATCTAGAGACATTTTTTTTGTTTTCATGGGTATGTAAACGTTGTTTTAATTGATTTTATTACTTGAGCCTGCTTTCCTTGCGATAGTTTGGCCAGCCGCAGCTCCAGCATGCTACTGATGATGTAGCCTGGCCTGTATCACTGTACATATCCTCACAATTAAGGGTTTCTACCACAACAACAATAAGTTTGATGTGTGTGGTCTCTCAACGCAGAAAATCTTTGACTGACTACGTAATTTGGTATAGTGAAATGAATAGAAGCGTGGTTGCCCTAATAATTAGAGTTCCCGTAAAAACTGTCAAATGTTGCATATAGGTACACAATCGCAGTTGTTGTTCAAACTTTCGTGTCTGGTTTAATTTACTAGTCATCAGTTTTGCTATGAATAATCTAACCTTGCAAGGCAATCAAGGAATGAGTAGGTGTAGATTGGATAAGTAGAGTCTATAAGTCGAACAATTTACTTAGCTATAGCGATGTCCCTCTATCAGTACAGAGTAGTTTGAATATAAATTGCCGATTCAGATCGAAACTGATTATTAGATTTTCTAGACATTTATCTGTACTTTGGGAGTCATGATTTTATATTACTTATCTTTAAAAGCATAATAAGGTTAACCTGCTTGTATTATATTTATTGAAACCTGTCCCCAGTCTATACTCTATAGAAATCAGTACTACTCGAATAGATGCTTGAATTTACAAATGAACAAAACAACAGAAGAGAAAACTTATTTTATTTATTTAAACTTTATTGCACAAAATAAGTACAACAGGCGAACTTAATGCCATAAGGCATTCTCTACCAGTCAACCTTTGGGTCATGCAGAGAATTTTAATATCGGGTGCGGTGAGATAAACAAATGTGAATGGTCACAAAAATAAATGTAAAATTACACATAAAATAACCAAGATAAACATACTATAATGAATATAAATAATTATAATTAAACTTGCGCTACTACACTTAACATTGGATGTTATCATTTGGTTTCAACTTATTTAGCAATTTATATAGACAATTAATACACGTCGAGATATATAGGTAAAGTAATTTGCCTTAATTGTTCGTTGCAAAAACCCGTTAGTGTTAAAATTAGTAGTTAAAATGCAACAAGAAAGTTTGAAATGTTAATTTATATAGAGCTTAACTGTCTCTTAGCTTATGATACATTTTTTACACAAAGATAGTAACTAGAAAAATTCGATCTGATCCTAGGGTGGGGTAGGGGGTATCCCACTTGAGTCCCTAGGATCAGGTCGCTAGTTTATATCTTTGTGTAAAAAATAGTGCATTGTTAAATGCTAAGTATAAAAATTCACTTATGATATATTTTTTATTTATATTCGTTAGATCATCGTCATTTTCCTTCTGTTCGATAAAAAATATTGGCACTGGCCTGTCTTCCTGTTTGTCTGTTTCTTCATCCGTGCCAAATTGTAATCTCTATTCTCAACGAAGATGATCTGTGATATATTTTTACGGAAAAGATTTATCGACAGTTTACGAAGTATTTGGTTCTTTTCGGGCCAGTTCCATCATTTTAAGGCACTAGGCCGTATTCTTTGTATTGATGGGGCTTTTTTCAAGCTTAACATAAAATACTATCAATGAGCTGAGCATATAAATATCAAGATTTAGTATATCTATCGCTTGTATTTCTTTTGCATTGCTTCTCGAATCCGATTTTCACCAACATTATTTTTAAACACATCAATGACTCCTGGACCAGCTATTCTCTTGCAGCCTCCAATACACTGATTCTAATACTACTAATTCTCGAATACATTTTATGGGGCTAGAACGTACGAGCAAGCTATCAGCCCGACACCACAGACTCCTTATAATTTGAAATGACTAAATAGGCAATTTAAAAGGCCTTATGAGTGATGAGCGCTAGTCAAGTTTGAAACTGAAATAATATGGTTTTCTACACAATATTACCACCTCCCGTTAACTAGCTAGTTAATTAGTTCCAAGTATAGAGACAGCGACGTGTAATACTAAAATCGAAGAGCAGACGTCAAGGGCTAAATATAGCCCTTATCCAGCTGACAGACAGACAAATTGGTTTTCTTAATCATTCCCCCACAACCACTTACAATAGACCCCCGATTTCCAACTGACAGTTCCGCACGACATTTCTAGTTAAAGTTCGAGATTAAAAACCGGAGAAGACAGAGCTATAAATTCCTAAAGTCGTAAAAGAAAGTAAGTTCAAGTTATAGTGGTGATTGGTCTTGTTTAAAATAGGTGAATAGCTTGGTGCACTCGTGGGGAAATTATTTGCCGTTAAATTTGATTTTGTGTTAACTTTCGTCTTTTGTTAACATTTTTAAATAGCTTAAATTCTTTAGTACATATATCTCGCTGGACACATTCCTCCATCTCCTGTAGTAATAAACCCTCCTGGTTAATTTGTAATACCAAAGCCACGCTTGGCTTGGCATGTTTAAGTTATTTACCACGCATTAAAAATGTACGATGGCTGGGTAGATACGTTTATGTCAACAGTCAGAGCATAATAAGTGCTCGCCATCTGCGAAAACCGTTGCTAAATGATTGAGGCCGATTCACCACCGTGACCACAAAGGGGAAACCTGCGATTCTGCTCAGGTAAATATATGGTACTTGTATATACCGGGTGGCTTGAAATGAAGAACAAAGCTGAAAGAATAACGTCTAAACCACATACCATTTATAGACACTGATGAAGGTAATGACAAGCTTTTAAGGCTGATTTTCCGCCAGAGATGTTCTAAGTTAAGTTGCTGTGGATGCGTTTGATATCCACCAATCACACATCGGTCCACATAAAATAGCACTGGTGGAGACGGGTCCTACTAAGTTTTTATATAAATGGATGCCTGGTATCAATGCGTGCTATGGATGCGTGCTATGGATGTGTGCTGTGGATGCGTGCATTGATGCATGCAGTGCATACCTTTCTTACTGTTGATTCATCGCATAGCTCGACCTGCGCATCTTTCCACCAACTTTGCGGCGGCGCATCTGTGCAGCACATCTAACTCGCTCTGTTACATAGCATAGCATCAGTGGAAACGGTCTATTAGTTTCGTAGCTTATCGTGCACATCCTTGCAGCACATCTCTGGTGGAAAAGCAGCTTTATGGGCAGAATGTCGAGCTGGTGTCCTTTTCATAGCTCCTTGTAGTTAGTGAGGACTGACTAGCCAAACCTACTCGTATCCGAAATTGTGGAACGGAAACAGAATGGTGTACAAAAACAAACGTCAGGACAAAAACGTGGAACAGCGGACACGTGTGTCCCTTTATTGTCCAAAACTGGCCCAAACTGGTTTAACGACATCATTGTTTACAGTAGTATAAATCAGACGAGTCGATCGGCCGCCACGCCCTTTTTACAGAAGTTTTATTGATTGCTTTCAATACTTCTGGGACAACAAACAGACTTTTTGTGAGGCATTCTTGGTGCCAAGTCAAAATTAAAGAAAAAACCGGCTAAGGCAAATTAAAAACGAGCAACAAGTTCGCTGTTAAGGTAACTTTTTTAAATTGTGTCATCGTTCAATTCTGTAATTTGATAATGACATTTCCCTAATAAAAAACTTAGAAGATGAAAGGTGGTTAGGTACATGATGAATCTTAGTGTCAGATAAATACGCGTATGATTTGTAAGATATATCACAAAGCTGAAAGACTATGGCAGTTCAACAGTGGAAGAGTCCAAACTGATTGATAATGATGAATCTAGTTTACATTACATTACTATACCATCACGATATTATGTAACAGCCATCAATTTAAAAAAATGATAGTTCTGTCTTATCATTTGACAATACCGATAGGTTTCTGTCAGTGGGCGGCACTATAAAGCACAGTCAACAGTCAATACTGCCTACAAATGGCCAGTTAAAAACATGGCCGTATGTAGAGCTTAGACCCTTGGTGGTCCAGCAGACAGTATCAGCCTACGTCTTCCCACGGAATATCTATTTAGTCATCATCATCATCCGTGCGGTCTATCCCGGTTGTTAACCCACACACCAGGTGGGATCCTAGGGCCCGCCTTTCTTATTTTCTCGGCCCACTTTGCGCGATCTTGTGCATCCTCAGTGGCGAGTCTGTTGGAACGCATGTCATCCTTGACGACGTCGAGCCGCCGCTTCTTGGGTCGACCTCTTCTACCGGTACCTGGCGGGGGCGGCATGGCCAGACATTTGTTGCCCACGTATTTTTTTTTTATTATCTATTTAGTACTGGTATCATTTGGTGTTGTCAGCCAATTGTTCTAAAAGGTTGTAAAAATATATCAGGGTGGATTTTTAATAAAAGCCTTGTTTTAAATACGATGGTCGCCAGTTGAGACGCATAGGGTCTCTCTCTGGGGCCTTATTGCAATCGCTTATATTCAGTCAAGGTAATTTCCTACACTGAGGGTAGCAAGCAAGTTTGTCAGTGAATATCCAGCCTAGGAGATGCATTAGTCCCAGGTAACCGCTGATTGGCTGGAAATGAAAGAAAATTACGAAATTTCTCGCTAAGCTCTGTTTTGGGAATAAACTTGACAAGTTGAAAGACCCCTGGTTTTCATGACACAAAGAAGAAACTCACTTCTGAACCTGTTCACTACCATTTTTCGTTCGAATTAACTAACTAACACTAGTACTATTTAAACGAAATAAAAACAAGTTTAAAGCAATAAATATAGATGATTAAATAAGTTATTTCTTCCCCGAACTTGGGTACAAGTGAAACACTCATACTCGTAAAATGCATTTAGATTAGATAAGGAAGGGTTGCTTCTACGAATATGAGAGCTTAATTGACAGCAGGACCGATAACATAAAAATAAGTATTTTTCTTGACCGTAGGCAAAAGAGTTTTATAAATATGACACTGTTCTGTGACGAATCGACCTCAATCTGATCTGTACTGTAGTATCTTAATGTAGAAACTGCTTGTTTGGGCATAAGGGTCCAGTCCTTCCATGATGGTGGCCACCCTCTCCATGTTGTTCTTGCAGGCGGGTTTTCTACCCGCAAAACCTCGTCTGGATTTAAGACTTCATATTCAACTACAAAAATTTTACCTTATAAGTTGTGTTATCTCTTTTAATAGGAAACAAGAAATGAACAGATTCCCAGTTATTTTTAATGCATGTGATATGATTAACTGAATGAAGACTTCCAAAGCAGACCCAGAACACTAAATCTCAACTTCATTTCTAGGTATGAAAATCCTTATAATTGTTCAAAAAGTCATAATGTACCTTTAACAATGTTTTAATGTAATCGCGGAACGTGTCCAATCAATTACCTGGTTCGAGCCCATCCCGCGACACGGAACGAGGCCCAGCGTGAAAAAACCACGGACATAAATCAAAATTAATAACGCAAGTCCCTCCATCATGTATGAAAACAAAGCGTGCTTTTCTTACGCTTACTGTAACGTCAGGATGACGTTCCATAGGTTTACCATGAGTTTCCGGCACGTAAACGGCGATAGTTGAGTTCAGGGGCCTTAAATAAATATAAAAATAAACAATAACACCACAAATTGCTCATGCGGCGCGGCGCTCCAGACAGATGGTCCGCTTAGAACAAACCGTTGATCACGCACACAAAGACAGTGAGTTTACAGGCGATTCCGGTCAGAATCGGTGTCGCGGGCAGTCGCACTGTCGCGAGTGTTTTTGTTTTTGTCGAACTTGGTGCAATTTTTCAGATGAGGTATTTTGTTTTCGCGGGTTTTGTTAAGCAGGTAAAACTTACTTCTTCATTTTAAAAATTCAGAGAAAATATAGAAGCAACCCTAGGCGGTCAGGCAAGTTTAGGCAATTATACTAGGAAAAGGCGAGAGCGGGCTTTCTGGAAACTCTGTATTTTGTGAAAACACCCAGATACAGAATCAAATCAAATATTTGTCCTGGCCCGACCCAGGACATTATATTTATATCGAACCCTTGTAGTGTAGCGAGTACTGTGCCTCTGCCTTTGTACCAATAGGCTTTGTCATTGCACTTCTTTTTGACACATGATTTACATCCCCTCGCGTCACCTATATTAATTTATGTCAGTGTTGAGCACAAATTGCGGTGCATGCGCATGCAACATGCTAATAAGGCGCGCCGCGCACGGCCCGTTAGGACCAGCCCAATTAAGACGCTGCCAATCGTGAGCTGTTCTGCAGGCCAGTTTTAACTGGCTAGTTGGCTTTATTGGTAAAATAAATTCCAACTAGGTTAGATCCTCAAGACACAAAACCATGTAACGAACAATTCAGTTTCCTTTGTGTCTGATTGTTATATCATTTCGACAATATCTTATTACTAGCTATCCGCCCGCGGCTTCGCTCGCGTGATAGTTATATATCATGGCTAGAATACTTAAAACCTTTATAAATTGTAGCCTATGTGTTATTCCGATGTATAAGCTGTATCACAAAGTTTTATCTAAATCCGTTTAGTAGTTTTTTGCGTGAAAGAGCAACAAACATACATTCATCCTCACAAACTTCCGTATTGATAAAGATGTTTGAGAGTCTTTCGTACGAATTCAGGACATGACTGTCCTGACTGAAAGCTTAGGACAGCACTAATTTGGAGAGTGCTCTACTTAATAGTCTAATCTCAATTAGGCGACTTCACATAATGTATAGCAAAAACTCTTCATACTTTAAGGTTGTTGTTGATGCTGTTGCTCATCAGCGAGCAATGGGGTAACGTGGTGTAAGTAGCATAGCCATGAGACCAGTTGGAGTGCTCACTGGCAAAATGATGTCATTCACAGGGTGTGCCACTGAAAAAGGCTCTATAGATCCATCAGAGCACTACGATATGATGATAAGAAAATTTAGTTTGTACATATAAACAATTTTACTAAACACGATTTTTCATAGTTCATATAAAATGTACAATCGAAGTGTATTCAGGTCTTGCCAGCCCCTTAAAACAGGATAACGGTTCGACAGCGCGAACGCACGCCCCGGGCGCGCCTAGTGATGCAACTGTTACGGTCCTTGTTGGCGGGACAGGGGACTGGCGTACAAAGAAAGCGATGAAGCTACTGTGCTATTTGCAGTTTTTTCAAGAAAAAAGCCAAGAAGAGCTTTGTCTTTTATACTATACCTTGTAAGATGTAGTAAGATGTGCTACTGCTACTACTACTTCCTCATTCAAAAAAATATGATTAAATGGAGCACACAGCAGTAAATCATCATGTTTAACTGTTAGGCGTCTACTACTGAGCATAGGCCTCCCCAACAATGTGTCTAAGTGAGGATTGATTCTGATGGATGGATTGATGTATTGGATCGAGCAGAATCGAAAAGTAGCGTAACTCGCAGCTTTAGCAATCAAATTAAATCGTTTGCCATTAAATACCTAAAGGAGAACATTTGAAGTTTTAAACCTTGTACATGACCTAAATGAAAATGTGGTTGGTTCGACTTTTAAACAGTAAATGTGTCGGTAGAAAAAATATTATAAACCTCGATTTGTTGAGTATTATTGCTGGCATGATAATAAGTTAATTGCTTTGCCCACTTATCTGTGGTAACGCAGTTACCTAGTCCGAAAAAACAGTTCAAGCTTATGTTACGGAAATATAATATAAAAAGGCTATAAAGATGTGTTTTCTGATATTATCACCAAATAGAAACAAAAATTTCGGATTCAAAGGAAACCATTTTTTTTTTTTAAATAACTTGTTTTGACAGATTTATGATTGTATATGGTGTTGGGTACATCTCTCTAGTAATTTTGTCCCATTCAAGCAGTTACAACACTGGCCCGAGTAGTTGTCATTATGGGCAATATACCATATGGTAAAACTGTTTAGTATAAACGTGCTTTTATGACGTCATGTAACATGCTAATGATAATTTGCTATCGTAATGTTGTTGGAATGGAGCATCTAGTTTTTATTTTATTTCGTGCCAATCTGATCTTAATTTGTTTTGTCTCATTGAAAGTGATAGGTACTCATTATAAGGATTTTCTTGATTATTATTTTCGAATAAAAAGTATATATTTCACACTCAGACAGGCTCATATTACTTTTTTCTTAGCTCATAACCTTTAACACTCATAAATGTAAATCTTCTAGTATTGTTCTGACAAATCCTATCCCGTTCTTGAATATCATATGGCGCCTGAAGGATTAGTTATTGCATAAAAAAGGCCACACATTCGAGCGAGAATGCAACAGACACTAATAAGACAGCGTTAGCAATTGTTGTGCGCTCGCGCACGCTACATAGACATTGCGTCACACACATACCAACATACTAATGAGCGTATTTGCATACCGACGCGCTACCAACCTGATGAAAGAAAAGAAGCTGCCTGACAGTTTGGGAAGCGGTGGCTCGTCTTCCAATCAGTGAACTAAGAATTCAATGGTTATCGGCTGTAACGACATAAGTTATAAGAATCCGTGGATTCATTCATGGAAGTATGTGCCAATGCTACTGCTACTGACTTAAAAACATTACTAGTGACAATAAAAGAAAGAGCCCATTAGCAAGAGTCGGGCAAAGTGTGACTCGGAGTTTTTTTAGAGGCATTTGACAACCCTGGTGATGAAACGTAAACCACGAAATGTAGTGGGCCGAATCGATTTTTAATTGATTTAATTATTCGACATTATTAGAAAACTATTAAATATAAATTATTTATTCTTTTACTCTGCTGGAATGGTATAAGTAGATGAAATAGTAATTGACAGTCAGATTCTTGCAGATAAATAGGGTTAAAAATTTAAACTCTTTCGAAGAAACAGGCAAGAATGGTTTATAAACCAGCCAAACCCTTGATTCTTACTACCTTGATTGTCACTCGCTATTTCACAAAGAATAATGATGCAGTATTTGACGTCAAAATTAACCATAATAAGCTTTAGAAATCGCGTTTTTCTTACAATTGAAGTTGGTGAATAACCACCGAACTTTTTCGCCAATGGTGGCCGTTAATATTCTAATTCTAACACGAACGTCAGTTATTATAGTTTGCATCCTGCCAGTTCGCAGAATAGAAGCGCCGTAATGTTGATGAATTTGTATTCAACGCTGTACTTGCTGAATGTTAATTGAGGAAAATCCTACAATGCAATTTAACACAAGAGAAAAAATAAGCAATCACGAAATGATGAAATGTTCTAGCTTCTTGAATAAACAGACCTGGAAATACAAAAAAAGGTTTCATCCTTTAAACTGTGCGGGCTTTTAATTATTACAGCGAAAATCAAATACTGCTTTTATTAATGATGGTTAAAAACAAAGTCACTGTAGTGTTAGTGGTACTCGTAGTTACCCTTAGACGTTACTTTTTTCTCATACAAGCTGTCTTAACTACTCGTAGTTGAAGTAATAAAATATAAAAAAATGTAGTTACACCCACATTCTGAATGTGTTTCTGTCCACCTAGTTAATATAATTACGAGTACTTTGTTTTTCTGGACTCTCGGCGATGATCGCCAGTGTACGTTCAAACCTAAAATGGTTTTTGTTACACTGTAAGCAGCTTTAGAAACGTATGCTCTATTTGTAATTGTTAATAAATAAATAAATAATAAATAAATCAATCTAATTAGTGCTCGTCAGGGTAGTTAGTTCACTTAAGTATTTTTTCCAAGATTTTTGTTCAGTTCATAGAATGTTATTTGTTTATGTCATGTCATCCTGATTATAATGAGTAAGAAGAAATTACACGCTCATATACAGTAATTTGTAATTATGAGAAGCAATTAATTAACTCTTACTATCAATTAAAGCAACCATTCATAATGTTTCATCATTAATGACACGTTCGATAATATTAGCTCTGTTAAAATGAACAATCAATTCAAATGTTAATGTATCAAATCGTATTTCATTGGGAAGGGAAAACTCCATGGCTACTTACTTTAGTTACGTCATAAAAGTACCAACAATGACAATAAACGTTAATTTGCGTTCAAAGGTCAGCGCATGCGCACAAAAAGAAGTATTGTGACGTAACACCAACGAGTGGATACCTCATTGGTCAATTAACAGATCTCTAGTGTAGAGCATATTAATTATTTTTACTGCATGGGCATACGTTTTTCATCACACAATCATGATCACGCACGACAGTAATCTCTATTCACTTCGAAAATCTGGCTTGCACTTTATAAAGCTCAGTTTAAAATAAATTTGTTTTCACATTTATTTGTTAATTTAGTAAAGGCAAGCCATTAGGGACATCATTTTATACAACAACATATTCTAACGAAGAGAACTGATTCGTGTATTTAATAGTAATAATTCGTATTTTTTTCAAAGTTGGATCAATCTTCAAGCTTCGAAAACATATTCTTGTCAAACAAAGAAATATTACAGTAGGAAGTGAAACAAATTCCATCCAATTGCGATTAATTGTTACAATCAACTAACCGAGAGGATTACATCGCTGAAATTAACAATGATAATAGACCGGACAAACGAAACCCACAAAGTGAACCTTAATCTACTGAAAACATGATTCAAAGCTATCCAGCAGACAATAATACAAATATAGTAGTTGAAGTAAAAAGGTACACTTTAGAACAAGGGAGACGAATGACGCCTATTTAAGGCTTAATAGCCTAATAAAACCAGAATAAAAGCCTTTACGAATAAGTAGCTCATTTGAAAAAAATGTTTCTTCAATAAGATTCATTAGTTTTAGTAGCCGTAGCTAAGGAAAAAGTATCTAACATTTAGAAAATTATGAAATATAAGTACTTAGA
Source organism: Udea olivalis (assembly GCA_947369235.1). NCBI lineage: Eukaryota > Metazoa > Arthropoda > Insecta > Lepidoptera > Crambidae > Udea > Udea olivalis. Next base: position 10,077,690 of record OX376355.1, read on the forward strand.
GATTAGGCGTGTAAGTTCAAGTGAGATGAACCAGTCTCTTCTGAAAGTAAGCTTCTTACCACGCAATATTTTTAAATAACGATACATAAAAACTAACGATGAATCACAACTGTTCAACACAACAATCAAAATCTAAATCGTAATATAGATCTCAGAACTACCGCCACATCAACAATATAACCATGACCTTTCCATCCAACTTCGTGATACCCTTGACACGAGGTATCCTGATAACTGTATCCAACCAAATTTCACGGCATCCATCTTTCTGAACCGTTACATGGCATATCTGGATCGCTTTGAAGCAGTGATGCGACAGCCAATACGAATATTTTTACTGGTTAAATATCAATATGGCATTTGTCCTAAATACGTATTTAAGCAAAAGCTTAAAGATTAAATAAATATCCCTGGACATTATTCCACACAGCGCCATCTAGCCCCAAAGTAAGCTAATTAAAGCTTGTGTTATGGGATACTAGACAACGGATAAACATACTTAAATACATTTTCTTTTGTAAATACATACTTATTATACATAGGAGACACCCAGACCAGTACAAACAGACATGTTCATGCACACAAATGTTTGTACTGTGCGGGGATCGAACCCGCGACCTCTGGTGTAGTAGCCAACTTCTTAACCATTACACCAAGTCGGTCGTCAAAGATTGGCGGTTAAATAGCTGCATTTTACTATGTTAGAAAAATGAACCAAAATAAGTGTCATAGAATATTTTCTAAAGGTCCTTTTACCTTGGAACAAATTTACAAACAGAAAATTGAGCTTAAGTACTTTAAATGAAATTAAAATCGATTTTGTACAACGTTATGGTATTGCATGATTTACGTTATTGCCGAAATATTTGAACTGTTAGTACCTATTCGCTTAGAGTCAATGAATAAATGAAGATCGGAAAAGCTATTCGTTAAATGAGCATTAGTTGCATCACTACTTTGAAGGTCGCGACCTATCTAGATGATATCGCATAATGCGACGGACGACGGAGGTCACAAATGACCAGAACTGGATGATCCCCCTCTTACTGTACATCTCCCGGTTAACTGTTTTGAATTTATAGATGCAGGGAAAGCAAGGGAGGTCAAATGCGGCTGGTTATGCAGTGCTGACGTTGAATCATCAGAGATAACAATGAAATGAAATCGTCATACTAACGCACAGTTTATTGTGCTATTCAACGAATAGAATGGATTGTGAAATTTCAGAGGATATGATGACCCAGTTGCTTACGAAGGATCAGTTAATGGTTGCGACATTAGAACTACATTTGTCTCGACCAACGAAGACTGGGTGTTTAAAGTAATGAACAAGAAATTGGATACGATTGTATTTGTGCAACGGAGAATGTAGGCATATTGGAGATTGCGTAATCTACAATTCTCAGCACGGAGCTCTGCTTGCATACCGTGCGTCAAGGACATTTCGGTCCATCTGGACAATTGAACTCGACATAGTTAGGAACTCATACAGCCAAACAAAGCTCCATAGCCCAGGCGTACACTTTGTAATGTAACTGTACGTGTACGAGATAGCAATCACAGATATGGGAGTAATGAGAGCTCAGCGTAGATCAGACATGTGACGCTCTAGCTGTGTTCATTATTGTGTTCACATGATTTTAATGATTCTATTATATAAATATGTTGTAGTAGAAAAGTTTTTTAAGCACCAGGATCTTCTCTAAATGTTCCCTTGTTATTCCTTTTCTGTAATTGAAATTGTAATAAAAATATAACAAACATTTTGAAACATAAGTTACTGTCTACTTCCTCAGAAATATTAATTAAGAACACACCTGCGCGTTGCAAAACATGCGATCTTCCAAATCAGATTTTTCCCACAAAATAAGGCTCCTTTTATTTACCGTAAATATCGATGTTATATTATGAATGCACTTTAAAGAGGCAGTATATCACCGCTCCTATTGAATGTAAAAAATACAGCGTCAAATTATAAAAAGCGCTTGGACGGACAAGCCGTCCTTTTTAATTAATGGACACTCCGATTCGCCCTACAACGGCAATTAGAGCAATTCTCATGCTCATCAAACAACACAAACATGACATATCAAAGGAACCGGTCCGTCATTCATTAGCCACATTGCCTCTGTTTCATCACCTATTATATCAAATGGTCTATCAAACGTGAATATGAAAACAAGTGTTACTAATTAGCAATTTTACTAGCCTAAAATTTAAACCCGGTTTGTTTATAGTTTGGTTTTTACTTCTATTAGATGTGAATCTTTAAAACGTCACCTGTTCTATTCTCAGTACTCAAATGATGATTAGAAGCCATAGCTATTGCTGAGGAAGCTCAATTGGAGAGCGTTAGTTTGTACTTGACTATTTTGCGTTTGTGTAGTAATTTTATCGCAGACGTGTTAAGATTGTCCAAAATGTGTACAGAAAATACAGATACGAGACACATAATAATTATCTCAAGAGCATTTTGTAACACTACTGGAGCAAATTTTTAAACTGGAGCGAGTCATGCGCACATCCTCCGTTGTTTGTTTGATACCTGCTCTGCGTTAAACAAAACCAAACAATGTTAGCCCAATACCAACTCTATCCCATTAGAATACGATACCCGAGCCCCCATGCCTGCGAACCCATTGCATCCGCTGGCGAAACCCTGATAAAAACCATTGCCTCATTCAGCGCACGTAGGATATAATGTAAATATGGTGTAACATCTAGAAGTAGAAAGTCGATGAGGAAACTTATGGCACATACCATGACTATCGGAATACGGTCATCAATATTAGGTCCAATGGTTTTCTAGATAGCTTTGTTTAGTCCTCCAATTTCGTAACCGTAAAAGAGGAGTTGGGTCTTAAGACCATCGACCGGAACACAGCATTTGCTATTTGGTGCCAGATTATACAATTGTGGATGGTTAAGAGTGGATGTGAGCCTGGAAGGAACTGGTAAGTTTTACCACCGTGCTTCCGTTCAACGTCTTTCAATACCGCAAGATCAAGCCCACTTAAAAGGTTTCGTACTAACTACTTTTTGCCACTAGGTCGACGTAGTTACTCGGGATTTATCTGTAAAGGTGGGTTTAGACCCAAACGAGAGAATACTCATTCTCAGAAATTTTTAAAAAAATCGTTTCGTGTAAATAGCTAAACCGTAATAAAGCTAACATTGCATTCGTAATATTGTATTCGGAAATTATGACACAAAAAGCTGTTTTATTTTGTTCTTTTTCTTAGTCCAAATCTAAGTCAATGCTGCGACAGATGGGTAGCCCGAAAATAGACTAAAGCAAAAGCAACTAGGCAGATATCTACAAAAAACTTAGATAATCAGTCATTGTCCAATCGTTAATTCAACTAGTCTCTGTCAAATTGTATAGTAGTAACTTTCCTTGTATAAATGATCTTTAGGTCTATAATCAACATTATAACCGAACCAAAATCTGTCTCTCTTTCTTGGACAAATTCACTTTCTACTCAAAGACAGGCTTTTGAGTAACTTTATAGAATACAGTCTTTAATCGTCTTTCCAACCATAGCCTCATTGATAATTGTAGTGCAATAGTTCTGTCTAAGAGTAGACAGAGTAGTTTTTCAAAACCGCCAATACTACTAATATTTTTGAAGTTGTGTTTTTTTGCCGACTCAGCACCGGGCGGCCCAATTTTAATCTGCACCATCCGGCTTCTCAAGTACCGGAAACCGAGCTTGATAAAAACCCCACAAGGGAATCTTTATCTTGCAGAGAAAGCGTCCAATCACAAGGTGTAGCGGAAGGTAATGATGTAAATGGGACGAGCTGATTGGGCTTGCTTACCTAATGTAACTAATAGATCGGACCTCTAGGTTTTAAGGAAGTGTATATGGTGAAAGCATTGTACCTAATGCAGAGTCGGAGAGGATGCAAGAAAGGGTAGGGTAAGGTTGTACATCAAGAACGTTTACAGTCAAAGAATTAAAAATCAATGAATAGGTAAATGTCCAAGACTTTTTAGGTTAGTACTTATAGGTATGTGATAAAGGACAACTTCAGTAGTCTTTAAAATTTCAATTAGCGTTTGGTGGACCGTTAATCAAATGCATACGGCAACCGTTTTGGAGACTATGGGGACTGACAAACCAAAGTTCTTCTTTTTTCCTAATAAACTATTTAAGCCGCATGCATGCAGTGGTTTACCCTAACAAAAATGAACTCCAAAATACATTTACAATAGCGTATTATAAATTACTTTATTAACACCATAAACGTCTTTTTCTATCTCTAACCCTCCGGTTCCGTAGCCATCATTATTTAAGAGCCATTTCATGTCAAAGTTAACGAAGCTCTAATAGGACTTAGAGAAAAAAATATTGGGAAAGGATTACATAAATTTGTTTATAAAACTACCTAAATGTGATATGAAAAGCCATGATGATGATCGTGACCTTACCTTTGGAGTCGAACGCAGCTGCGCAGGTTAGACAAATATTTGTAAAGTAAACACAGCGAATGCTTAGCAAAACGTTCTTATGTCAATAGTGATTCACGTTTTGGGGCCTTATTTCGAATCCCTTTAAAACTCCAGGCAGCTGACTTTACGGGTCCGAACTGTCTTTTTTGCATTATGATACTTTTCTTCCCGTCAGCCGCTATGGACTCTTTGAAGAACGACGGTGAAAATAAGACTGCGGACTTTTTCAAACTATTCTTAAAGAATTCCATACCACAACTTAAATTCATTAAATTTCAAATGACAGCACGATGCAAAAGTCACCTTAACGAGGCTTCAAATTAAAAAAGTAGCTTGTTTTAGCACAATTGCTAGGAAAACAAGCAACCTAACAGTAATCCAGCCCAGAAGATGGGCAAGTGACAGACGACCGCTGACTGACTTGCAATAAAAGATCATAATACAAAAGTACAAAACAGCTCAGTTATCAGATTGCGAATGAGAGACTGTGATAGGGTTCCTGCCTACGTTGGTGTACAACCACGAGCATTCATAATCGAATGTGCGCATTAATATACCTTAAGTCATAGATATTGAGTTCAAATATTGGCGTGTATTGTAACTACTGTTAAAATTCTACCGCTGCCGAAAATGTGATGAATCTGTCAATTAGTGATTGGTTGGTTAGAACTCATTGTGTTTTGTTCGTGTGATCACAGCTCTGATGTTTACGCACTCGTTTAATAGATTTTTGGAATGCTATTTTCACAATGAGTTATAATGCCTCAGTGGCAGAGTGCCAAGAGGCTTCGGCTCACGGCAATGAGCTCAAATCAGGTAAAAAGTACACCTATTGTTGACACCTGTGGTAGCTACAAACATTCATTTTGGTAAAAATGTACTTACAAAAAGACAAAGTATAAAACGTTTTAGAACAAAAAAGGTACAGGTGAGCGCATCTTTAAAGAGAGATTTATTCCAGCAGATCATGATGACTTAGGAAAGCATATTCAAGCATGACACAACGTTGCGGATTCAATCTCTACCCAGGACTGACATTCATATGACGAACAATTAATCTTGTTTCGTGTTTGGGACGCTGAATGTAAATTATGAGTTAATAACATACAAATTAAAACAGTCGCCACAAGTATACGCTTATGACGCTATGCTTAGTTTGTGGCCAAGTAAAATGGGTAAATACCTATGTCCTAGACATTTTTTATACAAATAGCAAGATATACTTGTTTTCAGAATCCAAACGTGTTTTAACTGATGAGACGATTTAGTAACCTATTACTTTATCAATTCTAATCTTCTACCAGTAGTATAAACGTTATCTACGTTTAATGTTTCTAATTTAGATAAGATATATTTTTAATTCACATAAACTCGATTTGGTATCTCGTCATCTTCTCTGTTTAGCTAGAAATAAGATTATTATCAGCATTTTCAAACTATCTTACTTCGCTTTGTATCACGATGCGATAAATTATCTATTTAATTAATATTCCTATATAACAATTATGCTGTGTGGGAAATTTTATTGGACAATTATCTATTCAATCTAGGTTATTTTACGAGGCAAAGATCAGAAACATAATGACCTTAGAGATATGACGTGAACCTATTAACTCAATGTAAATAAATAAATACTCGTCGTGGTTACATAATTCAGTGATAATAATGTTGACATACTTATCGAAATACATAACATAAATCAATACAATTTTATTTAGGATACGGATGCTAGAATTGCTTAGCTTGAATCATCTGATGACATCTAAATGTATGAGTCAAATGCTATTTATTTTGACAATCCACAAAAAGTTATTAAGATACTATGCCATGATGGGTTAGTAAACAGCTTAATTTGACAAATTACTTTACTGTGGCCTGTTAATTAAGATTGCTTATTGATAGTAGGTAATATTTACAACACAAACCACTATCACTCATATCTGAACGATAATAATAAATAAAAGATAAATAACTATGAAAATACGAACCTTACAAAACTTAAATTGCAAATGCAGTCCACAACATAAACTTCAATCACTGTATGTATGATAGCACTGGATCCACTAAATCACAAGAAGGATCTATTTAAAACGATCAATATTGATTAACACAAGGAACGCGTTGTAGCGTCGATCGATGCGCAAGAACTGACAGCGGGTGCGCTCCAGCCATGCGCCGGCGCCGATAAACCGACCGATTTGGAATGGTAGCTAACTCTAAAGTTTCCTTAAGAAAAGAGGAGTTTTGGAGCTGAGACGTTTCTGCCGTGTTTATCCACCGTGAAACGAAAGTATTTTTAGTTGATAGGAAGGGGCAGGTAACTTGTAACGACAGAAGGGACAAGGGCTTCGCATTGTAGAGTTTTAGGTTTCTTTACATTTTTAAAAAAACTTTAGGGCTTCTTACAGATTGTTTAGCTTTGACAAGCATTGACAAGCATCGCAAAAAATATAGACAGGTACTTTTTCTACCTTTTTTTTCTAAGCATTGTTTTCAAATAACAAATAAGTACGAGTAAATTACTTAGTTTGCAATTTTTAAAAGTAAATATTCAAATATTAAGATTGTTTTCAAAAAATGTCTTAAATAATGTCTGCACAACAATTCATAAAAAAAATCATATGGATATTCAGAGTTCAGTTAACATTTCCAAAGGTCACCAACCTCAGTGTACTCAATTGTAGAGTTCAAGCTAAAGCAGACTTCCTAAACAAATGCACCTGGCAAATTAAAAACGGAGCAGGTCGACGAAACAGGAGCGGTAGTTCCAAATAGTTCGATCTAAATTCACGGATCGTTCGATCGATTTGGATCAATAACAGTCGGTGTCAACGCACTGCGCCCACTCCTGCGTGGAAGGACGACAGCTGACGTTGACGTCAAAAGTGAAGTTATTATGACGAACGACATTGCTCAGGCGCACTGCAATAATGTCACTTGAGAGCTCATAGAGAATGGGACACTCATGTTTAGGTACAAAATCAGATGGATTTGTACCTAATTTGTGTCTAATTACGTCCTATCAATAAATTATTTCTAAGTTGTTACCTGAAAAATGTCATTGTAGTGTAAATGAATTTATCATTAGTAGTATTTTAATTAAATTTATAATTTGTTGAAATAATTTAATCCCAATCTAATTACTTACTTAGTTCATGTTCGATTCTAAGTGCTTGTTCCAGAAATATTGCATGCCAATTATTATTGGTTAAATATGAAAAACCAATGTGATGTTACACTGTGTACCACATTTACTGCAATAAATTATCATTCTACTCGTATTCTATTGTAAGTTCTTAAATTAAGAAATGCGTGTATATAATAGCAACCTCTGTATGTGTAGATATATAGGGTTATATCGGGCATATATGTAGACTCCAAGATTCTCCAAGACGAGGCCCAAGGAAAATTTGTTTAGAAAAAGGTAAGAACAACATTGAATTGTATTCTAAATTTCAGTATAATAACACAGTAAATTGTCCTTACCCTGCACTTAGCCAGTGACTCAGTGCAGACAAAACCTGGCCCTTCGAGAGGAAGCGACCTACAAACTCTGCGCCGGCGCACGTCGCCGCGACGCCGCGTCGCCGCTGCGTCATGGCCACGTGCCTGACGCACGGCGTTTTGTCGTGTTCAGGGTTAGGTAGGTTAAAGTGAACCCAGAACTATAGAAAATCAATGCTAGCCATAATTCAGAGTAAACGTGAAACCTAATATCAAGTCTTTGATTGCCGCAAAACCAGACACATTAGAAAATATATTGTTTGGCGGTCACCGGTGACCGCCACGGCGCGTTCAAAGTGTTAAAGTATCATTGATTTTTTTTATATTGCCCGTAAAGATGACCTAACTAAACCTGATGGAAAGTGGTCGTGAAGTCCAGATATGAGGCTGAGTAGCACAGTAATGCAAAGCAATCACTGGGCTGGCCACCCTCACCTTGAAGGCCTGCAGAAATGCCTTTTCACGCCCCGATAAGATCATATAAATCTATCACGAGGTAACTAAAACATTCGTAACGTAAGGTGAAAAGAAACATATTATGCTCAGGTCGGGGTTTTAAGACACCATTATGAGTTTTGTTATGATATACCAGCTTCAATTCAATTCGATCAGTTTATTGCACTCCATAAGTATGTATAATAAAGGTCTTCAACCAATGTATCAAAGACATCCTCCCAAAAAAATAAAATTTCGAAAAATTTAGGTACTTGTCATGCATCTTTTGTAGATCTGTGACAATTCTCTTGATATTTGCCTAATGTCATTATGTCTATTAGAGTTCGCGAAAATCAAGAGGCAGCTTTGCTACGATAATCAAACTGTCTACTATTAACTAAAAGGCACTCCTAACTATTATGCTAGGCGTCGTCTGAATATAATTAAATCGATTTCTTGTAACTCGTAACACAAGGATATCTCCATCTTAATTGGAGACCATGAGATTGGTGTGTTGTCTAGCGCATATTTATTTATTTATTGCATTCAGCGCAATTCGCAATCAATAAATAAAAAAGACTGATAGCAATTAGAGTCTTGTATAAACATCAGACATGTAAATTCCATTATTTACTTATGCGGTCACCATACCAACCACAATAGCCTTTAAACGTTCGATCATAAGATTCAATTCCCAAATTACGTTTGTAAAAGTGAAACTCTTGGGAGTTAACAATAGCAAATCGACAGTTAAATTAGTGTTATGTCTGCCTGTCCGTGTGTCACAGAGGATGACATGCAACGAACCAACAAACGGAAAGACAAGGATATCTTGTCATATCGTACAGGCAACAACATGACCTCAAATTACAAATTAATTAATTGACTTCGATCTTTTTGCCATCGTTATAAAGTTCAAGACAAATCGTGGAGGTTTGAAGTATCGTCCTGATGTGCGGTTGTCTGTAGCTTTATGTTTGGTTTTGTTTTGTCAACAGTCAAAGTCAAAACTTTCCCATCCGAACATGTTCAAAGTGATTCAAAATCATCACAAAAATATTTACTAAAAAATGGACATGAACACTAAAATAAACAGCAATTATCATCTACTATATTTAAACTTAGTCTCATGATTTTAAAACACTGTGTTAAGTTTAAATCAAGTAATAACTTGGAACATCAAATATCTATCCTAGAATGTAAACAAGGGTCAGACACTAATAAGCTATGGTAGAAATGACTGGCCTAGATTGCGTTAAGACAAGAAGCGATCACTTTTGTAACATCACTATTAACCCTTAACCTGCCTCAAGATGTGGCTTAACTACATGAAAGGTGTATATATCTTAATACCGAGGTTTTTATACAAAGTACCTATTTGGCATCATTTAACAACCTGTCTCTATTAACAATAAGTTAGTGTTAAAGCGTCTACAGTTTCCGGTACGTAATTTTATAAACATTTCTTTCCCTTTCTAGTCTATTTTATGGTAAAACTAAGGACCTAAGCACAACACACACTTACCTACACTTAAAGTACGATACTTTTAATGTTATATTCTGAAATTATGCGATATCGATACAACATAATAATTTAGTCGACGAGATTGCAGTTGAGGCGGAAATATAGGTATCAGTACGATAGGCAAAGTCAAAATATGAAGACGAGAATACAAATCAAAAAGGTCTTAAAATATAGCATAAATTGTCCATTGTATTATGTCTGCATGCAGACGTGTAAATGTTTAATAAACTAGCTGGTTTTGACATAATTTTGAACAAAACTCTGTATATTCCTTAACACTATAAAACATTTTTCTAGTTATTTTTTTCTTTATACATTAGGTTTAAATATTTTTAATTCGTCAGGCAAGCTGTTGTATAAAGAAATGCACATATTGCATATATTCTTCTTATAAATGTATTTGTGACACGCAGGTTGTATAACATATTGATAAATTTATTTCTTTTCTGTCGTTTTATAATATCACTACGATTCAGAAAATATTCTGGGTGGAATTTTTGTAAAGATACACACATCCCTCAAGTACGTACATTGGAGTAAGAGAACATTAAAAAATTTAAAAAGTGGTTTGCAGCTATCTAAGAACCAGGCCTTAATGATTGCACGGATACAGCGTTTTTGCATTTTAAAAACCCTATCAAACTCAACAGAGTGTCCCTACAAAAACGTCATTAGGATCTTGACTCGAGTACATACAGAGTTATTAATATGGGCCGTAATATAAGAACTAGTTCCGCCACGACATTATTCTAGATACAGAGCCCAAAAGCAACTAATCATAACCAGATTAGCCTATGACCCGAAATGTTTATTGCATCCATTTAAATTAAATATATGGTGTCTTGTTTGTAATGGCTGCGCTACGCCCCGCGGCGTCGCTCGACATTTGGTGCCTAGCGTGTTCTCATGCGGATGGGAAACGTTTTACGAAATTGTCTCATTCATCAGAGGAATATAAGATTAGTATGTGGCGTGACTGCATATTTACCACATACGGTTTTACTTTAACAAACTTTGGTATTTCGTTGTGTATTTTTGTTCGAAATGCTATTTTTTATATTCTCTGTTATTCTTGACGGCACGATTGGCGTAGTGCGCTGTAGCACGGTCTCACGGTTTAATTCCGTAGTGTCCCGGGTGCGATCCCCGGTCAGGTCAATTCAGGAAACGATCTTTTCTAAATTGGCTTGGGTCTGGGTGTGCTGGGATACGCCCCTGGCCTCATTCCTTGTTTGGAACCTCGTAACACAGGGATATTCCTCCCTACTACGAGACTATGGCAAGAGGTGTGTTGTCTGGCGCATATTTATTATTTTATTTATATTTATTATTTTCTCTATTTCTTGTTACTGTAGCGATTTTCTTACAATTTTTTTTGGTTAAAAGAGATCGTGTGTAACTGTGTACTGATTAGGCCGCCTAAATTTAGATACATTTTTTTATCTATAGTAAAAACCTTATACTTTCTTATATTGCACAATTTTTTTTCACTAGATTCTCTCACTAGGATCATTTGATAACATTTCATTCATTTTATATGACCAACATTTGCGGCTTTAAGTCTGGCAGTTATTATCTAAATATTAAGTAGGTATGAATTTATGGATATCTTAGTATATCAGTCTCTAAAACCCATATCATAAAAAGTAAAGTAAAGTAAAAAATATCTTTATTCACATAGACGTATATAAAGTACTTATGAGAAGTCAAAAACAAAAAAAAACTGTAGCAAAAATATACTGAATAAAAATAAACTTACATAAAATAGTACTATGATACCTAGTTAATATCATAATTAAATATAATGTGACTCTACCACCGGTTCGGAGGTTGTTTCCGATCGAGAAGACTCCGGCAAGAAACTCGATGGTTACTCTTTTCAATCTTGTTTTTATACACAAAAATTTAATATATAAGCACATAAGCACTAATCATTTTAAGGTCAGATTATCTTCAACATTATCATAAGGAATGATCCTCATTTAATATCTTTCATAAATCTGTCTTTTCTTCTATATGTGTGATTGATTTGTCTGGAAGAGCTCGTTTTTACTATAAGGCCGCCTTAATGTCACACATTAGAGTTCGGTATGAATTTTTGTCTTGTCTGTGCAATAATCTTACTCTGTATAGCAAATACTCATTATTGCTTAAGCGTAGGCAAATATGGCTAGTCAAATAGTCAATTCGCATACTAAACGCAAATTTAAATTGCACTAGACAATAGCCCAGTGGTCGCTTTTGATTACAGCAGAACCGCAGAAGCTCTGGTATTGCCATATAGGAAATTATATTGCTTGCTTTATGGTATGCTAACCACAACAATGTCAACGGTTTTAATGTTGGATCTAGGTTCATATGGTGCTATTACGTTACCCGCTTTTTGACACTCGGGTCAATTAAGAGACTTTTAACCAGCCATTAAAAGTTTCAAAACGGAAAAGTCTCATCGATTTATTTCGTGAATACACTGATGTAATGTTTGTTACACGTTAGGCAGATTAACTGATGAAATAATTATTTAACTTAATAAAATTTAATCATAAGCTACATACTTATTGAAACTAGAGCAAGTGACTTTCGATGTTACGCAGATGACACTTTTATTTCATTAGTTGTTAAAAGACAGTAAATAGTGTCTGTTAATTTGTTTATTTTTTGATTGACCCTATCGATTGCCAATTCCATTTTAAATCGAAAACTTTTATTCCTACGACGTATTTTGTTTATACCTATTTAAAAACTGTGATTCCGATCCAAAATAAAAGTATACTTACTGACTTAAAATGGCGCATTCGTGTTTATTTAAAAAAAATATATATATACCTGTTCATACATTTAGGTGAATGTAGTGTATTTTTACGATTATAACAACAAACAAATTACGAGACAACCGCAACGACCTCAAATAAACTCAGATCTTTATTACTTTAATTGTGTTAACGAAAGCCCGGTTGTGTACATTCTTAACCTTTAGAAATCAGATAAAAATCTACAATTCACCTACTTACCTACATTTAAAGATTTTTGAGCCAAAAATAAATCGTCTTTCGCGCTAAAAACTGGCCGTGAAAGCATAACAATATATCCTTTTGTGCTGGAGGACGGAGACACGAAATACGAATATACAGACGAGGCATATGTTACCGGTGCGAGTATAATGGCTCTCAAATCTCGATAAAATTTGGATTGTCTTGTAGTGACCCTAATTATTAAGCTGTGGGACGTGAAAAAGACCTACCCAGGACAAACATTTATGTGACGAACGTTTGTTAAAAAAACATGAAATACTCAATAATCGGGGTTATAAAATATATATTCAAATGTTAATAAAACAAAATTTGAATTTTTGTGTAGTTTCTGAAGAAGAGCAAGCAATAAGATATATTTAATTTATAGAACGCCCAATAACAAAGCTATAAAATTTAAAAGGATATCAAGATATCATCCACCATTCCGATAGTAAAACAATTTAGGCAAAAAACAACCAGAAGCACGTAACCCTTCTGCATATAAATGTGCAAAGACAAGACCGGAGACTGAGACAAATGAAAAGGAAAATAAAATAAGGAATAAAATAAAGGAGGTGAGGTTGGCGGCGGCGCGGCGGCCGGCGCCCGCGCACGTCGCGTTGCGCTTTTTGCAAGAGTAGTGATGCGAATTGCGAGTACAAATAATCGACAACACGTAGCCATCGAAGCAGTGTAATAAAAACGGAGTTCTTAAGTAATACGTATGTAATGATATGAGCCTATATAATACATTGCTACAGTTGATGGAAATTGGCTATAAACCCGGGTTATGTTCCGAAAAATTGAAACATACTTTACCTGAACTAGGGTATTAAACCCTGGTTCTCCGTTTTCGAGCTAAGCGCTCACCCTTTTTGAGATTTGAGGTAACTATAAAAAGCAATTTGCCCCATAAAGATACCGTTGGACTTGGAGGGCAAAAACAACCATTATTGTTATCAAGTCGTCGCGTCACCATCAGTGAATGATAAAATCACCAGGCATGCTACTTACAGATGAAATACTCTGCCCGACCTAGGCATCCAGGACACCTAGAAATGAAGGAGCTTCGCACTCTGCCGCTTTCTAGATGCCTAATGCTTAGTGAGCTTTCATAATTTCATCAATCATCTATCGAAGAATAAAGATGATTTAATAATACGGAAACTCCTTTACGAGCCCACTTTATATTTCTTCTAAGTAAATATCTATTAACTGACTATGTACAGTATCAAGCATTGGCGTAGGTACTTGCACAGTAGCAGCGTCGCCCTGTCTAAAGTAGCAGGAATTGTTCCGCCTTAGTTCGAGATCATAGTAATTACAAGCGTAGAAAACGCATTGGTCAGCATCGCAGACCTAAAAATAAACAAATTCGCTATCGAAATCAGAAACTAGACACAAGTCACCGCATCCCTCGCCATTACGCGTTTACTGCGCGTGCGCACTGTAGGGCAGGTTTTGAACATCGAAGCTTTATTACTTCGTTTTTGCGCCGCTTGGGTGTGCTAGCGCTTTTCTTTTTTTATGCTAGCTTATACTGAGCGTAAACTAGATTTTTAACATAGCATTAGCAATTGGAAAATGGAAAGATCTGGTAAATGAAAAAGTGATTTATGTTACACAGACAGTGTTGCAGACATTACTTATTTTAAATTATTAAATCCTGAAAAGACTATGGTTTTATAACTATAGAAAGAACAATAGAAGATTATTGATTATTTAAGTTCTCATAAAATTCGATTTTATTAATACTTGTGAGAATACCAGACAAGGTAATAATAGTCGTATCGCGAACTCAGTAAAGAACAATATCATTAAATTAATACTCCTTTCAGCTTTTAGCATTATCGAAGGCTAATATTATAAGCTATATTATATATATTGGTCGACACGAAATCACATTAGGCTCTACCTTATTCTGCTGACATAAGACTCATTTTGCAATATTTGTAAACTTAATTTATCGTCCTCGGTGAAGTCAGCAACAGAAGTAGCTGAACCCTTTAGTACTGCGTCACATTAACTTTGTCCAAGATAATTAAAAAACTGAATAAAATTTTCTGTTTTTAAATAAATTTGAGCAGTACTTTCAAATGGTCAAAAAAATACAAAATAAAAGCCAAAACTAATATAATAATCTGAATAAACGAATATAAATAAACAGTATACAAACATAATATGACTCTACCACCGACCGCGTCGGAGTTGTTTCCAGTGCCGGATCAACCCTAAAGCAAATTAAGCAATTGCTTAAGCCCTAATAAGCAATTGTTTAATTTGCTCAGGGCCTAAGCCTTAGGGCATTACGTCTTAGGGGGCACCAGAAACAGATGCCTTGGGCAAGCAATTGCTTAGGACGTCACGTCTTAGGGGGACCAGAAACAGACGCTTAGGGCAAGCAAGTGGTAAGGACGTCACGTCTTAAGGGGACCAGAAACAGATGCTTAGGGCAAGCAATTACTTAGGACGTCACGTCTTAAGGGGCACCAGAAACATGCTTAGGACAAGCCGTTGCTCAGAGCATAACGTCCTAGGGGGCACCAGAACCACTTTGGTTAGGGCATCAAGTAGTCTTAATCCGGCACTGGTTGTTTCTGTACTGAAAGACGCGGCGAGAAACTCAGCAATCGCTTTTTTAAACTTGTTGTGGTTTTAGTATACGAGTTAGTAGAGTACAATTTGAGTGGTCATAGCACATCAGGTAAAACTAAACAATCAATGGTAGAGGATCCTTAGACGAGTACAGTTTGCATTTTATATTATTTAAATATTTAAAGGCATACTAATATAGCTAGCTTGTCGTTGCAATCTGATAGTTAGCAGTTTGTGGCAAACCTCTAATGTTGTTTAATGTGAACCAATCAAGTTTCATTAAAACTGAGGAAACCTGTGGCTTTCAACTTGCGGTTTATATAGCTGCTAACAGAGTTAGCTACTATATGTAACTTGCCGCCTTTATAGTTACTATATTCGTTTTGTCTTATCATCCATATGCGAGTGAGAATTTTGCTTAGATCTACGTTAGTTCTTCTAACGATAAAAATAACAAAATTAGTATCTGAAATGACACCTGTTGATATAGATAGATTTTTATAGATGAAGAAGATTTTCTTCTAGTCTAAGTTTAATATAGGTTTTAAATATTGATAAACATACTTCAATATGTAAATACAATTAATACTTAATACTACTAACACCCCGTCACAGAACCATCACAAATTACTTTAAGAAGAAGAAGAAGAAAGAAGAAAAGTAATTTATTAACCCAACGTAAACAAATACAAACAATTAAATACAATAATACAACAGTAAACAAGTACAAGATACAACAGTTTTAACGAAATATTTAATGGGCTAATCAGGCCACTGCCTCAGCATGTGTCCCTGAAGTGTGCCTAAAGCTACAGATAATTAAGAATTTTTTTTTATACTTAGTCGTTTTCAAACAAGCCTACAGACCGCCAAGTACACCAACAAGGACGCGCGTTGCCGAGCCCGTAAGAGCCTTTTTGAAACCCTCTTGTAGAACTCTATGCTCATTCAATCACGTTATTCGCCACATTAATGTTTTTTATGGGTATGGTATGGGGTATTGACTCACGATGAGCCAGTCAAAATAATCTCAATATTCAACAGTGGGTACTTATCTTGGCAATCAATGCGTGTTGTAAGCGAGTATTTTTCTCAAGCCCTTCGCTAGCTCTATGTATGTCAATAAGCGAGGCTCGAACAGGTTTCGAAACGGCTATTACAGTCACGAAGTGTAAAAACGGCAATCAGGCACATTTCTAACTTCAGAGCGTGCGTAACAATCATCATATGCAGGTGACGCCTAAAATGACGCTCCCAGAAATATCTAGTCATCTAATGCGGTACAGAGTACAGACTGGTGCAATGTAACATGCAATGAAAGAATTGGCCCTCCACACTCGCGTAATGTATTAAGCAAAGTATCATAATTCCCATAGTCTGGACGCACTCCACGCGCGCACTTTGCATTTTATGCGCACGCTGCAAGCATTTCAAATCGTGCGTGGAAGGCCCCACGCGCCGTCTTGAGGTAAAAAGGTTCTTCGTCTTTCATCACTCTGTACCCAGTATAAGATATCCGCTGCTGTACATAGTTTCCAAAAGAGACCGGTTGGAGGCCTATCTATCGGAATCCTGCGACCCTTACAAGGTCGTTCTGTACCTTGGTATTGGTAGTAGAACGACTGGCTGCATTTGTCTTTAAAATTTTCCAGTGGAGCCAGAACTTCTATGCTCTAACGGCCGTCAGTTAGGACGATATGTCGTAAGCAAACCGGTTATGTCTACGACTATTCGACTTGCGGCATTTTACTCCTGCTCAATTACTTTAACGTGCTAATCACGCCTATCTCATTATTCTGAGGCGTAAATAATTCAACTTTAATTGTACTCTACTGTAGGGTCCAAATTGTGTAAGTACATTCGGCTGCAATCGCATGTATCTTTTTTTTAAAACTTATTCCTACTGAAATAAGTTCTTCCGAAATTGAAACTAGTTTTATGAATTCCATTTCTGGAGTAACTAATTTATCCATTATTCTCATCATATAGCTACGAATTCTTAGGTCTCTACAAATAAAGAGCTGCTTTTAGTTCTACATATATTTTACACGTTAAACGTTTATTAATAATAAAATTCTTACAGTGTTCTAACTTAGTATTTTTTAGAACATTTACTCAAATAGTTGAATACTTGTTGAATCATAGCCTTAATTGCCCTGTTCATTACTTTGCGACGTCATGGTAACTTAGCATAAAGAACGTATGTCATAAGTACGTAAGCCGGTGAGCTTTTACTAAGCCTGAAATTGAATAGTAAAAATGGTAAAAAATCATTTAATTATTATGGGGGGCTATCTGGGTAGATAGATTTAGAAAGCTGTTATTTAGCATGGATACGTCAAACAAGAACACGCCCATTGTCTCTTTTTTAAATGTGCGGATCAGAAACTTTTCTCTACGACTGTACTTTCTCTCAGTCATTTCATTCTCTCGTTATTCGGTAGTGTTCTTTCTAAGGTCATTTATTACCTGGCTTTCATTACGTACACTTTAAAGTACGCGTTTTACTACGTCACACAATACATATTGAAATTAAAGTATTGGAGAACTACATTATAATATACTCGTACTTAAACAGCTACTCTCGCTTCGCGGTAATAAGGCGTTTTTAATCAAGTTTGCACAGAGATTCCTCTGCTGTTAAAAAGTTAGACATCGTCTCAGTTTGTTTTGCTGTAATTGGTCTACTGTAATCTGCCACTAACAATAATGCTATGCTCGTATTATTCGAGTCCCGGTATGTATTATTCGAGTTCAGGTATGTATTATTCGAGTCCCGGTATGTATTATTCGAGTCCCGGTATGTATTATTCGAGTCCTGGTATGTTTGAAGACTTTAATTTGATATCCTTGTACTACTTCTTATTCTCAAGCTCGCCGGCTCTGTTCCTTTGATTACTTTAGGCATTATTGTCTTTTTATTAAAAATGCATAGCCGTAAGTGAACTAGCAAAATTCGACCTGATCCTGCTTTGGTCTTTAGGATCGGGTCGATTTTTTCTAGTTTCTATCTTTATGCATAGACGTGCTTCTTGTCAATTCTACACTGTATTTTTTGACCCCCACGTGACGGACTCTGCTCGGCTAAGATGTTACAGAAAAATAAACTTATTTCACTATTTCTGCGTTTTATTTTATGCAACATTCAAGAACTAAATCAAATCTGCATTACTTTTTATTTTAACCTATTCAAAACCAGTGGCATTAGAAAATGCTATGTAAAATATTTAAAGATAATATTCTAAAAAATTAAGATTCTTTGTAGGTGCTAAAAAATACACGTGATTCAGGGAGGGTTAGTCTTAAACAGTGGAGGTCGAGAGGACATCCGAGAATGCCACTGGTCGTTATAGGAGCAATTTTACATGGCATTTTCTAATGCCACTGATTTTGAATAGGTTGAAAAACAAATTATGTTAGCTTTTAAATAAATAGGTAGCGACTAAGATTCAAGATCTAATTTGTAGGTAAGTACACTCACGTTGCGCAGCCCGGTTATTACAAAACTGCTATTAGTGGTCTGCTGATATAGATTGATTGGTCCGTAAAAAACGTAATTGCCTTCAGTTAAATAGCCTCCGATTTTATTGAGAATGCCTATGGAAATGAGAAGCGATCGATCCTCTGCTAGCTTTCGTAAGCTAGTTAGAAGCCACTTTGTAAAAAGATTACTCAATACCTTAAAAAATATTTAATATTCAAATATTATTATTATATAAATGAATGTTTAACTGATGTTAATTATTAATTAGTTAAAACATTAGATGAATATTAGGATTGTTATTAATAATTATATTAATTTATGTAAAACCGCTGTCGTCAAATATGTTTGCAATTCCTTAGCGGTAACTAGTTGTAAGTACTTCCAAGTTGTATTAACTATGTGTAAACACTTTTATACAGATAAATAATTAAATTAAATTGAAATTGAGATGTGTTATGTCCGCCACCAATCTAAAATAACTAACCCTAAAATCTATTTTCAGCCTTATTGTTTAGTTTAAGAGCAGCTAATAAAGCCATTAATTAAGCATTCGATCAGGCAAATTTTAAACTTGTTTTGCTAAAGAAAGACTAAATGGCATTTACTGTAGGTAGTATTTAAGAAGCATTGTTCCAATGTGGAGAAAATAGTTAACTGCAATGTTCGCGCAATGAGTACGGTAACACTGAAAATTTTAAACATTTTAAAAGCTATAATTTACTAGCCATTTCACGCCCTAGTACCTTCACTCGCAAAATAGATTACCCAAAATGTGAACTGCCAACATCGGGTGTATTTTCATCGAGTTTCAAAAAGGCCTGATTTGCCGTCCAGTGTCCTGACTGTTTGCAGGGCAAACACAAAAACCGGGAAGCGACTCTGTGCATAAACTGCACTGTTATTTCGATTTTTTCAAAGAATATTTCTGATCGATGTTTTACGCAATACTAGATTAGGTGGCTTAATCATAATCATTTATTTGCCTTTGAATATGGTACATGTCAGATCATAAATAGTTACGTCATAAAGTTCATACACATTCAGCCATATATATAGCATGCAAATATAACAAAAATCATAGTGCGTACGGTCATCATTTTATTTTATTTTATTTTTTTATTTTATTTATTTGGGAACTCAACAGCTTTTTTTACAAAAACATTTAAAACACTTATATAAAATTACTAAAGCCAATTACAGAGTTCCACCACTAACTTAATTCACTTATAACTAAGCACAATAGAACATCAGAATACTGACAAGTACTGACAAGTCTTGTTATCAGACATTGGCAAACAACAACTTAATACAGCAAAGACGTCTGGTAACACTTCTGAATAGGTGACACGTTTAATAATTAATATAAATTTAATATAAATTCTCAATTACTCTCCCAAAGTGTCTAAGTTAAGGTCAAAGTTAATTTGTTAGGTTAACAAGTCCGGTTAGTTTGTTAATTTAAATTTTAGATTAAATGAGGACCACAAGCCAGACCAGGCCAATACAATACAAGTAAGTCTCACAATAAAGGTAGTAGTGAGTATTGCATTTAGTTTTATATTATTTCCATTTCATTCTTTTTATTCTTTCTTCATTTATTTTAAGGTATATTAAGTAAGTCTTAGAATAAAGGTAAGGAGTGAGTATTCCATTTAGTTTTATATTATTTTCATTTTATTCTTTTTATTTTTTTATTCATTTAATTTAAGGTATATTTAAAGTATATTCATTTGATTTCCCGTTATCTAACGATTACTAAAGGTCTCTTCAAATGCTTTCATTTTCATGGCTCGTTTTCCTGTACTAAAAATGTCAATGTGCTTAAATTTTTCGTTGTAGGTTCTAGGCAACCTTGTCATAACAGAATTTTTTGAATAATTAGTACGGTATTTGGGAACCTTAAACAAAGGAGTATGCCTCGTGCGGATCCTCGGTGCACAAAAACCAATTTGTGCAATAAGGTTAGGCACGTCCAGGTTATTACGGAGAATATCATGCAGTAAACATAAGTCCAGTAAGTCTCGACGGGAATCAAGAGGCAACAGCTGATAATGTTTGCAATCATGCGCATAGGGCTGGTTCCTTCTGTGGGTTTTAAAATTTAGGTGTTTGATAAAGCGCTTTTGTATTTTCTCCAATTTATTGATATACGTAGTATATTGGGGATTCCAGATTGGGCTAGCGTATTCAAGAACACTACGACAGTACGCATAATATACTATTTTGAGGCTATGTATGCTTTTAAAGGGCTTACAGTTTCTCATTAGAAAGCCTAAATTACGATATGCCTTGTTAGTAACGTAATCAACGTGTTCTGAGAAAGTCATTTTAGAATCCAATAAAATTCCAAGATCTCTTACAGTGCTTGTCCTGGCTATGTTAGTACCGTTAAAGTTATAGGAAAATTTGATAACTTCTTTCTTACGACTAAAACTAATGCATTGACATTTACTGACATTGACTGTGATATTGTTTTTCTGATAATATTGGTATAAGGCATCTAAGTCACCCTGAATGGCTTCACAGTCAGAAACCGCCGTCACCTTCATAAACACTTTCTTGTCATCGGCGTAAAGTATATGTTCCGAGTTTCTGAAGCATCGATAAATGTCATAAATGTAAGCACAGTAGAAGAGAGGGCCAAGATGCGACCCCTGTGGAACGCCGGAGGAGACCTCTACGAAATCAGACCTAAAACCCCCCATTACAACAGCCTGCGACCGGTTGATGAGGTAAGAGGTAATCCATCTAAGCAAATCGCCTCTGATCCCGAGACAAAAGAGTTTCTCCAACAGGATGACGTGATCCACACGATCGAAGGCTTTTTCGAAGTCTGTGTAGATCACGTCAACCTGTCCACAGCTTTCCATTCCACACAAAACATAATTGCAAAACTCGGCCAGGTTTGATGTGGTCGATTTATGTTTGAGGAAGCCGTGTTGGTGGTGAGATATACCTCCACTAATAATGGGATAGATACTTTCGTAAATAATTTTTTCGAGCATTTTGCTTAGGGTGTTCAAAATAGAAATGGGTCGATAATTACAAATTTCGGTTTTTGATCCCTTCTTATGCACAGGAACTATATGCGCTCGCTTCCAAAGACCAGGACAAACGCACTGTTTCAACGACTGTGAGAACAACAGATAAATAGGGTAGGCCAGAGAAACAGCACATCTTTGCAGAAACAAGGGTGGAATACCGTCACATTCCGGACCCTTGCTGATATCAAGGTTCTCAAGTAATTTTTTCACCTTATCCTGAGTAATCACAACATACGTCAAGATGTCTACAGCGTCATCATCCGTCTCAGTCCGAGATGTTACGGCACCCTGAGAGCCTATTTGGGAAAACATGCTCTTAAAGAACTCATTAAAGCTTTCACATATAGAAGCGCCATCTATTACAATATTGTTGCGGTAAGTAAGTTTCTTGGGGTACTGTGACCCACCACGTCTAGATTTCACATACGTCCAGAAGGCCTTAGGGTCGTGACGGATTTTGCTTTCCAGGCTAGACATGTACTTATTATAACACTGCTTTTTGACTAACTGCTCCCGCTTTCGCATCAGTGCGAATGTGATCATTCAAAATAAATTTACATAAAACAAAAAAAAATACAAATTACAAAACAATACAATACTTACAAATTAATGTCATTATTACAGATCAAATGTCAATCTTAGAATTAAGGTATTCATCAACTGAGTAGAAACATTTAACTTTTAGCCAGTCAAATAATTTATTTTTAAATATTCTCAATGGAAGCTTATATTGCTTAGTCAGTGAATAAGGTAGTTTGTTATACGAGAAATACAACCTGGCCTTTTAAAACTGCCACTGTTGGGAAAGTGGGTAAACTAAAGCTGTTTTCTTCCTTAACTAATTTATCCGTACAGTTTCTGAACCAACTTGCCGAAATCTTAAACATGGGAAGTAAATTGATTATCCTTTTGTCCCTTCTGCGTGTAAGTGGCCTAAAATGTATTATTTGAAGACGAGGTTTATTCAAAGTGTCATCAAGTAAATAATATACAAAGCGCCATATTTAATGAGTGAAATCAAGTGGTCCTTCGATAAATGCTGGATATTACAAATTATGATAAAGAATTTTACACCTCATATAACACAATTTCTAGTAAACAGGATTCAGCTTATTATATCGTAATAAATATGATAACTATTCCGCATCAATACGAAAAAGGTATGTTTAGGCCGTATTGCATAAAAGTAGTTATTCATTGAATGGCCTGTTTCCGTAATGATTGATCGCTCTGACTGCCGGAGCAGTGGTTTCGGTTCCGGCGCTACACAATTATTTTATGCGATTTTTTTGTGTTTTTTTCCTTCGTAATTGTGTTATGTCTTACTACTTCGGTTCTATAATGATCTAAACTTTTGTTATTTACTAGCTGTTGCCCGCGACTTCGTCCGCGTGGTTATGAAGATATGCATTATTATTAAGTTCCCGTCCCGTCCCGTATTATAGTTCGCACCTTCGTCCTAAAAAGAACCCTTAAGCAAAGGGGAACGCTAGACTGCCATAGTTATCTAGGCCCTCAGTGCACACGTATGAAACTACTATGGGATTCTTGTATGTAATTAACCAATTAACACGAGAAAGTGTACTTTAAAAACACAGGGTTGGGTTTATATAAATATTATTTATCATTTATAAAATCATCGTTTAACTTATAAATACAGCACTTGTTAGACAAAACTTTCACCTAATGCTAATTTTATTAAACATTTAAGTGTAATAAATAAGCTCAATTTGCTTTTCATTATACCATGGCCAGTCACATTTCATGCATTGTAAGCTGGTACATAACCATTGGTGTCATCATCATCATCCTATACAGGAGCCATGCTCAGTTATCTTGGGGATGAAGCGGCACTGCAGAGATAGAGATGTTTAACCTGCTGTGGCTCAACCCTACTTTGTATAAGATTACGGATATCTTGTGTTTTATTTAAGTGTCTACGCATCCTGGATACATTGTTGCTACAATTCAGCACTTGAGATCGACTAAGAACTAGGGCCAGAGTGAATGCCGGGGTCGTCAGTAGTTGCTAGCATCAAAACCGAGGTATTGCTGGAGTTGTCGTAAATAGTGGGAGTGGAATCCGTGTTCAGGACATGGTCGTCGAGTATAGAAGGATCGTCGGAGTCAGAATTCATGCTTGATGAGTAAAAAACCGCAAATAATCACAACATCACAATGGTACGAACGCAGCAGGGGTATTTATTGATATTTTATTTTGACATATTATTATGGCGGATGGCAGCCAGCTGTCGACATACGAGTAGTCCGGCATCCCTCTTTGAAACTTGTAATTTCTGAGATTTCGCTTTTATATATATAGATTTATTATTTTGCTAGCGAAGAAATTGCGAAATTATCCGCCGTAGTGTTGCATTAAAATACCTGTAAATTTATAATTTGCCGCAAATATGTTTTCATTTCTACCACTTACCGACACAAGGCACGTCGCATACGCACTCCTTCATGTAGTTGAGGCTGTAGCCGCTTCAGTTGATGGCGCTACTAGCTAGATTTCATGAGGACACCAAGACAGTCCAGCCAGACATGGACCATGGTTAGGTCGTTGTTGATAGAAAAATATTCCTAGAAGACTGGTCAGCAGGATAAACAAGGATAAACCCTATTTAATTATTACTTTGTTTATTTGAGCATTTTACAATGCTTGTTTTCGAAATATAGAAAGTTAGAAAAATTCGAATTGCGGACCTTGAAGAAATCAGACAAGACCCTACCCTATTTCTTTATTTTTAAATCTAACTATTACCACATACGCCTTAATCAAGAAGCGTTATATCTTACTAGATTAAAGCTCAATTCAAATTTTATTGCATGATAACATCATTCTACAATCTGGATGTACCTTTTCATCCTAAGCACTGATGAGAATAATAATTTGTAAATATTTAAATACTGGTAAATATACCCTTTTTATTAAATCTATCACTCACCAGCAAAAGGCACATCGCACACATACTCCTCCACGCAGTTGTCGGTGTTACCGCTGCGGTCGGTGGCGCCACTGGCGACGGAAGCTGCGCTCGCGGCGCGGAGGAGACTCACTTCCGTTTCCGTGTAGCTGTCGCGTAGCTGGGATCTTCGCTTGTATTCCTGGAGGATAGAGGAGGAATTAAGTGTTCGTCTTGATATGTACCGTGAGATACCATCATTTAAAGAGCAGTACAGTAAGTATTGCCCGAAAGGTTTGTTAGGGGCCAGACTAACAAAAACGGATGCAGCAGATTAATAATGGTTCTAATAAGAGTGTCTTAATCAAGTGGATAGTCGTTTAAAAATAAGTTACTTTGAAGCAATTGTAAGTAATTAGCCTATATCTACTATAATGTCTCACTGCTGGGCAAAGGCCTCCATCATTGAAAAAAAACATCGCTAGCTGAATTATTGTATTACTTTTAAAGTAAGTTTATTAAATTATTTTTTCTCAGTCACCCACTGAGTCAACTATATCATTTTTCTCACGGTACAATGAACATGCGAGAATTGCGAGATGTTGAAGTTTGTTTTATTCTAGCATTGTTTATAATAATTTTATTTACAGGGAATTAAATCAAGACCGCTTGGCAGGACCGCAGGACGCCTCTCTGCAGAGCCTAGAAGACTCAATGCTGTGTTGACGATCCAGCGCGAACCATCTAAAACCTTTTCTGGAAAACCCATGGGGTAAAAACCCCAAAACAAAAATGTTGTCATTTTATTTCAGCTCGTGCGCCTGTAGAAGGAAGTTACTATATTTTTGGAACCAGATTGTAGAGAATATGCGGAGCAAAAGTTGTTGTGGTCGTACGTTTTTTAAAGCAAAGCTCTTTGTGCATACATGCGTGAAAAGAAATGTAAAAATAGTAAGTTGTACCTACCTAATTAGCTCATAAAGGGACCGGCCTCCAGCTCGGAAAAGGCCTCCATCATTGAAATCAAGACTTCGCTACAATTGATTGGGTATTGGTTTAATCACCACGCATGCCAAAAGTGAGTCAGTGATAACAAACCCGGACTATTCTCCAAAAAATCCGAAACTACACTTTCATTGTCCTGGGATTCGAACCAAGGACGTCCGGGTTTCGGGTAGTGCATGATAAATAAAATACCTGAACTTAATCATATTTCTTCACGTGACATACAATCGGTAAAACAGTGTTTTATCATAAGATCATTATCATTACATTTTCAAAAAAGTCCACGCATTTCTAGCTTGCAGGATCCGTAATCCTCTTTGATCTGTCGGATGATTTTAAGTATTTATGAGCACGTATGTGCTGGGTCACATTTTTTAACCGATCGCAATTAACTGATCGCTTGTTGACTGTCTTCGCGTATAACACAGCTACATACAGGGTGGTCCAAAGATACGTCAATATTTTTCTCTAGATTCCTCACACTCAGCGGTATTCATAAGTACCTATGTTACCCGATTGTTTGTAATTTTCGAAGTCGATTTTGTAAAATCCCACTGTAACAATGGCGAGTGAGAGACCCTTAGTCTTGCACTTATTATGATTATGCACACTCTAGACCGGGCCACTAAATTCGGCTTACTGACTTGGTTAATTTAATTTTATTGAGACTTATACTTACGTTACTAATAAGTAAGTTAACCAAGCCAAGCCAAGGACTCAATCCCACGATCCTAGGGCGCGAAGAGCGTCATCACATTTCCTCATAATTGTAAAATAAACCCCAGCTGAACGTGAAAAAAAACCGTTTAGACTTCTTTAACGTCACTCAAGGTTGAATACCTCTCTAATTTTAAGTGGTTCAATTTGAGTCACTAGCATGTTGCTCACACACGAATAGAAGGCGGTCACCGCAGACTATGGACACAATGATCACTCGCAGGTTGATGGGACTGTTAAACCAAAAGGAACTTGTGTAGTCCACAAGACCAAATATGGCAAACCTCGGGTCCACAATCTGACCCACACCACAACACCAGGTTACCTAATTTACTAACCAGCTGGTACCTGCTATTCATATCTAGATGGGCAGCTCAACGAGGTACGACCTTTTATAACTACAGATAACGGTGTGGTATCTTAAACTGATTTCTCTGAAATGTTCACCTTGATTTAAAAATACCCTGCTAAAGTTTAGATGAGCCGTCAGAAACCACCTAAAATTTTCAAAAGTCCAGCAAAAATTAATGTCATTTGTATCATTTAGTACCTACGTCGCCGTGGATTTTTTGCGAAACTTCTGGCGAGAATCAATATTTTTAACAAGAATTCAATAATAGGGATCTAAATACTAGAGTAGGTAGGTATTTAAAGTTATTATGATTATGATGTATATTATGTACCTATACTACTTACTCGAAATCTTGTAATTTATAGGTGATTATTTACCTAAAGCTTTCTGCCTAAGTTTTTCATAGTTTAACTCGGGTAGCAATTAGTCAGAATGCTTGTACACGTTGCTCAAAACTTTTATCTAGGCGCTTGCTTAATGGTAGGTAACTAATGCTAGACTGTTACTTTTCAGAACTAAGACGTTCTATCTCACGATGTATACAGGATGTCCGGGAAAACCTGTATAAGCGAAGTTCTGTGGTCTGGGGACCCCAATACCTAACGATTGGAAATTTATGTTCCGCGATTTTTGGTAGTTTTCGGGTTATGATTTTTTTACGAATTTTTGTAAATTTCTGGGTTGTCACTTTTTTGGTTACTGTGTCGTAAATAGTTAATTTACAAGCTTAATTTTTTTTTCATTGTTAGCTGACTGCTATTTCTACTTGATTCAAAAGAACTTACATTTATAGCACTGAATAATAATTCAAAAAAAATATGAAACTGAAAAAGTGGTATAACCACATTTCGTTTATTTACTTACTTATAATTAAGTTTTATTTGCTACCATAAGATCCTCAATTTTACTGATGCGACACTTTGAATGAAAATTTTAGTATGATGGCCATAAAGTTTCTTGTGATGAATAGTTGATAAAATAAACTTTTTTTAAATTTTTAAAGGGAAAATTTCATGTAACTTTTTTTTTAATGGCGTTTATATTTTAGCGAAAAAAACAGTATTTACCACTTTTTCAGTTTCATACTTATTTCATTTCATTCAGTGCCATAAATGAGAATGCTTCTAAATCAAGTAGACACAGTATTCAGCTAACAATGAAAAATGTAAAGCATGTACTTACCTCAACAATTTGCGACACAGTAACCAAAAAATGACAAGACCAAGAAATTTTCGAAAGAAAAAAAAGCCGAAAACCACCAAAAATCGCGGAACATACATGGGGGTCCAATCGATAGGTTTTGGGGTCCCCAGACCACAGCCCTTCGCTGGTACAGGTTTCCCGAGACACCCTGTATAATCCACTTACCATTTTGAGCTGAAATATTATCACCCTAAGATTCATTTTCCTACATAAAATAAAATTAGAACTTCGATATATGTATTGCTCTGAAAATTATTCACTATCTTGACATAGAGCTCACAATACGTTTTATTCTTCGATCACACTCGTCAAGTTTATAAACGTGAAATTAAATTTAGAAATGCCTCTTGCTTCAATAGAAGTATTTTTATTAAACCAGTAATACCCAAAATTATTTGGTTACTGAAAATTATCTGCATCAAGGGGTCTACTCCCGGTCGTCGCACACGTAGAACGTAAATTTTAAGTCGGAAAAAGAACATACTTACCGTTCGAAATTGATGTTGATTCTTAGTATTCTAATAACCAAATGTTAATGTACAAAATACAGGAAACCTATTCATATACCTATGAGTGCGAGGTCTGTATGTACGACCACGTCGTGCCTACCGAAAACATATTGATGGAACCGCTCACATGCAAACACGATAGCTAACATCTCCTTCTCAATTTGCGCGTATCGACACTGCGTGTCGGTGAGCGTAAGCGACGCGAACTCGACTGGCCGGTCCTGCTGCAGGAGGACGGCGCCCAGAGCCACAGCGCTCGCGTCCACCGACAACACGATAGGTATATTACTCGAATACAATGCAAGGACAGGAGCTGATGTAATCTTTTGTTTTAATAACTTTACCGCATTTGTGTGCACTTCATCCCAGTTCCATTCAGAATCTTTTTTTAAAAGACTCCTGAGTACGTTTACTGACTCCGAATAATTTGGAATAAATTTTGCTAGATAATTGACCATACCTAAAAATCTCTCTAAAGCTTTTCTGTCAATTGGATTAGGCATTTCTGCAATAGCTTTGACTTTAGAGACGTCCGGCCTCATCCCTTGTGCATCAAAAACATGTCCGAGATATATAATTTCCGTTAACCCAAATTTACATTTATCTTTGTTAAATTTGATACCTATATCTCTGGATCGTTGTAACAGACGCTGTAACCGCTCGTCGTGCTCGCTTCTACTAGACCCCCACACAATTAGGTCATCTATGAAAGAGTCTGTACCATCCAGGTCCTCCAGATGTTGTCTTACCTTTGCGTGGAATATTTCTGGTGCGCAGCTGACGCCATAGGGAAGTCTTAGAAATTGATACCTGCCAAAAGGTGTACTGAACGTACACAGGTCTGCGCTAGCCTCATCCAGCTTCAGCATCCAAAATCCGCACCTAGCGTCGAGAACACTGAAGTAGCGCGCGCCATGCAGCCGCGCGGCCAGCTCGCTCACAGTGGGTAACATAAAGTGAGATCGCCGTATCGCAAGGTTCAAAGTTCGAGGGTCTAGACATACCCGTATGTCCCCGTTCTTCTTTGCCGCTATTACTATAGGATTAACCCACTCAGTAGGGTGAGTCACTTTGCGCATAACTCCAAGTTTTTCCATTCTCTTAAGTTCCGTATACAGCTTGTCCCTCAGGCCTACTGGAATTCTACGTGCCGAGCATATGACAGGTTGCACTGAAGGATCTATGATAATTTTATGTACACCTGGTAGCTCTCCTAACCCTTGAAATAAATCTGAGTAACTGTTGCTAATTCGTATACTGTCAACCCTTTTAATTGCGCCTATCTTTACACAACCGTCTAATCCCATTATGTTTTGACAACTCATGTTCGCAACTACAAATTTGAGGTTATAGTTTTCTTTTTTGAATTTAATTACAAGATTACACTCTCCCACAATAGGTATATTATTACCCGTATAGGAATATACTTTGTTATTATATTTAGATAATAAGTCGGGAGCTAAACCTAAACGTTTAAAATCACTTATCGTTAATATGTTTAACATCGAACCGGTATCCAGTTTAAAACAAATACGCTTACCATTAAAGTCAATGACCTCTATCCATTCCTTCAGCGAGCAACTTCTCGCCTTACTACGTTCACTTATCACATTCACGAACATCATTTCGTCATTAGAATCTTCCGCAGCGTCCTCTACGCTTACATTATGCACTCGTTTACCTATCACTTTATTAACACAAACTCTTGCAAAATGCCCTCGAGCTCCACAAACAAAGCATGAAGCATTAGTCGCCGGGCAGTTCTGATAATCACAAGATACGCTTCCGCAGCGTGAGCACGGTCTCCTCGCGCGCGTCACTGCTCCGCCTCCTCCAGACGGTCCCGCTCGGGCCCCGCGCCCCGGCCGGGCTCCGCGTCGTCGGCCGCCACGCCAGCCGCTCGACACCTCATCCACACGAGTATTAGTCGTAGCTTCCTCGATCTGACGAACTTCTTCGCTGGACATTTCTGCCATCTCACATATTTGCATTGCCTTTTGCAAATTCAATTTTTCCGTGCGTAATAACCGATCGCGAACCACATTATCTGCGACCCCACATACCACACGATCTCTTATGAGGTCCTCCGTCAAATGTTCGAATTCACAATTCCGACTTAGAAGTCTCAGTGCCGTTACATATTCATTAATTGATTCTCCCCCTGTCTGGTTGCGAGTAAAAAATTTGAAACGAATCATCGTAATATTCGCCTTTGCTCCAAAATGCAAATCAAATTTATTTTTCAAACATTGAAGGTCGTCAGCACTTTCTTCTTTGTCAAATGTAAAAGTCGTATATATCTCGTAGCCCTCTGTTCCTATGAGGTTCACCAGAAAGCTCGCCTGAACATCTGACCCTTCCTTATTGACCCCAGATGCTTTGAGAAAAACTTCGAACTGCTTCCACCATTTCCGCCACATGTCAGCCCGTGCCGCCGGACTCCCTTCAATGTGCAATTCCGGCTTTGGGCGCGCGTGTTCCATATTTAAATTACACAGTACTATGTTTAGGTAATTCACTGCGCGACTCAATACGGCCACAAAATTGTAAATTACTAGTAAATATGATTATTACTAGCCTCCCCGCTGTCACCATGTAGTGAAACACAGGTATGGATGAACACTGATTTATTAAATAGTAGGTAGGTGGCCGCTTGTACAGATATTTTATAAGTTACCCACATGACAATGCAATAATAGCATTACACATACTACGCTTTGTGTCCTTTTTACCCTACAGAAGGTTCACGAAACTTCGTAAATGTGTACCAGAGTAGGCCCCCTGGTCTCGTACAACTTAGTAGTTCACTACTTAAGTAGTCTATTTTTATTTTTCGGGTGGTCACATGTATGCGGTTACCACAGCTTATGGAACGGCAACACCAGGGTCATCACACGCACGTTGCCGACCTTGTAGAATCCTCTTCAAGAACTACAACGCTCAATTTGTTCCATCTTAGTGTTATTTTACACCCTTAGAGGTCTGTGCACAATGCTAAAAACTCGTAGAGAGAGCTCGTATTTTTGTTCAACAGATTTTCGACTGAATTCGTCAATGTTGACGTATTCACGGATTCCTCAAGGAACACCCTTGTTGGTAAAATGCCGCTTTATTAACCCATCCTTACATGATAGTTAATAATGTAAAAGTTCATAAAAGCACAAGTGGCTGTTTTGGTTGCTATGATAATATTTTTGTAACTATAAGAAACTAATAAAGAAAAGCATCACTGAATAGTTTTAGCAGAACATCATAACTGATAGACGTTCAGTAAAAACACGTTTAGTTAATAAATCGAATTTTGGTTATTGCTTATTACTTAAATTAAAAACAGCAAAAACGAAATAAAAGCAACATAGAAATAAAACAAAACAAATATGAACATAAGTAGTTTATTATCTTAAAACAGAATAAAAAAAGAAAAAATGCGACGTAAATCTTAAAATAATGTCATTAAAATAAAACTAAAATAACATTTAAGTTAAATGTGGAATTCATACAGCCAATTAAATTTTGGAACTAATAATCAGTCTAATAATGTCTTTTTAAATTATTAGTACGATGTCGACTTATTTTATGAAATACTTTCAACAATACCAATGAGTTTTAGAGCACATACTGTCATGTAGGTAAAAACTTATTTAATAAATCAACAAAATAGTTTGTGTTTATTATTACAACTCACAAAATATTGGTAAAATTAATAAATAATATTTATCAACCATGAATAACTTCGATGAATATTGGTGCAACGCTGTTTATTTTGTGAGTTAATTTAGATGATAAATGCATTGTTTTTATTAACAGAAAAAATATATTAAACAGTACGTAGACTAAAAGGTTTTTATTTATACTTACAAAGATCGACTCTAATAATTTTAGATCTTTAACTCCATTCTGTAAGGGCCTCAATACACTGGCCAAAAACAAAAATGGTTCACCTTCAATTAAATGTATTACTTCAATAGCACCTAAAGAATCTCTATGCTTATTAAAAGACAACACAGATATATATTTTTTAATGAAACTTAATCTAACTTCTAGAGCACCATAAGCATAAAACTTAAAACAAGAACTAAAGACTAGGTTAGATAAATGTACGTCTTAAGGCACTTATATAACATTCAAATCAGCTATTCGTAATGTCACCTTGTGATTTCTTTCTAATTCTTATCTCTTCTACAACCTCCATTATAAGCTGAAATGTTCAAATCAAGTAAAAATATAATCAAAATTAACAACTTAAATTATAAAAAAAAATAAGATTATGTCATTCTCATGCGATACTGCGGTGTATGTTTCAGTGCAATTAAAATACTAAAAATATGAAAAAGATTTTAAACAGGGTACAAGTAAATATATCATGTCCAAAATACGAGTACGAGTATACATCGCACCCCTAGTAAGTAAGGTCAGGACTGGTATTAAAAAAAAAAAGAGATATTTGTCTAATTGTATAGTTTTTTTGACCCCAGTTCAAGTGGTCCAAGATTCCAGTTACTTTATTAGTGGTGTGACATATAGATTGTACTTTTTGATTGTTATTAAAAATAAAACTTAAATTTATACATAAATAAATGAACGGAATACGTACATAATGTATGGAACAAACATGGATAATTAATTAAAATATAGTAAGTATAATACAAATTAACATGGAGAAATTAACACCTAATCAATGCAAATTAGCTAGAACACGTAAAATAATGTGTGTAAGTTCATAGAAAATATTTAGCCACTACAATAATAAATAACGTTTATCATGGTGTGTCATTGTGCATGCGCCTAAGTGTCACATGTGGTGAATATAAGTATGTTTTAATTTCAGATAGTAAGGAAATATTAGACTGTCATTATCTTTAACACATGCAAACTTTTGCATTCTAGAGATATTTAAAAAAACTTAAATAAATAATGGTTAATGAAATAGCAAGCATCTATTTAGGTAGTTCAGGACTAACCTGACTCAACGGCCTGATTCTCTCGTGTATGCTGCTCTCCGCCTGCTTCGCCGTCGGAGGGGGGTGCTCCGGAGTTGGAGGCTGCTCATAATGCGACGGCGACGTCGGAATGTCCACCCTCGGCCCGTCGTAATACCGCTCACAATCGCTCGGACTATTCATCGATTGGTCATCTAATAAGCTCTCTAAAGAAGACCGTTCTTGGTTCGAGTACTTTCTCACTCTACCATCGTTCATTCTTGGTTCGTAGTTCTCGTATTGCGGGGGGAAGTTGTTCCTTTTAAGTTTTCTTCTAGGATTCTGCTCTTTTATGACGACATTCTCGTACATAGCCGTGATGGCGACGGGCTGAGAGCGGTTCTTTAGGCTAAGACTAGGCCTTGGGTTGGGGACTGGGGCTATTCGGGGTGAGTTATGGTTGTCCTCGTATTCCGCATATGACAGTTTGCCGTCTACGTATTGGTCGACGGAACGGCCGTGTTTGAGGTAGTGTTTAGCACTCTGCAACAATTACAGAAGGATACTTGAACATGCCCTAACATTAAATTATTGATACTGGGACAGTGCCTACAACACTAAACAAAAGACAAGAAAAATAATACGTGCTCGACGATAATAATTAAGCAAGACATTCTCCCGGTTGCATCGTACTTAAGAAAATGCCTAATCTAACATCTTCGTAATGTCTCACACAGAATAAAGCTCAGATTAGCACGAAAACAA
This sequence comes from Udea olivalis, assembly GCA_947369235.1. NCBI lineage: Eukaryota > Metazoa > Arthropoda > Insecta > Lepidoptera > Crambidae > Udea > Udea olivalis. Next base: position 10,112,123 of record OX376355.1, read on the forward strand.
TTTAGATTGTACACAAATAAAAAAATATTTGCGAAACTAAAACGTATCGTAGATCGGACCCCCCCCCCCCCCCTTTCTTCAAAATAAAACAAACAGGAAGGTACGACAAGGGTTCCTCTCTCTCCTTCCATTTTATATCAGCGCAGCTAGTTTACCTGTATATCGTCCAAGTCGTCCTGACTCCTCGCGTGGGGCCTCAGCTCGTAGCTATACCCTGAGGAGGGGGAGTTGGCATGCGTGGGGGATACAGACAGGTTCCGGCGAGGGGGCTTTTTTGGGGGCGTGGGCTGGGGACAAAAGAAAACAAAGATAAATTGTCTATTATTTTGAAAAATAACAGAAATTGCTGAAATTAATAAAAACAAAAATCTTTATTTAATGTTTGAGATTAAGGAGGTAATTTTTTGTATTGTAAGCCTCTAAACTAGCATACTCCATCTTTTTGTTTCCATTTACAAAAGAGGAAGCAAATGGCAAGGTGAACCTATGAACAACTGCATCATCTTTAGTGTCACCGATGCTTCGCTGCCATATGATAGATAGAATATGATCTTCATTTTTTTATCAAATACCTACACTAAAAATCTAGGATTACCTAATTAAAAACATTAGGTAACATAGACTCGGACACATTTGAGGAAAATCGTTTTGATGGACACTTTCATTTTATTTACTATTAAAATTGAGAAAGGTAAAAGTAATTTTAGCGACTTGTCTTATTAGAATACAATACTTTTTACAATACACTGCTTTGCCAATTTTAAGATGGCACTAAAATAATTATTGACATACCAATATAACTACTACAGTAGCTACAAGATCTAATTCTCGTAATTGTTCAATCCGTTTAGCTACAGAACAACAAGTAAATTTCAAGTAGATTGTCGGTCCTAGCATTTAAATAGTTGTCTATTTTTAGCTCATCTCATTGTCATCCAGAAGGATAAGTGTCCGCAATTGAGTAATAGGGAATTTGAATGAAGACGAGGATACCATTAAAAGTGGTGCAAGTGTTAAACTCACGACCAGAAGATAAAACGTGCTAGTGAGACTTTAAACAAAAGATATGTTAGTTACGTTGTGATTATAGTAGACTAACCATAGCTATAGCTATTGGATTAGTATGCATAATAACATAGAAGACTTGATCTGGCATTGAAGCTAGAGTTGCTTTCCTATCGATACGTTTGTTAGTGAGCCACTTAATTTGATGGATTGGTTATCCACAGTAACTTACAAAGTAAGTTAAATAGCAACGGACTTTCTACCCCGAGAGAAGTCTTATTTCAAATAGGAATTACAATGCAAATCCTAGAGCTGTCGTAAAAACAATTGAAAATACTTCCGATGTTAAAAACGAAAACGGTCAAAAGTTGGCGTCCCGTTTATTATCGAATGATATTTGGCCAAAATTACTGTTCGAAAACATCAATAGTACACACGACAGAACGTCAAGCATATTATGGCCCCTAATGCTTCTGACATAGGACCCATTCTGAAGAGATTTCCTCATCTCTTCAGAATGGATCCTACTTCAGGTTGACCTACTATCGTCCTAAGTAAAAAGGCGCTTCGTGTTCCCTAATCGCTTCCTCTCATCGCTCACACCAAATCCAGCCCAACCAGAGCGGGTGATCTAATGCCATCCGCGAACGAGGAGCAAATTGCTTGCAGCCGGTCACTGAATGGACAATTTTCTACAGTTTAATAGGCTTTTATGATGGAAATTGCTGGCTTGCAGATAACATTCCTACACTTAGCACCGAGGTTGGTAAGTATTTGCAAAATTTTGTATCAGGATAATACAGGATGCAACGCAATCAATTTCACTTAGTGCAATCTCTTAGTGTCAAGTAAGAATTTACGTTCCCAGAGACGGACATTAAACTTTTTGGGGTAAATCTTAAATATCAGGTTTTCATATGATTTTAAAGAAATGATTGCAGATTGACAAAAATATATGCTGAGCCCGAAAATTAGTACGATAGAAATTTAAAACATTGTTTTGATTAAAACGAACGGTCTCTGGTAGTGAACTGTAAATAAAGCCTTCGTTACCTTGAATAGCATAATAAATATAAACAGCCCATCACTGCAGGTGTTCAATTACTGCTTTGCTGTTGTAATTTATTCACACTAAGTTGATCCAACCGCACAAAAGGATGCGTTTAGTTAAATGATTAACTACTTATCTCGTTAACGAAGTGAAATTGAACCGATAAACATCGTCAAAAGATTGTATCCTTACAAGAACGGATAAACGTTGTTTCCTTTCATAAAAAGGAATAACCACATTCTTCCGTGACATTTCACAAACACTATTAACGTACCTAGTAGGAACTGCACTGACCGACATGCGGGTCGATACACAAACTATGTTTATTCAACCGTCTGGCAGTTCATTCTGACCTATTTCAGCTTTTGTGATCTGAGCAAAACGTTTTAAGACAATTGTAAACATTCGCTTGTGTAGTCGTTTAAGGGCCTTGATTCTCAAAGAATAGAACAGGTCGACCAAATAAATATGACAGGCGTTAGGTTAGACATTTTAGGTGTTGACGTGTGATAATAATTTCTCAGGCAGCTTAGGCGAGATTTATAAGCTGCGTCGTATTGAACATTTTTTAATTCACGAAAGCACCATACAAACTTCAATAAAGAGTGTCAGATATGTTGAATTGTAATAGGTACTTGTTTATTCTGTGGACTTTTAAACCTATAATAATGACTTCTTACTGCTTTCCTTAATCTACCAATACAGTAAACGCGCAAGAAAACGTTTTGCAAAAGGGCCCTTACTAACATCCTCAAAGCTATTTATATATCTCCACAGAAAACAACACTAACTCAAAAACGCATTTCGAACTTAATCCCTTCAACAATAAGGTTAAAAAAAGTACAATGTGCAAGTACATCAAAGGGCTAGATGTAAAATTACTTGTGCAGGCGCAGACGTCACGCTCCTGACAGCGCATTAATATGGCGCCAACACGGTTGGTACGTCATCGGTAAGGGCATGTTCCCACTATAAATGTTGTGTCAGTTGATATCGTGTGACCATGTGCCCACTGCGCCGTATTAGATATTAGACTATACTCGTAAAATACCACTAAAGTCAGCAATTACAAGTACTAAAATGGATAGATCTACCATGTGCATAGCAATGAAATGAAATACCTAAAAGAACTCACGATAATCTTGGAAAGTGTCAATAAATGAATCAGACACTGACGATCACAATCTATCATTATCAGTGCCAATCTCATCGCCATTGATAAAAATTGTTCGTGACACAATAGGAACTCAAAGATCATCTTCTTCCATTCATCGTTCACTGGGAACGCCTGAGTAGCCTCAAAGCCTGTAGATTGGACAGAGTATGCGACTGTTTTTAGGAACTTCAGGGTTTTTATTGATCACAGATCCGCACTTTAGATGCGTAGTGGTGATTAAGGTCATTAATTGTAATAAATAAATAAATAAATAAATATCTGGGACAATTCACACCAAGATCATCTGACCCCAAACTAAGCAGAGCTTGTAATATGAGCGTCAGAGACTGATAAACATACTTAAATATTTCTAAATACATACTTAAATAGATAATAACACCCAAACACACAACAAATACACATGTTCGTCACACAAATATTTGTCATGGGTGGGGATCGAACCCACGACCTCCGGCGCTAAAGGCAGGATCGCTGCCATTGCGCCAACAGGCCAGTCGAATGTATTGTAGCAATAACTTGGCTTTCATGATAGAAGATCCATGCTCCATGGAAGACACGGTTAGTGTCCTGGTTGGTAAAGCTTTGGCAGTTGGAAAACCAACCATTCAGAAACTAGGCTACTTGGAAGATTCAGTCAAGGTTCAGTCTAGGAGTTAGTCACATTCAAAAAAGATGAACAAGCACAGACTTTTATGCACAGTAACGAGTACCAATAATATTCTGCTATTTTTTTAAACGAGCTTTTCGCCCGCGGCTTCGCCCGCGTTTTGTTATATATTATGGCCAAATTACATAACATCTATATAAATTGTAGCCCATGTGTTTTTCTGGTGTATAAGCTGTATTACTGTAAAGTTCCAATCAAATCCTTTGAGTAGTTTTTGCGTGAAAGCGTAACAAACATACATACATACCTACATCCTCACAAACTTTCACATTTATAATATAAGTAGTATTAAGATCTACAAATACTTATTTTTCAATGTATTTACGTCATAATAATAACACAAAATGACAGTGTTAATAAAATCGTTCACTATTTTATTAACATCCAATAATCATTAAGAACAGTTCCTCACTTGTATCTGTGGCGGTAGCACATTGACTGTGACCGATCGGCTTTATTAAATCCAAACTATTTAATGCCACCGACTATTTATGTGGCGTATTGTCATGTAATTGATGAAAGAATGTCGACAGCAATTTGTACAGAGCAGCGATGAACATCACTTGACACAGAACTGCTCGATTTGATGGATTGATTGTAATATAATTTGTCAAGCTCTCTATTCCTCTTCAACTATAGTAGATGGATTACAAATTTGGATTTTATTGCGACTGTCTCGATGGCTCAGTAGGGCGGTGGTCTTGCCCAAGCCGCCGGTCATGGGCTAATTCCCTACCTAGGACAAACATTCTTATAACTATTCATTCGGGTAGATTTTTATTCGAAATACACAGGCGCGTTCTGAAGATATTTATTACGAGATCTCCTATTGATAAAATGGGTGAACGTGATTGAATGTTTACATGAAAGCAATAGTAAATTTATCTTTAAAAATGTGCCAATAAATAATATATGCATTACAAACAAATACATTACTAAATTACGCAAGTATTATAACTGTTTTCAGCAAGCCGACCTAACTCCGTCTGGATCGACAGTTTCGTTCGATAGACGAGCAAACATTTTCAATATTTAACCAGGGCGTCTGCAGGGCCAGATGTCCGTATGTTGCAATAATCACCTACTTAGCCATAGCTAATATACGTTTATTGTTCACCATATGCAAGTATTTTATTTTTAAAAGCATGTCGGAATAACGGATACCATCGCAAGAGCATTTTCCTAGCAGTTGGCAGTAGATAAAATTAAGTGTTAAAATTAATTACACCTTCAATTGTAGGCCTTGGTGATAATTAATATCGAGAAAAATTTTATGGCATACTAAGGCCCGTATTCTAAAATCGTACTCAAGCACTGATCTGTACTTGAGTAGAGATTTCAAAACGTCAGTTCATACAAAAACGTCACTCAAATCTATACTCAAGTACAGATTTTGTTTTAGAATACGGGCCTAAGGTCGCAATATGGAAATTCGATTTTTGCATAAACTTTATTTTAGGTCCTCGAATAAAATCAGAAGGACATTCGGTTTTTTTGATGAACAACCCTAAAATTAAACCTCCGTAAATAGCTACAAATTAAATCTAGATAAGTTTCTACATCATAATTTTATCATAGTCATATTTTGGTATAAATAATCACCCTGATTTACGTCTAGTGGTGTGTTTGGGAATTTGAGAGCCTAATTGTCAAACTGGGGGCTTACGAGCAATAGCGAGCAATTACGTCAGTAAATGTGCAGCCTAGAAAATGTGTTAGTAGTTTCATTTCCAGCCAGTCAGGTAACCGTTGACTGGCTGGAAATGAAAGATCATATTACAAAATTGCTCGCTACGCTCAGTTTGGTGAATTAACTTGACAAGTTACAAGGAATTGTATTGGCTCTAAAGACTATTTCGGAATCAGAAAGTTTTTGTGATACTGATCAGCAAGTGATAATAAAAAACAAATAGGACAGGGAAAAATATACGCTGCTTTTACAGATAGCTAATAACATCATCATTATTCATTTTTGATTTCACGCAGATTTTTGATAACAGGGCATTTATCGTTATTGTATGCATAGGGTGAGTAACATCTTTGTTGATATAAATACTGATGCCAGTCTATCAAAGCCAAAAGATTATAGGAACAGAATATGAATTATTCACCTTCTGTTTCGACCTACAAACTTAAAACATTAAGATTATATAGTCAGCATTAGAACATAAATAAACTAAATACAATTTGACTGGCCTGTTGGCGCAATGGCAGCGATCCTGCCTTTAGCGCCGGAGGTCGTGGGTTCGATCCCCACCCATGACAAATATTTTGTGTGACGAACATTTATATTTGTTGTGTGTCTGGATGTTATTATCTATTTAAGTATGTATTTAGAAATATATAAGTATGTTTATCAATCTCTGACGCCCATATTACAAGCTCTGCTCAGTTTGGGGTCAGATGATCTTGGTGTGAATTGTCCCAGATATTTATTTATTTAATTAAATAAATAAAAAATTCTGGCTGGGACAAATAACGCCGAGATCTAACTCCAAATTAAGCAGAGCTAACTTCATACATACAATATGATAGGTCCTGGCACCACACATATTTTACGTAGAAAAAAAGCACATTCAAGCGACCAATTGATTCTAGCCAAGTCTAGCGATTTTGCAGGTGCCAACTTTAACAAAACTGCACGTTTTTGTTTCCAGTCCGTGCCCAAACCGAGTTATAGGTGAGGTAACCGTAGGACCCACCAGAAATCAGTTAAACGCTCGTATTTACGCGAAAACAGTCTGGCATCGCGCCAGGCGTTTCGCCAGCTATTTCCGTGACTCGTCAATGAGTAAGGAAGAGCAAATGTTCGACCACTTCGATGATCTAGTGCTTAGCTTCCTCCATGTGCCCTGTATAATTGCTTCCTGTACGAAGCTTGTTAAGTAGGACCTCAGTTATTACGATATTTTGGTTTAGCGATAACTTTATAGCGGACACATCATTATATCTGGATGGCATTTCATAAGCTCTGGTATACATTGACGACGTCAATATGAGAAAATTAACAATGACAGGAATATAGCCTATCTCCTTAATTTAAACTACAAGAATTACTGTTTTTTTTATCAATATGTAAACTGAATATTTTATGAGAAGTTTCAATATTTACTGATCTTATTTATGCCAAGATTTCCGTTAAGATGAAATATGCTATAAACTTTTCCTCTGCGAAAAATACATATTTCAACAATGTCCCTTTTCGCTCCACAGGCTGCATTTCCCGTCACCGCGTTTTCCATATTTGTGTAAAGTTTCTTCTCCAAAAGTTTGTTTAAAAATAAAAATAAACGTAGCGGTCGCGAGGGAAATTACAAAACTCCTCGAATTAGGTTATTGGGCCCTTGACATGACAGCTTTGTTTTTATTTTTTTAAGAATTTCAGGTGTGTTCATCTGATGACCTTGGAACAAAACGTACAAAAAATTGTGGATGCAATAAATAGAGATTTCACTACTGCCTTAGTGAATCTCAATGATTTGATGGATGCATTTAAAAAACATTCGATATTTTTAGGGACACCTTTCATTTTAATTTGTCTCTTTCATTAAACGATGGCAACAAAACAGCGAACAAGATAATTTCACCAGATCTTAAAATAAAATATACTTTCCCGCATTACGTTTACGATAAGAATAGATTTTTAGAGGTAGGTGTTAGTCATTCATGTTTATTTTCGAAAACTACTGGTTGATCTAAAATGCTTCATATTTCTAAATCAGTTAGGTTACCATGTTCAACTTGAAAGATAATAAGAAACATTAACATACCTATATCACTTAAAGGTCAAGCTACACTGCACTCACACTAACACTGGGTACCTAATTATATTATTTGTAACTGCACTTTTGTGGCAAAACACTACCAAACTTTGCACTATCATATAAAACCCATTCACAAACATTTATCCACGATAAATAAACTGATGATCAACACAATTCCTAAATCGATAAAATTGGCAATTTCTAAGGTAAACGCACTAATGATCGACGGCTGACCAAAAGGTTTAGTTTCACCAATTTTTTTTCACTAATATAGCTTCAATAACTATACCGATCGTAATGACAGACGCATGCGCCGGTCTCATACGCGTCGAACCGACTGGCCGCGATCTTCGCGCCAACTCGGGCCGCCACGTGGTACTGAGACAAATGGAGCACAAATAATCCTGGATTTATGTTGAAATTGTGTGTTCAGGCGCAGTTTTCAGTAAACATTCTGAGTCAAGGCTATCAGATACAATTTTTGCGTATTAGCACTAACGACGCCCACCACGCAGACTGTAAAATCACGCATGGCGTGAAAAATCGTCACATTAAGAATTCACGCAACATACCTACTCGTACTACATCATAGGTATGAAAGTATTTGACTACAGATTCCTACAAGAAATGGCTTTAATTAAACGATCAGAACATGAAACTGCTACAATATTTTATCTGTAATTTCACATAACACATTAATGCAACCTTCCAAACAATTATTATGTTTGTTACGTCGCATGCTAAGAACTTAAGTGATTACTGAATTTACTCAACTAAAAGGCATGCCCTCAAAAACAAGCTCATCACTATAAAACAAACACCAGCAGTAAGAACAGTTGCAAAAGCTAATATACCTTAATTTTCCTAGCATATTTAAATTTTGTATTTAAGTCATGTTCGCGCCCAAAATGCCATATATATACGAAATATGGCATGACTAAGATAGTGAAGTCATTATGAAATTATATCTTATGCTATGACACGATTGTTTGCATGAAAAAAACAGGGACATGTGTGTAGAACCAACAGCGCACTGTTCTGTCACGGTTATTTCATTTTGTTTCAATTGTACTTGCTTTCATTTACTAAGGCAATGTCATCATCACACACAGTGACGCTTTTTATTAAGCGAGAGGGAGATTAATAGTGTCGTAACAGTATCTCTTGGACAATGCACGAAAAGTTATCACCCTTCTTATTCTTAAAAGTATGAGTAGGTACTTGGTCGTTTACCATGTTTTTGTATGAATTGCAGGTAATAGCTGTCGAAGTTGTTATTAGAGAAATGCTCATTAATCTAGTGTCTGGATCAGACCATAGATTCTAGGCCTGAGATTTTTAATTTAGTAAGGTTTATACATTGCATTTTGAACACTGACAGACCTTTCTAATACAGTCGTACCCAATTTATTCATTAGGTTGGATAGATCTTAAAAGCAGTTACTAGGTAAGATCATAGAATAGAACCAAATATGATGACGATTTTTTTTTTCGTTTTTCTCCTCAGTACTAACTCAGTACTTGCCGAGCTATTTACTAACTTCGATCGGAAGACAATCGCGATTTGGTGGTTATTGCTACTTGACTTCGAATACAGCATCGTCATTGGCTGCACAGCGGTCGAAATGCGAGCAATTAGTAATCGACTCGCATTGCGAATTAGAGAATAAGCGGGAATTACGATTCCGACCAAGATCGTTTGTTTGTAATGGGCTCCAAAACTACTGGACCCATTTTAAAAATTCCTTCACCAAGATAAAACTACATTATCAGGGAGTGGCATAGGCTATAATTTTTTTATAATTAGGCTATATTTTGACGGAAGATATAGTTTACGCGGGCGAAGCCGCTGACGGAGAGATAGAGTGGAATAGAAAGAAAGCTTTCTAATCGATAACACTAATTAAAATACCTTTACATAGCACTACCATTAATTATAAACTCATAAAAGTGAATTAGCTATCAAAATATCATGAAAGCTGTTATAATGGATCCCGCCATTAATACTGTTTATCGCAAAATATCCGCCGCAAATCGCGTTACGCTGAACGCGAAGTGACGTGAGCGATGCGGCGCCGGCACGGCATGTCGCGTGACATTTGACACGCGTGCAACAAGTCACTTTGCTATATTAATCTAGAATGTACCTGAGCGTAGTTATGTTTTGTCTAGCTAGGTTAAGATAACGTTAAGGCTACGAGCTGAATTAAGGTCTATGGTACATCTTACACTTAGATAATTATTTGAAACACAATTCAGAGTTAGAACAGTCAACAACCGTAAAACTTAACATTGCGAACTTAATACAGTCACCATTAATAGTCGTGTTAGTGAGAGCTCAGGCCAATGTGGCAATAGTTAAGCTGTAGTCTATAGTAATATTACTATGAGGAAAGATTTGGTTGTTCGTTTGTTTGCATTGAATAGGCTCCGAAAATACTTGACTGATTTTAAAAATTATTTCACCAATATAAAACTACGTAATCATAGAGGCAAAGGCAACAACAAAGTAACAAAGGCGTTATTTTTTAGGCTTCACTTTAAATGGGAGAAATAGTCTACGCGTGCGAAGCCACTGACGGAAAGCTAGTTAATAATAAAGTAATGTCTCTATAGACACCTTTTAAGATAGCATTAAATAAGGCCCGCCACTGCGAGCGTCAGTCTGCCAAGCTGTTCAAAGGCTTTCGATGTAAATATTATTCAATCACATAGTTATTCCGCTTAAAATATTATGCAAAGACAGATATAATGAATCTAGAAGAATTTCTACGCCAACAACAAGCTTCAAACAATATTTTTTTATTCCGTTTGCGACAGACGATGTTGCGAAAGAAATAATTTCCGAGCACAGTTAATTGACTAACACAGAAATATTTCTCCCACGACAATTGAATGTCCCGACAACAAAGAGAGGGTGCGATGAAATGCTTAATCCACGATTATCTTATTGTACGAACGACACACTAGTGTATTTAAAACAATTTCTTTTATATACGAAAATTGAAACTAAAGTGTACAGACCTAGCCAAGAGCAATGATACACACAACAACCACAACAACATGGTCTAGGGATATATAAAACTTTTTTAAATAACTTAAAAAGTACTGGCCTTACAAAAAAACTATTAATGACAGATTATAAAAACATTATTAAGTTCCTTTTTTAAATTCGAATCTGTATCTAAAAGGTTTTGTTTTAAGATGAATGCATTCATTGAATTTCTTCCAAAGAAGTAAATCTTCACGAACTTCTAACTTGATTAAAACTCCATAAATTTCTATAAATCTTTGTCAAACGCATCTCCGGTGTTTATTTAATCATGCCACGTAGACACTTAACCGGGAACGAAATGTTAAGAGCAGTGGGCATGATTCAAGCTGGCGCTACCCAAATTGCGGTTTCTGAAGCCATGAGGACCAGTCAGAGCGTCATATCCAGGCTTTGGTCACGTTATCGTGTCACGGGGGAAGTGGTGGAACGGCACCGAGGACCTCAACGCATTACAACACATGTACAAGACCGATTCATAGTAAATGATGCACGAAGTCAACCAAATGTACGGGGATGCAATTGGTTCAAAGGCTACAGAGAGAGTATGGTTTGCTGGTAAGCGGTCAAACTTTGAGAAGACGACTGCATGAAGTCAACCTACATGCTCGTAGGCCACTGCGGGTACCAGCGCTAAGCAGAGGCAATCGAGGAAGAAGATTGCAATGGGCTATTGCACACGAAAACTGGAACCATTCTCAATGGTCACTTGTGCTTTTCACTGATGAATCCAGGTTTGGATTTCATCCTGATTCGCGAAGAGTACGCGTTTGGAGAGAACCTGGACGTTGGAATCGACTGCAGCACCCACAAAAAGTTCATGCATATCAAGGTGGCATGATTATGGTTTGGGCAGGAATTCGTCTCGGCGGTAGAACGGACCTCGTTTGCATACAAGGCAATATGACTGCTCTAAAATACCGAGATGAGGTGCTAGAGCCTGTAATCTTGCCCCACAGGCAGCAAATGGGACAAAATTTCCAGCTAATGCACGACAATGCCCGTCCACATACGGCGCGTATCGTTACAAGTTGGTTACAACAGCATGATATCCGAACTTTAGACTGGCCTGTACAATCCCCTGACTTAAATCCTATTGAGCATGCCTAGGACATGCTTTAGAGAAGAGCTCTTAGGAATTTCCCTGAAGATATTGTGCATGAAAACCAGCTTTTCTTGCATCTTAGCAGGACTTGGGACAGTATTCCACAACAGGATATTGACACCCTTGTTTTGAGTATGCAGAACCGCTGCAGAAGTGTCGGGAGAGTCTTAGGTGGATCCACGGATTATTAATTTTAAGTTTTCAACAATTTTTGTAAATAGTTGTTTTGTTTAGGTTTTGATGTTTCAAAAATAACGTTAAGAGTTTTTCTCTTCTTCTAAGTTTTTTTTTTAAATTCAACTTTATCTGAAAGTTTATTTATCAGATTAGATAGGCTATTAAACAAGGTTTATTTCAATGTGTAGGTGTCTTAACAAAAAGTTAATAGAATTTTAGTTATTTAGGTTTAATTGAAATATCCCTAGACCATGTTGATGTGTGTATTACATTTCTAAATAGTGATAACATTAAAGAGAACGGCAAGGACGCTTGAATATCGCCAAGTGTGCTAATGTTGTTCCTGCTAAAATGTTACAATAGTTTTTAAAACAACAATGCAAAAGTAAAAACTTACCGAAACTTTGCTGTAGTCATGATGATGTGCCAGGTGTAGCGGCGCACAGCTGGAGGCTGCGCTGCTGACGCTCAGCGCGTCGCCCTCGCTCGTGCCCTCCGCCTCCTCCCAGCGACGCCGCCCCGACCCGCTGTGAACACCCCCGTCCACCCCCGAACCCCGCTCAAGCGAAGCGACAAGCGACACATCCCCACCCACCCTCGGAACACCACTGTCATCCTCATCGCCTGACGAAGAGCTATCAGAATCGTCCACGCTTATTCCACTCTCAACTTTCGAATCGTCTTTAGACTCTTCTACTATCACATCTTCACATTTAGCATCCCTGCTGCCAAACCTGAAGGAATCACTGTGAACCCACGGCCTTTTAGCTGTACTAATATCGGATTTGATCGTGTCGGTATCTGATATATCTTCGTCGCAATCAGTGTCATTTGAATCTTCTTCAGATTCTTCGAAGCACGTCACGAATGATACATCTGATTGAACGGTTATGTTCGAAAAACACGATTGCAATGACCAATGACCTGAGTGTTCCGAGCTAGATTTTTCCAGCGGATTTTGATTAGAATCACAAGCACGAGGTTGGCTGGCGGTAGTCGATATTGAGTTTGATGATATAACTTCAGATATATCTTTTATAGAATATGGGCGATTAGACGATGCGGATGATAATGATATGTCATCGGATATATCTTTTATAGAATAGGGACGATTAGAGGAGGACGATGATAAAGTAGATTTCAAAGTGGAAGGCGACATAGATACATATTGAGGACTGTTCAAATCGCTATCTTTGTGATGTTCACTATTTTTTTGTCTAGCAACAATATCTTCTACGTTGACAACAGCGTACGGATCCTCTAGGTTAGAGGGAACTGATTTATTTTTTACTAAACCGCTATTTCTTACTGTCGAAGAAGGAGAATAGTTTAAAGTGATATCTGGGGTTGAAATACTTTTTTTAATAGCTGAAAACTTAACGATTAAATTACTATTATCACGTTTTTCTGAATGAAATGTACAAGTTTCTGAATCGCAGAAGCAGCGGAATGATGTTGAATTCATCTCTAGGTTTTTTCTTAGGGCATCCATATCGATGCAAACGGATTCTTCGTCTACTTTATCTTGTGGGTGCCTTTCAAGCAAATCTTCAGCACTACTATGGTGTTTAGAAGGTCTAGGTTTACAAAAGCAAATGGCTGTTTCAAAATAGCTATCTCTTTTATTGTTAGGTATTTTAGTGAAAGGTGCAACGTCCTTATAAAGTGTATCTCTGTTAAATACGTATATAAATTCGGATACCGTAGGCCCACTGTAAATACAATGACCTGTGCCTCTTATATGATAGTGTGCTAAAGTTTCTTTTAAAAAGTCAGTATTCCAATTGGGTAAGTCTCTTATCTTGACTGAATTTCTATCCACTTCAATATTCGTAAACGTTTTATGCCTGAAAAGAACCTTTTTTTCCGAACTTTTTTTAATGGGAAGCGTGCCCGTCATAGACAAATAAATATTTTTTTCATTAGCATTAGCATCACTACTGCAATCAACATTTTCCATAGCACTAGCTTCAGTGCTATCAGAAGATGAAGAAGAATTTGATAATGTTCGTGATACATTCGATTTACTGCCTTTTCTCAGGAATTCTGGTTTCACACCATGCTTGAACGATTTAGATTTTTGTGATAACAAGATATCTTCAAGGTTTGTTTCGTCTATCAAAGACTCTGAGGATAAAGTAGAAGACCTACTGATTGTAGATGCATTTCCGTCACATATTTCATTTGATAAAGATAAAATAGTTCTTTTAGGAGGCTCGGGCGTCATTTTTTCTTTCAATAGTGCCACATTTTCATACAAGACATTTTTTCCGACTTCATCTAGGGGCCCCTTTGGAGGTAAATGAATTCGTGCAGCTGGAGTAGGACGCGTCTTTTGATTAGATATAGAAAGGTTCTCATAAATAGTACTTTCATTACCAGCACTGCGTGCATTTATATTCGGCCTCGGAGGTGGTCTAGGAACAGAATTGTGGTCTGGGGTTTCTTTATCCGAAAATTCATAAGATTCATAGCATTCATTTACTAAGTGGGCGGAATCACTAGATGTTACTGAAACCCTTTTTCTTTCGACACTATTTGCCTTGAATGCATTTAAGTTAACAGCTTCGTTAATTTCTACAGGTTTTTCATTATTATCACAGTTAATTTCAGTAATAACTACGGATTCCACAGAATCATGAGAATCACTAAGTTCGTTGTTTTCAGATATATTGGGTAAAGAGGTTTTAAAACCAGGACAGCTACGGTTGCTCCTATTAACAACTGAATCTCTATTGAGCGTACTTAATCTACCTAGTGATATCGTATCAAATTCACCGGAGCAATCGACTTCACCCAATTCTTCCTTCTTGGACAGTATTTTAAAAAACTTACTATTACCTATTAATAAAGTGTTTGTACTAGTTTTTGACTGGGCATTCTTGGACTTTACATCGACTTCCGACTCGTCAGCCGAATTGTTAGATATGTTAGGAGCGGAGTTGAACCTTGCTTTTAGTCCCAAGCATTTGGAAGCAAGCTTTTTTACAAAACTTTGAGGTTGAACTTTTGTTAGTTGCGAAGATGAAGATGGTGACACAAAGCTTTTAATTTTGTTAGTTTTTTCTTGGGTCTCTGGGGCTTTCCTGTAAAACACATAAAGCAACAAAATCGAATAAATCATAAAAATATAAAAGAAAAAACGGATATTTATGATTTGTGTGTTAGTGAAAACTTTACCACCACCATTTTACTATTGCAAGGAAAAAATAAAATAACTCAATCATTAAAGCTATTAAATTACAAGAATATGAAGAAGAAACTATTAAATTGAAAGTATTCAATGAATATTAAAATTATTTTTATTTCTAGTTTGTTACTAATTCCATTCTGAGAACAGAATTTTTTTCAAATCGTCGCATTTTTTTTTTAACACAGTTAACTTTTTTGAACCAGTAACAATTTTCTCCGAATCCAAAGCAGTTGGCACTTCAGTAGTGAAGGGTTTGAAGACAACATCATCACTCACAAAAATATCAGATTTTTTATCCCCGTCGCCTACTTCTATTTTCTCAACTTCATTTATGTCAGATGGAGAAGAATAAACTTTGCTGGTTTTCGAGAAATCTACGTAGATATCTTGACAACTGTAATAAACCAACTGACTCTTGTCTACGTCCCTTTCCTTTTCTTTTTTCGGATTAATTTTAGGAGTAACACCGTCATGTCCAGAACAGAGACATGGAATAGAATTAGCCTTTTCTTTTCTTCTAATAAATGGATGCGCACTATTGCAAACCGCGTCAGCATTTAACTCATAGACGTATAAGTAATCTAGAGGTTCGTAAATGCAAACGCGGTCACCCTTAGTATGAACACTAGCACAATTTTTAGAAGAGAAATCTGGTATGGATCTTCTCTTTTGATGTTGCTTTCTACGATCCATATAAGTATAAGAATGCGGATCTAACTCATTCATATGTGTATTGCAGTCAAAGTGGTTTTTGCCCTGTAAATTGTACTCGTATAAATCAAGTACTTTTTTTCTGAGGTCACTCTTACTATCTATGTCAGCAAGAGGCGGCTTGGTAGAAGCTTGGTCCATAGGCATATAAATGCTTTCAACCCCAGGACCTATTTTACTAGCTTTTTCATCATCGGGTAAATTTACGTATATTGTATCTGATAATTTTCTAACCGGGAATAATAGCTGGTGGTTAGCATCTGTGATATCTTTCGGAGAAATCATTTTAGCAGATTGAGCACCTTCTGATTCAAACAAACCTATCTGTTCACATATACTTATACTGCCTGAGTTCATTTCGTTATATTTTTCCTCAGTCCAATGGGTAGCAACGTGATCCCGTATTATGTTTTTGGATTTTGTTGGTTTTGGTAAGGGTTTAGGTTTTTTTTTATTTAAAGCAGGTGATACATTTGATGTACTACCGGCTTTAATTATGGGAATATCAAAGTTTTGATATACCTCGAACTCAACATCATCATTTATAGTTTTAGTACTCTCGAAATTTTCATACAAGCTATCAGAGATCTCTCTTCCATTTTCAACATTTCGATCGTCCAGTGTTAAAGTAAACGACCTATCACGTATCTTCTTAAAAGCTTCCATTATATCGTTTTTTCTTAATGGTGATAAAGTTTTATAATTATTTACGCGCTCTGCGTTAGACACTGGGATGTTTTTTTTATAATCGCCAAAGTTTATGTTAGTAAAGGAAGCGTCAGTTTTAGGGCAAAGCGAATTGACACCATCTGTTATTGTATCACACCTGTAAATTAAATTGTTATTTTTAATTTGTGCTAACACGGCTATTTTCATAGTTAAAATTTAATATCAATTTGTTTTTTATATTTTAGCATCACTCGAGACTATATAATTTGTGAGCGCTCTTAAACTGTGCCATTTGCCCGGCATCAAAGGACGTAGCCAAGGGGATCTTTATGCCGAGCCATGGAAGCGACCCACCTGGACTCTTCCAGACAAAATCAAAGACACGGAAGATTTTAATGAGGCGCTCACATTCAAGGTTTTGTTTTGCATCTATTCTGTGCAGGAAACTTATGCTTTTTATCATAAACAATGGAATATTTACTTGCAGATATAAAAGTATTTGTTCTACAGGTTTTAGTTTTTCTTTATTATTAGAAAAGAGATATTTTTTTTGGGCCTCTTCTCAAAGTGCCGGCCAACAAAAAAAAGCGGCACGAATAGTTTGAACTAGTCATACAGAGCAATAGTTATTACGGCACAAAAGTCGTAGGGTTGCCACAAGCCAAGTTATAGGAGTTCAAAAACTCGTCATTATCATACATTACTAAAAGTACTTAGTCGTACCTACTGTGAAAGTCTATTTGAATAAAGTTAATTGAGTTTGAATTTGAGTTTATTGATTTTTGAAATTACAAATACAAAGTAAGGTATTTTTTTTTGTTTAATCGTGAAAAAGACGGTTTTTTAACTTGCTGATTATCTTTGCGCTAATGTAAAAATGCTTCAAATCATTACTTCTAGCAATATCTATCATTATTTTACGATTCCCAACACTTTTAAAAATCAATAAATGTGAACAAAAATGAAAAATGAAGAACTTTTTTACTCGTATAACTTGGCTTGTGGCAACCCTACGACTATTGTTTCTTAATAATTATTGCTTCGTATGACTAGTTCTATCTATACGTACTATTTTTTTTTGTTGGCCGGCACTTTCAGAAAAGGGCAAATAATGTATGGAGCCTGAATGATCTCCTTTGTTTAGTAAATTATTTAGGAGATTCGCATTAGCCGGTTGGGAGCAGAGGATTTAGTGTCAAAATCAGCTAAAAAGTGTATTGATTTAAGTTAGGTTTGGATATTTTAATTTCTTGATAACACAGTGAAAAACTTACTTTGGTAACATTACCACATACATATGTGTGACATTTAGATGATGATTATTATAGTACAATAGAATAAGACTAATTTGTCTCGCGGAGACTGCGGAGACCTTCACCACCAGCATAAAATTGTATTTTTGGTGTACATGAAACCAATCGATGTGTGCAGTAATCGAGATATGATAGTAAGAAACTGACTAAATTTGTAACATTCCCTTTTTAACAGACGTGAATGTGCCGTATCAGATTTTTTGTTTAGATTTAAAGAAATTAACCGAAATTCAAATAGACTTTCGTTACATTCAATATACTGCTCATTAAATCACAACCGTAACACAATTCGCATGAATTAGTTTCTTCATTAAGATTCGGACACTTAACAAATCCATTCGAATTTATTCCACACGGTATAACGAGTGCTCATAACTTTTGTGCCTCTCCAAACGGGAAAAGAGCGTTGCAAAGATAGCAATCGGAGTTCAAAGGTGAGACACGGCGTGTGTCGTAATTGAGCCCCTCTCCAATTAAAACCGAATGTTTAGGACCTCAGAGGATCTTCGAGTAATTACAGAGGGAGATTCCTTTACCGCACTCCGACACGAGCGCTTAGAGTCTAGTAAACCGGCCTTTAACAATCCAACGAACATTTTTAAACCTCAAAGAGATGTTGCCTTTCATGTCACCTCAGCGGTTGTGTTAGTGTGTTAAAAAGCGTAGAAATAATATAAAAGAAAATAATAATGGTTTGCAAGACGCCCCAAGTTTGGATTTGTGTGCTAGGGTTTTTAATACACTGTGCAGAGCCCTCTGAAAGTGATTGTACTCTTTTCAAAGTTGAAATGACAGTTAAATGACTCCGAGTACAATCATTTTCAGAGTCGTTAAATAATAGCTATATTTGAAAACAAACAGCTGATTTCTATAATCAATCCTTAGTAAGAATAATATAACTGAATTAAATCGTCAAGAGTAAGACTAAGACTACAAAAATTTGTAGCCAAACTGAAATCTATAATTTTATGACAATTGTAGATTTGGGTTTGACAATAACGTAACTAAAGAACTTTGGTTAGAACTATAGGACACAATAAGTATCATAAATTCATTCTGAATTTTCAAATTCTTATATCATATTTAAGACCAATATTGCTGAATCTAGGCGAACACAACAACATTTTGATATTTTTTTATTACAAAACTTTAAAATAGTAAAAATCATAAATTATGTTAGTATTATACTGGTCCTTAAATTTAAAGCTTTGTAAGTTGAGACTTACACTATGTTTGGCAGCGGGTAACCGGTGGGGCTGTAGTCTTGCACAGGGAATGGGGGTAACTCTTCCTCACTCTCATAAGTTATTCTTGTATGGTTCTCGAATTCTGTGACAGGATAAGAAGAATCATTGATCAGGTCAGAGCATAAATTTAACAAAAAAATCGTAAGTACCAGCAATAACAATTCAACTCATAGATCGTCTACATAGATCAGCCCATCAAATCATCATTACAAGTTGTATTTTTTTAGATTTGGCTTGATAAGCGATTTACTTGTCTTAAGGAGTTACATTTTCCATTTCTTAAAGATTTTACCATCTTTGAAGCTATTTATTTCAAAAGAGAAAAGAATAAAATGTCTTAATTGTTAGCGCGTAACATAGTACTTACATAAAATTGAAACAGGATGCAAGTAATTTTGTACCAGGAGATAAATAAACGCAATCTTATCGTTAGAAAAGAATACATCATCTAATGTTAAACGATCGAAAGGTCAGGTAAATTTTTCTACATAATAGTATTATTATTTGACGACCGACTTGGTGTAATGGTTAAGAAGTTGGCTACTACACCAGAGGTCGCGGGTTCGATCCCCGCACAGTTCAAACATTTGTGTGCATGAACATGTCTGTTTGTACTGGTCTGGGTGTCTCCTATGTATAATAAGTATGTATTTACAAAAAAAAATGTGTTTAAGTATGTTTATCCGTTGTCTAGTATCCCATAACACAAGCTTTAATTAGCTTACTTTGGGGCTAGATCGCGCTGTGTGGAATAATGTCCAGGGATATTTATTTATTTATTTATTATTTTGACTTTGATATTTTTTGAGTTAATTTGCATGCATTCCGAACACACACTAAATAATTATTACCAGAAAGCTGAACTATTTTACAATGTCATCTGGAGGCTCATATATTATTACTAGAGCAGCGCTTATGTCATTAACGCATTATGACAAAACAATATCCAAAATTAGAATTTTCATATCAATCTGAACCGAGCGTAGCGGTGACTCAATATTAACTATTACATAAATACTGCAGTAGTTAGGCTCCATTAAGGCTACAAGTAACCTAATATCTAAATTTAGGATTAGCTATAAATCAACAGGTCATCAATATTCGGAAATTAATAGTATTATTCTCTGCACCACATACCGACTTTTTTCACTTTTCCTTCCTTTTTCTTAAGAATATTCTTCATTTTAATAATTTTAAGGCACAACACAATTCACTAGTTGAAATTTTTAGACATCATTAGAACTTATAGAACCTAAAAAACAACACAACCAGCAGTAGCCGCTCATAGATACAAACTAAACAGCAAATTACATTTCAGATTCGCTTCGCTTCTGATAAGAGTCATAGATAACCAGTTTTTATGAGTAGAATTCGTCATACTTATACATATCGATACAACAACTATACTGGAGTTACTAAACTAATGACGTCATAAAGAAAATAAATATAAGGTGTGAACATATTGAAGGTTAACCGGCACATGATTCCAGGAACCTGTTTGCAAATTTATGATGACGAAGTTTAGGTTCTTGTAAGCTTAACCTTAAAGAAAAATAATTTAGCAAGGAATAATTGAGTACTTGTGGCGATAACTAGACGGTGGGGGATCCTACATCGTGAGGCAAATTCAGCTGATAGTCCCAGCTTTTATCGCTAGATGGCGAATCATTGAAAGAAAGTTAGTAGACTTAAAACTTTTTTTTTTTTTTTGCAGTTTTCAAGGCCTAAAGCTTCAAAATTCAACCGCCTGGATTTCTTTAAAGATTGTATGAAATCTTTTTTTCAACAATGCTTTTACTAACAGTGATAAAAAATAATTTGCTATTATTTTAATGACATTATAGTTAATTTACTGTTTTACGATTAAAAATTAAAAAGACATATAAAAATGTGTATATCTCGCGTATTCCTGTAAAGAAACCGGCACTTACCACTTAACCTAACGCACGAGCCGAATAGCTTTCCTCATTGCCTCTTCAGAGTCATTAGCCAGCAGGTCGTGAACGGTCATTCTTCTGCAGTCCACCCACCGCCGCGTTCAGGTCAGCTCTGTTGGTTAAGAGGATCCGACACACGGCGGCCTTGTACCGAGCTAAGATGAGAAAGAGAACTCACCTCGTATAACCCTCCTGACTTTCCTCGTCGCTTCCTCAGAGTAATCGGCCAGTAGGTCATGCACAGTCATTCCTCTGCGGTCTACAGCGTTCAGGTCAGCCCCGTTGGCTAAAAGGATCCGCACTACGGAGGCCTTGCGGAAGCAGGCTGCCTCGTGGAGAGGGGTGCCGTTGTAGGTGTGGATGTTGGGGTCGATGCCGGCCGCTAAAAGAACGAGGACCACGTCCCTGTTGAAGAAATAACTAAGTGAGTAATTGGCCTATTGTATGTGACATTTTTGAAATAAAGTCTTCGCTGGCCAAATTATGTTCCAAAAAACCTGACTCTACCAGACCTGAGATTTCGGGCCGCGCGTTCTTACCTCTCGTCAACCAAGGTGTTAATGCAATAAAGAAGTATATCTATACTAATGTTATAAAGAGGAAAGATTTAATTGTTTGTTTTTTTGTATTGAATAGGCTCCGAAACTACTTATCTAAACTATTCAGGAGTGGTATAGGCTATATTTTATTATAATTGAACAAAAAATTCAGTGAAAAATAACCGACTTACGGTTAGTCTTCATAACAGACGAGCTGCCCTAACAGACTTCGTTCTGTCAAATTTTTGACAGCTGGTGGCCATTATCATTATCTCGCCCGCTTTTCTCCGACTTCATTTACATATACTAATATTTTTCACTGAATTTTTTGTTCATCACAAAATATTAGCTAAAAATTTAAATAGGCCTACACATTTATCGTCTAACTAAGACCGTGGGTTTTAAGTCCACCGAGTGCAAATATTTACTTAGCGAACATTTTCATAAAACACAATAAATAAATCATGTTTTAATATACAAAAAACAGTAAAATCTCTTTATGTGCAGAGCAGTTAATATTTTAAAAGCCCGACAAAGGGAAACAAACACGAAATGCAGAGCAAGTACACAACAGAGCACTACCCAGATGGGATTATCTCCGGTTTACGAGAGTGACTCACATTCATATTCATAGCGACTAACGAATGCGATCGGAGGTATGGTATCTATAGTTCCACCTGTTCATTGTAATCATCATCGATGACTTACCAATCTCTTCGAAGATGGGCAAGTGCTAAACAACGTCGCCCACAATAACCAAATTAAACACGTTAACGTTGGACATAAGGAAAAAGTGTGGGCAAACTGAATGCCTAGTGATAGTTTTATTTAATCAAACGCATCTAACGCCCGAACGCAAATTTGAAATGAGGCAAATACTTGCAAGAATTATGATAAAACATCTCGTGAACGCAGGTGACTGCTTTTTTAGAAATAGTTATCTAATGACATTATTTTAAATTGCCTAACAGTTGTGGTTTAGTAACAGGAATATTTGTTTATTTATAAAAGCTATTGTTTCAAGACTTCTAACGTTTTAAGCAAGTAAATAAAAATGAAGCAACAGAGAAGCCTTTTCGAAAAATACGTAATAAATGCAAAAAACCTGACGTGTGCCTGTTCAAATTATAGAGCTTGCGTTTCTGCAAAAATAAAAAATGTCTAAATAGTCAATGCATTGTTATATTCCACGGGTATTTTGATTAATAAAACAAATGCGGTAGCTTTCAACTTGTGATTTAGTATAGTATGTTATAATAATATGCTTCAATAATACAACCTGTAGATACATTCACAAAGCAAAACAACTCAAACAAGATATGCCACATTCTTACCACATTGTAACTCTAAAGTAGGAACTATTATCCTGAATTCCGTGTTGCGGTTCATTCCTTAAGTAAATTCTGAAATTCACAATAACGAAGGAAATCTAGTATAGGCATACTAACAGACCTCAATTTACACAATATTATAATGACATCGTAGCAAGACAGACAATCACGTCACAGCATTAGTTAAAAGCTGAAAGCGGAATTTCATTAATAAATAATCTCATTTTTGACACTAGAATATCAAGAACACTCGCGAATAAATAAATAAAGAATGAAAGAAAGAAAGAAGAAAGAAAAAAGGCTATAATTAATCCAATATCAAACGGTTCTACCGATGACTTGATTTTAATTCTGAAGCTTTTTTTCGGCAATGTTACAGTGGGCATATATATAGGCTGGGACAACTAACTCTCTTCTCTTCATACAACATTCATTTATTTATACACCAAGGACAAACTTGTTGTTCTCTACACGAAGTTCTCAAACTGTACGGGACAATACATATTGTAAAAACGCACACTACCCAGGCCTCTAGATAGTAGAGTATCAGACAGACTTGGCTACATTCAAGAACTTCAACCCGCCAACGCCCGTGCCCTGCGCTGACACGTCAACAGGCATAAGGCGGGTGCCACACGCCACTCGCCAATTTAACCCTTCGACAACACGCGCGGAAAATTGACACACGCGCGCAGAAGACGCAACAGTCACCCAGGATGTGGCAACTGGCATTGACAGCAGTAAATACAGAAGTTGTATTGCAAAGGTCTTGCAGGTGTAAAGGCTGCTCTCGTGACATTGGCGGAATTGTGGTTAAAAAAAACCCAGAGAACGCCATATAACAAAAGAAGAAAAAGGTCTTGCAGTCAACATACATCGATATTGTGTAGTTATGTTACTAAGAATGAGAAATAACTTGTTGTCCATAGGGTCGGCAAATTAACAATTAAAATAAGCATTCGAACCACACGAATCTTTTCAATCTCTCTCATCGACAGCAAACTAAAATCAGACAGACCTCCTATAACAAATGACAGTTCTAAAAGACAATTACAATACTAATCAGGTCACACATAATAACTCGTAGAACCTCAAAATCCTAATAGAATCCTTAGTCTGCGATTTTAGCAAGTGGCATATTTCACGCGCTTCAACGACAAAATAAGATAAGATAAATATTTTTTTACGGCACCAACAAATACAACAGGTAAACGAAACACAATGACGTACAATTTAGGTGGTCTTGTACGTTATTGTGTTCGTCCCGATCTGATCCGAGCCCGATCCCGATCCGAGCCCGATCCCGATCCGAGCGATCCCTTCCAGAAGTTTCTTCCAGACAATCTTCAGTAGAAAGATTTATAGAGAATGAGTAAGGCTGTGCAAAAGTGCTAAGATAAATATTTCTGAATTGTATTCATATACAAATAACATACATTTTATAATCCTGAAGAAGGATTACCTAGCACAAGTAATTCACAAGGTTAGGAAGAACAAAAAAGAAAACTACGACAAACAAAACGTATCAAATAATAAGGAAAATCCGAATTTTGTCTCATATAATTGAAGGGAAATCCAAGGGTTTTATATTTTTTTATTCACCTTTTTCGCGCAACTGAATTCCAGATAGCGCATCGTTATTTACGACTACAATCTGCGACCCAATTACACGACGCCGCATCCACGGTAGCGATAATTTCCTTCTCGCAGTAGCAAATTCAGGCATGGTACTCGTTGGGGCGTTATAACGAACGAATGAATATGAATATGAGTCGATTGCCGCGCGTGTACTCACGCCTTTACATTAGCATAAAATAATAACGCAACTGTTACGAAGGTGCGATGGCGGAGGGTTAGTTGTAAGAAAATGTTGCCGGCTTCAGCGATCAGAAGTGATTGTATTGCTAACATAAAAAATTAGACCAATCATTACAATCTCTACAAACTAGCCAAGTTATCACAGTTACTGCTTAAATGTATATTATGGTGTTGTTGTGTTTTGTGCTAGGGTACCAGAAAAAGACCATTTTTCTGACTACAGGAAACTGACTACAGGAAATAAATTTCAAATCCATAGGCAGGCTATGGTAGCAGCTTCAAACCGGTGGCCCGACATGATTGAATAAAAAAAAAACAAGTGGCAGTAAGTCCTGCGAGAAAACGATACACTATCACTCTCCTAGTGATTATAAATCCTGATATAAATGTTATTATATTAGTGCACGTCTGTAGTTTTGTATTGAAAATCCCGTTGTTCCACTTCAAGGTCAGAACTCCTCAGCCACTGTTGTGGTTCCACAGCTTTCTGTGAACCCTCGATTGCCGACCTGTACCTACCTACCAATGTCTTTCATATTAAGTATCCCAACATCAAACTGCTTTCTCGAACGCGTTTTTTCAGTCGAAAAGTACATGCTTCCCAAATTTAATCTATAAGTAGAATAACTCAATCTAGAGCTATTCATTTTTCTCACAACACAGCAGAGTTCTCTTCAACACAGCAGAGTTCGTCATTCTACTAATGAATAAAACTTTTTTAACTTTCATTTTCAATTTCTTCTTTTTTAGAAGACTAAAAAGAGTGGTTGAGCCACCTGACGATAGGGTGAATCTGACTTAAAATATCATATTTTTATTGAAATCCATTTCTATGGCTATTTTTGCTATCGATTGTCACGTAAACATGATTTAAAACTCAAATAAAAAGATAAATATTTAAAAACTTCTGATTACTTTCATACGTTTTTTTACCATGTACCGCTTTCGATGGAAAAATCCCACTTATAATCACTCAAAAATTAAAATCAGACATGTCTGTAACATGCTTAAGATAAAGTTTAAGCGCCAAGAATCTGCGGGTAGTACACACATATGAAACATAGTTTTAGGTCATATAAAAAGTGATCATACTTACTTCCGTCCGTTCTTGCTGGCTCTATGGAGAGGGGTGTTAGGGAACACCTTGCCGCGACATTTAGGGGGCTTGTACGGCTCAACCAGCTGTGGCATCACCCGTAGCAGGTGCTGTACCGTTTCCAACCTAAACAACGAGGAGATTGGGTTAAAATTATTCATTGCTGCTTTTAGGTTGGTCTACACTCCTCGCAACCAGAAATTCGCAAAACAAACATTTATTATATCAAGTAAATACAATTGCTGGGACAACTAACATCGAGATCATCTGCACCTAAACTGAAGCTGAAGAAAACTGAGCAGAGCTTGTAATAATAATAATAATAATTATTTCTTTATTTGCTTAAAAAGTGGTAAGTATAAAAGAAGTTAAAATTTTTGTGAAGCCGCACACTTTTTGCCAGATACTGGCATGCAAATATAATTACAAAATTATGATATTACACTTGGGATTTACATAGATAATAGCATTAGAGACAAAAACAATAATAATTATATTAAGAAACATTACATCAGTGTGTGTCATCATTACCGTCGTCGTCCTTTACAGAAGTCATTAAATTCATCTATCGAATAAAAGCAGTTCTCAACCAACCAACTTTTCAGTTTGTTTTTGAAGGCATTTAAAGGTAAAATCTTGAGATCATCAGGCAACCTATTGTATAATGCTTACAGACATACAATACGCGTTTCTGCTGTAGAGAGTTGTTGTTTTTAGAGGAAGAACTAGTTTATTAGGGTATCTAGTATTGAAATTACAGTGCTCTTTTTTCCTTGTAAATAAATGAGGATTAGTTTTGGCAAATACGAGGTGCATTCAATAAGTACCTAGCCTCATCGCCAGAGGGCGCTGTAGTTTCAAAAGAGTTTTACCACAGTGTAGCACATTCTTTTTTAATTCTTTTTCAAATTTTCATTCCAATCTCTTCATTTGTTTCAATTTCACAACTTATGGAAGCGAACGTGTCGATCGGTTTTACAAAAATGGAAAAAGAGCAATATCGTTCGGTGATTCGATTCCTATTTTTGGAAGGGAAAACGCGCATCGAAATTAAAGAGCGCTTGGATGCTGTGTACGGTGACTCTTCTCCATCGATGGCCACCGTCAAGAATTGGTTCAACGAGTTTGCACGTGGCCGTACGTCGGTTTTTGATGAACCACGTCCAGGTGCACCGAAAACAGCTGCTACGGAGGAAAACATTAAAAAAATCCATGATCTCGTATTGGCAGATCGCCGATTGAAGGTTCGGGAGCTAGCTGAGACTGTAGCCATTTCAGAAGGAACAGTGCATCATATTCTTCACGAGGAACTCGGCATGAGAAAGCTGTCGGCGCGATGGGTGCCGCGTTTACTCACACCGGAAAACAAGCGCAACCGTGAGACCACATCGGAGACGTGTTTGGCGCTGTTTAAGCGGAATCCAGCGGAGTTTTTGCGTCGTTTTGTGACCGTCGATGAAACCTGGATCCACTGGTACACACCAGAGACCAAGGAGCAGTCAAAACAATGGATCCAGACCGGGGAACGTGCTCCAAAGAAGGCGAAAACTGTAAAATCGGCCGGAAAAGTTATGGCCACCGTTTTCTGGAATTCACAAGGTGTGATCTACATCGATTACCTCGAGAAGGGTAAAACAATTACAGGGCTTTACTATGCCGATTTATTGGGCCGATTCGACGCCGAATTAAAGAAAAAACGACCCCATCTGGCGAAGAAAAAAGTGCTGTTTCACCACGACAACGCACCGGTTCACACGTCTGCCGTTGCCATGGCCAAATTGGTCGAATTACGCTACGAATTGCTGCCCCATCCACCGTATTCTCCAGATTTGGCCCCTTGTGACTTCTTTCTGTTTCCTAATCTGAAAAAATCACTCGCCGGGAATAGATATGGATCAAATGAGGAGGTCATCGCCGCCACGGAGGCCTATTTTGCAGAGTTTGACAAAAACTATTTTTCGGGCGGGTTAAAAAAGTTGGAGCATCGCTGGGCTAAGTGTATCGAACTAACAGGAGACTATGTTGAAAAATAAATTGCCACTATTCCAAAATTTTCGTTTACTTTTTGTAGGCTAAGTATTTATTGAATGACCCTCGTACACTTAATTCGCAAATATACATGCATGGTACTGTTAATAACTTAAGCTGCTTACAGAATGGCCTGCAGGATGTTCGGGTATCAATATTGCAAATAGCTCGAATGCATTGTTATTGCATGCTTATGGTATGAGTGTCTCTTATAGAACTCATAGAGAGTAATTGTGTGACTAGTTTTATCTTCATTCATTGCACAAAAGTGGGCCAGTCAGTACTGATCAATATTTTAACACAAGTATAGACGTTCTATATCACGAAGACCTTTCTTCTACGCTTGCCTAATACGTGTACATACAAACTGTCTTAGTGTCATTAGTGGAAATTTGTTTCTGCTGAGAGCACGCATATTAGCGTATGTCATACTACTGCAAGCATAGAAAAACGGTCTTCGTTAAATAGACAGACTATTACACATAATAGGTAAAAATACCAAAACTCTCTTTAGGATCTTGTACCCATTAAATATTGACGTGAATAGTTGCAAATACCTCAGAATATTATCTAGCATATCCCAGAGCCCAGCCAGAGCATAATATTTGAAGCAATTACAAACTAAAACGAAGTTCGGCGTCTTAAAACGCCGAAAGCAGAGCACTAACGAAATCCAATTTGCAAGAGTTTCGACCGCGCCTTCCTAAAGTTGTATCCACAAATCTTGTAACCTCTCACTTAATAACATCCAGTTATAGTTTGTTTAAGTTTAATGCTGAAATGCTACTTGCGGGACACAAATTTGCTAGTAAATCAAAGGTTGGTAAAGGTATACAAC
The DNA here is from genome assembly GCA_947369235.1 of Udea olivalis. Taxonomy (NCBI): domain Eukaryota; kingdom Metazoa; phylum Arthropoda; class Insecta; order Lepidoptera; family Crambidae; genus Udea; species Udea olivalis. The sequence continues at coordinate 10,140,841 of OX376355.1, forward strand.
TTTGTACTTCAGAGAGGATGCCAACATTTATTCGGATTTGTAGTTACATACACTCATACATATCGTCATGGCGTGTCATTCAATTGCTACTATCCTGATATATTCTCCGCTTCATCCACTCTCATCAATAGTTTCTAGGTAGGTACTACTACTAGTACGTCAGACTAGACCTCTCTTTTTTTGACTCTCTTAACAAACAGCTTTCAAACGGATAACCCATTATATCACCCTATTTGCCAAACAAACTGCCTGAAATTATATTGAGAATATGACATGAAAAAAAGTCAACCAAGGCAAAGATACGCCCCCAAACGTTATGCAACGTATTCCGGCGTAATGTCTTGGGATTTATATTTTGAGACACTATTTTACACACTTTGGTCTCTATCAGATACGTCTTGTCACGGTCAAAGTGAAAACAAAAGAGATTGGTGCTAAGGCACGTTATCGTGATGCGGGTGAAAGAATCTTGAACGCGTATAAACCAGCACAGTGCCTAAACTATTTCGGAGTTCATACCCAGTAAACGGCCGCTACTTTTTAGGTCATAAAGACGCACAAAGGTACATTATGTAGACCGCTTCTGAAACTGGGGGCGAAGTTCCGAGGTTGGAGAGCACTTGACGGCGGAATATAAAGTCGAGTGGTGGCTTATGGAATAAGTTATGATTTAGGTCTGGTAGTCTTCGCAAATTAGCGAGGGAATTAGCGTTGGGTAGGGGTTTTGGCGACCTCTTTCAGTTTAGAAATATGAACCAGCTGCCTAATATTACAAGTACTAAACTAATTATGTTAATTTATAATATTCTCGTAATAATATGCTAGTCAGAGCACACCGACAAACAGTAAGATTAAGTTTTTAACGATAACATTTTTAAGTAGATATTTAGAAATATAAGTGAACGGAGACTGCTCAATCTACTAGAGTAGAATCTTGCTAAAAATGCCTCAGATACTTATTTATTGAGATTTTGATTCAGAATGAAGCAGACAAGCCTAGAGATAGCTACCAAACATTAAATTACTTATATCTAGGAAAATAATATTGCTTGACCACGAGAATCCAGAAGCGTGAAAGTACTCGAAGTATCGTAAAGCTTCAAAGCAATCGTTTAATTATGATCTTTCGTGGTCAAAAGTTAGCTAATTATTACTGAAAGTTTCTCGCGTCAAGATGCTTACCTGCCATACTGAGCGGCGAGGTCCAAAGCACTTTCGTCCCTGATGTTCCTTACAGTGACGTCAGCACCCTTCGCCATCAGCTGGGCAACCACGTCGGTGTAGCCGAAGTGTGCCGCAGATAGCAACGCCGTTTCGCGGTCCATGGTCTAGAGAGGAAGGAAATCATTTTAAGTTTTTCAACTCACTATCTAAATTAAATTAAGTTTTCAATACACTTTTTTTGGCTTGAATATTTTTAAAAAGATCGTCAGATGTTGATAGGCCACATTTTACGACATGACGAACTTTTTCCAACAATCATAGAGGGCATAGAAGAAGGGAGGTGAGGAAGAGGGAGACTTCTTAGTGAAAGAAAAAGCAAAGGTATAAATGGTGAAGATGCTGGCGCAATCAAGTGAGAAATTGAGATTGCTCCACCGATGAGAGCATGGCTCTTAAGTGTGTTAATAATGATGCTGATGAAAACATCAGAAGTATTTCCAGAAGAATGTTTCAGTCCTTGAAGAAAGTTTGTCATCCTGTCGGACTCAGGTACAATCCTTGCCAAAACGCTTACTTCGGGATCAATGCATTCTTCGGACTTAAATGTAACTGTATCCACAATATAGTAAATAAACCGAACGGAAACAAAGCTTCAACCACCGCGCCGTGGCAGGTGACACTACTAGACGCTGTGCGCGCGCGCATCAACACTGGCGGCCTCGCCGCGTACGGATAGAAGCAAATTTATTACGGCTGGGTCAGTGGTCAGTCAAGCTAGTGCACTACTGTCTGTCACAGACATTTGCATGAAGTTTGGTCTCCAAGGACCGGAACCGCTTACCATAACCCGGGATTTGAAAGGGTAATTTAAAGACTTGTTTCCAAAAATCCTTTCAATATATTAAGCATATCATAGAATTACCGTATGCAAAGCGTTATTAAATGAATCAAGTTAATTCGAGTGAGCGCTTACCATATATTAGGTTGGGGAAAAATTCTTTTCGCATATAGTATGTATGAACTAGTAATAAAATCTCTTTGGCTATACTATTTGTATCTGGCTGGTTTTGGTATCATTAAAAGTTTTAATTTTAAAAAAGATAATTCCAAATTCAAATTAGGAAAATGTGTGATTTTCATTTGTTTTTCTCACTGTCAAGATGAATGAAGAAAATCGATACATTTTTAAATTTTACTACAAAAAAGGTAAAAATGCAAAGCAAGCCGCGAAAAAAATTTGCGATGTTTATGGACCTAGTGCAGTGTCTGTGAGAGTAGCACAAATTTGGTTTAAGCGTTTTCAATCCGGAAATTTTGATGTCAATGATGCACGTCGCTCTGATCGCGCTATCAGGGATAAATTGGATGGCATTTTTGAAAAGTGGAGCAAGGTCGGCATATCAGCAGTTACGACGTAGCTAAAGAACTGGGAATGGACCACAAAACAGTTTTGGCGCATTTGAAACAAACTGGGTACACAAAAAAGCTCGTTATTTAGGTACCTCACGAGCTCACTGAAAGAAACCTAATGAACCGTGTACTCATTTGTGATTCTTCACTACGACGTAATGAATATATGTCAGTAAAATTGTGATGTTCACATTGCCTTACAGTAGGGGTCTGTCACAAGCAGAAAATGAAAAAAGACATCAAATCAATTTGACATTTGATACTGTGACATTTTCAAATAATTTAATAAATCTCATTGACATTAATCCTATTATTAATAATAATATGTACCTGACAAAAGGTAGATTTCATTTATCTAATTATTATAAACGACAGATAGCTATGTCGCTATCTTATTTTTTTAACATTTCAGCCAATTATTTGGCTAAACGCTCTGCTTTTATTGAGCAGAATGATACCATTGTACCACAGACTTTGGAACTTGTTCCAAATAATTTAAATTAGATTCAGAGACAATAGAGGTAAACTCTTGCACATTGTTGACAAAAGAGAAGCCCCAAAATAATTTTATAAACTTTGTGCATCAAAACATGCAAGGCATCTCTGGCAAAGAATTAGAAGTAGGTTTATTTTTAGACTGTATGGATATACATGTCTTATGTTTAACTGAACACTGGCTGAAAAAAAATGAATGCATGATTAGCATAGATAATTATAGTATCATTAGTTCGTTCTTGAGAAGTTCCTCTATTCGCGGTGGGTCACTGATATTAATTCACAATAAGTTTAAATCTAGAGAGCGTAAAGACATAGTAGCACTCTCAATTGAGCGAACTATTGAACTTGCATGCGCAGAGTTAGAGCAGATTATTATTGTGTGTGTGTATAGACCCCCTTCTGCTGATTATTGTCAGTTCGAAGAGACCATGGAAGAAGTACTGAAAAAGGTTTGTAAATCAAACAAGAAGGTTGTTGTATGTGGGGATTTTAATGTTAACATTTTAGATTCTTCTCAGACCTCTGTTAGATTTTTAAATCTTTTTAAATCATTTGATTTACTTAATATTTTTGATCAACCAACCAGGATCACCGAGTTAACAGCCACCTGCTTAGACAATATTTTTTGTGAAAATATCTCTATTGAGAAATCAATTATAAACTGTTTGAAATCAGATCACTGTGGTCTATTGACCAAATTTGAGCACCGTCATGTCTCTCAATCAGTGGATATTAGTTATAGACCAGTTACCAAGAGTCGAGTAAAAAAGTTTCAAACTAATATAAATAAAAATATTTCTAACCTACTGCCCCAAGGTCATCATAACATAGATGATCAGTATAGGCATCTCTTTGAGATAATATTGCATGAACATAACCATATTTTTCCTAAGAAGAAAGTAACTGTTGATAATTTTAAGTTTAAATTTAGTGATTGGGCCACTCCAGGCATCCATAAAAGTAGAAATAAATTATACGAATTATATGGATTAAAAGCTAACTCAAACTGTCAAAAACTAGTTGAGCATGTTAAATTATATTCAAAAACATTCAAGAAATCATGTCATATTGCAAAGTCCATTTTTTTGAGAGACAAAATAAAACTGGCTAAAAATAAAATCAAAGCCACTTGGAACATAATTAATAAAGAAACCTGTAAATCTAAACCTCGCGATCACTCATTCTCTCTCAAAATTCAAAATAATGTTATTGAGTCTGAGATTGAAATAGCAAATACATTTGAAACTTTTTTTTCTAATATACCTATTGTAACTACAAGCAGGTTAAATTCTAGTCCACATATAGCGGAGTCCCTGCTAACATCTAGTGTTGATGGGTGCACAAATCAGTTCTGCTTTGATCATGTTGATTCTCATGACATCCTCAAGGTATTTAAGGAACTTAATATGAAAAATACAGAAGATTTGTGGGGTATTTCGATTAATCTACTCAAATCAATCATTAATACGATATCACCCCACTTAGCTAAACTTTTTAATAATTGCATAGACCAAGGTCAGTTTCCCAACTTGATGAAATTTAGTAAGGTCATCCCGCTTTTTAAATCTGGTAGCAAAAGTGACCCATCTAATTATAGACCCATTTCTATACTACCAGCTCTCAGTAAAATCTTTGAAAAAATTATATTGAACCAGCTGCTTTCACACTTTGATTTAAATAACTTACTACATGAGAAACAATTTGGTTTTACTAAACACAGGAGCACAACTGATGCAGGTGTAGCACTTATCAAACACATATTTGATGCTTGGGAAAACAAGCAAGATGCAGTAGGAATATTTTGTGATCTTTCAAAAGCATTTGATTGCGTGGATCATGAAATATTACTGATTAAGCTAAGACATTACGGTGTTTCAGGTATCTCATCTCAATTAATACAATCCTATCTTACAGATAGAACTCAAAAAGTTAGTATCAACGGAACTGCATCTTCCGGTGCCACCATACGTATGGGAGTGCCCCAGGGATCTATATTAGGACCCTTGCTTTTTCTTATTTATATAAATGATCTTCCTACCTATGTCAAAGATATTTGTGAGATAGTATTATTTGCTGACGATACCTCGTTGATTTTTAAAGTCGACAGAGGTAAGCAAGCATTTGACGATGTAAATAATACTCTCTCAAAAGTACTATGTTGGTTCACTAGTAATAATTTATTACTTAATGCAAAAAAAACAAAGTGCATCAAATTCTCTATGCCCAATGTGAGACAGGTTGATACTATTGTAACTATGAATGACGAGCCATTAGAATTAACAAATTCTACTGTATTTTTAGGAATAACTTTAGATTCTAAGTTGCAATGGGGTCCGCATATAACGGCCCTGGCAGGGAGACTCAGTTCCGCTGCTTGTGCTGTCAGAAAAATACGACTCTTGACTGATATTGAAACAGCAAGACTAGTATATTTTAGCTACTTTCATAGTGTTATGTCGTATGGTCTACTGTTGTGGGGTTCAGCTGCAGACTTGAACACCATTTTTGTACTTCAAAAAAGAGCCATCCGCTCCATTTACAAACTTAGACCACGCGACTCGCTTAGGGAAGTATTTAAGAAGATCGATATTTTGACTGTGCATGCTCAGTATATTTTAGATAACATAATGTATGTGCGCAAAAACTTGCATCTGTTCAAAAAAAAACAGTGACACTCATAAACATAATACCAGAAATAAAAACAAATTGAAAACTCCCAGTCTTAGGCTACACAAGGTGGGAAACTCATTTGTGGGTCAATCTGTAAAATACTTTAACAAAATACCTCAAAGTCTTGTTGATCTACCTCTTCACAAGTTTAAGTCTGCAATTAAAGCAAAGTTAATGAAACAAGGTTATTATAATGTAGAGGATTACTTGAACGACAAAAGTTTGTGGTCATAGTAGGAATAATCTGCTCCTCTGCTCAATATTGTGTTCTTTTTTCTACTCGCATTGACTGTACTCTGAATTTATTTTTTGTAAAACAAACAAAGTTGAAAAGAGTAACTATCGAGTTTCTTGCCGGAGTCTTCTCGATAAGAAGCAACGTCCGAACCGGTGGTAGATTCACATTATGTATATTCACGATGTGTACTAATATTGTACTATTTTATTTACGTTTATTATTATTATTTCTGTATACTTTTTTTGACATGTCATAAGTGCTTTGTACAAGCTTAAATGAATAAATGATTTTTTACTTTTTACTTTTTTTTTTTTACTGAAACCCAGCCATTTTTGAAGAAGCTGATAACTGGTGATGAAAAGTGGATCACGTACGACAAGAACGTGCGAAAAAGGTGGTGGTCAAAGGCCGGTCAGGTTTCACAGACTGTGGCGAAACCCGGGTAAAACTCGCAACCAGGCAGGACCATCGATCTGAACTCTACTGCGAACAACTGATGAGATTAAAGCAAGAAGTTGAGAGCAAGCGGCCGGAATTAATCAATAGAAAGGGTGTGGTTTTTCATCATGATAACGCTAGACCTCACACATATTTAGCCAAAATTAAGAGTTTGGCTGGGAGGTGTTAATGCATCCGTATAGCCTGATATCCGTATAGTCCTGACCCTGCACCTTCAGATTTCCACCTGTTTTGGTCTCTTCAGAATTCTTTAGGCAGTGTCAGGTTAACATCACGGGAGGACTGCCAAAACATCTTGTCGCGGTATTTTGATCAAAATTCCTCCTCAAAATTCCTATAGCAATGGGATGATGTCCCTACCTACAAGATAGCAAAAAGTAATCGAACAAAATGGCACCTACAAACTTTAGTTAAATGTAAATAAACTATATAATAAATAACTATATAATATGTTTTAAATTTTCTTAAAAAATGCGAAGAAACTTTTTCCCCAACCTATTATTAAAATTTGAGTATATGGTAATTAAGTCTAATGTCGTACGAGCAGAAGCTTAAATTGCTCAGCCGCGTTCAAAACCCTTTCAATATGATAAGCTCATTAGAAAGAAGTTAACTTCATACGAAAGGGTAACCCTTTTGTAAGGCTTACACTATCGATAGGGTAACCCAATCACAAGGTTTCACCAATCAACAGGGTTACCCTATGAATAAGCTTAATCAAAAAAGGGGTTACCGGTCCCTGGTTGTATCTTCAGAATACGGAACTCACCACTTGGTCCACATTGACAGGCGGGTTCTTGTGTGCCAACAGCATCGCTACAATGTTGGACTCTCCCTTCCACGCCGCCAAGTGAAGTGGCGTGGCTCCTCTCTTGTCTGCCACGCATGGCGACGCGTCAACTGATAGGAGGAGGCGGACTATTTCCCTGAAAATTAAGATGGATTTAAAAGCTGCCACATTAAACCTAACTTCGGTTTCAGTGAGCTGTGCAGATTTGCTGTTAGTAGAAAACCACTAACATACTTATTCATTTAAACTAAATCCCTACCTACTTCGGCAGTTCCTTAGCTAATAGTTTTCTGTCGTTTTTAGATAATTAAAAAAATGTCAGAGACAAAACAGTACATTGGTGCAGACAGTGTTGTAAGGGTGGCAAGATTTTAGGAATAGGGGGTTGAATGCAGCCAATGGACTTTCCATTATTTAACTGTTTTCTATACAATATAAATCAATCGTCCATTGTTATAGTACAAAGCGTTCCACGTGGATGGTTAAACATACAATTGCATGACCGAGTAACAAGTAAGTAGGTATAATATCGCTGTCAGTTAAAGCAAAAATATAGTACACAATCTGAATTTATTTTATCCCTTCTTTTCTATTCGTATCTATTTCGAATAAATCATATTTACCTTATCTGTTAATTTTATAATTTAATTAACAAAATTTCGTCTATAGTGTTTTCGGAACATGAAACTAATTAAGTAGTTTTGTTTTTTTAATTTAATATAATAGGTATAAATAAAACTTACTTGTGACCATTTAGACAAGCATGATGGAGTGGTGTGTATCCATTGTCGTCTTGTACATTGACGCCAGCGCCTCTTCTTAGACTATAACAAAACGAAAAAATATATATAAAACAACCAAAAGAAATTCGCAGTCGGTAGGATTCGAACCTACGCTCCCAGAGGGAATCTGATTTCTAGTCAGACGCCTTAACCGCTCGGCCACGACTGCTACATCTGTTGCGGCGAAAGTAACCTGACACTCGATGTGTTCTGCATTCATCATACTTAAATTAATGGTCTTTATAAGGTACAATCATTATATTGGCGTTACTATGCAAATATAGCAACACTAAAAAGCACTAATATGAACTAACTAGTAGGTAATTAAACAAAAAAACCAGATACCTATTTCATTTAACTTTTTATTTTGAATACGATATTGATATTGTTAACATCTTCGATTTCAACATAATCTGAAAATGGGTATTGCTTTTTAAAAAGCATCCGAGTCTGACAATTGTATTTAAGAATAATGGGTACATCATTTTTTATTCGCAGTCACAAATAAACAGAGCTGAATAGATAAATATGAATCTGGCCTTGACATGATACCGCGGGCCAACGAACTTAGTACACAGGGCCGCAAGAACATGCAAAGATCGACTTAAAAATAAGAACTTAGAGCAGAAATTACTTTGAAGAGAGCAATGTAGAACTAACTGTTCCGGACATGTGAAAAAACACCTATGTCAACATTATGTAGGTTATAGGTTAGCCTAAATGAGAAGAAGGCAAAAATAGACGTATTAACGCGTTAAATTTGTACAGTTACAATTTATTCGTAGTATAGTAGTCCTTAACTGTTAATTTACCAAAACAAACAAGATTAAACATTGAAAGCAAACGATGAAAGTAGCAGATAAAGAAATTATCTAGACCTACGCCTTTTAAATCACCTATTATCACTTTTTGATAATACACCCAAGGATGATCCCTTGACATAAACTTAGGTGATAAAAATAACCAAAACCATCCACCAATCGAAGCAATGTAATAAAATTAAAAACACTTCCGCGATTAGTCATAGAAAACCACAAACTTCGTAATAAAGGCAAACTCTGAATTAAAATGGCCACGAATAAGTAATATCAATCTGTTAATTAGCATTTATAAAAGAAGAGAAATAGAGAACAAAATCCTAAAGCAAATATTTGGTTAAATGCAAATACCGCAGGAGTCAAGAGCCGAAGTATTCGCCAAAGCGGAACTTACCCGACTCAACTAAGATAAACCAAAGGTTTGAGATAATATCGCAGAATTCTAAGAAACATCGCCAGTTCAAATCAGTGAAATAAATAACAGAATACAACATATTCAGGAAGAGTTATTTTTCCCGAGCGAATCTCGCCAGTTTCTGATACATTTCCACCATTATCATATATGAAATGCGTTTTAGGAAAGCATATTCAGTAACCATAGCAACATAGTTATATTTGTTGCAAATCTTAGTGAATAGTATCATCCTATTGTAGTTTGAATTGTTTATTGTTTAGAATCGCGCTCACCTGTCTTCATCAAACAGTTTCATTTTCAATCTCTTTGTCTTAAGCCATCTCCGCTGGAGATTATGTCTTACGTCTGACATGTGGAACTTAAAACCATTGCCACAACACTTCACTGTCTTTTCATCCATGTTTATTGAAAAAATATAGAAAAACCTCTCGAAAACAAAGAAGCTTCACTATTGAAAGTTCAAATCGGACTAAGGAAAAAGAAATGAATCATAGGGAAGTACACATCACAGAGAACGGGTTTAAGAGCAGGACAATAAAATACCACCTCTTAAGTCAACTTACGACCGCCACAAATGCACTAGCCGAAGAAAAGCCAGACAATGCCGGTGTAACAAATCGTACTATCCTTGCGATAAACTGTAGTATAATTTGTGATAAGATATGCGAAGTGGACCAATTCACTGAATAAATCGCAATAATCACTAATTCTATTTTCAAAAACATCCTTGAACTCAACACCATTAACTTCAAGCGTGATAAGCGATTGATTAGGGTGCTAAAGAAAGCATAGTAAGCATATTGCATATTTTTGAAATTACTGAACCAAAAAAATATGTTGAACCATTTAAATCTCCATTCCTTTTTATTTATCATTTGCTGTAAAAGCTTTTATTATAATAAACCAACGGTAAAAGGTCAATGTTGAAGAATCACAGACGTGAGCGCCTTAGTAGAAACTCATGCAAGAGGTACATAGGTATGAAACAGGTATTGCATCAAACCCTAACACATCTAAGTATAGGTCTAAAGAGTAGGGGATTTTGACCTTACACTAACATTGATGGGCCATAATCTGAATACGTCCTCCAATTACTTGTGATATAATGACATGGTCAATTATACAATTTGCCTTGCAAAAGTAAAGGCTGCTTGGTGTCCATAATTTCATTGCACATGTATAATTTTATGAAGCAAAACAATGAAAAAAATTCATGTGATGTGCATTATCAGATGTTTCGTGTAATGCTTACACTATATTTTTAGAAACGGGATCTTGTCATTAGGAAAGAATACAATTACTATGAGGAAATTGATTGAGGAAAACAAGCATGAAATGTAGGCATAGAATACTATTAACTCAGATCAGAGTTATTAACAGTTTGAATCAAATACCCTTCCGTCTATTATTGTCGACCAGAGATTGTAAATATTCGATTACAATGCCAGGTTAACATTGAAAGCGATAACATGAAACATGTGGGTATTGATCATGAATCACTCACTACTATAGGAACTTGGTTTCATCTAACTTTTATGACACTTCAATCACTTAAATATCAAATATTAATAAAAAGACCCACCTAAACCGGCGTTTGAGCCGTTTCAACATCAAGTTTTCCTTGTCAAAGTAGGGCATCCAGAACTTCATTTTGTCAGTCACCACAATCTCACTGATAACTCGATCACACCGTTAAAAAGCGATTTGGACTTATCAGTGCCATGTTCTCCGTTCAAATATTGGTTGGGTAATATTTGCGGGAACGCAAACCGAGCGTCCCACCGTTCGCCGCTGACTAACCAAGTTGTTGGTGAATCACAGGGCCAGGTCGGTTCGCTTCACTTTAGCTTTTTTTATTGCGGTATTTTTCGCACGTAACTGTTCACCGGCCAAATTGGTTCGCTTCTACTGAAGCGTAGAGACTTCGGGCTTGTCATTAGCATAGTTTGGGATAACCTGCTGCGAGGTTACGAAGCTAAACCGGGCACTTAAAATTGCTTTCGAAGTCTTTTATCTGTATGTTATGTTATGATCATAAACATTACCATTTATATTAACAAATACTTGAGCAGGCACCAAGCAATCCTTCATAAACATTTAAAAATATAATTATGTCCATATTTAGCATTTTTTTTATCAGTATGTTTATGAAACAGAATAAAAATCTCTCCCATCCTTCTTAGCAAATAAACAAGCTGCCCAGACAGACTTCGTTCTGTCAAATGTTTGACAGCTGGTGTCCATTATCACCTTTTGCCTGCTTTTCTCCGACTTGGTTTAAACAATTATTTTTACTATAGCCTATATCACTCCTGAATAATTTAGTTTTCTTTTAGTGAAAGAATTTTCACGATCGGATCAGGAGTTTCGGAGCCTATTCAATATGAACAAACAAAAAAAATCTTTCCTGTACGTATACCACGAGTTGCCACCTTAAATTTACGTTATCGTTCGCGTAAAAAAAATGTATTGGGATGACACATGACATGAAAAGACAAAGTCAAATCCCAATACATTTTTCTACGCGAACGATAATGTAAATTCAAAGTGGCAACTCTTGGTAGACGTACTGTTTATAATATTAGTATAGATGAAGATGAGACAAACTACAAAATGTTTCTACCATCTAAGCCAATCTATCTATACCTAGCGATTGACCATGTCCTACGGAATAAAGAATGTGCTAGATAATTCGTTCAATATTGGTTCTACCGAAACAAATGTAATTTGTAATTTGTTCAATTTCGGTTTCTTAGACAAACTTCTTTAACTACAAGTGCTGGCCAACGATGTTTTTTCATATAACTTACTAACTTTAAGAATACAAAATCAAAATCAGCAATTAGTTCTATGCTCAATCTAACTGTATACGTTCTTTCATTTCCATTTTTTTTTATATATATTGCCCGTCAAGATGACCTCACTCCACCTGATGGAAAGCGGTCGTGAGGTCCAGATATGACGTTGACAAGCCCAGTCATTCAAACGAATCACTGGGCTGGCCATCCTCACCTTGAAGGCCTGCAGAAATGCCTTTTCACGCCCCGCTTGAAGAACCCGGGACTATACGGGGAAGGAAAGACATGTGCTGGAAGAGCGTTCCACGTCTGGATGGTATATTTATTAATTTATACACATTTGTAAAAAAGTGTATCCAGCGATGTTTTTTTGCATTACTCACTTTAGGAATATACAATTGAACTCAGCCGATTGTTCTATGCCTACTCTAACTACGTGTGCATTTTTATTTCATTAACTTGTAGTTAAAGCAGTTTTTCTAAGAAACCGAAATTGAAAAAATTGAATTTGTTTCGGTAAAACAAATATTGAACTAATTATCTAGCACATTCTTTATCCCGTAGGACATGGTCAATCGCTAGGTATAGATACATTCTAAGCCAAGTTAGTACCTTACCCCTGATGCTGCGAGTATTTTACAGTGATAGTTTTAGTTCAGCAGTGGATGTTGTTATTTGGATGCTAATGATGATGATAGGAACCTCAATGAAGTAGACAGGTGTCGAGCATTATCTATGTTGTGTTCTGAACCCAAGCAACATTACTGGACACAGAAATTGCTTGTTTACTAACACAAGCCTCCACAATGATTATGCAATGTAAACAACTGATTTTCGAATTGGAATGCACTGTTCAAAATGTGCTTTGAATCAAGATAGACTTCGACATAATATTTATTTGAGTGAAATCTATATTCAATTGAATAAAACTTTATTGCCACACCTTAAATAGTTAAAACCATTACAATAAAGATTAAAAATAAAATATAAACTATTATATAACTAATCATTTAGTATTATAAGTAAATAAATAAATATGCGCTAGACAACACACCTTTTGTCATGGTCTCGAAGAAAGGATAAATATCCCTGTGTTACGAGGTACCAGACCAGGAATTAAGCCAGGGGCGTCTCCCAGCACACCCAGACCCAGGCCAATTTAGAAAAGATCATTTCCTGAATTGACCTGACCGGGGATCGAACCCGGGACACTACGGAATTAGAGGCGAGAAACCGTGCTCCAGCGCTCTACACCAATCGTGTCGTCAAATTAAGTTATTACATTTACAAATATGTTGGCAATGGGTACCAGTCTCAGCATGGTGCTGAGCATAGCCCAGCTCCAGAGCTATGCTCAGCAAGCCGACCAACCGCAGGGACCAGTTTTCAGACTGGTCTCTGCGGCTGGTCGGTTGATATAACAAATGGAGACAAGTGGAGGCAACGTTTGCAAACATAGATACATAAATCTAATAACAAAGTGGGGAGTGCGTGAGTGAATGTGCGTGTGTGTGTGTATGTGTGTGTGTGTGTAAGTGTGTGTGTGTGTAAGCGTGTGCATGTTTGTGTTGTCTGGAGTGGTTTTTTTGGTGACTCTAAAGTCTAGTGCATATACTGTGCGGGGTATTAACTGCTTGCACCTGAGGCAAGTGGGATCGAACTAGCGTTTCGAATTTTGGCAGAGCCATGGGTTCTTGCAGTGGTGGGGCAAGTCATTCCACACTTTACTCGCGGCAAATTTGAAACTGAGTTCGACGATGTAATGATGTGATTATTGAATATAAGTTCATCTACACGTCATATCATAAGCGCTTTATTACAAATACTCCACCAAAAGGAGCAGAAACATCATTTCATAAAATATAAAGGATAATTCATGAAACAGTTCACATTTCTACAACTATCTTTTGTTATGCTGTAATCACAGCATTTAGAATGAGGCAGGGTGAACTTTTACACAAAGCTCATCAAATCATTAATTATGCTATATTTTCATTCCTACAGCACGGATCTATGATACCAAACGTAATAAATATTTTTTCACACGCTATGGAATCTAACAATATCTAGAGGTGGTTATCCACTGATCGCGATTGCACGCTTCAAGTTTGCAAACGTATCCTCAACGTAGAGCAGTTGCAGGGTCGTAGTGGGCAAGTGTGGCGCGAATACATTGTGGATACCTTAGTAGGACTGCCTGCCCAGTACAGTCAACTACAGCTTACGTCAGTCACGTACAATGAAACAGTAGAGAGCACGGCTGTACGCACAAGTACAGTATGAAAAGAAAAGGGGTGGGGGGGGTCCATACCACCAATTAGGCCCTAATTCGCTTACAGTACAGCGCAAGCCCAGTTGTCAGCGTTATATTTAGATGACGAGAAATATATGGCTGAACCGTAACATTCGGAAAAAATATTCGATAACCTACATCATTATCATAATATTGTTTAAACATATCAGATAAGAAGGAATATTGCTTTCAAATTTCTAAATTTAAGGAAAGACGAAATTGTTTGTTGTGTGTTTTTTCCATCTTCATTCAATGATGTATTATTATTTCCTCGCAAAAATACTGATCTGTAATCCCGCAATAGTAGGAAGTAGGAAGGAACACAAAAGCTGCTTTCTTCATGGTCCAATTAAGTAACTGGGTTATATGAGGATCGAATCCAGCCAGATATTATTACTTTGCAGCCTCATCAATGAATCAATTTTTTTTTTTTTATATTGCCCGTCAAGATGACCTCACTCCACCTGATAGAAAGCGGTCGTGAGGTCCAGATATGAGGTTGACAAGCCCAGTCATTCAAACGAATCACTGGGCTGGCCGTCCTCACCTTGAAGGCCTGCAGAAATGCCTTTTCACGCCCCGCTTGAAGAACCCGGGACTATACGAGGAAGGAAGTTAAACACATGTGCTGGAAGAGCGTTCCACGTCTGGATGGTACGACAAAGAAATGAGTCACCGAACTTTTTAGTTCGGGCCAACAAATGTTGAATTGTGTGTGGGTGACGCCGTAGTCCAGCACGCGTGGTACGGGAGTGGAAAGGTGAGGGTGGAATAAGCTGGAACTCGTCAGAGCATTCCCCATTGTAGAAGCGATAGAGAACACTTAGCCTGGCAATGTCTCTACGCAATTGGAGAGGCTCAAAGTTGCCTCTGGGTTTCCAATAATACGGATAGCACGCCGCTGCAACCTGTCAAGAGCTGGAACGGGATTGCATGCACCCCATTCTGAAATGCGGTCCAACACTCCGTCAAGCTCAACAACAAGACTTCGCCTCTTCTCCTCGATGTCAGTCTGCTTTGCCCCAGGGCGCTCGAAATAATGCGCGTGGACCGTGCCATCATCCGCATAGCAATGAATATTACCAAGAGATAACATGTCATTGATATGCAGAAGAAACCACGTCGGTGACAAAACGGAGCCCTGCGGCACTCCGGCATTAATCTGGAGAAAGGGTGATTTTCGACTATCGCAAAGGACACGAATTCTACGTCCCTCCAGAAATTCGGCGACCCAGTCGCATAGGCGAGGTGGCAGACCATATGCCGGAAGCTTGGAAAGAAGCGAACGATGCCATACACGGTCGAAAGCTTTGGCAATGTCAAGGCTGACGGTCAAAGATTCCCCATGCTTATCCATAGCCTCCCCCCAGATGTGTGTTACGTACGCTAGAAGATCACCCGTAGACCGTTTTGGTCGAGAGCCGTACTGACGGTCCTGAATGAGAGAGTGATCCTCTAGGTAGCGGATGAGCTGCGTGTTTATGATCCGCTCAAACACTTTAGCTAAAACTGAGGTTATGGCTATCGGACGGTAATTGGTAGGGTCAGACCGGTCCCCTTTTTTGGGAACTGGTTGAACGTTCGCCTCCTTCCAAGACAGCGGCACAAGACCCGAATTTTAGGAGACGCGATAGAGGCTAGCGAACACTGGAGACAACTCCACTGCACATTTCTTCAGCACCACAGCTGGAATTCCATTAGGGCCACTGGCTTTCCTGACATCGAGTGACTGCAGTTCAGCACGAACATCACATTACCTGATGAGAATATCAGGCATTGTGGAGCCACAATGTGGAATTTCAGGCGGCGCAGTACCGCAGTCACCGATGCAAGAGTTTGCGGCAAAGAGGTTGTAAGCCAGTAAATCGGCTTTCTCTTGCGGCTGATGAGCCAACCATCCATCAGGGAATCTCAGTGGGGGCAGCGAAGGCAGGCAGAAGATGAGTTCTTGGCCAACACGTGCAATTCGCTGGGCGTCTGCTCCAATGTAAACCCTCTTTGTGGCCTTGGTGGCTTTATTAAAGGCTGCTTTCAGGGAGGCAAGGTTTGAATGATCATTGAGTGCCTGGGCCCTAGACCAAGCACGGTACGCCGCCTGTTTTTGTTCAACAGCTGCGGCACACTCGCGATTGAACCAGGGACCAGTTTTGCTAGCACTGACGATATCAGTAAAAGGAATGTAGTATTCCATTCCGGTACTGATCTCGTCAGCGATAGCAGATGCACTCTCTGAAGCATCCCTTTCTCCAAAGCAGCACTGCCGCCAAGGAACGGAGGCAAAATACCCTCGCAATCCGTCCCAATCTGCCGACGAGTAGTGCCATAACCGCCGCGTCACCTCCACAGGTTGTGGGGGAGCTGCACAAGGCACTGAAGCGCCAACCAGACAGTGATCGGAGTAGCCCAATGGAGCACCAACCGACACTTTATACCCGGCTGGGTGACTCGTGAGCAGAAGGTCCAATAAAGAGGGTGTATGACCGACAATATCTGGTACCCGGGTGGGCTGGTGTACCAGTTGCGTCAGGTCTTGCGTGAGAGCAAACTCATGGGCAGTTCGGCCTGCATTGATGAGCCTAACCAGGACTCATAGTGGGCATTGAAGTCTCCCAAAAACACCATTTCGGCATTTAGGAACTGCGCCTGAGCGTTGTCTGCGGCCTTACTCAGATGTTCGAAGAGTCGAGTTGTCTCGGCGTCGCCTTTGTGGGAGCGGTATATGCACGCATAGACCCGGCTTGTGGAGCCCAGGTCAACGTGCACCCAGAGGGTGGAGAAGGATGGGTCTTCTAGGCAGCGGAGACGGCTACAGGAGACGTCCGCCCTGACGAATAGACATACACCGGCTTTAGGCTGTAAGGAACTCTTCCAGCACATAGCCGGGGTAGTGCAGGTATGACGTATCGGCAGGGCGGCCTATCTGTGTTTCCGTCAAAAAGAGCATCGCAGGCCTCGCCGCGGATGTTAGCGAACTCCACCTCATCAGCGTGTTGGTGTGGGATGGGGATGCCGCTGTTGGCCTTTTTTTCATGCTTCTGACTGCCATAGAAGATGGAGGATTCGAGGGGCGTTAAAGGACGACTGTGATCGGGCAATGAAAGACAAAGCGTGGTGCCCTACATTGGTATTGGAATAGTGAAGGCCGGTCCGCCGGACGGAAGGGCCCCCGTACCCCCTCGGGTGTGGTCACCGGGCACCACCCGGCACGACGAGCCACCCCGAGATTACGCTCGACCTGGTGGGGCAGCCTCCAGAGGTGGTTAACACCTTTTGGGCCCTGTACTATGCCGCGGGCGGCCAGCGGCACCACCGTTTCTACGGGTCTCCCTGGCCGGAGGGCCGATACACACTACACACACAATACCGCCAATAAGGCTCCCACTGGTCCAACAATTGCCACGATCACAGTCCCCCTGGCACCGGTTAGTGCAGTGCTGATCCCGGAACGCGACCTGACCGAGATAGGTCAAAATCACTTGGCGGGTTTTACACAACTGCATGGTGGTAACAACAACCGGCCGACATAAGTCTCCCACCTGGAGAGCAGATGGTCTGCTGCAAAAAACCTTTAGTCGCCTCTTACGACACCCATGGGAAGATATGGGGCTGTGGAAAGTATTATTTTAAAGTGCCGCCACCAGCACGGCACACGGATGATGTCCTACAAAAAAGCCTGTAAACAGTAAAAGTAATACGTCATTTACTTCTAATCTTATATCCCTTTCTAAACTCGTTGTTACTGCTAGACTAATCGTTTTAGAAAGCCACTGGTTATTAAGATAAGGATTCCAATCTTAATTAACTAAAACTTGACAGTGTTATTATTACAAAATAGGTTGCACTGATAAGATAATAATCACGATAAAACTGTAATCAGTCTTTCTCCTTTGGTTAGATGTGTTTTCCTATTATTTCCTGAATGCTTTCCTGATTTGGTTTTAAAAATAAATACTGCAGGAACATTATGTAATACATGTCTGTTATTTTTGATGTTTTTTTCCTCTTGACTCCATCTACAATAATTCAAGGAAAATTGGTTTCAATTAAAAAAGGTTACCCAAGAGACTAAGCGTAGACGTGGACTTTCTAAATGACTGTAGGGCACTACCAAAAGGAGTTGATAATCAGATAGTATGTAGATACGAAATAAATCAAAGGGCCCTTATGTGAGGCATCATAAAGAAGGACTATTTAACTTATGTTCCTGACTATGAATACCAGTATCTGATTTCTTCGTGCCCTCATTCCATGGAGTTTATTTCGCATTTTTTTTGCTTACATCGCCTATTGAATCGTTCAATTGTTCGCCTCATTCCGTAATTGTGGTTAATTTGTAACTGTCTTTCTTGACTCCAGAATGTTTAGTAAACAATTCAATTATAAAGAAAACTAAAAGTAGCAAGAGTACAAAGTGCTCAAAGTAATACTAAGAAAGAGTTAACCGTACGGTTTAGCAACTCGAACTGCCGATACATAGACCTCTGGAAAACTCACTGGTGTTGAGCAAGTTTGGGCACTATAACCTACTATCGCTTAAAGTGAATTCATTCCGAATAAGGCACATTGCAACTTTACGCACTAAACGTAAGTACCGTACTGAAATGTTTCAGCAATTAAATATAACGGAACCCCCAAATTGCAAGGACACATACTTTAATTTTGCATATCCTGAGTGCAAAATGCTGTGCATACAAACATTACAATAACGTGAATGCATATAAGGCCTTGGCCAAACGCAGAAACCATTGTCAGCAGGTGACTGAACTAAAAAAATAAGTTGTCTGCAATCGGTCTCTAGAAATGCATTGGGGTTCTATGTTCAGCAGTGTTCTTTGTGCTGCGAATAACTATGATTACGATATTTGCATTTTGAAATCGCGCAATCTTTTCGATCCTTCATTATGAAGAAGTTCAATTCAAAAATCAAGGAAGCAGCATCATAACATTGAATGCATCGACCTACGGTGTCCACGTGCTTGATCATCATCATAACTTCTCCCTATCGTAGTTATAGCACAGTTCGATTCAAATAGCGTGAAAACTGCGGCCTATCAGAGGCAGCAAAGTTCTGGAATATATATAACTTAACGAAAGGTTCTGCACCAATGGCCAGACAAAGTGCGCAGCACTTTAGGGGATGCGATGCAATTGCAAACCATGGTTGGTGGATCCAGTTAGTCTGGAAATATATGAGGAAGCTAAACATACTCAACACAGGAATTTTTGTGGCTGATAATGACGATTAATCATCTGTCTTTTTTTCACATGTCAATCAACGGAGCAGATTTCGCGCATAGCCTAAACAGGCCTCCAGGAGTAGCCACTGATAATATGCGCCAGACATTACACCACTTGTCATGGTCTCGAAGTAAGGATAAATATGCTTGTGTTACGAGGTCCCAGACAAGGACTTAGGCCAAACCAGAAGCCAGAAAATATTGTTTCTTGAATTGAATTTTCTTGCATTCTGGGATCGAACCCGAGACACCACGCAAGCCAAGGCATGAAACCATGCTACAACGCACATCGCCAATCGTGTCGTCAAAACGAACTTTTGAATAACTTTCTCCAGGGCTAAAAACGTAGATATAAGCAATTCTGCAGCTTCTGAAACATTGCTTCTGCAATCCTGTTTGTGTGTTTGAAATTTCAGCTTCTGACTTCCGATGAATTGTGTGATGCTGGCCTAAGCCATATTAGGCATAGTGCACATCGAGTATAATAGCACACAGACAAAAGTTCAACGCACGTTCCTCAACATCGATTGGCGTCTGGCCCGCAGCCAAACACTTCACTTTAATGGTTTGAGTTATCCCACTTCCTTAAATAGATAACTGCTTTTAGATTATATTTATTTTACCTTTGATATCACGATCGCTTTTGTCTGACTGTAGTAGGAATGTAGATACGTAGAAATTCTGTTATCTGACGAACTAAGAAAGTGTTACCAATGTAGTCCATCACATGGTGGGTTGGTATGGTTTTTCGGAAAATAGTATACCTCACTGGCTGAAGTCTGTTTGCCCTTGATTGGTTGGGACCCATATCCATAAGCCCAGCAGAGGGCAACAGTATCACCACTAACTGAGCCAGACAATGAGCCAGTCAAGCTATGGTGTCACAAGATTTCTGACTACTATGTTAACTTACAAGTAATGTGGGTAAAGTATGTCTATCAAAATTGGTGCGGCAACGGATGATAATGTGATAGCAAGAGGATAGAAATTGGTTTGACTTTTTAAATTTAATGAATTTGAGGGGCAATATGCCAGGAAGGAGCACACCCAGACCCGAGTCAATTCAGAAAAGAAAGTGTTTTTTTTACTGAATTGACCGACCGGGAATCGAACCCGGGACACTACGGAAATCAAGGCAAGAAATCGTGCTACAGCGCACTACGACAATCGTGTCGTCCCTTTTTTATGCTCATGGATATAAGGGGGCAGCATGGGGCCCCATGAGAGCTAGCACATAAAAGTAGGAAACTGATTTCACAAATTATAAAGACAGTAGGTAGGTGGTTTAGTATTTTTAACTTATAAAAATAATATTTGAGATCAGGGACAAGGTTCTAGGGTGGGCAGGTGATTTAGGTAAGATCATCGAAACAAAGAAGAAGGTCATTTAGGTAATTTTCAGTTGTCAAAGGCTCTCCTAACCACTCTGGCAACCATCAAGTAATGGATTTTAACTCCATTTGGAATAGGTTGCAGTGATTTAAGCCCTGCTGCCTGCCTAGGGGAACCTGTCACTTATATTGGAAAGTTTCAGATATTAACAATTACACTCATTGTAAAAACCAATCAGAGAAGACTTAAAGAAAAACACAAACAAAACAATCAAGTGTATTAAATAAAATTATTAAATTAGGAATAAATAAATAAATTAATTTTCATTAACGAAACAAATTTACAAGGAAGGGGTGGATGGAGCTGTTGAAAGGGGAAGGCCCAGACGGACATACTTAAAACAAGTCCAAGACGTGCTCAGAAAAGGTCAGGTCAGGAGTACCAATAATCAACGAGCAAGAATTAAAGGATTAATGAGAGTGGAAGAAGCGCAAGAGGTGTGTCAGGACCTTAGCAAGTAGAAAGATGTGGTCTCTGCCTACCCCGTTGGTAAAAAGGTGTGATGGTATGTACGCATGTGTATTTGCAGTAGTAGTATATCCTAATGAGTTGTCATTAGACTCAATGGCCAACCTTGCCCATTTTTAGGTCATACTAGGTATTACAACTCCAGTTTTAGATTTATTTACAGATTTATTTCTGTATAGGGCAAACACTTACAATTTGTTCCAACTGTCTGCCATAGACAAATAAAAAGTAGAATTACCCATTTCCTAACATAAATCTTATTCAATACTAAATGTGATTGGTACCAACATACAATACTTATGTTTATAAATGAATAGCTGATTTCATAAGAGGAAGAGTAGGTATTACTCCTTACAGAGATTGGTATCTAGAAAGCCTCGCTGCTTGTTTTTAGATAGGACTAAAGTCCAAACTAAGTCCAGTGCTAGCTTATGATGATTTTGAGAAGCTAGGATCCGAATCAAAATTTCACCTACTTATGATATAACATAGATGTGACAAAAAGGGTTAATTCAGTTTTTTCAAAGTGTTTGAGTCATTTATTCAGATAAATTTAAGAATCTTAACCAATGTTTAGTTGCATTTTGTGACCAGAAGATGCAAAATCCACGTTTTATACCTACTTATTTATATGACAGCAATCCATATTGTGTCGACACACACACAAATATTTAACTAAGAGCACACTACACATGAAAGCCCTACTAGTTGAATGGATTGAACTGGTCATCTACCAGTAATAAAACGACACTAAAGTGGTTTCCAAGAAATGAAGTAGAGGTAATAGGTATGTCTAAGGATAACGTAGTATCTACCTACTCCTTCGCTCCGTAGCAATAAAAATGACCTTGTCGTGTAATTGCTGTCTCTAAAAAACCGGCTTCCACGATAAACAATAGCCTATGTATTAGCGACGCTTCGCGTTCATCCAGTGTGATGATCATTCAAGAAATACACTGATAAGCAAGTAAACATTGAAAAGTCTTCGCCAGGAGCCAACGATAACGTATTGTTGATCAAAGATAACAACAACTTTATACGCCTATTATGAGGAAATTAAGAAACTTCCTTGCAAGTCAATAATGTTAATAAAATTATCAGCAAAGGGTTTCTCAGAGAAGGTACATAAACTGTAAAACATGAAAGACCCACCTTGTAAACGGACCACTCCTTTTCGTTATTTGTCCCAGTATTTTTTCCACAGTTCGCTTGTCGCCATTGCGGGCGGCATCTAGCAACTCCTGGCCCCTCCCCATGGCCCATTAATGGATAATATCATACACAAAAACAACACACAGTCCAATCATTTCAATTTTTTACACTAGATTTCACTACTCACTACAACTTCATTGATCGCGGCGCCATGTTTGAGAAATCAAGAATTTTGACGTAAGAGCGCTCCGTAGCGGAGCCAAAGGAATCGATCGCATTCAGCCAGCAATACGATTCGTTCCTGACTTCGTGAACAACTACACAACGATAATATGTCGAAACTGGTGAAAAGGGAATTTGATCTTAAACAAAATCATCAGATTCTTATAATTATTCAATACTAGCGGCTAGCGGCCTCGACGAACTTCGTTCTGTCAAAACTTATTGGCAAGACAGCTGTGAACATTTAGTATGGAAAACTGTTTTGCTTTTATTTATTTTTTTCGTCAATTGCCCAATGTTTTTACACCTATTATCCTATTCCCGATGTAGACAAATCAAAAAACACAAAAATCATAAAAATCAGTTCACCCGTTCTTGAGTTATAAGTGGTGAAACTAACACGACTTTCTTTTATTATGTATTTTATTATGTATTATGGAAAAATACAATGAAAAGGACAATATTGTAAAAAAAAAATAACTTACACGAAGGGCCATGTTTAAAAAAATACTTGGGAAAAACCATGAACAAAAATGTATTTGGCATTCGATAATCCACACAATATATAGCAGCTTTTGTTAAGAAACCATTTTCATATTTTTGTGCTAACGTTGAATATCGCTGGCATAGAAATAGACGTCATCTGACGTCACTACTTTGTATACTTTTTTAAGGAGCGTTTTGGGCAAGCCAAAAAAATATGACTTTTGTTATTACAATATCCAGGGGATTTTTATTGCTATCGGAATATTTCTATTTTAGAGAGCTTTTTCGATAACACAACAGAAAAAATGCCAAATACCAAATATCTGCGCTCCTCACGGTCTTTTGGAAGCCAAATTCTTCATAAAAATATTATTTTCTCAACAGTAGACCACATCTAGATTTGAATTTTTAATCTTTTTGATTATTTACTATAATTTAAATGTTTAGCAAAAAAATAAAGTTTAGCACCTATTTGAGCAGCAACTTACTAGCTTTTAAGTTTTCGGTTTGATGTCTTCAATGAACTACCAAAATTACTTTTTATAAACAAATTTTGAGGTGCGAAAGAAAGACATCTTAATAAGTTCCTATTGTTGAGTGGTAAGGACGCTTCTCAGAAAAAAAGGGACCACAATATTCCTATCTCACTTGTGCTATTATCGTACAGCAGTCCATTCGTTCAGTAATTCATAGTCACTAACGGGTGACACTAGAGGGCGCTACGAAAAAATCATCAAAAGATACTGAGCTCTGGTGCAACACAGCAAAGTAGAAATTAAAACTAGTGCGTTTTACTTGTGTTTGACATTTGAAAAATGTCTGTCAAAGAACTTTATCATTTTCTTCCTGATAACTAAGCGTTGTTGTTATTTAATTCATTGCACTTATTTATGTCCCGTTGCAATAAAATAGGATATTAGTATACACGGACGGAGTGAAGGATTTATGAAATCTTTGGATATTAAAGCGAATGAGGTCGAAATCCAAGCCAACAGCTGATTTTGACATCACAACAAAAATATGATTGTGTTGTGGTCCAAACAATAATTTATAATTTAGCTGTGAAAAGTGGTTGTACTTGTAATAATTGTAGTTAAAATGATCTCTCGAACACGATACTTGAATATAATTGCTATCGTAATTGCAACTTGTGCCGTAGCAGTTAGTCAACAAAGCAAAGAAAGTAAGTAGAAACTTCAATAAGTTTAAAACAATTTCAGTAAGTGTATGTATGTAATGTGTAATTCAGGATTTAATCTTCACTGTCAAAAAATAATCAGTTGATTCAAAAACAACTTTATTACTATTTGTGAACCAGCATTAAATTGTTTTTTTATTTGTTATACCCTCACTCATGTTCTTGTTAGACTAGCCTAATTTACCTACATTAAATTTAAGCTGCCTGGTTCTACCTGCATAACTTTACTTCTGGGCTATAAATTTTTGGTATTTGTATATTTTACAAATACCAAAAATTTATCAGTCACATGCAAATAGCCCCTCATACGCATCAGAAGATTTTATCTTTAAAAAGTACTTATAAAAGGAAATCTAGGCAAATCACAAACTGTATACTGGAATATTCCTTCAAATAAATAAACTTTTTTTTTGTTTTATTTGGTCATTTGATTACTGTGCTAGGCTACCAATTAGCCTGTGTTAGAATTCCTGAATAGTTAGTATCCCCCAGACATATCAAACATATTATTTATCCAGTTGTCACATATAAAAGTTTCTCGGGACGAGTCAAATCAAGACAAATCCTCACCAGCGGATCAGATAGCATCCACAACATTGGGTGCGGTGCAGGAACATTAGCTATCATAACAAAGTTATAGCTAGTCAAAATGATATTATAATCAACTACTAACATACCCAAATATGTAGTTTTAAGGCTATTAACCAATTTTATTAGTTTTACATGCCATTTTAAGTTTCATTACAGAGCAATATTTAATTTAAATTCTAATTTCAAATTCATTTATTTGTCATCACAGGTGGTACATTCTGACGAGTTATAACATTAAAATAGAACTAGAAATATATAACACAATTGAAATTAATACAGTCTTTTTTACTTGGGATTAGAATTACAAATTAAAATAATAATTATAAATTAAAAAGAGTCATTAATGATTCAAATTAAGTAATTAGGTTAGTGTCCACTAGTGTAGATTAATGTCCACTTAACTACAAATAGTGTCAATACAGGGTTATTCATAAACAAATCACAAATAACAATAAATGAAATGTCTATAATTCAAAATTAATGTCCTTAAAGTAGTCATTTAAATCATAATAACATTTTTCCACAAACAATCTCGACAGTACACCTTCAAATCTATTAACATTGTAGTATTTCAGTGGTAATGCGATGTATGTAGGGTTTACTATACTTTATTTGTGCAATTAGATTGTAGTAACTACTCAACTGCTTGTTTTTGACCCTGCATCGCTGTTACTTGTTGATTTAAAAATAATTGAATTATATTGTTTCAGGTGCCAATATAAACATACCTCTTAATAAAGGAATAACATGGACCAACAAAGAGTTATATAGTGATTTCGTTCATATCAATCGATCATCTACCATCCAAGTGGTTTTCACTGATGTCAATAAGAATGTGTCCTTTGTAATATTCCAAGTACATAGTCATTTGTATAATATAACAGTGTATAATAATTCTCTTGTACCAGGATCTTACATATCAGGCACCAATGTAGGACTTTACAGTTCAGTCAAACCAAAGATAGATACATTTTATATTTTAAATCCAAATTCTGATGTAGATTTGAATTTATTCATATCAGTACATGGGTATTTGAGCAAAGGTAAATATCTGCTTTTTTAGAATTGATTTTAAAATATGATTGTTTATGAAGTTCTCTTTGCTATTTAAAGTTGGTATTTAACATTGCCACGAAAAAATATAATCGGATAGTTTCTTCCCTTCTCCTTAGGGCATAAAAAACACGAGGAGAACGCGCTCTGCAACGCGAACGCTTTGAATTGTAAACGTAACATATTGCCACATAGTATAGTTAGTTTGTTAACATTTTGGCTTCTAAATAGATTGATTTAAGTAATTGTCATAAGCATTGTGTTTAAAAATTGTGACGAACAAAGTGTGGTTTTCCCCATTATCATATTTTTGCATAGTAAAGCAGTTTCTTCCTCAATATTAAATGATTTTCCAATGCAATTTAGTTTTAAACTGAATGTCTTTTAGAATATTCTCCTAACTTCTAAAGACAAATTGATTATATATTATTTTCTTTCACATGTGCTATGTTTCAGATCCTATTCCGGGAGGATGTAACATGGAATTCCCAATTCCGGTATCTCCGTTCATATACACTGACTTCCAGAAAGACTTTATCCTCGTAGATGCGGCACCTGCCAAGCGCTATGATGACCAAGTCTGTATTCATGGGAACTCTGTCAATGTTGATTTTTTCATGATGTACTTACCTGAAAGAAACTTTGAGGAAGAAACGTACTTTGATGGAATTAGGAACATGATGACGTTAGAGAAGATAAGGGAAAATGGGAATAGAGTAAGTGGAGGGTATTTTCTACCTATGATAACTGCAAAAAGTATTTGATACGCTCCTCTTAAAATCTAGGTATTCTCTTCAATTTTAACTTGAACGAATCAAAAAATAGCACATTATCATTAAGCACATTGAAGGCCGAGGGCAGAAAAATGGTCCCAGAGCGGCCCAAAAGCTCAAAATTTACCGTTGCTACCATATTAGATCAATTACGCCTGGTACAGTGTGGGCTTCTGAGTCAGATTCCCTGATCTTCTTCCTCGTGTCGTGGCACCGTTTTTCATGGGGACTATATTACTGTAGCCCAGTGCTCCCCCACTGCTATTCCGAGCGAAGAGGCTTAGAGATCTTGAAGTGAGCACCTGACGCGGCACTAGGGCCAAGACAGCAAATTTGCCTATGAAAAGTATATACTTGCGACTTCTTGACCTTTTGTTATGTTAAACCTTTTTTTAGATTGCCAAGAGCAAATGGCCCATGCGTCGAATGCTGAGCGCGTACCCAGGCACGGGGTCAGTGTACGTCGCGGTCGCGTCTAATGTAAACAGTCCCGACTCTTACTCCATTTACGTGCCTACTCACAACTATGCTTGTTCGCCTGTGACAGATGATGGCTGTGAATTGATAGGTTCGTAATTTTAGTATTTGAAGAGAATTCGGTTTGGAACTTGTTTACCTGAGTTAAAACTAAAATAAATATAAAACTACAAAATATTATTATAATAGCTTAAACTTTAGCATTTTTTAATCAACAAAGAAAAAAAAACATGAGTTCTATCAGATTATGAACACATGAAGTTTTCGAAGAAACCGCTCCATTTCGGACATTTTTCCAGCATTGTGAGTGAGGAACCGGATAGTGAATCAGCAAGCACTTTCAAATTAGAACTTAAACGTTAAAGACAAAAAAGCCAGTCATGATAATTAACTTGAAATGTTTGCTATATTGGAAGGAGGGGCAAATGCGACAATGAAAGTTTTAAGGTGCTAGGTAGAAATTACGTCATTAAATCTCAAATAGAATTTACCGCCAATTCTTCTTCATTGCAGATGATATACTGTCCAGATTTATTTGCGCTTCGCTCCTTTTTGTAGGAGTGTTCATGTGCTATTTCGGACATCGCTTCTTTAAGACTGAAATGTTCCTTTTCGGCATGTTAAGTGGCGTCGTAATCACTTACATACTAATCACTCTAATGTCTAATTTGGATAGGCCTGGTAAGTATCCAACGCATAACTTAATAAAAATAATTTGCTTATTATTTTTCCTGAAATAACTTAAGACATTTAAAAGTCTAACATTCAAAGTATTTCAACTTCTGCTATTAACAAACTAGGTGGAGATAGATGCACAAGCTAGCATAAAAATTCATTCCTACATGTTAAGATATTGTAAGTTTTATTTGTTTATTACAAAGGTTTCATTTTTCCTTTAGCCTTACTGTGCGCAGCGGTGCTGTCAGGAGTGTTTTTTGGTGCAATTTGGTTAACATTTTGGTGGTTCTATGGAATACCGGTAATCGCCGTGTTAATACCAGCTCTGAACGTGGGGTTCTTGATGTCTTCGGTCATTTATAACAAGTTTCCAGGTTAGATATTTTGGGCTGCCTAAAAAAACGTATCTTTTATTAAGTTTAAGCTAATCTGGATAAAATTTTTAGAATCTATCTGATTCTCAAAAACAACATATTGGTTAAAATTGAAAATATTTTTAACACTATAAAAGTAGATTGCTAAGCGACAAAGCTAGTAATATTTTAGGGGGAGTCGTTGACGTTTTTATATTACCTACTATACGTAAATATAAAACGTTTAATGAATCACTGTCGTGAACACGATGATCTTATAGTTGATGTAACCGTCTGAGAACCAGACTATTACTTTTGGAAAAAAGATACTTTAATGTAATTTTACTGTCGGTCGTTTGCGATCACCAATGATAAGTTACTGATGTCTATTAATATTAACCAAATTGTTTTAGGTGATTTAATAGTTCTTCAAGAAGACTTCAACTTCTGGACTCTGTTCATCTTGATCATGCTGCTAACGTCCATGATCCTGGTCTCAGTGGCCTTCGTGTCCAACATACTGTGCTGCGCGGTTCTCGGCGCGTACGCAGTAGTATACCCTATCGACTTCTACTTAGGGTCCAGTTTGAAGTACCTTGTTATTAATACGATCAGAAGAGCTACCGTGCCCAAATTCAGCAGAGCTGTGCTTATGCCGCCTTTTGAATGGAAGGGTAAGCTTTTTTTTTTTTAAGACTGCCGAGACGGTCAATATTTGGAAAAATACAATGTACTCGTCGTAGATCCATATTTTGCAGTATTAATTATATTGTGTCCGTTAATTTGGTTTTTATAATGAACAAATTAATATTCTTTTCACAGTAAAGCACTCGAAAAACAGGAGGTAGAAAAAATCTCATAACATTTATTTTAAAGTTAATTTCCGATCACAATTTACGAAAATCTGACCCCGCATCCTACATTCTTGACAATTTTCATATCTTTCAGATGCAACGATGATAGTACTATGGGTGGCGCTGGCGGTAACCGGGTTCCTCTTCCAGCACTACCACAACCGTAGCCGCCCGCCCTTCCCGCCGCCCCCGCGCAGCGTCCGCCCTGGGATGCCGGAAGGTTCTATATACGGCGCTTTTCCTACCACCAGGTATGCAATTTACCACCCAATGAGGTTTAATATTTTGCTTATTTTAGGTACAGTCAACAGCAGAAGTTAATGATGATTAAATAAAGTTTCATATCTATTTTATGAATGAAAAGTTGCATAAAAATACCAGTTTTAACAGACATTAATCAGTTCAACATTTCAACTACTTATACTTTTTATTTTTATGTTATGTTCATTTTGCCATTGCAAATAAATAAATCATTTTAAGACAAAAAAAAACATGATCGAAAAATCGCTGTCTCGCTCAGTTATAGACATATTACGGAATAGCATCAGTCTTCGGCTAATATCTATTTTACAAATATTATAAATGCGAAAGTTTGTGAGGATGTATGTATGTATGTTTGTTAGTCTTTCACGCAAAAACTACTGAACGGATTTGGATGAAACTTCACAGTTATACAGCTTATACATCAGAATAATACAGATTTTATGGGATTGGGCCATTATATGTGACGATGAAGTCCACGCGGGCGAAGCCGCGGGCGGAAAGCTAGTAAGAAATAAAAGTTAGAGATTACGGGGGAATGACCCAAAGGTACTTTTAGAAAATATATAGAATAACAACTCGTAATTTACACTGACTTATCTAATAAAAGCAAATGCTCTAGAAACTTCGCTCTTATCTTGCTTTTTATACGACTCAATAATTTAAAAGTACAATAACTTGATAAAGGGGGATTAACTGTCAATATTACCAACCAATACGTTCTTTCTTTTTTCTTCTTTGTGTTTTGTAATTTTATAAAAAGACACTATTCGCTAGCGTACAATTTTTTCCTAAACTATCTCCGACTTACATCACATTTGTTTGTCTTTCTTCCAGAAACTTCATCCCGTCAATCCATGTCTCCAGTCCAGTCGTGGTGAGAAGCCTGGACGAGAGGACGCCGTTGTTGTCTTAGGTATTTTACTTGTCATATTTAACGTCGCTCTTAGCACCACTGTGCACGGAAGCGTTGCTGCATCGTCGCGTACAATCGCATCACAAAGTCAAAAACAAAAAAAAAGAGATCACATAATTATAGTACCTACTTATGTATAGTATTATCTAATTAACCGAAAAATAAATACAATGTGCAACTGAGTCCGACAATAAATCAATACGTGGCTCCCGCTGCTTTCATACAAAACTGCAAACTCCTTCGACGGAGCAGCGACAAGCGCTTGCAGCGACAGTACCGCTTATGGTTATAGATGTTATCTGTGCATCACTACAGATCATCAAAACTATTTTATCTTCTCTTTTAGATACCATAATGGAAACCTAGGTGGTTTCTTTATAGGTGCATAACGATTATTTAATAAGTTTATTCGGGGTCTCGATATGTAATACTCATCTCGTCTTAACGCATACTCTATTCAATTAGTATTGGGCCACCTTCGAAATCAAGATATCAAAAACCACACCACAATTTCATGAAACGATACTGCTATTTCGTTAAATGTAAAGATGGACTTAAAGAAGCGTTGATATTTGTTTCGTAAAAATATTACATCAGTCAGTGCTTTCTATTTTCTTAACTAACTGTTTTTAACTGTTGATAACTGGTTTACTAAAATCGTTAGTGCATGAATAATGCACTCAATTATATTGGGACTTGTAGCCATGGCTATGGTGTTAAACTGCATGCTTCAAATAACTAAACTATAATTGAATACAATCTTCCATTTTTCTAATAGAATAATCATTATAGTAGTAATTGTTCTTAGGTAAAAATAAAAGACAATATTGTTACCGCTGCAGTCGTCGCGCACTAAGAAATGCCTTTTGACAGATGTCAATAGCAGCAGCTTCATTTGAATATTTGCTTCGTTTCGTATAATTTGACAATACAAAAAAACTTTAATTTTTTATCTTTACCGTTGTAAAAAAAAAAGAAGTCTATCTGGTAAATATTTGTTTCAGTGTCTAGAAAAGATGGCACTGATTGTAATTACAACGATAAATATTATTTGGCTTTAAAGGAAATCAGATAAATAAATAAATACGTTTTTTACTTTTAAAAAAGCTGTCAAAAAGAACCTCTTTGCGGGCAACGACTCGGTGAACCTAATTGATATTATATTTTTATTAAGTTTGAATATTACCTAGTATACTGCTTGTTTATTTCCTTAAAAAATCTTTCTTCTTTACATGATTACTTCTCTCTTATTAAAATTACAATAAAAAACCAAAAAAATATTTTTAACATTTGAAAGACTGTTCATAAATGTGATGTTTAAGTATACGCGAAGTCATTTGTTATTTACAATAAGTTCAATGAATAAATGATAAATTAATAAGATGCATATTTATTTTTATTACTTTAAAAGACAGCACGGCCTTTTAGGATTTATTGACTTTTTCAGTCAAGGAAATTACAGTTTGAAGTATAGCAGTTACAAAATGACGTTTGCTGCATTGAAATAACATGGTTGTAACCGTCTCCGTTAAGGGTGACATGCGTGCCAACAAACTCACCACTGAGGATGCACAAGACGCGAAGTGGGCCAAGAAAATAAGAAAGGCGGACCCTGGGACCCCACACACCAGTGTGGGTTCACAACCGGGATAGACCGCACGGATGATGATGATGATGGAACCGTCTCTAGATTTGTCTTAGGTTAAGTATTAAGACGATCACTAACATTCAAAACACAACTTCGATATCTATCGTCGCCTTTCAGTTAGACATAGCATGCGCTCATAGCGCAAGCGCAATCATTAACCATGGTTTAAATAGATCATACAAATGACAAACAAATACATACATATATAATGCGATAAAAATTTGGGGTCAAATGCAACAGTTTTTTTATATGCTTCTGTTAGAATCTCTTTAACCGGATTGAATAAATAAAGTTATTTTAAAACCAAACAGATGTCTCGCTACCACAGAATAATTGCATTTTATTTAAGCTGGTCCCATTCAATCGGTCTAATTCGGCGCTTCACTATTCCTATGCGAAAGATTACCCATTCAAATCATGTGCAGTGTCCCTTCTGCCAGGGACGGACAGACAGACAAAATCTAAACCAATTAAGGGCGTTGATAATCTATACAATTGTTGATTACGCCGAACGGCAGAGGGAGCTGCTCGCTTGCGTGTTTTTGATGGGATTCCACTAGAGGAATATATACAGGCTGATATTGATTGATAAAACAATTCAATTGAAAATTGTATTACAAATCTTACTATTAAGGCAATGAAAATAAAGCCTATTCTTACCTTCTAATTTTATACTTTTGATGTAACTAGTTCACTGTTGCTTGTTAAAAAAAAAAAGTAGCAAAAAAAATTTTTGGACTGACTTGTATGTTTCGATATTATGAAAAATTATAAAGAACGAGGGTTTCTAATAGAGCTGAAAAATTAATAAATAAGTTTGAGCACAAACGATAGACAATGACTGTTGACAACGTAAGATAAGATACGATATTCTTACAAGTAGGCACGTACAAGTTTGTACGTTGTTTTATTGTTGTTGATTACATATATTGACTTAACGAAGGCAGGTTTACCCTTCTGTTATTTAAACTAAAAACTATGAAGAATAACCGATCCAAGCAACAGTCTGCTAACAGACATCAATGCTAGTGGTTCTTTGCGTTATACGGCGCCCTCGTAACCACTTCGCTAAACGAGCCGTCAAAAACACCATGTATATTCATACTCTACTCACCTCGACGCAGCTTAGATCAGTATAATGCCTACAATGCAACACGTTTAATCCCATCCCATTGTTGCTGCACCCTCCTATTGAAACTTGCAACGAATCATTTAAATCAACAAGAGGCTTTATGCGAATGAAATAAAGATGTAAATTGTTTTGCAAGATTTGTTGCTGTCTGTAGCGTACCCTATGTGAATCTCCACGCTTACTGTTGAAGAGAGAAAGGAATACAATTTTAGCTGTTAATAATTGTTAAATATTGTTGATTTTACTCATTACATCGGCTGTTCCATGTTGTAGGTCCTCTGGGATGGGCTAAAATAACAAAACATACCCTGGACTACATCCCAAATGGGATTGTCAGAGGTAAGTTAACTGTTCCCGTCATCATGGTAAACGGAACACTGCAAAAACACTTCGCCGAGCTTATCTGAACCCAAGACTGAGCTAGAATTATAATTCTGTCATAATGTCACTCGAACGGTTGGAACTTATGCAAACTATAGTTTGTAAGATTTCAAGTATAAAAATAATTAAACACTCACCAACGCTCTCTGGAGAAGTTCTTCATTTTTCTTTGTAGTTTTTCTCTGGATATCTTCCAATAGCCATATTCAGTGGGAGAATTGTTTAAAATCGTGGATTTATTTTAATTCACATCAAGTATACAGTCTTATTATTAATGAAAAACGATTTTTGTAACCAATTTATTCGTGTTTGTTGCTTTTAAGAAAAAAAACTTCTTTCAGAATTTGTGCTAGAGGCATTATGTGCCAGTTTATTTTCTACTCTGATCAACTGTGTCATTATTAAATTAATACGGTTTTAAAAAAGTACTTAAGGAGGTTTAGTAGAGCTCTTATTAAGTATGTCTATATGAACGTATTTAAGGTAATTTATGACATTTTCGTATTGCATCTTTACACACTGTCATCGAGTTACTGTTAATTATATTACACGACTTGACCCTACGCAAAATTAATATGTACCGCCCAAATACAGTTAACAGCATAATTTCCTGGGGTGGCAGCACTGTAGCAATAAGGTCGACTTTCCCGCTTTCTGCCGCCATCTGCCGGGAGCTATTGTTAATAATATTTTATTTCATATTAGGCTATTGTTGTGCAATTGGATACACTCAAGTGTTCCCATTCGTCATTATAAATGATCATAACTTTGTTTGGGGTCGCTGTATTGGGCTTGTTTAACCAATACTATTATTATGAAGAGTATCTCGCATTTTTGCATTGGATTATATTGACTTGACCATAAGCCAATAATATGAATATATTTTTTATCTGTAATAATGAACAATTTAGAAGTAAAACAAAAAGTAATGGTTAATGCAATATTTATTAATAAATTTCACTGTAATCTCCTCAATCTATATGCACTTATAATCGAGTAATAATTTATTTTACACTTACTTCCATCCTACTTACTTTACATACAATTTACCATCTACACCACGTTCATATTGCATTTATTTATTCTTAATGAAAATATATATTATAATTTACATTTATTTAAAATGTAAAGTAAGACTCACTCGCTGAATACCAGCAGCTGCTGAATCTTTTGTAAACAAACGAATTTTACAACAATTTTTACAAAGGTAGGGTATACAATTTTGTACATGGTTTTAAGTGTTCCGAGTTCAAATATGTCATCCGAAATGTGATTTAAAATACTGTTACTTTCCTGGTAAAAATAATCTATAATTTACTACATTATAATCACAGCAATATCGATCTCCTTACCATAAGTAATAAATAATAAAATAATTCGGTGTGTGCTATAGAACTGCGAATCAACAGATACTTACAACATCTATTAGTGTTATATTATACAATAATAATGCAAACATGATTAGTTGGCGACAATTTGAAATGCTCGCCGAGGGCTGGGGTGTGAAACAAATCGCTGTAACGAAGCCCATTGCGTAGTTTTTTTTCTCTGTATCATTAATATTTTGCACCCCCAACGCATACATCAAAGAAATAAAGGGTTGTATTCGCAAAGGGCGAGTGACACTTAAATTATTACCCAACGTTGGCACAAACAATTTACATTTTATTTCCCGCTTTGCGTCCGTCGCACGGGATTCTTCTACTCAACAATAGATGGCGCTTACTTAATATTTACATACAACCTATTGCTTTCCATTCTAGCTTAATCTAAATAGACCATGTACTATGAAATGTACCGCTT
This sequence comes from Udea olivalis, assembly GCA_947369235.1. Classification (NCBI taxonomy): domain Eukaryota; kingdom Metazoa; phylum Arthropoda; class Insecta; order Lepidoptera; family Crambidae; genus Udea; species Udea olivalis. The sequence goes on from OX376355.1 coordinate 10,176,251, forward strand.
TGTTACGTAACACAATGCAAATTAAATAACTATTATTCCGCTAGTAACCTGAACTTGAGTTAGATACATTTCATTCTACATGGCTTTACTTAAGTCTAAGTTTGAACATCATCAGTTGCGTCTTAACTTTTATGAAGTATTGTACAAAAATGAAAACGCACCATAGACAAAATCAATATCACTGGGCTGAACAGTCTCTTACGATACGGAGTTTTCCATGTCGGCGGGTATGTTGACGGCGTCATGTCCCGCGGTCATGTTGAGTGCGTTCATCGAGAGGTCTGCGTAGTTGTGCGCGATGTCGCCGCTAGATGGCGACTCGATCGGGTTCTCGGGCATCGAGAGCAGTCGATGCGGGAACCCGAATAGCTGAGATCACTGAAGCCGACCCCAGTAGTTGGATGCGAGGTCGGGCCCCTGCGAGGGTATTTGCACGGGCACGCTGACTCCCGCCGATATTACACCTACGGACAAAGAGACGGTCAATAATGCGGGAAGGCGATGCGATTCGTTATGGCTTTGTCGAGTACGTTCTCGAACGCGTAAATCGAATTTGAACAAGAGTAGGTAATCTTATAAGCTGTGGAGATTATTGATAGGGTTTTGTTTTTATTTTTAAAGTATAAAATAACAATTTAGTTTTTTCATATCACGAGCGTAGAGGACCGACGTTAAATATTATAAAATAATAGTTGTCTACTTACAAGTAATTTGGAATTTAGTACCAAAGAAAATTTTCCCCAAGTAATTAAATTATTAACTAAAATTACGCAATAAAATGGGATACTTTGATTTCCCGTTCTGTTTTCATATTGTAACGAGACGTGGGCGAGGTGTGCAATTTAGACTCATAGATAAAGAAAAAAGTAGGTATATACTCGTACTTTGTACGAACTATAATTGAATGGTATTAGGAAAAAGCATTATAATCTCTATGACGGGAACACCCTAAAATTCCGAAACACTTAATTCCGAATTTAAATATTCCGAATTTCAGAATTCCGAATACGTAGTCAAAAATAAGAAAGTTATTTTTCCGAAAGTCACAAATGCAAAATTTCAAATTTCCGGCTTTCATTAGTACGAATAATTAGAAATCCGAAGTTTCATTGACCCGAAAAACAATATTTCAAATTCCAAATTTCCGAAAATTCATTGAAAATTAAAAATAAAATAAAAATATCATAAACTTTATAATTATTATTTATGATAATTCGGATTATTGTTGATTCGGAATTTTGAGGATTCGGATTATTGTGGAGTTCGGAATTCTGACTTTCGTACCTATGAACGTTCGGAGTTTTGAAATTTCGGATTATTAATAATCGGACTTATAATAAGTCGGAATTTCGAGTTTCGGAATTCTGAATCATTCAAGTGATTGTGACTTTCGGACCCCTCTATGACATCTTTTGCAAGTCTTAGTTTTAGTGCGTAGAATTCTTACTTTGTGAATGTAATTATCATCATCATACCATTACGACTACTTATGTCGCAAACGGGGCAGTCAAAGACAAGTGACTGTGGCCGTCTTAGTGAACGGAACACTCAAAAGCCCACTTTTCACCTATGGTTAATACCATCGAACATGCATGCATGATTCTGATAAACCCAACATGGTAGGTAGCCTTCCGTCATAATCCGCGTTGATTTGTTTTTTATCAATCTTTTCCATCACCGGAGAGCTGGTCGGAAATTTTACAATGAACACAAAATATATTTTGACGGCACGATTGGCGTAGTGCGCTGTAGCACGGTTTCTCGCCTCGATTTCCGTAGTGTCCCGGGTTCGATTCCCAGTCGGGTCAATTCAGGAAACGATCTTTTCTGAATTGACTCGGGTCTGGGTGTGCTGGGAGACGCCCCTAGCTTATTTCCTTGTGTGGTACCTCGTAACACAGGGATTTAATAATCCCTACTTCGAGACCATTACAAGAGGTGTGTTGTCTGGCGCATATTTATTTATATGGTTCTGGCCAGATTTGTATTATTCCATTTCTAATCTCATTTATGCAACTATCTGAATCATTATCAATAGCCATCAGGAGAACTTATAGAACCTGTAGTGTCCTGTGTGACCTGTAGTCTTCAGTCCACCTGGAATGAGGCCTACCCACGTGCATCTTTCAGTAAGTGGTCCTTTATTTCCCAACGGTTTAGTTTGCCGAGCAATTTAGCTAAGTACCTGAATTAAAGCCTTAAGTCAAAATGGACAACGCAAGGACGGAGGGTCTGTATGAAAACCCACTTTTTTGACGTCTTAACAGCCCTGAGCGATTCTCCATTCCTCAATGAATTTGAAATAAGTGTATAGACAATAGAATAATAGATGAAAATCTTCTTGATTCTGCAATATTGATAGAGCGCAGACTATTCATGAACCAGCGTCAAAACACGCGTCATTGATTTCGCTGCACGTCTGTGATGCGAATACCGCGTCATATTAGGACATCTGCTAATTCGAACATGTCAATCAGTGCGAACATGGTAACTCTCTGAAACCTATTACCCCACGTCCGTCACGCATCACCGTCGGCATACGTCTAACGGGATTCCGATTGCGTTCCGTTTATTACACACAATCGCGTTATCTGCCGGCTCGATTACCGGCCGTCAGCTGCCCGCACGATATTACGCCGTAATTTGAATATACGCTTAGAAACCAGGATTTGCCAATGGACCAGGGTTTATTGGGAGCGGATGGCGAATTTGGTAAGCGCTTGAGAATTGACGAATTTCGGACCGAAATTCTTCGTAACGGCCACTGGGAGGTCGAATGCCGTCCGCATACCTACAAAGCACTGATTCACAAATTCGATATTTTTTCCGAAAATACGTATTTTCTGCATCGTAGTATTCCCCTTTTCAATGTAGCGCCAGTTAGGTCATTTTGAGCTTTTGAATAGTTTTTCAAAAACATCAATACATGCAGGATATATTTTCAAAGGTTAGAAATCGAAATAATGCCACGTCCTTTCCCCAATCATAGATTTTAATTAAAATCGCGAGTATCTCCCGGCACCGGACCGTTCCGATTGTTAGATCGCCGGACGCCGGAATGCGCCGTTCGCGTAATTAAAATTGCGGTAATATTGTTTTGATGTGCAATTTATTATAACTGAACCACAAAGCATTATTAGAAACATGACGCTCAATTTACTGCAATCAATTTCCAATAAATATTCGTCGGCTTCGCGGTATTCAATTAATTTATCTATTTTAATTTCGTTGTTAGATTAAACGATTTGTTCTTTTTGCGGTCTGTTTAAATATTCGTTTGAACTAGATTTGAACATGATTATGAATGCTTTGTTGTGTATAATACCTTTTTTTTTCATTTATTGGAAAACTCTGTAACTACTATGCTTAATTGTGAATCGCGTTTCAGAATTCGGTCGTGAGTTGAGTAGGACAGTAAATATTTCATATTCTCAAAAACCCAGGCTTGTCTGTTCTCCGCCAAACGGAGTCCATTCAATCTGACTCCTACTTTCCTGAATGCACCGATACCGATAACCAACCACCTCGAGCTCCTAGGTATGGAACTCTCTTCCAACCTTAACTTTGGTAGCTCTATTGAGTTGAAAGCAAAAACCGCTGCCAAAAACTTGGTATCCTCTTTAAGGTTCGGCGATACTTCACACCGGAACAGCTGCTCCACTTGTATCAAGCACAAGTTCGGTCGTGTATGGAGTACTGCTGCCACCTGTGGGATGGCTCTGCCAAGTACCAGTTGGATGCAATGAACTCAGTGGACCGAAGGGCTAGGAGACTCATAGGCAACGATGCGCTCGTTGGAACCAAACTTCAGAGTTTGGAGCATCGGCGTAAAGTCGCCTGTCTATCGGTTTTCTATAAGGTGTATTTTGGAGAGTGTGCGCAGGAAATACACAACCTGATACCACCGTCTACTTTCTACCACCGGACCAATAGACGCCGGAAGGGCTTCCACCCCCATGTGGTTGACTTTCCGACAGTCCGTACCCAACGGTTTGCTTCGTCTTTTCTGGTACGCACCACTAGGGAGTGGAACGCTCTCCCTGCGTCTGTGTTTCCGGATACTTACAACCTTGGTGTCTTCAAGGCCAGAGTGAATACGCATTTTCTGGGTAAGCGTGGTCCACCATCGGCCTCGTCATCGCTTACCACCAGGCGAGACTGAGGCCAAACGCAAACCCATTTTAAATAAAAAAAAAATAATCATAACACACTGCTGCCATCCCTATAATCTTATTATGAAAATTTTAAATAAATCACTTAATATTGAACACCTCACGTATACCTACAATGTGTCAAACTCAAAAGAAACCGTTACGATTCTGCGTTCCGCCTACAAAATTCCCGCCTACGCGCAGGGCTGTCACAGTTTTCCACAGAGCACGAAGGTAGTAATATGGCGCCATTTTCCGGGCGACTGCTCGGCTCTAGTCTATGTTTCGCGCGTGCAGCCGCGAGATAAGCCGAGTGCGTTATAGGTACATACATTACGCATTATCTGCCTCATACAGCAGTGGGTTTGCTCAATGGGTAGTGTGCTATGAAATTTTATATGTTTATGAGATATTAATATTTTGGTAAGTTGATGTTATCAAGTGACCTGTAATGACGGGCGGAACCTAGCGGCTAGTAAATGAACTATGAGGCGCTGGTATCTTCCTTACCTAAATATTTCAAGTAACGTTAATACACCCATTTAAACCCAAACAAAGCAAAGAAGGTGAAACACTTGCGAAGTTTCACATTGAAGGGCTCAAAAGCGATAAAAATGATTAAGTAGAAAAAATATATTTTGTAACTAGCTTTTCACCCGCGGCTTCGCCCGCGTGAACTTAATTTCTGTAACATATATATTTTTATGAATGGTAGCCTCTGTGTTTTATTCTGATGTATAAACTGTATTACTGTGAAGTTTCATCAAAATCTGTTCGGTAGTTTTTGCGTGAAAGAGTAACAAACATCCTCACGAACTTTCGCATATAAAATATTAGTAATATTAGCATAATGTTACTGTTACGCTTGTACAGCTTACACTCACAAACACCTTCATGTACCTTAATTTGAACTTTATGACTTTGACTTTAAGCGTAAACATATTTAAAATATTGGAACTCGTTAATTGTGTTGAAATATTATTTACTACATGTCGAAACTCAAAATACATTTCGCGTACGCAAATGAAAAAATATCTCAATGTATTCACTGAATCCGCAAAGAATGGAGCCAAAAAGCGAAAAGTAGAACAAATCCGCATTATTTAAAACCGCGCGAAGCTGGAAGTGCAGCCGTGGAAAGAGTAAATGAAACGAGAGCGTGCATTTTGAATCGCGAAAAACTCTTTTGTTCGCGGTGGAAGCGCGGAACAATGCCGCCAACCGCCCCAAACAACAATAATTCATACCGTTTTCCGCCACCTACGGCTAAAAATGTCCGCCGCGTGATATATAATATCAAATGGGAAAGTTACCGCTTTTTAAAACAATGGAATGCCCTAACGTCGACGCCTCGCGTCTCGTTCCTTTTTTGAATAACAAATCTGCGATTTTTCAACTTGCTTCGGTTTTACGGATTCATCTCGCGACATATTTACCTACTCATACAAACAGGGGACTTACGAGTACTACGATCAAAGGCGTACGAATAACGATACCTACACGGGAAATTCGAAAAAGCCAAAAAACATATTAAAACCGGTTTTCTAAATTTTCTTTTATTTAATGTAATGAAAAAACAGAAAACTTTTCAATGTACTTTTTATTTCAAGGAGCTGTAATTCCTTAGGGCTTGATTATAATTTTGCTCGATAAAGTGAAATTAGTGCACAATAATTTAAGCCAAATAAGATTCATAGAATTACAAAAAAGTCATACAAAAAACAAAAGTAAAATATGTGGGTGTAGACTTATTTAATTTTAAGAATCGGTGCCGTTCGGAAAAAGCCATTTCGGAGGCGAAAGTAATAGCATACCGCCGCAATTTCACTATTTGTTAGCAAAAGCATTCGATATTCAAAATCAATTTAAAAGCCATTTGTAAGGAACAGACAACGGCAAATCCAATCGGGGCATGGACTCCTATTTTTCCCGGTTTTTCCTTTTATTTCCCTTCCCCGTGGCGGTCTTCGAGCCAGACGCCCCTCGCTCTTGAGTCAGCGTTTTTTTTAAACATTTTATTACGAAGTTGGTAAATATTTACCGAGGCCTCTCATCTCTGCGTCCATTTTCGGATGTTTCTATATTATTCAAATACACTTGACGATCCGTGCCCTCATCTGGGCTTAGAATAATTACTGAGCGACGCCAATCAAAGCTTTTTAAGTGATTGTTTTGTTTAGCTACATAGTTATACATATTTTTATTGTGACTTACGAAATTAATCTAACCATTTATTCAATTTCGAGCTCTTTCAGTTTGTAAGTTAAAATGTACCTATACTTATTGTTACTATTTGAAATAGGTACAGGTTAAATCTTAAGGCTGGGATTTAGCGCGCCGCACGATAGAGCATTCGGTGGGCCACTGATTAGTTCTGCGCGAACGGAGTAACGCCGCGGCTTCCTTCTGTTTTCTGATATATATCGTGTTTTGGAAAAGTTGTCGCCTTAGTTAAAGACACTATATAATACTACTACCTACTCGTACAATTTTTTATTTGCTAAAATACTTTAAATTTAGTAGTTATCTTCAAACAAAGTCGAATCAAATATTGACAATCTTGGGAAAACATAGCCTCAAGATCCTACCTCCAGATCGGTTAAAGTGCCTTTGTCCATGATGCATAGTGCTTATAAGACATAAAATGCTACAACTGTTTATATTTCACATCTAAAAAGTGCTATACACATTTATCAAACGGTTATATTTGATCACGATTTATTATTACATGTATTACTTAAACTTAAAAGAACCATCAAAATCGGTTCACCCAGTCAAAAGTTCTGAGGTATCAAACAAACAGTCGAATTAGGAACCTCCTACTGTTTTGAAATCGGTTAAAAATTTATTCGTCGTATAAAAACACATTCTATTTACATTTTTTTAAATGTTATAATAGTTGAACTCACCAGTACTACCGGTGGGTTGTGGTTGCGAGTAGGCGGCGTGTTGTTGGTGTGCTGCGGGCGCGCGGGAGTACCCCCCACCGCCGAGCACGTCACCGAACATATACGGGTACCCCCCATCGCGCTGCTGCAGGCACGATGAGGACAGGCCTCCGGACATTGGGCTGGGGAAATAGAAACTGTTAGCAAGGGCAGAAAGATTTCAAGTTGATCACAACAAAGTGAGATGCATTCCTTTAACCAAATTCTTGCAGGCTCATTTTCTTGCAAATTCTTTAACTTGCGACTATAGATCGACCTTTTGTAGTTTAAAACTATCTAACATGTTAAACATGACTTCGACTTGAGACAAATGAGTTGTTAATGACCATAGTCCATACCATTTAAGTTTCACACCAAGCAAAGTAGCTGATTTGACGGCACTGTTATCAGTTTAACAATTTAACAAGTTTCATTTTAGCCAAGATGTACTTGATCCTAATGTTTTTGAGTTGCCAACATATTCGTTATAAATACACAATTTGAAACTTTCGTACAACTTCTTACTATTTGCAAGCAATGAATGTTGCGAAAGGGAAAAGAAAGTGTCAAGGAGAGCATAATAAAATTCATTCCACAGACTGAACTAAGGGAAAACTTCTCTTTCGACTAAGTTAATTTGCCCGACGACAAAAGCTAAAGCCCGTAGTTCACTATTAAAAATCAATTCAAGTGGAAACGCTGCGACCTTCGGCTCTCAGCGTCTCGCCGATGCAATGGCGGGAAACGCAAGGAGGCACGACCTTTGCCGCTCGATTTCGCGCGCAATCTAATTAATTTTCGCCGCTCGACGTTAGATGGCGTTGAGAACACGGAACTCCTTGTTACCTTTTTGCGCTGTCTGTGGAAACTGAGGTAAGTAGTTTTACATGAGCAATTTTTGAACCACTTTAGTTTTTCCGCTGAATTGAGCGCGGAAAAGAAGAATAATGTGGTTTTATGTGTTCTAATGTTAAGAAAACGATGGTGATTTATACAGAGAGTTTAATTTGATTTGTTTTTTAAAGTTGTCCTCAGATTTCTCTTCTAACGCCTAATAATAATAATTAGTACTTACTTAATTGACTCATTGACAAACTCCAGAGTTTGGAGCATCGGCGTGAAGTTACCTGTCCATCGGTTTTTTATAAGATGTATTTTGGAGAGTGTGCTCAGGAACTACATAACCTGATACCGCCCTCTACTTTTTGCCACCGGACCACTAGACGCTGAGAGGGCTTCCACCCCCATGTGGTTGACTTCCCAGCAATCCGCACCCAACGGTTTGCTGCGTCTTTTCTGGTCTGCACCGCTAGGGTGTGGAACGCTCTCCCTGCGTCTGTGTTTCCGGATACTTACAACTTTGGTGTCTTCAAGGCCAGAGTGAATAGGCATTTTCTGGGTAAGCGTGTACCACCATCAGCAATCGCTTACCACCAGGCGAGACTGAGGCCAAACTCAAACCCATTTTGAATTAAAAAAAAAATGTAATAAACGCTCAATTGTGTCCATTCACAGCCACGTTGCATTAATAAATTTCTGATCGTATTTGGTTATCTCTTGATATGAGCCAGCAAGAAGTTGATAAAAAGCATCTCCAAAATAATATCTAGTTTATACGAAAAATTGAGCTTGTTTATTCTGAATTATTAAACGTTTTTTTACTTAAAACCCTTGCTTCATACTTTAAATTCTATTGTGCTACATTCTACTTTCTTAAGACCATAATCAGCCCCTAAAGTCTACACAGTTTCGTCTGTTATCTCATGTAGTTTATTTTGTAAAGTAAATCAAAGAATCACATCATGTTATACCAAGATAGAAAAACCTTTCTTTATGGAAGATCTCCAAAGATTCAAGACTTACCTATACGTCTCGCCCATGGTGGCGATCGGTTGCGGTATGGGGCTATACATGGAGTTGAACCCCCCATTGAGGGGCAGCCGCGGGGCCGGCGGCGCGGGGGGTGAGGCAGCAGGGGCGTCCCGCCGTTGGCTCCGCAGCTTCTCTTCTCGACGCCACTTCGCTCGACGGTTGGAGAACCAGACCTGTTGGAGAGTGAGATAGTCAGTTGTGATCACGTATGAAAAGCTTGTACAGGGGCCTCTTTACAAGCCCAATATCCATTCAGGTTCAGTCCTTAAACTGAGCTAGCGTCAATTTCGTATGATCTTTCATTTCCAACCAGTCAGCCAATTCATGTTATATGAATGGGCCTTATTACAATAGCTTTATAAGAGATATGTTAATATACAATAAGTTGTAAGAGATTGTGATAAGGGCCCTGTATGGCTTTAATAAAAAGGTGGTAATTAATAACTATTATCTTAAAATAAACCTAAAACCGTACGGAATATTAAAAAAGACCGGAAAGCATCAGGTAGCTTAATATTTTTTGCGTGAAAGCTTATAGCGTGGATGCCGCCATGTTTCGACTAATATGTTACATGCTTAAAGTTACCACTAGATCGCGCCCCCTCTGCCATGTTATTAACCTACTAATTGGTAATGCACTTATAATTAATACTTTAATAGGCCACGGCGCCGTGACACGCTACTTGCTGATTAATGTTATTATTACGCAATTTGTAAGAAACTTGGTAAATGGTGAGCACGTTGACATTAAACATGTTGTCTGCTAAATTGATAGTATTTAGGTATCGTAAATAAGTCCTTCTCTGTTTAGAGAACAAAATGTACCTAATGATAAATAAAAGGGGGGAAAAAATAAATGGTTTAGACTTAAAAGGTTGTTTATTATTACAGTTGAAAATCGATTGTTTAGTTAGCCCACTCATTATTAAGGTCTGTAGAGAACAGTAAACAGGCCATATGAAACAACAATTGTTAATGTAAATTCAGATTACGCAGCAAACATTCTTTATTATTTAGCAAGTTCGCGAACAATTCAACCGATCCAAGCGTGGACACAATATTGTGACATTGAATTGCGTGAAACGGAACGCGGTCCCGGAAGTGGCCCTCACGTGCGCGTCACTTCCGCCGCCGACAGTCATGGCGACGGCAATATGGCGCCCCGGCCCTTCCCGCCCTGCGAAAAAGGCAGGCAGACTAACATGACGTTTCTTAACAGATATTATTAGTAGAGAGTCTTTAGTCTTTCTTCATCTAGTTGCGTAACACGTTCGGAAATAAAAGATAAGTAAATGAAAAGGAGAGTAACATACATTAAGTACATAAGACGTGGTATTCAATGACATGGGGAACCTTCGAAAACCGCACTCCGATAATCGTGTTTGGTTCTTTCGTTTGCAGGTATTATTCGTTTAGCTCTACCTCATTGGTTTTAGATTTAGATACTGGAGGTGATCACGATAAGAGAGCAGTAATATCTATTTAGTAATGATCAAAGGAATTGGTTTGACAAGCCCGTTGGCAAATTAAAGGTCCAAAAGTCAAAAGACATGACAGTCCTGAGGTTTTTATTTCATAATGATTATCTATAAATAATAAATAAAAGAAACTTATCATAACTTAAGAACGGGTAGACCGATTTTTATGATTTTTGTGCTTTTGGATTTGTCTACATCGGTTATAGGATAATAAGTATTAAAAACATTGGGAAATTGACAAAAAAGAGCAATAATATTTTTCCATACTAAATTTTCACAGCTGTCAAGCACTTGCCAATAACTTTAGACAGAACGAAGTTTGTCGGGGCCGCTAGGTATTTATAGATACTCATAGTTCACTGTTTCAACTTATTCCTAATCCTACAATATTCCTTCCTAGCGCCATACAAAGAACGCTTACGTAAAAAACGTTAATTACGTCCTCTCTCCACCGCGGCTATATTTCTCTTGTAGGAGAAAAGGGAATTTCACCAGTAGGCGCTTTCAAAGAGCCGGCTAGGAGGCAATATGTCATAATATTATTGCTTTGCCCTCCGACAAAATCGCTAGAATGTTGCCGACAATATTTTATTCGAACCCTCGCAAAAACTTACGGAGTAAGGGGTGGTAAGGGTGCGTCGGTAATGCTCAGTTTTTTTATCAGCAAACTGAACACATTTTCAGTACATGACTACTATAAGTTATCAACGTCATATCATTATAGACTTGGAATATTAAGCTAGAAACAAGAAAAAAACAACATTGGCTTTAGATCTAACTACGAGACACGAGTACAGGTGCTACGAAGAACGACTACGGTTGCTACGTTACGGTAACGAGCGTTTAAATACGTAACAGATAAAACACACTGAATATCAACTTATGTAAACATTAAAACATTAAAAATATATTGAAAATGTACTTTTTGGCTCAACTTAAACCAGATCTTCAAGTGAATACCTAGTTATTAACATTTCGCTTTTTGTAATGTAATGTACCTATGTAAAGTAAGAAATATCAATGATGTACCATGTAGTTATTTTATATCGATGCAAAAACCAACCAGTATCATTACAAACCTCAGTAGCTTTCGAATACTGGAAATTATTATTGTTAGGTGTTTTTTAAACAATAAATGAAAAAAAAAGTAACTATTACCGCCCAAAGGGTAAATTAATACTATTACAACCGTTCAGATATTTTTTCCATTGTCGCTTCATTATGTAAAGGCCTGTTTACACAGTGCAGGTGATTAGTGCAAGTGCTTAGTGTAAGGAGAAAACACGTGTGGACAGCGATTGGTTAGTGCGATTGAATAGTAACCTGCGTCGTGAAGTGATTAGAAGCGTGTTCTATTCAATCGCACTAACACACACGTGTTTTCTCCTTACACTAAGCACCTGCACTAACCACTAGGCAAAGTGTAACCGGGCGTTAACTCTAGTGTCGATAGTTGAAGAAATAAAGTTTTTCAGGATATAATTACTCAAGTGGTGGCTGAATGGCACTAAAAACTGATATAATGTCATGTTACATAATATTATTCATAATAATATTGCTAACCCATCTAAACAACCCCTAAGGTTAGAGTAAAATATTATGACGTTTCCACTTTTTCCCGCTGTCTTCAGTGTGCGGGTATTTTTTCTGACGCAATGACAGACCTTTTTCCCGCCCGCAAATTACGCCTTGCCTATAGTTGGGCTGGGCGGCGCAAGTAGGCACCGCACACTTGCGATTAGTTGCAAAAACTGAAGGCCTGTTTACACTTTACTTAGTAGTTAGTGCAGGTGCTTAGTGTTAGGAGAAAACACGTGTAGACAGTGATGCGTGCAGTGAGCGATTGATTAGTGCGATTGAATAGAACACGCTTCTAATCACTTCACGACGCAGGTTACTATACAATCGCACTAATCAATCGCTGTCCACGCTTGTTTTCTCCTTTCACTAAGCACCTGCACTAATTACCTGCACTAACTACTAAGCAAAGTGTAACCAGGCCTTTAGTTGAAAACAAAAATCTCAATTTTTTGAAATACAAAGAAACATTTAAAAGTGTAGATTTTTCGCTATGAAGAACATTAAAATCGTAGAACTCCATTGAAACAAGTATTAGAAATCCTCAATACTAAAAGGTTTTAATAGTGACTTATGCATAACACTTTCAGCGAAGCAGCCTGACTCATATATTGATGTTATACTCGTATGTCACACTCTTATTCCATACATTATTCAATGGACGTTTACAGACGTTCTGTATATAATACAAAATAGGAGGGTTTGTAATATGACACGAGCCTCTGTATACGTTAGAAGTCACAGAGTGTGAGGCGACAGACCAAAACAGCGCGCTTAAGCACCCTGACATTACTTTGGTAGGTAATTAAAAATGCAATATAGAAGTGGGTATCAGAGCAGGCACTTAATTAATTAGTAAAAACAACTTTATAAAGTAAAGTAGCCTATAAACTGTTCCACTGGGCAATCGTCAAAACTAATTATTAAAGTATTTCAGATTTATGTGTGTTTTAAAACACCCGGTAAGATAAAATGATCTTTTCTTTTCTTTGTAATATCACAAGTTGTAACTAGCAAGAGTAGCAAGTAGCATCAAGTAATATTTTTTTATACGAGTAAGTGTTTGTTTAGTCGCAATTGTGCCCTGCTTAAAAATCCTTATAAACGCCTAGCCCCTCTACAAAACGAGTATAGTAAGGTTGGAATAATATTACGGAAGGGTTCCCCCCAAATAGGATTTACCATAATTCTGTTATTTCGCCAACAAGTTTGTTCGCGTAATTGTTTTGGCCTGTTACGATATTATTTTAATCCCGGTTTTTTCGACAATGGCTTACACAAAGTTGTGAACACTAACATAACTCCGAGAATTATGATGTTAATCGTTAGTTGGAGGTTGGATGTAATTAAAAGTTATCTCATTAACAAAACATTTTATTAATTTGTCAGGCTTACGTAGCTCCTAAACTAGACACGCCTTTGTCTAGGGCTATTCAATAACGTAATAAACTTAGATATACAAGTACAATTGGTTTATAAGAACTTATTTCGTATGAAAGATTTATGGATATTTGGATTTGTGTTTTCATATTTCTTTGTTTGTCTTGCAAATTAAAAATCTGCTGATTCTATTTGGCGTTCGACCAACCATTTCATATTATTGCTGGGACTATTTTAGGTGCATGCGGTTTTACAGAATTATGGCGATATTTGGAGGTTGGTAATTTCATTTAGTTCGGTAAATTTAATTAACTAATGACATTACGATTTTTTCCGGCTCTCTTTTTTTTCTGTAAAGTAAATTTTGAACTTTTCATTTCAATTGAAGGTTATTGAAATTATTTGGATGACGTGTATTGATGCTACTGTCTAGGTGTATTTTGTATGAGTTTAGATAAAACCTCAAACAAGGCAAATACAACTTACTATGAGTGTCGAAGATTATTTTGAAATCCGTACTTATTGACACCCAAATACAGCGTTCCTTCTTCCAAAAGCCAATGAATTAGGTTTTTCGGTGTTAAACTCCACTCCTTGTTATTCTAGTCACATATCACTGAGTGTAAATTATTTGTTGTATTTTTGCGTTTCCTCTCATTGACTGCTAGCACTTCAATCAGAAAATACCAAACGCTGCTGGTTAAGACTTATTTAGACTAAATGAGCAATTAAACGGATTGCCTAACCATGTACTAACAAAACCCTTGCTTTGGTTGGGACAAACAGAAAAACAAGATAAATAAGAACACCATTCTTACACCGCAAGATCTCTAGGTACTGCCTACTTATTTAAGACTGGATGGTCTTATAAATACTGAGTCAGTCTTATTTTAATCGAGTTAAGGGTTGTTTTGGTTGTTTTGGCGGCAAAAAGGTTCGGAGTGGCAGTCGGTGCCAATTTTTCAAAACACCCCCTCCGGAAGAGCGATGCTTCCGTAGGCCCGGGATCGATACCTCACCCCTCTGTGTTGTGACACTGATTGAGGGGAAATATTAGGATTATTAATATTGTGCATGTTTTTTCAATTTTTTTACATGGTTTTCTAAAATTCCATTTTGTATTTTCTTGGATAGTTTTCTTGGTGATGTTGAGGCAGATACTAATGGGCGCTTGGGAATTGAACCCAGTGTGTTTAGGATTGCTTGGAGGATTTGGTGATATGAACCCGTGTTTGCTGAGCGTGGTGACTAAGCCAATACCAGTTAATTTATTAAAGGATTTCGTTCGGAAATATTCAAAACTACAATAAATAGAAACAAACATCATTGATTGTACTGGTTAGGCAATTATGTTTTGCCATGACCATACGACTATGAGGTAGTAGTTGAGAAGGCGTATCTTAAAAACCCTGGAGTACCTATTCACACTAATTTACGCATGCTTGAACTTGTTCACTGCTAACTACTAATCATCCATCGTCCAGTATTCAATCCGTCTTCACCTAACACACTCTTTTAACCCCCCCTAGGAACACAGACCCGTCCGCTTGAATACAAAATGATGTTCACGCTACATTCAGAGGCATGGATTTGTACATGCGAAATTGGGCTTTGGCACGTTATGTTTGAGATTTGTTTTGCCTGACATGACATGGTATGCCAGGGCTGTGTTGTAGTAGTAGGTTATTTAGAAAAAGCTAAGTTTTTTTTATGGGATTTAAATGAAAGTAAATTGTATAAAGGCGACAGGAATTATTTGGATACAAGCCAGTTGCACAGGCCCAATGAACATAATACCTATATATTCTTTGTTTGAAGGTTTTGACAGAATATACGTATGTAGAAAATTTTACATATGCCAGCTATTTCGAGCCCAAACTGGAATAAGAATAAAAAATCTTGATATCAATATTTGCATTATGTTCTATTCCAATATAAGAGTAGGTTGATTTCAGAGTAAATCCCAGATATTTATTTATTTGTTTATTTGACTTTCTGATTCTGATGACTTGAAAATCAAAACTAAAAGCGGCAACCCTAACCCTAAATAAGTACAGTGGGTACTTGTTGACCGGCGCGCGTGCACGCGGCGTGCGCGCGGCGTCGACGGGTTAATGTCGGGCTTAGCCACTGCGATGAACAATGCCCACAGCGCTTTTTCTTTCTCTTTTCTTTGTAGACAGGACTTTTCGGTGTAATAGGCCTTTTACACATCTGAATAGAGTATCTTTTTTGTCACATGCGCCAATATAGGTTGCATGCAGCCTGCAGGCTCCTGGTAGAAAATGAATTTAAAGGTTTAATAACACCGAACGCTCAAATATTACTGCAAAACTATATAACATCAAAAAACAATTTCCGTTATTGGGATTTCGTATGTTTTTTGGAGGTTTACTGTGTGTTTTATATTGTAACCTGTAAACCTGAATAGTACCGAATTGACACAATTCTGAAATAACCCTAACCTAACCCTAACTTGTTAAACTTATTTTTTACTGTAGGAGAATAAAATAAACGATTTCAATTTGCCTGATCTGTTTTTCTTGCCCCTAATTGTAACTGAACAATAAAATACAAAATCACTAGTTTTAAACTCATTAGGCTAGTTGACTTTTTACAAGTAACCTTGTATACTTTGCGTAAGTAATATATAATATAATGTTTCAACTTTATATAGCAGCATTTAGATTTCATCCTGCCGACCGTCCGATTAAGTTTCTAAATGACACTGTCATCGTTATCTCCAAAAATTAACACAAAAAACTTTAAAACGTCCCGTCAACCCCAAAACACTCTAGCCTAATTCGATTTATCTCGAATCAAGTCGAGGAACATTTTAAAGGCTGTACTGAATTACTTACAGCCATTTATGGAAGTGCCAACTTTATGACGGACGACATTTTAAACTGTTGGCAGCGGGGCGACCCATTATTATATAGTTCCATTCGAATTTTTAATGGGATGTTTATTGCATCAGTTCAACATGAGAGGATTCGTTTTAGCTTGGTTCATATTGAATTATAAAGTTTTCAATAGGATACTTAGTTATACCCATTATGTATATTTCTTAGGCAGGTATGTTTCGATTTTTGGAACAACTTATTATTGTTTTTTTACTGTGTTCAACCCACGAGTCAAAGATTTTCTTCATAACCACTTATTTAAGTTATTTAATTTTCACGAAACTACAAAAATCAAACAGTTATCTAAAAGTTGAAACCGCAAAATATTAGTAAAAAGCAGGGCTTGTAACCGGTTTAAAAAATCGTTTTAAAAACGTTCCGAACGATTTCTTGCATAGTATTTTGTTCGGAACACGAACGAAATAGGAACATTTCATGAGAACGGAATCAACCGGTTTATTACACAAAGAACAGCGGCTCGCAAAAAATCATACAAGGCGACATATTTTATTCATCTGAGAATGAAAATATTTCGTGGCGATAGATCTATTGGTTAGATGATACAAGTTGATGACAAAATATAAACGTAGCAGACAAAAAAAACCCTTATTATTGCATTAATGTTCTTTAGTTCAAACTTTGATAACTCGACCCGTGACTAAGCTGCGTGGCTGTGAATTATTATCCCTAGTTTATTATTGATGCTGTTAATACAAAATACCGGTTAAAAATGGCTAAAACCGTTAAGAGCGACAACGATTTACATTTCGTTCCTCTTCAAAATCGTTTTTATTACGTTCCCGTTCGGAAGGAAACAAAACCAATACGTTCTTAGGCATTTTGAACGAAAGCGGTTTGAAAAATAAACCTATTTCCAACCCTGGTAAAAAGTACCTTCCTAACCAAACTAATTTCACAGAACTGCCTCCCTTAACTTCACATCATCCCCCAAATTAGTAGCTGGCAAAACAAATCGTTATGCACATAATAATAACACAAACAGTAAAAAAACATTATTTAACATACAACTATCGACAATGCACGCCGTGTTTACTCGGGTTGTACGCACTAATAGGGTTGGCAATGGCGATACATACAATACAACTAAATTTATTTTATTATGAATCGATGCTTCTCTTTTGCTCTTCTTACTGACCAACCTTTATATAAGCTTACTTGCTCATGGGTTGGCAGTATTATTCACTCTGGTGGCAAGTAATGATTAAACAATAAATGTTAAATAGTAATAAAATTCATAAAGAGTTCATAAATAAGATAATCAGTAGAAATGATTATCTGTAGATAATAGGAGAATCAGAAGAAACGCTTATCTGCAGGACTTTAGTATTTATGAGAAAACTGTTAAAAGGTTTGTACCTTTAGGTAGGTAATTATTGTTAATTACCTATTTCAGCATTGTTATTAACGGCAAACGTAATTTCTGACAGAAATCGTGAAATTGATTATCAGAATCAACGGTATTTTCTCGATGTTTCTAAAGTATACTGTGAATCTAGTTCATATTAATGTAAGAAATATTATCCAGATAAGCTTATTGGTAAATTAATTGACATATTTCCACAGATCACGAAATATTTTAAAAATGAAGGGACAGAGCCAAATTACAACAATATTTTTCTTTAGTTTTATGTGAAATTTTTTGAGTTATATTTTAATTACAAAACTTTTTTTTGTGGGTTTTTGACATCATTTTCCGAAAAGAGCCATCCCTATGTACTTACTAAATAATATAAAGCGTAGTATATAAACGAGCATATTTGCAAACCGCCGCGCGCGGGGGTTTTACTATAGCCCTTGTTTTTTTAACATGTTTGCTAAAGACGCATCCACACGAGGCCGCGCCTACGCAAACAGACAGTGTAAACACAGCCTTATGAACGGTACCGAATTTCGGGATTTTATTTAAAAGGGCATTAATTAACAGCGATTGAAGGAAAGATAGGAGTACATAATAAAGGCCGAATATGCCACGGGGCGAATGAATACACTATAGGATAATCCTCCACCAACCAGGGTTGGTGAAGTATAGTATCGTAAACTCGATTCTAAAAAGCTCGAAACTAAAAAGTAGTATAATGTTTTGGTCTAGGTCACCAATTTCTGGTTTCCTTTGAAAATTTTAAGCAAAATGATAAAGTTAAGACACGTCTTTGGTAAGAGTAAAAGCCTTGGACATAGCCTAGCCCTACAGATAATTATAATTCCAGGGGGCCTAGCCAAGAGCAACACGCCACGACGATTTCTACAATAGAACTGTCACTGGCGCTTATGTCATCTCCATATATTTGAACGATTTCTATTGTAGAAATCGTCGTGGCGCGTTGCTCTTGGCTAGCCCCCCAGAAGTAGCTGCATTGTCAGTAACAGGATACATCGTGAAAATCTGATGTCCGTTGGAGCAGAAAGAAGATGACCACAATTGTATTGCTAACGGAGCGGTGAACCTGTAAGGAGGTTGTTCTAGAAGTCAAGATTTCAGTCAGTGCAGACAAACTCCAAATAGGTTCTAAAATCTTCAAATGAGGCCTCTTTTAAGCGTGGTTACTAATGATAATGATTATGACAAGGTACTCGTAATGTTTCAAAAGTAAGGTTGATTTGTATTAATTTCCAAGCCCATTAACGATCCGTCAGTGTTATATCTACAACGCACTGTTTTTCTTACAATACTCGTACCACAGGTTAAATAGCGCACTAAAATTAGTATTTAAGGTATGTTAGCCAGTGTTAGTACCAAAGAGCAGGGTGTCGATAGAACCTTACCGACCCATGTAAACTGGATTTTATTTTACCTGGATACGTGCCTCAGGCAATCCGATCTTTTCGGCCAGCCTTTCCCGCGCGAACACGTCTGGGTAGTGGGTCCGCTCGAATTCTGCGGAAAAATAAAAATATTAGTGTCTATGAAAATATTAATTTTAAAAGAGTACACAAGAAGATGAGGTATCCCCCTCACCGCTCTGTCTCGAACGAATGTTTATAAATACAAGTGTAATTTTTTTGTTTTTGTACAGGATAAAGTATAACTATTTGTATCAACCTAACACAAAAAAAATAATTTAAATCCTAATAGAGAATTGCAAAAGGCCCGTTATATTAAAAAAAATCTTCAAGACAACCTTCTCGTAGTCACTTAGGAAACAATACGATTGTTTGTTAAAACGTATTGTTCAATATTTGAAAAATGTTTCGGTATTTAATATAGATAAGTTCATTTAAACTTCAGCCTGCAATCCGCTAAGAGGAATAGATAAACAAGTAAAATTCACATAATTTTGTTTATTATTAATTATTTTTTGGTATATTTCGTTAACATTTGATAATTTTAAAATACTTGGTTAATTTTAATCAACGCATTTTTGAGTTTGAGCATCATTTCATTTCATATACTTCCTTAAAATGACTTAAAGTTGGAAGTTAACAAATTATTTGAACTACTGTACTGTTAGGTACACCTATGACTCCTCATGGACGATGAAGTACTCCTACTTCATATTTTCAAATGACATTTAAGGATTAGATCACGCCAAAAACTAACAGGTTATTGCATGCCCTCTTCCACACGACCTCACGGCGCAATCCAGTTCATATTGGCACTCGCTCTCCGGGGACCTCATAAACCTATTTCCCAATGTCCCTTTCATCTTGTTTATTGTTTGTGAACACGGTTATTAGTAAATAAATATAAATATCGTCCCCCGATGTTTGCCGGCCACTCCAGACGTGGCACCACGACCAATTATTGCTGTTGACTATTTTGGCCAAGAACTTAAATCTTAATGAATAACGCCAGGCACACCGTGTGTATGCAAACCTAACGTCGGTTTGGCACTGATTGTGATGTCAC
Source organism: Udea olivalis (assembly GCA_947369235.1). Lineage (NCBI taxonomy): Eukaryota > Metazoa > Arthropoda > Insecta > Lepidoptera > Crambidae > Udea > Udea olivalis. The sequence goes on from OX376355.1 coordinate 10,196,408, forward strand.
AATAGTTTTCTGGTGATAGGAATCGACCATTTTTCAATCCATTTTAATTTAGTTCATAAAGAAAGGAATGGTAAATACTTCATCAAAATCATATTTTCGATATTTGAAGCTTTAATTTTCTATTGCCATAAAAGTATTTCACCCATTGCTCTTGGAGCAGTATCAGACTAGCGTTTTGTACGCGCTCGTTTTTTGAATGGCGAAATGTAGCGCGCGTTTAAGCGCGTATGCCAAGGCGACCGTGTACGCGCAAAAAAACGCTGGTTTGAAAAATACGCCCCTCGTTAGTTTTAATCTTGTTAGATTGGTTGCAATAACGGTTCAGAGTCGATTAAATTAATCAGCGTCGAAAGGGTTGCGCTGCACTAATTTTAGCCCTGGAAATATGTACACTGGCGTCGTCTTTTATAATGTTTGTCTGTGATTCTGTCGGCTAATCGTACTTTCTTGTTTGCCGAGCAATTGTGGACGGTAATAATGAGCAGTTTTATTGGCGAATTTGGTTGTTTATCAGTAATTTTGTTGTTGAAAAATTTTGATTGTAAGAAGCTAGTTGTGATTTAGCGGTACGTAAGTTGATTCGTCCGAGCTATATATCTGAGAGCAGTATTTAAGTTATCATCACTGACTTCCTGGTATTTGTATTAGTCGTCATTTCTAAAATTTAATGGGCATAAAATTGGGCATTATAATTCAATAAATGGCTTTATTATTAGATACCTTAATATTTTGTCGTTGAACTTTAGAATTTGATTGGGAAAAAAATATTCACAAAAGCCTGTTCTTAGACAAACATTAAGCATGGTCTACACGCATCGTATTAAAATCATGTCACTGTATTTGAGAGTTATTTGAATTCTTACTTTAAGTTTTATTTTCAGGTACATTTTATACCTATATTATGAATAATGTCAACATTTAAAAAAATATGTAAGTTATCGCATCTGTAATTATAAATCACTTCACTGACGTACCTTTCTCAAGGCTATCTATCTGGTCATTAGTAAAGGAGGTCCGGTTCCTCTGCAGCTTCCTCTTCAGCCGTAACCTCATCTGCGAGTCTTCATCTCCAGAAGACGCGTGCTCGCTGTTCCCGTCCGAACCCGCTTCTGACTGCAGGGGATCTGCTGTGTAACAAAAAACAAAAATTAACTTCATAATTAGTCTGTTGTGCCCTGCGTGTCCACAAGGACCTTTTGAGTACCAGCAAAATGCCGGAAAAGTGGACATACGGGATGCAGCTCCGTACTACTCGATACCATAAGGAGAAGATGAAAAATACTTATGCTTCTGTTTGTTTGTCGATTTCAATAATAAAGGCAATCTTACAGCTCTGGTGTCCCAGATTGCCTTTATTATTGAAATCGAATTGTCACTACGAAACTTCAATCCAATCCTTATTTTATAATCAGGGAAAAGCTCTTTATATTTACAGCAGGCTTATAAAAAAACAAAGAACGCTATAACGAACTCTACCCTAGAGGAAGTTAAAATGGCAAAGCTTTACATTAAAACCGTTACTAAGTATTTAATGTCAGTAAAAATGACGCAAATACTAAAACACATTTGCGTCATTAGCGTTACATTCTCAACAATGAGATAACATTGTGTAACAGATCGGTACTCATTCAAAAATTTAAACGCACGCTCAACATCTAGAGGGGACCTCTTCACTGCTATCAACACAAAGCACTCGCAGAACTCGATGACTATCAACCAAATGCGTCAGCACTCACTGACAAAAACTGCAACGTCATTAGACCTCCCATCCCCAACATTCAACACCAAAAACAGAGATCAACTTACCACGGACGACCAAAGTAAGGGTAGCAAAATTAAACGTTAGTTGTAATGCCGACATGCCCTCAGCTAATTGATTAATTTGCTTTATGGCTAGCCCCGGGTTCGATTCCCGGCTGTAATGGCGCACGGGTAACTGAGTCCAGTCAATGGGCCCGATGTTATGCAATCTGTCACATTTTTACGAAACACGCCCGTGTGGGCGCGGGCTAATAATCGTGATGGAACTGGTTGAGGGATGCTTTGGGTTATTTATGGTAACTCTTAGGTATAGTGCCATATTTGACAGTTCTTAAATGGATAAGGCAAAGGTCTTGGGGATTGCCCCACCCAGGAAGAACCAATGAACCATGTGTTGGATATGTGTCTGGGTTAGTATTATTATTAGTATGATTAATAGACATTGTCTGTAAATCACTATCTGAAGCCAATCACTACAAATACAAGCATCACTTTGTTTTCAGTCAGAAAATCTAGGCGTAACGTCCAATAGTTACCTACTTATTTAATGTCGCATGTTTTTGCTAAGTTAGCATTCCAATTTGTTGGCCGATGCACGGAAAATTGCAAAATAAGAGTATTACGTGTACTACTGCTTACCTTTAAATGTGTCTCATTTAATTCATCAAGAGAAGAAAGAGTCATTAATAAACAAAATAAAGCTTCTTACTATCTTAAATACAAATTCATTCATTCGTCATCATAGGTGGTAACAAGTTGACAGGTATTGAGTGAGCATATGCAGTACTTACTAATATTAAGAATGTAAAAGTATATATGTGTGTTTGTTACCTTTCACGCAAAAATTATTTACTGATTCAGACGAAACTTTACAATAATACAGCTTATACATCAAAATAACACATGAGCTAAAAAAAATCGATACATTATGAATGAAATATTATTATTATTATTATAAATTATCATAAATGCATGTTATAAAAATTAATTTCTCGCTTTCAAAGCCGCAGACAGAAAGCTAGCAATACTATCAAACTCTCATTTAATTATTCGTATCGCTAAATTTCCTGTAAAAGTCTCGTTCGACCTTAAAAAAACTGCTTAGGACAGATCGAAAACATCTATGTGCGCCTTGCTAGACTACTATCGTCAACGCTGGAAAACAAAGACTGTTCATCACAAAAGAGTCAAGTTAGAACTCAGGGCGGAATGAGTAATAACCGCGGTGTCCACACTTAAGCCTAGGGCACACATGCGGTGTTAAGTCGCGGGCACAGGATCAGGCTTTCACTAATGAAATTATTACCGGGTGATTATCCGAAAACCATAAGGTATCTATACTCACTATGTGATGTAGAAACTATCTAAGCGAAAATTAGATTTATTTAACATACTTTCATTTCAAGGTCACCATACAAATCACTCTAACGGTCAGTATTTTTGTATGAAAACCTTAAAATTAAAGTTATTTGAAATAATCGAATTTTCGCTTATATAGTTACTACATACATACATACATACCATCACGCCTCTTTCCCAACGGGGTAGGCAGAGACCACTTCTTTCCAATTGCTACGATCCTGACATACATCTTGCGCTTCTTCTACTCTCATGAGTCCTTTCATACATGCTCGTCGGTTAAAGGTACTCTTGACCCGACCCTTTCTGAGAACATCTTGAACATGCCCAAGAAACGTTCTTCTGGGTCTTCCCCTTCCAACAGTCCCATTTACCCTTGCCTCATAAATCCGTTTCGTTAATCGCCTTTCATCCATTCTTTCCATATGACCAAACCACCTCAGCATTCCCATCTCCATTTTAGTAACCACGTCTTCTTTCACACCACATCGTTCTCTTATTACACAGTTTCTAATTCTATCACTCAGTTTTACCCCAGCCATGCTTCTTAATGCTCTCATTTGCACTGCATTTATTTTACTTTCATCCTTCTTCTGCCATACCCAACTTTCACTACCATACATTAATATCGGTACCAGCACGCCCCCGTGAACTGCCAGTCGGGCTTTCTCCGACACTCTGTGACTGCCCATAAAGGCATGCAGCGCCCCGTTCACTCTATTACCTGCATTCACTCTCCTTTCAATGTCACCCTCATATCTTCCATTTCTCGTAAACATAGTACCCAGATACACAAATTCTTTCACTTGCTCTACCTTTTCACCCCCAATAAAAATCTTACATTCTGTCACACTATCATCTCTTTCAAACACCATTGTCTTGGTTTTACTCACATTCACTTTCATAACTCTCTCTTCCAGTGACGCATTCATTGCCGTTACCATATCCTGTAACTCGTCGGCCGACGATGCAAGTATTACCTGATCATCGGCGTAGAGAAGACATTTCACGAGTAACCCATCCATTCTCAAACCATAATTCCTATCTTTCAAACCCGTCACTACATGACTTACTGATTATGCCATATCGTTTGCGGAAGTTATTTGATAATCACCCAGTATACTCGTAGTTGCGCTTTTTATAGTTACCAATCATAACGCGATTCTAGAAAACGTTGTCTTTCGTCACGTAGGCTATAATATCCAATAGGCATTATTGAGCTTGAAATTATATCAATGGATGTTTAAGCCTCGGTTTAATAATATGATATGAATGTATGAGTCAAGTTAGATAAGCTAGTTTTTTAATATTATGAGTACCTACGTTGGAGTTGGAAACGCCAACGTTCTTCACGAATACAGGGTGAAAACGTATCCCATAAAATGCATAATGGTCAGGAAAATATTCCATATGAGACCCTCTTCTGACCAGACGGACTTAGAAAGCAATGTGCACATTACTTTAGCCTGCTGCCTGACCCAGAAGTGCTGGCGCGGCGCCATAGCCTGACTAGGGTGCCAATTGTAGCTTAAAATAGATAAAGGTACAATTAAACATGCTCTGAAATAGCAGCCTTCGTGTGACTTCAAATTGAGTAAAGAAAAACACCGTTGTATCAAAAAATCTTTGCAATGATGTTTCTATGATCAAGGTGTCAAGATCGCGCGGCTAGAAAATCAGAGGTCCTGTACTAATTCCAGCTTATAGTATTTTACTGGGTTTTTCGAATCTCAGGTTTTCGATAATTATTTAAGATAAATGACAATTTGACTTTATTCGATAAGCACGCCTTTTCCCGGCAGGGAAAGTCCACCTGTTTACTTTTTTAGTTGCTATTTACAATTTTTTGAACCCGTCGCCTGATTTATGAATTTAAAAAGATCTATTGGGCATAGTATTAGGCGGCTCAAATGGTTACGGTAAAAAGTACTTATTAAATAGCATTTAGAATTCGAAGATACCAAATAAAATAGTTCAAATAACTTGATCAAGCTTGCTAAAACAAGCAGTGACGTAAGTAACACCTGTGTCTGTAGCAGCAGATCAAGCTTTATAAAACCATTGCAAAATAGCTCTTAAGTTGGCTGCACAAGGTGCACATGTACAGCTTGACATGCTGTCGTGTACAAGACGCGTCGCTCAATGGCATGATTGATGCGCGACAGTCGCGGCAACATGGCGGACTTTCCAATCGGTTGACAATTTTGATTGATCACGCGCTGACGGCGTTGCCAAACTTAATGGTTTTGAGGCATTTTTAGCGATCGGACGACTACTGTCAGCGAATGTTTCTTACAGGTTAAGCCGACTTGCATTGCATGCGCTCGCGTCGTGTAGGTATGACTAACCATATATTTTTCCTTTTTAAAGCTCGCACGGATTGTGCATTTGTCAGTTAAAAAGATAGGGACCCAAAAAAACATGCTGAAGAACATAAATATCTACACCATAGGCATGGAAAGCCTAATAGGAAGCTCAAAGTCGCAGGATTTCGCCGCCTATTATAATCGGTCACTCAAGAAATGTACCTATATAGTAAATAGTCCTATGTTCTGCTGAACGTTCCAGTAGACCATCTAATAAACGGTGTTGTGCTCGTTCTTGGGCCTTTATCATTGCGTAACAGGAAAAATTTGCCTCACCTACATAACAGTGAATTATGTTTTAGGATGATAATTTTGACAGCTCACAATAGGGATGGGGTAGTTTATAATCGTTAGTGAATCGATTCGATAACTGATTCATAATTTTATAGAACTTGGAATCGTCAGTTTATTTTAATGAGCAATCAAGAGATAATTAAATAAATATAAATATATTACGACTATACAAACCCTCAAGTGAATCAAATAAAGTAGATATTAGGTTTTAAAGTTATTTATTACTAATATAATGGTGCACACCATTAATCACTCATGCTCACGTCGTGAAAATCAAAAGATGAACTGTCTTTTGAGTTTATTATCAATTCTTGTTCACAAACGATGTTCCCAAATTGTATAAGTCAGTGTGGGGAAGTGTAGCTGGGGGGCAAGTGTGACTGCCTCTAATATTCGAAAAACTAATTGAGCTTTTGGTGGCAGCGACATCTGTTGTTGTGAGTAATACTAATTTCAATGTATACAATCTCAATCTAGATGGCACTGTCAAGCACTTTTGACGTTATCGTCATTTTGAAATCTTTTACATTTTCTAAGACGAACTCCAATTCACATGTGAATGTAAATCTATTAAAATCTTGGTGATTTTGAAGAATCTGATAATTTTATACCGTCAAGTAGTTTTTTTACTAACCAAACTTATTATTTCTCTTATAATTTTATGGAATTGTTTAAAATAAGAGATTTACGTCCATTAGAAAAATCTAACCTCAAATTTTTATGGCTGGGGAAGTGTGCCTACTTTGCATGAGGCAAGTGTGTCTATATGTCACACTTGCCCCAAGTCCCCCTGACTTTACAAACTTACAAACATTTGGTCTAATATGATGAACAATAATATAATTCGGTTTGATTGTGTAATTTCTGATTGCTTATATGTTTTAGTAATTAGAAATAACACTTAGCAACTTCACTATTTCGGCTTCTGTACACAAAAGTGAAAATAGAACCCTTATACAGGTTGTAACTATAGACAGGTTTTTTTTTTTGGAGAATTTTTTGTATTTTTCATTTATTTTAAATACCTACTACACTTTCAATACTTTTAGAATAAGTGAAAAGATTTTTAAGATTAATAATATAATAAGAGGAAAAACTCTTTCAATAACGGTTTTTACTTAAAAATGTTTTTTACCCCTCCCTAACATAGTATGCCACACTTACCCCTTAACTTTTGCTCCCTTAAACTATTCTCACAAACTATATCATGTAATATAGTCGTCAAATGATTGATTCCCATGATCAGGTAGTACATACTTTGCATTTTTAAATTTAAAATAGCTGTCTATTGTACACCGACGATATAGTCACACTTGCCTCATTTTCTTGGGTAAGTGTGTCTACCATAACATTTAGACCTTTAAAACAAATGATTAATGGACAATATTGTGTAAAGCACTTTGTTACCAGCTAGTTAAGAACCTTATTATAATTTGTTTTCACAGAGAGTGAGAAATTCAACCTTAACCTACTTTATTTTTAAGTTCAAGATAAACTTAGAAAAAAGTATGACACACATCCCCGTATTGACCTTATTTTAAATTAATTGGTTTACAACCGATTTTCTATTGTCTACTGTTATTCGTTTGCAAGGCACTTCACTAAGTGGGCGGTATCCGTTAATAAAGTACGATATTATACACTTTACCGAATTAAAATTCAATACTTCATAGGCGTGAACTGTCAAAATTATCATCCTAAATTAGACAAACTATAAATTGATTTCACTTTCCATAAGTTTTTTTTCCAATATTTCAAAACTTTTTCATTGTCAAACTTAAGACCAAACTGAAAACACTCTGCAAAGCAGACGAGGTCCACTTCATTGGACGAAATCACTCGCCTAAGCTCTTCGGGTGAGAGCTTTAGGGAAAGGAAATAAACAATTGGGGTCAGGTCTGGAGAATGCGCTAGGTAGACCACTTCTAGACCACAAAACCTCAGCACACCTATTGCAACCATATATTAACACAAATGTTTTGCACGTACGTACAAATGCGAAAGGACCTATCATAACAACAATTTGTATTAATGGCTTGGCTTATTTATGTCGAATGTGCCATATGGTTTTATAACGTAATTATAGTTAGGCGGTAAAAAGCACATACGTAATCAATTCATAATCCTTCTTCTTCTTCTTCTCGAGTCAATGGGAAATATAATATATTGATCTAATTTAATTTAAACGGACCCCGACCAAAACCCAGCGACTTTTAGCGCAGCGGCATTCGCCATGTACGGTCTTCCATTGTGCAGGTGGTTGGGCACTGTAGGCACTCGAACATATGAGCCATAGTTTGAGGTGATCAACCACAGTCACACTCCTGACCTTGGGATGCATGATAGGAGCCTCCACGCGGCGCACCCTGGAAACAGCTAGATCCGATAACGCAGGGTCTAGGCTGGCCAATTCGATCACCACAATGGCAACTTCAGTTCATAATCCTAAAAAGTTTAGAGTTGTTACTACGCGCCCTTGGTGAACGATTAGTACTCATGCCTAAAGATAAAGAACCTAGAAAAAATCGAATTTCGGACCTTGAAGAAATCAGGCAGGCAGGATATATTCATGCCGTTGAATGTTTTACAAAATGAAAACGATGGTTATGATCATGAATTATTTGTTAACTATTTCAGTAATATTATCTTGACAACACAGATGTTCGAAATTTTTACTTTGTGCAATACAGATAAATAAAATGATTATAGGTATATTTTTACTGTGCGCCAGTGAGGAGGCGCCCTTACCGCGTGACGGAATCTAATGAGATCGAGTAAAGATTTGGAATCGATCGCGAGTTTCGATGACTTTGGGAATTGCGAGATCGTTGTTTTAGACGCGGGTGAACTCATAATTAGACAGACTTGAGAATGAAAGTCATTGACCTTCACTCACTCTGTAACACTTAAGTTCTTAGTCTCGGTAAAACTACTTAACAATAATTAAGAGACTCAATCTCAAATTCTCGAACGTCATTGAAACTTAGAAGGTTTCATCTAGTCTGACACTTTCAGTTTTACTGACATATTGAGGGGACTAATTTATCTATACGAGCTTTGTAACTTTGAGTGATGTTTCAACATTTAGTATTCGTCAGAAGAGCGGTAACATTATTGCTATGAAAACTTCATTATCAAGGTCATTCATGTACCCAATGGTAAGTACATATACTAGGCATCACATGCATGCCAATCCGTGTTAGTACAAGATAATATGTTGATGATGACATTGATGACACAGCAACATCTCGAAGTCCAATTATAAGTCAAAAGAATGCAAAAATAATTACAGAATCCTAAACAAAATGTCTTCAAAACGAGTCCTGGAGAACACCTCACAAACCTTTGTCGAGCATTCCGAAGCGGTTTCATTATTTATTATCGGCCCCGTCTTCGTATAAAGGAAGAATTCATTAAAAAAATCGATCCCCACCCGAGCACTTAGCCACAATTCCACCAATAACGACCTACAAATGATCGAAGCGAAAACTTCAGCAGAAAGGCCTCGGATGAAACACGAGAAATACATAAGAGAAAATAATAGTAGTGAGAAAATAAGAAAGGGAATAAAAGTGGGGGTCGGAGGGAAAAAATTGCAGAAAATAAGGTAGGTACAAAGGGAGCGAAGAAAGTCGGGGCGGGTGGATAAAGTGGGATCCCAGTTATCGGGGCGTGCGGATCGTGCGTAGGTGGGCGGTCGGCGATCGTGATCGATACTGTCACTCGGCAGTCGCGGCCGCGGCCTGGTGACAGCGACGATCAATTATTTTTGGTGCGTACAGTCAATTGTAAAAAGAGAAAAATCTGATCCCAAACTGAGTTATTTTGTGTTAGACGCCCGAATCCAGTAACGTCAATCAAAGCTGAGCAGTCCTTGCATGTATAGCTGTCGTTTTCACCTCTATTGACACGTGACAGGGCAGCATCAATTTGAGCTGTGCTCAACTTTTGATTTGCGTTTGTGGGTACGGATAGAAATAAAAAATTGATATTGCAGCAATATTATTCTGAATCGTATCTACTACCCGATTCTATTTAAGAATATATCAGGTAAAACAGGCATATTTAGAATCCTGTCTTATAGAGACAAAAGTAAAAAGTTTAGGTCTTCAGTAGTTTAAATCTGGACGAGTTACTATTGAGTAGCATGACGCTCCGAATAAGTGACTTTTGAAACCTCAGATAAATTCTACTTATTATGACCACCCAAAAAATAAACGTTATTACGGCTTATTGCCTTGAAAAATCTAGAGGTAAAAGAAACTGTAGGTGCAATTAGGTTAAAGCTGTTGAGATGTGATAAGAACAAATACTAAACGTCAACGCTTACTTGAGCTTCAATTTCTATAATCGCTTCCGCTTATACCGAGAACCGCGGCCCGCGGCTCAAGAGCCTCGCGGCCGGACAAGGCGCGATCATTCGCCACGCTTCCGCAGATACGGGCGCGTCTGTACCCGGGTCGCGCTCACAAATACCGGCGCGACTGCACCGTTGGGTTTGCTCACAAAAACGTATCGAATGCCCGTTTGATTGCTTCGGAGACGTTTAACTTTATTAGTTTGTTTACTCGGCTAAGCGGGCTTACAAGTTGGAACGAGCTTCAACTCTTCTGTGACAACGATTTCTCTAGTAATCGTAGGTATTTAGGTGACAAATTGATCGCGTAAAATTTCGACATGAATGTACCCAGTGGGCTTCTTTCGTAGGTTTGCTAGACAAGTCAAGAAAACAAGTACAAATGGCGGACTTCATTGTTGAGAATATTATGGAGTTTGCCAATGCTAGAACACTACCATAGTTTACAAAATTAAAAAAAAAACATCTGTCACCTGCCCTCTCGCCTTGGATCTTTCGTCTAACGCATTAAGCTTTCTATTGTAAACCTAAAAATATATAATAAAACCAAATGTAATAAGTGAAAACTCTTTAATTCAAAGTAACAAAATAAACTCAACAGGTTATGGGCCCAGAGTTCAGACGGAAGACGTGATTAAACCTAAAAAACATAAAACTAACCTAAAAAGTAACTAGTAAAAAAAGTGTAAGATGGATTCGAAAAATGAATACAGTGAAATCCAGAAATTATCGTCGGAACAAGATTTCGCCATGTGGAAATTCCAGATCCAGATACTCTTAAAGAGCCAAGGACTTTTTCAAATTGTGCAGCATGATGATGCAGCAATACCACTCGGAGGTGACGTAAAACTCAATTTACAGAAAGATGCACAAGTGCAGAAAGTAATAATGTGTACTATAAACAAAAAATATATACCACTGATAATGAGTTGCGAAAATGCTGAACAAATGTATTCCAGAATATGTCGATTGTTTGAAAAAAATACAGAACAACAAAAATGTGAGTTGATGCAAGAATTGTTTCAATACAGTTTCAACACAAACAAGGACATGACGCATCATATCAGTGCAATTGAAAATTTGGCCTTTAAATTAAAGTGCATACATGAAAAAGTGAATGATAACATGCTTATGTCAAAAATATTGTCGACTTTACCTGACACATACCACAACTTTGTAACAGCATGGGAATCGGCACCATTAGTAGAGAGAACATTAAGTAATCTGGCTGCACGCCTTTTATCTGAAGAAAAAAGACTAAGTAGTATGTATCACACTAAAGAAGCCTATTATAACAAACATTGTGTGAAAAAGAGTGACTATAATAAAAGTAATAAGACACTTAATAAATCTAAGTTCTGTAAAATCTGTAAAAAATCTAATCATGAAGAAAAAGATTGCTACTTCAAGAAACAGTGTAAAATTTGTAAGAAATATAATCATTCTGAAAAAGATTGCTACTTTAAAAAAGAAAGTGAAAATAAAAAGTTAGCTTTTCTAATGAATGAAAAAGTAACGAAAAGTAACACCACAACAGAGTTTATAATCGACTCCGGTTGTACTACACATATGACAAAAGATGAAGATTTACTAATAGATACAAAAATAAGTAACACGGAAATATATACAGCGAAGAAAAATGAAAAGTTAGTAGCAGAAAAGATAGGAAAAATTGAAACTGAGACCTATTATATAAATAATGTGCTTTATGTACCACATCTACAGAAAAATTTACTTTCCGTAAATGCACTAACAGAAAAAGATGCAAAGGTAATATTTACCAAAAATAAGGTAATCATTGAAAAGAACAATAAAAAGGTAATAGAAGGTAACAAAACTGACAATGGCCTGTACACCATCCAATTACAAGTAAGTGATGATGAATTGTCTTATGTAACATATAAGAAAAATAATGCGATGGAGTGGCACATAAAGTTAGGACACCCAGGAAAAGATAAAATGAAGAAAATGTTAGACATTGTGGAAGGAATGCAGATAAGTAAAGAAGATATAAATAACATGACAGAATGTGAGATATGTATCCAAGCAAAACAAACAAGATTTCCTTTTAATACAAATAGATACAAAGCTAAAAGACCATTAGAGATCATTCATACAGATATTTGTGGTCCAATAACACCAACTACATGGGATAATAAAAGATATATACTCACATGTATAGATGAATACACAAATTATACTAAAATATACTTACTCACCAACAAGAGTGAAGCCTTTGAAAACCTGAAACATTACATAAATGAAGTAGAGAGACAACAAAATCTAAGAGTAAAAACCATAAGATGTGACTGCGGTGGAGAATACTCTAGCAAAGTTATGAACTGCTACTGTAAGGAAAATGGAATATTGTTGGATTACACAACCCCATATAGCCCTCAACTTAATGGTAAATCTGAAAGATACAATCGCACACTAATGGAAAAAGTAAGAGCTATGATGTATGAGACCAATGTTGAAGGAGAACTATGGGGGGAAGCTGCAAAAACTGCCACATACATACTTAACCGCATACCTGTAGAAGGACAAAACATTACACCAACAGAGAAATGGACAGGAAGAAAACCTAACTTTAAAAACATACAAATTTTTGGAAGTGAAGTATATACTAAAAACTTAAAGTACCTACACAAACTAGACAAACGCAGTAACAAATATATAATGATTGGATATACACCAACTGGCTACAAGCTGTGGGACAAAGAACAACGAAAGGTTTTCGAACGAAGAGATGTAATATTTTTAAATAAAAAACCAAGTAAAGAAAGAAACAATGAAGATAATTATTGTAGAGTAGTAATTGAACACGAGAAACAGAATATACCAATACAGGAGGAAAACGTTTCTGATGATGAATATAATACAGGAGATGAGGAAATAAATGAAAACATAAAGAAAATAAATGAAAACATAGAGGAAACGAATGAAAACATAGAGGAAATAAATGAAAACATAGAGGAAACGAATGAAAACATAGAGGAAATAAATGAAAACATAGAGGAAATTAATGGAAACATAGAAAATATAGAAGGTAGAAGTGAAAATACAGAAACTCGATCAAGATATGGACGAAAAATAAAGAAACCTGAATACCTAAAAGACTATGTGACTAATATTGTTTACTGCCTCATAAGTCAAGACAATGTGCCTAAAACATATGAAGATGCTATTAAAAATGAAGAATGGAAGCTAGCAATGAATAAAGAATTAACAGCATTACAAGATTTAGAAACATGGGTTGTAGCTATCCCACCAAAAGATATGAAAGCCATAGATACAAAATGGATTTTTAAAGTCAAAGAAGATGGAACAAAGAAAGCAAGACTCGTAGTCAGAGGATTCCAACTGAAAAGAAATGAAAATAGTGATATTTTTTACTCACCTGTTGCAAGAGCACCGACAATTAGGATGTTAATATCAAAAGCTGTCAATGAAGACTTACCTATCAGACAACTAGATGTTCCAACAGCATTCCTGAACGGAAAAATTAAATCAGAGATATACATTAATCCACCACAAGGACTGTCAAATGGAAAAACTTTAAAACTAAAGAGAGCTCTTTATGGACTGGATGAATCTCCAAAATGCTGGAATGAAACAATAGATCAATTCGCCAAAAAGAAAGGTTTTAGTAGATCCGAATATGATTTTTGTTTTTACTATAAAGAAGACTGCTGGATGATCATTTATGTAGATGACATTTTATTGATTGGAAACTGTAATCAAATTATAGAAGAAATGAAAAAGGAGTTCAAAGCTAAAGATTTAGGAGAAGCGAATAAATTCTTGGGAATGGATATAGAGAGAAAAGGAGACACAATAATACTAAAACAAACTAACTTAATTGAGAAAATACTTAATAAATTTGATATGACAGACTGTAAAGGAATAAAAACACCAATGGAGATAAACTTTAATATTACTACTGAACAGACAGAAGAAGAAGAAGAAGAAGAACAAGAAAATAAAGAAAGATACAGAGAGTTAATAGGAAGTTTATTGTACCTGACAATTACTTCAAGACCAGATTTGACATACTCAGTTGCGTATTTAAGCCGCTATTTGGACAAATCAAATAACCAAACATGGAAAGCAGGGAAAAGAATCCTAAGATATTTAAAAGAAACAAAGAATAAAGGACTAGTATTTAAGAAAGGAAACAGTCAAGAATTACATGCCTACTCAGATGCAGATTGGGCTAATGACAAATCAGACAGAAAAAGTGTTAGCGGAGCTATAGTACTGCATGGAAAAAACCCTGTAGCATGGTTCTCAAAAAAGCAAAATTGCGTTGCATTATCTACAGCAGAAGCTGAATACATTGCTGCAGCTATGACTACTCAAGAACTGGTGAACTTGAGAGGTATCAGTGAGCACATGAACAACAAAGCAAAAGCAATGCTGCTAGTGGACAACCAAGGAGCCATTTGCATGGCAAAGAGTTTTGAAAATTCCAAAAGGGCAAAGCATATTGACATAAAATATCATTTCTTAAAAGATTTAATTGATAAAAACATTATATGTGTGAAATATGTAAGTTCCCAAAATAATTTAGCTGACCTTTTCACAAAAAGTTTAAGTTTTCAAAAGTCCAGTGATATTCTTTTTAATTTCATGTATTGAACAGTTATCTAAAAGATTTAGTTATGTAGATTTAAGTTATGCTAGAACTAAAAGCAAGTATCAAATAATAATAAAAAAAGGGTAAAGTAAAGTTATGTAAAGTTAAAAATGAAATTGTAAATGACAGTGTTCTAATGTTGCAACTTCAATTTACTTAGATTAAAATTCAACTTGAGGAGGAGTGTTGAGAATATTATGGAGTTTGCCAATGCTAGAACACTACCATAGTTTACAAAATTAAAAAAAAAACATCTGTCACCTGCCCTCTCGCCTTGGATCTTTCGTCTAACGCATTAAGCTTTCTATTGTAAACCTAAAAATATATAATAAAACCAAATGTAATAAGTGAAAACTCTTTAATTCAAAGTAACAAAATAAACTCAACATTCATGCCATTATCTATTAGTCAGCTGCACGGTTAAAGTAGGAAAAAGGTCATTCTTCCTCAAGGATATTTATGTTTTTTGAATTAGTTTTATTCGAGTTTGTTGCGATGAAAAAATTGTATTCTAAATCTAAAATGCATAAATTAAACTTCATTGGAGGAAAGTGTTTTTGCGGATTTAAACTCATGAAATAGAATTAAATAAATTCACCTCATCACCATTAGATAGTGGCCAATTCATCAAGACCCCATACGCCTAAACGGTTACTAAACACATTACGAGTGCAGAGGGACCAGGAAGGCTGGTTACAACCGCGGTAGCTTGCTTCCCAACAGACCATCTAAATTACTTAGAGGGTAGATAAGGGTAGTTTTTATTATTGTCATTTAGAGTGGGGCAATTGGTCGTCTAATGATTATCTGGGGATGGCTGGGACGGAATTTGTTCTGTTGTTGTCTAATAGGATAACATGCGTTTTCTGTTCTTGGGAAACTGTTTTCCGGGATGGCTATGGTTTTGGTTTTGAATTGTGGAAAAAGAATATGAATGTACACATCGTACTTATTATTATAAATGCGAAAGTTTGTAAGGATGTATGTGTTTTACTCTTTCACGCAAAAACTACTGAAGCCTATACATCAGAATAACACATGGGCTACAATTTATAAAGATTTTATGTAATCTGGCCATAATATATAACGATAACGCGGGCGAAGCCACGGGCGGAAAGCTAGTGTAAAATAGTTTATTTATAAAAAATCCAATCCATACTAATATTATGAATGCGAAAGTAACTCTGTCTGTCTGTCTGTCTGGCTTTCACGCCAAAACTACTAAAACGATTTGAATGAAATTTGGTACACTGATAATCTAGAACTCTACAGCCTGAGAAAGGACATAGGCTACTTTTTGATGGGAAAAAGTGTTTTAACGGGTTGAAAAGGGGGATGAAAAGTTGGATGAAAGTATTACCATTTTCAGAACTAGAAGCATAAAACTTATATTTTAGGCTGTTCATTAGATATAAATAAATAAAGCATTCAATTGTTATAAAAATGTTCCCCTTAAAAATTTGCAAAAATTCGACCTCTAAGGCGTTGTTTTTGGGGTTGATTGTTTGTATGAAACTTCGTTACTTCAAGTGCTAGGAGTCTCAAATTTTGCATAGGGGTTTTTAGGACGTAGGTGCTAACTATGACGAGATTTTGTGAATAACAAGTACCTAAGTCTGAAAAAATCCCATATGTCATACAAAGAAAGTTCACGCGGTTGAAGCCGCGGGCGGAAAGCTAGTCAAACAATAAACAGATTGGGGAATAATTGAAGCACTGTGGTTTCTATATTAATTTTAGTTGCATTTGATCAAATAATTTCATTGAATATAATTTCTGTGTTCATGCTTTTCTATAATTCAAGTGCTAGTGCATCTAAAAACTAAATCAGTAACATCAGCCGTTTCAAAACAGCGTCACCATGAAGATATTAATTTAAAATTACACCCTTCGTAACCGCAAAACGGTATCAATTACCGTACAGCGTAATAATAGTACGTGCAATTACTCAATCACAATCAAATCGAAGTTTTGAAAGAACTGCAACACGTGCGAGTGGCTGAAGCCCTCTTGACTCCGGAGGCCTTAGCGACTCTTTAGATGTATTGTTTCAGTGTAGTGTAGGTTACAGAGAGTGTAATAGACGCAATTGTTCACTTTTGAAAAGGGTTTTTTTTGCACAGTGTTTACAATTGTGTGATTTAGATAAAAATTATTGCAAAATTACAAAAACAATTTATGACGATGTTTAAAATGTATAAGCTTAGAGCGTACAAGGTGCCAGCAGGCTGGTCTACTCTGGAAATCTACGGATGAGGCCTGAAGAACAAATTGCTGAGCAGTGATATCTGGATTCTTAGAAATCAAAAGACAGCAGCCAAAACGCACTGATAGGCGATTGACTGAAGATTGTGATACTTCATGCGTGTAATGAATCACCTTGTTATTTATTTTCAGATTGAATATGAGGGTTCAAAGAATTTTATTACATGGCATGTGAAAACATTCACTGTTACAACATTCAGCGATCGTAGTGGCAATGATTTGATTCCCGAATTGTCGCAGCACATTATCGAATGATTAGCTTCAACCACTGTGTGGTAGCCGGCGGTTAATCCATTGCCCACTGTGCCCGATATGTCCTGTTTATGTCCTGAACCAATGTGCGCAAGCTGTTTGTGCCGCGTCCCACTGTGCAAATGTTGTCTAATTTTGTGTGTCCCGCCTGTGTGTTTGCCGACCATCGCGTTGCTGGAAGTCACAGTTATTTAGTTACAATTCCATTTCGAACAGTTTATTGACATCACTATGTCCAAAGGCTTCCAATATTGATAAAGCGTCTATATATTTTTTTACATCAAAGCGAATACTAGAGGTGCCAGTTTACGCGAGCTTTGAAAAATCAACCAGACGCAAAATTTTATCAAAAATTACTTCTGTAAAACGGTGTAAATAAAGTGATACGTATTTTCTGAATAAAAAACATTGTTTTTAGCCTAAACAGTATGTAGATTATTGTTTGTTTTCATAAAAACATTAAAGAAGAAAATTTATTCTTACCATAATGTAATTTAGATGCCTGAAAATAAATGATATAATATATTATATGATATTATTATAAAAGCTGCAATAACTATACTGACTTTATTATAATGCGAAATACTTATACCACGACCCGCAATCAAGCGGTAATGACTCTGCTTTATTAGGTTTACAATTATTAATAATAATTTATGGGACCAACAAGGATTACCTTTCAGTAAATTGTGGTTCATAAAATAACTTTGCGCCTGCCACTGTAAACCAAATGGGATAGTAGATGCAATATGAATTTTGCTATCATGGTTAACTGGTAAGCGGCGGACCACTTAGGACGTATACTTTGCCAAATGTATTTGAAACTGATGTGGCAAGGGCGGATGCCATTTTTAAGCAAATAACTTTGATTTGTAGGAATATTTTTATGTTATCAAAAACGAATTTGCAATTTTGATCTGGCCAGGAGTGAACCTTCGAATCCATTTTGCTCAACTAGTAGATTAATTACAGCGTTATTAGGTCAGACTCGACCAAACCTCGATGATAGGATTAGTGTTTTTTTTTACTAATAACGTTTTCGAATTTCGAAACAAAAAGTGGATATCTAACCATCACACATTTGGCAAGCGTGGTGACTGAGTCAGAAACCATCAAGTCACTGAAATTATAAATACGTCCACCTAGCAGTAGATGACATAAATGAACTTATAACAATATACCAATATAAATTTAAATTTCACGTCGAAAAATTTTCGGACGCATAAAAATCCCGTCTCCGTCAATCACACTCGCGAGTCGGCTTTTTGTTCAAAAACCGTTTATTTTTTATGTTGTTGTATATTTTTGCGCCATTTCTGTGTAGTTCCGAAACATTGGGCGGGCCCGCCCAGCCGTGAGCACAATACTGCGCCGAATATTAACAAATGGTGACTTTAGTCCGAAGTCGATATTGAACTTTCATTTATTGTTTTATATGTATATGTAAAGTTCTGGGGCAACCACTTTTTTAAACTGAATATTACTTTAAATAAAGAATATCGAGCTTCAAGGAAAGTTCGATTATTCCTGTCCGACACTTATATTTTTGGAGAAATTATTATTTATTTAATCTTTCTTAAGGAGAGTACTAATGGAATTCTCTACCAGTCAACCACTGAGTGAAGTAGAAATCGTGATAACGGTCTTTTGTAAAAATATAAAATGGTGAACTTAATATACCTACTCAACCAGAATAAAATTAATATTATGTCGATTACGTATTTACAATATTCTGACAGATAAATATTCCCTTTAAATTGTAACTAAATCTTGTAACATTGTCAAGGAGGGGGAGGTTAGAGATTATGGATTGACCTTTTAAAAGAAATGGTGAACATTATATTTAGTTGGAATTCTATAGTTAGGTTGGTTGTTTGCTAGTTGTCGCCTTGATTGGCGAAGGCGTGTTCACGGCTGTTTGAGACGATCACATGCCACATTGCTGCCGAGTGCCGTCCGACCACTAGGCTAATCGGGTTTCCATTTCAGCAGTATACTACTGTGTACAATTCACGCAGACGCGAAGAAAACTTTTTAAATTTATGTTCTTTTTTAGTAAAAAAAATATTGCCAAGTAACTATGTCAGAAATTAAATGTTTTAGTAATTACGAGAAAACGAACGATCGTTCTTTGGTTTGGTAATCGTCGAATAATCTCAAAATCGTTACAGTCTTGGTTTCATGAAAATAAATCAAAATAAAAGAGCACTTAACTTACAACTCTTCAATGTTTTGTATTTGGTCAATTTCATTTTCAGCATGTGGTATGAAGTTTACAAAATATCCTTACTGACAGGGTTGTTTTCACATGCTAAGCCAAAAGCAGACCCAAACAAGTAAAGAACCGTCTGACCGTTCAGAGGTTAAATTCCTCGTAAGTAGCTGGCCGTAAACGCGGGTTGTAGGCCGCGCACGCTTCTCGGCCTAACAAAGTTATCCGTGACGGTAAAGAGCGCAACCTTATTGACGTCCCAGCCAGTGCTGTCCGATGCACACTCACTAGTGACATAAAACTGCACTGATAAAAATACTTTTTATTTAGGCTCTTAATACATGACAGCTTTTAGTATCAGACTGTCAAAGGCAACACTAAGGTATTCCGGTGGGAACCATTGCCACCAGAATACTGAATAGTAAATCATAAAGAAGGTCCACTATGAAAAAGGGCGTGGAACCGTTATTTAAAATAACGTTTTTTAAACGTTCCAACGGTTCCTTGCATAGGATTTCCTTTAGAATTAACCATTTTCTTAGTATGAAATGATAAGCTACTTTCGCCACGCAGTAATAAAATGTAGTCTTATAAAAATGACGTTCCATTTTATTTATTGAGTCGTTAAATAACGATTTTCATTACACGTATGCCGTTGACTAGTAGCTTTAACGGTTATTGTAGTCTTATGTCAATATTGACACTGAAATGTAAGGTTGCGGTTTCAAATACTATCGAGCGAGTCCCTCATTAGCAAGTGTACAACTGTAATACTGCAGAGACTTTCTTGCTGTATCAAATAAAAGGTTGCAAAGTCGAGATCCAAAAAACCTGCAGTCTAGCCAACACTGCTAAGCCTCGTACTGCCGGCCGCAGCAACCCGCTGGGCACTTACCCGGCACTTTGCTGCGGGCACTTTACGCGGCACTTCCCTCACGGCACTTTCGAGGCGTTGTTTAGGCGCGTGACCTGAATGCAGACTTTCAAAGGCACATGTTTAAAGATGTGTGGAAAATTGTTGCCTAACAAATGTCGGGAAGTGAGGAGCGACTTTTCGACTTTTCCCTTCTGAATTATTGTGCCCTGTTTTTAGATTCTGGCTGCATAAGAAAGCAAGACACATTCTTATTATGGATTTGAAATTCAATGCTGCCAACCTAACGATTTCGACAGCTCGTGGTGCACAGTTATAAAAATCAGGTTATATTCACAGTATTATCAGGCTAAACTAAATCTAACCTAAGTTCAAGCTTAAGGCTCTCAAACCCAAAATTTGAATCGGACAAAATAAGACACGAGGAACGACCCTTGAATTAGGAAGTCCGTTTACCTATCCTCAGAAACATGCATACGAATAATGACTAGAGTATTTATGCAACGATTAAACCAGATTTTACCGTAGTTCATTACTAGAAAAACAAAACGTACTTAAGCCAAATACCTAATACAATTAAGAAGAATCTAATAACGTTACTTTGGCGCAAAAAACAAAGGCATGTATAATCCACCCGCAACAAGCCGAGGTGTTTGGGTAGTCTGGAACAAGGCCACCCCCCACCCTCCATTCAAGAAAGGGGGGAAGTATCGAGTGCAAACGACTCCAGCTATTCCAAGACCAACCGGCCATGGTTATGTCGAGTTGTAAAATTGTATCTGTGTCGTGAAAATATTTTCTTAGTACGATTACAACATAGTACCTAAGATAAATATTTTGTGATATTTCGTGATTTTGTTATAACACAAAAGTCATTCTGTGGAAGAAAATCTATAATTTGTGTTAAAATATTACAATATCTAAATTTATGAAAGAAAATAGGGGAACGACTCCGCGATCGGTAGTGAAGTGGCCAATTGTACCGTTGGTAGTGATCAACCGATCGAAAAAGCCGAAAACAATGGAATACTATCCATCTAATCATCACCTGAGTTCAGAAAAGAAGTAAAACGTTAGTACGAATGTTGATTGTAAGAATCCTGTCCCAAGATTTTCAGATTCCATATTCTGGTATTAGAGTAAAATCTTTCCAACAAAGGAATTCCTCGTTCACAACTCGCGATGTCTTGTAAAATGTTAGCTCCAAAGTTGCGCCCGAGGCTGGAAGTCGCATTTCCCGTCAAAGGACACAAAAAGACGTCGGCGGCTCGGCGCGCGTTTGAACAGACTCGTAAAGACTATTTGTTACGACGAAAACTGTATGACTCTGTTAATTTTAAAACAGTTAAATTGTGATCACTGTGCTATGTTGTGCTTTTTAGAGGAACCAATACACGCATGAAATTATATACTTAATAACAAATAGTACTGTTGTCTGTAACACGATGAAGAGGTTCAGCCAGCTAAAGCGTCAAATCGCTGGAATAAGTCATTTATAGACATTTACGTCTTCTGATAGGAATTTAGCTAGATATAACCATCACCGTTGAAACTCACAAATAATCTTTTTAAAATAATTAATAATAAAACCTGAGTAATTCCAGTATAATAGTGAATGTGGACAAACCTCTTTTATGCTCCTCGGTGTTCGCAGGCCTATTCAGCTGGGGAGGGAGAGGGGCAGGTATCGCAGGCGCCGGCGCGGTGGGAAGACCTGGGTACCACCAGCCTGTCGCCGCCTGACCGTTGAACATCCTGAGCTTTTCGTACACGCTGTCGTTCTGCGCTGACGCAGCCTGTTCTTTCTGCGACGCCAGGTTTCGAAGCACTCGGTTTATTGATGATACCTATTTGTCAAATAAAGTTATAAGAACTCTGTGGAGTATAGCGTGGTAGTTTTTCTCAAACGCTTTTCTGTAACGTATTTGAACCTGCCCTAAATTCCAATAACGTTTGGTTCCTGAATATGAAAAGATCTTACGTCTTTCTACTAAGCCGATATTCCAAAATTCATTCAAATCTTAGAATACATTATTTGCTGAAATTATTTCACACCATAACATATTTTTATTGTGTAGTTATTGGATAAATCAAACGGAAACATCTGACAAACTAGGTAGACTTTCGCGTTGGGTATCAAAGGCTGCTAAACATACTCGGAAATGTATCAATAAATGAATACAATATCATTAAAATACGAGTACCTATCAATTAGATACAGAACAAACCCAACGGGTCATCCATCACATATATATGTGACCTGGACGAGAACCGAACCCGCGATTACAGTGCTATATTCTGCCTATTCCGTAAATTTTACAAGAAAAGTAGTACCTACACTTTGAGTAGATACAAACAGAAGATTAGCAAATAACGCCACCCCTTTAAATTAAAATGGAAGTATGTAGTTACATCCCCATCAGCGTGGAAACAACTATCTAATAGGAAACAAATTGCGAACGATCCCACCCCACCCTTTAAGTTGGGAACACGTGTAATTTAAAATCTAATATGATTACTAAATTCCAATCGGGAGGCTCAAAGGGACAGATTAGGGCAAACCGCCCCCCTTTGGGCCTAAAAAGCCCAACATCTACCTACTTTCGCCGAAAAACTACGCATGCGTAAAAACCTGACTCACACAGACATGCATACAATCTATATATGCCTATTTTAACACGTAGAAAACAGGGCTGCCGCTTCGATGGTTTTCGTATTAGAACATATTGGTTTGTTAAATTAAAAATCTAATAAGACTGGCTAAATTCGGACTGGAAATATTTTAATGCAAAGATACAATATTTTTTACCTGAGACAATGTCCCGTTTGATATTAAATAATGAAAACAATAATATTCATACCGGGGACATGTTTCTCTAAGCAGAGTTTGGACTAATGGTTTCAGACATTGAAAACCTTACTCAAATATTTTAGCTCAAACAGACAGTCCTCCCATGAATGTTTGTACTGGCTGGAAATTGAACTCATGAACTTCGGCGCTGACGGCACCTCAGGACCTCTACCCGCGCCAACGGGGTTACTGTTTTGAATTCAGTTCATTTGAATTAAAAAATACTTGAGTTTTCATAGTGCATTTTTTGTTTACTATTGTAATAACTATTTTTAATTAATGTTAATTCTGGGAATGATTCAAGATCGTCAAATTGCTTCGAGCGAAAACATATGTACAAGTATGATATGATGGAGTCATATTATAATTAATATTCGTAGCCAATTTTAAAAATGAAGTAATAAAGTAATAATAAAAGTTATTGTTCATTAGGATCAAAGATTCAAAGTTAACCTGTTTTGACTATTAAGAACTAGGTACGCTTTTATTAATTAAGTATTTCGAATATTCTTAATTTTTACTGCCAACCAATATTTAATATTGTTCATGCTTTTTTCCATCTGACAGCCCTTGCGCTTCCCGTTATAGTTATATGTTCTGGGGTGCTTCTAGATATAATATCTATCTGTTTTCTCGTTGCCAGTGGCAACCGGGAAATTGTATTTTTCCCCATACCGGGAGCGGGCGGCTGAATAAGGACGCAAATCGGGGTTCTGTTTTATACATGATCGTCGGACTCCCGTAATGTACTACATGCTTCCTTTGTATAATCACCTATTTGGGCTTGGGCATTTGGTATGAACCTTTTTTTCGTCTGTCTTGAATTTGGGTTTTCTTTTTAATGCCGAAAGATTGTTGTTGTTTGGTATAATTAAGAAATCGTTTTAAAGGCTTTCTGAACTGACTCCTATTCTGAATTTATCATTGAATTTTTTTGTTGGTGACATAAAAGAAAAAAACTCGTAAGTTTTTGGAACAAGTAGCTAAAACATTTTTATCCAGCACAAAAACAAGTTTTTGAAAGATGTTTCAATATGCTCATAAAAAAATATATCATTCAGTTATCTCATTTTTTTTCATGTAATATGTAAGAATGAATGAATTAAAGGTGAGTTTCAATAACAATTTAACTAAAAATGTGAAGACACGAGATAACAATTGTACCTACAAACGAAGGTGTAAAGTAGACAGAACTATTCAGTAAGCCCTAGTGCACACATACGTAGGTATGTCTGTGTGCAGACGCGTCTGATTTAATCCGTTGTTCGCCTAATGGAAGATAATGTACGTGGGCGCCGGGGAAAACATGTTCCAATAAAAGTAAAAGCTTAGTAAAATAGCATTATTTTATCAAGAAAAAACTAAAAAGATCAAAGATTATTTTTTACTTTGCAATGCACTTAATATCTAATATTAAAACCGATGCACTTTTAATTGTTAGTACTTAGCCCTTAACAGTCCACTGCTGAACGTAGGCTTCTGATAAAATAAAATATCTCTTACATACCTACTTCATAACTTGCACACTACGCGCAAACTGTAGAGTTCACGGCGTTATACGTTTGTGTTAGACTATACCTACTTAACTATGTATAATAATTCATATCTTTCGGTATCTATTCGTCCAATTAGGATTAAAATTAAATTAAAATATGAACGACATTTAAAAATAGAGCAACATCGTGAGAAAGACTAATCTATTCAATTCCCAGAATTGAACCAGTTCTACGCCAATCAAATATAAAGGTCATTTTGTATGGACCTAGGAAAATACTTCTACTAAGCTACCTAGTCCCATTCTAATTAGGTTTCTCATCTGATACGAGTAGGTATAACTCGAAAAAAGATCAAGTCGATTTTTAAAAGGAAATTCGAACTTCAAATTGAACCCGCCACGCCAGTGGTTATGAAAACGCGAATGCTTCTGACAGCACGCTGGCCAATCAGATAGGTGCTCTGAAAAGATTAAAGAGAACTCCGTACGTTGCTACTGGGTTCTAGTTCTAGTGTTTTTTTAAACAAGAGTATCAAAGGATTTGAAAAATCAAAAATGTTCAGTACAAAATATGCTTAACATAACTAAAAACCCAATGCTGAACGTTTACTAGTAAATATCGTAAAATCATGAAAAATCAAATCGTGATTAAGCATCCGTGAGTTTTCATATAGTAAACGACAATTAGCTCACTGTAAAAAGAGTTTTTTAAGGAAAATCCTGTCGCACGTGCCCTGCAAAAAACGTTATGTAGGGACTTTTTTATACGCCTTAAAAAAGGTTATTTATACAGTTTTCGAGTCCTATTTGCTCAGATGTCACTGTTTGAGGAATCGATGAACTAATCGTGTGTTCGCAGGCGAGGCAGCTGGTGTTGTTTTTTCATTCAATAACATTTGTTGCATTTGCTTTGCTAATTGGCTTTGTGTTTTTATCAGATCAGGTTTTAAGCTCAATTTGAATGTAGTTTTTTGTTAAAGTGAAGTTTCGTTAATGTTACTTTTGTAACGACTGACGACCGTGTTACATCAAAATATCTTTATGTCAGATCAAAATAACTTTAAGATTTCGTGTGTTATGTCTTTGAACTTAATTTTTATCAAGGAAAATTATTTTAGTCTTTCAAATTTGCTTTCAAAGTGATGTATGAATTTAACATCCCCAGCCCGCATCTAGCAATTTAGATTTTATTTTCATCTCCAAAAAGTTAGCAGGCAAGCTACAAGAGGGACATTTTATTTTTATTTACCACTTACTCCCTTTTCAACGCGAGCCTCCCGAATTAGTGATCACTGATGTGTGTAAAGGGCCCAAACTTCGACAGTTTTAGTCAGGGTGCGTGCGTGAGCCCTACGGCTAAACGAGATTTTTAAAACATTTTACATTAGGTGACCCCCTTCTTCAGAAGACGCGATGGGGTAAAAAAATGACGCCTTTTTATGTTGGCTTAAAATCGTTTGAAGTTTTTACCCCGGGTTTGAGAAGACGCAGGCCAAATTAATTTTAATTATCTATTTATAATTCAGAAATCCTCATGTTACTATAAATAATATTAAATAAATAAAATTAGGTCGTACAACAGAAGTTGTACGACCTAATTTTATTTATTTTTAACGAAAGTCATCTATTCAAAAATCGATTATCTCAGCCATGAAGGCGCAAGACGTAAGTGCAAATTATAATGTCCGCAGGCGCGCGGCACTCGCACGCAAGTAACGAGATACGCGACTGTTCCGAACGTGACAGCGACACGGATCTGGAACCGGTAACTTAATACTTGGAGAATGCAGGATTTGCTTTCGAGAATTAGGTGACGTTTTGCTGTCTATCGGTATTTAGAGGTATTTTGCTCGGTTCACCAGTAAGATTATAAAAGCACTAACTGTACGATTATAGGAACCTGCTAGTGGAACTTAAATTTTCAGATTTCAAAAAAATTTAGGTGATTAATTACTATTTTCTTGTCATTTCGAAATACTAGCAACGGTCCGTATACAGTTTTAAAATAATGATCTAAAAAGTGTTTCAAAAATATAATATATTTGTTACGATGAAATCGTGCAATTAGAGCACTCATACATGGTAAGCAAAAGCAATTGACTATACAATAAACTAAGATATGCTGTGGTGATAATCATTTGTGTCAGTGTTTTGTATCTTCATTGTATACCTTTTGCTCAAGTTCGCTCAAACAATGACCAGCACAAACGCAGGTTCTCACACTACCAAATTGTCTGTAAGCTGTTGAACTTAAAAGTGTTCGACATCGACGATATTCACACAGGTAGAGATAAGATCACAACATCTCTGTGCGTGTAATTAAACGCGAGAGATCCAGTTTCGCGACGAGAGTACCAATAGATCATCCAAAAGATGCGCGGGCGTTCCCACGTCAGCCGTAGGGTTGCCAATCGTATCTTCTTGAAGCGATTCAACCTTGCTATGTTCTTTCAATTGGTTTTCATGAATGTTGTTTTTTATTTGCAAGCAAGCAAGCAAGCATGTGAACTGCCTAGTAGTAAACCACTCCTGTTTTATATGGATATGTGCATCATCCTAGGCATGGCACGGCTGACCCTGTGCCTAGGGGGAAAATTGCTGTAGTCAGACTAAACCACAGCTCCTTGATTAGCCTGGATACCTTACATACCAGCAGCAACGCAACACTGCTTAAGTAGGTGAATGTATTTCCAGCCAGATGGGCATCTGCTAGACGAGTGAAGGAATCTGCTAAGCACACGAAGAGTCGTGTATTCATTGTGTTGTATTCAGAGGAATATGTGTTAAAAATGGGTTTAAAATACGTCTGAAAACTTTATTCCCCATCGCTGGGCAAAATCGTGCTGCAACCTTTTCTAATAATCCTTTTGGTAAACAAAATTCATTTCAGTTTTAGTTTTGTCAATTGACTTTTGGCTAGCGACTAATTCTGTGCAATGAAAGTTAAGGGCAATGTTGTACAGATGGAAACATCAATAAGTTTTCACATCAGTGGCATAGAGAGGTCACCCTTGATGTTAATCTTCATGGACCAATTCCTTGTCCAGGTATAATGCGACACTGTTATAGGTTTTCTCTCAAACTAACAAGAAGAAGGATAGTGTTAATGTTTTTATCTATCTTACAACTCCTACTCTTTCTGACTTATTTTGAGATCTAAGCCTATCTTAAATTGACAAAATGTTGTTGTGTAAAGGATATCGCATTGTTAAGGATACCAAAAACCATTTTTTTTTAGATAAGAGTTTTAAGAAATTATTAAAAAGTTTGGTCAACCCTGTTAACAAGTGACAGGTGTCACGTAGTATGCGCGCGCGCCGCTCATTACCTCCAACGCGACATGCCGATAGATCATCTAGCGATCGATAGCGTTAGAGATCCACCGCCTTGGTGGTCCGGAGAAAAAAATGACCGAAGAAAATGTCTCTAAGCCACACAAAAAGGCATTTACGCGGTTATTGCTTTTGACACAGGTGGGCATTTTTAGAGAAACTTTTGCTGTATATTTGAATATATAAATGTTTGCTACCGTAATTATTTAAAATAATCGAAGAAACAACAAATTAGGGGAACAGAAATATGTTTAAAGACAATATTGACTAGAGGAAAACTGTAACTTTTATCTAATTCCCACGGGAATATACCAAGGTGAGTGCGAAGCCGCAAGCTTCCGCTTCTACAAACAATATACATAAATATTTAATTAAATTTATAAATTTAATGCAGACATTGACCTTTGCTAGTAAATTATGTTACATTAAACTAAGTAAGCAAAACTACATCACAAAAAGTTATCTCGAAACCCAACTGCCCAGTGGTGCAATTATCCAAATTATCTGGCCAAAAAAGATCACAACAGAATCCTTGAATGGGCTGTCCCCTGCTATTAAGGCTGTACTTTTCCTTACCCATTCAACATCAAACCGATACGTACACGATATCCGGACAAAAGCCATTACACTGAATGTGGATTCCGTCAGATGAGCAGGGTCGGCCCCCACTGAAATTAGAATTACTATTACCTACATTGGTATTATCTATAAACATTTTAAGTTAACCCGCGGAGAAGGTCCCCGGTGTAAAGCGGTTTGGGGTCGATTCGGCCGGGGTCGTCGGGGGTAGTTTTTTGCAAATCTCTAAGGGCGCCGAGATTGGATAGTTGCTTGCGGCGGGTTCATTATGGCGTTTAAATCGCTGTGCCGATTTGAGAGGAGTGGGCTGTTTGTGAATGAATACTGTCAGCAGATCACGGTTGGTGTGTCGATCCACGGATCTGACAAAGTTATTTAAGTTAAGACGAAGTTGTAAGTGTGATAAGTACTTTCAGATTCAAACAATATCTCTCTTACCTAGTTCGTACTATTAGATTAGCACGGATTAGACTTCTATATTTTCACTTTTGTGTTTATCAATTTTAACTGTACACTAACTGTGTACATAACTTATTTATACTGTTACTAAATACTGTTGATAAATCATCAAGAGACTTATCTCTTGATGATTTATCAAAAGTCAATCTTGATATCAAAAAATATAACTATGATACAAAGGTTAATCAGTTTAATTTTTCCTAGACTGTTTTTGTTTTTCAACTTGACAATTTAGGTTAGGCCAATCTCTGTTTATCTTTAGCACGACGGATTTATTCTGTTGCCATCTGTTACGTGTTTTAGTTACTTCATATTCGTATAAAAAAATAGATGACGCGTATCTCAAATGTATGCTCAAAGAGATGAAAGCAACCCCCACCCCGTCAGGAGTGTTGCTCCGCTTAGTCGCTCCATTCGGGCCCGTCTGCTGTGACGGTATTTATTTGTAGGGGAGGACGCTATTAAGGCTTGCGATAATAGCATTATTCAAAGGGATGTTTAGTTTTAAGTACGTGTCTAAAATGTAGTTATTTTGATACTTTATTACTAGCGTTAGTTTAAACAAAAAGCAATTTTGTAATCAAACTATTGGCCTGATAATCATCACGTTGCCCAAATGTAGTTTGGTGATCACATACACGGTTCTTGTTTTGTCCTAACCTAGCTCTAGTCTCGTATAAATAAAACTACATAGCCTACTTTTTCTACTAAATTGTTACTAGTCTCCCATAAAAAAAGTGCATAAAGCTTACTTTCCTTCTCAAAATAACATTGTTTCCAAACAGTCCGAAACCGTCCCACCGTGCTGTGCTGTCTCCAGTTACAACCGTTTTGCTTGTAACGAAAACGAAACCGGCTACATAAGGCCACATAATACACTTTCGTGTCCGAAGCCCCGAAAATGCTATTCGGTAGCGTTTTGACGGTGTCGGGTTGCGGGCCGCGCGCTCGATCGAACTCATGAATTCCAAATTTAAATTAGGTGTCTCCAAATCGTATTTAACGGTGCTTGAGTCGAGTCTGGTGATTGGAGATTTTTGTTTCTTCCCGCGCTTGTGCCTTCGCTCGGCGACGGTTCAATTGTTTTAGTTCGGGTAGCAGTTTTGTAGTTAAAGTATCTGTTCGAAAAGTTCCTTTCTAACTTTTTGACCATGGAATTATTTAATAAAACAGAAAAGGCACACGTAAGAAGGACTTAAACATAAGAACGTAAGAAACGCAAAAATTGAGTCATTAGAATTTAATTTGTGTATATTATATCCTTTTTTTTTTATTATCGTTGAAAGGGTTTTAACGATCTTTGTATATCGTCGGCTTTGGACTGGTCATTTAAAGTAGATAACCATTCATCACACTTTTTACATTTTTTTCTATGACACGAATATTACAATGTCTACATACACACATTAACATCTAGACTCGTCATAAGCAGTTGGCGTTAATCCGTTAGAAAAGGAAAGCATGATAACTTAATGCAGATCCTTGCGGCGGCGCAGCAGGCGCGAGTGGGACAGCAGATGTTCTGTGCATTCACGCGTAAAAGGATTTATTATAACGCGCTAGAAGAACAATGACGTAAGAGTTCTTTAAACTAAACCGAGTATGGAAAAAGTTGCCAAATGGTAAATTATTGCTCCTACTAGAGTTTTAGACCGATTTGAATATTAAACACCCTTACAGTGTTCGAACACTTACAAACACATAAACTCAAGTAAGTTGTCATTTCTTTGGTAAGTGATGATAACTTCCGTTTTGTTTGAAGTATTTGTTACTTGAACTATTTCATGACTTCTGAAAATTCTTAGGATTCATAATAATTTATGAGTTCAAAAAACTTAGGACAGTTTTTAACACACGAAATAATTTGACGTAAATGACTTTACGTTATTTTTATATTCCCCGTCATGTAACAAAATTCGTTTCATTTAAATTTCAAACAAATTAAACTACAGGGTACGTAAGTTAACTGTGAACACTGCGGTATGAGCCACACTCTGCTGGCTTTCACTTACGCCCTTCTCGGCGCGACGAGTAATCGATTGTTCCACGTATTTTTGTCCGCTTTCAGTTGGTAAGAAACATCACGCCCATTCGACCGTTATGACTAGGCGACGCAATGCACGATAAACACCTATCTCTCTCCCGCATATGTGTTTACAACCACGCTGTCCCTTTCGGTTATTTGCCCAGTGGGCCGCGTGCGTAGGTACGACAGTCATAAAAATAGCCCCTTTGGCGCCGAATCTTCAGGGGCATTCGGTGTTTCGATTTTGTCCTCTGGTTGCGCGGGGTGCAGTAGATATAATTAGTTATAGGTGTGTCGAGCATCTGCCATTGGCTTGGCGTATGATGTAGCTGTTGGAATTTCATTCCCCTCGAGTACATTAGGAATGTACTTTGTACCGTAGAGATGTTTTATTACAATTGTAATAATCATATGCTTGTCTATTACAACTGCCTCTAGGTAATTTGAAGTGAAAGGTTGATTTGTCTAACCATCACAAAGGTTTTAGTACGACCACAAATCCACATATTTTAGTTTTAATGTTGGATATTTTATTAAAATTACAAAAACATTTTCTGAAGAAGTAGATTTCAGTTCGAAAGGTGACACTTAGCAAGGATTGAAGTTCATTCAATCAAAATATAAAAAAACGTTGACTGTCATTTATAATAGAACCGTTTAAAAAATCGATTACTACGACCGTATCGATCAACTCCGTATAAAATATCATTGGTGATGCTAAATAATTGTTATGTTGATCAACATTGAAAATATGTTTTGTCATTGAAACGCTAACAACTTCAACACTCAAAGGTAACAAAAGCTTTTTTTAATACACGCCATCTATTGTATCACTGAGTGTTTGCGTTTGTTCCAGCTACGCCAAACCAAAATCACAAAATACATTCGAGTTGTGACATTATTAACAGAAAAATTGTCCCGATCAACAGTACGTGGGTGAAAAAGAGTCTTTGTCATTTTTTGCCCTCATTGGCCGAGCAGATGTCGCTCGAAACGTCTGGTTCGATTACCAGTCGTGTCACATCGTGTAAAGCTTTATTTAATATCTTGTGCGTGATATTTCCATATGAACGCGGTTTCGTTATTTTTTACTCGTCTCGTTAATTGTGGGTTGAAGTATTTTGCTTGTTTTATACGACTGTCACGGTGTCAAGTAATTATAGAACTGCGGTTTAAAAGAAACATGATAAGTAGATAATAAATATTGCAAAAAGTGAGAGATCGCACTTGTTCCAAAGGAATAATGAAAAACTAAATATATATTTATGTCTAGCTTGTTAGCTCAGATAGCATATAGCAGACACGATTAGCATAGTGCGCTGTAGCACGGTTTCTCTCCTCGATTTCCCTAGAGTCCCGGGTTCGATTCCCGGTCGGGTCAATTCAGGAAACGATCTTTTCTGAATTGACTCGGGTCTGGGTGTGCTGGGAGACGCCCCTGACTTATTTCCTTGTGTGGTACGTCGTAACAGAGGGATATTAATCCCTACTTCGAGACCAATAAGAGGTGTGTTGTCTGGCGCATATTTATTTAATTTATTTATTTATCATGAGTAGATACATCTTTTATTAACTGTGGCGAACCTCTATCTGTTCTGCGTCTGGGTGTTACAATTTTCTTTGTAGAAATTTATTTAAATTTTAAGTTCTAGGATTAGGTAACTACAGAGTAATTGAAAGCTGTCTTCACTTCTTACTATAATTAACGCTTCTATTGCTATTTTTTAGAAGCCTGTATAAGTAATTGAATGATTTTTTGATGAATAAAAATACTTATTGAAAAGCAGCCGATACTTCAAAGCTCAGTCAATAGTCAAGATACCCATACAAATAGTCAATTGACAATAAAACTGAATTAGCAAATTTATGAACTCTCCAAACTGTATAATAGGCGACTATTTGTATAGAGCACGACAAAAACCCAATAAACTGGAATGATCAAACATTCCGAACAGAAATTTCATAAGCCGTCATCAATAATGCTCGCAGAATGGACTCTGTTGCATTATGTGAGCAGGGTCCGTCAAGAAAAGGTCTAAAAGGTACAAAGGCCGGTTAGACCCGAAACATATGCTCGTTTTTGCCTATAAAACTTATAATATTGCAAAATTGGATTAAGGAGACGGCTTGTCGCCAGAATTTTGTCCAGCTTATTTTGAGGGCGGCACAATGGGCCATGGGCATATGTTTGTCGGGCTAATTAAATTCATAGAATGTTTGGAAATGTTTTGACGTTTAGAACTTGCAAGAGTGGTTCATGGAATTGATTTTTGAACGACGTGTCAAGGATATAAGGATAAGGTGGATTTAATTTTCATGATCAAACGTCCATAGAACCAACATGCGTGTTTGTTCTGTGTGTAGTTTAATATTTAAAAGTATACATTTAAAAGTACTTTACTTATAAGTATGTATATCAACCTCTGATACTAATAATATAAGTTCATCCTAGTTTGGTTTTAAAGTTTCTGCCTACCTAATAATAAGACTATAAGATAAATATAATATGATCAAATTTATTATATTCCCAGACCAAAATAAAAAAAAACTTTATAAGACTAAGCTAAAAAAACAAAAGTCTACTCACACTAGGAATATTGTCGTTGTTGCAGACGTTTTCACTCAGCAGGCGATCCCGGATCTCCCAGGCGAAGATCGACGGGCACTCGCGCTTGTAGTCGGCTATCTTCTGCACCACTGGCGTGGTGGCCACCCGCGGCTTGGACCCGCCGATGGCTCGCGGCTTGATAGACCCAGTCTCGTAATATCTGCATGCAAAGCTAACCTTAGTTTGGATTTCGGAAGGTGGCGAGAGCGTATCACACAGTTATTAAAAATTACATAAAGATAAATAACATCATTGCACAAACAAACAAATACAACATTTTATACAGGGAGTAGACCTATAATGTACAATTTAGGCAGTTTTATTATTACGAAGCGGTCTCTACCAGTCCAAACAGTTAAGAAAGTTAAGTTTCGTTTTGTGTTTGGGTCAATAAATTACTTTTAACTTTTTACATTTGCAATTTTGTAGAAATTACACATTGTGGGCATTGTGGGCACAATGCATGCAAAGCTAACCACAGCTTAGATTTTTTAAGATAGTGAGGGCGTATTACAGTAATTTCAAAAATTAAAACATTTCGTAATAACGTTAACTTCTAATGAGACATACCTAAATAGTATAAACGATTTATTTAGCATTTGGTAGATGGGAAAAAGGTAAATTATACAATGTATTATACTTATAGGATGACATAAAAAGACACTTGAACATTAATAAATCGGAAATAAAAAGGCGTGAACTGGCCAACTTAAAATGTTATTATAAGTGGTTTATAGCAACGCCGATTTAATTACTTCTTAGAGGGCCCGGTAGAAATCATATAATTCACAAAATTCAAATCGGTTACCCAACTGTAAAATTAAACAACGCGCCGCCTCGCGCTGATGTTCGAAGCTTAATGAACTTATTTTCTAAATGTAAGTAACGGAATAAACTTCTACATTGAATGTTTTGTAATATCCTGTTTTTAATATCAGATAAATACCAAATCTAAGAGCCAACGTAATACTATTAATAACGTTTCGCATTGTAACCATCCCGACTGCTTCCCGTTCCACTCTTAGAGCATTAAAACACAATTACAAACATAATCCTCGATCCCCTCAACTTGAAGTACCTACACATAGAACAGACATCAAGTTACCTTTACCCTAACGATGAATTAATCGAAAATGTACTTTACGACCTTCAAAACAAGAATCAATTGATCTGAGATAAACAAAATCTTATTTGCTCTTATTCCAAATTAGCGCCTATTTGAATTTGGTCTCTATGTGTGTAGAGATAAAGTTCAGGATGTGATTGACAAAGTGCAAAAGATATCTGCGTGCTGATACAGGATATACCCGACGCGAATCTATTGTGCGATCGACATGTGTCGATATTTAGGCCAAAGTATCGACAGTTTTGCTGTCAATGCTTTTATTTGGAATGACCCGCAAATTGATCGAAGTTAAAGAATATGCACAGTGGCAAAAGTCAAATATTAAGGCCTCTTGGTCAAACAGACTTTAATTTTAAACAAAACATAAAATAATAGCTGAATTATATCTATTCTTGGACTTCACTTAGATTGAAACTAGATATTGAAATTGATGAGCATGAACTCATCATTAAGTAATGATTTTTAAATTAAAACCATTGATACTATTTTATTTACGTTTATTATTATTATTTCTGTATACTTTTTTTGACATGTCATAAGTGCTTTATACAAGCTTAAATGAATAAATGATTTTTTACTTTACTTACTTGATATTGTGGTTTTAATAAGTCTGAAATAGTCTCACAATGAGAGAGACTATTTTCACTATTGTTTGTATTTTTTCTTTAGAATCCCAAATGTATATTTTGTAAAAAAAATCTTTTGACGTTACTAAAAATATGCCTATTGTCCCAAAAACCGTTACAAATCACTTGACAATCGATAGCGATTGTCAACCCTCAAATAAGCACTATCGAATCGAAGCTGTCACCCGTTACCATGTTTGCTCAGGCATTGCGCTATACGATACTATTGCCAAGGGCCTCCGGACTCAAAGGCCTGTTTTGGGCCTGTCCTGGTACGGCCCGTGTCGTCTAATCGCTTTTGCCTTCGGCAGATTTCGCCATTGTAGAGGGTGAGACGTCGGTTAATCGAGTGCGAGTTTATTTAAGCTTGAGAGGCCGATGAACTTGCGAACGATGGTTTTTGTGAAGCTCTGGTTTCGGAAATTCATGAGTTAGTTAAACTTATGCGTCCGATGTGAATGATGTGATGTGAATAGGTTAGTATTTTTGTTTACCAATTTTAATAGGTTAAATTATGTCATAAAATATTACACAAAAGTGAAGGCGAATATGTTTAAATTATCTTCAACTTTAACTATACTTGCAATAAAACAATTATTCGTTCGTTCAATATTAATTGCTGCATGCGCACAACCAAATATTGCACAGTGGAAGTTTTACTAATGATTGTGAAAAAAAACCTGTGATTTTTTAAAAATAAATTGAGATTTTATAATATGAAGACTGTCACTATTCATTCCCAGTCGATCTCCCAATCCGAATTCCAATTTGTTTTTTCCCATTATCCCCACAATTCCACTTCCGACTGCAAGTGGTGTTTCCCACACACCCCTGACATTCTTATCGTGCCAATTACGCTGAAGGGTTCAGAGCAGAAAGGGCAAGCGTGGCAGGACTCCTAATTAGGAACGACTCCTGCTGTTCCTGTGACGTTGACGACGGCTGTTGGCCGATGTGACCTGGTGATTGTGATGTGATAAAAATTCAGTTGAGATGTAATGCTGATTAGGAAAACGTTTTTGTTTGACAGGTTTTTGTAACGATTTTGAGTATGCGAGGAATGGGCTTTGTCCAATTATTAATGTAGCTCACATGTAACTCGCGGTAGTTAAAGCAAATTGAATGGCAGTAATGGGGCCTAGAGATTAAAAGATACAAATATCAGCTATAACTAGTTATCTACTTAATGGAATGGTTAATAGTAATATTAAGTTGTGATGAGAATTACCTTTGTATTATTTAACTGCAGAAACGACTAAAATTGTGGTTTAGCTAACTCTCTTGGGCATTGGATCCACTTACATAAAATAGTTGTAATGTCAATAAAACGTTTTCTGTATTGAATCAATTACCAAAATTAAAATTCGAAATTTTATGAATAATAATAATAATATAATAAGACATTTATTTCGAACAATTCATTACAGTTCATATTGGTTAGTAATTAAAATTTATCTTAGAACTAATGTTAGTGGAGAACGTACATAGTTAACTATTGTGTGTTTTGACGCCTAAGTGTGATTATGTCAGACGTATTTTCTCACATAATCACCCTTCGCACCCAACATCTCCAGATAGGTGATGTGTATCTATCAGACACCGTATTGAGAATGCAGTTGCTACTGCCACGCAGTCTGTTAATCAGGGATGTTGTCTTCTTACGGATGACGGCATGAAAGCCATCAGTGTGATGTTGCGCAAACATCCCCGATGTGAAAAATGCACTTGAGACATTCAGTTCACCAAAAGCATTTTTGATGCAAAAAATATCAGATGAGCTGTAAACATACAAAATAAACGGTACGCACTATCCATTCTAGCGTAAAATAACAACTTCACATCTAATACGGTTGCTATCAGTAACTCAGTTACGTACAAATAACCACTTGAAAAACAATCCCGATGAGTGCGCGTTTGATTTGTCCCCCGTTGGTATCGCTCAATCTTTGATCCCCGATGGCTTACTGCTTAGATTTTTGCATTTGATGACAACGACAATGTACAGTTGAAAATACTGTTCGAAATCAGATTAGTAGATTTATGACAATATACGAAGTGGCCCAGTGGATAAGTTATTTTGGTGGTTATTCTTAACAGCAATGTTAGTGTTTGAAATAAAATGTATAATAATTATAATACTCGATTTCAATAAGTCAAATTGTATGTTTCTTTTAGTTGGATTTTGGTTGGATTCACGTCCCGATAATATTTTTTTTATCAGTGAACTTAGTGCTAATCTTCTTTTAATTCAAAAACAGTTGCAAACTGCCAAATGTGGATTACCCACGACCCCGAAATAGAAATGAGCGTGAAATAGAAATTAATAATGGCGACCTCAGTGGGATCGCGTCGGCGCGTGGTCGGACTCGATCAATTTGTTTATTGTTTGACGAAGTAATTGCTCGGCGAGGACAGTTTGTTCTATCTCCGTTAATTGTGGTAGATAGTGGCTGGAGCTCGGTTGCGCGATTTGTTTTGATATTATTCGGTTGGCCGGTACTAAATCGGTGTTGTAAGCGTTTGCGGGAGATGCAAGTCTAGACATCGTAGGAATAGTTGAAACAGCCTTCATTGATAAGCAATGTCTGAAATAAATGAATGAGATTTTCAATACCTTTTATGATAAAATGTATAAAGTTAACAAAATATAAACAGACGCTTACGACTATAACAAAACGCAGCAGTTAGAGGCAGGTTGAGTGTTGCCAAACTTCATTGTGCGTTCTAGGCCCGAAACTGGTAGGCAGGTCACTATAACAGTTATCTCGGTTGCAAGTCTTTTGACAGGGTTTTATATCATATTCTTAGGATCTTATAATGATCCGAGCGAAAGCGCCACTAAGCTCTCAAATATTGATAAAATATTTCAAAAAGTGCACACCCCAAAAAAACAGTATTTATTGACTTTTGACTTCATCCTCTCAAAACCACTTGAACTTGTTTAGCCAATGTCTTAACAAGCAAAACATTACGAAATAATAACATGTGCCCAGAGGGCCAAGCGAAGGGGACCAGCAAATTTATTTTCCTATAAGATCTCTTGAAGCGGCGTCAAGCAGTTTCCTCGGCAGGGGCGCCAATTACTACGAAATAATGTTTTATTTTGATTTTTATTTAGGGGCGGTCGTGGGACAGCCCTGAAAGGTACACCCTGTATTAAATACGTCTGGTTCTTTTGATCGACGTCTTCTAAGTTTTCTATTGCGATGAATTGACTTTTAACTTTTTGTTCCCATTGATTTCTATTGTTGAATTTGAACTGTGGAATTTGAATGTGAAAGATTGTATTGTTTTGACCGATTAAAATTATTTTACTGTTTGACATCATGGTAATGATAATAAATCGAACTATGGATAATTTTATAAATAGATAAATTAAAAGTCAGTTTGAAATATGGTAGTTATTAAAAAATTTAAAATGTTATTTAAAAACTCATTTGACAGCTGCTTTGAAACAGTGGCATTTTATTATTTTTCAAGTAACGTTAAAGTCGTTGCATATTTAGTATTGACTTTCAAATCCAAACAAAAACCTTCTGGAAAATCGTATTTAAAGTATCTTCTTGATTTTTTACTGCACAAAATCCAATATCCTTAAACCATATTCCCTCGCACTACGTTTCCAGCACTTGCCAAATGGTTTCGATTAGCGTAAACAATCGAATTGCATTTCAATAAGCACTCTGCAGGGGAGGGCTAAATCCTCCTTGAGCTCGAGATAAAATCGCAATCAAACAATAAAGTGCCTTCGAAATTAGAGCGGCGCCCCACAGTACCGCAGCACCCGCTGTCGATTCCCAGCAGCCCCCGGAGCGCCCACTATTCAACAAAAACAATCCAACAATCCACTATGGGAATGCAAACTCACAACTATTGTATTGATTAAGTCATTAAAATATTTCAGAATTTTGTCCGCGATTCGCTTTGTGCAACCCATTGTGCGGTGCCTTGGGCGGTACTATGGGAATTCCTTCAATTTGCTCACGCGTGTCGCGTCTTGAATCGATTCTTAGACAATGGGTTCGCGCCGAATAATTCGCTTAGCACAGTGGTAATAGTACTCGATTTAATTGTTATGGGTGCTTAGCTCTCACCGGCATTGTCTGAGCAGCAAACGGACGAGGTAGAAACTAAGGAGAATGTTGTTACCGCTTAAAGAAAGACGTTTTCTTTTTCCTTTGACTATGACTATTTAAATGAGATGTCTGCCATCGCCTCAATTTGCTTAAGGATTCACTATGTATTTGCAATTTTGGACTATGTTAAGTTATTTTGTATGTTGTTAGGTGATACCACTGGTGGTCCGCGTGCTTGAGTGTCACCGACGTCGACGTAGTATTTAAAAAAAAAGTTACTACGAATATGTAACATATTTTTGCCATACGTATTTCAGAATATTACAGCTTGTATGCAAAGCATGTGCTCCAGCAACTGACCTGACAAGTAAGTAACTTGAAGAAACATCCGTTGAAGATATGTTGCTCGCCGACCCAGCTCCAAAATGACTTGCTCCCGATTGCGCTCGGACTGCTTGGCTTCCGGCATTAATTTATACTTACAAAATCAATTCAGATGTGAGAAAGTGTTCAAGTATCTGTTAGTGAGCTGCACGATGTAACCAATTTCAAAAACTACCTGTTCAACTTTCTGCCAAATGAAGTCTAAAACTGACCTGCTTAGTAGCTTGTCTACAACCTGCCGATAAGATGGGTTTTATATTATCTCAATACCGCAAGCACTGACTCACCAAGCTAGCCTTCTATTTGTCTACTCGTATAGGGTGCGGCACCCCTGCAACTGACCTGCTTAGTATCTTGGAAACCGTTCGACTCTTTCAGTGTCCTGCTGATCACACGGTCGGGCCCGTGAATGTGCTGGTTCCACGATCTTATGCCGCGTGGAGTCAGCACCAGCTCACATGCACAGAACAGCTCGCGTATGGTGCGGCGCCCCTGCAACTGACCTGCCTAGTATCTTGGAGACGCATCCGTTCGACACTTGCAATATCCTGCTGATATCACACGGTCTGGCCCCCGAATGTGCTAGCTCCACGATCTTCTGCCTCGTAGAGTCTGGCAGCGGCCGCCCGTTGACGTAGACGCCCCCGAGTTGGTTGATGCCGCTGTGGCCGGCGGAGGAGCAGCCGAAGAGCGCGCCACCGCCCATGGCCGCGCTGTGCATCAGCTCGTCTAGAAAATACGGGACATCTAAACTGTGGCATATGGTTGAAGTTAGGTAAGTGGATTTGGATTTAAATACACAGGTAATAATTTATTTTGGATTATGAAAATCCTCATAATTTAGTGTTTAAATATCAAAACACATACTTAAAAGGCTTCATCCTGTGAGTGTAACTCTCTGTATGAAGTGATTCTCCTCACTGTACAGGGAGATTACATATTGGCTGTGGGAAGCTCTCTGATAGTCTTCAAAATGCTGCTGCAATTGACACAGTAGAGAGGTAGTAAAAGGTTCCCGAAACTAATTTTATGGACCAAGTTTAGTTTGACATGAGAGAAAAAATAATATATTTTCAACCTACTGATCTTCCAAAAATATTGTGTCAGTCCGCCAAATCTAACAAACCGATTACTTACTGAATCCAAATTACGAGTCTAATGACCTTACTGACAAGCGCAATGGCTAGTTCATCTTGAGACGTTAAGAAATCAAATTCTATGAAAACATTAAATAAAAATATCACAGTGATTATAAATAGTTAAGGGTTGCGAAACCCACAGCATCTGCCATTTTTTTCAAATCGGAACCTTTCTTCAAAAATGTTTGGAAATTTTGCTTAAGTGGCCGCATCCTCAAGTTCTATTGATATTTTCTTCAGTTTTTTTTATCAAGCACATAATAATCTATTCGCCATAGCTATTTAATAGCAAACGCGTCTTCCGAAAGGGTAAAAAATTTAACCCGGTTAAAAAAATAATCCGCTTTACGAAATAAAAAGTGCGTTCATACAAAAAGGGTTTCGCGGTGAGGCACATAACCGATATACGACTAATCTTTAAAGATAGTGATGTTTTTTGCGACAAAAAGCCTTCAAAAATGTGGTTTTGTTTGATGAAGGAACCTTAAGTAGATCTCTATTATGTGTTAGGCAAACAGCAAGAGGTAGGACGACGGATTCCTCTGTTCGTAATTGAGCTTCCCGACTAGATGCAAATACGTCTTACGGAATACCACAGCTAAGTTACACTGGGGGCCTACTCCCGTGCGTCGAACACGTAGAAACGTGAATTTACGGTCGTTAAATAAAATGTCATTGGTTAACTGGCCCCGTGGGGTCACCTTCGATTCGAGCGAGGCCAGTTCTCTCGAGGGCTCAGGAACTAGGTGTGAAAGCAACTTAATACTTAACTCACTAATGGTGAAGTACACTATTTACTATTTTATCATCAAGCTATTTGACTAAAAGTGCCGAGCGTCAGAAATGAACAGAAAAAGTGTACCAGTGATATTACAGGCACAGTAAGATAATGTATTACCATTTATTTATTCTTTATTGACGACACGATTGGCGTAGTGGGCTGTAGCACGGTTTTTCGCCTCGATTTCCGTAGTGTCCCGGGTTCGATTCCCGGTCGGGTCAATTCAGGAAACGATCTTTTCTGAATTGACTCGGGTCTGGGTGTGCTGGGAGACGCCCCTGGCTTATTTTCTTGTGTGGTAACTCGTAACACAGGGATATCAATCCCTACTTCGAGACCATTACAAGAGGTGTGTTGTCTGGCGCATATTTATATTTATTTATTTATTGCACATTCTAAAAATAGGTACAATTGGCGCACTTAATACCTAGAGGCATTCTCTACCAGTAACTATGAGCACTTAGTTCCAGTTATTTTCTGCTTTCCTGATAGTTTTAATAATGAATATCCAGAGCACAACTTGACAACTTCATACTTATAAGGTCCTTAACGGTGATTTGTTATTTTTTTCTGGTGACTATACAAATTTCAGCTGTGGGGCCAGTTGACCGATTAAAAAATGATATTAAAAGGGTTTGGATAACTGGCCCCGCGGGGTTAGATTCAAGCGGGGCCAGTTACCTGAGCCCTCGGAAAACATAGCCTGAAATTGATGTTGTTTTTTAGGTAAGTATTCTAATAACCATATTTTATTGTACAAAATACAACCCTATTCATAAATACAACGTTTTATGTCCTTTTTACCCTTCCAATGTTTCATGAAACTTCGTAAATTTGTACCGTAGTAGGCCCCTGGTTAGGAGGTGTTGCATTGCTGCTGGTCAGTAAGGTCGCCAGAGTTCATCGAGCTATCTGCTTGAGTAGAATATAGTCTCTTTTGTAAGATAACAAATAATTAAAAATGTCCTTTAACTACTTTCAATATGCTTTTTAAAACTTAGCATTACTTACCTTTGCGGCAAAAGCCGATGCCAAAGTAACTACAAATTGCTTCTCCCACTTACCAAGCCTTTAATCGTACGCGAATTACAGATGGTTCGAACGACGGCTGTCTGGCCCAATTATAACCATTCGTTTTCACGCCAATAGGTCCGAATAGGCCCCAATAGGACGCATTAGAGAAGATGCGCTCAACCGTCGGCCTGTCAGATAATTCCTCTTTTTGCACACCCCACGCAAACACGCCTCGCGGTAAAAAGTGAACAATTGAATGCAATTTGTGGTGAATTGGGGCAGGGTCTTGATTAAGGCCTAAAGGGTGGGGAGAAGTTCATTGTTTTGCCCCTTTTTTTGGGCCGAGT
Source organism: Udea olivalis (assembly GCA_947369235.1). Lineage (NCBI taxonomy): Eukaryota > Metazoa > Arthropoda > Insecta > Lepidoptera > Crambidae > Udea > Udea olivalis. The sequence goes on from OX376355.1 coordinate 10,239,630, forward strand.
ATAATTTTCGGAGAGCGTGCGTTGAATTTAAATTGCGCTGTTATTCTTTTGTTTTTACTTATCTCGCCGCTTGGACGCGATTGAGTTGTGTTCTTTTTGTCAAGATACGCACAGAGTGAAAAAACTAGACTCAGAAACACTACAGGCATACTGGTTTAACGATATAAAGCGTCTTGTAAGTATTTATTTTGAATTATAAGTATAATTGGAAATAGAGGCGCATGTGTTTCACTTACAAAGCCTTGAATACGAAGCTCAACAGTTAGCACCTAGTCCTGTCTCATTCCTTTCAGTTAGTATAGTTAGTTATTTTGATTATCATTTCAGAATTTAGGCGCCTGTTCAGATGTTGAAAGATTTGATTAAAATATCAACGACTAAACAACTCTCCTGCTAGCATTTCAACAACAATTTAGGTTAATAATTGCTGTTATGTTCACAAAAAGACGTCTTGATTTGCCTTTGCCAGAATTTTCAGTATTCCAACCCTGGTATTTTTGGTAATACGTACCAGCATTACAAAAAATACCAACTTCGATCCATCACCAATTAATTAGCGTTGATTCCTGGGTTGTTGAGAGGCGGGTTTTCGCGCCAACCTCCTTGTTAATCACACCTTCTGCACACCTTCGGCTAACAAGCGCGCGGCCGTTAAAAGAACAATGGACAATGGGTATGGCACACCCACTGACGCGACATGCATGATTAAGTTACGAGCGACGAGCGATTGGGATTAAACGATCAACTATACTATTTTCACTGTAAGATGATATGCCTGACAGCTCTTATTGTTCCGTGTCACGCATACTATGTCAAACGAAATAAAAAGAAACTGGCAAAAGAAAATGTTATAAACTATTAAAAAACGATTGTCTTTCCGAAGCTTATCAAGTAAATTATTGTTATTATTATTAACTGTTAATAAATGAAGTAAATGAAATGAAATTAATATATCTTCACAGCGCCTGATGCGTGAAAAGGAACGCCATTCAATAGTGTATTGACACACTGAATCGACAAAAAGTCGATGAATAGGAGCGACCATTTTGTGATCATCTCATTCGCATAAGTACGAGTGCGTCTGCCTTGTGTGCTATTTTTTAACTAATATTTTCGAGATAACGCATTTAATTCCATAACTTATTACCCATAACCCGTTTATTATGAATTTAGTTAAAATTTAAAAATCGGTAAATACGATTCCTATTCCTTTGCCAACTTGATTCAATTACATTCGGTACATCACTATAATTGACAATTTTGTAACTGTCAGGGAAATCATCATATGGCGAAAGTAGTATATAAGAGCTTGTGCACACTACGTTTTTAATCGCGGTAGACGCCAATGATACACACGCAAATTTTACGCAGCCTGTATACCTGTAAAACTGCTATGCTGTGGTCGTGTTTGTTAAACGGTGTGCATAGTCTCTAAGCTAAATCGTTTGGCAGTGAACGTAGTCAGATCTATACACACACAGATTAGCTTCGCTCATAAAAGGAACACGTACTTAGCTCAAACTGAATGTGTTTTTTTTTAAAGTGCAGTTTAATTTGCCAATATTGCCAGGTAGCTATTAGAGCGAATCTAGAACAGGTACAAGAACCTTTAAAAACGCAGGCCTAAACGTGCAACTGATCAAATACAAATGGGATAGATTTGGACAGCCAGTCAATCGCATCTGACCTCAATATCCCTAAGTTTTTAATGATATATGAGTACATCATAAACGCTGTAGCTCATGACTTAAAGCAAGCAGACGTACTCTCAAAGTTGTCATGGGCCTATTATGCATAAAACTATTGAAGCCTATTAAACAATTTATGTAGTTTTAAGTATGAAATATTGTTTTGACCATGGACCGCCACCTTATAAATTATGATGTTGAAGAAATATTTCTGTAAATCTGTTAACTATTTAATTTTTTTATCCTTATTACACTAATAAAAAAAGTACAATAATGGACTTATTACTATGATCATAATGGTTTGGACTGTCTACCGCTTGAATTCAACGTTTCTATCTGGGACCTAATAATAATATAATCTAGCTGCCAGCTATATATTCAGTTTCATACAAAATATAAGATAGGAGGGAAAAAAATATTTGGTTTACGTTTTGTTTCTACAACATAATATTCTTATTGCATTCCGCTGCCGCTTATGCGTCGTGCCGCGCGAGCGTGTCGCATGAGGGAGTGTTTTAATTTCAGAGGTGCAATTTATTCGAGCGATTTATTTTTAATCCCCGTTTTTATGGGTGCGACGCTATAAATTTCATGTGTAGTTGTAGTTGTGTGTATGTATAGTTCACGTCGCTACACTCGACTGTGACTTTCGGAGTGTTTTTTTTCGGTTCTGCAACTATTGTGCAAAAAAAGGTTTTTTTTTCACAAATGGCTTGGTATTAATTGGCATCACTTATTATGTTAGGGTTGTTATAATTTTTGATCAATTATAAATAATAAATAAGCTCTCATAAGCTATAGGATGGGATAAGTTTTAAGGTAATAATTATTTTAAGTTATCTTTATTTGAATAGACTCCTAACACAGTTAATTTTTTTTATCTGTATTATTTCCTAAATATAAACTTACTCGGAGGTCCAATTTCAATTTTCAGATTTTTCGGAACATAGCCCGGGTTTGTGATCACCAACTCGCATTTAGCAAGCGTGGTGATTAAGTCAATACCCTAATTCATCAATTGTAGCGATGACTTGCTTTCAATGATGGAGGCCTTTGGCCAGCAGTGGGACAGTATAGGCGTATTACCTTACTTTACTTTACTTTTTATAAAATTACTTTTGAAATTCATTCAGTCAGTCATTTAAATTTAATACTTACGTAGAATCTAAAAGATATTTTAATTTTGGATTGTCTTTAAATAGCTGTTTGTTTATCTCGCTAAAACTCGAGAAAGCTAGAGCGATTAGGCTAATTTTGATCTTGAAATTTTTGTGAAAGTTCAGAGAAGTTTTGAACGTGAGAAACATAAATACTTACATGATAAGTGACGTAAAATAATAAAAACGACAATTATATTTTACAATACAAAATGTTAACAGCTGTCAAATATTAACCTGTGTAACTTTTATCAGAACGAAGTCTGATGAGGCAGCTAGTCTATACCTACTAATATTATAAAGAGGAAATATTTGTTTGTTTGTAAGCTCCGAAACTACTAAGGGACCAATTCTAAAAATAATTTTACCAATATAAAGCTACATTATCGGAGTGACATAGGCTATATATTTTTTTTAATTTAGGCTATATTTTGACGGACATCTAGTAATATAGAAATATATATATTTTATAATAAATCACGCTCACCTAAGCATCTGTAAATGTTTTGGACCACCAAACATTAATCAAACAATTAAATGATACATAACTATTACATAAGGGTGGTCCCCTGTCGATGACAGCACACCTGGTGGACGTCCCCCACTTAACCGTCCTCTTATTATTTTGTATCTGTTTTTGAATCGAAACTAAAGGGGGAGTTTAATTGCAGCCATTTTGGATGCGCGGGTCTGGTTTCCGAGCGTAGGGAAGGTGGTGAGATAAGCGGTTCTTGGTTTGATGGTTATAACTTGCAGTTGAATAAAGCAGATATTATTTAACTTGGGTTTTATGCGAGCATGGCGAATCAAATTGATAACCTTTTTTTTTAAATCGGTTAAAAATAATGCAAATGTTGTCTAAATCCCGTTTATTGTAAAAACAACCTTGTTTAGTTACTAGTTGGGTAGTGTGAATTAAATCTATGGAAATACAAGTAAGTACATTTTTAGAAATATACATTTTAGTTGTGGATAGTTTTATATTCCCAAATTTTCATTATAAAATAGGTACAATGACTTAGTCAGAGTTATTACGAGTAGTATAGAGGATAGTCAGTCATGTAGCAATCTTTTTTACTAATTGGTACCTAGCTCTCTCTGGATCTTACGCCAAACAAAGAGAACTTTATTTTCCTTGTTTGTTGCTAACGTTACAACTCCAATTTTGGCATCTTGCTTGAATTGATAAGTGTTAACATTATGACCTAAACGTGCAAAACGATTTATCGCTTTCATCTATTGTATTAGAAGTGAGTCCCATTCACTCATTCGTTCGGGCAGATCAGTTCGTTCCCGCGCCACAATTTATGGCTAACGTCGTCGGAGCCACGCCCCGCATGCGTGAAAAAAAAGTCATTCATGAACAATGCCACGTCACGCGGCGAACGATGCGTGCGATTTTAAATTGTTTTTTTTAAAGACTTGACAGTAGCTAATGCTAATACCTATGTAGCCAGTATTTTTATCACAATTTTTTGAATTGGATGTTGACAAGGTTCTTAATTTTGCTATTTTTTACATACCTATGGTGCCTGGCCTTGCAGGAGTTGCAGATTAGGTAGAATAAACTTTACTGTTCTTGTGCATTTAAGAATGCAATGAACACTCCCAGAATCCAGAAGTTAATGGGTTCAAATCCCAGGTAGGTAAGGGTTCGTCATCAATTTGCATTTGGCAAGCGTGTTGATTAAGCTTTAATCAACACGCAGGGTCACGATGACTTCATGGATGATGATGGATATACATAACTTGAGAAGCAGTGGGCTCATTACATCACATATTTGCTAACGAGCTTTTGCTAGTTTATGAAAATCATATTTACAAGATATTGCATACTTAGTGATTTTATAGTCAGTAACAATATTTACTTAATAATAAATCCAAATAATATCTAGTAATTAACGAATGACAGACTTATTTACGGAAATATAAGATAGAACAATAGGTACAGGCGAAAGCAGTCGTTTTAAATACACAAAAACATTATCATCCTTTCGAGGACAATTTTGCAGACAATGACACCTTTGTTTGATACTTTTTAACCATTCATCGCAAAATTTAAAGCAGCTATATACATTGTTGTTTTCGTTTAAAAAAACAGTCAAAGCTGGATTAGGAGTAACGGGTAAGTCTCTTCATCTGCTACTTTTAAGGGTTTTAGGCGAAATTATAAACAAGCTAAAATTTTAGATTTGCAGATAAGGATTCTCTGCTGCGGTTTAGACCGAAATTACCGTTAAAATAACTTAGCTTTGTATTTATGCTGTAGTGTGGAATAAAACAAAGACACAAATATTGTTTTAACACTGCAATTAATGAAAATACCATCGCATACATGCGTCGAGTTTAACGAAAAACTCGCATTGAAAATCCCAACTCTAAAACTGAAAACTGAATGCACTAAAGACACAAAAATCAAGACCCCGCGAACCTTACCGTAAATCATTAAAATTCCTTCGAGGGGTGACAAAGTGAACAGCATTTATCTCTGTCTTTCGCTTGTGTTCCCGGTCTATTTGTCTTTATCTAGCGCCTAATATGACACAATTGCCGCATGCTCAGTTTACTTGATTCTACATAATTATACGTGTATGAATGTATGTATAAGTCTACGTCTTTCTGTTGTACAGTCGCGGGCGTAAAGTGTTATTCAGATTTCAAAATAGATTATTTTGCACGATGTGCGATATTACATCGTTTAAAAAGTCATAAAGTCGCTTCCTTTTTTATGAGTTATTTAAGTAGTATTACTAAAATCAATGCCAATAAAAATAGTGTTAATGAACTAATGACTTAATTTAAAGTTCAAGAAAAGCACTTTCAATTTTTCAAAGCATGCTAACTGGTTTTATTATAAAATGAAACAACAACAGCAATTTTTTCAAAGGCTATCCTAAGTTTTCTGTTATCTCGTCTCTATGCTAGATAGACTTGTTATCAGAATTATCTTCAAAACTTCTGTCCTTTATAATAGTTACCTTACCTACCCAGCGCGACCTATTTTCTCATTATTAAATTGAAACCCGTTAGAGCGTCGTGGCCTAGTGGTTAAGCACTCCAACGCGGATCGTGTGGTCCCGAGTTCAAATCTGGCCAGAACCAAAATCTTTGTGTTCATTGTTTAATTTCCGACTAACCCTCCGGTGATGAAAACATCGATAGAAAACCAAATCAACTCGGATAGCAGCGGAAGGCTCACCGGCTACCACCATCTAATACCATTGGTGAAAACCCTCTTTTCAGTTAGTGTTCCGTTCACCATGACTGCAACAGTCACTTGCCTCTGACTACCCCTTTTGGGATAAAGTCGTGGTGGTATGTTATGTTATGTTAAATTGAAACGCACGTCCATCTTGTAACATAGATCTGTGATTGTAATTATTATAAATCATTAAAAGATTCAGTTACTACGTGAAATAAGATGGTGAACATTTTTTGACTGCGACTGTACACTCACGCGAGTGAATAGATTTAGAATGTGTAGTTAAAATTATGAAGGAAAATTTATATGAAGGGAATTCTTTTCGCAGTGTTCTCAGTTATCAAAGAGAATGTTTAGTTCTCTAGCTTGTTGTGTAGTATTGCAATTAAGTCTGAAGTCATTGTAGTCTTCTTTATTGCATATTTTACCCATGCCGTGAAGGTTAGCTTTTGAAGTTCCTATTTCATTGCAATAAAAGTTTCACATTTTGGGGAACCCTTCATAAATTATGTGGAAAATGGTATACCACAGGTTATAAAACTATACTCTGTATTACTGTGCTCAATTTCTGTGTTTTAAGATTCAGGGGCATGGCGCCAATTAGTGATTGCAACTCGCGTTTCACAAGCGTGATGATTAGTTCCATCAATTTCACCGTGAGTTGGCTTCTAAGATAAGAAAGCTCCTGGAAAGTGTCACATTATGTAAGCATAATTACTTTTCATTTTGGTTCATTTGTTTTTTGAATTTTGTGCATTTAATAGTAAACAATTCAATACTGCTCCTCGAAGTGTGAACTTGTACGAAGATGTATCGATCTATTTCCCTATCTATACACACGTTTCTGCACGTTTGTTTGACGTAAACAATCTTAATAACTCTTGTTGAACTGCCTCTTCACCAGTTTAAGTCCCAAATTAAAGCTGAGTTAATGAAGCGAGGTTATTATAGTGTTGAGGATTTCTTAAATGATAAGAATTTGTGGTCATCTTAGGTATAATCTGCTCCTCTGCACACTTGTTTGGTATGACTTTACTCTCTTCATTAAATTTTTGTGTATAAAAACAAGATTGAAAAGGGTAACCATCGAGTTTCTTGCCGGAGTCTTCTCGATCGGAAACAACCTCCGAACCGGTGTTAGAGTCACATTATGTTTAAATAAGGTATTAACTACCATGGTATTATTTTACGTAAGTTTATTTTTATTCAGTATATTTGTGCTACAATTTTTTTTTGTATTTGACTTGTCATAAGTACTTCTTATAAGTCTATATGAATAAAGATATTTGTTACTTCACTTTTACTAATATTAGTTAGCAATATGCATACGAGTACGTGGGCAAGCAAAGCGCTAAGTAGGGCGGGCGGCCCTCTGCTCGGGCGGACAACTTGGCGACTTAACAACTTGGCTCGGACTCTACAACGATGTGTGTTTTGTGGGTAATTAAGAGAGCTTCCTTCAAACTTAGGGTTTTAAACATAAAATGAGAATACTTAAGTGGACTGAATCTTATGGGGAACATAATCATTGATAACGAAGACCGAGCCATGGATTTGATGACCAACAATGAGGAATAACGCAATAAGAAAAATTTCGGAGCAATTACAGTACATGATTGCGAATTAAAATACAATTTAACATTCTTGCCAAAGAAAAGCTGGCCACTAAGCTTAGCCAAGACAGAAGCCTTGGCGCCGGTTTTCGGTAAGAGGACAGTATATACACTAAATGGAGGCAATCGCTAGATCGTAACACTGAGAGCACCAGTGGGGCCTACTCCAGTGCGAAATTTACGAAGTTTTGTGAATATTTTTAAAAGAAATAACGATTATTAGAATACCAAAAGAATCAACTATCATTCAGAATCAACGACGACGACTAACGATTCACGTTCTACGTGTTAAAATTAAGGTTTAAATGAAGTTATGGGGAGATTGCCATATTGTTACAGTACAAATACAAATACCACTAGCTCGAATATCTTAGTTATTAATAAAGTATTTAGTACATTAGAAACAATGAAACATCTACCTACAGCGCGAGCAGAAAATTCTAATGAAACAGCTCGTTTTAATACAACTCTGAAAACCTGGCTACTTCAAATTAATACCACTGTACAATATCAAACGCAAACTTGAAAAGAAGCTTTGTTTACCAAAACTATTCCTGTTTACGAACAAGCACAAAGCTAGTCGGGGCGGCGCGTGATGGCACGGTATGACCAAGTAACAGCTTCTGCTGTGGCGGCGAGAGATGGCAGCACTGTGCAGCCGTTGCCTAGCTACAGGACGCGCAAGTTTCAGTGACGTGATTGTACGAGGGGTTCTCGAATGAAACTCGATCTAAGATTAAAGAATTTTCTTTGAATTCAAATATTCATCTCTAAAATACCTTTTTATCATCTTTAATATTACCAACCTAGCTAACTCTAATAACAACGAGTAGTTTTGGTAGTCGCTGCTATAGTCTAGCCAAAATATGTCAAGATACGAAAGTGCCTTTTTTTGCGTCAGGAAATACATTGAGGCAACCAAGGCCCTGGGTTCGGGGCACCTGGGATTTGTGTGACTCGGAACTCCTGGAAAAACAGAGACCCCTACCCACTAAAACCTGACGGTAGTCCTCTACAGCGCAGAATGGAAGGGACCCGGGATCCCTAACGAGGGAGAGACTCCTCGCAGGACCCTTCAGCGCGCAAGGCCGAAGATACGAAAGTGCCTAACCTAACCTAATTTAATTATTTGTTTATTCTTAACATTGAATGGTAAAAACTAGTTATCTCATTCTGGTTTCTAAAACAAGTTTTCTCTCTACATTAAATGATTTTTTTAATGACATTTTACTCCAATTTCAGTAGAGTACTTTGATTTTTTTGTAAATTTTTTTGTCGCCTAGAATAGAATCTATTTTTTTTAATAAATTACAATTACTGCTTTGAGTGGTTGAAGTTCCTAGTTCCAATAGTAGAAGACCACAAAACCGAATCCCAAGACCAAGCTCGGTGCCGACAAGTTATCCTGTAAACCGGCAACTTGTATAGTTGTAACTTGTAACGTTTGTTGTGAACTAGTAGCCAACTAGTTACAAAGTTGCAGCTTGTTAGCCGCTCTTATTAACTTCACGTTTTAGATTAACGCTAAAAAGTTGCGCTAAGATGCAGGTTCAGTTACTTTGAAGATGTATTAATGACTTTACGGATATATATATTAGGTTGGGGAAAAAGTCTTTTCGCATATAGTATGTATGAACTTGTAATAAAATCTCTTCGGCTATACTATTTGTATCTGACTGGTTTTCGTATCATTAAAAGTTTAAATTTTAAAGAAGATGATTACAAATTCAAATTACGAAAATGAGTGCTTTTCATTTGTTTTTCTTACTGTCAAGATGAGTGAATCTAATGAAGAAATTCAATTCATTTTAAAATTTTACTACAAAATAGATATAAATGCAACGCAAGCCGCGAAAAAAAATTGCGATGTTCTTGGACCTAGTGCAGTGTCTGTGAGAGTAGGGCAAATTTGGTTTTAGCGTTTTCAATCCGGAAATTTTGATGCGAAAAACTTTTTTCCTCAACCTATTACATTTTTTGTAATGATTAAGAAAGCTGAGATTCTGGAGCATTTTTGAGCTTTACTTAGAAACCATACAGTCACCCGCTTAGATTTTTAATATAAAGTTGAAAATTTAAGTCTTTATTCATCAACCGTACATTTTTGGTTTTATACCAACATTTTCATCATTTTGGTCAAAGTTATGAAACTGATTATTTTATGCATCAAAGTACAATTAAGGATGATTCAGTTGGGCAAAGAAAAAATTTGAAGAGTGTTCTACTTTTTAAAAAATAAAAAAATAAAACTTTTAGGTCCGAAATTCTCAGAAATTCAGAAAAAAAATCATAACTCGAAAACTATGAACAATCGCGGAACATACATGGGGGTGGTTCGGGTACCCCAAGGGGTGCTCTTTCTGTGGGCTTCCGCTTTACACTTCTTTTTGGGACACCCTGTATATGCGTCAGACAACACACCTCTTGTGATGGTCTCAAGGTAGGGATAAGTATCCCTGTGTTACGAGGTACCAGACAAGGAATTAAGCCAGGGGCGTCTCCCAGCACACCCAGACCTAAGCCAATTCAGAAAAGATCGTTTCCTGAATTGACCTGACCGGGGATCGAACCCGGGATACTACGGAATTCAAGGCGAGAAACCGTGCTACAGCGCACTACGCCAATCGTGTCGTTATATTAAATGTTGCCGCGTTCATAGCGGTGTCTTATTAAAACTTATATCTATACTGAGATTACCGAAAATGATGCTTTACGTTAATAGTATTATGATTGAAATGCTGCAGCTGTGTACGCCAAAATGAGAAACGGTGTTTAATTCGATCTGCCTTAAAAGTACTTTCAAATGTATGGGAATGAGATTTGTACTGATGATTCTCTTACATTTAAAAGTATTTTTCTTGTAGAATCTTAGTGTTGTGGCTACCTAGTTACTTCATTGGATGACAAGTTAAGTAAGGGGGTGCCTAACTGCCTATCCATAAGATGATGCACAATTTGGCATAGATGGCATGATTTCAGTAAATGCAGACTTCTTGCAACCGTCCGTGATGAAAATTGGGAGAAGCCATTGTTTGGCAAAAGGATTCTTATGGCTGGTGATAAAGATAATCATCTGTATATGATTAGCTATAGCAAGTCATCGTTACAATTTATGAGTATTTGCTTAACCTTATTACCATATCTTTTAGCCAGTCAAGTTAATTTACTAAACTGAACGTAGCGAGCGATTTCCTAATATGATCTTTCATTTTCAGCCAGTCAGCGGTCACCTGTCAATAATGCATCCTCTAGGCCAGATATTTACTGACGAAATTGCTCGCTACGCTATAAGAAATGGTAAAACGGCCCCAGGGCTATATTCAGGAAGGTCGGGAAACACACTTGCATCAACAATCATCATTTCTTCATCAAGCGGTTAAACCATGCGTTCTGCTCGTAGCGATAATGATGACTAGAAGTGGTGTTACCTTTATGGGGCATCTTCCAGAAGGCCTCTGCCGCCGTGGTGGGCTCCCGCGGCGGCGCCACCAGACCGCCCACCAGCGTGGTGGCGGCGTGCGCGGGCGCCGGCGCGCAACGCCCCCACCCCCCGTGGAGCGCCACAACGCCCACTGGTGCCTCTGCCCTGTCTGCACCTTACACCGGAAGGTGCGGGACTCTGGCAGTTCGATTTGGGAGCTGTGGAAGAAAATCACGATTAAAAATGTGCACCAAGAAGAAGTTTAAAATCTTTCCCATCTTGCTGACAGATTTTGCCACCTCAGCTACAACATCCCTTTGGATGCCCTGCGCCATTAAAGCAGGGTCATAATTCAATTTTGGCTTCTACATTTGGCAGTTTGGCGGGCTTGCCACCTGACGCCTAGAGCGACCTCCCATCAAAAGCTATCGGGTCCTCCCTATTAAAAAAATCGTATGTATTTCTTCCGCCCAAACTGGGACGACATGGGCTTCCCTAGGGAACTCAGTTCGCCGCCCCAGTGGTTGACTCCGCCTACACTGAGTTTTCTTTCGCTACAGAATGTATTTGAATATGCCAGGAAACCTTTAAAAGGGTATAGATAGAAGTTTGTATCCTGCTCAGTCGTATGATCATGTGTGTTAAGTTTGCTGGGCGTCTAAGGTCTATACGGGTCCAATTTTTACGGGTAACTGAAGGCACTTTTGAAATTGTCACATATTTGCCACAGATCTTCACTTATAAGTAATTTATTGACTACTTCCAAATCCAAAACGGATTTTAACCGTCATAATATGAAATGGTTAAAAAAGACTTAAAGGATTATTTCATGTATGTTGCTACCGTATTCTTAATTGCCGCAAGACAAGACGAATTGAATAATAGTTTTTTTAGCCTTTCGGTCTGAGCGACCAAAAAGCTCGTTTAAGGTTAAAGAAACTTATTGACCCCAATACGGCATTAGACAATCGCATCATCAATTACAATCAAGGCGCGTCATTATTCTCCTTTGAAATGTTTTTTGTCTCTCTCCGAACAGTCGCGGGTGAAAGGGACGGTGTACTAATTGGTGGATGATGTAGCTGAATCGTGTGTTAGTTAAAGCGCCATCTTTTGTGGCATAGTAGGAATAGTTGCGGGTTCGTGAGGGTCCGATAATGATCGATGGTTGTAATGAAGTTAGATGGCGAGATGGGATACGGATGCCACCAACGAGGAACGGTAGTCGTGTCGGGCTTTGTTTGAAGAGTTTTCAGTTGTCGGTGATGGGTTTGTGTGTGTCAGATTGATATAAGTGGTCAGGGAAGTACGCAGATGTGATCTATTGGAACTTGTTTAGTTGTGGACTTATTTTTGAGAGATCTTCAAGTCAATGTTAAGATGAGGTCATCTCTAGCCTCGTAATAAGAAATATTACACGTTCAAAATTTACTAAAAGGATCATTATCCGAGTAGGGTTGTACAGTCAAAAGCATAAATAAGTATACGTTTCCGAAGCTTCCAAAATATCTGAGCAAAACATAAGCCATAAGTATCTATACGAGAGTTCAATCAGACTCTCTGTTGACTTGTACTTATAGATATAAGTGGCTAATGTTTTGCTTAGATATTTTTGAAGCCTTTAAAACGTGCAGATATTTATGCTTTTGACTGTACCTATCTAGTTTGTCCCAAAATTCTCTGAATGGAAATCCTTACTTTAGAATCAGGGCAATGCCTACTTACTTGGCTATGCCAGCATTTACAGTTCAGTTGACTAGTAAAGAGTTGTAATTGCAGAAATTATTGAAGACAGAATCTGACTTCTATCTCAAAAAACACGAGAGACAAAATTCCCTACAAGTAAATCCAATCGCATTACACAGTCACAGGTACTCGAGTATCGCGTATTTGATCTTTTCAAGGTCCAATCGAGTGATTTCACTTTGATATTTCCCCTGCCGCCTGCCAGTCACAATGGCAGAGTGGGGTAACACAAATTGTATGAGTCAAAGCAAGTGGATACTTGGAGGGTCCACGAAATCTTTGGACACTAATGGTGAAAGTACTTATGCAGAAATATTTATTAAATTGTTTATGTGGTAATTATAGTTACAATTTCAGAAGAAATATAATTATAACGACGAAAATAGAACAGCTATTTAGACTTGACAGGACCCTTTACCTCCATAAAGGTCTGTTCAGGCCTGAGCGGTGTTCGCTGCCGCTGTGGGTAGCGGCACATTTTGCCGCGGAACCTGATACTAAATACCTGGCGCGGTGTTGTACCGCTACCCACAGCGGCAGCGAATACCGCTCAGGTTTGAACAGGCCTTAAGAAGATCAATCTCTGCATCTGACAAAAAGAAAAAAAATACGCACCGCGCGGCGCCTAATGTAACTTAGGCTGTATAATATCAATTCCCTAGTCTGATAAAAGATTTACATCACTATTTGTTAACCAATCCATGGATGATTTGATGGTTTTTTTTAATTGACAGACAACACACCACTTGTCATGGTCTCGGAGTAGGGTTAAATATCCCTGTGTTACGAGGAATTAAGTCGGGGGCGTCTACCAGCACACCCAGACCCGAGCCAATTTATAAAAGATCGTTTCCTGAATTGACCTGACCGGGAATCGAACCCGTGACACTACGGAAATCTAGGCGAGAAATCGTGCTACAGCGCACTATGCCAATCATGTCACCAAATTTATTAAATGCCGTGTTTTGAGCTTTTTAAGGCAAGCTTTATCAAGACTTTATCAAGCAAAGTAATATCGTATTGTTACCTAACGTAACACGTGTACAATACGATCACTAACATCTTTCTCGCTACTGCTAAAAAAAACAAATCGTAGATCCTATCACTGATTCAAAAGTTTCACAATAAAAAGCTCCGGACGGACGGCCACCACGAATAATAGCATAACTCAATAATAACAAATACACGTCGGGCCAATCAGACGGTTATCAGATCGGACTATAAGAGCGCCGCACTACCGAGTACGAACGAGTATCGGGTTGCGCACAAAAACTTGTTCCTAATTAGAATAATTAGCCGCCATAGACGTTAACTGAGAGCGCTGTGAGAACCTTCCAGTGGTAAAAAGACGTATGTCGAGGATTGAGATAAGAGTGGAAGATGATAGGATTTTCATTAATGTAATTGCATTTACATCGTGGTACTTTTACGTAGTATTTAGTGATTAAGGAATGATTTATGTAAAATGTTGGTCCGTTTGGATTTAGGTCAGTGGACGATCTACAGATAGCTCTCGGCTTTACCGCAAATCTACTTAGCTTTTAGATCTTTTGAACGCTCATAAAACTTCATGAACCAGATTTCTTTTCCCAATGTGTGCTTTTCATTTAGCCAATAAAGATTAAGCGATGCCAAGTCGACTGGCGATATGTGGAGGCACTGAGAAATGTTTACCAAGCGGCGAAAATGTCCGTCCCAGTGCAGAACCACCAGACAAGACCCATCCAGTTAGTTGCTCAGGGGTGTAAGACAAGGTGACGGTATATTCCCGAAACTCTTCACCAACCTTCTGTTTCTTCTATACATAAACGACCTGCCTTGCATCACAGTGTCGAACGGCTTTATTTGCTGACGACCTATCGCTAATAGTTCCATATAAAAAGCAAGATGAAAGTTTCGAAAGTGTGCTTAGTTCAGTTTTGGACAAGGTAAATGACTGGCTCACAAAGAATGGTCTAATCGTTAATATTTCCAGGACAAACTTCATGCAATTTCGTAACTACCAAACTAATCCCATTAATCCAAAAATCTTATACCAGGGTTGCTCGATGGGGTCAGTCGGTGAAACAAAATTTCTTGGTATGGTCCTTGATGAGAACTGTAACTGGAACTCACACATCCAATACGTATGTGATAGACTTAGTAGGTTTGTTTACGCAATCAAGCGCCTTAGATATATATCTGGTGAAAAAACGGCTCTACACCCTTACCATGGTTATGTTGCTTCAGTTTTACGACATGGTCTTATTGTATGGGGTAACGCAACTAACATTAATAATGCATTTATTCTGCAGAAAAAATGCATTAGAGTTATCTGAGGTCCTCGTGAATCCTGTCACCCTAAGTTTAAAGAAATGAAGGTCCTGACACTGACATGTATGTACATCATGGAAATAGGTATTTTCGTTCGTAATTATGCCTATTTTTTTGACAAACCAGTGTTGAATCCCAGATTACGACCAAGAGACACTAAGAAGTTAGTTATACCATTTCACACAAGTGCGGTATTCAGTAAGAACTGTTATATTATGTCAATCAAGATTTATAATCACATTCCCCTAATAATTAGAGAACTACCGCTAAAATTATTTAAATCAAGGCTACATTGATTGCTTACTGAAAAATGATTTTATAGTTTATCAGAATATTTTGACAGTTAAAGTTTTTAATTTTATTTTTATAATCGTGTTGATATTAATGTTGATAATTGTATTTGATTAACTTGCTGACATAATAGTATTATTTTGACTACCTATTGAAATTAAGTGTTGATTTTTTTGTTACTTATACTTTGACATTATCCTAATTTGTTAATTAATCTTATTATTTTATTTTCATGGGCATGGTTATTAACTTTTCCGGTTTTAGTTAGTTTTTAATGAATTCCATGACCTGTTTGAAATGTAGCTTTAAAAATATTTGCATGCCAAATTAAGGTAAAATATGCTGATCTTATTAAGTATGTGTCATCTTGTAAACCATATTTCAATGCGAATAAATTACTCTATTCTATTCAACGCACTGGAGGATGTCTTCAAGACACTGCAATGGACTCGGCCTTAACATCAATGGTGAATATCTCACACACCTCCGCTTTGCTGACGACGTAGTGATAATGGCAGAATCGCTGCAAGACCAGCAGAAAATGCTGTCCAGTCTCAATGCTGCCTCGAAACGCGTTGGGCTTGGGGTGAATTTGGACAAGACTAAGGTCATGTTCAACGGACACATCGTTCCTGAACCCGCTTCCGTCCAAGGTGTAGCCCTTGAAGTTGTCCAGGAGTACATACACCTGGGTCAAAAATTACAGCTGGGTAGAGACAACTTTGAGGGGGAAATCACCAGAAGAGTTCAGCTTGGATGGGCAGCATTTGGAAAGATGCGTCACATCTTCGAGTCACCTTTGCCTTTGCCTGAAGACCAAGGTGTTTGATCAGTGCGTCCTACCGGTCATGACATACGGAGCCGGGACGTGGAACCTGACAGTGAAACTCGATTACACGTCACTCAAAAAGCTATGGAAAGGTGCATGCTAGGAACCTCGTTAAGGGACAAGGTCCGGAACGAGATAGTCCGGCTAAGAACCAGAGTGACTGACGTAGTCCAGAAGTGTAGCAAACTGAAGTGGCAGTGGGCTGGTCACATCTGTCGCAGAACCGATGGTCGGTGGAGTAGACGGGTTCTCTAGTGGACGTTCCGACGAATGAGGGGGTGGCCCCGAGAAGATCTCCTTCGCCGGAACGTCGGAGATCCCCCAGGCTACATCAGGCACCCCCGCAGTACGCCCCAGTGCATGCGAGTAAGGGCGTTGCAGACGGCCCCTCCTTCCCCACCACGTCCGGACACGTGGAGCGGAGAGGCAGGAGCGTCCAACATCGGGAGCTGTCGCCATGCGAGGTCACTGGAGGGATGGAGCTATGGTTGCTGGACCAACCCCGGGAGTTCCGATCCCATATCCTCCCCCCCCTTTGCCGGATCATCGGTCGAGGGAGAGTTCCGGGCAGTTCTCGCCGGTACTACACGAGTACCCGAGGCTGGAGTACCACCCGCCCTACTTCCGGTATGGCAGGACGGCCGAATATGCACCACCACGGATGGTGAACTGCATGCGACCGGTCTACTGGCCGGGTCCCAGCAGTCGGTCAGGGTCGCCGGGCGGCTCAGACGTATGACTAGCTTTCGGCCGAGCTACGTCGGAACCTTCCTCCTCGGCTCCTTCCACGACTCGGCAAGCGTAGTGTTGGACGTCCACCGGCACGTTGGACCGACGACCTAAAGAAAGTGGCTGGTAGGGACTGGATGGCAAAAACGGGAGATCGGGCTTTGTGGCGCGCCCTGGAGGAGGCTTATGTCCAGCAGTGGACTGCTATAAGCGGAAAAGAAGAAGAATAAAGATTATCCCTAATACAATTGAGGATTTAAATCATACTACTTTAACTCTCAAAAAAATTAACCAGAAAATTAAAGATGAAAAGAGTATACGTTGGTTTTAAATTCATTAAGTCTGTATTGAAAGCCCTTTAAACAAATCCTGTATTTTCATTAAAAAGCGTAGGTATTAACTTAGACGAATTTTAAACATTTAAAACCTAAAGCACTTTACTTTCCGTTACAATGTCAATAACCGCCCGAATGGTATAACAGGAAATCTCATTCCCAACTTTGCAGACGCGAAAAAATGCACACTAACGTTCAGAAAAACGTTGGATAAAGTACCTAAATGTTGGTAATGTTGAAAAAACTGTTTTTCGTTGTAAGTGGCCGTCTGAGTGCGTCAAAGGCACAACTCTGAGACTGCATGCAAAGCACTCGGGGTTAAAGTAGAAAATCGAAGATATAACTTGAAATAGATGACGCGAGTGTATGTTAATTAGCACATCCTTTTTCGCCTCTTCTAAATGAAGCTCCACACGTTACGGATGTCAAAATATAGTAGAATTACACTTAGATATTATTCATCTTTCTATGAACTAAATAAAATCAATTAAGCATGTATTTAGAAATATCTTAGTAATGTATATAGCTCTGCTTAGTTTCAGGTCAGATGGTCTTGGTGTAATTTGTCCCAGTTATTCATAAAATTATTTAATTAAGTACGTATTTAGGAATATTAATACTTAACAGTGTTATTGTTGATCGAAGAGAAATATGAATTTATTTAGAATGGCAGGTTTTCATACAAAAGGTGCGCCTTGCATTATCTATTGTGATTTTTGTTGGTGGTAGAAGCCTTTTTAAATTCTAGCTCGGCGAGATAATGTGGGCTTGCCGATAACTCTGTTATTCTGCTTGGAGACGCGACGAACATTGTGCTAACTTATTTATTTAAATACTTGAGATACGAATAGGTGAAGGTAGTTAATAATGTTATTTGCACGTCGTAGAAGCTTAAAACGAAAAATTATATAACTCAGAACAAAATAGCATAAGAATATTATGAAAAAAAAAATCTTATGAAAATATTGTTCCCTACTTTTATTTGTATTGCATTGACAGCAGTGACAAACTTTCTAGCTATTCGCAAAATAACTGTTAAAGCACGCCGCATTCCCTTCGATTAATCAAACGGTCTAGGCAAAGTGAATGTGTTTCTTAAATGGCTAGACACAAAGCTTCAAGTCGACACAAAATCGACACTAATACGCGCTATTTCCATAGAGCTCAGACTCGTATCGGATGTCTGGGGCCTACTCCCGTTTGAACACGTAGGCTACTACGTGAATATTTAGTTTGACGTCAGAAAAGTTCCAGGACGAAATTGAAGTTGCCGACACGATTGGCGTAGTGCGCTGTAGCACGGTTTCACGCCTCGATTTCCGTAGTGTCCCAGGTTCGGTTCTAGGTCGGGTCAATTCTGGAAACGATCTTTTCTGAATTGACTCGGATCTGGGTGTGCTGGGGGACGCCTCTAGCTTATTTCCTTAAATGGAACCTCGTAACACAGGGATATAAATTCCTACTTCGAGACCATTACAAGAGGTGTGTTGTCTGGCGTATATTTTATTTATATTATATTCCAGTCATCAATTTTTCTATACTAAAATTCTGAGGAGGAAAGATTTGTATCTTTATTTATATGTTTGGAATGAATACCTAAACTAAAAACTTCAGGACCGATTTGAAAAAATATTAAACCAATAATATAACGCTGCATTTTCAGCGAGTAATATAGGCTAAATTTTCAGGATACTATTTTAACAGAAGCAATAGTTCACGCGGGCAATGTCGCTGGCAGTAAGCTAGTCTACAATATACATGAAAGTTATCATATCACACAATTTTTTGTGTTTTAGGATTTCAAAGTTTTCCGAAACTTCGTGATTGTCGCATCGGAGTAGGCTCCCGGCGTGTTCCGCTGTGTACCGCTCCGCACACCTCATTAGTTCGCTTTGATTCCGCCTTCCAGCCCCAGGTGGTGTTAATGTCGCGCTCTTTAGAACGAATACATTTTGTAATTTCTTTCCACTTTTTTTTCTCTGTGAGTTAAGGTCTAGGTTCTTGGTTTTTAGCTTTCGTTAAGTGAATTGAGATTTAATTATCTTGATTGTAGAATGCGTCGTATGCGTTAAGCACTCCAACTCGGATCGCGAATCGTTTGGTCCCGAGTTCACATCCGGCCAGAACCAAAATCTTTGTGTTCATTGTTTAATTTTCGAATAACCCTCAGGTGATGGAAAACATCGATAAAAAACCAAATCAACCCGGATGGCGGCGGAAGGCTCATCACCTACCACGTTCGGTTCTAATAACATTGGTGAAAAGTGGGCTTCTGAGTGTTCCGTTCACCATGACGGCAACAGTCACTTGCCTCTGACTAACCCGTTTGAGATAAAGTCGTGATGGTATATGTTAAGTGATTGTAGAATATGTAGAGATAAGCAGATAAATGTTTGATCTTGTGGTTAAATTTTATGGTAAAGATGCTCCCACATTTGGAGCATTCGCCTAATGTAACAGATTCGAACAATACATCAGTGAGTGAGGAAAACTGAGCATTACAGTACGCTAATGTTACAGATTTGAGCATTACGTTGGTGAGGGAAAAGCACCGAATAATGTTCTAATTAAGTATTGCTCAAAATTGCATCTGAAATGTAGGTACATTTCAGGTGAATGTTCATCATGTCAGGGAGGCAGTAGGCAGTACTGTAATGTGATGCTCAAAATCGAATCTGAAACGTAACATTACAGGCTAATGCTCCATGTACACCTTAATATTGAAGAGTTCAAACACATTTTTATTGAGTAAAATTACTGCTTTAATAACATGTTCATAGATTATTCTGTTATTAAACACAATTTTAAAGATCATTGTTCCTTTTTTAACATTCTAAAATTAATGCTTATGTCAACCTTTAACCTTACATTTCCTGAGGCAAAATGTAGAATTACAAGCGCATTTTCGCAAACATTCATATCAATTACATTTGCATCCGACAAAAACGGGGCCCGACCGAAACGCGAACCATCAAAGCAAGCGTTCCACACGCCGCATTCACAAAAACATCTCACAAAGAACATACTCGTACCTACTCCCCGAGAGCACTCACTGCTAAGTTTCAAAAGTCAAAGCCTGCCTCTTCCTTTTCACTACATTTAAAAAAACCCGGGACCTATACGTACATAATTAACAGTCGTATCTAAAGTTTAAAATAAACGCAATGTTATAGTGTCCTTTGAATTGTCGAGTGTCATCGTACGAGTTACGATATTCTAGTATATAATGCAATTTGTTTGTGCAGTTCAAGTAAGGATGTGTGGTTCATGTTGGTGGATAGCAAACTTCAAGCGCAACGTGGAACACGGCAAATTGAAAAAGACTATTTGATCCTTTGTCAGAATTATAATTTGAGATGTCTACCATCTCGCTTGTCATTGTCACGATGAGGTCTGAAGACGCAGAGCCTGGATGGAACTAGCTCAGACATTTACTCTTGTAGTTGAGATTCAAGCGAATAATGTGGGTTTCAGGACAAATATTTATGTGACAAAATTATATGGGTAAGTAGGTACCTAAGATATTTTTAGAGAAAAACATTTTTTTTTTCTCTGTCACCCATAATATTACCAGTCCTGCTTAGTTAAGCGTCAGATGATCTTAATGTAAGGTTAGTCAGATACTTATTTCCTTATTTTGTTTATTTAAGTAATATTTTCTTTGAAGGAAAAAAAAAGAAAAAAAAAATGGTTGCCTGTAAAGTCGGTTTTACGGGCGAAGATTTTACGTGACAACGTCTTTTTCTCGGTAGAATATTTATTGATATGAATATAATTAAATTGCACAATAGGAACAAGGAATTGAATGAAAATAAGAATTGCGGCAGACCGATCATAGTTGAGTGGGAGAGAGACGCAAGGCATTCGGCGGGCCTCTCTCTCGTTCGGTGACTCATCGTAACGTTACCGAGCGTTACACTTTTTCATAAGTGACTCCCAGCCGCAACCTAATTTAAGACGTTGTCACGTCAAAAACAGAACGGAACAAAGAAGAAAACAGGCTAAGAGACCACTAAGAGAAAGATCCTCCGGAAAGTCCTTGGTTTAGTACCAAGAACCGATGGAAGCATGAGGATCTTAAAAAATACCGAAATCGAAAAGCTCGTGGCTGAGCCCAACATCATAGGCGAGACAAAAGCTCACAGACTCCGATGGCTTGGCCACATGGAGAGAATGGGAGAAGACCGTAGTGTGAAGAAAGCTTATCTGGGTCGACCAACTGGAAGGCGCCCTGTCGGCCGGCCCAGAAATCGCTGGGCTGATGTTGTGCAGGCGGATCTCTGCGAGTTGAAAGCCAACGATTGGCGTGCAACTGCGCGGGATCGTGGCAAGTGGCGGAATAATGTATCGGAGGCCAAGACACACTTTGGGTCGCTGAGCCATCGGAGTAAGTAAGTAGTAAGTAATATTTTAATTTCTCATTGAGGAAGACTTTGTTATTGATAATTTATCTATACTAGTATAATAAAGAGGTGAGTTTGTATGTTTGGGACTCCGAAACTACCAAAGCGATTGCAAAAATTATTTCACTGTTAAAAAGCTACATTATCCGTGATTGCTGTAGACATATTTTTTTTTCTACAAAAGCATATAATTTCATGGAGATAATTTTTATCCTTTACAACAAATTAATTGGAGAAATAGATTCTGATATACGAGTATCGTGACATTAAAAATACGCACGTAACATTTTTAAAATATTTGAAAGCGAAAGGTCGCTCGCAAATGAGACCTTTAAAGGGTTGTTTTTGGGGTTGATAGTTTGTTTGTAAGAAACTTCGTTACTTCAAGTGCTAGAAGTCTCAAATTTTGCATAGGGGTTCTTTTTAGGACGTACCTAGATGCTAACAGACGGAATTTTGTGAATAACAAGTATCGTAAGTCGGAAAAAATCCTTAAGTCATAAAAATGAAGTTCACGCGAGCGAAGCCGCGGGCGGAAAGTTAGAATATTATATAGAGGTAGACCTTTTCCAGGCTTAAAAAGATTATTCATCTTTGATAAAATAATACCTCGAGCAAAAGGTTTTCCAAAAACGAAATCGTCCAATTCGTCTTTTTCAATATAACTTGATTATTGAGTTTTTCTTATCGTTACACATCCCTAAATGAACTGCAGCCCAACACTTTGTTTCCATTAAAATATCCTTTTCTTTAAGATCTTTTTAAGTTTCTTAAAAAGTTAATATTTCAGAATTTCATGAATAAAATCCCTATCCCCAAATAAAATACTAAATGGCCAACGAAAATCAAAATTTATCATCAGCAATATTTTAGTCTAACTTCAACCCTAAAATGCTCGCGAGCACTTTTTTAAAAGCCATTTGTATAATACTTTGAAACTATTGAACACGGCCACCGGCTTTATCCAGTGGTCTATACATTTCAGTACTGTCAGAATAGAAATAAATTACAATCTCTCGGTGCATTGCCGTTCGTTTGTACGGTCAGCACAAAGCCGCTGCCGGCGATTTGTTACATTGATTTAAAACTGACGCGTACTAGCAGCAAAACAGACGTTCGGCTTGATTAGTTTTATTGATCGACAGGAATGTCAGTTTTACATAGATGACAAATTTCGGCGCATTGAAAGCTTTGAACGTGTTAATAATTCAATGTAGATGCGATCTTAGATAGGAGTAACTTGAATATATTGATTCAAGTTAGAAGAGTTCAGTTAATAGTCAATAGGTACTTTTTCATTCAATTTATTAAAATTTCTTTATTAAGGAGAGATGTAGTTAGTCCTTCTGGGCATTTTAACTATAGGACAGTGTCAGCATGAGACAGTGAAATAATTTTAGTTTGAATGTTCTGAATATGAAAGTTTGTCCTGTTTTCTGGAAGAAAGAATTTAATATAAAGACAAGTACTAAAAGTGTTCACTATTGATAAAAAAAAAATACTGCATGAATTTCTTTCCCCAAAATTTCATTCTTATAGAAAACTCCTAAGTCTTCAATAGGAATGAAATTTTTATTTTAGATTGTATTCATAATAATGCTAATACTTTGCAATTAACCGAAAGCTACAGAGCTAATTCCTAATAAGAGTTTTTTTTATCTTGATTAGTAACATCACGTCATTAAAATATTATAATCAAATTAGCCATCACTATGCTGTCCGTACCACCACAGTGATTCGACAACGGAAGGTTATGGCACGCATGTTATGTCGGTAACATAAATCAATCGAGCCTGACTGTTCGTCTCGTCTTCGCCTCACGCGCACGGGAATAGGTGCCAACAAAACATACACTTTAATGGAGTTATTGAGAAGTTTTTGTTCAATTTAGGTAGCAACCAGAAGTTCTAATAAACTGATTGTCTAACGTAGGTTAAAAAATGTGAAGAAGCAACCGACGTCATAGCATTGTGACGGATGACATTATTTTAGTATCTATTAAAAATATTTTGCAATTTGATTGTTACTGTTATTCTAATGTGACATGTAAATACCCTCGAGATGGTTTTAAATACAAAATTCAAAATCACTGACATAAGATAACGTAAAAATAGGTTGCTATAAAGTTTTGATCCTTTCGTCAAAAATCGATTGTAAAAAATTAACGTCTTATACTTTGATTTCGACAAAGCAACAACTTAAACTACATAATTAAAATAAAATAATCTCATGCCTAACAAAGCTCTGTATTAAATTAAAAGACTTCGCTCCTTAAATATCGACGCATTAAGCACCGCTCACTATCGACAAAATAAAAAATAATATTATAAAAGATACATCGAAAGCTTTTTACTTCAAAAAAGGCTCTATCTTAATCCTGATTAAGCCTCAGTCGGAAGGGTGGGGCCATTGAGACCAAAGAGGTGTTATTTTGAGGCTGTCACAGATTATATTTTTAATATATTTTTTCGGCTAATAATACCTAAGTATCGTAACACTGGGAGTCGGTGTCTGTTTCACGGTTAAGAAGATTATTTCGATGTTTAATATTTAAAAGGAGGTTATTAACATTTTATTTCAAAATCTAAACAAAAACTTTGTACACAAAAAGTCATATATATAATATAGGACAGATAAGCACAGTATTTTACAAAACTAGTTTTTTTAAAAAGCCTAATTGGGAGTCATGATGATATTATGCTGAAAAAAGGCGTAGACTATTTTAGAAAGACCAACTACTAATGAAATTGATGTTTAACCGATACTGATAAAGGTATAAGTTCAAGGATCATATTTTTCTTAAATCGATTATAACACTAGCTACAGTGTCAAGAGTACGATAAAGTGGTTCTATAGTAGCTGAATCGCATTTAGCACCGTGTAATGACAGCATGTGAGAACTCGCAAAATTGTCAATGGTTATGTCTCTCTTTGTCAAAGAACATGTCATTAATACTGGGGAAAAAATTGTCAAAGTGCGAATGGGTGCCCCAGGGAGATGTTACATAATAGGCATGTCAACACTCGACGGCTTTCAAGTATAAATAATAGTCGGCCGAATTGTACGACTGAGACACTTTGTCGGCGTTTAGTTGACTTACCGGTGTAGATTTATTGATTTGCTTTGATGTTATTTGTTGATTCTGATGTTACATTTTTATACAGCGTTTTGTAGCTGGCTACTTTTTTCGCACTATTTTAGGCTTCACGAGAATAAGCTTTGGCCGCGGTATGATATAAAAAAAATTTATGATTAAATTTTACCAAAATTATACTTCGATCATGAATTTTGGTTTAAACATCATTTATTTCTATTATTTTATTTTAGTATTAAAATGAATAAAATATGTGAACGTATTCTAGCAGTTTATCAATACATAGTAATAACTTTTAAATTTAGGCGTCCTATTGTAAAAGGTTTTGGCAAGAATCATAAAAATAGTAGATTAATATTTGAGTTACCTATGTAATTTAGGTACGGAAATTGATTTTACGAAATGGTTTAAAAATCGAAATTCCCCCTTATGTATTTCAATAACGTAAATAACTTATTTTATAAGTACATATCATATAGCCTGTTTTTAGAAAACATATTTTAGGTCACTTCAGTAAAGTAAGTAACCTACATTAACGTTCATACTCCAATAGGGTCAAAAATTTGTCAATCACATTTTTTCCCTCCGTACAATAATTGAAAAGCGAAAAAAAAATACAAAACGCAGTAGGTAGATGAAGCCGTCCGTCCGGGCTTTGTGCGTATCGGTTACCGCAGAAATTATGCGCCTGACAATGCCTCTCGAGATCTCTATTTAACGAAATTACAATTCTGGTCGTGCATCGCCGACAATGCCTGTGAGACGTATTCTTAGGCGATCGGTGACTTGAAAGAGAGATTTGTATGCGCAGTTTTGGGTATCAATAGAGATATTTGTTGCAATCTTTTTGTGAGCTTTTTAAAATTTTAATTACTAATATTTCTGCATTAAAAAAAAAAAAATCGAGTTAAATTAATAAAAATACTACTTCTGACTGAACTAGATAGATTATGTTTTGCAGATATCATAGATGGATTTCATATGGACTTTTTGCTGATATTCTTACCCAGACATTAACAAACACTACTGTCCGGCTTTAACTTTTTTTTAATCAAAATTTGTTTAAAATATGACCAAAAAATATATTACCGGTTTTTAAGATATCTGAACCTAACAATGGATCACACTCTAAAGGTGTAGCCATAGTCGTTTTAAACAAAACCTAGTTTATATTATAACTGCAATATACTTTTTTTAAATAATCTGGTTTTTCTCATATTTATTCAAAGTTATCTATCTCATCAATTTTAACTAATGAATATCCATGAGACCCAAATCACAAGTCACAGTTTGGATTTTAATCTGATGCATTAATCTACAAATTGTTTACTTTTTTAAAATTGTGAACTTAGTAAAATGATGCGCTAAACATCTGCAATTTAAAAAGTGAAACTTACTAAGTTACATTGCAAAAACTAAACAATGCGACCAAATGTTTACAATTTCAAATTATCTCCTACAATGGATATACAATTTAATGATTCGATTACATTTGAAAAAGCAAACGCTCGGGCCAAACAAAAATATCATATTACTGACATGGGGAGACCTTCTGGCCATGGGTTCAGAACAGGTAGTGAGTTATGTCTGATGGCAACAGAAAAGAAGGTTATATTTTTAAAAATAGAAGTTTTTTTTTTTGCTTTAAGATTTTTTGTCATATTTAGTGATGCTATGATGCCTGAATAAATATGGTCAAGACAGCTACAAAATTCCTTATAAATATTTAATGATACTCTTTTTTGAGCGCTTAAGCAAATGGGTGCAATATAAACAGGACATTTTTTTAAATCTTAAAAATGCCAAGTATAAATTCTGTATGACCTGAATAAAATTAATAGTCGATACCAGAATCGTAAAAAAAATTAAATAATGCGTTGAAATGATTTACAATTCCTTTGGAATAAACTTGAATTTTGTAGCGTAATTATAATGCCGTGATCTGTTCACTTTAGGGTTAATAATAATTGGAGTTACAAAACACAATTTTTATTATTATTTGCCTATCATATTTTTAACAACAGCTATTAAATTTAATTTTAATCATAGAGGTTGTGGAGGGTTAAATTAAACACAATGTAGAGCTTTCGTAGCATAAGCCTACGGGCGTCTACGAAATCGTAGTCGTTTAGCTCCGACAAACAGACTGCTTTAAATATTTAAATAAAATAATCTATAGTTGCAATAATTTTGCACACATAGCTACCTACTTGTTGGCTAGTTTAGAACGGTTAAACAATGCAAGTATAATATAACCTAACACGTAACAAGATCACGTACCCAAAATGCTCGAAGCGGCGCACAACAAAACTCACAAAACAGTTTTTCACAAAATACAACAAAAATCACTAGAACATACGTTCACACAACCCGCCGCGTGACGTCACCCGAAATACTTTAATTTGTCAAGTATGTAACGGGACGGTCAGTGTACCGCGTAATTATCAGGTGGCCTAAGTATTGAGTGGCGTTAGGAAGCGAACCGTTCACGATGTCACGGCTCGCTTGCGACTGGCCGAGCCATCTGATTCCAAGTCAGCCGTGTGAGCATCGCAGGGGGCGGGGCTTAGCCGGGGTGGGTACGCTCACAGGCGCAAGTTGGCACGCACACACGCGGACGCTGACGCCTACAGACGTGTTTCGAGCCGTCTTCGAATGTAGCATTGTTTCAATTGTAATGAAAGGTGATACGGCTGCGATGGGTGAAGGTGATTTTTTAATCTGTTTAGTAAATGCTTGATTGTTTTTGAGTTTCTTAAAGCAGACTTTTAAAATCTTTACGTTTGGCACGTTAGGATTTACTTAGGCCCGTATTCTAGAATCGTACTCAAGCACTGATCTGTACTTGAGTAGAGATTTCTAAACGTCAGTTCATACAAAAACGCAACTCAGATCTATACTTATTCAAGTACAGATTTTGTTTTAAAATACGGGCCTTTATTTTTAACTTGAACTGTGTAAGTTAACTTTTCGATGCGAATTGTATAAACATTCCATTGACCATAAATAAGTATCTCCGGGACATCTTAAATATTTGTGCAACGCCTACTGAATCAAAAATTTGTTCTAAGGTTTCAGAAAACTGACAAAAATACTTTTATATTTTTAAATCATATGAATTGAATATGTATACAAATGCCAGAAAAAAGTAGTCCTATTGTAAAAAAAATAAGACCCAAATCTTACATATGTGGCAAACTTGATGCCTAAACCCCTCCTTAAAAGTAAACAATTAATTACAAACTATTTCATTACTTAAAAATATCTTCGAATGCAATCCTGTAAGTAGAAAATATGCCGAAATTCGTAGCATCATAATATTTTTTACAACGTTACATACAAAAATGAATGTTTGCAATAAGTGCCTATCCCGTATAAAATTTTAGAGTCTTCTGCCTAACCGAGAAACCTTTATGGAACGGTTTACTATACCTAAAGTCATGAACATAAAGTTGGAGCGCCGTAAAACGTTACAATTTTATGGGGGGACGGCTCAGTGGCGCAAACGGCCACATATTCAGCGCTCGTACTTAGTCATGTCACAAAATCATTGATTTTTCGTATACATCGACTGTCCTTAGGGCAGAATAAAAAAAAAATATATGCGCCAGACAACACACCTCTTGTAACGGTCTCGAAGTAGGGATTTATATCCCTGTGTTACCCAGACCAGAGTCAATTCAGAGAAGATCGTTTCCTGAATTGACCCGACCGGGAATCGAACCTGGGACACTACGGCAATCGAGGTGAGAAGCCGTGCTACAGCGCACAACGCCGTCGTCAATATAATGTTTTGTATTTACTTTTCTACATAATATTTTATTTGCTAAGATAACTACATTTCTTATCTACTTAGCCTAGCTTACAACTTATTGAGTGAATTCTGCCGCCAAAATCCCTATTGGTACGTTAAGGAAGTTAAGGACCACTTCCTCAACCAAGAGGGGCATATCCTCTTGCGAGTTTATAATAAACAAAAAATAATCCTGTCATTTTGTACTTAAATATGTTTTTATTCAAATAACACCCCTTTTTATATTAGGTTTCATAGATCAAAAATAACGCAAAACCTAGCTTGGCGTGATGTCGTCTTCGACCGTAACGTGACTTCAGATCACACGGAACAGATTTTATTTATTCATTCTTCATTGCACAAAAATGAATGGTACAATAGCTGGACTTAATGCCAACAGGCATTCTCTACCAGGCAACCACAGATGTTAATTGTTAACAAATCGTATCGAAGAAAAAATATATTTCTAATCTAGCTACAGTCTTAACGGGTTAAAGATTGTATAAATATTTCCCATTACCATTGAATATCGTATCTTTTAACAGACAATAAAAACGAATCGCGAAAAAACGTTTCCCAAGTAATGTCACCCACAATTAAGATGTATAATCACAGCGCCCGAACAAACGGTTTCGCGCATACAATGCCGGCCACGCGGCGTCACGCGTCCGCGACAATGACTTAGCCCTAATTTAAACCACTAGTTTTTATACGTCAACGAACTTTTCATTATACCGAGGTAAAGTGCGGTTCTGTCTCCAACATCAAATTCGCTGCCACCATCGCAAATCAAATCAATAAATGTAATAACACTGAGATCACCTACCCCTAACTCTCAATACAAACAAACAAACAAACAAATCTATCCTTTTTTTTAGTATGTTTGGCGTTTGATAGTAGCTACTATAAAAATAAAAAAAAATAAAAAAATATCCCTAGACATTATTCCACACAGCGCCATCTAGCCCCAAAGTAAGCTAATTAAAGCTTGTGTTATGGGATACTAGACAACGGATAAACATACTTAAATACATTTTCTTTTGTAAATACATACTTATTATACATAGGAGACACCCAGACCAGTACAAACAGACATGTTCATGCACACAAATGTTTGTACTGTGCGGGGATCGAACCCGCGACCTCTGGTGTAGTAGCCAACTTCCTAACCATTACACCAAGTCGGTCGTCAATATAATAATACTATAATAATATGGGTGATAAACATTATTTATAAATACATTACTCAAATAGATATTAGCATTCATAAATGTCCTACAAAATATATCTACTATAAATGTGTTAATACGTTTTGTTTATATCCAAAATTAGAAGAATTTCATTTTTTTTTTCATTTGTTATGAAAACAAGCATTGTTACTAAAATGCTAAAATAATAAAAGTATTCAGTTCAGTTTAATTATGCATAAGTCACATGTTCAAATACAGTAACGAACGTTACCATTGGACCCAGAACATATCTTTTAACAATCGATAAAAACATGCAACCAAACGATTCCGAAGTAATGGTTGTATAATCACAGCGCCCAAAATGAACACACAACAGAACGGCGCCGCATACAATGCCGGCCACGCGGCGTCACGCGTCCGCAGAATGATTTAGCCCTAATTTGAAACTCTTAGCTTTTAGATGCTAACGAACGTATGAAATATTCCTAGATGACACCTATACTGTGCTTCGGTTTTCGAACTCGACATAAAGCAAGGTAGGTGACACTATCGCAAAATGATATCCATTAAATCTAAAAATTGAACGGGCTAATCCCTTAGACTTTAGACTGCTAAACTTAAAGCACGCCTAAACTGACGATGTCGTATGTTGCAAATGTTAAACTGTTGCTTGAACTGACAATATTTTTAACGAGCTTTCCGCACGCGGCTTCGCCCGCGTTCACTTCATCAAATTACTTAAAATCTTTATAAATTGTAACCAATGTATATAAGCTGTATTACTGTAAAGTTTCATCCAAATCCGTTTGGTAGTTCTTGCGTGAAAGAGTTACAAACACAGTACATACATACAAACACACACACATTCACATTTATAATAATTATTAGGAAGATTGGGCGTTACCTAAGTTTGATGCAATCATCCAGAAGTCATGATAAGGTAAAGACTAGATTGTACAAATACACATCTCTTAACGAACAATAAAAAACAAAACTGTTCCCAAGTAATGTCATGTCACCCACAATTAAGTTGCACAAAATCAACAAACGATTCCGCGCATACAATGCCGGCCACGCGGCGTCACGCGTCCGCAGAGTGACTTAGCCCTAATTTATTCGCTAATTTCACGCTCGCTATACTTATTGTCAGATTTCGCGACGCCATGACACGGTTTTCGACAAGCCTGGTTAACTGGGTCTGATTGAGAGATCATTTTTTTGTTCGTGAGAATGGACCAGTGAGCAGATTAAGGACGAATAAAGCCACATAAAGCAGGTTGATTGGTGCTTATTGACTATTTTGGCATATCAAACGCCAAACATACTAAAAAAGGAAAGATTTGTTTGTTTGTTTGTATTGAATAGGCTCCGAAACTACTGGACTGATTTTATGAATTATTTCACCAATATGAAGCTACATTATCAGGGAGTGACATGGGCTATATTTTATTATGATTGAACAAAACATTCAGTGAAAAATAATAGTATATGTAAATCAAGTCGGAGAAACGCGGGCGAGACGTGCTGCTTTACCGACGCCGCGACGTACAATTAATTTGACAGATCGAAGCCTGTCCAGGCAACTAGTGAATTAATAAGATAGTCACATTATGGGCTCTATCATAGAAATACCTAATTCAAACACAAGAGACGCTGACCATGTGGCGAGCGTTCCACAGAAATCATATTTTGTGTGACTTCAGTATTATGTTTAAGATCTAGACATTATTAGTATTACTTAAAGTAAACTTCACTGCACAAACAAAATCCAAGCCAATCAATGACAGAATCCAAGCCCACGATACTTTTAGAAGCCAAATTGGGCGGCCAGCAATAGTTTGCGTTTAATTTACAAACAACTTAGATCAATCCGTTCGAGAGTAGCACCCAATAGAACTCACAAAAGACTTCGCACTAATTTAAAATCTTCGACCCGAATTAATTCGAGCATCGAAATAACAACAATAGAAATCGTTCTGATTTACTAAAAATAAATAATGGTACTTTTACGCGTACAAAGAAAGTGTTTGTATAAGAACAATGTGGGGTACCGCAGCGGGACATCTAGATAGTCCCTAAAGAATTTTCTTTAAGATTTTTTATTTGCACTCAAAAAAAAACTTAAAAAAAAATAACAGAGTGTAATGAATTATAGACTTTGTTGCCCTTACTTACGCTGCTACGTTTAAGTCTTCGCGGTGACTGTACACCGGGTGAATAGCGTCGGATCCTTAATTTACGCATCGATAGACTTATTTTGTAGTTTCGTGTTTGTAAGGGATTGTTCTTGGGGCGCGTTTCGTAACATTGCGTACAAATATGCTCTATTGTGCGTTATTGCACAAAAACTCATCTTTAAACGTTGGTTTTGAACATTGTTTTCTCTTTTACTAATTTATCATAAGTCCGATTAAGGTATTTCATGAAAAATACCAAAGAACTTGTTTTCAATGTATTATGCAATCAGTAAGCAAGAACAACGAATCTGTGATTGACCAAAAATCTCTTTCAATATAATGATAAGCTGGAGGACAAAAACAAATGATGTTAGTAATACTTACTAGTAAAATACTAATAAACATAAACTCTAAAGTGATGAGCAATACCAGAGAAATTATTTACCAGAGAAAATTCAACAACCAGCATTCAACAAAAAGACAACGAAGCGTATGATTAAAAATATCATTATGCGATGCGAATGTTAAGGAACGTGGAAGACAAAATACCAAAGATGTCAGTGATACTTATTGGTGAAATTTACCACACATTCCTAATAACCTGTAACCACCCTATTCCGAAAACGAATCATGTGAATGAGAAAAGCAAACAAGTCGTCCACAGCATCGATCAATTGCCAAACCCAACATTTACTTTATCTGCAGATTGCAATTACACTGCAACTGATTCTAATATATCTGTTGCTAAATAACCCTGGGTGTAATGCTGCAATTTCGCGAAAAAAAAGCATAAATCATGGCCCTCGATAGGGCTGCTAGGCCCGGGCCCGCAGCTGCCGCGCCTTACACGCTTCGGCGGCCACTCACAACATCATGGCTTTAAGTAACGAATGCTTTGTGCATGCCGATAGGTTAGTGATGTGCCGCAAATGAAGGGACAAAGCGGGAAGCTAAAATTAGGACTCTGTTTTATTAAAGGAAAACCAACCTGGATGTCTAGCTCTACATTTATTCTGTGCTTCTTAACTGTCTCGTCTGTTGCTCATTACTTATATTTAAAATCTTAGCCTATTTACGTACATGTATCTAATGTTCGAAATGTCATTGATGAATTTAAATTATTTATTTTCTAGGTTTTTGTGAAGGTACCTAAATACTTGTAGAGCTGGGTCCCTGTGGTAATCTCTTACTCCTGCCTGTCTTCTACCGCTAACTCAACTGCATTGCAATTAAGTTAGTAATGATTTTTTATTGCCAGCCAGCAGAGTTAAGGCCATCTTTTGTAAATCATATAAAATCATTCATATTAACATGATTTAAAAGTACTTCTTACAGGTCTATTTAAATTAAGACATTTTCACTTTTGACTAGACATATTTTCTGTTTTACCTCAATATTTTTTTTAAAGTAAGCAAACACATCGGATTCACGTATTTGGCATTGTTTCTTTACATTATAAATGCATTTTAAAGTGCGTATGAAACGACCAGTTTGAGGCAAAAACACGAGCTTACTTAAATAGTAGAAAGATCTTTTTGCGTTAACTGGCGCAGTATTCCCTAACTTGCACCCCTGGCACAGATTAAAAAAGGACGATCTCGCATCCACCGATAGGTTACAGATTAGATAGCCGCGGCCGATTTGACGCGATGTCTTCCGCAACGCCATTGTGCGGTTTGCACTTACGCCGCCAGACTTACTGCAGTTACTAACCTTTTAAAGGAACGAACTGACGACTCAAAAAAGATGACTAAAAAGCATAAGGCCTACATAGATGTAATAACGTGGAGAATAGACAAGTGAGCGACGCGATTAGCTAAGTGGGCGTAGAACGGTTTTTCGCGTTGACTTGTCCACTTTCGTGTCCCGGGTTTAATTACCAGTAAATCGACAAATTTGAGAGAATTGAAAAATAGGTATTTGTAAAATCTATTGCTGTCTTTTGCAAACCTCGAGCGCCCCGCAGAGTACGATAGAGACAGATGCAAATAGGACCGAAATTACCTATCAAAAGTACACAAAATCGACGTTTCGTAGTTCCCTAATCCCTTTTCGGAAAATTAACCGATTTACATAGTTACTTTTTTCATTAAAAATTAAAGTATATAGTATGTTTTCCTTTTTTTGAAATAAACTAGTCAAATTAGTTTTCTAGGTAGGTATTTGAACACAGCGGAAAATCTAGCCATTTTTTTCCATTTTTGAAGGTTCATATCTCTTTTAGTAATCAATTTATAAAAAAAATAAAAAAATGGGGAAATTTATTTCTCGTCTAGCAAAATCCAGAAAGGAAACAGGGGACTACGTTTGCATGAAAAAACGGCGCTTCTGTATCTTCTTAATTAGCTCGAGTCTGTTTGTGCTGGAAGACGGCCCTGGCTTAATTCCTTGTATGGTACCTCGTAACACAAGGATTTATCATTATATCATGACCACGACAATGTTTGTGTTGCCTGACCCATTATTTATGTGCTACGTGGACCTGGCTTTGCCCTGTAAAATGTCACAGCATTTCTTAACTCGCATTCTCTAGTAGGATACAGATTAGACAGCAGCGGCTGATTTGACTTGATGTCTTCCACAAGCTATTGTGCGGTTTGCACTTACGCTACAGTTCACAGATAAAATATGACTGTATAGTTTTAAAATTAAACGATAACCTCGAGATACTACGCGTATCTATGTTATCAATGAATGAAGAGAATTACTTTTGTTAACTGTAAGTAGCACGTAAGTGAAACAATTTATACATATTCGATAAAAACATATTAAAAACACCAAAAGGTGTTAACAGATTCTCAAATCAAAAAACAACAACAAAGTACAGTAGATCTTGCCAATTGCTCTAATCGTTCGATTATCCCTAACTAATATTAACTTGTCAAACTTAGTGTATATTCTGTGTATGATATACAAATTCGTGTCTCTTTGGGTTTAGACAATCTTAGTTCAAGATGAAAAACTAATAAATTTGGTTTTAAATCATCCTTTTATCAAATCACCGGAGACTTAGTCGGATTTTTTTTTATATTGCCCGTCAAGATGACCTCACTCCACCTGACGGAAAGCGGTCGTGAGGTCCAGATATGAGGTTGACACGCCCAGTCATTCGAACGAATCACTGGGCTGGCCATCCTCACCTTGAAGGCCTGCAGAAATGCCTTTTCACGCCCCGCTTGAAGAACCCGGGACTATAAGAGGAAGGGAACACATGTGCTAGAAGAGCGTTCCACGTTCATTAAACAAGGAACACAAAGATTTTGGTCCGCGATCCGAGTTAACCACTAGGCCACAAAGCTAACATCGATAAAAAACCAAATCAACCCGGATAGCGGCGGAAGGCTCACCACCTACCACGTTGGGTTCTAATACCATTGGTGAAAAGTGGGCTTCGTTGTACCGTTCACTATGACGGCCACTGTCACTTGCCTACCCCGTTTAGGATAAAGTCGTGATGGTATGTTATGTTATGCTTTTATCAAAATTATATGAATTGTAACGTGTCCCTAACTCTTACCGGCAGCAAATTTCTATGAAACCCAAAGTTACTACCATCAATTCGGGTTAGCATGTAATATGTAGAACCAACTATTAGTTACTCAACCCTCTATTGAAAATGCGTGAAGAACTAGGTACTATTAAAACGTTAAGCTTAATAAAAACAACAGTATAAGCTTTTTTACATTTAATGATATGGACCCTTAGTCGCCTCAAGCTATGAATTCATAAATAAACAACTCTGAATGTATAATCACGTTGCATCTATAATAATAATGAGGGGAATAGCAATTCTTGAATTTAGTCCCGAGATTATAAATAGACATATTGCGTACAAGTACATAGATACTCGTATTAAGTTGATTAGAACATCTTTCAAAGTAATGTTTTGATTTGATTGGCTAACGCTAAAACTCACTTGTAGATGACTTGATGATGAGAACAAACAATACGTTACTTAAAATAGGTTTACCCAATTGACAGATTTAAATTAAAAAACTACTCATACTTAATAGTTAACACAGATATTCACTCGTCCCTCTTCTCTAATGGAAAAGGCAAATGTATCTCCTGGATATTTTAAAACAGTCGTAAATCGTTACGAAAAGCGGTTGTTTTGTTTAAAAACAAATTTGAAAAGGTTGCCAGGAACAGCAAAGTATTTTTAAATTAAGAATCTTACTTTTTTCTTTATTTAAAAAGTGCAGCGCACCATCATTCGGCATTCGAATAATGAAAAAGTTGAAAAGGCATTCTATTTTCAAAATATTATGACTTTGGAACGCGCGCCCGTTTTCCCCCTTCAGTGAAAATTGCGCACACCAGCGTAGGACGCACACAGGCACACTAACTGCCTTTGTTGTTGTAAATTTTGCATTCTACGTTAAATACCTGCTGGCCGACTCGTACGTAGCGTAGTCGGCAACTATCTTTAGATTGACTTCACTTTAAACCTTAAACTACTACGTTTTTTAAGTACTTTTAAAGAAGTATTGACAGAAAAAAAAACATGTTTATGAATTTCGCAAGTATTTACAAATATTTGTTCAAAACAAAGCCTCGTAATCCTAATGGATGGAGAGCATTATATACGTTTTTTTACGTAGGCAGCGAGTACATAATACAAAAGTTAATCCACTCCTTACATTTCGCGCAAAAATACATAAATAAATCGAACAGTAACCGATACTAAAACAACGAGGTGCATCATATTACCGCACAACACACGCACGCTTTCTATCCTTGTCTCGCGCGGAGTTTTCCCGTATAGTGTTGTCTCGTGCGTCGCGGGGCGTGTTCTGCCTCGTGATTGGCGGAGGGGCGAATGGCGGAGCGGGTGCCGTCGGCCGGCGGCCGTCGGCATTTTCCCGGCGCTCGACGTTCGATTTTCGAAAACGCAACATTCGCGGCCTGTGACAGAATTCTATAGAAAAAATATATCCAGTGAAAATATTTGTGACGGAACAAGAATAGTGCGTGGCGGACAGGAACGGGCGCTCGCGATTTAAATTTTACAGTGAAATTGTTGGGAGAAGTTTTTAAAAATTGTATTATAAATCTTTTTACAATAATACAGTGTTTCAATGTGATTTAGATACCTTTTCATCTACAAGTATATCAAAAATTGGTTCAGAGTCCATAATAGTGTTAATTTTAGATTCATGTGATTTCTGGTTTAATTCAAGTTATAAGGAATGTGGATTAAACTCAGCATTTTAACCAATTAAATAACTGTTTGTTTATGATTGTTTTTCATTAAGCTGATAAATAAAAAGCATTTTTAAGTTTATATCACTGATGGTTTGATTAATAATTAATAAATACGATCGATACTTCATTTTATTACATTTATTGAAAAAGTAACTTAACTACATGACCTACTGAAGTTTCTAAATGTTCTGCTGAAAACAGCATTAAGTACTTGTTACAATATTGTTATAATAAAACACACTTTAGGTTCCTAATCTTAAATAATCATCTTACTCTGCTTAAGTAAGTCTCCAACTTTGTCGCTTGTTCAAATAAGATGTGATTATTTGTATAGTGAATATTCGTGTTTGTTATTAGATAAATTATTTTAAAAAATCATCAGTATAGGACAGGGTCCTTGGATCTGACATAACTGTTGGAAACTAATTTCAAGTTAAGTTTTAAATAGAATATAATTTATTGCAGAAAGTTAGTCAAACAAAAAACCGAAACCTTACAAAAGAAATTTATATATTATGTAGTTATAAAGATTTTTAATGTTTAATTGAGAAAATATAACAGGGAATTAATTTACTTTTTTATTTTGATTTGTCTATCATATCTACCTAAAATCATGTTGTTTTTTTTTCAATTGGAATAAAGTCTAGTGATCTGTAGATCACGTATGTTTTGTAAACATAATGAGTATATATTTTATCCTACACCACCACTAGTTACATAATTATGTTTTTGTTTAAAAAAAATCATAAATTTAATTAAACTGATATAACTAAGCCAACTTTAAAAAAACCGTTTGTTGAGAAGAGGTTGAACGGTCTAATAGTTTCGATCCCGGCTAGGGATCTTGGATTCATACCTCGGGTAAATTCTACATTTGAACGAAAACATGCCTGGACCTGGACAAAAAAACCTTGTTTCAAAAAGACAAGTAGGTAGATAATTTCATAAATAATTTTGCCATTAGGTAAAACTGAAATAAAGATAATACTATGATCTGAAGAAAAACTATTTTATTATTGTTTTCTATGCTTTTCAACGTGACGATAGTCTGCATTTCTGCAAGATAGCTAAGTCTTGTTTTTAGTGTGTCATCAATAATATCAACCTAATTGTCTGTGGTCAAAGTTTTCTGTTAATTTAACTTAAAATCCTCTGTAAATACCTGAAAACAACTTCTTTGGTTTTTTATTAAGTTCGTACTGCAGAAAAAACCTTATTTGCATGTGCCCATTAATATCGTATTTTTCTCGTAAGCCAATAAAGGCGCGCACACAATTATGAGAATTAAAGCATTTATCTGGTCATTTACCGTGCGCAGTAGTGTGAACCGCGCGCCAGGGTGAGCAGCGGCGCGCGCGCAACGAGACGTGACCGTTAGTGCTGCGCCGCGCCGCACAATGGGCCACTAGTCGCCAGTGACGCGTAGTCACGGCTACAAGTAGCTGCCACAAGCTGTGGACGAGATTATTCATACAGTTTGGTTTTGACAACATCATCGGAATCTAAAAAACATTAAATAGAATTAAAAACTTCAAAAAACATTAAAAAACTTTTAGCTTGCACAACTACATAAGCAAAATTAATTTTATGGCCTTCAAACTTGGGAGGGAAAATCCATTTTTGAAAGTGTACCTATAGTAAATAAAAAAATATTCCATTTGAAATCTACACAATGTATAGCGACTTTTGTTAAGAAACCGTATTCATAAACGCAAAATTTAATATACTTAGCTGCCGAACAAATGTTTTGCAGAACGCAAAGAAATAGACGAAATGACGTCATCACAAATGGCGCGAGAGACTACTTCGCGTGTTAAAATAAACAAATAAATATCAGCTTGTACTATGGGTGTCTGAGGCTGATAAACATAC
Source organism: Udea olivalis (assembly GCA_947369235.1). Classification (NCBI taxonomy): domain Eukaryota; kingdom Metazoa; phylum Arthropoda; class Insecta; order Lepidoptera; family Crambidae; genus Udea; species Udea olivalis. The sequence goes on from OX376355.1 coordinate 10,278,692, forward strand.
CTGAATATTTCTAAATAGATAATAACACCCAGACACACAACAAACACAAATATTCGTCACATGAATGTTGTCATGGGTGTGGATCGACCTACGGTGCTAAAGGCTGGATCACTGCCATTGCACCAACAGGCCAGTCAAAGAGAGTGCAGTGCTCCTTTTTTGGCTTATTTATATCTACAAATGACAAAATCTTAGAGATTCACACCCTTAACATTACATTTTATGCTTACATTTATTTTCCTGATCCCAATGTGAGGATTTAATTCATGTTATAAAAGGTGAGGTATCAAAAAACCCAGAGACAGTTTAGTTTTAACATTTTTTAACAGTATTAAAAATATAGTCATTGACAAACACGAGGTAAACGGATGAACTGTCAAAATAGGTAAGGCACAGCTTAGGTTCATGTGAGGCCTACGTACGTGCTTACTCTGCTGGGTTACTTTACTAACGATAATTTTAAGTCAATTTACTAGCACAAATATAGATCTTTGGTCTGAAATAAAGATATATTATTATATATCTTTATTTCAGACCAAAGATCTATATTTATATAGGCCTTTTGTCCGTCCATGTTTACTTATAAGTAATTATTTTAGCTTATGTGGTCGCTTGTTCTTCTTATACGAATATGTGTACTATTTTTGTGAAACTTCTAATTTCATGTTTATATCCCTTCCAAATTTAAACATTTATATTTTTCGTTTGTAATTTAAAATTCATTGTAAACACAGGTTAATTATTTCTTTACTGGTTCCCCAAGATACAGATCCAGCCTAGTTTGGGGTCCTCTGTAAAATGCTTATCTGCCTCAACCTGCAATGCATGTATTTGATTTGATTTAATTATGTTCATTATTATTATTTATTATTAAAAGATGTCTCTAACATCCTCGTACTTCTCTGACAATAATATGTGGCACGGCACATGAAACCACTTGGCCTTTATGGTCGTCGTTTGGCAGATTGTCAAAATCATAACTGAATGTGCAATAAAATGGCTACAATATAACTGGGTATACCTACATCTTAACGGAGTACAAGGTACTAGTATTTACTATAGTATAAAACAATCACTATGAGCTGAATAAGTAGACTGCTTGCTGGCATATGCTAGAAATTCAAAAAGGATAAATATATCTGGGGCTACACCTAAAACTTCTGACCCCAAACTGAAAATAACTTTTATTTCAAACGTAATAAGTAGATTGGTAAATATACTTCATGTAAACTTGAAACGGTTACAAAACGTTATATGTTATGAAAAAGTTTAATGTATTTTTTACAATAAAATGTGTGTGTGTTATTAGAATACCAAATTTACTACAATTTCGAACAGTAAGTATGTTTTTTCAACCATTGAAAAATTCACGTAACTACGTTTGACGAACGGGAGTAGGCCCCCAGATAATACGAGTAGCACCACGACACGGAGATAAAAATGTTGGTCACTCAAAATATTTGTCCTGTGTGGGAATCAAATCGACGACCTTCTGCGCCATAGGCAAAGCAACTAGATAGCTAAATATGGCAATCTTAAAACTGTAGCCTTGTGAAGTTAAAAAAAACCCCGGCCAATGCCCGCATCTTGTCTGTCGTATGCTAAATTGTCATGAGTTCCTTAAGATAGGTTCCAATTCCAACGACCCCCGACCTCGACCACGAAAACGTGAAAAACTTAACTACGATCGAAACCAACTGATACAAACAAAACAAATCGTTTACGTTTCTTTGTTCCAAATTTCAAGACGAAATTCACAATTCCGAAAGGTTGAGAATAAAAATCACACCTCGCTAAGAGCATTAGGAACGTTTATAATCGGCTGAATATCGAATTGTTCCACCCATTGTTGGAGGCTTTAGGCCTACGGAACCCTCCAGAATTGGTTTCGAGAGTTTTAAGCCTACCGCCTTTGGAAAAACTTCCTCACTCAAACAATTTCCACCCTTACTACCTTACAAACTAAGTTCCAATTCGTTCTGGAAGAGGGTCTAAAATAATTCCTGAAAAGTGAAAGCTTTCCTACGCAAGGTATTTAGGTTTAAACTCCTATTGAAAGAGGTGAAAGTTTGGGGATGTTCATGCTGTTCGATTCTGGACGTTTTTGTTGTAGGTTTAGGGTGTGTTTTGGGGTGTGGAGAGCGCTGTCCTGCGCTGTAGTGTTGAGAAGATTGTGCAGTAACGAGTCTACACACAGAGTGTAATTGTATCGGGGATCAGGATCGACCCGCGGGCTTTAGGGAGAGGACATGTCGATAAGTTGGGGAAAATGCGTACGCGATTTTAGCACTAATAGGCTGACTAAGTTGACGCGTAATGTTAGTCTTGATGAGTTATGTCAGCAGCTTACCGAGGGCTGAAGTTATAACTTAATACTAAATCTAGACTTTCGATATCAGAAGTCCTGCCGCTTCTGCCTTCACTGTCAAATTGTATGTTTTTTTTTTACAAAAGAGAACTTTCGACAGTGGTAATTGGCTACTTGACAGTTTTCGGAAGTTTATTGTAAAATTTTCGTATGTTTATTTTATACATATTACAACTATCTTTTTCATGAAAAATCCTTTTATTCTCTAGTAAAATTATGTTTCAATTCGATAATTTGAAATTCGCGCGCAAACAGCCAGTCACGTGACATTTGCTAGCTGTGACGTCACATCTCAATAAACAAACGAAACTGTCTACGACGCTGCTCTAAATCTCAGCAAACAGCAAACGATATAACACACGCCTTTTGGTTTGTTTATTGAAATGTGACGTCACAGCTAGCAAATGTCACGTGACTGGCTGTTTTCGCGCGAATTTCAAATTAATGAAATAAAACATAATTTTACTAGAGAATAAAAGGATTTTTAATGAATAAGATATAAATAAAGATATGGCCGCCCGCGTTTCGGTTCTTTTCATGTACAGACAAACAAACTATTGTTTATTTTTCAAAATATAAAATATTTACAATTTATTTTAAAATAAAAAACGTTGTAAAGTTAATGTGAACCTATCATACACCTATCATATATAACATATTCCATAATTTATCGTTACAACTGTCAAATAGCCAATTTTTGTGGAATGGATTCCTCTCACATAAAGTTCAAAGTACCTCTACGCACTTCTTGTAGCAAGTGTATGTGTACGTACCGAATTCTCATGGACGCCGAATTAACGTTTTATTTACTCTGCATTTTAAAGTTCAATTAATCATAACATAACCGACGTCCGGCCTTTCTGAAAATGTATATCTATGCGGCAGACATATGGAGTTTTCGTAGATATTTTTCAGCTGCTAGTAATTAAGATTATGATCAAAGGTTTGTATTAAATAGAGTTCGTTTAATTTGTACCCTTTAGATAAGTACACTGAAAATTTTCCCTGCTTTCCTGCTAATACGACTAGGATAAACTACTACTACAGAATACCAGGAATTAGTATAGAATAAAACTATTAATATACAAATTATCGATTTCTCTCATGCAACGATCTAAAATTAATTCATATCTAGCAGCCAATCATCCAAAAGACATCAACGTGGTTATCTAGTTTTTATTATGTAGTGTTTCAATCAGAGGAAGTCTACCACGAGTTGCCACTCTAAATTTACGTTATCGTTCGCGTAAAAAAAATTGTATTGGGGTGACACATGACATGACAAATGTAAAATCCCAATAGGTACATTTTTTTACTTGAACGATAATTTAAATTTTAAGTGGTAGGTGTACAGGAGAAATTATCACGAGTAGCGTCAATTTTCAGTCATTAATATAAAAACTGCCTGTTTGATATCAACATAATATTTTGAGATACTGGAATTCTAACATAAAAGTAGTTTACGCTTTTTGAACTCCCAGACTTTCACGAATCTTCGTGAATGTTGCAACTTCTGGTTGCAAACAAAAAAAAACCAAACAGCATTCAAGAAAAGAGCGTATTCCCATTTAAAAGGCAAGCAACGCATCGCTAACACCTCTGGTGTCGCAGTGGTCCATGGGCGGAGGTGATCACTTTCCATCAGGTTACCTTCCAGCTTGTTTGCTCCCTATTACATAAAATAAAACATGCGTGCTTTCATAAGGGTGAAAATAGCGTGGGCTTAATTTCCATCGATAAGCGACACTTTTGCTCGTGTCCCACCCCTACCGAGGGCTGGCAGACCGCGAGGGCGCGTATTTATGGGCGGCCCTTTATTTTTATTTGTTTCTCCCTCTCATGATTGTTGCTTAATGATCGCCGGCACCGTTTAGCTGGATATGTGGGTGTATCAATCGCGTTAAGTTACCAAAAAGGTTCCTTGTAGGTAAAAAACGGTAGGAGAAGATACACTAATACGTTCATTGTTTTTTCGTAACGTTCATTTCAATTTCTTTACCGCGTCTTTGAAAGAACTCGAATACCTAGTTTCCTCACGTAATTTACTCATATTCTTACTGCCTTGTCAAAAAATAGGTATCTATAAGCTGATAAAACAGTGCTGTAAAATTGATTATTTTTTCAGGTACATACCTACTGTTTATCTTTTCCTAACGCTTAGGTTATGTATTATATAACAACTAGGGTTGTATAATATTTAAGTTGTTTAAATTATAGACTTAAATGTGAAATAGATGTTATAAATCTAAGCACTTCAAGACTTGCTTCACAGAGGCACTCGCTCACTAATTCAAGAGTTTAAAAAGGTTTATTTACGCCTTTTACGCACATATTTAACAAGGAACTCCCGATGACATTAATGCATACTTTTTATTTATTTATTTTTACTAAAACAGTGTCGTTCAGCTTTACCGTTAAATTAAAGTTTTCAATTCAACGATCTCCAATTTGTTAGGTACTCAACCTGCTGAAACCAAAAACGAAACGATTGTTAAATTGTTACATTTATCTAATTCAGGACGTGTAGTGACATCTATTTTTTTCCATTTAAAACTTAAAACATAATTCTCGGCTATGACCTACAGCCCCTAACCTCCTGGGGTCAGGGGTCACCATGCTGAATGTGTCTCGTGCTTAGTTTTGCTACCCGCCGAGAGATGGCGATAAAACAAAAGCAACTTATTGCAAAAGAGTATGTCTGTTGTGTATTTGTCTCTGGTACTTATGACAACATACACTAGCAAAATTAGCGTTGGTTGTACAATAACTTTTTGCCTTACCATTTTGCTGAATATTTTCGTCCTACCCTGCTCTGACGAAGTATTGATAATAGCTTTTGCAAGACTTGCCATGTCAAAGGTTAAAGGGTGCTAGTGTTTTACAAACCCTACAAGAGATGGCGTTGTTACCTTAAATTACAAAGAGAAACATCACATTGTTGTATGGCGAGTTTTACTGCCAACTAGCGCTACCAATTGATTTATTTTTATAACTTCCAAATTACACATTGTTTTTAAAAACTGAACGATAAATTCTCAAAAAATACTTCTTTTAAATATTGAAAGAAAAACAGAATGACAAGTCATGGACAGACATCCAATATTGAAAAGAAGTAAGTATTGCTTGAGTTATCATTGTTCAGTTTAAAAAAACAATGACTAATTTGGAAGTTATAAGAATAACTCAATTAGTGGCGCTAGTTGGCGGCTACAATCGCCTTAAACTATTTATGGCTTACTGCCTGATCCTATATTAAGTAATTCGATCCTTAAATTTAATGTAAGTATAAATAAACGTTACGACTTACTATATCGTGCCTCCGTGGTCTTGTGGTCAGAGCACTAGACCCAAGATCCAGGAGTTATGCTAGAGTATGTTGCCGTTTTTTTAACGATAGCCCGTGTTTGTGACGATCACCAACCTGCATTTCAATCTGCAGGCAATCGTGTTTAAGTTATTCATTTATTTATTACGACTTGATTTTAACGATGAAAGCTTTTTGGTTTTGTCTAAGCAACGGGACAGTTTAGCTAATTACTGTTATACTTACCAAAAAGCACTAAAGCTGTTCTAATTAGTTTTCCGACGCCCATTGTTAAGCCAAAGCTGCGCTTCTCCGTTTTTTTTTAGTAAGCTCCGTTTTTGGGTTTGTTTGTGCTCATTTTTTGCGCAATACTTCGCCGCAGCCTATCAATAACAAAGAGCATCAAAAGTTGCATTTAAGTTCGTTCTTTGTCGGTCGTCGGTGCCTTTGCGTCGGTGGCTTCTGGCGGATTAAGCTTAGCTGCGCTTGCGCAACGAACTGCGGGCATCAGAACGTCTTCGGCAAATAATTAAGATATTCAACGTAACAAACCATAGTTAACCAGACGTTATCCGAAACGGAGTAGTCAGAAGCAAGTGACTGTTGCCGTCATGATCAACGGGTCAGTCAGAAGCTTACTTTTCACCAATGGTATAGAACCCAAAGTGGTAGGCGGTGAGCCTTCCGTCGTTATCCGGGTTGATGTGGTTAATTTACGATTTTTGTTAGTCGGAAATTTAACAAATGAACACGAATGTTTAGCCTGATTTAAACTATAAACCACATGGTCCACGACCTAAGTTAGGGTGCTTAACCCTTAGGCTAATATACCTACTGAAATAACTTTAAATTAAATAAATAAATGATTTTAAATAATACATAATTATGCGCCAGACAACAACTTGTGATGGTCTCGAAGGAGGTATAAATATCCTTGTGTTACGAGGTGCTAGACAAGGAATTAAGCCAGGGGTGTGTGTCTCCAAGTGCACCCAGACCCTAACCAATTCAGAAAAATCGCTTCCTGAATTGACTTGTCTGGGAATCGAACCTGGCACACAACGTAAGTCAAGGCTAGAAACCGTGCTTCAGCGCAATAAAGTATATTTTGTGCTAGTAGATCGGATATCAAGCCCGCGACCCTTTGCGTCCCAACCGGCACTCAAATCACTGCACTAAACGGGTCAGACTTATTGTTGTATGTAGGTACTTATTTACCAATTAGACTTATATTTACAATGTATTTGTTCTGATCTAACTATCTCTGCATTGCGAATTGTGATAATTAAGTTAATTTGTTTTGTTTTAGATTGTAAATATCATTTTTAATACGAACGAGCATCTTCTTTTAAATAAGTGTTGTGAAACTCACTCGTGTACCTTCATTTATTTGCTGTGCATCTTATTGGATGTGATATGTAGTTGAGTGTTTATTGTGCATTTTGTAATCTTGTTTAGTGTTAAGATTGTGAAAGAAACTAAGTTATGTTATAATGTAATTACACCCCTTTTCTATGTACTGAAAGAAATTATTATGGCACGATTAAGCAGTTTCCTCTCAATACAGGTTTTACAACTTAAAGAGAGGATCCCACCAAAAATTTGTTAAACCAATATAAGATTTATTTTATTTTATTTCCTAATTTTTATATTTGCTTTCAATTTTCCCAAAAAACCTTTGCCGTAGCCTATCAATAACCAAACGCATATAACAAGTTGTATCAAAGCCTCCTTTGTCGGCGTCGTCGGCGCCTTTGATGGCGGCTTCTGTGCGCATACGCAACCACGCTCTGGGCGCTAATCTCGCATTGTGTGTGGACAAGTGTTTGGTTTGTAAACAAGTGTAAAAACGTTGTGGGAATGGTTTTTTTATATTGGACTAGACAGTCATTTGATCGCAATCGCACCTGATGGTAAGTGACGATGCGATCTATGATGGTACATGTCTGCCTAGTAAATGACTATTCACTCTTGTCTTGAAGAGACCCAGATTGTATTGGTTCGGAAACACATGCGCGGGCAGCGAGTTCCACTCCTTTGCTGTTCGCATTAAGAAGGAAAACGTTTTGTGCGAATGGCTGGAATATCCACAACGTGCGGGTGGAAGGCTAATGTGGCTCTCGTGCTCCGATGGTGAAAAGGAGATGGCGGAACCAACTCATGCAGTTCGCTCGCACACTCCCCGAAATAAAGCCTGTAAAACACCGACAGGCTAGCAACGCTGCGCCGGTGTTAAAGCTCCCTCAGCCCGGCAGAGAGAGCCGAATCATTTATGAGCCTCACGGCGCGTGACTCCACCGAGTCCAGAGCAGCAAGCTGGTATTTAGCGGATCTACCCCAGAGGTGGCAGCAGTACTCCATACATGCCCGGATTTGCGCTTTATATAACTGGAGCAGCTGCGCCGATGTGAAATACCGCCTAACCTTGGATAGGATGCCAAGCTTTTTGGCAGCAGTTTTTGGCAGAGGGCTCAATGTAGTCGCCGAAGTTGAGGCTTGCCGACAGCTCAATACCAAGCAGCTGGATGTGGTCGGCAACAGGCAGAGAGACATCCTGAGAAGCTGGAGCCAGATCAAAAGGGCTTCGCTTCGCCGAGAACAAACTCGCCTGCGTTTTGGCTGCATTAAACCTGGCCAATAGTGGTGATTAAAAGTTGAGTTTTTTTGTGGAATTACATGTGGATATGGTGGAAAATGCAAGTGTTAACTTTCGCGTGATTGGCTCTTAGCTAAGTATTTTATCTACCGCAGGTTAACTCATACGTCATATACTTACTAAACGCCTTTAACGCGAAGACTCACTACCATCAAATCTGGTAAATATTCGTCTATATACCGGGTGATTATCAAAAAACTTACTGAGTGTGACATATAATGTTTGTAAGTTTTTCTGTCTTTTCAGCCTATAGCAGTCCACTGCTAAACATAAACCTCCCCCATGGCGCGCCACAACATTAATTAACATCACTGGTAACTATGGTCTTTTTATTTATTTTTTATTTTCATGCGTAAAGAGCTTAGCTTCGAATTTGTAATTCAAAAAACAAAACTTATTTAACTTACCTTCACATAATTTTTCCTAAAAAATAACAATTGCTGCCTTCAAAACATAATTACAGCACCCATCTGTCTTGGGTATCAATTCTTGATAATCTTCATAATCCCACCCCGTTACCTGGGGGAAAGGGGGCAGGAGGGCGGGGGTCTAAAGAAATCCTATTTTCATAGTTCACTTAACCAACCGCCGTAATTTTGTTATCACGCATCATAGCATTGGGCTTCTGTTGGGTAGGTCGACTTCCTGGTCTTGATATTTTTATTGTACCTACCTTATACCTTGTAGGAATCTATCTAAAGACTTTGCTAAAGACGACCTCAATTGAACACATATTTCTGCTGTTTTCTTCAGCATTTAAATTTTTTTATATAATAAAGTTTACATTTGAACAATTTTATTCTTCACGTGTATACTTTCATATTAAAGATGAAGTCCACAGCCACGAGAGGTAGTAATTGATATAATATGTTACACTAGCTTTCCGCCAGCGGCTTCGCCCGCCGTATCGTTATATATTATGGCCCAATTACATAAAATATTTATGAACTGTAGCTCATCTGTTGTTCCAAGCTGTATTACTGTAAAGTTTCATCCATATCTATTCAGTAGTTTTTGCGTGAAAGAGTAACAAACAAACATACATCCTCATAAATTTTCGCATGTATAATATTAATAGCAAGTAGGATAGTAAGATTTTAATTTATTCTCCGTTTCAGGCGCCCCCAGTCATGCTTAGATCGTATTAGCATAAAATGCCCACTTTCTGAGTCCGATGTGTCAGCGACCCAAAATGAGTCTTGGCCTCCGATATGAGATGTTGCCATTTGCCCCGGCCTTGTGCAGCTTCACGTCTGTCGCCCTGCTTGAAACTCGCGAATATCCGCAGATTGTCCAATATGTGCCTTTTTGGCACACCTGTTTTGTGCCATCCTCTTGGCGAAACCCAAACGGAGGCTACTATTTCGACATAAAAAAAGGCATAAAAATAAGGCATTTCAAAAAATGTGTCTAATCAAATACAGCGTTGTAACTTATCTTAACATGAATGTATTAGACAGATTTATAATTTTTCATCAGTATAACTGTTGGTGATAATTAAACTGTTTTAAAGCTAAAGTATTTTGAAGCTAGGATAGTAACCGGCCATTGGTTTGAGCTTCAACTACTAAAATATGTGCGTAGCCACTCTAAATCGGAACTTGTGAGAATTAGGGACGTCCCGCATAGGTAGGGACACTCCGCAACACTATTTAGAATATAATATGGGAGTCTTAAGCGGCACTTCAACAATTTTAGCTTTAAAATTGCTCGTATTTATGGTACACTTTGAAGTTAAGAAGTGCTTAAAATGAATCTTTCATATACCATCATACAGCTATTTTTGTGACTACAAGGTTGACAAAATCACAGCCAAGTATCAATGCGATATAGTCCCCCTACAATCGTCTTAGATGTTTACAAAGTTATACCATATTTTCAATTTAAAGAGACGGCGCGGGTGTGGGAAGGCGGTCTGTTTCGCTCACCCGATGTAAACCGGCCTTTTGTGGGGATGATAACTATAGGCATGTTCACAATGGAACAAGAGACGAGGTAATGATGGGAAATTGTTTTAAAATGCTTGAAATACTAAATGAAGCTTCAGAGTTTTAAGTAGTTTTCGGCTCTGAATATCTACCATGAGTTACCGTCACGTGAACTACGACAGAAATTTTATCGCAATTTCTAAATCCCATACAAAAATACTACCAAGGTCCATGCTGCCATTGGTCATCGTAGACATTAGACATCCATTTTTTAATTACTTAGTCGCAAAGCTTCAGGATATTGGTGAATTTGGCTGTGTTCAGCAGCGTATAATAGAGTTTTATTTGATTAAAAGTTAATAAGGTTACACAGTTACAGATTTTTGCATTCAGACTGACCCTGTAACTACGGTATACGGTTACGGATAAGATGTAGATAGGCAGGGCCTTATCTCTCTTTAGATTAAAATCCTAACCTTATCTTCCCGCCAAACCCTTACAACAACACAGCGCACAGCTCTGTTAGAATTAAATTCAACTCACGATTGAGAATTCAGGGCTGTTTGACAGTGTGACGTGGTAAGCGGTACCGCGCCATTTTAGTACGTCTACCATGAGTTGCCACTTCATAGCCAAGAAAGAGTTTGACGATATGGTGGCAACTGGAACTGCTCGTAGATCAGAGAGCAACGTTATCGTTCGCGTAAAATATTTAAATGGGATTTGTCGAAAAGGAACTAAAAATGGTACCGTACCATTATTTACAATAGCATCTTTTGAGAGACCATTACAAGCGGTGTGGTTACCTGGCGCATATTTATATTTATTTACTAGCCAACCAACGATTAACTGATTTGCTATCCTCAAGATACTTGACCACCTTGCCTTCTCCAGGCAATTTGATATAATCATCATGTAAAAACCCACACAATAGTTACCCTATCTCGTCAAAAGCCTATGCACGCGTTACTAAATAGTTTTGATGCTATAATTCTTGCTTTCCGCTATTTGTGTATACTGCATTATGTCGTCCGACTGATCGGCGTCTGTCCTTGTCTGATGGACCGTTCAGACTTGAGGCGATAATAGTTGTCAATCGCAGCAGCCTGATCAAGCAGACGTTCTTGAATACCTTGGCCTGAATATTTAAAAAACAACATATGGCACGAGGTGGAGGTGAAAACCTTCGAAACCACGCTAGGGAGAGAAGTCTGCAAAGGTTTCAGAGACGTTCACGTCAACCTTTACATAGGGGCACCTTATGCTGTTGACAATAAGACCATTTTTACAAAGGTTTTGTAAAGGTTGTTGCGAACGCCTCTGTACGAAACTAAGAATAACATGATATAATGTGAGTATAGCTGGGCGATGATAAAAGCAATGCGATAAAAATGAAGACACAACATTCTAATTTTATACATTCCGATTTTTTCACGTTATCGACGGTTTTCTAGCATTTAAAATCATAAATGTCCCTTCAAAAATAAAAACTAAACATTTTTGTTTAGCATAAGTCGATAATTGTTATCTTAAGGCATGAGAAAACGCTGTCCACTCCTTAGCATTCTCCTTTCATTTATTGTATGTATTTATTACAAAAGCGAACTTAATTTTGATACGCATTCGAAAATTTCTATAGTTACAATATCTCACTCTGAAATTTTTGGTTGAATTCAATATTATTGTTGAAGTTCTACAGTAAACCGCCCTTATTGGTAATTACTTAGGTTAAGTTGACCTCCAAACATCATTTTAGATTTATAAAAAATAAACACACCACTTATTATGATCTCGAAGTAGTAATAAATATACGAGGTAGTATTGCGAGGTACCAGACAAGGAATTAAGCCAAGAGCGTCTCCCAGCACACTCAGACCCGAGCCAATTTGAAAAAGATCGCTCCCTGAATTAACCCGACCGGTAATTGAACCCGGGACACTACGGAATTCGAAGCGAGAAGCCGTGTTACAGCGCACTACGCCAATCGTGTCGTCACTATGACCGTTAGTACATACTATTTATTATCTAAGAATTTACCGCTTTTCTGTTTTTATAGCTTTAAGGGCGATCAAAAAGCTCCATTTTTTGTACTAGTTAAATAACTAAAATAGGTAGGTCCTATACCATTTCATTGGTTTTATCCGGTACATCATAATGGCCACGTAGTAGGGGAGTACCACGTACGGCCAAAGATACTTATAAGTGACACACTTTGACCACATTGGGCCAACTGGGTATGCTGCATTTAGGACAATACTTAGAATAATTACACCTAGAAGGATAGTTCCATACAAAAAGGCGCGCCATTTGTGATGCCAAAATCAACTGTCAAAATAATAATTCGTTACACATGTAATCACAATTTTCAGTATTTAACATGTATGAATACTACTCGTGCTTCTCTGTTATGTTGTTGCAACCATTTACTGCACAAATAAACATTTCGAAGAATTAACATCCTCGAGCAATTAACATCGGTAAGTTCAGATCAAGACATGACGTCCTGATATTTGTGGCATCAAAACGGGTGCCCCGACTCACCTTCTATGCGCAATTATTATAAAAGAGTATACAATACATTTTTATAAATACTTCGATGACTTAATGTGATTGTATAGAGACATTAGGTACAAATAGGTTACTTAATACTTGTTTTTACATTGGCAATATAACAAGACGACAAAAAAGATTGCAGGCATGTACTGGCGCGTCGTCATTATTGTGCTAATTGTTTTAAATTAACTGCAATAAAGAAGTTAGGTACCTAATGAATTTCCAAGAAGACACCGGGAGCAACGCTCGCGCTCGCCTCGTTCGCCCGTGCGGAAACTGTCACAATTTGACGTTTCACTTGACGTGACGTTCCTTACTCAAACAGCCCGCCTTTTATTTTTATTTCTTTATCTTCATTTCAATCTAGCGGCCAGTAATTTATAAATTCGTTTTTAAAAACTTTACAGAAAGGTTGTATATTGAATATAGAACTGTTGTGGTGGGTAAGGGTTGCCAGCGTTTGAAAAATATTTACCATTCTATTGTAATGTCGAAACTACTATCTACTAGTTAGTTAAACTTAAGACTAGTTAGTTAAGATTATCCTATTGACTCAGATGCTAGGTATTCAGGTGTCTTTGCAAGATAGCAAAATCTCACAAAATCAAAGTTGTGCCATTGTTCAGCGATTGAAATTTTCAACCCTAAGTATACAGGATTATTGATAAAACATCAACATCCTCGTGAGACTAGGTCATACACAACAACATTTGTTCTGCGAGTTTTATTTCTCAAAACATCAATTAAAAATGATTTTCCAAGCTTTTATTGTACTGTCGTGACATTTATAAGTCGATCTACCATTCACAAAAAATAAAAATTCACATTCACAGAAAAGGCCGCGCGCGATTCTGCTGATAGTGATATGAAGCAAGTATTCACACCCCGTGATTCGGAAGGGTGTGTTTACCTTATTTTTGCGATGCCATGCGCACAGAGATGAGAACATTCAGACATAAAATTAAATAGATATTTATTTAGTTTGAAATTAAAATGTGTCAAATTATCAGAAGTCGTAGAACAAATGTTGTTGTGTATGATGGTTGTGGCTACCTAGTCTTGCGAGGTTGTTCATGTTTTATCCATAACCCTGTATAACCACTTACATCTTTATTTAGTCTTCTTTTAGCTGGGGTGTTTTATCTACATATACTTACTGTCAAAACGTGAAATTATGAAAACATTTAAATATTATATTTAATTGAATGGAAAAATATTAACGTATTGCTATCACCCAAATACATAATTCCTATACTTGCCGAATTGAGGTGCAAACCACCATATTTATAAAAAAATAAACCGTGCTATAATCGAGTTTTTATGTAAGTGAGTAGATATACCTAGGTAGTACATGTTCTCATTTACTTAAAGCCGCTGTCCGACGGTCCTGGAAATTCATTCTATGGCAGATTTTTAACGTGGTATTTGACATAATCTGCGATCTGCCAACCCTATAGAGTTACAATTTTTAATCGTCTGTTATCTCGATACCTGTTGTGGGGTATTTCGTTTCGTTCGTGCATCAGACGCGATGAATGCATAATTAAGTGGAAGCATTTTTATGATTTAGTTATCTGAGAAGGTTGTGTTGGCTAACTTGAAGATCACAAAGCTTAGCTTCTTATCGAAACGTTTGCATTTGCACGAAAGACTTCAACACTAGCTTTAAGCAATTGTATTGTACTTATAAGTCAGTATTCGTGACCTATGAAGGACATTATTATGGTTAAATGAAAAAGAACTCAAACGGAATAATTATTCCATTCAGACCTGCTAGTTAAAAAAATACTTAGAAAGAGTTATTTGTCTCAGTGCTAAGTAGTCAGCTAACTATTATAATAATAATGATAAAAAAAACCCGGGATAATCTGAATGTTTATCCGTCAAAAAAGGTTTGAAAACCATGTCATCGTATTTCAAAGAGTTTTTATTTACCAAACGAAAGTAAAACCTCATCGGACCTTTTCGTACTGGCCGCTGCCACACGTCAAGTTTGAATTTCGAACGAGGCCCTTCTTAAAAAAAGAGACGGATTCCTTTTTTGAAAGCGGCGTGGAACGCAACCCGATCCCCAAAATTCACTTGCTACCAAGTTTATTATTTGATACTTCGGGGCGGATTATATTCTTTTTTTACTTCTTACCCGAGTCGGCATCTCTTTGGGTTTTTTATTAGATCTTTAATACGTATAGGTGTTGTTTGTAAAGAAATTATTTTATGATCAAACAAACCGCCTGTACAGATTCAAAATGTAACATTTTTTGAAAATTAGGTATGTGTATGTACGTACACGAAAAATAACCTTTTTACCTGCCAAATTTGAGAATAAAGATTATGATTTACCAAATAGCTGCACTGCGAGACAGGTAGATTCATTGTGTACTATAATTATTAAAACTTAGTTAATATTAAACAGATGTTTTTCCTTATTGTAATCAAACTTCAGAATACCGCAAGATGTTGATGTTGCTATTGCATACGTAGTCTACAAATTCACTATCAAAATTCACACGGTAATTCCATTTAACCAAATTGGTCATCTACACTCAAAATATTTCCCCAATTTATTGTAATTTAAACTATTCCTATCTTATATCCCATCTATAGCGAAGGCGCCGTCTGGTGGTCCTCAAACAAAACTGACACTTTCCCGAGAGCAAAATTGTCAAAATGTCGACCGATCATGACATCATTACCAAATATCACCTCAGCTAAATCTTTTTCAGCATATGACCTAACTCTCAGATAATAAAGACCAAAATGCAATGCAAAGTTGTTCTTCCTTTGAAGTTTGTAAATGGTCGATATGACAGAACAAAAAGTTAAAGATGGAAAGATAAGTTGAAGGACGACAATAAGTTGTCCTCCTTATACGTTCGCTGATGAAATGTAGTTTTTTTTTAAAATGTTAATTGTTTCATTTTAATTTGGGAAAATCTGAGTTTAGGTATAAACGTTTTAAAACAATATTAATGCATTTCTGGCATAATTTAATACAAATCATGCGAGTTAATAACATAATATAGGTTTAACTAAGTACTAATAGTTTCTTTTTACTATAATAATAATAATAATAAATCATTTATTTGCTAGAATACATTGGAGTAATATAGATGTAAATGTGAGCCCAGACATAGTATTCGGCCTGCTATGCAGGCGTGGAAATTCTTGTATTAAGAGTTTTTTTTTTACACATCAATTTCTTATCTATTAAAGTTAAAATCAACAAACAATTATACTAGAAATCTCAACACATGTAGTATTTATTCTAAAGTAGGTACTACAAACATATAAACAAAAACATAACAATAAAACTAAAATTTAAATACATTAACAACACATTATGGATCTTTAAGAACAAAATAATAATAAAAAATTATACTGTGAAATCTTTATCGTGGTAAAGATATTCCTTCAAATTATAGAAACAATTAAAATCCAGCCATTTATTAAGGTTATTTTTAAAATTATTTCCCTTTAATTTTTTAATTGATGATGGTAGTTTGTTATACAAGATCAGACACATATTGTAAGCGTTTTGTTTGTAAATGTAGCATTGAGGTGGAGGTTTATGCAATAAATGAAGATATTGAGCTCTGGGTCGCCTGCAGGAGATTTCAGTCTGTGTTTGGAAATATTGGGGATATTCTTTAACGAGGCAGCAGATATTTTTTATGTATAAACATGGCAAGGAAAGAATGTGAAGCTTTTTAAATAATGACCTATGACATAGCCTTGAACGGCCATTTTACAAGCCATCATGGAGACTGAAACTATCCAAGAGTTCTATCCTATCCTAGTAGCTCTTGCAGACAAAGTGCCTAAGTTGCACTTTACTTTTGCAAAAAAATCAACCAACTTAAGAATCGTGAACATGATTGTTGGGAGAATTCTCATAGCAAGTCTTCTAAGCCATAAGGTTTGTCTTTCTCTAGCAGACATTACTTAACGTGAAGTTTAAAGAGTTTTGCTATAGTCACATAATAATTATTTGTAGTATGATTTATCTTTAATCAAATGATTCTAAGGACAGTTACGCCATCATAGGACTTCACGCACAATGCCAGCCCAGGGGCCTCCCTCTGGTGCAAAATTTTTGAAGTTTCGACAGTCTTTGTGAGGCTAAAAAGCACACAAAAAGTATAACATAAGCAGGTTTTAGTATAATATGTATGTGTTGTAATTTACTAATACAATATGATAATTGGAATAATAAAAAATCAACATCGATTTAGAACTGTAATTGTTTTATTTTTTAAGTAAAGATAAGATCGAATATATAGAAATAATCGAGTTTTGGACATTGAAGATATCGAGCGAGATATCTTCATGGTCCGAAATTAGATTTTTTCTAGTTTTCTATCTTTAGATATGAAAACAACAATTGTAAAATGGTAAAAATTCAAAGTAGGTAATAGTGTTTTTTTTTCTTGAACCCCTAAAGATTTATGCTAGTTACTAGGTGTTCGGACAGACGGGAGATCCCCAGGTAGGTACTCGTAAGTTCCGAAGTGGAGGGGCATTTCGGGCTTTCCCGAACGTAACTTTATCTATGAGTTTTCGACCAGATAATATTCCTAGCCTGAAGTAGCATTACTGTGTATACTTACATACAAACAAGGTACACCTTTGAACAGTCAACTCTGTAGGTACTCGCATGTTCCGCTGCGCTCGCGCGTGTGAGAGACCTAATTATTCGGAATAATCGTCGTGTATCGATAATTAGTCGGGACGACCGATGTCGCGCGACCGCCCACAGTTACGGTTGCTTCTCAAACTTTTTACAAGGATTTTTCTTCAATATAGAGCTCTGTCTTATTAATTTTCTGTTATATTCATTGCAGCATTTTAGATCTGTTTGTTTTCTTACATAACATCGAATCCAAAAAAGGTTTGATATTTTTTTGATAATATTGAGTTACAAAGTTCTGTAGTAGGAATAGGGTTAACAATTTAAAGTGTTAGCTAGAGTACGGTGTAGGCCGTACACCTTGATAATGTTCTGATACGAGTAAAAATCCGGAGATTGAAGTATTGAGAATTTATTGATTTACGTAAACCAGGTAAATATATGTTAATTATGCTAGTGAATGCGTTTAGTACTGAATGATAGGCGCGTGATTGCTGTGAATGCTAAAACCGCACTGATACTAATAAATTGGAATACAATTATGAAAATGCTGATACTTGAGTAAGGCGAAAAGTAGGTCGATACATTTTAAAAGAAGTATTGGTAGTAAAGGTATTTTCTGCCTATGTTCTGCAGACTAATTCATATTGAAGTTACTATTAACAGTAGTAGGTAACAATTAAACCGCAAGCTATTTTATCCCAACATTTCTCCTTCCTTTTAAACGTGGCCAACATTTGCGAGTAAGTTTCGCCGGAACACGACATCAACTAATTTGAACAGAAGAGTACTCTCTAAACCTTTTTATGAATTTGGGATTCAAAGTTTGAGCACCTCCCGCGGAATATTACTGCATGATGGATGACAGAGCCCGCGAGGTGTCGGAGCGGCGCGGTAATCGAATAGTCGTTATCACCAATCGACTCACTCGTCCCGAAACCTTTCGGAACTTTTGAGATTAATCGATCGCTTTTTGTGGTTTCGACCGCTCGAGGGCCGGTGTCATCGGCGGAGTTGACAAGTCGCTTTTTGGGTTAACAAGGATTTAGGGGTTTGCAAACGATAAAGATGATCATCAAGGAAAAAAATAATGCTTTAGAATAATAGCCAGAATTGTACAAAAACCATTTCATTTAATTATGATCTGGCAATAATGAAATATGGAAATCGTAAAATAGATATACAATAATGCAACGGGATAAGTACAAAAGCTCACTGTCCTGTAAATTACATACTCGTACTGGTGAACACTTCGGATATCTTCCGCGTTTTAAATAATGAAATCCTTATCCCGACCTGAGATTTGAACCTAGAAACTCTCAATTTCTAGCTGAGCTTTACTGCTACTAAGACATTATACCAGCGCCATTTTTTGCTGGTTTTGCGATGTATGCCGTTGTTACAGAAAATTGCTTGATTTTCTAAAATTCATGCGTTTTTTGCAATGTTTGCTAAGTTTGAGAGCCGTGGCAAATAGAGACGTTGTCACCTCGGCGCCGGCGCAAGCTTTCAACCTATTTGCTCAGTGATTCAGCGCAGAGCCGCCGCCATATTGTTTTAATACCTTTCAGAGATTTCCGCCTCGAATAACCTGAACAACGTTGCTGCGTCTTAAATGTAAAATGTCCATGATAATATAATATATTATATTATTGTTCTACTTCATTTACTTATTGAACTTGTGTGCTTATCAGCCACCAAGCTATTATGCGACTAAGAATGTAGATTTCGGGTGGCAACATACATTTGAGCCAATGTTATTGAATTAGATAGACATCAAAACTATATTATAAAGAGGAAAGATTTTGATTTAGATTGTTTGTTTGTATTGAGTAGGCTTCGAAACTACTGGACGGATTTCAAAAAATATTTCACTAATATAATGCTACATTATCACGAAGTTTCAACATAAATATTTTTGTAATTTAGGCTCTTTTTGACGGCTGGCGAAGCTGCTGAAGGACAGCTAACTATCAAATAAAGAAGGTTGGATAATCGGCTGCAATGGGAAATGTTCAGCAACTTCCATTGCTTACTGTACATATAATTGGTAACATCACTGATTAATTATATGTATCTATCAGCCCAACCACCCTACACAAACACAACTGCCTACACTTGCTCTTCCAATTCTTAACGTTTAAAAAGAACTCGACGGATTAATCAACTCCAAAAATACCTACGTCAAACTATCTTGTCCCATATATCCCAAAATGTCACAATATGGCATATTGAGCGACCGCCCAGTAGCTTCAAAACCACGGCATATTAACTCCCTATTGTCGAAATTTATTGGGCAAAAGTTAATTTTCGAAACTACACAAAAAATATTCCCTTTCAATTAAATCTCAATATTTTCTGAGCTACGATCAGCTTTAAACTAAAGCTGTAAGGTTGAATTCGAAGTTAATAGAGAGTTTTTGTTTTGCGACAGGTCGTTAACAAAGAAACGTCATTATTGTAATCCTTTTGGGTGTAAGTTACTTGTTTGTTATTTATCCCGTCTGGTGAGAGGTTCTAGGAACATTATGGATTGTGGAGCTAAATCCAAAAGAGACTTGTGCCAAGTGGTATATCTTTTATATTTTTAAT
Organism: Udea olivalis; assembly: GCA_947369235.1. NCBI lineage: Eukaryota > Metazoa > Arthropoda > Insecta > Lepidoptera > Crambidae > Udea > Udea olivalis. The sequence goes on from OX376355.1 coordinate 10,298,723, forward strand.
GCTCTTGTTTGTTGACTTTTCAAAGTCTTTATGATTTTTAACAAGTTGAACGTCATGGCGGTCTCTGGTCACCGACAAACAATTGCTTTCGTGTTGAGTCTCATTTTTTAGCAGTTAGAGACCGAGACCATTTTTCAAAGAGGTGCAAGTCCATATTTCAGCACATCACAAATGAGGATATCCTATGAAATGATTATAAACTGGTTAATTAATTTGAATATTTTAAGTATAAAGTCCTAGATTTGTAGCGCTGGTTATGAAAAAATTACCTTTTATAAACTCGATCGTCAAGAAGTAACTGATTAGATTAGATAGATTCTCAATATCTATCAAGGGACAAAACCCGGCAGATGTATCCCATTCTACAACGTGATAATGAAAAAGCGCAAAACCTGAAAATAGTTTGTTCAGAATCGAGAGTAGAATCGATTCCACCAATAAAACACAGGGGTCAAATTTTAACAAAAAAAATATTTTAATTACGCCGTGTTTAATCATTACTTAACTCTTTTATTGCGGCTGCACGCGAAGCGGCGACGTCGCACTAGAGCGCGCGTAATTACCATAGACTTTTTAATTTGCAGACAAACACAAGAAAACAGAAAAAGCTAATTATCTTCGTAAATAATCCACGAAAATTAAATTTAATATTTACTTAATTCTTTCATATTAAAAATAAGTTGGGGTGTCTGAGGTTTTGCGCTTTTTCTTTAACACGTTGTATATTGGGAGATTATGTGGTACCAAAGCGCCTCTCCCTGTTGGCTTTGGTCCCACGCAAGCTTCAAAGGACCGGGTCTCAATAGGCCTGTCTGTGAACTAAAAAGTACCTACAAATAATAATGATAAGTTGTTAATATTTAATAAATTACCAAAATATATAAAAAATGCAGACATTTACATATTTGGTAAAAAAATAACAACTCTTTTAGTTTCTAAAGCTCATTATACACTGACAGAGCTGTAAAATTAGTAAATATAGACTGCTAAAATGTATATTTTAATCATTTCTGACATTATTTTATTGACTATTTTTTCATTGTATTTAATGTTTTGAATTCTTATTTTATTCTGATTGTATTAGCTTGAATGTATTTGTATAATTATTTAGGTAAACTGAACATTTGCATGCCAACTAATAGCTTAGCATAGTGATTCTGTACCTGACTAACCATAATACCTTTTATTTTTACACCTATGTTTTAGCAAATAAATGGATTTGATTTAACTTGGTTAACCTCCAAGGACAACATTTGTCATTTCCCTTTAAATTTCCAAGTTGTTTAACTGAATGATATAGGCCGCGGGGGTCAGCGCTCCTCCATACATCTCGCGTCAGTGGCGATGATCAATCGACACCTAATGATTGACAGGGCCCTGGATGTGGGAACTTATGGACGAAAAAATGATACTTACTTCATTTATTACCAACTAGCTGTCCGTGAGCGGCTTCGCCTGCGTGGATTATTTCTCCCGGTAAAATGAAGCCTTAAAAAGACGATATAGCCTTTGTCACTCGCTAATAATGTCCGAGTAGCTTTACATTTGTGAAGGACTTATTAATCGATCAAGCAGTTTCAGAGCCTGTTATTTAATACCAACAAACAAACAACCAACCCAGATCCACTATGGCTATGCTGACATTATTTTCAATTCAATACTCTATCGCTTCTACAATGGGGAATGCTCTGACGAGTTATTCCAGCTTATTCCACCCTCACCTTTCCACTCCCGTACCACGCGTGCTGGACTACGGCGTCACCCACACACAATTCAACATTTGTTGGCCCGAACTAAAAGGTTCGGTGACTCGTTTCTTTGTCGTACCATCCAGACGTGGAACGCTCTTCCAGCACATGTGTTTCCTTCCTCGTAAAGTCCCGGGTTCTTCAAGCGGGGCGTGAAAAGGCATTTCTGCAGGCCTTCAAGGTGAGGATGGAGTGATTCGTTTGAATGACTGGGCTTGTCAACCTCATATCTGGAACTCACGACCGCTTTCCATCAGGTGGAGTGAGGCAATATAACAAAAAAAACGTACTGTGATACTGAGCCACAACCCGCTCGTTGAGGAACCTTGAAATCTCCTATGATATCCTACAAATTTGTAAAGAACATCCAGAAACCAATGAAATAAATCTTTAGATATAACAATATGAAATGCTAAAAGACAACAGTAAGTATGAAGTGTATTTATCAGGTAACCAGAGACTTTACGTAATTCGTTTGGGGTTACCTGAGCACCTCTCCCAAACCTTCACTTGATTTATTTATATATTTTTTTGATATTCATTAGGTTTTCAGACATATATTGCAGTTCACCACACACGTCCATACCATCACATGTGCATGTGGCCCCAAATTATGAAGCCTGTTGCGTTTCCCGCGCCCGGTAGGAGAGGTCGCGGCGTAATTTAATTATTCCCACTGCGCGTACGCACGATTACTATTTACTTACTACATTTCATAATTTGGAGTTTTTGGTCCAGAATATTGGATTCCCAGCTCAAAAGCATATCTAGAAAAGTGGGAGTGGTTGGTCTCTGTCTTTACCAAAAACCCTTTTTTGAATTACCCTTTGTTTATTTCAATAAAAAACTCTCTTTACGAAGGATCTAACTGTAGATACCGAGTACATAGATCAAATTTCTAAACTTAGTTCTAGATATATCAAAATATAAATCAGTATAGAGACTGTTTTAGTTTAATAGATCTAGTTATTTGAAATTGAACCCCGGCTCTTTCTCCAAATTATGAGAAAATTGAATAACTATTAAGGCACAAGTGTTCATATCCAGATGTGATATTCTACTTTTATGAAAGATTCTTCTCTATCCAAAGCATCTTCTTCTTATCGTGTCGAATGGCAACACTACACTACGTGCGACCAGTATTCCGCCACTTGCACGGCATTATTGCTGGCACTCATGAGGTCCTCGCATGTGCAGCGGGCATCTTAATAGGTGACTCATGTTCTGTGGGGAAACGCCACACTCGCGCTGTCAGCGCCGTCTATGAAGCCCCATCTACACAGGTTGGTGGCCTGCTTTATACAAAGCATAAAATACCTAAAGTCCAACCCTGTCTGTACAATTGTATTTTATGTTGAAGTTGGGCTACGGGGCTACAACGTAATCAACGAACATACTAGAAGCTCGAATCAAAAAGTAAATTGGGCATAATCAAAAACGTCCGTTTGAATGTTTTGACAGATGCAATTACCAAGCCCGGTAGATCCATATGTTTTCTTGATCGTAATATATGATGGCTGCCAATCGATAATTCTAATTTACTTGATTACAATCAATCATCACGGGCTAAGGTTGGAGTCGTTTAAAAAGGAAAGTGTTTGCTACTGATGGTAATGACGAACGGTTTTACTCGCAAAAAACGTTTAGTTCCATTGCCAAACTTTAACTTTCGCAAATACACTTTACTAGCTCTTGTCTGAAGCTTCGCCTGTTTGATATCTATATTATAAAGAGGAACGATTTGATTGTTTGTTTATATGTTTGCATTGAATAGGCTCCGAAACTACTGGACCAATTTTGATAATTATTTTACCAATATAAATCTACATCATTAGGGAGTAACATAGGCTATATTTTATCATGATTGACAAAAACATTCAGTGAAACATAAGAGTATATGTAAATCAAGTCGGAGATACGCGGGCGAGATGCGCTGCTTTACCGACGCCGCGACGACAAAAAGAAGTCTGTCGAGGCAGCTAGTATCTTATGAATAATGAGAAAAATTACATACTGTTGACCTGATATAGTCCAGCGGAACCAGGCTCTACAGTAAGTAAACATAATAAATAATAGTAGGCTGCATATCTTACAATTGACATCAAGGCCATGTAAAACTAAGTGGAGCTTGCACGAGCACTATGGGTGCTAGAAACATACTGAGATGGAAGGTGTTGAAAATACTCGAACACAACGTCCAGGACATGCATGTTTGTCCTGGGCGATCATTGAACCCATGACTCTAGGGGCTATCAAGCCTGACAGACCTACATTATTATTCACGTACCTACTCAAAAGTATAAGTAGGTCAAAAGATATTCGCAGGCCGAAAACAACTTCACCAATCACACACTACCAGTCAACAAACTGATACACTAATCTTCCTAGACACCAGTAATTACGCTAGAAACTACCAAATTACACTTTTCTGAACATGGAGTGTGCAATTATAGATATTCCATACTGCTGATGAGCTGACGGAATATTTGGCAACGTCATTATTAACTTGACCAGTTCGAGTGCGCAGGAGCAACATGTTCAATAATCAATTTAATTTCAATTTGTATCTCTTTCACACATTATTCACGAAGTTTTTATTAGGTAATTTAATACTTACGTTGCGTTTGCTTGGTGTGTCCTACGTGCGATGTGTAGCATTATTAAAAGATATTTTCTGATTTTGCCTATTTCAGAGTCATAAGGATAGAGTAAGGCGGTTCAGATGTGGTGCTGGATGCGCTTAGAAGGAATTCACTAAAAACGAGAAAAGAGCAGAAACGCACTAGGTAACGAGGAAAAATTAAAGACGGCCAAGGAGATCATACATTTATACCCTCTACAGAAACCATAAAGAACAGACGCGGGATGCGCAGTGGCATGATGACCTTTTGAAAGAATTATAGAAGGATGAAGAGGTCAAGGTAAAAGGTAAAGGGAAGCCTAAACTTAATTTCATAAAGCAAGGAGTGTCGTTTCATGAAAGAAACAAAACGAGCAAAATAGCGCTTACCTACTGTGTGAAAGGAAAGAAGGAATAAGAAAAGGTGTTTTTGCTAAAAAATCCTTATTCAGTATGCGTCGACAAAGCCCCAGTTATACCTTCCATGCTTCGGTGTCCATGAGCTGCAGTCACCGCTTATCACCAGGCGATCTTGTTCACAACTGTATTTACTAAATCTATATACATTTGCAACTGACTTAGTATAAAAAAACATATTGGACATACCTAGCAACCAAATACTCGTACATAGCTTAACATTCGCTTCCCATATCTCGCCCTCGTAGGACCTCCGCCTCCCGCGGAGTCTGCGTTTGATTGATGGATCACAGGCTTTATTACACGTTGGCAATTAACTTGGGCCGATGCCGGGTCATTGACCCCACGCTACCTGAATCAGTTATTCAAATAAACATACATGTTATATTAACTTAGTGAAAGTTCATTGTTTCACAATCGCAAATCGTCTTGACGGGTAGAAATTCTGCGATCAATTAGATTAGTTTCATCTTATGCAAGCTTTTGGCTGTTAGAAAATTAAACAAATAATGGTAAATTGCACCACCTAACTTTATCTTTAACTTTAATGTTATCAAGAGATTTATATTTATATTATACAGTACAACCTTACCCACGTTCACTGTTGAGTCCTTAAATTTAGTTCCTTTTAACTAACTTCAGAGCTAACTTTTAACAACAATTGTTACACCGTGTTTGTAATCTAGAAAAAAAGCTAAGGTGGAACGTCGGATAATATATTTCCTTTGAATAATGTGTATTGCGTATTCAGAAATATTTATCAATAATAAACATCACATTTTTCATTACTAACTATAAGTAATGATTAAGTAGCAAAGGTAGTGAAGACATGTGAACTATTTTTTCCCCTGAAGATCGTCATCATCGTTCATCACAACGTGCTTCATTCGCGCCAAAAAACTATACCCATAATCAATACCAAATCAAAGCATTATAAATCACAAATTGAAAAAAGTGTTAGCTTAATCCAACCCAAATTCTAGAGCACTAATCTAAATCCAGCTAAATTATAATAAATCATCGCTCCTTTAGGAAGTAACACCTAACCCGGATTGGAGATCATAATCAATTCGCCATTTAATTAACGTCCATACATCATGCATCAAAAATCGAACTTCACACACACAGTAGCCAACCATCAAATTCTGAGAGTTAACTGGATGCAATGACCCTAGTCTTGTACTAGACAAAAAACACCAGTGCGAAGGAACTAACGCATCGTGGGTTCAGTATATAAAACAAAGTCTGACAAGTTCCTTAATAAATAATAAATAAATATCTGGGACAATTTACACCAAGATCATCTGACCCCAAACTAAGCAGAGCTTGTACTATGGGTGTCAGAGACTGATAAACATACTTAAATAAATAATAACACCCAGTCACAAAACAAACACAAATGTTCGTCACATAAATGTTTGTCATGAGTGGGGATCGAACCCACAACCTACGATGGTAAAGGCAGGATCCCTGCCATTGCACCAACAGGCCAGTCACTATAATATTAGAAGCTCCACTTTTTGGTCATGTGGTTTTTTGTAGTTTTTTAGTATCTAGACAAATGTATTCATTGAAACTCTTCTAAAATTCTAAGACACCGACCGACCATTATCTCATAGTAGAAGTTTCTCCAGTGTTATGGGCACGAAGCATGAAGTAAGTAATACAACATTACATTCACGTCTAAATACGAATCCAAACAATCCAAATTTGAAGTCAATTTCATCGAAAGTTTGTGAATTAAGCAGCAGTGAAAACAGACGAGTTTCTTTTTTATCATAACACGGACCCCCAAAAATCAATCGTGCCACTCCTAAAATCCCACTCGATTTTGAACTTTAACTGTTATAAATTAGGGTTTCTGTATTAGTGACCGGCACTAAATTTTATTGTTGTTCTTGATTTGTTCTGATACGCGTCAGAGGGCGGCGAAGCGCAAAATGGAAGCTTCCAAGATACGTTCAAAGAAAAAGTTATAAATGGTCAGATATGAAATATTACACTAACCGAATACCCGCAGTGTAACTATTACTTTAATAGCAATTCGATAGATAAATAATAGATGTCGAGTACAAATGTAAGAGATTAAATTAATGCCGATACGTGTGCTACGAGTTATGGAGAGGAATTTGCTTGGTATTTCGTTTTCATCGAATCAGAAATGAGCTGACTGCTGGAAGAATTAAAATCAACGAAGCAGCCCAGCGGATAACTAATTTGAGATAGCAGTGGCTAGGGCACATAGGGCGAGGAACTGATGGTCGCAAGGGCAGAAAAGTTTTAAAATGAGACCATTTGAAGGCAAACACAGAAGTCTGGATAAAGGTCGTAAGATGCATGCCTCAAGCCGGCCGCCCAGGATATCTATGGAGGAAGCCTCTGTTCAGCAGTGGAGGACCGATGGCAGCAAATTATGTTTATGCTTAGATTAAAGCAAATCGAAGTGTTTATGATAATATAGTGATGCTTGCGCAGTGATCTCTTCTAAGCTCTAACAAAAAGTGCGTCTGCATATTACCAAGATAATGATGGCCTTTTTAATCATGAGTTATAGCATGAAGTTTCTCAAGAGGTGTTTGAAAAAGTATTTACAGGGTTGGCAATGCCCAAGTGAAACCTCTGCACTTGTTTATTGGCTGTTTGTTATTAAGATAAGTCTTTGGACTTTTGAAGTTACTTTAAAGAGTTACTTGGTTTTAGTTAACACAGTTAAATATTACGTTATTAGTTTGCAAGATGAAGCAGTTACTACAAGCCTTATATTTAACTTCGCTTAATACGTAAAGATAATAAAAAACTCACCTATTTATTTGCCTTTTATCCTAATAAAGTTTTTGTAATTTAGGAGGTACTTATCACATAGCAACACAGTGAAACCTTTAAGAGTGTTCTGTGGATCTATAAATTAAGATCTAAAATTGTAGGTTGGGCCTAATGGTTCAGAATCCCAAGGTTTTAAATTCATTTACCAATTTCAAATCAATCATGTACTCATCACATCCAAATTCGGTAAGACTGATGATTGTTACACCATTCGAACATTGTACGATGATTCCATTTACCTTTGCAGGCGAGTGAAAAAATAAATCATAGAAATCTGGTCTTTGGTTCGGTGGTTTTCTTAAATCTTACCTTTGGTAGGTCCAGCGGTCTCTTTGTATATTCCCGCCAAAGCATAGACAAAGTCTGGAACAAAGCACTCCTCTTGTCGGCTTCGCTCTCCACAAACCTATTTATGCTCTAGTGCATATCCATTACACGCAACAATCGCGTACTTAAAACTAAATCCTTGGTAAAAGTGTATTTCAGAGGCTGCCCGCGTTAATTCCTTTGCTTTATGAGAAAAAAAGTAAAGGACGGCGCCGATCCTAAGTGACCAGTGGTCCGTTAAAATTTGAATCCCGAATTGTAAGAGTCGCCACAAAGTTGCAGAAAAAAGATGACCACTCATTTCATATTTTTCATTTATTTATCCCAAGTTTACTAGATGATCGAAATTTATTTCGTCGACTTAACCGAATCAAAAAGACAATAAAAAAAAAAAAATGGTTGCCTGTAAAGTCGGTTTTACGGGCGAAGATTTTACGTGACAACGTCTTTTTTCGGTAGAATATTTATTGATATGAATATAATTAAATTGCACAATAGGAACAAGGAATTGAATGAAAATAAGAATTGCGGCAGACCGATCATAGTTGAGTGGGAGAGAGACGCAAGGCATTCGGCGGGCCTCTCTCTCGTTCGGTGACTCATCGTAACGTTACCGAGCGTTACACTTTTTCATAAGTGACTCCCAGCCGCAACCTAATTTAAGACGTTGTCACGTCAAAATTTTAAGAAAATTTTACATTGGCTTATCTAGTGCCGTTTATTCTAACAGTAACATATAAGACAGCTTGTACTAAACTTGTTTTAAAAGGCCTATCTCATGGTCGTCTTCGAAGCCTTTCCACTTTATGTATTTCTTGTATGTACTTCCTAACATTTAAAGGAAATTATTCTAGGAATGTTATAAATCATCTGCGGCTTTTGTGATTGTCAATGTTGAAAACTTTCCAGTTTCTTTTTCAGATTCCTATAATTCCCGACATTGACTGATTTAGTTCGTATTATAAGCATTTTTTTATGGTCTTGTCGTTACGGTTTTTTAATAATAATTTTTGATGGTAGCCGTTGGGTTTAATTCCGCTAATTACTTCTATTCCTAAGGTAATGCGGCAATCGCAAAGCTGTGGCGGCCCTACCGGTCATATATAATCCCTGCCACGCTGCTGATTTGTACATGGATGATCTTGAATTGGTGCGTGCTGGACTGGAGGTGTAACTGCAGATTATTGGGTGCAGGTTGCAGGCAACCACGCGAGAACACAACTGCACTGTGAATGTGAAGAGATTTTCTACCGCGATACCTCTCGAGACTGAATGGAACGCATGATTGCCACCCACATTCTTTATGTTTTATTGTGTCGAGGTATTCCTCTGTAGCTAAGTTAGTACACATTTATCTAAAATATGATGTATGTACACATTATGAAATGGCAATTGACCAGCAAGTTTGACCGCGAAACATGCCGTTTCCTTACCGTTAGATGCGTATTTCAAAATTATATTTAGTAAACTATTCTTATTTAATAAACAATGAAGTTATAAGTAATCAATTCTTAAACATGAAGATAAATACTTAGCAATTCTGAAATAATATTACTTGTACATTACATAAAACCCATGAATGACTAATATTGAGATGAACATTTTATTAGTTTTGGTACTGAGTTCTATTTCTTTATGCTTTAAAAAAACGCTAGAACAACCGCTTTTAAACTTAATCGTACGTGACGTCCAAAAAAGCGTCAAAAAGTGGCAAGTTGGCTATCTTTTATTCTTACAAAGGGATTGAGTTGCCACTAATAAAGAGTTTACAGAAGGACCGCTCGCTATTAGCTATATTCGCTCTGAATTTTTAAAATGAAGTAGTTAGGTTGATAGTACCTGCCAAAAACAAAATTCAACATGTCAAAATTGCACCAAGTTCGACAAAAACAACTACACTCGCGACAGTGCGACTGGCCGCGACACTGATGCTCACCGATATCGCCTGTAAACTTCTGTGCCTGTGTGCGTGATCAAAATGGCGGGTTTGTTCTAAGCGGACTATCTGTCAGCGACGCATGGGTGACTTTAAAACTTTTTATTTATTTATTTAAGCTGTGCCCAATCAGCAAACATCGGATACATGAGCACGATTATATACGTGCCTGTATCAGACCGCAAATGTTTTTTGCCAGTTACAAAGCAGGCTGCTTGGGAGGCGGCGGATAATCCTGGCTCAGCCTGCATTGTAGCGCGCTATGTCGGCGAGCTTTGGCGATGATTGTCAATGTCTGTGACGGCAGACGAATGATGGTAATGGACTTAGGTATGTGGAAAAATGAAGATTTGGAAAAGTTAAATAAATAAATTCATCGGACATCCTAAGGTGCTCCCTCACTTGGAGCATTAGCCACTAATGTAACATTACAGAGTCGAGACTCGAGCATTACATCAGTGAGGGAGGAGAACCGAGCATTAAGGTGGTCCCTCACCTGGAGCATTTTCCTGTAATGTATCGTTACAGAGTTGACCATTACAACAGTGAGTAGGAGAACTGAGCAGTGCGCAAACTGTAATGTTACAGGCAGGCGCGGTCGCAGCCTGATATTTTGGAGGGGGTCACTACTTGAGGGGGAGGGTTTTTTGCACACATTATACAACAAATCGAAGTCTTCCATTCTTATTGGGTATTCGGTTGATAATATTCCAGACGTCTGAGGCTATCTCTGGATGAATATTGAGAAGAGCTAAAGTCTTTCTTCTAATTAGCATAGAAAATGATGTCTCTGATGTTGCACCGCATAAGAATTGTTGCCAGAATTTTCAGCAGATTTTATATAATTTTACGCTTAATTTTTCCGGGCTTTTCATCGAAGTTTTTTGAATGATAGATAACAACAACAAAGTATTATTGTTTTTCAACTCATCATAAATGAACTTTCGTGGAATTATCAAATTCCAATACGTTGAAATCATTTTTAAAGGAGATGTCCCAAAATGTATGGAGCCTTGGCCAGGTAATAAGTGCACCATTAAAAAAAAATAGGAAAAAGTACGTGGAACCGTTTCTGAATATTCAATTTCCTTATAATATTTTATTATTATTATTGTTTTTAATTTATTGAACCATAAAAATTACAAGTGCTTCATAACATTGTCTTCTGCCAAACTGTGCAACAGTTTGTCGGCAGTGGTTCCCGTGGACATGCTTTAATAGTTTTATATCCTAGCTTGACCTAGGTACATGTATATTGTTTTAATTCCATATTATTATTACATTGTTACATATTATTTAAATAAATTACATATTACGTAGGTATTCTATCCATAATATTCGAAGTAAATATTAATGAGTATTATTAATTTAGTATTTAGCAATGTTAACGGTTAGTTATAATTATTCGAGTATATTATTATTATAGTACTTAAGTATTATTATCATTCTACTTACATTTATATCATTATAAAGTGAATATTAGTGAACTTTAATGGTCTAATTTTATAGTACGTACGAGTATTTAATGATGTTTGCGGTTTATTTCATATTACACTTATCATTTTACTTAGATTTATAACCTTAGGTTAACAAATTCTAGGCTATGGGCATTAGGACAAGTAATGCCTCCTCAACAGTGTTTTAAGGTGATTTTTACTTTGAGCCCTTTGCTGCAGATCTTGATTTACTTCTTCAAAGGGGGTTTGAAAAGGTTTTTGCAGGGTCGACAACCCGCGAATGCTACCCATGATGTTGCACGAGTCCATAGGCTGCGGTTACCGCTTACCATCAGGCGGTCCGCGTGCTTGATTGTGGTATGAAAAAAAACAAGATTTCCAATGATAGAATTGCAACACACACCGAAAAACATCTGTTAGATGTCAGCAAACCATAAAATGCATCGCGGCGAAAGGAAAACTTTTTTTGTAAATTTTAAGAAGATTTTTCAATTTGACTTGCACGATTTTGGGGGGAGGGGGGCGGTCATGTCTCCTGTGGCCCCCTTCGGACTCCTTCGGACCGCGCCTGGTTACAGGTTTGAACATTACGTTGGTGAGAGGAAAGCACCGAGCATACAGTGCGCAACTTGATGATCATCATCATCCGTGCGGTCTATCCCGGTTGTGAACCCACACCAGTGTGTGGGTCCCAGGGTCCGCCTTTCTTATTTTCTTGGCCCATTTCGCGCGGTCATGCATCCTCAGTGGTGAGTCTGTTGGCACGCATGTCACCCTTAACGACGTCGAGCCACTGCTTCTTGGGTCGACCTCTTCTACCGGTACCTGGCGGGGGCGGCACATTTGTTGCCCACGTAGATGATGCAATGTGTAATATTTTGATACAACTTTCCTCAAGTTTTGTAAGATAGTAATGCTCAAAATCGAATCTGAAATGTACCTACCTACATTACGGGCGAATGTTCGTCATGTCAGGTAAGCAGTTCTGTAATGTTATGCTCAAAATCGAATCTGAAACATCACATTACAGGCAAATGCTCCAGGTGAGGGACAACCTTCACGCCAAAATCATTTGACCTGTGCAGAGCTTGTACTGTATTGTATAGGTAGCAGAGACTGATGATATGAAAAGATAATAACTAAAAACAAATGGACACATATTTATTTGTCCTTGGTGGAGTAGAAATTAGGCAGATTAAGTAAGATTTTTGGTAAGAATGAAAGCCTAAGTTTTGGAACCACATGAACCATTATCCATATTAATTTATACTCAAGTTGGTTAGTATGAATTATGAGCGCCAAAGTTAGTTTTCTGAGCCTAAGCAAGAGCTACACCACCGAAAATACTTTTTTTTTAATTCCTTACGATCGTACACAAGATTCATTTAGCATGATACTTTAAAAATAGGTTATCTTGCATGCGGCATGAGGGTAGCTAGGGGTGGAGTTTCAGAGTTGAAGAACATTTTTGTCTTATTTTATTTAATTTTACTCATAGGTAATGTCATCATTGGCATAGTCCTCATTGTTGCCATGGTTTCCTGTTGTATACAACAGGAAACTTCATAATTTAACTGCTCAAGAAAACCCAATTCACACAAACGAAGATAGATCTCAAGAACTAATCACCGCCTGAAAGTCTGGTGCTTCGCCGACAAACGGGCGAAGCGCGAGATACAAAAGGCAACGATACAGTGGGCTTTACAAGAATGCCTTTCATTCGGTAGAAAGTATCGAGTGTAATGCGAGCTTAATTATCAATTGAAAATCTTGGGTCGAATGTTGAAGTAATGTAGGGCTGCCACGTGGGAGTAAAATAAAACCAATCAAAATAATTTGGTGAATTTTTTTTTTTTTTTTTAGCATTTACAATGCACTGTTTTCTACAGAAAGATAGAAACTAGAAAAATTCGACCTGATCCTAGAGACTCAAGCGGGATCCGAACCCGCGACCTCCTCCTCCTCCTCGGTAGCTCAGTTGGAAGAGCAGTCACCCAGAATGCGGAAGGCTGCGGGTTCGAATCCCGCTTGAGTCCCTAGGATCAGGTGGAATGTTTCTAAGTGAAGTTTTGATTTTTAGCATTATACAATGCACTGTTTTCTTCACAAAGATTTTCGATAACTTATTTTTTAACTATGTGGCAACCCTGCGGGACGGTGTTATTCGGTAGCGCACAAAGCGGACAGCAAAGGCGCGGCGCGTGTGATGTGCCGCGGTCACTGTGACCGCTGGGGCGGGCTGCGATCGGTAGAGCCAATACCGCTCTTCAACATGTCGACGATATTTGTATGAAAAGTTAAAACGACAGTTTTCGAGAAAGAAGAAGATTGGCGGATTGTATACTTTGCAAACTGCGAGGAATGGGATGGGAGAGATGTAGGGAGTGAAGCAACACCAAACGCCTGCACGCTATCGACGGGTCTCTGTGGGACGGATAGATGGATAGACCCATAATTTTCAACTACGCGCAGTTAAATAATAGGGTCCGGTGTTGGGAAATAGCTTCATCGATGCTAGAACTGCGCCCCGCGTTGAAGAGGCGTTTGCCAATCGTGGGAATAAACCCTACAAAAATTGCGTTGTTGGTGGCGTACCTACTACCCAAAGCCGCTGACTGTGGCGTTCTATAGGGTAAGACCTATGTCCAGCAGTGGACCTCCAGAGGCTGATGATAATGATGAGAAAAAGTTGTATTCTCCTCATTAAACACTTACTACTTAATAGTATATTTTATATTGAGGGACTAAACGAAGCCATAAAATACCAGAGGTGGTTTGACTCCCGAGCGTGCGAGGGAGTCAATGAAACCGAGGGTATATTAAGTTGGCGTTTAGTCTCGAGGTGCAAACTGTACTTTTCACTTTGAGTGCGAGAAAAATAGTCAACTTAGTACAAAAACATTAAAAACCGAACTTTACACTTGACAAAAGTTCTGAAATTTTCGTGGTCAGTTTTTTCTTCTGAACTGAACTACAGATTAACAATTTAAAACACATGGCGCCACCTTCTTTGCGGACAACTCACTAAAACTCCCAACATTTTCGCAATGAAGACGGACCACACTCCACAGATAATAGTATTTTTTTACTGGCGGTTTGAGTTTGTCTTTGTCACATGAAGGAAATTAAAAGACTAATTACTTTTTACTCCGCTTCGTAGGGCTTTATTGGCGTACTTTCAGAGCATGAGAGTGAGAAATAAATAAAAACTAAGCAGCAAGAAGAAATATGGTCCTCCCGCTAACCATGTAGTTACAATAGCTATTACTGTAGTGAGAAAATAACACTGCCAAAGCAGTGTATATTTGTGTGTATTTGGCTACGGTTGTCGGCATCATCTGAAGGTAGGTTTAGAACAAACGAACGAATGCTCATTCTATCCCTACTCTATCAAATCGTATTTGCTACAGAGAACATTCTTTCGTTGTTCTGTCTTTGTTCGCGGAGACCCTAGAGCATGAGCTAGAATGCTCGTTCTTGATTCCTCGTACTTTTTCGTTATCTATTATTTTGGTGGAAATAAATAAATAAATATGCGCCAGACAACACACCTCTTGTGACGGTCTCGAATTAGGGATTAATATCCCTGTGTTACGAGGTACCACACAAGGAAATAAGCCAGGGGCGTCTCCCAGCCACCCAGACCCGAGTCAATTCAGAAAAGATCGTTTTCTGAATTTACCCGACCGGGAATCGAACCCGGGACACTACAGAAATCGAGGCGAGAAACCGTGCTACAGCGCACTACGCCAACCGTGTCGTCAAATGAAAAATGAGTTATCATTTACACTAGAAGATCACGAAAGAACATTCTTGCTCTAGCTCTAGCTCTATGTTCGTTTGGTCTAAACCCACCTTTACCCCAAGCTTTGCTCTCCCTCACATGCAACTCTCTCCAACATCTGACCTACTATATTTATGTATGGCTTGTATGTATCACACCTAATAGTTCCAGTGGAGACACAGGTCTCCACACACACAGGGTACGGACTCTGCATAGGGTTGTAAGGTTTATTATAAAAGATTTAAATCATTTGTTGGAGAAAATCAACAGAAATAAAACTACCCGTACGAGGAATGCCTACACTTTTCACTTAACAATTTCATACCACAGTATCTATCTGCGCATGCGTTACCATTAAACGTTCGTAATTAAAAAACAAACAGAATGATTCATTTTCAACATTCCTGCAGCGGATTGGAGCGCTCCTGACAGCGCTTGAACCCGGGACCTCGCCACTGTCACTACTCGTCTCGGGTACCGATAGAAAAAAAGTTAAGGCAAAAATAACATTAATATTAAATTATTTTACTGTTTTACACAAAGTGTTACTTACAATTAACTCATCTGTTTGAGATAAGCGATTTACTACGATCATTGTTTCTAAATTGACGATCGAATCTCTTGCCTGTTTGCAAACAAACTTAAACTAAAAGGAGCCTCTGGTGATTACTAACTTAAGAAATTAAATGACATTTTTATTGCGTACAAAAATTAGGCTTTTACAAGACTGACAACTATTATCGAAACAGATGCCGTTGAAAAAGTTTCTAATTGTAAACGTAAATGCATTTTTTTTGTTTATTTATCAAATAAAAGCAGTTACATACATTCGCATAGTGATAGTTTCTAAAAAACCACTTAGGTTTACACTTGAGAAAAATCCTGAGTTTACCATTTAATAAAACTAGGTCCTTACACAGGTTTCCTGTTAAAGGCAATACAAATAGGTAGGTATAGGTACCTTTTGCAAATCTTATTGGATGAAGATGGATCCGTTTTTATTGAAAAATACATCTGGCACTACTTATTGATTTCTCTCCTCACTACTACCTGATGAAAACTTGCAAACCTTGGTCAGCAGAGCCGCCTTCTGCGTTAATAATAATAATAATCATTTATTTACTCACCATAATAAAAATATACAGTAGTAAAGGTACAATGAGAACAGTAAGTACAGTTTGATTATGGTGTGCTGATACCTGAACTAGGCCGGAGCCTGTATCTCGGGATATCAACCCTCCACCTCTAGAGAACAGTTCAACGGTATCTAATGACATAAGTATGAGACAATGATTCAAAATTTTCGAAATCTAAGTATTAATTAGTAAATCTTATCTAAAGAAATAAAACTGGAAGTGCCTGCTTGTATATCATTGAATGTGTGTGTGTGTGTGTGTGTGTGTGTGTGTGTGTGTGTGGCCAGTTTTAGGTCAGCGGCATCTCGAAGACTCCTAAAGGTGGTGAGAAGTCGTCTCTTCTTGCTGGTTGCCAGTTTAAGTTCATGTCAATTGTGACGCCAAGATACTTGTGAGTAGCTGTCTGCTCCAATGCAACACAGTCACAAACTGCCCCGATCTCCACACCACATTGCTCATTATGAGCTTTAATTTGCAGTTCTGTCGGGGGCCTGCCCACTCTGTTGATACGGAAACCGATAACCTTCGTCTTAGCCAGATTTAAGGTTAGTAGGTTGGCATCCAGCCATGTAGTGACCTTTTTAATGCCCATTTCTGCGGTTCGCTTAACATGAGACCATGTTTTGCCACTAAAGATTAGTGCCGTGTCGTCCGCAAACGCAAGTATATCTCTACCATCAATTTCAAGTTCACAGAGGCTATTGAGATAGATCAGGAACAAAATTGGTCCAATAGTGCTTCCCTGTGGAATGCCATAAGTGATAGGAGAGCTCTCACTAGTGTGCCCTGCTACTCTTACCATCTGACTTCTGTCCGTCAGATAGTCCTAAAACCAATGAAACACGACACCACGGATCCCCAGGCTTTCCATTTTGTGGAGGAGTAGTGGTATTGACACTGTGTCAAACGCTTTCTTCAAGTCGAGAAAAATGGCTGCACAGCGTATACCTTTGTCTAGGGAGTCCGTGATCCTTGTAGCCAGACCGTCAACCGCATCCTCAGTGCTTTTTCCCTTTTGAAAGCCGTATTGAGTGCCTGCCAGCAAGCCATTTCCCTCCAGATAACTTGTTAAACGAGTGTTCATCACTTTCTCGATCACTTTGCTTATTGTGCTTAATAAAGAAGTAGGCGGTAATTAGAAACGGCACCAATATCACCTATATGAAACGTTATTATATTTTTTTACAGTTAACAGCAAAAATCGGATTTTACTTTCATTTTAAACTTAAATGCCGACCGTACCTGCGCAAACGCACGGTACGGGAGCTTCACGCATGACGTGCGCAGCGTGGGGCCAATCTGTTTGTGGAGATGATCCCAGCGTGCGCGTCTACTCGCTATAATTACGACGTATACTTAATAAACACCTTAAACTAGATAACAGTTTGTATTTCACTATGTTGTTATTGTTGATCATTGGAATTTACGAATTTCCGCAAAACTCTTTATTTCGAATATAATTTCTATAAAAAATACTCTACATTGTTTATTTAGTGATACTTTTTTGTTGTAATATGAATGCTTCGTAATGATATATATGAGAACGAAATAATGGTGAAAAAGTTAGGATGAAATAATATAGTATGTACCTGGAAGTTAGAGTGACAAAATTAATGCTTAAAATTGTAAGGCAGGACAGTAAAAATACCTTGATTATTTATAAGTTTAATGAAAATCAATGAATAAGCTATAACATAGCCCAAGACACTGACGAATCAATAACTAGGTAATTTAGAAACAATTTTGTTGTTCAATTTCTTGCAATCACCAGCTTTATGCAGATACTATTCCTCAGGCTTCGCAGCAGGGTCTGCAGAACTCTGCTTCTCCATCGGCTTGTCTTTTGTCGCCTTCTTAAGTTGTTCCAATTTGGACTTGTTCACTTTATGGAACATTCCTGCCTCGTTAGCCGCATCCAGCTTCCCAAGTCTTCCACCAGACTCCTTCACTGGCCCTCCTTTACCAGTATCTATCTTGGACATTAACCGCGAAAACTCAATGGATATTTTATATCCCTCAACGTTTGAAGAAGCATGAATCAAATACCTCTTGTGCCGTTGGTTGAAAATCGCACTGAAAAGCTGGTAGGGAAATACAGACTCGGTCCATTTACAAGTGGCTTGCACTGGGTGGGTCACATCAGTCATGGTGTAGGGATCCGATAGATGCCCCTTAATAATAGGCATTTGCCATCCTGACAGCTTTAGTGCCTTGGACAGTATCTGCAACTGCATCAATGCTCCGATGACTTTACCAGATTTACCACTGTGACACATTCTAAGTAGGAAATGTAAAAAGATTTAGAAAGCAAAATTTAAAAATAGTTATTTCAGCATTCGTTCTAAAAATAGTTATTTCAGCATTCGTTCATCACAGTAATTTTAAGTCTTGCAGAACGATGACAGGGACTGACGGACAGGGTGTCAATAATTATGAAGGATAGCAGACAATAGCAGTTAAAAATGTCTATAGCGCTCCACTAAAGAGATAAAAAGTTGTAAAAAGACCACATTTTGCAAATCTAAAAAGAGACAGAGAAATAAGACGAAAGCATGCTACTTTTGAGCAATTCCTACTTAGTAGCATGTGTGTCGAAGCATTGCTAATAATGAGCCTGCTCGTTTTAGTGAAAAGTGAGCATGCTAGTTTTAAGCATGCTATTTTGGTGCATGTGTAACTGTACTCTGTAGCCATATTCCTTGAAAAGTGTGCTGGAAGACGTAATTTGCAACAAATTCATCCTCATCAACCAGGGTTTCAAAATTGATGTTAATGAGATCATTACAATTACTAATTTTCTACATGACTATTTTTCCTAAAGAATTCTCCTACAGAAATATGATAGGAATAATATTATTATATTATTTATTATGTTTCGGACGTGAATCCGAAAAAAAATACTATAAAAACTGACATGACCATACGGCATCAACGCAAGCGGTGATATGTCTCGTCTAGCTCAGTGTTGCCTTCTGTCGCCGCGCTGAAGTTGAAGTCCTAAGTTCTCTTTAGTTCCTGACGGTAGTCGCAAGTCGCCACTACAAAGCGTAAGCGAATAATAGGGGAAAATGTGTAGGTATCCTGCATCAGATACCAAAAAACTTTTTGCTATAAAAAGGTAACATAGTTTTTATAGTCACATCACTGTCCAAGCTGTGGCCATATAGCCCATATCTGTCAAATAGCATAAAGTAACTTGAATGTCAAATAGTTCCAAGATGTCATGATGTTAACCTGCAATCAAATTATTGAGGAAAATTCTTATATTTCATCCATATAATACAATGATAACAAACGAACAGTAAATATCCAGAATATCAAGTTTAATAAATCAGATCAGAAAATTAATTAGTTCAGAATTTCGGCATAAATGTGAAGTTCCTCAAATGGTTCGCTACTTCACGCAGCTGTACCCTTTCGGACCAACGATCATGATCCAGAAGAATTCTGGATGTCTGTTAGTAGTCAAGGGTCGCTTGAATGCCTACATCAAGCAGAAAAGAGGGTACTCTGAAAAAGGAAAAGGCACTGAGGAACCCACGAAAGAAGATGAGATTAACATCAAGATGCCAGGGTTTGTTACCCCGGAGAACATGAAAGAAGAAGGATACTTCACACAAAAAGCCAAGAAACAATTAAAGGAATTGAAAAATAAACCTGAAAAATCTTTAGTCGAAAGTCCTGATAAGAAATCATGATAATGTTTAATGAATAATGATCAAAACACTATTAGGACAGCTTCTATTGAAATGCCGTCACTTGAACTCCAAACGACATCCAAAATGGCCAATCGTCCGAAAAGGCATCCCAACCATTATCGAAAAATGTTATTGTATCATCGATACATTTTTAAGACTCTTGCCATGAGAGAGAGCAGCATCTGAAACCTGTAGTCTGTTTTGACAAGACTCATCATTTAAAAAAATCTATTGGGCATATACAAAAACTTAAGCCATCATGAAATAAATCAAACATTTCTTTATCTTTTGAGTTTTGTTTTATAATCATTTATTCCGTCATTCTATGAAATACTGAACATACCATTAGCACAATTTTATCAAGAGAAAAAAATCTTTTCAAATATATTTTTCAGCTTCAAAGATTTTCGTTTCTACTTTTGCGATGACTGCGGAGTCTTTGGCTCCTCCTTCTTCAGAGTCGACTTGATCTTCTCCAACTGTTCCCTTCGCTTGTGGTAAAAGAACTCTTCCTCGTGAGCAGCTCCATATTGCCCCAAAGCTCCTCCAGACTCCCTGATGGATCCACCGGCGCCCCCACCCTTACCAGCCCCGGAACCTGGAGCAGATGGCAGAGTATACTCCCTAGTTGATGCTCGTGGGTTCCAACCTACCTTTCTTGCAGAAAGCATGGCACTCTTATCGAATACTGAGATTCTGCCAGCGTTAAATATTCTTTGGCCCATCTTAGCAGAGAGGTGGTGAATTTTCGACGAATTCATGTTTTATTTCAGTTTATTTCTTAGCTCTTAATTTACAATTAATTTTGACAAGCTTGCTGCAACTCTAAACGTCAGCTGTAGTTTTTTTTATTCGACTTTTTACCGGTGATGATTAAGTAGGTTTAAAGCTCATAGGTTAACATGCTTTTCTAAAAAGGTTTAGAGATATTTTCATGTTATGATTTCTATGTAAGTTTCTATGCATATCGGTATGGTAAAAAAGGAATTTATTGAACAGTAACACAAGGTAACAAAGTTAAGGATTTGTCAAGCATTGCAAAGTTACCAATATTTAGGTTTTTGGGCAGCATTTGCGCCCTAAATTAACTATCATCATAGGTTATTATCATTCATCATAATATAATATTACTAGCTTTCGTGCCCGCGGCTTCGCCAGCGTGAACTTCAATTGAATACATAAAATATTTATAAATCTCACTTAATAATGTTATAAAAATGCGAAAGTTTGTGAGTATGTATGTATGTATGTACGAATATGTTTGTCACTCTTAATTACGCGAAAACTACAGAACGGATATACATGAATGAACCTTTACAGTAATACAGCTTAGACATCAGAATAACACATAGGCTACAATTTACGAAGATTATATGTAATTTGGTCATAATAAATAAGAATGAGTTCACGCGTGCGAAGCCGCGGGCGGAAAGTTAGTAACTAATAAAGACCAGAATTTTTCACTGAAGTTTTCGTTTAATCATATTAAAATATAGCCTTTAACACTCCTGAATAGTGTAGCTTTGTGTTATTGAAAGAATTTTCATGATCGGATCAGTATTTCGATTAGTTAACCACTACAAACCAACAAACAAAGTTAGAAACTTAACCTCTTTCCTTAGAATGTTATAAAAACAGTAGCATTAAGTGACATTAATCACAGTCACAAGATCAATACACGACACGTCACGACACGATACGTCATATGTATTACGACGATATGTCACCCAGCCGGGTATAAAGTGTCGGTTGGTGCTCCATTGGGCTCCTCCGATCACTGTCTGGTTGGCACTACAGTGCCATGTGCAGCTCCCCCACAACCTGTGGAGGTGACGCGGCGGTTATGGCACTACTCGTCGGCAGATTGGGACGGATTGCGAGAGTATTTTGCCTCCGTCCCTTGGCGGCAGTGCTGCTTTGGAGAAAGGGATGCTTCAGAGAGTGCATCTGCTATCGCTGACGAGATCAGTACCGGAATGGAATACTACATTCCTTTTACTGATGTCGTCAGTGCTAGCAAAACTGGTCCCTGGTTCAATCGCGAGTGTGCTGCAGCTGTTGAACAAAAACAGGCGGCGTACCGTGCTTGGTCTAGGGCCCAGGCACTCAATGATCATTCAAACCTTGCCTCCCTGAAAGCAGCCTTTAATAAAGCCACCAAGGCCACGAAGAGGGCTTACATTAGAGCAGACGCTCAGCGAATTGCACGTGTTGGCCAAGAACTCATCGAGCACCCTACGGGTAGCCGCTCCTACTGGCGACTGGCTAAACACGTGCAATCTAACTTCTGCGTGCCTTCGCTGCCCCCACTGAGATTCCCTGATAGATCGTTGGCTCATCAGCCGCAAGAGAAAGCCGATTTACTGGCTAACCTCTTTGCCGCAAACTCTTGCATCGATGACTGCGGTGCTGCGCCGCCTGATATTCCACATTGCGGCTCCACAATGCCTGATATTCGTATCAGGCAGTGTGATGTTCGTGCCGAACTGCAGTCACTCGATGTCAGGAAAGCCAGTGGCCCTGTTGGAATTCCAGCTGTGGTGCTGAAGAAATGTGCAGCGGAGTTGTCTCCAGTGTTCACTAGCCTGTATTGCCTCTCCTACAATTCGGGTCTTGTGCCGCTGTCTTGGAGGGAGGCAAACGTTCGACCAGTTCCCAAAAAAGGGGACCGGGCTGACCCTGCCAATTACCGTCCAATAGCCGTAACCTCAGTTTTAGCTAAAGTGTTTGAACGGATCATAAACACGCAGCTCATCCGCTACCTAGAGGATCACTCTCTCATTCACGACCGTCAGTACGGCTTCCGACCAAAACGGTCTACGGGTGATCTCCCAGCGTACGTAACACACATCTGGGGGGAGGCTATGGACAAGCATGGGGAATCTTTGGCCGTCAGCCTTGACATTGCCAAAGCTTTCGACCGTGTATGGCATCGTTCGCTTCTTTCCAAGCTTCCGGCATATGGTCTGCCACCTCGCCTATGCGACTGGGTCGCCGGATTTCTGGAGGGACGTAGACTTCGTGTCCTTTGCGATGGTTGAAAATCACGCTGTCTCCAGATTAATGCCGGAGTGCCGCAGGGCAGACTGACATCGAGGAGAAGAGGCGAAGTCTTGTTGTTGAGCTTGACGGAGTGTTGGACCGCATTTCAGAATGGGGTGCATGCAATCTTGTAGAGTTCAATGCCAAGAAAACGCAGGTGTGTGCATTCACAGCAAAGGCGTCGCCTTTCCTTTCCCATTTCACTCTTCAGAGCACCCCGCTACCGATTAAGGATAGCCTAAACATCCTTGGCATGGATGTTCGTAGCAACCTAAACCAGCGGGACTACATTGAGAGCGTCATTAGAACTGCATCCCGTAAACTCGGAGTCCTGAACAGAGTGAGACGATTCTTCACGCCTGAGCAGCTCTGTCTCTTGTATAAGACACAAGTTCGCTCGTGTGTGGAATACTGCTCTCATCTCTGGGACGGTTCCGCTAAGTACCTACTCGAAGCTCTTGACAGGTTGCAGCGGCGTGCTATCCGTATTATTGGAAACCCGGAGGCACCTTTGACCCTTGAGCCTCTCCAATTGCGTAGAGACATTGCCAGGCTAAGTGTTCTCTATCGCTTCTACAATGGGGAATGCTCTGACGAGTTATTCCAGCTTATCCCACCCTCACCTTTCCACTCCCGTACCACGCGTGCTGGACTACGGCGTCACCCACACACAATTCAACATTTGTTGGCCCGAACTAAAAGGTTCGGTGACTCGTTTCTTTGTCGTACCATCCAGACGTGGAACGCTCTTCCAGCACATGTGTTTCCTTCCTCTTATAGTCCCGGGTTCTTCAAGCGGGGCGTGAAAAGGCATTTCTGCAGGCCTTCAAGGTGAGGATGGCCAGCCCAGTGATTCGTTTGAATGACTGGGCTTGTCAACCTCATATCTGGACCTCACGACCGCTTTCCATCAGGTGGAGTGAGGTCATCTTGACGGGCAATATAAAAAAAAAAAACATACACAACATCACGACTTTATCCCAAACGGGGTTGTCACAGGCCAGTTGACTGTTGCCATCATGGTGAACAGGAAACCCAGAAGCCTTCTTTTCAGCAAGCGTATTTTATCGGTGTTATCAGGCACCGGATTTAACAATGAACACTAAGATGGTTCTGGCCAGATTCAAACTCGGGACCACACGCTTTCGAGCTGATTAGATGTACTAGCCTACGACGGTCTCATAGATCAAAATAAATAAAAAATATCAACAGCCATTTAAGATTGCATTAATTTGGATTTTTACAATTTATGTTTTCATTTAACCAGATACTTGAATAAGGCTGAAACTTGATAATTCCTGAAATAGTAAAAATGTCACATATATTGGAAGATGATTATATATCACATATATTGGAAGATGATTAGATATCCTTCATACATACGTTCACATAATGGCCATTTTTATTTTAACACCTACAATAAACGCGAATCCCCTTTTAATAATTTTTGAATCGCTTAACTACTTTAGTGCATTTATAATTTTATTTATTTATTTGTCTTCATATTTATTATTTTCTGATTGCTACTAACATAGGTATAAGTACAATTGTCACTAACGAATGAAATGAGTTGTGTTACTTGAAATAAATGTATATTATTATTATAAGTAGGTACCAAATTAAGAGCTGTGAATACGATTATAAAAGGTCATTATCATGGAACCCACGCTAATCCGCAGAAGAAAAATTAAAATAAATTAACATCTTTTCTTATTTTAAATGTGTTAACTTCATTTGTTGCAACGAATTAGCTGAAATGACTAATTATTTGTTTTCACGGTGATTGTTTATTTAATTAACGCCTTTGAGTATAAATATTGATGTGCAAACGTTCTGCAAGTACAGCAAGAGACATGTCTTCGAAGTGTTGAGGTTGTCATTCTAGTAACATGAAGGCTTCAACGGTAAGATTTCGCATTATAGCCTTTTTTTAAATACTATCGTCTGCTCTATGCACAATTATAACTATTTTTTTTTTTTTCAAAGATGCTGATCTTTCTCTTCTTCTGTTTCTTATCATCATGCAAAAGGTAAGACACATACTAAACTACTTTTAATGAATCAAAACTGATTCCTGATACTGCAGGGACTTTATAAACGACGTATTTACCTCCCCCCTTCCGTGAGTTTATCTCAAGTAAACTACGTTAGCGAACTGAATGCCATTTCCAGTTACACACCTCCGTGGCCGAGTGGTTTCAGAGCTCGACCCGAAACCCGAAGGTCCCGGGTGCAATTCCCAGGTCGGACAAAGTGTGTTTTCCGATTTTTCCTAACATGGCCCGGGTTTGTGATCACTAACCCGTATTTTCGAGCGCGGTGATGAAGCCAAATAGGTACCCATCAATTGTAGCGATGACTTGATTTCGATGATGGAGGCCTTTGCCCAGAGAGACAGTGTTTGGGATAATTACTTTTACTACTACTACTGTTCGCTAGATGCGAGATCTGTTGCTTATAATGATATCAAAATACTAATAGATACTCTGTGGCTAAAAGATGTAAACTGTCATTGTCAAAACGTATACCGGTTAAAAATTAAAAAAATAAAAGTCAGTCGTTGCGACAAGCTTGCGACGGTCATCAGCGTAAACTGTCACGAGTGTCCGCAACTGGATCTTTGTTTTTCTGTTTCTAGTGATCAATACTTTAGCCCTATTTCAGCAATTAACCAGACATTACAGTGACTATGTCTAAAAGTAATATGGTTCATTTCATTTTTATTAAAAATATCACCGCTTTCTTTGATGTTGCATTCAGTCGAATTTACCAGAAATTGTAATTATAAATTAGAAATATAACCCTGAATGCTGTTCTAACATTTATCAATGCATATTCCAGTGTTCCACTTGGTCCTCATCATCATCGCACTGCTCACCTGCACAACGAGCCCCAAAAATGTGGCATTAACACTCAAAGGAATACTAACGATGAGGAAACCAACTGTGCCTGTTTTGAAAAGGGCAAAACAAACATCCTTGACGTCTTGACACTCAATAACGGTGGTAACAGACTACAAAGATTAGTTTTCTTCTTGTACAAGGACCCAGTAACAAATACCATACAGTTGTACTCTCCGAAGAAGGAAAAGCAAGCTCTTTTTCCAGATTTAGCCCTGGAACAAGGAGATAACATCATATATAACGTCAACACACTGACGCTTCAACAACTTTTTGATAATAATTATGCCATCGGCGTTAACAAACCTAATAACTTTATTTCACAGGGAAATTTTCTTACTGATATATTCAATTTTAAAACACAAGAAGATGAAAACTCAGTGCCATCGGTTGTCCGGGCAAATGGCTTTATTCCTGAAGTTGAATTACACGCAGACATAAGTCACTACCCAGAAGAGGACAATAATTTAGTGACGGTACACTCAGAAGGAAACCCAAAGCACATTATTACAAATTCAAAAGATGATCTATCTCTTGATTTCTTAAATTCATTTGTGCCCAAGGTAGACTTGATAAATGATTCCGCATATTTAAGTCATGAAGGCCATGAAGGTTTACAAAACATATATTTAACATTCGATAAATGGTTCGACGAACAAATGAAGCGCGTCCAAAACACAGGACAGTCACCTATTAAAAACGTCGAACTCCCTTCCCTTAAGCACCTCATACAAAAAACACTATACGAGAATGGTTTGTTTGTCACGAAAGATGGGGTCTTGATAGACTCTACAGGGAAAGCCTTGGACGCGTCCAATCTAAAGCTTCGACCGATCTTGATAGGCAATTCTGTAGCATACGACAGCTTATTCGCAATGAAAGACGGTAAATATGAACTACCAGCCAATTTTCCATACTTGGAAGCAGTTTTGGTGACTTTAGTGTATCCTCCAAAAATATTAGGCGTAATACCGCTAGGGAAGAAGTTTGTACCCAGAGAGTCTTATCTGAAAGACCACGATTACTGGGCCTCGATAGCACGAAAAAGAATGCGTCAATGCCGCAGTAAGCAATGTTTCTTGGAAAATCATAGACTTTATAATTACTATGTTACGCACGGACACCAAACACTGGAAAGCGGTCCCAAGACAGCAGAGGTTGAAACGCACCCACTTCTGGTGGCTACGGCTAAAGCGCACCCACTTCTAGTAGCTGCGGCTGAAGCGCACCCGCTCCTAGTGGCTGCGGCTGAAGCGCACCCACTTCTAGTAGCTGCGGCTGAAGCGCACCCACTTCTAGTAGCTGCGGCTGAAGCGCACCCACTTCTGAACCAATCACAGCAGAAATCAGTTCAACAACTCGAAGTGAAGTTGAATGTTAATCCAGTTCCACAATTGATGGAAACGTTGAAAGATAACCAATCAAAACAAAAACCAGTCCATCAGTTAGAAGAAAAGCCGATCGTTACAACTTCACGAAACAGAATTACCGGACGCCATCGCAATGATTTCGGGATTTTAAAAGCTTTACATTCAATGGTAGGCAGTGTTTGGGACAACAATAAAGGTGAGACTCAGAGAAAAGAAGAGTCAGGGAAGGTAGGCCCACCACAGTCAGGTAGCCACGAAAATAAATCGACTGGGGATGAAGAAGAAGATGATTTGCCTGGTTTCAGAATAATTGGAGGTTTGCCGGCGACGAGTAGCGGGACACCAGTCAGCAGTAAGGGTAGATCTGGTTATCCATATTATCAATCAAAAATGGGTTATCGTGTATAATGTATTGATCACTAGGTATTTTTAATTTTGCATTCTGTTTTAAATTGTTAAGTTATTTTCATTATTTATTAATGTATAAATTATTCCTTTTACACAATGTATACGGCATATTATATAATTTATCAATTCAGGAGGTAATATTTTTATAAATAACCTTTTTTTAAATAATAACTTAACTAAAAAGATGGTTAACCACAATAATTGCGTGTTTTGATATGATGCAACTACAGAAGACTGGCTGAAAATAATATTAACACAAGTACGCAACAACTTACTTAAATCGTATGAAATTGCTTCATTATTGTTATAAAATCGATCTTTTTATTCAAAAACATTTATTTAAATATATTAAGTTTGTTATTTTTGTAAATGAGATCTCATTTATTTGAATAGATGGGTTTTCTAATATTTATAATAGTACAAATCTCAGCGAAATATGACATAAAACTACGACTTGGCTTGTCAGTGACTTATGATTTTAGATATATTTAATAATAAATAAATGGGTTTCAACAGCATTATAAATGAAACGTTTTATTGTTTTGAGGAGGCATGACCTTTTAGCCCTTGTACTCGTAGGAAACAATGAGGGTGTTCGTTACTCTTTCTGCCACCAGTCGGCGCTGCCGTTGCCTCAGGTCCAAACAGCTGTCTGATCCCATAGATTCGTACCGAAAATATAATTGTTACTTTTTAACTTTATTGTATTTGACGGTGTTTTTGATTTTATTATGGATAACGGCCAGAAAAAAGTCGCCGAACTGAAAATTGAGCTTAAAAACAGAGGCGCAAAAGCCACTGGTACTGAGGAAAAGCTCATTGGAAGGTAACTTTAGGTAGGTAAGTACTAGGTAGTATTTGTTTACACAATTTGATTTGGTTTTTTAACTTCTAAATTGCCGTTATTTTTGTTTCATTGAGTTGTAGTTGATTAATGTATTAACAAAGCATGATAAATCATGCTTCATTAATGTTCAATAATGAACTACAACTTAAAAAACACAAAAAACGTTTTTATAATAAAGCATAATAAACCATGATTTATTAATGTACATTAATCAACGGGGCTATTTTTTGCTTGAGTAATTTAACACTGCGAATGGCTAGAAGGCACTATTTTAATCGATATTTATCTCCCATGGATCTTATGCCCTCCTGATTTATTTGCACACATAGGCACTGCACAACACTGTGGTCTTTAAGAAAACAATATTCTTATAGTAATGTTTATAAGAATAAATAAACCAAAAAATATCGAAACATACAAATAGTGTACCTATGTATTTGACAGTTGATTGAACCTAACGGTACAGTGCTGCCATCTCACGCAGGCCACTTCAGAAAACCCTCATTGCGCCAACGGGATAGCCGAACTCGGAATTTGATTTAAAATGAATTCACAATGCGAAAATAGTAATAATAATAATAAATATTAGTAAATAAATATCCCTGGACATTATTCCACACAGCGCCATCTAGCCCCAAAGTAAGCTAATTAAAGCTTGTGTTATGGGATACTAGACAACGGATAAACATACTTAAATACATTTTCTTTTGTAAATACATACTTATTATACATAGGAGACACCCAGACCAGTACAAACAGACATGTTCATGCACACAAATGTTTGTACTGTGCGGGGATCGAACCCGCGACCTCTGGTGTAGTAGCCAACTTCTTAACCATTACACCAAGTCGGTCGTCAAAAGTAATGCGACGATACTGTAAAATCAGTTCATTAATTTTCACATGAAACATGACTTTTCACAGTAAATAAAATTATAGAAAAAATAGAAAATAGAAAAACATTTATTAACTTTATGGACATCGTTACATTTATAAAGTAAACACAAAAGAAGTAGGCATTAACAACAAAACATATAGGTAACAGGAAAAAAAAGATCATACCATCAGACAGCGGTCCCGATGCCCAAAAAGACAAATGGACCTCACTCAGCATATAGCCTGGGCTTTATGGGCCCAGGCGCTGATTTTCAGTAGGCCCAGACTGAGATGACGCACGGACATTTGTGGCGGACATACGTGTGTGCATATACATATAAGTATCATAAATACTATAGTATAGATAAAAATAAATGGTGCGTGATTCAATATAATGTGTAGTGTAATAATTGTAATACAATACATAGACATTAGATACGGTACCGAATGTGTAGTGTGACTGTGTGTGTGTGTGCGTGTGTGTGTTGGTACAGCACAATACAGGTGCTGCAACTGGAAATTAATAACAATAATCTGCCGCAGGTGGGTAGTTGGACTGTGCTGTTTGACTGTGCGGTGGTTTGAATTATGTCTTAAAGATACTCTAGACTCTAGAGTCAGCAAGATTTGACAGTCGCTACTACGCGTGCGGAATAACGGGAGTAAGGCCCCAGGTGACCACCGCTGACTGGCCGGAAATAAAAAATCATATTACGAAATTGCTTGCTACACTCAGTTTAGGAAATGAACTATGGTACGAGTATGTGGGTGTTTTAACAGGGTGCGGGTTTCACCACGCACGCAGTATTTTCACTTAGCGCATGACGTGTAACCACTTTGTAACAGTAGTGGTTATTCTAGCCTAAAAGAGGTGCGTACTTAGAGGCTGGAAATCAAAGATTATATCACGAAGTTTTTCGCTTTGCTTGGTTTAGTGAATGAACTTAGCTGAATATGAGGAATTGTTGTTGTAAGTAAATACATCAAAAACTTAGCGCAGTTTTGGTTCAAGATATAAATATTTATGTTACTCCGTTATTAATATGTTAATTACGTGTTGGTGCATCAAAAAATGATTGCCGAACCAATTGAATGAGACAGTAGCTAAAAATATTTTATGTTAAATTTGTATCGTTAAAATTAACCAAAAAATTAAATGGAACCCAACTACAGAGCCATCTATGAAATTTTAAAGAAAAGCAAAAGATTTGTCTACTCTCCGATACATGTCCCTGCGATTTGTTTTTCTCTGTATTTCATATAGGTGGCGCTTAAAAAGCATGGACTACAGCGCCATCTATGAAGTCAATGGTAACAAACTACTTAACATTTGACGGGTCAAAGCTCCATCTAGTGATATTTTATCTTAGGTATGTCCTAACAACGGTGCACAGCAGATGGCATTAATTTGTGAGTGACGTTTGAGCACTGATGCCGATAAAAACAAATCTTTAATCTAGATGGCGCCAAGCACAGAATGCGGCATAAGTAGCGACACCTTTTGCTGACACTGTGGTACTTTTGGCTTGAGAAAACGGACCGTCGCGTCGTACTAAACGCACACACGAAATATTTTTTAGTCGGCCGCTTGGTTCGGTTGATCGTAGTGGGCTTGTTGCTCGTGTTCTAAAAATATCACCGGTTCTCGCGACAATATTACACGAAAAAAACAAATCAAGTTCTCAATGACAAATAATACGAAACAGCTTTGAAGTGAACAGTGGCTATAGACATTCAAGATCGACAAAGTTCAAGCGGACTTCTATGTTATAAAATCAAGTTTATTTTGGTGTTTTCGCGGTAATCTCGGTCCCTGTTGTTGTGCATCGATGTTGCATTTATAAGAGGATGTTATCACTACCGTGCATGCTTCTAGGAAAACACTATTTTGTACTTTGATGGGATTCAACGACCGGTAAGTGTTACTTGTGTTTCTAAATTTGTTTGAGGGAAAACTATAGGTACGATAAAGTTTTTAATAAAACAAGAATCTCAATCTCTTTACGAACGACTTTGGAAGAATTAATTCAGTTCCTTGTTTTATTTACAGAGAATAAATTAGGATTGTGTCTCTGACTCTTGGCAAATGCGGGTTGGTGATGATCACATTGTTCACGATCAGCAACAGTAGGCATAGGATGGGACAGTATTGGCAGTCCATTCATTAATAAGTTTGTTAAGAGCAAATATATTGTTAAATAGGTAATCAACAATGACAAAACCTGGATAGGACTCCTACTACTAATGATTAATTTCCAGATATTGCCAAATAGCTTAAAGCTAATAGCAACTAATTAAGTAGGTATATTACCATAGAATATGCTATCCTACCATATCCTATTAGAATAATGCAGAAATACATTCGAATAATAAACAATGGCTTATTTCTTATCAGTAAAGCATTATTGAATATCTACCTATCTAATTAGATTGTTTTTATTGTGTTTTTGGTTCATTCTAATCCCTGTAGCTACAGGATGATAATATCTTGAGGTATGGTAAGGTAAGTGTACGGGTAAGACCTATCTCTCATGCTATAGGTATGTGCTGATACGCAAATGGTGACAAAGGTTTTAAATACGTAGGTCTCTCTATCAGGCTCCCTTGCCACCAGAGATGTGGGCTAAGGTTGTGTATGATACCCACTAACATGGATAGATTATTGTGTTCGGCTATAGCTGAGGTAACGATCCTTATTCGTGGATACTCACATCCCTAGCTCTCATGTTTGGTGGAAAAAAAGCTTTGAGTAAGTAAGTACTTTTATAACTACCTAACACAGCTAAGGCATAATAAGCAACATTTTTACTTAATATAAATACAAAGTACCTATCAATCCGCTAGTTTCCCAACGCGGCCAGGTCCACCTGCCTACAAGTATGACCTTCAGCTCCGGTACCCTTGCAAAACCTTCCTTGTATTAACTTTTGTTTTGCAATGTTACTTTTGCCTTGGGATTGAGCGGATCATTGACATTCCGTTAAGGTGCATTTATACCATTAACGAACAATGGGCCAGAGCAAGAATTTTCTTTCGTGATCATTTACGGTCATTTACACCAAGCGCACCGTTAGTGTCAAAATAATTAGTATTCCATTTACCTGCACCAAAAGAATCCTAGCGAAAAAGCCTACCTACTAGGAATCAAGAACGAGCATTCTAGCTCGTGCACTAGGGTCTCCGCGAACATAGATAGAATAGAACAACGAAAAAATCTATCTCTGTTTACACAAAGAGAATTCGATAGAATGAGCATTCACTCGTTTGGTCTAAATGCACCTTTTGACGATTCGTTAATTTTAGAGCGTGCTTGATAACCGTGAACTTGGCGGTAAGTAACGTTAAGTGAAGTTTAATTAGTTTTTAAATAGCATCAGAATTAAAACGGTTGGGTAAAATTAGGCAGGCAACGTAAAGGCAGGTAATGCAAATAAAACATTAAAAAAAACTTGATAGCATAGGTAATTCAGCCCCGATTTGCGTAAGAGCCTGTCTAAGCTAAAATGAAGCCCGCCACCGCATTCACGCACGAATATTTTTTTTTTAATATAAGCGCAATACACTTTTTTTGAATTTATTTGTATAACACATTGATTTCCAAAGTGGTCCAGGTGGACACCAGGGGGTCCACGGGAAACTCGAAGGGGGTCTATGTTGGCTTTATATTTTGTCGAGTTTTGGGAATATGGTAGAGATGTGTAGCTGCAGGGGGTTCACCGGAACCAGCTAAATCTTGAAAGTGGTCTATGCTTAAAAAAGTTTGGGAACCTCTGCTTTAACACAATACAGTACTCTACTACAACATCTGCCAAACTGCAAAACAGTTTGTCGGCAGTAGCTCTCGTGGATGCTATACAATTAAAAAGTACATACTTACTTATCTACTAATTACTAAAAATATATAAACATTTGAATATTTCTAGTTTGTACAGTAAAGTTATCATACACATGCCACTGGTCGATGTGGCACTCAGTTGGACTCAAACCTAGGAGCTCGCGTCATAAGTTCGCAAAAATACACTCTGCACATTTAAATCAACTAAAAGAAAATTGTATGTGATTTCGGTAGAGCGTTCCTAGTGGATAAAAATGGAACAATGGCATACTTACTTCCTGAAGGTAACTATCGTAGTTTAGTGACGGAACTTCTTGACATCTTGTCAGCGCAGTTTGATGCAATTTTGGACATTAAAATACTTAATGGACGCAATAATTGCCTTCAAATGCGAATTTCTTGTGCACGAAGTTAATGAAAGCCAGTCGCTTTTTACCCTACCCTTTGTTCGTCACATCATCGCATGGATGTGCGTCCCTAGTCAAAATTGTATGGAACCCGAAGCATTCGTCGCTAAAGGCAGAACTTCTACCCATTCCGCCAACGGGCCATTCGAACAATTAAGTGAGAACTACCTCATTAGTCATTGGCTTTTTTTTTTGATATGTCTGAGAAAAATCTGATAATTATTGAGGATCATAAACCCGTACTGTATTAGTTTGCCTTACGCGATTAAATTAAAGTTCTAGCATCATTTGTTAATTACAAAAGCCGTCAAACATGCAGTTAGATAAACTGCACCAACTACGGTCTGCCTTATTTGTCGCCATTCATACCAAATTGGCCACATCTCATTATGGCGTGTGTGGTCAATCATAGCCAAGGTTGTGGATCGGCTGCACAGAACCTGTAAGTCTGGTTTGAATTCTTGAAGCGGTATGGTTACTTGTTAGTGTGTTTACCGCCTCGGACATTGTTTAATCTTTTGGTATGGATGATAAGAATGTGGTGATGATAAGAATATTGGAACTACCACCCGCGCCCCTTGGTCGGGGTAAGAGAATATCTGGGCAGCAATTTGACTGTTAAAGCTTTAGGCAAGGTAAATGATACTTATCTCGATCGTCATCTTTCACAGGCCTTCTGATTCATCTTTACATTTAACTGTCACTCCATCTGCCATTATCACTTTATCACCCCCGTGCAAAGTGTTTTCAATACGTAAACTACGATTGTTACTTACCCAGTACTTTTTAGTTCCGTTTCTGGAAATTTACTACAGGCGGTGTACTGAAATCCCATACAAATACTCTACTACCTATACCGCTTAAACTTATCTTATCTTACTATCGACGGTAGCGGCTATCGTTTCGCTTATTATTGTTCTTTGTCGGGTATTAATTTCAATTTCATAGACCCCATAAACCTGTCTTAGTTTGTGATCTGAGTGCTGAGTGCGAGTTACAGTGAGAAAAGTGAATAACTTCACCATCGCGTTAGCGAGAAAAAAAACGCGAATTTGTATGGCATCGAGTGAGCGCCATCTAGCGGCCTTAATGTTGCGCGAATTCGCCGCTAGATGACGCTGACTCGATTCCATACTAATTGACATTTATGTGCTCGCAAAACGCGATGGTGAAGTCATTCACTTCTCTCACTGCAACTCGCACTCGGCACTCTGGGGGCCTACTCCAGTACAAATTAACGAAGTTAATTAAAACTTTGGAAGGGGAAAAAGAACACAAAACGTACCTAGTATGTTATAATAGGTTTCATGTATTATATTTTGTACAGTAAAATATGGTTATTAGATTACCAAAAAAATTAATATCGATTTCGAACGGTAACGGTTATAAAAACTCACTTACCGACCGGTAAGTGAGTTTTTATAACGACAACAACGACAGTTTGTCGAACGGGAGTAGGTGCCCTGAAAACTGTGCATTCATATTTTTCCAGGAATTTCAGTTACGTTTTCAGAAAATTTCGGCCGCTGGATATTTTATTTAACTTCACGCATCTCCACATTCGAATCTCTTAGTAGCATTGATGAAGAACAAAACAGGAATAAACCAGTACATCTAGAGCGAAGAAAAACTCCATAAATAATCTCGAAGCTTCCGTCCAGTGCGATGTGGCAACCTCGTCGGTAGGATATTGAATTAGGGACACCAATCACCCTTGTTCATCAAGACAATTGCTTTGAATGATTTCATAAAGGCAGGGTTGCTTTTCTTGATAGTCAATAATGAGTGAATCGTTTATATCTATCTGCGTGCTGTATTAAATATGCGTAATGTTGATATATTCAAGCACGGGTAATATTGTGAGTTTTTTATGGCTCCTCTATAGGTTGTATCTGAAAATTCTCGGTAGAAGATTCTCTTCCTTATAAAAACGTTATGCTATTGTTAACATACTAAATATCTTGTTGTTACAACAGATAGCAATAAGAAATATTGTTTGATAAAACCACAAAATTATCAGTTAATTATCTTGATAATTTCTAACCCTGCTCCAGTCCCGGATTCCTCCAAATGCTAAATTTGGAATAAAATCCCGTGGTCTTGTTTGAAGTTCTAGTGATTAACATTTCAACATTACCTTCAAATTGTCTTGTGGCTAAGCAGACACTTTTTGTAAGCAATCGTCGGTGTTGGCAGTGGATCATTATGAAAAACAAAATGGCCTTCAGAACAGTTATACATATTTTTTCGTGATGCAATAATGTTGTGGAGCTCATTAAGCCAACCTTTTTAGCAGTTTATAATCCCTTTACAGTCCATACTAATATTATAATGCGAAAGTCTTCTTTTTGATTGATTCATTCTCACCTTTAAGCAACTGAACCAATTTTGGTGATTTTCGGTGTGAAAATAGATGAAAAATCTTTTAGAAAAGAACATGCTACTTCTGTCGTGAAAATAAAACCTTTTGGTGTGGAAAAAACTGGCCCACGCGTACGAAGTCGCCGGCAAGAGCTTGTAAACAAATCAAATATAAACAAGACCTTCTAAAGGCGAAAGACCTATATTAAAAACATAGACGAACAAACTGTTGCTAAAAAACTTACAAAACAGGAATTCTAGTGTCGCTTAGAATGGTAATGTCATCATAATGAAGTAGGTAGGTACTTTCGAATGGACAATGTCAGCTAAAAACAAGCATTGAATAAGAAATGGCTCATTGGGATTACGTGATTGCCATCACGTCTTTATTATGCGGCCGACTGTACGAGTGGTCGGCACGATTTTTATCGAACAATTGTACTAAGAAATGACCACGTTGGTAAGTTTCTTGTATTGAAATAATTCAATGAAGATTGCTGTTGCTTCTCTTATCTTCATCTGATCTGATCATCAGTCTTATCATTAAAAGCCGCGATACAAACAATTCTGCTGCATACGTGTTTACCGCTTATTACGAGTAAAATACAGTCACGTCTTCTACTAAAAATAGTTCAAACGATTTTTAGAGGTATAAGACGTTTTGCTTCGATTCGGACCGATTTTAAAAATTATTTTACCAATGTAATGCTCTATTGATTAAGCAGATATATTATTACAATATTTAACTTCTAGAAAAAATCTTAAGAAGAATGAAAACCTTTGGATGGGCTAGCTAGCTTTGTGTGACTTTTCATAATTCAGGAGCTATTAAATTATTGTCATTTTCAAAGTTTTTTCTTCTTTTGTCTAATAGCTAAGATAACGATTATACAATTTCTCGCCTAGAGACCGTATTTCCCCTTGATTGTCTAGCTAGAATAATAACAATCTGTGTCGTGTACACTCGAGAAGACAAATGAAAGGAAATCGTGTCCTCGACCCACGACATTTGAGCGACAACGCCGTGGCTAAAGGTAAATGGTTGAACTATTATTTGCTACTAAAACTATGAATGAATTCGAATAAATATACAATTCAAATTGAAAAATACTAGCGAGGCGCCCCTGGCTCTGTATCGTTGTCCACGTAAGTGACAGCATAGACGGAAGTTCTAACGTATCTTCAAAACTGACGAAAATCACAAGTGGACAATCTATCCACTTTGATTCATGCTTACATAGAGGAAATGAAAAAGTAGGTACTTAAGTAACGCCACTAGCATGTCCGGACCCTTTCCCTGGGGCTCAAACAGAAGTTGTCTACTTACAAACCAAAAACCAGTGCCAGCAGTTTAGTATTTCAATAATTGGATAGCATTGCATTAAATATTAGCTGTCCATCAGCGGTTTCGCCCGCGTATACTAACTTTCCCGTCAAAATATAGCCTAAATGAAAAAAAAAATAGCTTATGTCACTCCTTGATAATGTAGCTTCATATTGGTGAAAGAATTTTCAAAATCGGTCCAGTAGTTTCAGAGCCTATTCAATACCTACAAACAAATCTTTCCTCTTTAAAATATCAGAATAGATTTGCCATGCAGTGCAGTTCGTTGATATAATAATATTATGATACGAGATAGATGTGGTAACCAAACTTTGCATTGATAGGTATATTGTTTTATTTTCTTATCTTTTTTGGTGCACGTTTTTTTTCTGTGTCTGAGTGTTATTATTATCGAAGTATGTAAATAAATAAATACCTGGGACAATTCACACCAAGATCATCTGACCCCAAACTAAGCAGAGCTTGTAATATGGGCGTCAGAGACTGATAAACATACTTAAATATTTCTAAATACATACTTAAATAGATAATAACACCCAGACACACAACAAATACAAATGTTCGTCACACAAATATTTGTCATGGGTGGGGATCGAACCCACGACCTCCGGCGCTGAAGGCAGGATCGCTGCCATTATATTGAGAAATATTAATTAAGTATGCTTAAACGTCTCTGATAGCCATAGTAAAAGCTCTGCTTAGTTTGTGATCAGATGATCTCGGTGTAAAATGTCCTCAGTCTTCATATTTTTTTACATAATATTTATTTATATTTTTCTTTGAAATATCACCCGTCCCTGATGTGGGTTAAAAGATCAACAGCCAATGCTTTGTGAGACGGGAAGGACCAATTTAAAGGCAACAATGGACCAATTGCTTCTGTAGACTTGGCTGAAATGACCAATACGAATGGAGATAATAGCTTGCAATTACGTCATGTTGTGGTGCATACGAGTTAGTTTTATGACCGTCATTGTGTTAGTGGTGAGTTTATTACAATAAGTGGTATATCCAATGATAATGTAAATTAAGGAAAGGTTTCGTACTAACACAGTACAAAACGTCTAACGGTCTGACTGAAAAAATAAATACATTCAAACCCACTAAGTTCTCCATTCAGTTTATTGAATCAGATGATATTTTTCCGAATGATAGTTATTTCTCTTTTTTTCATACGAGTAAGTTGTTTTTACCTTAATACGAGCATTTTTATAAAACGAGTTTTTGATACTTTATGTTTATCCATGTTGAACTGAACATAAATAATAAAAACCTCATATAGGCTTAGCTTACCTAAATTGATATTGTATTTAGCATACGAATGTACTCCTGAAGGTTACAAAGCATAAAATGACGTTATTGCATGTGCTAGTATTTACATTATTTGCAATTGTAACTGGATACATTTTTATTGCACTTCAGTATTTATGTATTAGAAGGAAATAAAATTGTTTTACCAGCAAAGCTATTGAACTCATTGTAATGTTATTATTGCTACAACTTACCATGTTGCAGAAACTAACTACCATCCAGTTTGTGTACTAAATAAACTCGTAGTTTTTTTCCTTATTTTTTATTAAATTTACTTACTTTTTCTACACGCAATAAAATAATGACGCATAATTTACTTTAATATTTTGTATTGGTCAAACCCTAGCAAAAAAGGCAAAAGACCTAGTGCGTGTTTCATTATATTACACTCGCTAAGCCCGTTAACGCATATTTACATTTTAAAAACGGTTACCTCCACCATGAGTGTACAATTCACATTTACGCACTCGACGAGTGATCGAATAAAGCGCACTTGGCACTCGAATGACGGGTCGATTTGGGTCGCGGACACCTAAATTGCCTTTAGGTGTCATTTTGAACTTCAGCCAAAGTCGTCCCAAGTTCATGCCTAGGCGTCAATTCCGCGTATTTCGAAGCCTGCATTTAACCCCTAGTTAGCATACCGAGCCCGCACCACGCAGACCACGATGTGAATACTAATCGACTTCTCAATACGGGTGCCTTTTTTTACTTCACTTTTTCGTGCCATGTAGGGTTGCCACGCCGTTGAGTGTTCTGAGAACATTGAAGAGCAGCAATTTGCATATAAATTAGACCCGTTGTCAGTCACTTAGCTGTAGCTAACAAAGGGTTTAAACTGTTTCTTTTAGCTAATTAGATTAGTTAAAGGTAGTCAGATAAGGAGTGCCCAAACGAATTATCTTTTTCTGCCATCTTGGATGCAAGAAGAACGTGTTTTTGGAACATTGTTTACAATGTCATAACATAATCAATAGAGTCTTTGCATTTAAAAAGCATATTAAATTGAGACGGACAAATAAATAAGTATAAAAGCCTTCTACTTGAAAATGACTGCGTGATCATTTGCTGCAAGACGCGTACTTTAGACATAGGTCCTATATATTTCCGAGGTGGTCGGTTCCACTGAACTCTTGATCTAATGCGTTTGCTTTCAAGGTTTACATTCCAAATCTCTTCTCTAGTGCTTTACGCTGTGTTCCTCTTTTAACTCTAACGTACTTATAGTTCTTCCAAAAACAAGCAAACATTATATTTTTAACTACAAAATAAGTTTATTCAAAAACACGTATTACTAACGATACATTGCCATTTCGTTTGTTCGACAAATCTGGTTGGCTGTATTATTGTCGACTTAAATTACATGAAATATACAGATGTTGTAACATACACCTCGGCTAATACAAATTTAAGTAATTAATCCAAAAACAGAATTGGTCAAGTACGCGTAAGTGCATAATTGTGCGTGAAATGTAGCATTACTTTTTTAATTTTTGTGTAACAACATGTTTGTGCAACACGAACGTGTTGAACTTGCGGATTACCCCACTGAAGCCACGCAGATTTAAGATAATGATAAAATTGCTAACTTTATCTTCATTACTATTCTGTTTCATTCTGCAAGTTGCCAAAGACAAGTAGTTCTAGGTCTGGCTAAATGCCTGACTTATTTCTGTTCAAATCCCTTTCTTCAACAAATTATCATAATTCGTAGCTTGTTGCCAACAAAACAGGTTTCCCCAAATTGGCGTCAGTATTAATTTCAACGCATTACGGTAATTTCAATTCGGATTGTTTAACATTGTTTATTATTAATAGGTATGTACAAAACAGTTTAAAAAAAGAAACACTTACAAAAAACTAATTAGAATATTTGTGCTCATATTCTTTTGTAACTTTCACGGTATTTACTGGAATAAGTAACGCATTTTAAGTTTAAAAGAAACTTATTAAAATGCATACTTTTCGTTTCGTCTCGCTCCACGCTTATATAGTAAATAACGTTATTTTGTTTTTGTTGGAACCTCATTTTAATTTTAAACTCAAATCTAAAAACACCCCATTCCTAAAATAGCTTATAACATATTTTATTGTGCATATTTATTTATCTTTTATTGTAGATATTTAAACCTATTTATTATTTTTGGGGTTGGAACAACAAATCACATATCATCTCATGAAGATTCACCATCAACCTTGCATGGATCTGCTAACGTTCGAAACGCTATAGTTTAAGAAAAAAATCTAATTGGACTAAACATTATCATTACGGTCGACTTTGGCACGGAATTATTCAGGGAAATAATTCCAGCAGTGTGAATAGCAGTGGGAATGGCAAAATGTACACCAAGGGTAAGAAGAACGCAAAGCAATAGTGGCGGAGATGGTTCTGCGCATGGGTACCGTGTGAAGGGGGGCTTCATACCACCAATTTGGCCCTAAATTCTCACTGCGCAGCTCCTCCCCGGCGTTATTTTGAGATGACGAGAGTAGACTTCAACGGTCTTTTAAAATATGCAGCGGCCATACCAATCTTGTAGAGTTATTACTACATTTGATCATCGTGGTAGCGTAGCCTTGGAGGAAGGTCGTGTTTTTTCTTCCAATTACTCTGTGCTTGATCCGTCGTTCCGGGTGGCTGCGGTGTTTTGACTGCGAACATAAATCCAAATAGATAAAGCATATAAAAGTTAAGTAGTTAGCCTAAATACTGTCCCACACGCAAAGGCCTCCGGGATTGAAATCTAGTCAAGCGTATTTGACTATTTTTTTGTTGAGGTAATTGCGAAACATTGGTAATTAAAATATTTCGAAAGCACCAAAACTCCCCAAGAAATAGGTAGCTATTTTAAAAATCATATTTTTGAACTTGTCTGAAACGCTACCTTCAAACTGCCGGTTACAAATGATATGACAGCTAACTAGGTAGGTATATAAAATTTCGCATTTATGATATATGGTTTCTCAACAAAGTTGCTATAAATTATATAGATTATCGAATGGTAAAGTTTTAGTTATTTATTTTTTTAACACTTTCAAAAATGGACTTCCTTACCCAAGTTTGGAGGGTCATAAAAATAATTGTATCTACATAATTAAGTGAACAAGCTAAAAGTTGTTGTATGGCCCTTTTTTAAAGTAAGTTTTGAGGACATTCAATTATCTTTAGAGCCTGATGATCATGTTATCAAATACCCTATTGATGGGAATTGGCTTAATCACCTCGCTTGCCCAATGGTGATCATAAATCCGGGCTATGGTTCCGAAAAATACGAAAACTTACTTTGCCTGACTGGGAATCCGGAAACCTCCGGGTTTCGGGCCGAATTCTGAAACCCTCAGCCACAGAGACGTGCAGCGTTAAACCGTTTTAAAACTTCAAGAAAATTAACATCACGTGAGAAAACAAAGAGCATTGCTCTTCATTTAGTCCAGGCTCTGTTAACGGCAACGGAATAAGACAAAACAGTTTTTAAAAGTAAACTTTTTTAAACTCTTCATACCGACGAAGGAATTAGCGTTATCTAATTCGAATCAAAGTCTGTGGTTTTGAATCTCATCACGTTTGAGGAGTAATCACAATATCACGTTCCGTTCGTTTTTGCTATGATGACGTATGTGCGAATTAAATTCGGCATACCGGTATTTATTGTGGTTTTATGATTGCTGAACTTGGGAATACCGCGATAATCATCGCAATATCATATATTCATATTATATATACCTACCTATAGATTCTGTCTGGCCCGTTAAACTTATGATAACAGTATCTTTCTTTAGGGTTTAGGGTTTCTAATACCATTAGTGAAAAGTGGACTTCTGAGTGTTTCGTTCACCATGACGGCACAGTCGCTTGCCTCTGACTACCACGCTTGGGATAAAGTCGTGATGGTATGTATGTTCTTTAGGGTCCCGGTGGCATAAATTCCTCCTATTTTCATATTCATATTCATTTATTCATTGCTAGTCACAGCACAGGAAAGTAGTCTGCTAGTCGTCCACTCCTGGTTTTAGGAAGTCATTGGTGAGTGGCTAAGTAAAGACAGCCAAATGGCAGCAAGAGCTTCTAGCTTCGCACGGGTATTTGACAAAATTTCAAAAATCATTTTTACTATGATCATCAGGGATAATGAATATTCTAATGATAAAATATTTCTTTCAAATTGTTCCATTAGTTTCGGAGCCTATTCAATGCAAACAAACAGTCAAATCCCGTTTATAATATTATAGTATAGAAACTGCACAGATTTTTGTTCCTTGTGCTGACAAGTCCATTACTCACCAGGGGTGTTATAACTTAGTAACTCCCTTATACTTTCACCTTTGGATTTTCATCATCCCCTGGTTGTAGGTAAGCCAGTGGTGAATGGCTGAATAATTTAAGAAACCCCGCTGCCTCTTGTTCCTAGTGCTGGCAAGGCCACGACCAGTTCGTGGTTGCAAAACTGTTACCAGTAGCTTTATTCAGGCGTTAAATGTGTGGTTAAAAACGAATTGCTAGCTTGATGGAACTGTGATAACTTGCTTGCATTACGCTTTATTTTGCGGCTATACAAATGTCTGACTCGGAACCACCTTACACTTGACGCCAAAATAAGCAGAACTTGCCCGCGTGAACGTAATATATTATGGCCAAATTAGATAAAATCTTCATAAATCGTGTGTTATTCTGATGTCTATAAGCTGTATTACTGTAAAGTTTCATTTAACTTTGTGCATTTACCATGGATGGAGGGTGACGACCCATGATACAGGACTTGTCCTAGTTTGGGCGTCAGCCCGTCATAGTAAAAAAAAAAATGTAATCAGTATTCCTACACATTGTGTTATTGAGTCTACTGTATGATTATGGTGTGGAATAAAAGATTTATTATTATTATTATTTAAATCCGTTCAGTAGTTTTTGCGTGAAAGAGTAACAAACATACACACATACATACAATACATCCTCACAAACTTTCGCATTTATAACAATAGTAAAATCCCGTCTTAGTTTGCACCTACGTCCTAAAAAAACCCCTATGCAAAATTTGAGACTCCTAGCACTTGTAGTAACGAAGTTCGATGTTCATAGACACGAATGTTTGTCCAGGGTGGGCATCGCACCCCCGAGGCCCGACCTTCGACTCGACGACAGGAGCACTACCATTCGCTCCCGTTTGTATGAAAACCAAACGTGCCGCTTACTATACGTCGCTCGCTACAGCAGCGTTTGCATGATAGGAGTCTAGTCATTCACGATTGATTCCAAATCAATATAAATAAATAAATAAAATGCGCCAGACAACACACCTCTTGTCATGGTCTCGAATAGGGATAAATATCCCTGTGTTACGAGGTACCAGACAAGGAATAAAGCCAGGGGCGTCTCCCAGCACACCCAGACCCAGGCCAATTTAGAAAAGATCATTTCCTGAATTGACCTTTTTTTTTTTTTTGTTATCCGGGTGAGAAATGCATTACGCACTATCCAACTGCCTGGGTCGGGCAGTGGGGGAGTGTAGGACTCTCCGCTGGTGAAGCCGGCGGCATACCTACTAAAAAACACCTGGGTATTCCTCGCCGCTATGAAATAGGGAGACATGGAGCCTAAAGGATTACCACGTCGCCCCAGCGGTCGGCCCAGGCTATGCGCCGGGCCTCCTCACGCTACGGGGGCATCCCGGTATACTGGGACACCCCCAGACGGATGCACCTTGGAATAGGGTGTAAGCCCCCCGGCTTACACCCCGGTGCTACTTTTAGGGAGCAGGAGGAAGACGGGCGAACTGCCGTCTTCTTGCTCCCCGCCGTCTGCGTCGGAGACGGGCCACCAGAGGATCATCCTCTCGGGCCCTCTCCGCAGTCTCCTTCTGCGTCATCACCTCCTCGCAGAAGGAGACCATTGCCATCCAGGCCTCCTCATTCCCCAACATGGCCTGAACTACGGCCGGGAGTGAGAGGTCCCTTCCAATAGTGGCCACGAGGGTACGGCGCTGCTCGGCCCATGCTGTGCACACTTGCAGTGTGTGCAGGGCCGTGTCTTCAGCAGCGCCGCACTCGTGGCACCGCGGGGTGGGCTCCCGCCTCCTGAATTG
Source organism: Udea olivalis (assembly GCA_947369235.1). Lineage (NCBI taxonomy): Eukaryota > Metazoa > Arthropoda > Insecta > Lepidoptera > Crambidae > Udea > Udea olivalis. The sequence goes on from OX376355.1 coordinate 10,343,448, forward strand.
ACCTGACCGGGGATCGAACCCGGGACACTACGGAATTAAAGGCGAGAAACCGTGCTCCAGCGCACTACGCCAATCGTGTCGTCAATCAATCTAGGTATTTAATAAAAAAAAAAAATATAAGTGTGATTTTGACATCCGTTGCCATAACTTTTGGGCGAGGACTGAATAAAGCATCGTCGAAAGAGCTGCACTGTACTCTTTTGACACATTATTACGGTTAAATTCGTGTTGTGATTCGGAGCTCATTACGTAAATGAATCAGTTTATATGGCGCTGTGCCGATGGGCTGCCCGATACGAGACATTGACCGCAATCGCTTACATAACGCTAAGGTAAATGGTGCAATTTTATTGCAGATACTGTCATTCGCTGTCGTATTCATTAAAGTTTGATAGTTCATCTTGTATAGTGTCTGTTGATTGTGTATAAATACGTTCTAAATAAAAGGCCTCCAGGAATAAATTTGCCAACAATAGTAATAAAATTAATTGCTGGCATTTATAATGGACTGGCCTGTTGGCGCAATGGCAGCGATCCTGCCTTTAGCGCCGGAGGTCGTGGGTTCGATCCCCACCCATGACAAATATTTGTGTGACGAACATGTGTATTTGTTGTGTGTCTGGGTGTTATTATCTATCTATGTATTTAGAAATATTTAAGTATGTTTATCAGTCTCTGACGCCCATAATACAAGCTCTGCTTAGTTAGGGGTCAGATGATCTTGGTGTGAATTGTCCCAGATATTTATTTATTATTTATTTATAATTAAAACCTTTCCTGAATCCCATCTATTCAAAACCCATGATTCTGATTACAGCATAACTGAAATCCGAACAAACTATGTTTACTCTATAGCCCTCACATAAAAAGTGATCTGATTCTGTTCTGAAAAACTCAGTTTATGATTATGCAAATACTCATGTCAATAAGTAATTAATTACACTTAAAATATTATTCAATATTAAAAAATACAACAAAAAACGTAACCTACAGCGAGAGATATCTTAAAATTGGTGTCAGATGACGTATCGAACTCAAGGTGACCTGCATTGCCGGCGCCGCGAGCCCCCATAAGACTTCGACCCTGAACAGATATCGACTATCAGCTTGAAGCAGTTAAGACCATGTGCTTGTAAGAAATGAAGCTGAACGTGATTTTGTCTCGATGATGCGACTAAACGAAAAACACTCGAACGAAAAGCTTGTGTTGTGTTGTGTGTGGCGAAATGTAAGACTACGCCGTCTGAAGTGTTCAATTGCCGTGCTGCAGATGGTTCAGTTAGCTAATTAGCTGTAGTTGACGTCTGACGTCCCAAAGAGACAGTAATCAACCATAATCGTTAATGATGGCGTACTGACAGAAGGGTTTGTCACTAGCCTCACGTACGCCTCTCAAACAATCCGCACGTCACCGTGCCCGCGTGTAGAATCAGGGGCTCGAGCTACCTCTTAGATGACACTTGACCTTATTCGAACGTCACGTTAATTATATTGGTGTTTCGCTTAGAGTATCTGTCTAGGTAAAAATTTATACCGTTTGCCTCCACGGACTTGAGATTACCAGGAAAGGAATCCCCTGAAGAAGGAGGAGGAATCTCTCATATCAGATGAGTATGTCACGCTCAGTGTGTCCGCCGTCCGCTCGTGTTCTCTCTAACATTCAAGAATGTTGTTATTTTAGTACGTAACTGCAATTTAGGTCTCAGACACCACCTCCAATTATCAAGTTGAGGAATCCCAAAGCAGTTGGTCACCACGGCTGATTAGCCACAGCAACGCCGTTAATGATACTAAACCACAAAAAACTGGATTGATTTCTAAACTAATTGTGAAGAACTGGTCTGTAAATGTTAGTAAACTAAATATCGTCACGGAATAATCAACACAGACAAAATCACCGGTAGAGTTTTCTGAAGACAACAGGAAATACCATGGCAATTATCGAATTTAGCTGAAACGTGACCAGAACAGGACAACCCAGACTAATTAGGATTTCAACACAGTAATTATATTTTCATAAAGATAAGTTAGAAGAACACCATTTAACTTTAACAATAATTTTAAAGTATCATGAATGTTAGTTGCATATTGATATGGTGCAATCCACTCCTAAGTATACGTCCTTGTTTCACCAGGCTCTGTCATTCTGCCTCATGAAACATAGAAATAAATATTGTTAATCGAACAGCGTATACAATGTGACCCGTTCGTAATGTAACAAACTTAAGGGCTGTAAACTAGGATTAAATTTATAGACAAAAAACATAAATTAAGAGCCCGAAACTTATTATTGTAAATTTTACAGGGGATTATTTTAAAAAATATATATTCTTTCAATTTGTTTAAATAGTTAGGTAAGTACTTGTAGGTAAGTGATTGTAAATTCTAGAGCTATGATTGTTTTTTGGTAAAAACTCGAATTAATATGCTTCGTGAGAGAGCGTCGTGGCCTAGTGGTTCAGCACCCGAACTCAGATTGTGGATCGTGTGGTCCCGAATTCAAATCTGGCCACATCCAGAAAAAATGTGATCATTGTTAAATATCCGACTTACTCTCCGGTGATGGAAAACATCGATAAAAAACAAAATAAACCCGGATGACGGCGGAAGGCTACCACGTTGGGTTCTAATACCATTGGAAAAAAGTGGGCTTCTCGGAGTTTCGTTCACCATGACGACACAGTCACTTGCCTCTGACTACCCCGTTTGGGATAAAGTCGTGATGGTATGTATGTATCATTATGCTATAATTTGAAATTAAATGACTATCAATATCTTCGCCATTTGAGAGTAAAATAAAATTGCAGGTAGGTAATTAAACAAATTGAAAAAAGAATTTGAAGAAAAAATTTATGTCAATGACTTTCATCCTAGTTTACAGCCTTTAAGTTTGTTACACTACGAACGGGTCACATTGTACAAGTATTAACTAAACAAAATATTGTCAAGAAAGCTGGTTGGTTTTGTTCCTAATCATTCAAAGCTGCACGATTCGAGTGGCCGAATAACTGCCCAATTTTAACTAACTTTTCCTGTTTTTTAGCAATCGCTAATTGGTATTGCTTGCAAACTATGACTCTAAAATCTAGTTTAGTTATCACAGCCTTGACATCATCCATCAAATAAGTGATCTAGATATCTACCTACTTTAGAACTAATAAACTTTCATAAGTGAAAAGATTTCTTAATTCAAATCAGTCTAATAACTTCATAAATAAGCAGTTCGTAAAAAGATCACATACCATAACAGATGATCGCTAATGTACTTATGTAAAGGCTATTTTTTTAATGTACAATTATTTCCTTCACGTCAGTTTGTTCGATCTTTTGCAATTGTATCGGAAAACCTTGCTTCATCATAACACACCTCTAAGTCATGCATGGATGTTTCTTGAGATAAAATATCCGGAGTAACGGCACCAAATGTATGCTTCATTTCATAATTAGCATTGAGCAGTGGCATTGTGTTCATAATAATGAAATACTGCTTTCGACACGTGTATACGTTTAATTACAAATGCAAATGCTGGTGAATATCTGTCATGCTAACACGTGGATAACACGAAAAACACGATTTAGTGTAGTGTAAGTGATACGATGCGTGTACGCAGTCTTTTGTAATTAGGGCTTCAAGTAGTCAAGCCATGTATCCGCCTGCAAATGCCTGCATCATTGAAGTCACGTTGGAAGGCTGGCCTAAAAACCAGACAATCCAAATGCGGGTTGGTAACCACAATTTAGGGACAGATATAGGTAATTAGCACGTATTATGGTCATGACCATAACCTTTATTTGAGAGCCTGCAGGAGATGAAAAAGCAAGTTAGATCTATCTTATCAGAATCTCATATAGAATATGCTTAGCCTGTTCACGCTGGAAGTTATCAGTCCAGTTATCAGACATGTTAGATATTGCCTCGTAGAATTGCCTCTTTTAATTAAAGCGATGAACAGTACCTACCTTTCCGGTTGGATAAGGTAAGTAGTTAAATTATAGACCAATCACCTGTATCTAGTTAGTTTCAATGGTATATTCAATAGTTTCATCCATAATGGTTGCCAGCCTGGCAAAAATATACAAATTCAACCGACCGGCGACCGTTTATTATATTACAATTCAACTCTATGCACATAACATACATACATAACCAGCTTCTGACAATGAGGAAATGAAATTCTATAAAGGTTTGAAAACAACGCCATTGAGCTGCTAATTATCCTTAAAAATACCGTGGACCTTCGACTCACATGTTTGTTGCTCACAAAGTCTCTAGCGCATCTTAACTTCACTGAAAATATGATCAACCGCCCGTATACCGATGGAAGAAGACTCACATCCGTCTATTACCTTTGGCACTTACATTTTATAAATTCGTGACTTACTCGACATTTGCCTTATTAGATCTTCCTTATGAATGGAATAAATAAGAGTATTTATGATTCGCATTTTAGCCATAATAGTCTTATTAGCTTTGTAAATTTTTAGAACCAAAATTGGGTGTTTTGCATTTTAGAATTGCATTTAGAACAAGCTCAAATCTGCCATCACAAGCTGAGCTCCCATGAACTATGTTGAAACTACATACATACGGTCGGGACAAAGTCCAAAGTCCATAGTTTTAAATCATCTGCAACTGGCGGTAGGTTACGTGCTTGTAGAAAAAGAACAGATGTTAGAACAAACTTGTACTTCATACATTCTAAAGTGTGTTTTTGCCTACTTGTTGCTATATACAATACTTAGTATTGTCGAAGAACTAACATCAAACTGTTGTTACAGAATTTTCCTGTTCTCGGGCTGCATTTGTAAATTGTTACTTACTGGGGCAGATTATTCCTCCAATGCTTGTAAATACTAAGGCTAAAGACTGTCTTCCCCTGAGAATGCACTCTACAATCCTCGATCACACAGCCTTCTATCATGATAGCTGAAGATTTGCTTGTCAAGGTACACGCGAAAGCACGTCAAGCTTCACATGGCATGCTCAAGGTTGATCTGGTCCTTCGAACTTCTTTCTTGATTTGGTAAGTTTATTTTAACAGCTCATGTGTTCCCATAGTTCCGAGGCGGTGCAGCAATTGCTGTAGACAATGGCGGCATATCCTATTTCCCATGTGTCGTATTCCATCTCATTGCATCTGCACAGGTGACGCGACGCGGCAACGTGACTGAACTGGATTCAATTGATTGTCGGCTTGAATATGAGCGATCGCGGGTTTTATGTGATTACGTTTCTAGTACTTTTACAGAAGATTTTTTTACGAACTTACAAGACTTATCATAAATTGCCTACCCCATTTTAAAAATGCACATTAATTGTTCATTAATGAATGTTTCATTCAGTAAAGCATCACTTTTAAACTAACGCACTACTTTCGAAATATCATTAGTTTGCAGCATCGTCAAAAGCTTTGTACCAATAGCGATTTTGAAAATCAAGGAAGATCAATCTGCAAATAAAGCCATTTCACCGACCGGGACCTGGATATGGTACAGAAAGTCATTCGGTTAATCAAGTTAGTCAGGTAATAAAAACAGGGGTGGCACATTTTATATAATATGTTGCATAAAACAGTTGACATATTGTAAATTGGAAAGGTTGTCGTTTTGAATCATCAGCACATAACCAATAAATTAACTGTAGGTATGTAGATGTAGAATACTGCGCGTTGCTATAATTTGAGTCTTCTTGTTCTGGGATGCAGGCTATCAGTCTGCAGCATTTTATGCAGAGACAAAGTCAATTTAAGCTACAAATAGTTAACAACTGTACAAATTGTCTGTCAGCTCCGCCTACGCTTGCATTTGCACTCTGATTTTCCCAGACACCACAGTCCCATTGTGCCCGATTTGCAATGTCAGCGATATGATATAAAATAACTAGAGCATTGTTTTTCTTCATTAGTTACTGTAATGAGCGGTATCCACGACTCGCGGCAGCCGTTGCAAAATTGCTGTCTCAATTTATGAGATGTAGCGGAAGATATGAATATCATCATCAATTGTCTTCGTAAAAGATGTATGGAAAAGATCGAGTTGATAGGCTTAGGCTACCTTTATTTAAGGCTCGTTGCACATACAGTGTGAAACCAAATTGTTTTATTCTGTTATCTTTGAAACCCTTATCACAAGCGACTTTTTAGTTCTGTCGTCACGCAGTATTTCTTTTGCTACAAAAAAATTCCGGACCTCTTCACCTTAGCTTAGCTGATGTATGTTGTGCCCCTAATTGACCACCCTACTAAAACAGCCTTTTGATTTGGGTAAGACTCTTGAATGAAGTTAATAAAATGGCGAACCGAAATCCATATTACAAGTAGGCTTTTGGTCATGGAATCTTGGTTTAAGATGACGGTCATTTATTTAGAGGTTTTCTTATAACTAAGGAGCTCTTATATAAATGTTGTTCTGGTCTTTTGCTAGTGAAGAACTCAGTGAACCTTGCTTTAATTATAGCGCAAATCGCTACGGAACGAGATTCGCGCCACCTTCCAACGAGATCGATTTCAACGTGTCCTTTCACTATCACGTTGCCCAACCGCTCCCGGGCCCTGCACGATGTAAAGTAAACCACTTTACCAAACAGCTGCAGTGTGGTTACAAATTATAACAATAACCATAATAATGACACAATCACGTATTCTACCTATTATAACTTTAATGGCGACCACGCGACGTTGAGAAACGGAAGTCAAAGTCTTAATTACCAATTTTGGGCAGTTGGCCTGGTCAAATTAGACCAAAAAATAGGAGTGAAGTTGCAATAATTCGCACCCAGCTCAAAATTGGTAGCATTGTTCAAAACACTATCATAAATGAAGTCTAAAAAGTCCTCATCGATCCGACACCTAGAAAAAAAATTCTGGGTCAAAGGTCACAAAAACGGGTTTCTCGCGATTTTCAGCAAAATGGTTAGTTTTATAATTAAATCAGTTTAGAAAAGATATTAGATCAGATAACCTAGTTATATTAAGTTTATACATATTATGACTTAACTTACATAATATTAAGTTACTTATTAAATGTGGTTCACTCGCAAGGTAGACGGACGTCCTCATAAATAAAGCTCGCAAGGTGGTTGCAGGCCTGCATCCAGTCGCTATGGAAATCTACGAAGGCCTACATTCAGCAGCGGACGTGTTGTGGCTTGTGGTAGAATTGTGATGATGATGATCGTTATATACCCAAACATAGGGATGACAGCACCAAGCACGGTGGTAGGTCATTAAATATATCCTATTCGTCATGCCGGGAACAATGAACTGAGTGCCGAGTGCGAGTTGCAGTGAGAGAAATGAATAACTTCACCATCGCGTTTGCGAGAAAAAAAACGCGAATTTGTATGGTATCGAGTCAACGCCATCTAGCGGCCTTAATGTTGGCCGAATTCGCCGCTAGATGGCGCTGACTCGATTACATAGTATTTGACATTTACGTGCTCGCAAAACGCGATGGTGAAGTCATTCACTTCTCTCACTGCAACTCGCACTCGGCACTCTGTCCTCTCACGGATCCGAGTATAGTCGCTAGCGTATGTGTTCCAGTCATAAATAAAATTACCTAAAATGGTCCCATTTTTTCAGTATTTTTACTCATTAGTAGTAATAAGTGTATCCAATGGCCTAGGTAGGTTAAAGTACATAATTATCACAGTTTCTATAACTCAATTGAAATGAAAACGAACGTTAGTTTGAATTCGGACTTACTTTCAAACTTCTATATTTCAACACTTATTATAAATTCTAGTTTTACTTTATCATAGCTTAGCTATATTGCGTCACACCAACCTGCTTTACATCTAGAAGATAAACATGCCACTGTGAGAAACTTATAGAATTGCTATAGTTCACATCAGAATAAGGACTTTGACGTGACATAATCATTGATTATGTACTTAGGTCGATCAATAGTGTGTGAGAAGTAAGTACCTTACAAACTGTTTTACACAAGCCTCTTAAATTTGCATCATGAACAAAAAAATATGTTCTCACCGGTTCAAAGTAGACGTTAAAACGTGGCGTATGGCAAACAATCAGTGGAAAATGTGCATTGCCCGAAAGCATAACTATCGTAATACTCGTAGAATATAGCGAAATTACCTAATACTCAAAGAAGAATTGTGCATCTTCGAATACCAACTGGGAAAAAAAAATTTGGTACGCAACACACTAAAACCCTAATATGTCAGGTGTGAATAACAAATAATAGTCTGCCTACATATACTCCAACTCGTATTTGACGTCCCTGAAACGCGATCACAGGGCATATTATCCGCAAAAACACGATCATGGCATCAAAAAAAAATGCACTGGGCCCTCTGAAAATCTTATCCAGTTTTTGACCTCGGAACTACATTTGCCTTGGCATTGTTCACAAAACAAACAACTTGAGCACACGTTAGTCGCCTAAACGTGACAAACAGAACGTCCAAATTTCACAAGTCGGCAGAGCAAGGTCTCACCAACTTCCTATACCAATATTTGCATGATATCGTTGGCGGGCAACGTGAAATATCTGCAACAAATGTAGAGTTATTGCGAAATTATGAATACTAATGAATTAACTATACGATAGCCAACGCAGCGTAGGACATCCCCCGCAAGGTGAAGAGATGACCTGACAATCATCGTAGGTTATCATCATAACCTAATCAATGATAGACCTATTTTGTTTATTACATAGTCACTCTAACGCAATTGCGAATTTCTGCAATTATTACTCCATTTTTAACAAGCAATACAATCAATTTAGGAGGTGTACGTGAAACCGAAGACATGGATCAGGTTGTTTAAATCGTAACCACTAAGCCAGTGATATAGTAAAAAAAAGTCGTGTCTGTTTCATAAGCTTCATTCTACGCTTACTAAGAGGAGAATATCATTCAAGTATTTTAAAAAAATACGCTAGCTAGACTTTCGACAGTAATCAGAATAACTCAAAAACTCATTTTATTAAAGAAAAAAGTTATTTGCGTTTCTTTCATCAGGTTTTACTACCTTTAACTCTTACTCACTTTTAAAACAATTAACACCATCAAAATAATTATTTGAGTTCAAGAAACTTATGACGAAAATTTAAAAAGGTATTAATGTTAACCACGTCTTTCACAATTAGGTTAAAAACTTCTTTACCTCCACGCAGTAATACAAATTACAAATTAACTAGAATAACATTACCACAGTCACGGCCATAGCTCGTCGGATATGACGTTGACGAAATAAAGGTTATCTTACTCAGGAATCCTATAATAGATATTCATTAGGAGTTTGAGCATGAGTCGTTACCTCATACTAATAGTAGCAAAAAGTATAAGGCCAAGTGCAAGACGAACAAACACTAATGTTCTTATTTTACGGCAATGAATTTAAAGCGGGTTCTTGCGTCAGTCACTTTGGATTTTAATGATCTTAACAGTTATCATTGCTATGTAAATTGTTGTTGAGGAACTGGCTCACTTGGGTTCAAATTGATAGAAATACTCAATTTCGTTAATCATTTGGCCCGACCTGAACTATCCTGTGAATCGGTATCGCTTATTTATAATTTGGTATCATTTTGCGAAAACAACACGTACATTGTCTTGGTCTGAACAAGACGTATATTGTATGTGTACCTCTACCATGGTTTTTGAAAGAGATGAGGATATGACAGAATGTGATGTTCTAATTGGAGGTGAAAAGGTAGAACAAGTGAAAGAATTTGTGTATCTGGGGACTAGGTTCACGAGAGATGGAAGGCATGAGGGTGATATTGATAGAAGAGTGAATGCAGGGAATATTTTAAATGGTGCGCTGCATGCCTTTATGAACAGCCAGAAGGTGTCAGAGAAGGCGCGACTGGCTGTTCATGCGGGGGTGTTTGTGCCGGCGCTTATGTACGGAAGTGAGAGTTGGGTATAGCATAAGAAGGATGAAAGTAGGATAAATGCAGTGGAAATAAGAGCATTGCGAAGTTTGGCAGGAGTGTCATTGAGTGATAAAGTAAGGAATAGCATAATAAGAGAGCGATGTGGTGTGAAAGAGGATGTTGTCACAAAAATTGAGATGGGAATGCTAAGATGGTTTGGGCATATGGAAAGGATAGATGAAAGGCGATTAACGAAACAAATTTACAAGGCGAGGGTGGATGGAGCTCTTGAAAGGGGAAGGCCTAGACGGACGTACTTAGGAAAAGTCCAAGACGTGCTCAGAAAAGGTCAGGTCAGGAGTACCCATAATCGACGAGCATGTATGAAAGGATTAATGAGAGTGGAAGAAGCGCAAGAGGTGTGTCAGGACCGTAGCATGTGGAAAGATGTGGTCTCTGCCTACCCCGTTGGGAAAAAGGCGTGATGGTATGTATTTATGTACCTACCTCTAAAAGATATGTTAGCAAGACCATAATCAACTAACCTACCAAAAACAGGTCCGGGATCTAACATAAAATGGTCTTTACTACTCGTACTGCGCTACACATTCACTCAAAAACGTATATTTTCCTATTGAACAACAAAACTTAAACAAGGATAATGAGTAATTAATAATGTATAATTCGTATCGCACCAATCTCCGCGATGTTGCAAATGTCACGAGCGCCATACACGCACGCTGCGCGCGCGACTTCGAGCACTTCATGTGAGTTAACCCTTCACAGCTCCGTAATCTGGCCTCGCGAACCGCATTGTGAAAAATCTGACAGTACTCCATGAATGAAATCGCATCTCTTTCTAGTCATCTCTCTTAATTTTTGACTTGCTGTTTTCGTTTTTTATAACTTTAATGAAGTCTGGATGGTTAGATAGACATTATTACAAAATTTTTGTTTAAGACGACTCGCTGGGGTCTGCTAAGCCGCTGCACGCTGGTCATTGCTGGCTGTCACCTGAGTGGCCCATTGGTGGCAATAATTTCTTACACTTAGAATAGAATAGAATATATCTTTATTTGTCTAGTTCGTGGTACATACAAGTTCGCTAGTGTGTTCTTACAGGCTACTTATAAATTAATGTTTGCATGTAATGACACTGGGGGTATGGTTCATATCCGAGTACCGGTCCTTGGGAGGGGAATCATTTGGTTTGTGGAACTTTATTATTGAGAATTTTCTCACAGGTTGCCTGGTTTTTTTTCTTCCCCTTTTAGGGGCTAGGAGGACAATGTTCGCGTGTTCCGTAGGCCTTCACGTGTCGGGAGCAGTGTGAGTGGGGGTCTCTAGCAGGCCTGCGCGGGTGGAAACCATTCGCTTGTCAAGAGGTTTACTGCGCTCATGTTTGCTTACGTATTCAACCGTGCCAATTCTATCTGCATAGAGGAGGGGGTTGTATTTATTGTGTCGAGTGTAGCGCTCGCCGGGGTCTCGAAGATCCGTGATGTCAAGGCGTTTCACGTGGTCTAGTAGGTCTTTGTTCAGGTCGTGAATTCGTATATGCCACGGGTCTTGTTGAAGCATGTCGTAGAGGGTTTCAGTCTCCAGTCTACGACTGAATTGGGCAGGGCTTACACTTAGATACTACTAGAACTGCTAGTTTTATGAAATTACCATGTAGGGTTCAACACTTTTTAAGTGTTTACAATAAGTATAATAATAAACTCCTTCATTGTTTATATTTGGGAATAATAATATGTAGGTTATTAACGGAAGCATTTCCTAGTAGGTTCAATTCATCAACCGAAAGGTTAGAAAAATATTTTTTATCACTATCTTATTAGCTCTTTATGATAACTGAACGCTCGTGGTCTACGAGACCCTCTCCTCTAATTTCACTATAAAAACCGCGAAGTTGGTTTTTAACCGTTAAAGGTCGCCTTTGTTTCGCTACAGCTACCTTGCGATCTAGAGCCCGATGTGATCACGGTAACTATTCGTGCTATGTCGAAGAGCAGGTGAATGGGAGATAAATAAGATTTTGAATAGCAAGGCTCGAAGTTATACATCATCCAGATAATTTTTTATCCTCAAGATAATTTCTTGTCATTATTATCGCCGTGATAATTTAGGTAGTAGGAAAAGGACAAAACGCATGTTAATGGCCTAATAGGTTTTTAATGAACATTTTCAAAAGTGCTAATTTTAATTTTTCGTATGTTTCAGGTAAGTGCGCCGAATGCATCAGGCACAGCTAAAGCATTTAGTTGAACTTTCGATTATTATTAACTCGAATCACATATTACCGCAATAAGCAGTTGCAGATCATATCACACATCAATTAGTAAGTAGCTATGGCCATTGAATATAATCTAGGATGTCTAAACTCAAACAAAAAGGAGAGTTTATAAGATGGGTCTGAGATATCATGGACGGATTAATATTCTCGTTTACTCACTAATTTGGAAACTAGAAAACACAAAAAATAATAGCTGATGATGATTATATGACGAATTGGGGAATTTCAGCCATTATCGTTGTAATAAGAAGCATGAGCTTATTCTTGGCGATAAAGAGGAATTATAAATTATAAACTGATATTTATTTAGGACCTTCCCCGCTGCTAATAAGATGCAAATTTGGAAGACAACCTTGACTCATCATGGCTGCTCATGGCGACACGTAACTGACGTAGCCTATAGACTACATAATCAAGTGTTAGTTACGTTTTGTTACAAAAATACAGGTTTTCTGTCACAATGGAACGCGAGATGACACGTACTGTCGGCTACAAAAGTGCTTTAACATTTTAAAGTTCTGAATGCACGTTGTTACTGTAGATTACTAAAAAATATTTCCTTCATATGTATATGACGTTACATAACTGAATTATTTTTATTAGAGCAATATTATGCGGCACGATCGTCGTAGCGTAAGGTAACATTTTATAACTCCATCATGCCCGTTTTCTATAGCCAACATAACATAAGTTAACAATGTTACCATTGAGCAGCATGCAGAAACAATGTTACTAGAAATTGACATTTATTATAAAGACTGTTCCAAAAAGTTTATTTACTTTGCTGTGTTTCGATCAAACTGTAGTTGACTGTACAAAGTCGGTTAATGCCATATTGTTGTTCAAAAGGCAGCAACCTGTCGCGAGATGCAGCAAAATGTTCAGTATTGCAATGCGTTGTAGTCGTGTATCTATGATATTCATTCTTAATAATTAATAAGACATCTTGGAATTAGGGACATCAATGTTCATGCAAAGGTCAAGGACTTGGTCCTATACATATCTGTAATTTTCTTATTTTTTTTCATCGCAAACCATAGTTTAGGTTTTGCAAGCTTTTTTTATCATTTTACGAGGCCGTTCAGCGCAACGACGAACCGAACTTTGTCTCTTAAGGGGTGCTATTCTTCATTGTTTCTTTTTTTAGCGCAAATTCCTCAACATCATTGTTTACTTATCATTAGGTACCTTTATATTCGGAGAATAGCATCAAACCAGTTTAACATACAAATAATTGACCACCTACGAGTATTTCCCAGTGCTTAAATACACTACACGGATCCGGTGTCGATACCCTAAACATTAGGCGGTTACAACACGAGTAGCCGATGGCTGACGGACAGCTAGTGAGTGCGCGGGTTTATTAATGACCTTGCGATGCAAGCCGGCTGCATAACACGTTGTGCAACAAGCCTTAAATGCAAGAACATGCTCTTTTGGACGTTCTCATTTTAGGCCGTTTACTCCCTATACATCTCATTTGTGTCTTTCGTCATGGCGACAAAATGTGAGTGGGTCTGGCTTTTTGATCATGATAAGCTTGAGACCGGCTAAGAAATTGGTCTAAGGAAACAAGCATTGTAAAATGCTAAAATAAACAAATTAATGATCAAAGTGGCTTACTTTTGCTAATTAATGTCAGACTTTGGTTGGACGCTAAATGCATGAAGCATATTTTTTTTTTATATTGCCCGTCAAGATGACCTCACTCCACCTGATGGAAAGCGGTCGTGAGGGACCAGATATGAGGTTGACAAGCTCAGTCTTTCAAACGAATCACTGGGCTGGCCATCCTCACCTTGAAATTTTTGCACATATTCAACTTGGGCGATATGTTTAACAAGGAAAATATTGTGTATTACGTTGATAGCACAGCAGGTGGTGTCGTCGCAGCCTCAACATCAAAAGGTCATCCGTTTGGAATTTTGGATCCCTAAAGGACAGTGCCCAAGTTGGCCTATGAACCAAAAAACATTTGACATTTGTCATAATTCTGGCCATGATTTAAGACATAATGATCACTTATTAGATTATCACGGATACTTTAGATTTTTGATATCAAAATTAAAAATACTGAAAAGATTTATCGTACGAAAACATTTATGTTGCTTCGTCTGTGCTTTCTGTTGTTTCGCCATCGCAACAATATTTTAATTTACTTTAACTTGACAAAAGAAACCTTTGTGCAAGAAAATGTAGTTGTGAACTTACTAGAGGCTCTTAAAAATGAGTAATGCGATAGATGTTTAATCAACTTTTTATTTTAAATCCGATTATACATTGGCTTGAATCAGCTTTGTGCGAAGCCGAAAAAAAGAATTTAATGACGTTTGGTTGACTTGACACTTGAACGCAAAAAAAGATACCGGCACCTGTCTTGTATTTTTCGCTTTCAATTTGCACTGCTGTGTTATTGTTTTTATATTAATAATTTTATTCTTATGACTCTGCTTAAAAAACGGACGTTGATGGCTCTCTGTAGTGACCTACCTCCTTTCAGATTTAGCCGTTTATAGACTTTGTAAAAAAAATGTAATCATACGAAACGTGGTGGTAGGTCAACTTCAAGGGCGATGAGTTGAAGTTGAAACAATTAAGTGTAAATAAATGATACCCCCAAATAACGAATGCTAACATTGCTAACTTATCTATGTATGACTGGCAAAAAAGTACAAGCTAAATTAAATAATATTTAGCAGGCATTTAAAAACTGTGCATTGCCCAATAACTCTACGAACAAAAAGCATGTCCTAGAACCGTCACCTCCATGTTTTCAGTTGAAAAAATACACCACTATTGCATTAGTTTCGGAGCCTCAACCTTCAAGCACCTAGTATTTTGTATGCATTGTTGCATTACTTCGTACTATTCAGAGAAATGCATTAACTTTGTTTTAAAAAACCTTGAGTTTAAAAGATACTCAAGTTGGCCTTGTATAGTATAGCTAGTTCTGCTAGCTTGAACTTGGCTTGACACGCTACTGGGTGTCGAAATTACAATAATATACAATATAGCTACCCCACTCAACGAAGGAAAAATTGGGGAAATAATTCGTGTAAGAGCGATTTTTGGCACAAATGTAGGGAATAGTGTCTGAAGCAACATATTTAAAGTACTGATGGATGGGGGTGGAGCAAACGGGTAGAGTGTAAAGTACTTTTTTGAGTTTTTCTTGAATAACTCTTATACAGTGACCCATAGCATAACTTGTACTCGACTAATCTACATACAATTTTCTACAAAAAAGGTTTTGTTCACATTATCTCTGGTGGAAAGGCACCCTCATATTAGTGAAAGAATTATTAAAAAGGATCCAGAAGTTTTAAAGCTTATTCAAAAAAAAAACAAACAAACAATCAAATCTTTTTAAAATATTATTATAGATTAGTATAGATAATGTTAAAATGTGAATTCCGAAGTTGCACTGCGCCCCAACACAATAGTTTTATCTACGAGTAATATTGAGAACAATACGGCCGGTTGCTAAACGACATTTGACTCCACAATAGTAATTGAGATAACACTAATTGGGTATTTAGAGCATCTAGATCACACGGACCGGAACTTAGGCACAAGTGTACTAAGTTATTATTATTGGTGGCTTTGGCATTCGTTCGCTGGGTATTTTTAAATTTTCATCGCCCGATGATTTTCTTTATTTCATACTAGCTTTCCGCCCGCAGCTTCGCCCGCGTGAACTTAATTTATGACTTAAAAACTAATTATTTCAAAACAAATATATGCTTATAGCAATCAGGGATAATGTAGCTTTTTGACAGTGAAATAATTTTTCAAATCGGTTCTGTAGTTTCGGAGATTACCTGTCCCAAACATACAAACTCACAAACGCAAACTCTACTCTTTTATAATCCAAGTATAGATAAGTCTGCTTCTGCTCACGAGTACTCACGACTCATTGTTATCGCTCATTCATAAAACGTTGTTGTAATCAAGTTAATTTTTGCTCCCATAGTAATTAATAAAGCATTAGGGTTATTTGCTCATGATGGTCGCTATGAACTACCAAATCAAATTTAAAATATTGCAGTGAAGTTCCTTTTAAAAAACATAATAATGAGCATCTAATTAGTAAATTTTTGGTCGGTTATCGCATTTCGTTAGTTAGAGTTAATGTATGTATTAGTTGCTGGCATTCATATTAATACTAACGTGAAAATTTCTACCTTGTTTAACACCTTTTGAGTTAAAAAGGTTTTAAATTTTAAAACTCGTCTTTGACCCACATTCAGGAGAATTCTCATTTACCATTCAGACCTTACAAGTTGTTTTTGGGACATATGTTTGCATCATTTCCCCTAAACATTAAGAATTTAACGCCTAAATTACATACCTCACTATAATATAAACTGGAACACCGAAACACAATACAATTTGAAATGACACCTCACTACACTCTGTGTGACAGAGTTTTGGCACCGACATAATTCTGAATAGATAACACAGGTCGATTGTTTTTATGTAAACCAAAGTGGCACTTTATGACGCTCAATGTGGCTTCACAGATTCACGATAGCGTTTCAGTAATATAAATCTGCTAATTATTGATTGATTTAAATTTAGTGCAATAAAATAATGACATCCGTTCTTCTTTTTATCGTATCGTGTGGCAACACTACACTCTGTGTGACCAGTATTCTGCCACTTGCACGGCATTTTTGCTGGCCCTTTACATGGCTCTACACCCGGATCTTATCTTATGCGTGCGCAAAAGCTAAACGTTAAAACCTTATCTTAGTAGCAACCAACAAGATTTAACCACCTCCCCTGTTCACAAAACACGTTTTTAGAATTCATTTTTGAAGCAGTTAACAGAAAAAAAGAAATCTAATAAAATTTACTAATATTGTTGAGGGGATAATACAGGGAATTCATCCGGTGGAAACATGAATTGATAAAGTTGGCTAGATAGAATAAATTCACAAAGTTACCTCTTTTCCTGATATTTTGTCTTCTATTTTTGGTTTTATTCCTAAAATAATTGATCTGATAGTGTGGGTCCTTTACCAAAACAAGGTTTAAACATAACTGGAGGGATTTCATCTGATGGTTTTTTTCTATTACATTTGTAATTTCTTAATCGATATTTTAGTGATTTTCGGTGCGCGTGGCGCTCACCAGTTTCCTTCGGGAAATGTTGTGCAGAACCACCTCGCCTTTTGAACTTGGAAGTTTGACATGAGAATTAGGTTCACTAGCGTCATCGGTTTAAATGTATGTCAGTGATCCCGGGGACAAATTCGACGATAACTGAGAGCGTAGTTTGAGACCTCTTGTTATCGTCGGTTTAATACCCCGAATGAAACCGCGGATAATTATTGTGCTTCTTGAAATTTGGTTCATGATACATCTGTATGTTGGAACCTTGAATATGTTGATACGCATGTAGTTCGCAAAGTAATAAGATGAGTGTTTCCTTTGTAACTTTAAAATGATTTAAAAAACAATCTTCCATTTGAAGATGTAGTCACCAAATGAACTGGTAATTGTTACATTTGTTACTATATATACTTATGGCGGCAAATTTTCTGATCTATAGATTAAAGTAAGTAAAGTAAAGTAAAAAAATAATTTATTCATTTAAGCTTGTACAAAGCACTTATGACATGTCAAAAAAAGTATATAGAAATAATAATAATAAACGGAAATAAAATAGTACAATATTAGTACATATCGTGAATATACATAATGTGAATCTACCACCGGTTCGGACGTTGCTTCTTATCGAGAAGACTCCGGCAAGAAACTCGATAGTTACTCCTTTGAACTTTGTTTGTTTTACAAAAAATAAATTCAGAGTACAGTCAACGAGAGTAGAAAAAAGAACACAATATTGAGCAGAGGAGCAGATTATTACTACTATGACCACAAACTTTGTCTATTGTCTCCTGTGCTTCTCAATAAAGATAAATAACCAGGGTTTGATGTGTTGTAGTTTTTTTAATTTGCCAGAGACTAAGTAAATGTTCTTTAAACATAATTCATAAAAAAGTACAGCTTGAGCTCAATCCGATTTCATCATTCTCCCCATCCATGCTCAAGACAACTTATCCAGATAAAACATAAAGAGTCAAGCTGACACTGAAAAGGAAGTGTGTCCATTAGTAGGCACGCTCGGCAGGATATCGGCGATCAGCCATTGTTAGGGGCGACGACCTTAGGCCCTTTATACGCTGCGACTTTTTGCAGCTCATAAACGAGGCACATCATGGAACTGGGCCTACTTCGAAATTGATCGCGATTAGGGTTGCTACCGCCTTAATTACCGCCGCCGGACAGTCTTTGAAAAACTGGGACATTTGGATTAAACAGTAATTTTTCCCTGGAAAAATCGGTCTGTACGGTCTTATGAAGAACTTGAGGACACTTAAGGGGTAAACACGCCGGACGCCCGACAAACTGTTTTTTTTATATTGCCCTACAAGATGACCTCACTCCACCTGGTGGAAAGCGGTCGTGAGGTCCAGATATGTTGCTGACAAGCCCAGTCATTTAAACGAATCACTGGGCTGGCCATCCTCACCTTGAAGGCCTGCAGAAATGCCTTTTCACGACCCGCTTGAAGAACCCGGGAGTCCCGGGACTATAAGAGGAAGGAAACACATGTGCTGGAAGGGCGTTCCACGTCTGTATGGTACGACAAAGAAACGAGTCACCGAACCTTTTAGTTCGGGCCAACAAATGCTGAATTATGTGTGGGACGCCGTAGTCCAGCACGCGTGGTACGGGACTACGACAAATCCGGGGAAACCCGGACGGATGGCAGCCCTAACGCCTGGTTACAATCCCATATAACTTGTCAAGTCATTCCCTAAAGCGTAGTTAGCAATTTCGTAAAATTATCTTTAATTTACAGCTAGTCAGCGGTTACCTAGTAATGACACGATCTTCTAGCCTGGATTACTGACGAAATTACTCGCTACCCTCAATTTATTTATTATTTATTGTTCATTGCACATGAATGGACAAATGGCGGACTTAATGCCTTAATTGTTGTAAACCCTAAACAAGTTTAAAAGAGTCACTGCTGAGTTTCTCGCCGGGTCTTCTCAGCAAGAAACAACTCCGACGCGGTGGTAGAGTCGCATTATGTCTGTATACTGTGTATTTGTATATCCATATTATTATGGTATTTATGTCTATTATTCAGTATATTTTGCTGTAAATTTGACGATTTGAAAGTACTGATACAGTTTGAGTTTACGGCTTACTCTACCAGTCGACCACACACACGACACAAACCACTCTTTAGGTATAGTTCAGGGAATTCCCTTGACTAGACAAAACCGATTGTAATTAGACCCCTAGTCCCAATACAAACGCACGTTTGACTGCATCGTGATTGCATTGCTGTTTTTAGTAAAGGATCAGAGACTGCCGATACTGCATTACCGCTGAATCTGTTTGCTGCTACAAATCGCAGTGTATGAAGGGCCTTAGCGCAGAACACGACATTCACGCTACACTGCATGCGCGGGCATTCTTGCACTTTGACAAACCGGTCTTTCTCAGAGGGTTTTTCCGACAACCTTATTTTTAAGTGACTTTTTTTTTTAGCATTAAACAATGCTCTATTTTCTACACAAAGATAGAAACTAGAAAAATTCGACCTGATCCTGGGACTCAAGCGGGATTCGAACCCGCGACTTTTCACCCGCGCTTGCCTATAACATTGATGAAACAACGTTGGCTTACAACGTAAAATACACTAGACAAATTCGCCAGGTCTGTTAACGGCCTCGGTATCTCAGTTGGAAGAGCAGCCACCCGGATTGTGAAAGGTCGCGGGTTCGAATCCCGCTTGAGTCCCAGGATCAGGTCGAAGTTTTCTAGTTTCTATCTTATCCTTATTTTTATTTTCTAACTTGACCACAGAAACGGTCTCCAGTTTTTATTGTTAGTCCTATCCAAATTCTGGGATTTTAAGAAGCGACTAAGCCGAAGTTGACATTTTAATAACAGGATTTGCCGGCGGACCTACACAATCTTGCGACATGTATATCACTCCTCGAGTTTAACTATTCATCTCACCTTGCACTTTGCTTCATAAACTCCAAAAAGGCAATTGATAGATACTAGTGGACATCACGCAAAGCAATTATTGTGATATTTTATACGTTGCTCATCGATGATTAAGGGTTTATCTTTGATTCGGTATTTAGTTATTTTAATCTTATGTCGAGTTACATTGATTGAGTAAAAAAACATCACCATCTTTCTAGCGCTGTTAACAGATAACTGATCAATTAACCGCTAGTTATTGACGAATATCGTAATATTTAGTAGTTATGTCCCTACAAGGTCCCTACATACGAGTCATACAATCACAGATTACTCTATTCTAATGCCAATTTATATGAATAACTATACTACATTCATTATAGCATTAGACAGAAGTAAAAAAGGTTCTTTTTAAGGTACACTTTCTGGTAAAAGTACAATAAATATTACTTTTAAGATTTATGCCGAATTTATACAAAATCTACATAAATAGCAGCTCTCACACTCAATTGTTATCATTTAAAGTAAAGGAACTTCAGGCTTTATGAGGCTTTTGCTTAAATAGATTATTTTGTCTCGCATTAAACTATATTGTCGATGTAAAAACCTAAAACATGCAGGGGTTTTATCCGAACACATTTTTTCTGTCACTATAACTCTACCCAATCTAAAGTGTTACTTAATCCCTTCATACGTTGTGGCGGAAGGGGTTTTAAATTTTGCCAGGTTATACTAAGGTATGTTATCGTCATGGCAACGTCAAATGCAAATTGTCATTCATTTAGCCCCTTGCTCTTATTTCTAATTTTATAATGAATGAAGTACATTTTCGCACCGTGGTAATAACAAATATATTTGAATATTATGTATGGAGGACGGCATCAGCTCAACCCTTTACCAAACCTTTGCAAAATGAGTCTTATGTGAGCAGCGTAAGGTTTACCTTACGCTGCTCACATAAGACACACCACACCACGCGATATGTACATCTTGTTCGTATCGTAAATAGTTTCCACTAGCTACGGTCTTGTTTTAAATAAGTCTTTAGGAAATAAGCCAGGCTTGGTATAGGCAATCGGCCAAACTCATGGAAACTCTATTAAGGCGAAAAAACTCTAATTAATAAAATGTAGGTAAAAATACCAATGGAAATAACATCTTTGCCGACTATTGTAATAATAACCGTTTTGTGACGCAGTCGCATCAATATGAGGAACCACAGTGGTCAACATCTATCGCTGTGGTCAAAAGTAAAATTGTATAATAATATCCTTAACCATTTACGGAACACTAGCATTCCGCCCGCGGCTTCGCCAGCGTTTTCGTTATATATCATTACATAAAATCTTTATAAATTGTAGATGTGTTAATCTGATGTATAAGCTGGGTTGCTGTAAAGTTTCACCTAAATCTGTTCAGTAGTTTTTGCGCGAAAGAGTAACAAACGTACCCACAAACATACATCCTCACAAACTTTCGCATTTATAATATTATAGTAAGAAGTAAGATAACTTCTGAGTTAAAACAAGGATAGCAGTATGAATGGCAGTACACTACCAATTTTGGCCATAAATTCGTTTAGAGCGCAATTACATAGCCAGCGTTCCTTTTACATGATGGAAACTATGTGTATGCTATTGCTTTTGAAACATTTCGCAGTATACTTCCACAATAACCTTATATCATTTTACAGGCATAACAAGCGTCGTCTTGCTCGAGTTTAGCAAGAAAGCTATTCGCATTCCCGTTATCAACTACGACTAATGTTTATAAACATTGAGCAACCCACGCCTCTCGGGTTTTCTTTCCCACGGGAATACTTGATAAAAACGCTTTTTACGGTGACACCTTTGTTTGAACTAGCTTTTTCAATGTTGTTAATAAAAAGAAACAAAACGTTTTTAAAACTAGCCACCTTACCTTACCATACCTATGTACTTACAAATAGTGCAATTTATCTCACGGTCATGTTTTTGTTGTTATGTTCAAATCACGTATCATTCATCACGAATTATTCCTGCTCAAAATCTTCTGTAAAATATTATTTACATTGAAATTAATAAATGTCAATCCACATTCCGCGTCTAGTCGTTATGCATAATTCATCATACACATTTCCGCAAAGTTGAATGGTTCAAAATACTTAATCAACCTTGTAGCTACAATTAACGTGAACTTTACCGGCAATCAATTCATTCCGTAACGGCAATACCTTGTTGTTCAACGTGGTCTACACCATATCGCATGTCGTGTGCGCAAGCGCTCTCCGCAGTTTATTTGCTTGTACTCGTAGTATTGTTTGGCCGTAACTTTTGTAGGGTTGTCTTACGTCTTCTTCGAAGGATGTTTCGACCGGGGTTGCTTGGATTTAGGTCTCCCTTTTTCCCTTTTCCCCCATTTTTATGTTTCGCAGCAATCCTGTCAAAATTAGTTATAAATTTTAGTAGTCACTATCGCATCCTGCAACATTCTGAACAAGTCGGCAAAGACCTCAAACCTCACGATATTGCCGCGTTCGCAATAAGACTAAATCGCGTGTATTATCAAAAAGTTTCAATAAAATTCCAGGAGAGTTTTACATGAATAAGTTTTGATCTTTACTGTCTATTTAGTTTTATATTCATTGTAGAATTAGTTTTACGATATTGTCAGCACAAATTATGCCAACCCTAGTCGTATGTAGCAACCTGTGTAGCAAACCACCTCCGATTAGCTCCTCAACGTTTAGATTAGTTTAGGATTACCGACAATGTTAAGTTTGCGGTCTGTCGCCTCGACACGTGAAGACACGAGCGACTTTAATCTCGCTTAAAGTGTGACTACACGAGGCAAGTAATATGTTTTTATGACCTTATATTCATCTACGTAAAATGTTATATGATTGGGTGGGCTTGTTTATTATTTACTACTGGAAAACATCATTCTTTTTTATTGTTTCAACGACGCGGCCCGCCTGTTGTTGGTATGCGGCGCAGGCTATGGACGCGTGCAACACCATGGGAATCACTCGCGCGTTACCGACCCGGTAGAAACTTTTTCAAACCCCTATTGATCTTGAAAAACTTCACACTATATCGCTTATCGGGAAAACCTCGGCAGCTCATTCCACAGTTAAAGCGTCCTCGGAAGGAAGCATCTCTGAAACTGTACAAGACCGTTGTAGATCCAGTGTGAGGATGAACTCCCTCTCGGTGGCGACCGGTTGTTGACACTGAGTTGATATCCTGGCGCTTCTGCCAAAATGACAAAAGTACGCTATGTCTAAAAAACAGCAGTAGTCTTTCTCTAGAAGAGAAGTACTGGTTCGCCCTGATTGCAAGCCTTTTGGCTGCCCATTTCAAGACGTATCTTTGCCAATTAAATCTCCTTCCATCACAGAACAAAGAGTGCGTGATCGGGCCAACCAGTGCTCCTGTTGTATAAACCGATGATTAAATCTGGTACGTCTGGCTCTTTGTTTAGTTGGTAGCTGCTCAGTTTCGGTTCATAACGCTTTTATGAAAAATATTCAGAGATATTTTTATTTATGAGGGATAAAGCGAACTAGACGTTAGCAAATACAAAATGTGGTGATGGCGTTTAGTGTCCGCCTGTCTCTTCTTCTTAGACATTGAATGTGGTATAGGGTTAAAAAAAGACAAAATAAACTGCCGACATTCTTGCCATGACTATCGAGTTAACAATTCCGATTTAACCTCAGGTTAATAACTGAAATCCTAAAAGGATCGCAGCTGGTTTTCATTACCATGTCTGATCTACAAATAAGATGGCTGAATCACCAGTTTCCTTTCCTGCTTAACGAGCAAACCGGGTTATAATTTCAGTATAATTTACCATAATTTCATAACACGGCGATTGTGTTATGTTTATTTTGTATTAAATATACTTTTGAGTATTTATTTAGGTACGGGAGCGTTCATATTTTAGGTATGGTAATGAGATTTTTAATTACTTTTTATTATTCGGATAGAAATAACATTTTGCTAAAAAGTTTTGCTATGAGTAAAGTTAAAATATTCTAGTACCTAGGTTTATTCAATGTTCCAAAATTTAATAAACTAGGCTTTCTCTAACTAGGTCATTTATAACATTGAGATTCAGATTATTTATTGCTTGCCACAGTATTAAAATAACATTGGCATAGAAAAGCACCAAAACGACCAAATGTCTGCAGCCTTACGTCAACATAGCCTCTCGCTAGGTTTTCTCTATAGTTTTTAACTTAAAATGGATAACATTGACTAAGTTCTTACTTCAATCAGAAATAAAGTATAACTTTCGACTTTATGTGTTACCTACTAATCTCCTTCTACAAGCTAACGCCAAAAGTATATTTTATTACTATTTAAAGACAGACATGTTTGTTTACACGGGAACGAATTAGATTTCGAACGCTAAAACGTTGAATCCGGTGTCAGGGCTCGAGTGTGGTCGACAAAATAAACTATAACGGCCCTAAATATTTATTATTATTATCCAATGACATCCTTATTCGCAAAGTCAAATCCATCTCCATAAAACACTGTTTCAATTAAGAAACTGTTGGACCATTTCATTGCTAGGGCTGCAAAAACGAACCATAATATAGTGCAATAGGCAAAAAAATTAAGAAAAACATATCACAACTTTTCTTGAGAAGTAAAGGATATGAGCTAATCTGAAAGTTGCCCTCAATTTTATTTTAGAATTCCATAAAATGTTTGATTATCAGTGAGATTGAATACAATGAATAGCAAAATTATATTTCCTATAGAGAAGTTTTTAAGCAAACATATCGATTAGCAATCAGTTATCGTAATTATTCCCATTATTTTCCGACTGTTTTGTTATCGCTACGAAAGATGGGATCCGTTTGTTGTCGTAGCCTGGGCTATAAATACACTCCCGTTGCAAGAATGCAAACCCGTAACCGACGTGCATTCGAGTTTATTTCCTTGCTGCAACATTGCATACTAAGAAAGCTTATAAAATTCATTATGTTTTTACTGTTGTGTGAACTTTTTAATAAATTCAAAAAGCTAACTGAGATGTAGAGCCCACTTGTTCTTTTTTGTATTACAAGGTGCATTTGATGGGCTAACATTAAAAAAAAAACATTTTTGAATGAATTTTCAAATAGCTTATGAAGTCAAAAAAATGCCGCTAGTAAAATAAATGCCTTAGTTAAACGAATTTATCAGATTAAACAAGACTAATGTAAATTACCAGCCAAAAAATGGGCTTTGCTGGGTGGACGCTGACTGGCTATAAATAAAAGATATGTATACGAAATTGCTTGCTCCGTTCAATTTAGCGAACCTAAAGAAATTCAAAGGATTGTATTTAAAGTTTCATGGGCCTAAGCACAATCTTTAAGCGGAGTTTTAAAACTATTATACTCACTAACATCTTCCTGGGTGAAGTTGCCATTAGAGCCCGTAGGACGTAACTCAAAAGTCATCTGAACTTGAGCAGAGAAAGGGAGAACTCAGTGACGTATGAATTGACGTCACATCCTGGCTAATGAGATGATAACTAGTTGAGTTAGCTTCTGAAATACGTGCCTAGAACGAAGTAATTCCAGATTATGACGTTGGGCACCACGTCCTGTCTAGAAAAAAAACTGTTTAGCTTGTATTTCAATTTAAATGCAAGCAAAAGAGTTTTTTTAAGAATGAATATTCTTAATATTATTTATTTCCTTGCTGCCATGCCACACTCGCAGGATTTGTTCAACGATTGACGGTATTTTTAATTTCTTTTATTTATTTAAATAGATATATATTTTGTTTTTTAGTTAGATTAATTTTAGGTTAAGATTTGTATATTGTATTAATAAATGTTACAGCCATTGATTGACATACAAATGTTCAGTAATACAATTTATCATAATAATATAGAACATAAAAATGCGAAAAGAAAATACGAAAATCGAACTGGTTAACTAAAACAATTGAATATTCAAGTTCTCTAAAGGTGCAATGGACTACGCCTTCAGTATAAGTTATCTCGAGAATCTCACTAAGGGAGCCTCGTACTAATTGCAGATGCAATTATAATGATTTCATGATCGTATCCTTGTAATGCTTCAGATGAGTTACCTCATCTCGAGTGGAGTCGAGTGGGCTCTTAAACATAATTAATGTGTTCCGATTTTGATTGCAGTTTTATTGCATACCGTTTTAGACGTGGTGGTTTTTATATTATTTAAATCAAAGGAAGATTTGCACCATCTTTCTTTGACAATAACTATGTAGGTATTTTAATATTGTTGCACTTGTTTGCTTAAGATGGCGGAACTACACGTATCGTAGGTCCATAGTCTCGGCTCTTCAGCTTCCCTGAAGAATAATGAGGATAATCTGTTATGAGGTTATCCGTCCAAGCACCAAGATCATCAACGTGACTTTCAGAATTAACAACCCCTTGGTTTGGCAAATGCAGTGTACGGTGGAGCGACGATTTGTGAAAGTCTGCGGGCAGGATGAAAATTCTAAGTGACGAAAGTGGCGAGCTTATTGGGCTTAGATAGATAATTGTTTCTTTTGCAAAAGCTTTATTTCAAATGTCATACCGGCAGTTTTTTGATGAGTAAAACAACCTTCAATTTTACGGTAAGGTATAAGAATAAAGATGTACAGCGCGTTATTGACAGTAACAGATGATGTATGTAATTAGGTATTGATCTAATCTAAGGCTACATTTCAAATTGACTGACGTTCTGCTTTAAAAAAAAACTATAATTGCCAAGGTGATGTTGTGTAATCTTGCGCGCCCGAATTAATTTCTATATCATTTTAACAACATGCCACTCAAAGTAAAGGTAATATAGCCTAAACCTTCAGTTAAAGTACGTCAAACTCAAATATCTTTATTTGAATAGACTTATTCAGTACTTTTAAATAGTCAAAAATATACTAAAAAAAAGACAGAAATACTATAATAATATTTATAAATAATCAGTAGGTATACAAACATAATGCGACTCTACCACCGCATCGGAGAAATTGATTCTTACTGAGAAGACCCGGCGAGAAAGAGAGGTTTTGTCGATATTCTATTCCCTATTATTCCCAAGCTCGGTTGAAAACTTTACCCTATACAAACAAATGCTCATCACCTGAATGCTTATCTTGGCTGTATATCAAACCGATCACATCCATCGCTAAAGGCAGACCTCTACTCATCGCACTGGCAAGACAAGTTTCATCATTTTTTTGACGACACGATTTGCTTTGCTTCGTAGTGCGCTATGGCACGGTTTCTTGCTTTATTGAATTGCGTAGTATCCCGGGCTCGATTCCCGGTAAACTTAATTCAGGAAACACTTTTCTAAATTGGCTCGGGTCTGGGTGTGCGTCTCATAAAACAAGGATTTTTATCCTTACTTTGAGACATGATAAGTCGTGTGTTGTCTGACGCATAAAATAAAAAAACAATTTTATTATTTTGATTGCCTCTTGTTCAGTGAATAGATAGATACTCGTATATATCGGACACATTATTACACCAAGATCGACCCCAACTAAGAAGAGCTTGTACTAAGCGTGTCAGATCTGAATAACTGACTTAAACATTACTAAATACATACTTAAATAGATTACAAAAACAAAACAACAAACACCAATGTATGTACAGAGGGGAACAAACCCAAAACCTTTGGCGCTCTCGCTGCCATTCAACAGGCCAGTCGAGAGTCGAGAAATGAGCAAGCGGATACTAATTGAATCTTGAGTTCATTACGAACAACGGTTCGCAGACAACCGAGCTGAGCGCT
Source organism: Udea olivalis (assembly GCA_947369235.1). Taxonomy (NCBI): domain Eukaryota; kingdom Metazoa; phylum Arthropoda; class Insecta; order Lepidoptera; family Crambidae; genus Udea; species Udea olivalis. The sequence continues at coordinate 10,371,365 of OX376355.1, forward strand.
CAACCGTAAAAACGGTTACGTGTAGGCCCGTAACTGTTACGTGACGCTTAATTTGCGACAAAACAGGCTGGTGTACTAAATTTCGTATATTCAATGAAACCGATATTATTATGAGGATTAAGAAAATAGTGACAATGCATTTTATATGGTTTTTTTCGGTTTAATTTTAGACAGAATCGTAAAAATATAGATTTTTCGTCTATTTACGTATGTACTGTGCAATATTTTGCCTTTACATTATCACACTAGCTGTCCGTCAGCGGCTTCGCCCGCGTAGACTGTCTATACCCTCCAAATTTCAGCCTAAATTAAAAAAATAGCCTATGTCACTGCCTGATAATGTAGCTTTATATTGGTAGAATTTTTAAAATCGGTTCAGTAGTTTCGGAGCCTATTCAATACAAGCAAACAAGCGAATCTATCCTCTTCATAATATCAATATAGGTAGAATCATAATCTTAATCATTTATTTAAGAATATATAATTTCTAGATATTTCTCGCGTTGAAAAAATTACGTCGTCTCTATAGTCTTTCAGACAATACGAATTCACAGTGGACTCAGTGCGCGAGCTTCGAAGTGAGTTCTTCAGATTAACTGCTCATCCCTGATTTCAACATGATATCATGCATTTCGAAATCTTCTCATCTCCAAAGTGCATTGTGTGTCGTTGCATGTGAAACTGCACCTAGTGCATAAGGCGATCCCTTGACCCAGTTGATGAGACAACTAAATTGCAACAATTGTGCGGCAAATTGCATCGGACGTGCTGGCACGAAAGCGAATTGGGCTGCAATTGGATAAATTAATTCAATTTAAACTCAATGATATCGCCGTTATAATAATGCATTCTAAGTTCTAGGCGAAGGTCAATACATAATTCTGTAGTATCGAGTTTAATCTGAAAAACTATTCGAACCTCGAACATTTTCCTATTAACTGTTTTACCCGTATCGTATCGTGAGTGACTGAATCAAATCTTTGTCGATCAATCGTTCACTTGAGTTCAGTTACTATACTTACTATCAAGAAGAATGTGAAGAATGAGAATCGGCAAACGATCTAACGAAAAAAAATTACGTAGAAACTTCTTTTTTCTTTTTATCACTAACTAGCTTCTGCCTTCGACTTCGTCCTCGCGGAATGATGATACGAGGGTCATTTGAAAAGTTCTTGGCCTAACATAGTTAGTCTTCGGTTTTTTTATAACTACCCTTATTTTGTAACTACATTATTTAGTAACAAGGATGCACAGTCTAGTTTATTCACAAAAAAACATTGTTCGTTTAGAAATAGAAAGACATTTTATTAAATTTAAGGTTATCGGTACAGTCGTCGTGCAGTGATAAAATACTTGAATTTAAAAGGTTTAACTCCAAAAGCTATACATGAAGACATGTCTGCTAATTTGGGTGAGTCCGCTCTTTCGTATGCGACTGTTAAAAACTGGGTGGCAGAGTTTAAACGTGGTCGTGAGACCATTCAAGATGAGGCGCTCGTATATATCTTTGTAGGGTAATATCGTTGCAGGCCAGCAATACAGGAGCCGGAGCGCCGGGATTCGTCACACAATATTTAGGAGTAGATGTAGTTGTGGAATAGTTAATAAAAGATCAGCCAATCCAGTGACTTGTTTATTAAATAGGGTAAAAGTATAGGTAGGGAAGAAGAACTGTAACAAAATAACAATAAATGAATACAACGAGTCCTAGGTAATAGATTATCTAATAGTAATAGGTAAGGAAATAGGTATGATATGCTTACCCCGATACACGGGTTCCTGTTACTTATAACTGTTTACGATAATCGGTTATTTAAAGTATTAAAAAATACACCATCACGTAAGTTAAACTGGTAATCTGGTAAAATGCTCGCAAGCTCTGTTTAGTACGATGGTTTTGGTAGGACTGACTCAAAATGCTGAACAGCGAACGTGGAACGATAAATAAAATTTTGAAAGGACAGGTACAGAATACTATTGATGGCCAGTAAGTTAAACTATGAAGTTTTCAGCCATAGTGGAGGTTCTAACGTCCACGAGACTGTAACGAAACGGCATCGTTACAGCCTTATAGCCTTGCTCGGTAAATAGGGTATCTAACACCGAAAGTATTTTTCAAATCGGACCAGTAGTTCCTGAGTTAAGCGCGTTCAAGCAAACAAGCAAACAAACAAACTCTTCAGCTTTATAATATTAATAGTATAGATACTTATTTATTTTATTTATTCAGGTATTTGTATTTGTAAACCAACTAAGACATATAGTAAATACTAAAATACAAAGTTTTTATAATGAGAAAATTTTAATCGACAAACTTCAATTTCTTTGTTTTTAGGTACCTATTTACACTTTGAAGCATCTGGTGATTTTGATCACTGTTCTCACTGCTAATGCTGGGGAATGCGTAAAATCTTCAGACTCGGTGAACAAGCCAACAATAAATCAATAAATTAACATAAATATACTGATTTGATTTTTCTTAACAATAAAATTGATTTTCTGTTGTGTTGCAAGCCTGTCAAATGTTGCAATTAAAATAATTGACATAGGTAAAGTTGTAAACAAGATGCCGAAGGACACAAAAAGGTCTCCACCGTTAATGCGATGTGTTGAAATCTTAGTAACACGAAAATAATAATGTCAGAGGCAAATCGTATTAGGACTTACGGTTGGTGCAATTCGACAAGAACTAATAACTATGAATTTATTATATTACTTTAATAGATAATACATTACTGGTGTAATTAGGAACACAACTACATGTAATTTTTTTGTGCTTCATAATTATTCATAAAGCATTCTTATTATACCTATGTTTTAGTAATTAATTGATAATTTTATTGTAGCTTGGATATGTAATGGGTATTTTCGATTCGTCTTATTAATGAGTTATTCAAGTAGGTAACAATAAGCTTCTTCGTTCAGTGAGTATAATTTGATTTAAGTTAAAATCGTTCCTTGAATGTTATGGATAAGGTTATCCTATTTTCATTTTCTAAGACAGCGAAGTGATTATAATTTTATTGATAATTATTTTCAAGTTTTTTATTACGTGACGATCACGATAGTCCAAAGATCTATTTGTTAATGGATCTGAGAATCACGAATCAAATACTTTAACCTCATTAGGGAAGGTTACCTTGTTACTACCGAAGTTTTTTTGTTGTCTTTTGTGATCAATTACTTGTTCGTGTTTATCGTGATCAAATTAGCATTTTTGAAGCATTATTTGGAACTTCACTGATAAAAAAATATGTAAACTAGGTATACCTACATATCTATAGAAGAGAATCTCATAGGATCGTGATAATTACTCTAGAAGTCTAGACGAATCGTAATGAAATCAAAGTTGCTTCATTCGCGCTTTTAGGGGAGCTGTTAGACATAAGTACAGTTATATAGAATGATTATACCGATTTACTGTGAGAGAATGTATGAAATTCCGTCCCGTAGTTTGGAGGAAAGGCATACGATGTATGTGACTATAAATATATACTATCTATATTTTTATTTACTACAATTTTTTTTTAGACTCCTGAATCTGGTCGCGGATAGGTTGCATGGCCCGTTTGTGGGACACTGGATACTTTTACATGCACCAGTGCCCCGTAATTATTATGCCTCTAACCGGAAGTGACTTCGTTTTGTATTTCTTTATTATAATTTTATTATTTTGTATGTCTTGTTTATGTAAATTTAATGAAATTGTAAACATGTGAACTACATTGTCTGAATAGATGAATTTAATATAGGTACTCGTATATATCCAAAAATACCTCCAAACTAGTTTAACTGAACGATAGATAACAAGTACATGTCTGATTGAATTTTATTGACCTAACTCTGGCTTAAACTAAGTACCAATACCTGCTCGGCTGACCTGGCCTTGTACTCTAATCGAGCAAGCTAGGGCTGGCTCCACTTGGTTTCCATAAAAATGCATTGATACTTAAAAAAAGTAAAAAGTCAAAATATCTTGAATTGAATAGAGTAAATAGATAGCATGGAACAGCAATTTAAATCGTCTAATTTCACTAAATAACAATTGTTTATGCTTAATACTAGCTACTACATAAATTATATAAGTCAGGCCCTCTAGTAATGACCATAAAAATATACAATAAATTACCAGACTCAATAAAAAATATCAATATAGGAAAACCTTTTGCAAATCAAGTAAAAAAAAAATTAAATAACAAAAATTATTTTAAATTACTCCTTACATAACATTCATAACTTTTTCTGTAAGTACCTATTTACAAACATAGGATTTATTAATATTTTAAATAACATACTTATACAAGTACAATAAAATAATATATATTTAAAAACTAACATCATATTAAATAATAGTTCTTGTAAATACGCTCGTAGGGTGACTCCTCCCCTCTCTTGTCTTTGCCGTGCCCGACAGGGTCCATAATGTCCTGTATTATGTTTTTTACCAACTTGGTAACTTATGGAGTGCAATAAAGAATATGAATATGAAAATGAATAAGTCTACATTACTGAAATAAAAACGTATCTACCTACCACCGGTGTCAGAGAGGATTCTGAATTAAGAAGCACCAGCAAAAAATCAGCAATTACTCTATCTAAGATGTTTTCTTAGTTAAATTTCCGAATTGGGAATCAAACTTACATGTCCTACAATCTAGAAATTTCATTACCCTTTGGCATTTTGCATAATTGCAAATTATTATAACATTTTTCATGCACGTTCACGTTCTGTGAACTTTTAATCAAATAAAAAAATTGATAAGCTGTTAGTTTCTTATTTTGACTTTAACTTAGCAAACTCATACGAGGTCAATCGTTGCTGTGAGCTCTATTTGATTAGGGCTATCAACCTCCTACCTACTGTTAGGTCTAGAAGTAATCTGTTTTATTATCTTTTTATTTGACGACACGATTGGCGTAGTGCGCTGTAGCACGGTTTCTCGCCTCAATTTCCTTAGTGTCCCGGGTTCGATTCCCGGTCGGGTCAATTCAGGAAACGATCTTTTCTGAATTGACTCGAGTCTGGGTGTGCTGGGAGGCGCCCCTGGCTGATTTCCTTGTGTGGTACCTCGTAACACAGGGATATTAATCCCTACTTCGAGACCATTACAAGAAGTGTGTTGTATGGCGCATATTTACGAGTATCTCACTGCGATAATATCCTGGCAGAGTTTTAAAGACATATTATAGGTAGTCGAGGTTGCTAGCCCTAATCAAATCATAGAGCTCACAGCAACGATTGACCTCTCAAAATGAATGTCAATGCAAACTAAATGAAGTTAACTGGATGATCAAACGAGCCATATAAATGTTCTACCACCTTAAAAGCATCACCTAGACTTCTTTGCAATAAGAACTTCGCTTTAAGTGCTGCTGGATACTGGGCCACTAGTCGCCGCCACAAGTGGCCGCTAGAAGCTGTGGCGTAGATTTTTCATACAAACAAACAAACATATCTTAATTTAACAAGTACTTATAAATCGTCAAATCATTACAAGAAAAAAAAACTTGTCATTAGACTTAAAATAGGTACTATAATAATAATATGGATACATAAATACACTGTACATATAATAATGTGACTCTACCACGACCACCGCAGCGGAATTTGCTCTTATAATGAGAAGACCCGACGAGAAACTCAGTACCTACTAACTCTTTTAAACTTGGTTGGGTTTTACAAAAAGTAAAATGAGTAAGTATTAAAAAAAAATGCTTACGTTTAACATTTCCCTAAAATATGAACCTTAAAAGTACAATGACTGGCATTTTGGTGCAATGGCAGCAATCCTGCCTTTAGCACCGGAGGTCGTGGGTTCGATCCCCACCCATGACAAACATTTAAATGACGAACATTTGTGTTTGTTGTGTGTTAATATATATTTAAGTATGTATTAAGTAATATTTAAGTATGTTTATCAGTCTCTGACACCCATAGTACAAGCTCTGCTTAGTTTGGGGTCAGATGATCTTGGTGTGAATTATCCCCAGTTATTCATGTATTTAAATCATACAATGAGTATGGCGCCTAAAACTGAGCTTTCTAGTGGCCGCGTCCGAGCCACGAGGTATTTGTGGCCACCCCCCGCAGACTTCTCACCGCGGCGCGGATTCTATGAATTATACGCACTTGTGGCAGCGTCCAGCAGCTTGACTTCGGCCAAAAGTGGTCGCGTCATCTAGTCGCTAGTCGCCGCGATTAGTGGCTCAGTGTGCAATCAGTAAAGGTTAACTTCTGCCCTTACTCTACAGTCTTTAAAGTGCTGTCAAAATCTATTAATATATTAACCGCTGAAGTTGTATATGCAACTTGGCTTTTTTGTGTTTCTAGCGCCGCAGTTGCAAATCGGGTGCGTCTCCACCAGAGATGTGCGAGGATGCGTTGCGAGGAATGTGTGTTAAGAACCAATAGAATTGTTTCATTATAATAATAATAATAAATAAATAAATATCCCTGGACATTATTCCACACAGCGCCATCTAGCCCCAAAGTAAGCTAATTAAAGCTTGTGTTAAGGGATTCTAGACAACGGATAAACATACTTAAATACATTTTCTTTTGTAAATACTTACTTATTATACATAGGAGACACCCAGACCAGTACAAACAGACATGTTCATGCACACAAATGTTTGTACTGTGCGGGGATCGAACCCGCGACCTCTGGTGTAGTAGCCAACTTCTTAACCATTACACCAAGTCGGTGGTCTCATTCACCTAGCTTCGCGATTCTATTGGTTCATCAAACACATTCCCCGCAACGCATCCTTGCACATCTCTGGTGGAAACCCACCCTAAGTCTCCGCAGTCATTTTATATCTTTGTATCTCTATTTTTCTCTATCTTTCTATCTTATTTCACTAGAGGCACTTTCAATTGACGGATGACTGGCGGTTAATAGATTATAAGAAAAACAAATCTCACTTAGGTACTAGCTACTGATGTAAGAGCTAACCGTAGGTAATTAGCCACTGGTATACTCAACATTGTAGATATTGGATCGTGGAATCCTCGTAACGTACGGATCAACACATGAACACATCAACCTTTACAAAACCATTGCAAAATGAGTCTTTTGTCAGTAGCATAAGGTGCCCATATGTAAAGGTTGATGTGAACGCCTCTATACAACTTATTCATTACTAAGTTAAACTGTTTGGAAGTATTTTTTAACGATTCTTAACTTAGATAAAAAGGAATAAAACTCATAGATACTCGCTCATACATGTCTGAACATGAATGAACTAAAAAAATATGACAAAGTACATTAATTACAACTAGAAATCAGTCAGAGCAAGCCAAAGCATTTGTTACATACACCTTACGCCATCTGTTGATATGATTTAGAACTACAACACACTGCACTGCAACCGACAACGTGAGCTTGCCGGCCGGCAAGCAAGGACTGAAAAAAAGTTTTATTTCATGGTCTCCCTCACCTAGAACATTTTCCTGTTATGCAACGTTACAGAGGCGATCATTACATCGGTGAGTGAGGAGAACCGCGCATTACAGTTAGCAAACTGTAATGTGTCGCAAATTGGAAATTCGAACAATCTCTCTCAAAATCGAATCCATATTACAGGCGAATGTTCGTCATGTCAGGGATGCAGTACTGTATTGTAATGCTCAAAATCTAATCTTAATGTTACATTACAGGAAAATGCTCCAGGTGAGGGACCACCTTGAAACAAACGTACCTATAGATAAAAAAAAATATGCAACGTTGTCCATTTATGCTTACTTTTTAGGTAGGTACAAACAAAATAATCAAGTAAAAAGATACTATTCAAAGGTCCGTGTCTTGTTTTTTTAATCTTGAAACATCTTTTGTTTTTATTTTTTATTTACCGCTTGCACCGTTAAGTATCTGTTGCCCGGGTGGTTGACTGGCAGAGAGAGTCTTTTGGCATTAAATCTTTATACAACACGACGACGACACGACTCGATTGGCGTAGTGCGCTGTACACGGTTTCTCGCCTTTAAGGCGGGTATACACATGACTGTAGCTTGCACACTTGCATATAATAAATAACAATATTTGCACGTGCCGTCAAAAAAGCCAATCAAATGCTGTAAAATTGTGTTCCTGTCAAGAACAGATAGATCAGATTTCATATTATTTGATTGGTTCTTCTGTGACGTGTCTGGCGTATAGGTTTACATTCGTGCAAAAAAATAATAAGCAAATAACCACTGCTGAGAACAAAACGTGATGTAGAGTAGTTAAAAGCTGTGATGTGTTCCAGGTGTTCATCATCGGTGTGATGGTGCGGCTGGCGTCGGCGCTGCTGGTGCTAGCACTGTGTCGCGCCGCCCCTGCCCTCGACTCCGAGCTCGGCGTCGGCAAGGCCATCAACATATTTATGAGGTGAATCTTGTTACTTACAATTTACTTACTCAGGCAAATCATAATCTGATATTTATTTATTTATATACATCATACCTACAATGAGTATGGCGGCTACGCAAACTGAACCTTCTAGTGGCCGCGTCCGAGCCACAAGGTGTTTGTGGCCACCTCCCGCAGACATTTTGCCACAGTCGCCGGCTTCTCACCGCGGCGGGGATTCGATGAATTATTGGCAGCGTCCAGCAGCTTCACTTCGGCCAAAAGTGGTCGCGTCATCTAGTCGCCGCGATTAGTGGCTCAGTGTGCAATCAGTAAAGGTTAACTTCTGCCCTTACCCTACAGTCTTTATCCATCAACATATTTATGAGGTGAATCTTCTTACTTACAATTTACTTACTCAGGCAAATCATAATCTACGGCGTTAAAAACACACTATTCAGCATTGGTTGGCACGTTAAAGTTTCGGTGACTCGATTCTTTCTCGTTCCATCCAGACGTGAAATGCTCTTCCAGCACATGTGTTTCCTTCCTCTTATAGTTTCGGGTTCTTCAAGCGGGCGTGAAAGGCCTTTCTGTAGGCCTTCAAGATGAGGATGACCAGCTCAGTGATTCCTTTGCATTACTGTGCTTGTCAGCCTCATATCTGGACCTCACGACCGCTTTCTATCAGGTGGAGTGAGGTTATCTCGACGGGCCCATTGGCAGACAGATACTACTGCCCTAGATTACTCTTTGTGCATGCATGTACAGATCCCGTCACGTAAAAAGAAAGCTAGGCTACAGTGGAGGGAGGGGATGATTCTGCGCACGGGTACAGTGTGTACCTGGAGTTTTGATTCACCAATTTGACCCTGAATTCGCTCACTATTCAGGTTATTTTAGATGACGGGAGCGATACGATCAGCAAATGTCACATGTCGTCATAGCAATTATGAGAATGATGATGGATGACAGGTAGAAAAGTATTAAAGTACGAGTAGTTTCGATTTACCTTCAAAGACTTCTGTTACTAGAGGTACCTTCAAGCTATAAAAGCAACAAGTTCCATCTTTATTCGCGGTCACTTGCGGTAAAATGCTAGACTGTTATAATTTTAAAAAATCTTATATCATATTATCAATGTTAACGACATTGGAGGATCATCAACTGACCTAGGAATTTGTCATCGATGTTTTAAATATCTTAAGCAGGTTGTATAACTATTAAATTGATGACATGACTTAGAATAATTACATTTAGAAACCAAGTCCGCGCGCCCATTTTGAAGCACCTTAATTGGAGCCATAAATGGCTCCAAACGGACCGCTTTGCAGTGTTCATTACAGCTCCGCAATCTTCAATGTCAAAGCGCGCCGCACGGTAGCAAGTAATAGTCACGCATCTGTGGATCGGATTAGTGCTTCATTTTTGACGGGGCGGTTGTATGAGGACTATCCTTCTATACGTTATTATTCTAAGTGACATGACTTAGGTACTTGACCTTAGTTATTTTCCAAAACTACAAAATCGGAAACTCTAAGCAATAAACTTTACTTTTACTTTAATAAATTACCATTGATCTAAACCAGTATTGGACACAAAAAATACTGGTTAGTATTGGACACAAAAAATCTGCTGGCCGGATTTAGGTTGATTATTCAACCAAACATACTCGTACATAGGTACGTTAACGACTATTTCCCAAACGAGGTAGGTAGTCAGAAGAAATTTGTCTGTAGCCGTCATGTTGAAAGGAACATTCAGAAGCCCACTTTTCACCAAGCGTAGTACAACCTTACGTGGTTGGTGGTCTTCAACCACCTTGCCTTCAAAAGTCGATAGTTTTTGAGACAATTGCGAGTTTTTTCGATCGCCCGTAACGAGCGCGTGAACGCGGATTTTCCACCAGAGGCGCCATCAAGATTGACGTATAAATTCGTTCACGCGCTAGATGTTTATCGAGTAAAACTGACTCGGCTCCCTGAATAACTAAACCAAATATGGTGTTCCAGATATGGCTACCTCAGCATCTGCATGCGCGTGGTGCCCCGCAACGACACCGAAGGCTGGGTGTTCCGGGAGCCCACCGTCAGCGTGTTCCGCGACGTGGAGCGCTTCTCAGTGGCCCCGAAGCCCCGCCAGCCGAAGACGCTCTTCGACGGAGACTTCCACATGGAGTTCTGCGATAACTTGAAGCAACTGCTGCAGGCTTACTTCAGGGATTTCACGTTTGAAAGGTAAGCTTTGGCTAAGTGGTTAGTTACGACAGCAGTTTTTGGCGCTTCAGCTCTGAAATTATAAAAGTACATAACTAACCAATTAATATCTAAATAACATTTTAAACTTTCTTGTTGCATTTTAACTAATTCTAATAAAAACGGGTTATGTTTCGTTGCAAAAACCCGTTTTTATTACAATTAATTAATATCTAAATATCAATGCGCAGTTTCATCAATAAACGTAAGCTTTTACAATAAATTAATTGACTCATCATCATCCGTGCGGTCTATCCCGGTTGTGAACCCACACTGGTGTGGGGTCCCAGGGTCCGACTTTCTTATTTTCTTGGCCCATTTCGCGCGGTCTTGTGCATCCTCAGTGGTGAGTCTGTTGGCACGCATGTCAAATAAATTAATAAATTAATTGACTACCTTAACAAAAAAAAAACACAGACCTAAATATTCATTGCCTAACTTGAGTATTGAAATCGAAATTGTTTTCACCCAAACAACAAATTGTTTTCGAAACAAAAACAATCTGAACCACTACTGTGGGTTTTCTGTGTTCTCTACTCGACGAGTATGTGTATATACTAAACCATTGGCATGTGTATATTACAACTAACTTTTTGCGCTCCTACACCCTATACGTGTCTATCGTTTCTTGAAATGTGAAAAAAGTAAGTTTGAGATATAGTTTTTTCAATACTTCACAATTTAAAAGTTAACTTGTTTGCAATAAAGAAGATAAAGATATGATTTTTTTGTAATGGATAAACTCAGAAACTAATTAGCTGATTTTTTAAAAATCCTTCACCAGTAAAGCTACATCATCACCAAGTAACACAGGCTATATTCTGTTTGAAAGATCGTGTAGTCCAAGCCGATGAAAAAGCTATCATATATATTAACGATATGTTCCAGATTGGAACGGCCTTGGCGCGCGTTCACGGCGGGCTGGCCCACGGACATCATGGCGCGGAACCTCGGCATCAACTCCTCCTTCATCAACGGCGACCACTGCTACGTGCTCGTCAGGGTGTCCAGGTAAGCTCCCTGCTCGAGAATCACGTGACAGATAGGAGTGAGTTCAGTGCTGACTTCTGTGGCATCATAACCTTGTGAATTTGGAGGGTATAAAAGTAGCCCGCACAGTATATCACACAATATATGACTATTATCTGAACTAATAGTACAAGCATAGTAATTTTACTATGGTACAGGTTAAATACAGCTATAGGGCTTAACCCTACGAGTATAAGCGTAGCTGACTTTTTGAATGCATACTTCTCCCCGGAAAACCACAACTGACTAACTGACTTGGCAGTGTTAATAACCTGTGGGTAATTTAAGCAGCCAGAGTTCATCTAGAAACTTGGATCTGAGGTTTACCTTTGCCGGTCTTGCTAACCACACAAACATCCTAACATTAAAGGGTTGGCAACGCAAGGGTCCATAGAACCGCTTGACATCATGCAGTCCGTATGCTTGCTACGAGTATGTTGTAGAAAACACTTAAAATCATCATCATCTCATTTCCTTCTAGATTCCGTGAAACCGCCAAACTAAGCGAATTGCCCACCAACATCGGCGTGGAAGACGTGGTCTTCGACGCGATCCAGGACTCCGGCATCGGCGACACCGTCTCCATCGCCGACTTCATCCGCAAGTACGGCTCGCACTACATCGCCTCCTACGTCACTGGTAACTCACTATACCAGGTAAATGGTATTTTTTCTAGCTATCAGTTTTTGAAATATAAATAACAAATTTAAGGGACTAGAATAAGTATTAGCACTACCGTACTTCGTTTGTTTTTTTAATTGTTGGCATAGCTCCACAGATTACATAGCTCCTCCAAATTCCATTATAAAAATATTGGGAACCGCAATGTACCCGTTGTTATAGCAGTTATAATGGCAGACATCGGGAATAAAATCTTAAAAGTAACGTAACATAGAACAAATAGATAGATAGAATGTTCATCGCTGTAATAATTTTCGCAGAATGGTGTTTCGAAGTTTAGTACCTAGTCAAACTAGGATTACTATCAGTGGGTATTTTGGTGCTCGAACAAACGTATCTCCGAAAGGTTTCATACTGCAAATATTTTTCGCTAATAGCTGTTAATGTGTAGCTGTGAATGTGTCTGATACTCATGTCCGGATGTCGTAATCTTCGACATGCAAGTTGAAGTCACGTGACCAACGTGGTGTGGGTTACAACGTGCTGCCGTGTTTATGAGAACGCGGGTAGTTTACAAAACAGCCGATAATAGTAGGGAAATATGATTCTATTACTAACAATGACTTTCTTCCCTCACGTTTCATGTCTCGTGGAGTTGAGACTTAATTAATCTGTGATCTGGTAGGTATTAAGGCTATGACTAAATGTTTTTGTAGATGGTCAGTTACGTAAAACACTATAATCAATTATTGTACATTTTCAGTCTCTAAACTAGCTTATGTCTGTCTTCTCATTAAATATACTAATATTATTAAGGGAAAAGTTTAATTATTTGTGTGTTTGTATTGAATAGGCTCCGAAAATACTGAAACAATTTTAAAAATTCTTTCACCAATTTAAAGCTACGTACATTATCTATCAGCGAGTGAAATAGGCGAGAATTGCGAACGCAGCGAAGAAACAAACTTATGATGAAAATGGAAATGAGCTTTAAACTCTTTGACAAAAGATATATTTGTGAGTTTTCAATCAAAAAGGCCAATCGAGCTATGTAAAAAAAATATAACGGCATTTTTTGTATAAAAGATGTTGAGCATATTTTGTGAGTGTATCTTGACTATGACGTATCTGACCTTCTGACATACAACGATTTTTAGCCTGAAGAAACTCCGTAGGGTATTTAAATGTTGAATGGTGTTACAAAGTTCCCGTGAAGTAGTTATAGGTAACTTACTTCATTTGTTTAAATGTAATTTTTGTCTTCATTTGTTTTGGACGTTTACGATTTATGTGCATTTTTTGCAAGTAATCTCTACTTGTTATAATTGAATGAGTTGCGTAAAGTTGTTAACAAAAGAATATAGATTTTACCTGAACTGATAAATAACTGAAAAAGAAAGCCGAACCGGACAAAACCTAGTTTCAGAAATAAAGATGTGAATGAATACATACACGACAGCACATTAAATTTTTCATGCGAGATCTTTTGCTGATCTTTTGCCATAAGAACTATTTAGCAATGACGACGACACGATTGGCGTATTGCGTTGTAGCAAAGTTTCTCGCCTCGCTTTCCGCAGCGTCTCGGGTTCGATTCCCGGTCTGGTCAATTCAGGAAACGATCTTTTCTAAATTGACTCTGGTCTGGTTGTGCTGGGAGACTCCCCTTGCTTAAGTCCCTGTCTGGTAGCTCGTAACACAAGGATATTTTAAGCGCAATACACACCAAAGCCGCCGACCCGCCGACACAGCCCGCCGACACCGGCGACACTCGAGCTAATAGTTGTGGTAGTATTTTATAAAAAGTTCCCGACATATGACGGCGGGTCGGCGGCTTTGGTGTGTATTGTGCTTCATCCTTACTTCGAGACCATGACAAGTGGTGTTTTGTCAGCGCATATTTAATTATGTTCTTATAGTACGCACATACATATTCTTGGAGTTGACTCACTACTCGCCTCCAGGTATTCGTGTATTCCCGGAGCGTGTACTCCAGGATCAAGGAGCGCGTGAAGTCCCGCGGCGTGGGCGACGTGCCCGCGAGCGAGATGAACAACTATTTCTCTCCCTTTTTCGCCGAACACATCGGCGCGGTCAAGGTTTGGACTGTCAACGCATGTCATTCGTTTTGGGTCATCATTCGTTCATTGAATGCATTCATCTGGTTCATATTTAGCGACTTGGGTACTGGAAACCGAAATGTTTATGGAAAATACTCATTATTGACTAAGTAAAAAGCTGTAGAGACATTGTTGAAAATGAATAAGTTTGGAATACACACTGCCTTGATATTCTTAAACTCAACAAAGTTTTTAATTTGGCTGTCAGAAACGAATATCTTGGATTTTAGTTTAAAGATGTGGAAAAAGAATCTTGTACGCATTAACTACATACAAAGAAAAATCATAATCATTGCCAATATCAGAGTTATCTCAATGAATACTAATATGTTTAAAATTCAAATATTAAATCATTCAAGGAAACGCTTTTACTATTTTTGTAGGGATTTTCCTATCGCCAGTCGCTTTTTATGGACCTACCTAAAAAATGTTCATGATTCAAACGCTAAAAACTTCTTTTCTAATATTTCATTTATATTAATGTTAACTATATACTTTACTATAATTCATACGATACATCAGTATCCATTATATTCACCTACGCTAATTTTATTTTTTTGGGATCATTCATACTACGTATCATTATTAAACATGAGCTTTTAAAATAATTAACGTGCAGGACGTAAAATATACTTAACACATAATGATTCAACGTTACAAACGTATGCTTAAGCATTCAAATTCATGTTTTCGACGAAAATTTCCTGTCCGTGAGAGTTCACATCGGCCCCTTAATTGAGATGGGTTTTGAATTAACATCTTGCATCCCCAGACCCCGTCAATCGGATTGAATTCTCAAACAAGGTTAAAGGCCTAAGGTATTTTCGAAGGACTGAAATGTGTTTTTGATTTATTATAAAAGAAGTTTTACTAATAAGACAATTTAAACAGTCCTATTTTGACCGCACAACCCTGGAGTACACGCGCCAACAATTGTAATTTGTAAAAATTAATAAAAAACAACATTTTGTGAACCTTGAACTTCTCACTCCAGGTATTTGTGTTCTCTAGAACTGCCTACTCTATGATTAAAGAGCGGCTAAAAAGCAAAGGAGTGGCCGATATTACAGCCAAGGAATTGGAAGGGTACTTCTCACCTTGGCACGCTAAGCATATAGGACAAATCAAGGTAATCATCATCATTGCTTGACTAATTTATATCATCTAAGCATTATTCATTGTCATATACTAACAGTTATTTTTTCTAGTGTACCGAAACCAAATGTTTCATTAAAGTGTAAAGTTCTGTTATGTGTTTTAGTAAATAAGTCTAGAATATTGTAATAACCAAACCAAACTAGACAGATTCTTTTTTCTAGATATTTTATTATGTGTTTCCAAACAAACATGTTTAGATACTAAAATATTTTGTGTTGTTATTTTTAACAAGTCCATTCAGTCTAGTCCAAAGTATTAAAAATAAAACAAGAGAAGTCTATGTTTTTCATTATACATTTTCAAAAAAACGTATAAAAAATAAATCAAGATTAAACAAGACTAGACACGACTTTTGCCTAGAAGTGTGTCTTCTAGTATTTTCAATAGGAAATTGAATGTTTTTTTTCTTTACCAGGTGGCGAGCGGCAACAAAACAGTGGAAAACTGGGCCATGAAAAGGCTCAGAGTACACTATTACATATTCTCATACCCCAGCTTGCTGAAGCTGCATGGAGAACCAGCCTTACTCAGGAACCTGGACACGTTACTGGGAAACGAGGCCTTATTACAGTTAGAATTAAAGACATTATCGCCTGCGTTCAAAGACACCAAGAAAAAAAAGTGGTTTGAAGAAGTTATAGACAATTATTTAAAATTGTGGGAGAGTAATATGTGATGTGATATGATTATGATATGATGGTAGTTTAATAGAATATTTAATGATAGGATAAGTAGCAGTTTGCCATAGGTATAAACAAAGAGTTTTTGTCACAAGATGTTCCTCGATGAGTCACAAATGTGCGCAAGTTAATAGATAAATATCTTTAGACTATCTTTATATCCCACTCCGAACTAAGGTTATTAAAACAGTGGACTAAATAATACACCTAAAAATTAGGTGAAGTGTTGTTGTTAGTATCAAAAAAGTTATGATATAACTTAAAATAGGAGGAATATACCTGTTTATTTATTCACTATTCACAACACAAATAGAAGGTACAGATTGCGCACTCAATGCCAAAAGGCATTCTCTACCAGACTGTTTATTCACTATTTGTTTATACTTATGCAATAGATAATTAATGTGATAGATGATTACAATGAATCACTGATTATAGTATATTTTTAAAATAAAATCTATAATGTCAAAATGCTAGGATTTGAAAATGATTAATTGAAACAGATAATTTAAAAAAAATATGCCAAAAATAACTAACATAAACTGACTAAAGTGCTTACTAATTTGAGCAGTTAGTAACTACACAAAAAAATATCTGAGACCAAATGCGGCGGGACTGCATTTAATCTAGAACTAAACTAATTATAAACTAATTCTGCTACAAACAATGTAGAGTGAAATGTGATGATAAAATAACTATAATTATACTTAAAAGTAGAAACATTGAAAACAAACTACTTATAAAATAGATATAATTTATAGGATAAATTATATTTTTGTAAATATTTTGTCGAAAAGTGCCTTAACTCCGTGTTCATATATTTTTGTAAACACCTGTAATGGTGCTTCCATACCGAAGTCCACATTTCTTGAACGATGTTTTGTAACATGAGAACATATTAGGTAAAATAAACTCGAAGTAAGTTAGACCATCTAACATAAGCAATAACTTCGGTATTGACCTTACCTAAAATGGCATTCACACTGAGAGATGATTAAAATAAACCTAGATTGTTATTTAATCTTGTGCACAATATTTTTCATTCAGCCATCTAAGCAGAGAGTGACAGGATATATTTTTGTCTTAGAATAATCACACCTAGAACGATAGTTCCATACAAAAAGGCGCGTCGTTTGTGATGCCAAAATCAACTGTCAAAATAACAATTCGTAACACATGTAATCACAATTTTCAGTATATAACATGTATGAATGCTATTTGTGCTTCTCTGTTATGTTGTTGCAACCATTCACTGCACAAATAAACATTTTAAAGAAACTCTTACCTCGAGAAAGGAACATCGGTAAGTTCAGATCAAGACATGACGTCCTGATATTTGTGGCCTCAAAACGGGTGCCCCGACTCGCCTTCTATGCGTAATTATTCTAAGATTTTTGTAAATAAATACTTTAATCATAGATAGTGATGACTAGATGATACACTCTTACGTTGGGTTCTAATACGCTCGCTGAAAAGTGGGCTTCTCAGTGTTCTGTTCAGCATGACGGCACCAGTCATCTTGCCCTGACTACCCCGTTTGGGATAAAGTCATGAGAATAGTATGTCTGTAACAACCAGATGTTCATGAAGATTTGTCCTGGGTCGGAAATGAAACCCACCACCTTAGCAGGCAAGGTCACACCCCTAAACCAATCGAGCCAGTGAAGTTATTGTTAACCTTAGATGGTGCAACTAGAAGCTTGTTTTTACTTAGAAACACATTACTTGCAATTTACATACCTACTGCGTTCGAAAGCGTGAGCACCTACGATGTATTAGACATGCGTGGCGCTCTAGACAGATAGCCCGCTTAGAACAACACGCCATTTTTGACGCACGCACACAGAGACATGAGTTTACAAGCGAAGTCAGTGAGCTTCGGTGAGTCGGAAAGTCGCACTGTCGCGAGTGTTTTTGTTTTTGTCGAACTTGGTGCAATTTTTCACATGATGAATTTTGTTTTTGGCCGGTTCTGTCAAGTAGGTATAACTTACTTCATTTTAAAAATTCAGAGCAAACATAGTAGCAACCCTAGGCGGTTCACGCAAGTTTTGGAAAAAGGTGCGAGTGGTCCTTCTGTAAACTCTTTATTTTGTGGCGGGAGGCTGCCGCGTCAAGTAGGTACTTTAACTACTCCCTCGAAAAACTTTTGTAGATTCGGTAACGTCAGCAACAGACGTAGCCGACCACGTACTTTGACACATTTGTTACATTTACCTGTTATCTTTGATTTATCTTATTGAAACTGCTATGAAAACTTAGCCAAAGTTAATGTGACAAGAGGTACTAATTCTATACTGCACTATTGCGCCAAAAGTTCTACTTCCAGATTCTTATTCATGTTGACTTATATTTTATCTATGCTTATTGGTACCTACGCTAAGTTCACATGGCGTGTCTTATTTGAATGTATTCAAAGAAAGTTAAAGACCTTTAAAGTGTTTTTGAGAGAACGACATTTGGTCCGGAATAGTGATTTTACCTGCGATTCTTTTTGCAACGCAGCCTAAGGGCAAACATCACAAACACACAAATTAGCTAGTTCACGGTAAATAATATTTGCAAGTAAGTGTAGATTTGAGTTTATTATGATGCAACGTGCAATATTAATTAATTATGCAGTTTATGTATCGCAACGCGGGATCAATTTAATGATGCATTTACATTAATTAAGAGAGCAGTGGGACAACTGATGTGAATATTTTCTGAAGCTGTTTTGTTAGTATGGAGAAATATAATTGTTTCGCAAAGATTTTCGTATTTTATTTATTCCTTTGTAAAAACGACATGTTGAATTGCTCCTAATTTAATCTGAAACGAACCGATGTAAGTATAGGTTGGTATAGTTCTGAATGACTTACAGTCAGCATCAGAATACAAAGAAGTCTTCTACAGTAATGGATAAGATATTAATAATTAGCGGGGCATCTACACGAACAACTGCAGCAGAGCTGTGCAGACAAGTTTTTTAAATACATACTCGTACATCTCGTTAGTAAATATAAGGTACGATTCAAATCAAACGGGCCGCGTCGGAGCGCAGCGGGGCGCACGTCGAGACGGATGCAGGCGTATGCGATCGGCCAAAATACTACCTTAAGAATTGATTATTAAATACTTATTTCCTCTGCGGCTTTGTTAATGCGCTCCGATGCACTCCGACGCTGCCCGTTTGATGTGAATCGTACCTAAGAGTAGGTACTAGCGCTTCACCCACCCTTAAATTATGAAGTTCATCATTTGTTTTTTCGTTTTTGAGGTATCCACTTTTGAGTTTGTTTACAGACAGTACCTACACAGTTTACCATTTCACATCCACATGTTATCTCAAAATTAGGCCATCCTATGTTACGTAGGAGCCTGCCTAAACACGATTATCAGAAAGTAAACTTATTTGCTGCCCGATACGGTGTCGTTCAACTTGAAATCTTGGTGATTCGCAAAATTAGCAAATGTACCTACGTCGGTCGTGGGAGACGACTTAGGTACATTTGCTTAACTTACCTACCGACTTGGTACTATCTATCTGTATACGCACTTAAGTTTTTTGTGCTTTGTTAATAGCAATGAGACCTCGGCAGCGTTCGCTATTTTTAGATAGAATCCTTTGCCTCTGCAGAGTCTGCTTAACATAATCAAGCTGTGATTCATGTGCAGTCCACCTAATCCACCTTACCTCCATCCAGAGTATTATAACGCGTGACGCGCTAAATGCTGGGTGGTCCAAACATAAAGTAAATATTATTTTTTTAGTTTCCTCACACTCAGGGGCTTCCGAAAATACCCCATGTATGTTACCCGATTTTTTGTAGGTTTCGAGTTATGTTTTTTTTTACGATTTTTTTAAGGGTGAGTCAGTTTTTCGGTCACTCGAAAACTACAAAAAATCGGGTAACTTAATTATATGCAGTACTTTCGGATACCCCTGAGTGTAAGAAAGCTAAAAAAATTTATTGAAGTGTATGTTTTGACCACCTTGTATGAAAACACTGAAATAATGGAAGGACTAGCAGGGAGGATCACTGATCACTTCCAGCTGTGCCAGCGAAAAGTAAGTATAAGTAGTTATTGAAATAAGGGAGGATCACTGATCAATCACCTGCGAGCTGCGCCAGAAAAAAGTCAGTAGGTATAGGTGAGGTAATTAAAGCCTACTCGGTTATGTCTGAATTACCACACTTTCCAAATGCGCATTGCAAAACACTTCCCGAGCTGATTTGAACCTCTGCCTCCACTTCAGATTTCAGGCCGAACGCTCTTCATCATCATCAGCCTATCATAGTCCACTGCTGACTGCTGGACATAAGCCTTCCCTAATGCGCGCCATCGTGCCATATCCTCAGTGCGACGCATCCAGTTTCTGCTAGAAACCTTTCGCAGGTCATCAACGTCGAAGGCTCTCACCAGCCACCAAGTATAATAATTGCACAATCAGCCACCGCTCAAGCGTAAGTACTATTCAAACGGAGTTGATAGCAAAGACAGAGGGGCCATGCCGGAAGTGTTAGGTACACTCCGGCTGACTGTAGGTACGAGTTATTACGTCCCGTTACAAAACGCTCGCAAACACACAAACTAACGTACCCTTTGTAAATGAAATCCACACTGGTGATAAGCTAAATCTCGCAGGTCATGGGTTATCGGCTGCTCAAACGATGTGCTATTAGACCTTGATTTTTACCCAGCCAATTTAGCAATACTTAACACATGTAAAAAATAGATAAAATGATAATGGCCTCTTCAAAAAATGGGTCAAGGGACACCCAATTTAGTTAAAAACTAAATTATTTCATCAACATGCGCAGCCATAGCGTCCACTGTTAAACCTAGGCCTATATTTCCCCATGTTTCTAGATGCATTGGCTTAAGCGCTGGAACCTTAATTTAGAGCAGATTTTTCGATCCTCAGTTAATTAAATTGATGTGTAGAATCAGTTGATTCTACAAAAAATCTACTAAAATTCTACTAAAATTAAAAATCTTGTTAACCTTTGAATAAAACTTTATTCGAAGGTTAACAAGATTTTTAATTTTTCAATGGTCAGATAGATGTTACCTGTTGAATAAAGCCGCTATCTGAGGAATAAAGTTATCTGCTTCTTGAGGGGCTGGATAAGATTTTATCTATGCGTTTTCTTTTTTTTCATTTTGTTTGATATGACCACGCAACGATTTTGGAGCAAAGGCAGTTACCTACTTAACTATACAAACGCTGAGCCCAATAGAAAAGATCGAGTTGTAAAAGCGAGACCTAATCATTTATGTACCTTGAGATGAGAAGGAGCTTTGGAAAAGATTTTGCCTTAAAACACGAAACAAACAAACTCTTTGCAACAACTTTACCAAAAAAAGTTGAGTTTAATTTTCTTATAGGTACGTCAATGTCAATTTGTCAAGCATCAACTTTTGTCTTGTTTTATTCATACATTGCAATGATTGTATAAGTGCATCTCGCTTGTGGATAATCAGTGTGAAGTTAGCGATTTATGTACATAGACAAACGATAGATAGCTATTCTTTAGATGAAAGACGATTGAAAAATGTAAAATATCTATTCACTCGATAAACAGCCAGTTAATTTAATACTTCAGTTAGCTATCTAGGGAATAAACTAAGAATTAGAAAATCGGGCCTTAAAAAACCATGCGGCAATTTTTCTTTCACTTAAAATAAAAATTGAGTACCTATACAAATTAATATGAAAGAAAGTTCCGTCCACAACTTCACTCACTACCATGTATCATGCATAGTTTTTCTACTTGACATTTTTAGAAAGATTTTTGAGTAATTACTCATCAAAAATGCGTTTAAGTCGGTCAAATCAAATTAAAAGTCCTTATCGCATAGATTGATGACCCATTAGACTCGTTTAGAAATAAAATAACAGTTTTCTAAGATGTCTGTACGTTACTTCTTGCAAGGTAATTAAATAAGTTAAGTACATAGTGCGTGCATTTGCGAGTCGCACGAAACTATTTTATAATTAAATTTTTTTTTATTATAATTGAATAAAATAAAATATAGGTATAAGAATAACCATGTTTCCTCAGAGGAAATACTTAAGGCGAGGTGGTACAGCACAACATTTCCCGAAGGAAACTGGTGAGCGCCACGCGGACCGAAAATCATTAAAATAATCGATTAAAAAATTAATAGATGTAATAAAAAAAAATATCGGATGAAATCCCTCCAGTTATCTTTAAACTCTGTTTTGGTAAAAGACCCATTATCAGATTAAATTATTTTAGGAATAAAACCAAAAATAGAAGACAAAATGTCTCGAAAAGAGGTAACTTCGTGAATTTATTCTATCGAGCCAACTTTATCAAATCATGTTTCCACCGGATGAATTCACTGTATTATCCCCTCAACAATATCATTAAATTTTATTAGATTTTAAATTCACTGTTTACTACTTCAAAAATTAATTCTAAAAACGGGTTTTGTGAACCACCTGCCCTTAACTAGTTAGTAGCTAGTTAGGAAGATGAGTTAAATTCTGATATGCCCGATGTTTTCCTATTAAACTTCTATGATGTTTGCAATTAAATGCGTCAATCTTTGCGTTTATTTAATTTTGTCCGCCTGTCCGTGACTTTTAGTCGGCTAGTTGCAACTGCGTTATTGCGCTATAACACAATCTATGTTGCATCACAGAAGCTGCATATTCTAAAATGCGCGGACAAACCCGCCGCTCAGAGTATGTGCAGAGAGAATTCGATATACTTGCCTACGAACTAATCTCTTAGGTCAAGTTCAGTACATATTTACAATAGTGTTAAACATTAGCAAAATGTTAAAAAATGTCAGTACCGGCGCCGCGTTGGTGGGATAACTAGTGAATTATTATGTTGGTGGTTTGGCTAATCGTGTCGGTGTTATGTAGTGTGTGTGGTAGTGAAAAGGGAGATGTGGGTTATGATTTGAACATTGGAAATGCCATTGATGTTTTTGCAAAGTTAGTACATACTATTATTTATTTAATTGGAGCGTCAATTATTTACTTATCTACAGAAGATATATTTTTCAAAAGTATGCATTAGAAAAGTTCATAAACAGACACAATGTGAGGATAAACATTTTTTTTAAAAATCATGGTTTGCCATTAGATAATACACGAAATTATTTAAACATGCGCAATTGACTTTACAAGCAAACTCAGATTAATTATTTTATAACCACATTGGAGCTGTTGCAAAAACCTTATCAGTTCAGGATTAGATTACATGCCGGGCATGTGTCTGTGTGAAAACATCCGAGTACGTATTAACTGAATGATTCATTATTATGTTAGTATACAGTCAACTACAGCCTAAGTATATTACAATATAGATGATCTAAGACAGCTTACCTAAGTACAAAAAGATCGTCTAAAAACTAAGTTAAGTATTAAGTACTGTTAAGTACTATTAAGTTAGTATAATTATTATTTTGTATTACTATTGAGTTTATAAAAGATGGCTTTATAATGAGTACTACTAACACACTCGAACGTTTGCTACATGAATTAGATTTCTGTGATTGGAGTGACAATACAACCGTAGCGTTTGAACGATTTACGATACTTCGTGTTCCGCTAAACGCGAGTGAGTATACCTTCCAGGAGGTATACTCTCGTTCGGTTCACGAAAGCTTTTCGAAGTTTTACGAAAGTTCGTAAATATTGTACCAGAGTAGATCTCCCTTACGAGCGCGGCTAGCATATTATCGGCAAGTTCGGCAACCTCTAACAAGCTCGTCTTAATTCAGAAGGTCATGTGTAAACAGCAGGTACCCGAAAAGATAGTGTTTAGCATTGGTAGTAGCCTTTCTTACCCTTCCTGTAGGAATATTAAATAATACAAATTTCTTAGTGCACTGAATTTCTTACACCCTCAAAAAACTACATGTTAAATTTCAGCTTTCTACACTGAATCCCGTTACCGGAAAATGCACTTTTAGTGCTGCCGTAGGTACACTCCATAGGGAAAACTACATGCCAAATTTCAGCATTCAGCACCCTTTCGACCCCTACGTAGTTTGACCTGTACGATGTCTGTCAGCTCCTCAGTGAATAACAGAGAAGTTACATTGATGGTGATGACGAATTTAGAACAACTATCAACATTCTAGCTACGGAGACCTATCTCAAGTGACGCAAGTGGTATCAGCGGACTATGAAGACGAGGTGCCGGAGCCAGCGCTGCCGTTTAGCGAGAAGAATCTTCGGGTCTTCGCCAACGCCAGCAGCCACAGCGTCGTGGGCGGCGTCACGTCCAACATGGAGATCAGCATGTGCGACACCTTCGAGGATTTGCTGGATACCTACTTCAGCGGGTTTAAGATTGAAGGGTAAGCAAAACATCATAATCTGAAAAGGCCCAGAGCAGTTGAAAGGCCCATTTATGACCAAATTAGTGTTAATATGAACCAGCCCAATCGTACTGTACCCTTGCGATTCCCTGTTCTTTTCCTTCCTAGAAAGTTTTCTTCTGATATCGTTCAACCTAATAATTAAAACGGAATACATACCACACACATTTACATTTGTTTACCGAAGACCACAGTTGATGTATTCCTTTGTCACACAGTAGATACGACATAAACTTACAAAACTACAATTCAGGTCGAAACATACCACATGAATTGAAATTTTCGTTGCTTTTGCTGTTATTACTTTACTTGCCTAGATATAACAGGCAGATACTAGGGGTATTAATAAAAAATGATAGTGAGTAGATATTTAAATATTAGTTTTTTTTGTTGACATAATCACATTTCAGGTTCTTAAAAAAAACCTTTTTAAAAAAATCATGTACGGCGGCAATCATTTCCTCATCATTGCCATATTTGTGACCACTCAGTTGTTCTTTTAACCGCGGGAACTGTTAGAAATAACTAGGCGCAAGGTCAATTATTTTTTATTTTATCAAATGTCTGGGCTTTACCTGCAGTATTTCCTTTTTTGTTGTTCAAGGAGTTTTTAAGCCATTATAAGATACTTTTTATTGAACACCCCTCGTAGATGAAAATAATGCGACACACCAATCTTGCAGCCTCCCACAAAACGCGTGTACGTAGAAAGACAAATATCATTGCTTGCTCAAACAAACTTATTAATAAAATGTAGGTTGCTTTTGTAAGGTTAGATTATAATTTTAGAGAACCTAGTATCTAGATAAACCTAACCTAGGATTTAAGATACTACCTACTAACCCAATATTTGTAAGTTTGATTTATGGAAATAAATAAATAATTAAAAAAATAGTCCTACTGAGAGAGCTAAATCTGATCAGAACCCCCGCTACCCCCTGCATGGCTACTTTATCCTACCGCAGCGTCTAAGGAGCCGGAATAGTAGATTGTTACACAAGGTGAGAAAGTTACCTTTTCAATGCACGAAATGGTTTGGCGCGCGAGCGTCGCGAGATCGCTAATAGTTCGAGGGCATTGAAAAGGTCTTTTTTCCGAGGTAAACACTCTGCTTTTCATTACGAATATAAGGAAAGTAAATAAAACTCAGATACAATTAAGTGAACCATACATTAATGAGTATATTCCTGCTTCGATTGTTTAAATATTCATTTGAAATCAAGATAAAGAAATTTCAAATACAGCTGTGGCTGAATAGAATAAATACATCGACTTGCCGCAAAAGGAATGTCAAAATAGAAGGTGACATTTGACAGTTATTTACTTTCGGCTGAAAAA
Organism: Udea olivalis; assembly: GCA_947369235.1. Lineage (NCBI taxonomy): Eukaryota > Metazoa > Arthropoda > Insecta > Lepidoptera > Crambidae > Udea > Udea olivalis. The sequence continues at coordinate 10,397,251 of OX376355.1, forward strand.
ATCTTTACAGCCCTAGGGCTGAAAGTGAAGCTTTCACCCCTATGCTCAGGCAACTTCAAGCGTACTTTCCGTGTATGAGTAATGAAAGAGCTTTTTTAAGTCACTCTGCCTAGTTTCTGGCAACCCACATCAAGCCAGACTAGACTTGTGGCAGAAGCAAAATCCTTCTACCCCATGCGTCGCACCTGCCGAGAGTCTCCCTCTAATAAGCTAGCACGGACCCAGGTCGGCCGCTGCAAGGACAGCCTGTGTAAATGGGGCTTCATCGACAGCGCTAACAACGCATGAGAGTGTGGCGTTTCCCCACAAAACATGGGCCACCTTTACTGTGCCCTGCGTGCCCGGCTAGCTGCACATGCGAGGACCTCATGATGCCAGTAATAATAAATAATAAATAAATATCCCTGGACATTATTCCACACAGCGCCATCTAGCCCCAAAGTAAGCTAATTAAAGCTTGTGGTGTTATGGGATACTAGACAACGGATAAACATACTTAAATAAATTTTCTTTTGTAAATACATACGTATTATACATAGGAGACACCCAGACCAGTGAAAACAGACATGTTCATGCACACAAATGTTTGTACTGTGCGGGGATCGAACCCGCGACCTCTGGTGTAGTAGCCAACTTCTTAACCATTACACCAAGTCGGTCGTCAAATAATAATATTGCCGAGCATGATAGTCGTATGTACTGTGCGTAAGGACTAGATATCGGCCTAAGAGCGATTTTTATAGCCTTCTTTTTTTCCAGAACAGACAAGCCATGGAAGGCGTTCATGGGCGACTGGGTGCCTGACGAGATCCTGCGCACCATGGGCGTCATGTACGACGGGAAGCTTGACAGCTGCTGCTACGTGCTGGTCAAGTGGACGAAAAGACACACTTTTGCTGAGGTTTTGCTATAATCTAAGTTTATTTACTGGTTGCTATAGGTGACTCCTATGGAAAATAAGTGAAAACAGATGAAAGCCATTAGATTAAAAACTGTTCGGTAGCGGTAGCGGCCCAAAGTCTTGCTCACACTTCGCCAAGCGTATGAAATATAACGTCTACAGTTTCTAACCGCGTTGCGTTTAATTAATTTTTTTTTAAGTAGATTGAGTAATGAACCCATACCTATACTATCCTACTGATGCAAGGCTTCTGTCATTGAAATGAAGTTATTAAACTTATTGAAATAAAAAGCAAATAATCAAATGTTAATTAATGCGCCACAATGAGGGACTTTAAAAATCACACTTAAAAATAATCTATGTACTTACTAAATCTAGAATTTTATTTAACGCTAGTTTTGAACCCATGTGGGCTACCCGAATTGATTCTTCCGTTTTCTTCCGTTAAAAATAGCTTATTTGCTAGCTCATAATCTGGTTTCATTCATAATGGTGAAATCATTTTTAAACTCAGTTCAATTGTTTTTACTTTCATCCTTTTAAAAACAAACAAAAAACAATACTAGTGTAGACAAGCATAGCTTTTTCATTATTCGCTTTGTTAATTCATCTATACCCATCACACAGCTAGAAGAGCTGAGCGGAGTGGCGGTCAAAGAGCACGTCGCGCGCGCAGCCGACGCGCTGAACGCCAGCGACGCCAGCGCGCTCCGCCGGTTCAGCACCAGCTACGGCACGCACTACATCGACTCTTACACCACGGGCAACTTCATCTACCAGGTGAATGAACAAACATACAAGCATAATTTGCTATGATGAACTTTAAACTAGACACCTAGGGTCGATTTGAACTTAACACCTTTGAAGCTCAATTTACAAGAAAATTAAAATAACTATCATTCCGCCAGCGGATCTGCCAACACGATTTTCACTGTTCCGTTTTCTCCTTTTCATATACAGGGTTATTGAAAAACATCAATAACTTCGCAAGACTAGTTAGCTACCATCATACACAACAACATTATTTGTTCTTCGACTTTTGACAATTTGACACATTTTACTTTCATACAAAAAAAACTATTAAATTTTACGTCTGATTGTTCTTATGGCATGGCATCACAAAAATAAGGATAACAAACCCTTCCGAATTACGGGGTGTGAATCCGAATCACCTAATATGTACTTTATGTCACTATCGATTCTCGCACGCGTCGCCTTTTCGTATGTGAATGGAATATATGTAATAGACTTACAAATGTCAAGACAGTACAAAAAAAGCATGTATAATCATTTTTAATTAATGTATTGAGTTATGATAAAACTCGTGGAACAAATGTTGTTGTGTATGATGGTACTCGTAGCTACCTAGTCTTGCGAGCTTGTTGATGTTTTTTTCTATAACCCTGTATAGCCTAATACCTACTATGTTATTCGCTGATATTGTAGCTTTACCTACATATATTGGTGAAAGAAATTTTAAAATCAGTCCCGTAGTTTTCGAGTTCAAACAAATAATCGAATGTTACCTCTTTATCTTAATAGTATAGGTTATAAACCTAAATATAAATTTACAATTATACATACATGGTAAACTTAACGATAATGTCACTATCATCTACCACCGTCGCGACGTTGGAAAGTTGAATCTAACTGAGAACCAGGCTGGAAACTCAGCTGTTAAGTTTATCATATTTAGTTAAAAGTTGAATTAATTGTTTACAACATTAAAGGGACTTACATGATTGCCTTAACCCAAACGAGCTAAGGGACCTGTGTTAATTAAGGGATCTAACATTCTAATGATATATAATATATCTTGTTGTAGAAATGTTGTTAATATTTTACATCTATTCAAATCCAGGTGTTCAAATACAAGCGGTCCGGCTACAACGTGCTGCGGGCGTACATCAAAGCACGAAGCACGCAGAAGAACAGCACTGGGGACCTACGGTTTTACTTTGCTTCCTACTTCTTGAAGCAGGTCGGCGACATTAAGGCAAGTTCTACTCAGTGAGCAAAAGCGAAATAGAAGCTACATAAAGGAGCTTGCGAAAGATCGCAGTCAATCGCGATTCTTCAACATCTTTCTGGTTTACATTGGCGTTGGTGATCGCGTAGGCATTTTGTTCCACATCCCTTCATTCATACTCTATCTTGCAACGCAACTCGATTGCAATTCGCTTGTATTTGATAGCTTCACCACTAATGGCGATGCAGTGTTCAACGTCAAGAGCAATAATCGCTTTTAAAATGTAGGCATTGGCTTAATCACCACGCTTGCAGGATGTTGATCACAAACCCAGGAATTGTTTCGAAAAACTTGGGTGGACCCTTTGGTTGGAACCAGGACCTCGAGATTTCGGGCCGAACTGTTACCACTCGATATCAGAGCATAAAAATGTATCTTTTAGCGTGTTACTTAGGTTTTATATTTATCTGCAGGTCGCTAGCGGCAACAAAACCGTCGAAGCATGGGCCCGTAAGCACCTCCGAGAGAGCCAGTACCTATACTCCAGGCCCAGCCTACTGAAACTCCACTACAGCCCCGACTTGGCCTTCAAGGTCAACGAGCAGCTGGACAACGGGGCCTTGCTAGGCCTCAGGTTGAAGACCCTCAGGCCCCTGTTCAAGGACCGGAGCAAAGCTGATAAGTTTGCTGAAATAGTGGAGAACGATTTGAAATTGTGGGAGGTCAATGCTTGAAACAATTTTTGTAGAAGTCAGTACAAGATAACCTGGTTATTTTTGCAACAACAGCAGATATCTCATAAATCAAAGAGTTATATGTAATAGAGTATTTTCGTATTGTCTATTCAAATTCAAAGGTGGTTTTCAGACATTTTATTTTAGCTCTATTTGCTATCGAATTTTGAGCACGCAAAAAGGTCCTCATAAAGGGTTGGGGGTGGAGGCCAGAGGGGATTCATAGATTTAGTACAAAAATAATTTGTAAATATATTATATATTATAGTGGCTATGGATAAAACATAAATTCAAATAAGTAAAGATAAAGGAATGTAAGTCAAGAGTAAGTGAACTTTTTCTACGTAATTAAAACCATTCTAAAGGGGTTTTCCCCCCCAAAATATTTTAAGTCTGTTTTGAAGTCAAGAAGTTACCCGTTATATATAGTATTTTATTATTTATATATAGTTTTTATTAGATAGTAACTAATTTAAAGGAAGATGTTTATATTTTTGTTAAATAAAAATTCAACTTAAAAAACAGTTTATTTTATTTCTTATATCAATAAACTACAAAGATTAAAAGGTTCTGTGGAAAAAAAGTAACAAATTGTTATAATTTTAGACTAAGATTTTTTTTCAACACATATTTTATTTATGACATTCAGAGTTTAAGAAATAACATTTTCAGTATGTTTAGTCAATATTGTTATTTTATATAATAATGACAGGTGAATCACTTAAAATAGCTGTGTGTAGTTTAAAATTACTTAAACAAGGATTATGCAGTTTACGAGTATGACATCTGATATTTATTTTAGTATCAGTCCACCAAACGCAAGCGCGAACGTTTGCACTACATACGTATAGCGGCTGTCATTGGTTTACCTAATCTCACCAATGACAGTCCACGGTAACTGGTAGATACTTCTTAAGCCTGTTAGGCCCAGTTGCCACCAAAGCGGAAAGGAGAGGAGACGTGTTTTGATAGCCAATCAGATTTCGGTATTTCTACATTCTACAGCCAGATGTTGAAATAAAGAAATCTGATTGGTTATCAAAACACATTCCTCTCCACTTCGCTTTGGTGGAAACCGGGCCTACCGCTCTCGCTTGTGTTGACTGTAAAAGTTTGAGATTAGATTCCGCTAATTTTATTTTAGTTTTTATTTATTTCAAATTATACAATTTAAATATTAACCAATAAACCACACAATACTACTCAATACTGATTAGTTCATGTATGTATATCAGTCTCTGACTAACAGTACAAGCTCTACTCAGGCGTCAGGTTACGGTGTAAACTTTCCAGTAATTTGTTTTTTGTATATTTTTTTAAATTATATAATAATAAATATATGACAAAAACCTACGGATCAATCTAATTTCACAACATGCATGGTTACATCACTTTCCTTACGGAAAAAAACAACTTCTAGAAGATGGGAGATCACATTTTATTAACCTATTATCAACTTCAATAGGTGACAAATAAATGATGGAAAGAGTTTATCTATTCATATCAGTTTTAACATAATGCATATATCTAACTTAATTTACTTGAGTATCATATATAAACATTTACCTATGCGGTATATACAATCACATACCTAATAAGTTTTCAGTTTTGTAGATGTACGTCACAATATTTTTTATTATTAGGCCCAAAATACACATCACAACATGTATGAGTAATTTTATTCATGAAAATTATGATCTAATTTATCTTCATAGTTTCTTATGAAAATGTTTACAGATGGCAACATTCATATACAAAATAGGATGTCATCCAATAATCACGACTGCTGTAGTCTGAACTTGGGTTAAAAAAAGTATAAAATGACACTGCTGTTAGGATTCCTAGTGGTTTTATTTAAATAAGTAGTGTTTTATATCAGAAAATAGATCATTCGTATACACCAAAGATCATACTCATTATAGAGAGCGGGTTTCTAGGAGTATATGTTTCAGTATTGTTAGGTGAATCCATCCTGAAGTTTAAAAAATATTAATTGTAAGGCCTAAAGTTATAACACCCGACAGTATACCCGATAGTTTATTAGTATTAGACGTTACATTAATTATCAGAAAATTCACAATCCTTTTTGCTATAGCTCGGAATTTTTCTGACTTACGATACTAATCGTTATATACTATCGCCTAATTACATTAAATCTTTATAAAATGTAGCCTATGTGTTATTCTGATGTATAAGCTGTATTACTGTAAAGTTTCATCTAAATCAGTTCAGTAGTTTTTGCGTGAAAGAGTAACAAACAGACACAGACTTTCGCATATAGTCTCTTATAGCACGAATAATTTCTAAAAGGAGAGCAATTCATCAAGAAACACTGTTAGTCCGCATTGTCCTTCAGAAAACTCCCTACCTCCATACAACCTATCATTGTTCTCACCGACCTAAACCCAGCCATCCCACCTACTTCATACCTGTTGGTCAGTGTATCTCGAAGGTGCTGGTGACCTTGGTGCAGGCGAACTGGTTCCGGCTCACCCGCTTGCCGTTCAGAAGCATGTGCATCGGGTTGTTAACGCGGATTGATTTGAACTCGTATTTCTGGAAAGAACAAAACTTAAATGTATTTTTTTGCTTTCTTTTGGCTCTAAACTTGGGTAAAACTGTCAACTGTCTCTCAGTACCTAGTACGATTTATATGGCATCGAGTGAGCGGCACGTAGTGCCTTAATGTTGCCCGATTTTGCCGTTAGGTGGCGCTGACACGATGCCATAGAAAATTTAAATTAACCTAATCGCAAAACGCGATGGTGAAGTCATTTGAATCTCTTTATGGAACTCGTAGTAGGCACTACGTTTTATAATACAGTACTTAGCACCGTTCCCTGCTTTTGGCTAGTATGCAGTTCAAATGCACCGTAAAAGTGCATCTAGCATGCATTAACTGCAATAGCATTATGATACGGTAATTAAAGCTGTCAACTTTTTTCTGTTTTACAGATAAATAATGTGATGGCTTCAATGGCAGAAAACCTGGGCTTTGTTTTGCTAGTAATATCTGCGTTGGCAGCCCAAGCGTAGCTCTGTTCATAGCGCGAAGAACGAAACCTTTCGTGAGCGTCCAGCTTTGGGGGATATACGCAGCAAAGAACAGCAGATCTGATCTTCTGCCAATTTGTACACCGTAAGCACATGCATGCTCTCGTCTACTAGCGTGCTGGGGAATACATTCCGCTACAGCATTTGAGCGTCCACTGCTGGACGAGGACCTCCTTCAAAGAGTGCCATGACACACGGTCCTGCGCTTTATGTGTCCAATCGCTTCTTGCTACCTTCTTCGCTCGTCGGTCCACCTAGCAGTCGCTCTTCTAGCCGTTTAGTCAACTCCATTCTATGCTTAAGACACCCCGTTTAGAATCCTATCCTCTAGTGACATATCATGTAGGATCGTTTCCTTGAAAGGCTTTTCATTTAGGATCTTATCTTTAAGAGACCCCCCGTTTAGGATCCTATACTTAAGAGACACCCCAAGCGTAGCTCTTCGCGAGGCCTTTCGAGAGCGTCCATTTTTGGAGAATAAATAAATAAATATCCCTGGACATTATTCCACACAGCGCCATCTAGCCCCAAAGTAAGCTAATTAAAGCTTGTGTTATGGGATACTAGACAACGGATAAACATACTTAAATACATTTTCTTTTGTAAATACATACTTATTATACATAGGAGACACCCAGACCAGTACAAACAGACATGTTCATGCACACAAATGTTTGTACTGTGCGGGGATCGAACCCGCGACCTCTGGTGTAGTAGCCAACTTCTTAACCATTACACCAAGTCGGTCGTCAAAGAAGAATAGAATAGACGCAGTAAAAATCTGATGCAGACACCAAATGCAGCCCAGCAAAGTTTCCTCCGTCAGCCTCTGCAAAGCAAACTCCTCGCACATACCAGTCCGTCCTTCTCCAGCGCCTGCGTCGTGAGCGTGGGCTCGGGCACGCACACGCAGTCGCCGATGAGGGCGCCGCGCCCGTGCGCCCAGTTGTACACCGTCACGCACACGCACTGCTCGCTCTCGTCCGCCAGCGCGCACGTGCTGCGGGTGCGCCGGAACGGAACGTTATTGGAGAGAGTCTGATGGGGGTGGATCGCAAACGTTGCAGTTTTGTAAGATTTTTCGTGATTATTTCATTGAATTGAGATAAAACTTAAATTTTTGCTGTATTATTGTTTGCATCATACTGTTTAAAAGCAGATAGAATTGTCTAAAATTAGGTAGTCTGCAATTATTTGCTAAATTAAATAAAAAAACGTTTTTTTAAAGTTTTAATTATGAAATAGAAGGTGCATTCAATAATAGAGATAATTAATAATTATTTATAATTCAGCTAAATAATCAAGAAAACTCTAAAAAAATGCTAAGTTTAGGATCTACCTCAAACGCAAAACGCAAACATATGACAGAATTATAACAAAAACATGATGAACAAGAAAACCAAATGTAATACGAATATATATCTTCCTCAGCACTCCGCTCAGACCCGACAGCGCGTCAGCGGAGTGGTGAGGAAGTATGCGGGCGGATGAAATTCAATGCTGCCACTTAACGATTCTGACAACTCAAACTCAAATAACTTTATTCAAATAGACTGTATCAGTACTTTCAAATCGTCAAATTTACAGCAAAATATACTAAATAATAGACATAAATACCATAATAATATGGATATGTAAATAAACAGTATGTATACAGACATAATGCGACTGATGCGCGTCGGAGTTGTTTTTTGCTGAGAAGACCCGGCGAGAAACTCAGCAGTTACTCTTTTAAACTTGTCGAGGTGCACAGTTATAAAAATCGGGTTATAACTAACTCCACAAAAATGTGTACACAGCAAGTTCGACAAGAAGTAAGACTAGGTTAACTACTTCCAGCGAAGAAAGGAGATGTCCTGTTTCTGGCCAAGTCTGTGTACACCTATTTAAAAGATTAAGGAAGATCTACTGATTCTAGTAAAAATACAAACAATAAGAATAATTACTTCATTTTCTGGTTATTTGATAAAAATGATTCAGTATTCAAGTCTATTTTCAGTGTGGCAATCCACTTGTCTAAAGACATTAAGAGCGAACTGTAGCTGTCACTAGTGTCACTTGTATTGTGTTCGTACATATTTAGGCTTTTGATTTTGCAATTTGCACTGATATTTGTGCCAGATCAGCTTTTGTTTTGAGAACTTAGAACTTCTAATGCTATTCAGGCAACAATAACCACAAAAGTTGTACGTAACAACAATTTTGACGACCGACTTGGTGTAATGGTTAAGAAGTTGGCTACTACACCAGAGGTCGCGGGTTCGATCCCCGCACAGTACAAACATTTGTGTGCATGAACATGTCTGTTTGTACTGGTCTGGGTGTCTCCTATGTATAATAAGTATGTATTTACAAAAGAAAATGTATTTAAGTATGTTTATCCGTTGTCTAGTATCCCATAACACAAGCTTTAATTAGCTTACTTTGGGGCTAGATGGCGCTGTGTGGAATAATGTCCAGGGATATTTATTTATTTATTATTTATTTATTTATTTAGGTGAAAATAAATGTATTGTTGTAGTCTTGTCGAATTTACACCGCATAATCTATGTTGACACAATTCCGCTGGTGTTGCAATTCTGCTCATTGGAAATCTTGTTTGCACCAAGTAAATATAGCTTTTTAAGGAAATTTAATATTTAAAAACTGTTCCACGCCATCATCATCAGCCTATCATAGTCCACTGCTGGACATAGGCCACGTAGTTTTTTCTATTTTTTGATATGGTGCATAGACCTGGCCAAGACTCTATACATTTTGGGACATCTCCCTTATCAATTAAAAAATATTTTAAACATCAATAAACACATACCATAACATGACTAAAGCCAATAAGTGAAGTGACGTGATTGTAAGCATGGTACAGACCCCGTCACGTAAAAAGAACGTTAACGCTACGTTCGCGCTTTGAAAAACCAAACGTCCGGTATTAGTTATTATGGGAGCTTATACGCTCGTACGAGTTACGCTGTGGCAAAAGGCGCACCTGTACCTACATGTGCTTTAAAAAACGAGCTCTTACGCGCGTATATACGCTTATACAGGGTAACTTTATGACACCATACAAATTGAAATATGAGGATCTATAGAGAAAATGGCAAAATACGTATTTTTCTTTTTGATAACCTTCAGTACCAAAATTTTGTGGTATTATATAGTTATAATGGTTAAAGGTAAAAAAAATACTAGTTTCGTTAACACTGCGCGACGTGAGTGGCGGTGGGCTCGCAGCCTTTCAAACTCCCCGCCTGCGCTTTATTCAGAAGTTGAAATTCAATTTTGACTAAGTAACCACGCCGCACGAATAATCCGATCGAAAAAAATATCGAAATGTAAAAGTTAGAAAGACCCACCCATTTTTTTAAAAAAAGCTGTCTTCGTTTGATGCCTGATGTCTGGGAAAATTTTGGATGGTGTTCAAAATATAACCCTGTATAGGTAGCGTGACTCACAAAGGCACCGCGCTCTCGCCGTGGATAGAGCCCACGACCTTGGCGCGCACCACGGCGCCCTCATTGCTGCCTTCCCGCAGCTCCTCCAGCCGACACACAGTCAGCAGTACGTCTTTGCGGGGACCGAAGTCATGGAAGGTTCCCGGTGTGTACACGCCTAGCATCTTCTCGTCTATCGACTGCAAAAATAGATAGGTGATGTAAATTGCAGTGGATATAAACTCTTAACTCTGGCATGTATGTATAACTTGGAGATTTGTATTTTTATTAAGGGAAATTTAGAGTATTTCACAAAAAAGAGTGACACAAGAAATGACGTACGTTCGCAATATAAGTATAATATTTGCCAAGTCGAAGCCGCCAAAGTCCTTAAAAGCTTATAAAGGTATTCAATTAACTGCCTGGGTTCATTAAGTCTGAAGAAGGATCCCGATTCAAGAGAATTCTTAAAGAGTGGCTAATATGTAAATGTTTTTATAATTTAAATGAATATTTTAATACTTGATCATTACAATTTATATCTCACATAATTATTTTTATCCCTGATCCAATTTTCATCTTTCTATATTATTATTAATAAGTTGTATTTTAATTAATTGTAAATTGATATCGTAGACTAATTTTAATATGAAAATGTGTAATTTATAATGAATGTCCCTCGACTTTTAATATTGTACGCTCGAAATGGGCAAACTGTTGGGACTTTAAACTTTGTAATAACAACCTTTGTACACAGTTCTGAGAACAATAAATTATTCTTATTCCTACTCTAAGATAAGGGCAAGGTATCATTTCGGTTCGGAATTTCGGTTAGAAACTATCGTACTATCGTGTGTAATGAAGTCATTTGATTTGTATGGATTGGCTGCATACGGAATCATTCCGAATCGATTTTTCGAAGCGGAATTCCGTTTAAGTAAACGGCGTTAGTGTGGATTTGTTTCGTCAATGGATTAGAATAATCGGAGTTGTCATTCCGACATCGCCCTCCCCCTATCCGTTTCTCGCCTTGCATTGGCTACGACGAAATGCAATAAAATGTCGCAGAGTCATCGCACCGACGATGCAGCAATCACAAAATTCAAAATTAAGATTTTTATAATTCCGAAAGATTAGGTTATTCCGCAAATCAAATTTTACAAAAATCAAAATTATCAACAATTTACAAACTCGGCGTTACACTCAACTATATTTCGGATACCAGTACTTACAGAGTACCATAACTTACCTGTTATGGTGGTCTCAGTATATGGATAATTAATTGACAAGAGTTCAAAAAATTTACATCTATTTCTACTAAGACACTGAAGTATTAAGTTGAGACTCACCTGAACCATCTGAGCCAATTTTTTCCCCTTAACTTTCCCCCTCGTGCTGACCAGTTCATTCGTTTTGACGAGGTACTGCGTCAGCCTCGCCAGCTCTTTCTTCGCGGGGTCCCAGGAGGGGTCCAGCCGACACGCGTACTCGAAGTTCTCCAACGCTTCTGCATAGTGCTCTTCGTATTTTAACGCCTGGAATTTTTTTTCGCATTCGGAAGAATTCCAAAATAACTGACCATCTTTCTTTATGAAATACTTCTGGCTTTTTCAAATTAAAGTTAACATTTTTGATTTGAAAGCCTTTTTTACAAGTCTAAGTATAGACTAAATTATGTACAAGAAATGATTAAAAATCAATTATATAATTTCCTTTGTTGTAGTACAAGTCAAGCACATAACTGCGCTATCTATTAATAGGAATGTAATGAGATGAAATGTGTTTACCACATAAAAGGTTTCTCAGTATTTTCTAAGCTGAAGGAGCAGTGTAACTCATACGTCATTAATGCTAAGGATTAGCATGTCACTTCTCGTCATTTCATTTGATCACCATTAAGGAAATTCTGAAGCATTTTTTTTTCTTTTACACATAACTTAATATAGTTTTAAATCTGTTATAATAAATAAATATTTTTCATTATAATGAAACCTAATTCAAAAAATACTTACAATCCCCTTATTGTAATACAAATCAGGTTGGCCTCTAGCAATTGGATCTGACCAGGCTTGCTTATATGCGCTCATGCAGGACTTCAAAGTGGCCGGATCCTGTGACACCATGAAGAACTGGCAGAGATATGCATTCCCCAAAACAGTCCATGACACCCCATCTTTGGTGTCTTGTGCCACCGCCTCTTTAGCAAGTTCCACACTTTTGAGAATTGCTGAAGCAGCTTCCTTAGGCCTCTTATTGCCACTCTCTTGCCGGATTATGATTGAGAGACACCTCAGAGAGAGACGGTTGCGTTCCTGGCAAATAAGATTTTTTTTTCTAAACATACTTTTTAATATGTTTTTAACATTATTTCTGGGTTGCCCTATACACATGGCTGCTTCCATTTTTGCAGATATGTGTGATGAGTGAGACTGATGTTATTCATACCCAAATGCACCACGAACACTGTTTGTCACAAGAGCAGTGATGAGCTATCCACATTTAAGTCCTAGGTCAAGACATATTTTTATTAATGTCACCCGACATTAATAAAAATATGTCTTCTATTTTTTTTAAAAGAATTTATAAAGTTGGTTTATTTATTTTTCAGTTAATTTGTTACAAACTGACAAATGTTGTTTCTGTATTAAGTATTATAAGTTGAGATTTTTTGTAAAGATTTCATGCTGTACTAAATGGTATAATTATGTTGAAATTAATTGATTACTAGAGATGTGCTGATTATGACATAGGCCGACTAGCCGATTAGTCGGTTGCGATTGGCCGACTAGTCGGCCAAGCCGATCGCGGTTTCGGGGATTTCCGTACGTTTCGTTTACAACTCATTTGCGTGCAAATCGCAAAAGCCGCCTGCTAACGTGTTAGAACCTGGGGGACTAGCCAAGAGCAACACGCCACGACGATTTCATGACATAAGCGGTGTTTTGTTTACGTCGCATTGTTTTTTGATTTTCGCATTTTAAAGGGTCAGAGCAGTATTATGTTGAGATCATACTGTTTTGTGTTAATTAAAGTGAAAGAGCTCAATTGTTTGATAATGTTAAAAAGGAAATCTCGTGTATAGATGTTTTTGGAACAATTAGACATTAATTCTCATAATTAAGTCATAAAGTTAAATGGAACCACTGCCGAATGATAACTACTCGTGGTGGGCAGGAAAAAACAGCAAATACTACAAGTATGAACAACCATACAAAACACTGACATCCAACCCTGATACCTCAGTTAGGTTAAAGAAGAACCTTGATTTTCGTTGAGAAATACATACGAAATATGTAGCATGTAGCCGGATAGTCGGCGCTCCTTGCAGACTAGTCGCCGACTACTATAGTGGCCGAATAGTCGGCTTTACCGTCTAGTCGCCGACTAGTCACCGACTACTATAGTGGCCGAATAGTCGGCTTTACCGTCTAGTCGCCGACTAGTCACTGACTACTATAGTGGCCGAATAATCGGCTTTACCGTCTAGTCGGCGACTAATCAGCACATCTCTATGATCACAGAAAAATATTTCATTCTACTGCAGTTGTCGAAATCTAATATGCCCGTTTTGACACCTGTCATCGTGGCGTAATTAGGGATGTGAGTGAACCCCACCGTTCAGTAACCTGATTACCGATTACCGGACAGACTTGGTGTAGATTTCTGTACTAAGGCCTCATTATACCATAAAAGTAGCTATAACATGTGTCCAATTACCAGGTCAACAACAAAATTTCAAATAAGTAAAAGTTATGGCCCCTGTACGTAATATTGCGTAAATGTTTAAAGGATTTTTGTATTTATAGTGTTAATAATTTCAACACTTACATTTTGCATGCTGTTAATATTTAAGCAGAATAGTTGGTGTTCATTAAGTTAAATTAACATTATTGTGTGGATGTGATTTGTACCAGTGAACAAACTTTCCGGTTTTAGGAAAGAGTTGGTTACATCACTATTATTTTTAAAAAAGACGGAGAATGTTTGTTTATTTATAGAGTCGTTTCGAAATGACTCAAAGTATAATATTTCTTTGGAATGGCTTGAAAATATAAAAACCCAAGATATTTTCTGTCAAATCATTTACCACACCCTTCAATTAAGTGTTTCTTTCAACACAAAAACTAAATGATTGTTTTTTATTTTTTCGAAGTTTTAATGCTGAGTATTGCCAAGTTACTTTCTATGGTCTTTGCAGATGTCAAAACGGGCATATTAGATTTTGATGACTGTACTTACATGTTTTAATGCACCTTCAAAACTTGCCCTTGCATCTATAACATTCATATTCTTCCAGTAACACTCCCCAAGCTCGTTCCATGCATCCACTAGATGTGGGTTTAACTTGACAGCCTTACTGAGACATTGGGTTGCTTGAGGATCATAACTCGGGCTTATGTTATAGAAGCGACCCTTCAAATATAAAAATTGGGCACGCTGGGAGAATGGTATTTGAGTGTCCACTGAAAATAGAGGAAAAAGCATAAGTATTAATTTGTTTTGTTGATCAAATTAGTAACCTAAGAAATAATAAAATGAATAATGAGATATCAAGAATAATGAGATGTCAAGATATCAAGGATAGAGCAAGGATGTGGTTGCTATGGAGTGTGAGATGAGGTGTGTATAAAGTTGGTATCCATCATTATTAAATAGTGATTACATTCAATTTACATTCAAACAACACACGAATTGTTCTGGTCTCAAAATAAGGATAAATATATGTGTTCGAAGAGGTGTATAATCTAGAGAAGCGACCGATATTCAGTTAGTATTTGGTAACCAGATAGTGGCCAAACCACTATCCGGTAAATCTCTAGTATAATCTGTTCTGATAAAAAACATTTAAATACAAAGTTAAAGAGTTATAAAGCAGTGTTTAAGTGTTAACTTACCATCAATACTTTCAAATTTTTCTATCAGAGCATTCTTTTTCTCTTCAACTAATTTGTTTTTCTCAGATGCCATCTCTACGGGATGATTTTCAAAAAACATGTTCCTAAACTTGACAATCTCTTCCACATCTTTCTGAAATTATGTATTCTTAAATTACAATTGTTTGATTACTTTGAAAACACCTTATTATTAACCAGCGATGACTTGAAATCCTTATTACTTAAAATAACAATCTGCTCGACAGGCCCTCAGATAAAATAGTTTCTTTCTCAAGAATATTTTCTCCAAGCTTGTCGAACGAAAGTACATTGGCTTGTATAAATAAGGTATTCAAAATAGTTAAAATTATACTAAGGGCGATTTCATTTTCGGATTTCTGTTTAAATGGGTTTTTTAACTTGGGAAAGGATAAAAAAAAAATTAATACCGATAAACTGTCAATGACTTCGGCCACATTCTCCAAAATATCGGCCTCTTCTTCAGAATCTCTCGACATATTGCACAAAATTGGTGCTGATGTTTCGTTTCAATGGTAGATTAAACTTTTCACAGATTCTTTTTTCACGAAAACCCTGATTTTTTTTCACAACTCACACACGACTAGTCTGTGCATACACGTCTCGCGTAGAGAGTAGGTAGGTACTATATTCCTTTCACAGATTACAGAAGAAGATTCCTTGCGTCTCGCCAATAGGTTAGGCAAAGAGAATTTAATCAACAAAGAGGATTTAATATATTAACTAGGGGATATAATAACTAGCGTTAGACGGAACTCCCATTCCAAGAAAAAAAGGGAATATGTATGAAACGCATGGACTGCTCATGTGACAACCTTACAAAAACTATGACAAGCTACACTGCCAACATCATAACCAACATAATAGGGTTGTGCTAACCAAAGATTCTGTTGATTGGTGGTATCGATAAAATGAGATCAAAGATACCTGTAGGAACCTACCTATTTCACTTAGGTTTAAATGCAATGGGGTTAAATGCAAAATGAAAGTTCTTAATCTTAACTTTTATTTATTGACAAACTTGAGCATTAAGACCGGAGACTTCAAGCGAACTTATTTCTATGCAAAAAGTCTACCATCTTCTGCGGGGGACGAGGTAACGTATGTGCGTCAGAGTCAACACAGATGCATTTTTCGTAGACGTCGCTACACACGCACACTATGAAAATATTTAACACTGGCATGAACAAGACGCACACAAATACATTCTCACACAGGGCAACCTGTACCTGCACGGATCATACCCACTGAACTGCTTTCTGCAACCACGGTTGCATGAAAACAGACGTCCAAGTGCTTTAAGCAACCACGGTTGCACGGCGCCAAGTGGGTCGCTTCGCATACTCAACAGGCTCAAATAACTGAATCACTGGGCCGTTTCCTTTTAAAAAAATTACATAGACTATGGACAAATGCATCACTCAAAGTCATGCGGTCTTTAAAATAAATCAAAGAATTTTCAAATGACAGTTACAGAATATGCTTGAAAACTGGCTGCCGCCTATCATGGATGATGATGTAATATGTGTTCGTAAATTCCTCAAAAATGCTAGAATTATGTATTAGTAAAGAGGATCTATATCAAAATAATTTTCAGTTGGCTCTGTTTCGAAATACCCATTTTCATAAGATCACCAAGTATTTGTCTGAAATGTGGACAAATTGGTAAATCATTATTTTTTTTGCTGATAATGTGACTTTTTTATTCTATTTATTTAGATTCCTGATAACCACTCAAGTGCTTGGCGCCGCGGGTGGGATCACGGTTTTGCGCTTGACACCACTCCGGACCACTCACCACTAACACGGGTGGCTTTAAGCTAAACAAATGACTGTTTCTATCTGAGGAATAGATGCTCTATTAGATTTTAAATAGAATATGCTTAGCATACTTAGTAATAATTTACAAAAAATATCAAACTTCATTAGTGCGAAAAAGTTCCGACTTAATCAACGAAAATGTTTTTTATATTTTAATCCATCACAATATTAGTTTTCCTTTTTATTAAGATAATTTTAAAGATATGTTTAACTTGAAAAAAAAAACAAAAAAATATTTCGAATTTTGCAAATAAATTTTGCGATGTCAGCGGAAATAAATGAATAAATTAAATAAATGTCTAAAAATGAATGTTCGAAAATAGAACAAAAATATGTTCAGCTGTATGAAGATATATTTCCTATCTTTAATATTTGGTAAGAAACATGGAATTAATTATTTTAGATTGAAATGAACAACATAGTGCTATCGATAAATTATGTCGATTACTTATAATGCAATTCACTTCACACGTGTTTTATAATAAACGAGCTGCCCAAACAACTGTGAAATGTTTGACAGCTGGTGTCCATTTTTCCCGCTTTTCTCCACTTTTTTTTTTAATTGCCCGTCAAGATGACCTCACTCCGCCTGATGGAAAGCGGTCGTGAGGTCCAGATATGAGGTTGACAAGCCCAGTCATTCAAACGAATCACTGGGCTGGCCATCCTCACCTTGAAGGCCTGCAGAAATGCCTTTTCACGCCCCGCTTGAAGAACCCGGGACTATAAGAGGAAGGAAACACATGTGCTGGAAGAGCGTTCCACGTCTGGATGGTACGACAAAGAAACGAGTCACCGAACCTTTTAGTTCGGGCCAACAAATGTTGAATTGTGTGTGGGTGACGTCGTAGTCCAGCATGCGTGGTACGGGAGTGGAAAGGTGAGGGTGGGATAAGCTGGAATAACTCGCCAGAGCATTCCCCATTGTAGAAGCGATAGAGAACACTTAGCCTGGCAATGTCTCTACGCAATTGGAGAGGCTCAAGGGTCAAAGTTGCCTCTGGGTTTCCAATAATACGGATAGCACGCCGCTGCACCCTGTCAAGAGCTTCGAGTAGGTACTTAGCGGAACCGTCCCAGAGATGAGAGCAGTATTCCACACACGAGCGAACTTGTGTCTTATACAAGAGACAGAGCTGCTCAGGCGTGAAGAATCGTCTCACTCTGTTCAGGACTCCGAGTTTACGGGATGCAGTTCTAATGACGCTCTCAATGTAGTCCCGCTGGTTTAGGTTGCTACGAACATCCATGCCAAGGATGTTTAGGCTATCCTTAATCGGTAGTGGGGTGCTCTGAAGAGTGGGATGGGAAAGGAAAGGCGACGTCTTTGCTGTGAATGCACACACCTGCGTTTTCTTGGCATTGAACTCGACAAGATTGCATGCACCCCATTCTGAAATGCGGTCCAACACTCCGTCAAGCTCAACAACAAGACTTCGCCTCTTCTCCTCGATGTCAGTCTGCTTTGCCCCAGGGCGCTCGACATATCGCGCGTGGACCGTGCTATCATCCGCATAGCAATGAATATTACCAAGAGATAACATGTCATTGATATGCAGAAGAAACAACGTCGGCGACAAGACGGAGCCCTGCGGCACTCCGGCATTAATCTGGAGAAAGCGTGATTTCCGACCATCGCAAAGGATACGAATTCTACGTCCTTCCAGAAATCCGGCGACCCAGTCGCATAGGCGAGGTGGCAGACCATATGCCGTAAGCTTGAAAAGAAGCGAACGATACCATACACGGTCGAAAGCTTTGGCAATGTCAAGGCTGACGGCCAAAGATTCCCCATGCTTGTCCATAGCCTCCCCCCAGATGTGTGTTACGTACGCTAGAAGATCACCCGTAGACCGTTTTGGTCGGAAGCCGTACTGACGGTCGTGAATGAGAGAGTGATCCTCTAGGTAGCGGATGAGCTGCGTGTTTATGATCCGCTCAAACACTTTAGCTAAAACTGAGGTTACGGCTATTGGACGGTAATTGGCAGGGTCAGACCGGTCCCCTTTTATGGGAACTGGTTGAACGTTCGCCTCCCTCCAAGACAGCGGCACAAGACCCGAATTGTAGGAGAGGCGATACAGGCTAGTGAACACTGGAGACAACTCCGCTGCACATTTCTTCAGCACCACAGCTGGAATTCCATCAGGGCCACTGCCTTGCCTGACATCGAGTGACTGCAGTTCGGCACGAACATCACACTGCCTGATAAGAATATCAGGCATTGTAGAGCCGCAATGTGGAATATCAGGCGGCGCAGCACCGCAGTCATCGATGCAAGAGTTTGCGGCAAAGAGGTTAGCCAGTAAATCGGCTTTCTCTTGCGGCTGATGAGCCAACGATCCATCAGGGAATCTCAGTGGGGGCAGCGAAGGCACGTAGAAGTTAGATTGCACGTGTTTAGCCAGTCGCCAGTAGGAGCGGCTACCCGTAGGGTGCGTGATGAGTTCTTGGCCAACAGGTGCAATTCGCTGGGCGTCTGCTCTAATGTAAGCCCTCTTCGTGGCCTTGGTGGCTTTATTAAAGGCTGCTTTCAGGGAGGCAAGGTTTAAATGATCATTGAGTGCCTGGGCCCTAGACCAAGCACGGTACGCCGCCTGTTTTTGTTCAACAGCTGCGGCACACTCGCGATTGAACCAGGATTTACGTTTACTATTTTTTGTTCAATCATAACAAAAAATTAGCTTTTGTCACTCCTGATGAATAATCTATAGCTTGACCGCTATAAAGTCGACCCTCCTGATGGTGCGCGCGACGCGGGAGGGGGATGCTTTCGGCCAATCAACTTAGAGTCTGAATGCTCTAAGCCAATCAATCACCTGTCGGCTACAGACTGCGAAGACGTTCAACCAGACCGGAGTCACTTCAAAGTTTATGTACGCTCGGCCGCGTGGCCCCTCTCTGGGGTATATGACACTGACAGTAGGTTGCCGCTCGGTTCGCACACTCGCCGCCGAGCGCGTTATTTAATGTTTTGTATCTGATTTGTTTTAAGTGTTAGACACACTAAGTATTTATTTTTCATTTATTTATTTAATCTTCAATGCAAAAATTTACATAAGGCGGACTTAATGTTAAAAGCATTCTCTACCAGTCAACCATCGGATGAGACAGAAATGCTGTTGGCGGTGCAAAATGTTCATTTAGAATAGAAAAATAATACTAAGATTTTATAAATTCTTAAAAACGTTAGATACAACCTAATCAATATAAGTTATACGCAAATACATAAAAATACATAACATAAATAAATATATACTTACAACATACTCACTAATAAGGGAAAAGAATAAAATAAAATAGATGATGAACAGTGGAAACTACTGAGAATTTACAAAAAAAACACGGATTGCTGTTTTGAACATGGCTTTACTTGGTGACATCTTGATAGTGTCTGGCAACTTATCCACAATCTGACAGCTGTGAGAACAAAAGCGTGATCGATGTGACCTCCTATAAGCAGGAGTCTCCAGTCTTAGCACATTGCATGAGCGCTGTCTACGAGAACTGGTATCAGCTGAAATTTACACCTGAGATAGTCTGGAGAATTTGGATCACGCAGAATACTGAAGAGCGAGCACAGCGTGCTCAACTCTCTGCGCTTGCGGATGGTCAACCATTTCAGTTGGGCCCGGTATGGAGAGATGTGGTCATATTTTCGTACTCCAAATATGAAGCGGAGAAACCCGTTGAGGAGACGATCTAATTTGTTAAGAGAGGCTTGGGATAGGTTAGACCAACAGACATCCGCGTAATCAATAATGTAAACACCATCGCCTAAACCAAAAGTACCTTAGTGCCAGAAGGGAGAACATTTTTGAGACGGTAGAGAGCTCGAAGGGTAGCTGACACCTTTCTGCTAGTTTCGGTTATGTTTGTCCCAGCTCAATGTACTATCTATAAAAAGGCCTAAGTTTTTAACATTTTCAGAAAAGGGAAATGGGAATATATAATTATAGGTAATGATAAGAAAAATAACGAATACCAGTAATTCTGAACGATGTTATATTATTTACTTAGAGCAATACTTTTGCCAAAGTTAATAATTAAATCAACGAGTTGCGACCCTGCGCTCTGCCAGGTAAATCGGTTTTGTTCAGTGGCGCACAGTGGAATATGAACGCTCGTGCTACGCGATAAGTTATGATTACGCGTGCAAGCTACCTACACATGGCCTTGCTCGATAGCACGGACAAATAAAAAAGTACTAGTGTGACACAAACTTTTAAGATTAGAGGAGACTTTTTTCTTGTCCGCGTTTCTTGAGAGAACGTTCTGTACGAAGTACTATTACATAGTCTGTGGTTCAACTTAAAAGCTTTCACGGTTGCAGCCTTGTGTCTGCTCCACATGAGAAAAATACAAAAATGGAATTTCCGAGTCTACGTAATAAAAAATTTGGAAGTCTAAGCCTGAGACAATTTCAGAGGCTACTCGCGTGTCTACGACAACTATTAAAACGTCAAGTAAAAGCGGCCGTATTTGGTCCCACGTCTTATAAATCATTGATATTTAATTTAGTTTATTTTTATTTATAATACTAAAACAAATACTAACACATCTGTAGTTATAAATTTCCTAAATAACAACATGGAGATTTTATTAATCATGTGTTATGATATCTCGCCACGGCGTAATGCCGTGTGTACTCGTGCTACCCCCGGTACTTCGTTCCGCGGAAAATTAGGAGGGTCGAATTAACGGTGGTTAACCTATAGCTTTCTGTTAGTAAAAGAATTTTCACGATCGGATCAGTAGTTTTGGAGCCTATTCAATACTAACAAACAAACCATCGAGTTTTTCCTCTTTATAGATTAGTATAGTATAAATAACACATGAAACATTTATTTAGTAAAATTTACGAATATTTATTAGGTTAAAGTCATACACTAAATTTCTGTTACCGGATCATGTAAAAAAAATACTTGGTTGACTAACCTTAAAACAAGTAGAGATCAAATAACATTTCATTTGATGATTCAAGAATTCAGATGTCTTTTTATGTAGGTTATTAAGGAAAACCATAAAAATAATAGAACAGGATTTCCTTTATCCACATTTAACTGGTTCCAAATTTCCAATCTCATTTCAGGCAGTAGATTTTTGAGATATTTGAATGCAGGTTTTTTCATTTCGATGGAGAGAAAAAACAAAAATAAATAATCATCTATGAAGTAAATAAACATCAAAACTTGAAATTTTACTGATAATTTTTAGTCTCTTTTTCAGACATAGAGTCCATTACGACTGATTTTTCCTTCACCATTAAATAAATACCAGACCTAGTTAATTCTGAAACATCTACATCCATAGGGCTAATCAAAGCTCGACTAATAACGCAAGCTTGACTTTTATCCGAAAAAGTGAGAAACAATGTTTTTCTCAAAGTTTTGAATGCCGTTTAAAAAAAAATTCATTCAATTGTTTTTCAAAAACTTAACTTTCAAAATCTATCAACTATTTTACATGCTGATTTCAAGTGGTAATACAACGACATCATCCTTCAGCCTCCATTTAAAGTATCAGAAAGAGTATAGTTATAGTTAAACTAAATGATTTTACATACAAAAAAATGTCACAAAAAGTTTTTTATTTGGTGACTATTTAAGAAGATCCACCTAACGTTTTGTAGCCGTATTAGACGTGATTATGGGGATCAATTTTGGTAGTTTCACATTCTTGAGTATTAGGTTGTTGAATGTCTTCAAGGGCTTCATATTTTCTTTTTTTGGGTGTTGACGTTACTGGTTCAGTCTAAAACAATATTTCAATATTAATCAATATTTAGTAAAAAGATTTTAGATCTGTAAAATTATTTCCGAATAATAGTAAGATGTTAAAAAGCTGTGAAGAGAAAAAAAAATCAAGTCACAGTTAAACGCTCACACATATGACGTTATTTTGCTTTTATTTTATCCAAGCAACAGAGAAACAGAAAACGTATAAATGCCAAAGAGTTCTATTAAATGAAAGTTTATATTTCATAAGTACGAATACGTTATCTTCTAGTTAAGCTGGTTCTGGTTGATGAAAAGTTCCAAAAGCCGGAATAACGTCGACAGTGTCTGTTGCAAGAACAAAAGCAAAGGTGAATTTTAACTGTCACAAATACAATTGGGAATGGGAACAAAAATCAAACATGTCCTGAATCGAAAACCATTTCGAGGTATTTGTATTTTATACCTTATTTAAATATTTAACATTTTTAAAAGCAGAGGATCGAGAATATAAAAAAAAAATTGTTCCCATACCCATTTTTAGAATAAATTATTTAAAAGTATTTATGTACTTTGAATATATTTTATGTTGAAAAAGTAAATAAAATTAACTTATTTACAAACAGTAATCTCTCGCTAATTCATTGTGTATCTATTGCTATAAATGTTATAATAATTATAAATTACAATAGTTTATGTGAGAAACAACTTTAAATTATGTTAGTTTATTCTAAAAAAATGATTACCATGTACGATGAACTGTTACTAAAGTGGCAACACTTATTGATTGAAATTTTTTGTGGTTTTTTTTTCTAAATTTTGATGAGTATTTCCTAATATTTAGACGAAATCACTACCAAAAGATGGAAAGAAACGCCATCTTTTTGTACACTGGATATTTCTGATCTCTTTTTCCGCCAAGAGGCGTACCGCGTGTACCGTTACATGCAGAATGACTTGCGATCACGTGTCATCTAGTTTTATATAACCAGCATGAACGGCGGTTATGTGCGGTTGGCAGAGAGGAAAGCCTGCCAGTAGCGTCTCCAGTCTAAATGCTCTAAGTTGACAAAGGACGTAGGATAAAATGGGCTCACTTGACTTATGCATGTACCTATACAATCACTTAACCCTTTATAAATCGGGCCCATGATAAACATAATATGGGTTCCCTTCGTTTCATCCAAAACAATGACCAAATCGCTTCCCAAACAAATTTTCGGTAAATTTCATTTCTCAAATTATTACTTAGCAAATGAACTATTCGCAAATAGTTGTAGACAGCACGTGTGAAGTGTAAAATTTATGATTGATATTTTTTCTTAGTTTTGAATTTGTTTATGTAGTGAAAAACAGATGAGTAATTTACTCTTTTGCTCTCTCATGTCATGCTATTCATGACATGAGAGAGCAAATAATGTGAAATTTAAAAAGACGATTGCCGATAATAGATGTCACTGCACTATTTCTTCACATGTAAAACGGTTATGATTTTTTTATACGAAAATCTGCACTAAAATCCCAAACAACACCATACATCACCTAAAAGCAAAAACAAATTATAAGAAGTACTAACCGATCTTCATCCAGCGGGAATTGTGCCATAAATGATAGTTTTTTACTTGCTAAACGACTCGTTTTATAACCACTTATTTCGCACGTTTCTATTGGCATCTTGATTAAACACAAAATACTTGGCAAATAAATCACTGAATTTGTTAGTTTTACTAGCTTTTTAACACTAAAACTTAACAAGTATTACAGAAACAGTTTTATCACATGGCGATAATGACAAAGCTACAGACTCCGCAAAGGAAAAAAACTAATTGTCAAATTGTAAGACATGATGGGGCGGTGACGTATAACACGGCTAAAGAAGAGAGTCCGCAACGTTTACGCAATCACGTAGGTTTGGTACCTAGTCTTAACTTAAACGGGTTATAACACCATAAAAAATTTCATGTGTTTCATACAATTTTCTTTTCCTGTTGAGCTTTGCCAGACTGATAATCACTACTATTTTTGAGAGTTGGCACATCCCTACAAGGCATTAAACCGAATTAAGAACGTACTTTGTG
Source organism: Udea olivalis (assembly GCA_947369235.1). Taxonomy (NCBI): domain Eukaryota; kingdom Metazoa; phylum Arthropoda; class Insecta; order Lepidoptera; family Crambidae; genus Udea; species Udea olivalis. The sequence continues at coordinate 10,421,869 of OX376355.1, forward strand.
CCTACCTCAAAAAGAGTAGTACCAACATTCGACAAGCAACTGCCACAAGTTGTGACACTAGGGCTTAAAAAATCCATACAATACCTACTTATCGATATCGAAAAATGGGTGACGCGTACGCGTAGCTGTCAATTTCAGTCGTACGAGAATGAATAAATATACGTTAGAATAGTTCAAAACGGGATTGCTACAATACACTAGATAACCGGTCAGAGCGTCAAAAACGGCCGAGAAAATAACGAACGAACTTATTTCTATTTAGTTCACTTTTGAGTGCACCAACGTGCTGACATGCTACACTGCCTGAGTTTGCTTGTATATTGATTTTTATTAAGTGAAAATCATTTTCATATGAACTTGCTGCAACTTCTTGCCTACAATGTTTCTTCGTGCCCTTACTAGTAAGTGAAACGGGGTAGTGGTTCTTGCTTTGTGAAATGTCGCTCGTTGTTTAAAGCTCAACAGCGAGGATTGTTGAAATATTCAAGTCAATCAATACAATTGTTAATATCGTAGCGGTCGATTTCATTGATAAAAACTATTAACACTAACGATAGTATCAATAGTATTGAAATTTATTGCGGTCGATAGACTATTATTCGGTACCATTGATAGACCCATCGATTTTGTGACTATTTTCAGAGTTCACGATAATATAGATGGTCGTATTATGGTTGCAACACTATCTATAAAGTTTAAAAAGAAAGGAAGGAAGTACCACAGATTATAGAGTTTCCGTGAGGGGAATTTTTAATTTTTGAAACAAAAAGTTACAAAAACAAAAGAACATAAGTGATTCCCGTTTCTTACTTGATCTGCCCTGCGATGCGAAATAAATTTTCTTACTATTCTTAAGTTCATTATCGAGCGTTAGTGGTGGTTAGGTTAGTTATTGGTGGTCTTGCTAGAATTGTTTCCTATCTAATAACAGTCTGTCATACCAAAAACATGGCATATTACGAAGATATCATTTACGATAACAATCGCGTAAAGTGCAATTTGTGTTCTGTTTACTTAGAAGATCAAGACATATCCATCGAAGCTCACCTTGATCACGAAAGCCATACTAATATGGAAGTCAGAAGAACTATGACACAAAATAGTATTGTATTAAATGATAACAATTTTTACTGTTACATTTGTAGTGAGGCTATAAATAAATATAAGCTTGTGGACCATCTCCATAGTCCGCACCACCTGGATATCATGCAAAAGATTAAGGAAGAAATAAAATTGGATGGTTTTTTTGTGAAACTGCCAGAAGAACTAAGCGAACACGGAGCATCCATTAAGTGTCCCATATGTGGTTCTGATTGCTGTGTAACTTTTACTTTGGATTCAGTTACTTGTCATGTAAAGTCAGACAGGCACCGTAGAGCTAGAGCGATAGCAATTCAGCCTTTTAACGGAATATTTTCGGTTGAAGGCAGTTGTGATTACTTGTGGTGTAAGTTTTGTAAAGTTTATTTGAAGAATTACATAGAAATTTTGTTTGAGCATGTAGATGACAATGCTGAACATAGGAAGAAAGTCACAAAAATATTAAATCTCATAAGAGACCAAAACATCACTATAGATAAATATCTGATGGACCCAGCGGAGGACAAGTCTCATTGTTTAAAGTGTGACAGAGAGGTGGCATGCAATGTTGAAAATTTAGAGAGGCATGTGAAAGGAAAGTTGCATAACAAATGATAGTTAAATAAAGAACTGTTTAATTTTAGAATTGAATGCAATTTATTTATCTACCTACAGTTTGGTTGGTAACTAAGTTAGATGAGTTAAGTTTTAATTCATGATTATACACGGTGTCCCGGAAAACCTGAACCAGCGAAGGTCAGTGGTCTGGAGACCCCAATACCTATCGATTGGATCCCCATGTATGTTTCGCGATTTTAAATTGTTTTTGAGTAATGATTTTTTTTCGATATTTAAAAATTTCTGGGTTGTGTCACTTTTTTGGTTACTGTGGCGCAAATAGTTGAAGTACACGCTTAATTTGTTTTCATTGTTAGCTGAATACTAGGTCTACTTGATTCAGAAGCATTTACATTTATAGCATTGAATAATAATTCAGAAAAAAAATATGAAACTGTAAAAGTGGTAAATTTATACTGTTTTTTCCCAAAGTTTTGTATGCCATTTCAGAAAAAAGTTACCTAAGCTTTTTCTTCCAAACCTTTTTCAAAAACTTTACTATTTTATCAACTATACATCATATAAATTGCAATGAGATCAAGCGCATCATACTCAAATTTTCATTCCAAATATCAGAAGTGTAAAATTAATGATCATGGTAACAAATAAAACTTAATTAAAAGTAAGCCTTCTGCATTTTTTCTGTACAAATAAATCACATAAAGTTTTGAGTATGGAGACTTTCTTGTTTAAGACCAAACCTACTTAAGTATAAACAAAAATTTTAACAAAAAAAAAACCAACTTAAAAAAAAAAGTAAAGAAATAATTGCGGATTGTTCTAAAACTTATACGATAATACACACATCAAAAGTGTCTAGGGATCAACATATATTTTTGCAATAACTTTTCTCCTGATTGATATTAATTAAAATTTTCTTCAAGGATTCATCAAATAAAGTGTTTTCGTTTGTCTACAGTAACGATAAACCAAGTCACCTTTGCATTAATAAAGAAATTTGCCATTTTCCTAATAAAGGGATTTTTGATATTTGAACCACTAACATTAAAGTTCGAAAAAAAGACTGAAATAACAGTTTTCTTTAAAATTTTATTGGGTAACTTAAACAATTAATAATCCGTGTTTCTACCGCGAACACTAAAAACACAAGAACATCGGTTTGGCATACTCAAAATGAGTTCATCCAAATCACGCTGTGGAATGGCCGCCCATGTTCGTTGCAACAACAAAAAAAGGTCTTCTTGCGACTGGATACCCTCCATATTCGGCAGAGCTCTTCTCTGTAGCATATCCCATGCATGCTCAATCGGGTTCAAGTCTGGCGACTGAGCAGGCCAGGGCAGGACATTGATGTTAGCTGCGGCGAGTCTGTCTTACAACTCTTGCGGTGTGCGGTCGTGCATTATCATGCATTAACTGAAATAAGGGACCGATTTGCACTTGTAGAGGAACGATGACGTCTGATACAATCGTCTCAGCACAAATTTGAGCGTTGAGGTTGCCTCTGATCCAAATCAACTCAGTTCTTCCGCCGATCCAAATACCCGCCCATACCATGATGGTTCCACCACTATAAGGATGGACTTCCTGGCAGGATTTTAATTGCTGTTGGCGTCCAGGGGTTCTCCAGTGTCGTATACGTCTTGTATCCGGTCTCATACCAAAACGAGACTCATCAGAAAAGCACACGAAACGCCATTGTTCTTCTGCCCAATTTCTGTGTTCAAGAGCCCATTGATATCGAATCCTACGATTGTGCATTGCTATAGGTGGTACCCTTAGCGGTCTTCAAGAATGAAGGTTCACTTCATGCAAGCGGTTTCTGACTGTTTGGTCGCTAATTAAGTTCCCTGAAGAGTGATGAAGCCTCACGGCTAACATCATGACGGTTATTGTTGGAGCTCTTCGAGTTGTGATTTGAATGTATCGGTCTTGTCTCCGTGTGGTGCAGCGATACCGTCTTCCATGGCGCTCAGCCACGGTACCAGTGCTTCGGTAACGTGTCCAAAGTCGACTGATAACACTCTGACTTGTATTCAGAGCTAAAGCCACAGTACGTTGCCGGGAACCAGCTTCTATCATTCCCACGGCTTTGAGCATTTTTTCCCTGCTTGCATGACGTCGCCGCTCCATAATAACGTTGGTTTTAATCAGTAGTAGGGAAACAGTAGCACTAATAATGTCTTCAATGCGTTGTATGTTTTTATAGGGAAAATATTGACAGCTGATTTTCATCTCTTACTCGAATTTGATTGACAGTTCCTGTTTCAAATTATGAAATGCACCAAAAAGGATCCATATAAATTTATAATAATAATAAATCATTTATTTCAGATTTCAGATAATTTTATAAAATCATAAATTTATTACAAAGTCACATCTCAATCTCAAGAAATCCGCATAAAAATGCTTGATCCCTAGACACTTTTGATGTGTGTATAATGTAGGTACAATAATATTGTTGGAGTCAGTGTCAGCCAAGGGAACAGTACAAAATACCTAGCAATACACCTATTTCTTACATGTCACGTTTACGTATGTATGAATTCGATATTCGTTAATCCAACGTTTTTTTATTTTTATTTATTTATTGTGGCATTGGCGACTAGGCCATTAGCCAAAAGGATACCCTAATAACTATTTACAAAAATGTTAGTAGAAAGTAATTAGTAGAAAATTATAATACATTACATCACAATTTTCCAATTGTGTGAATAATAAAAGTATAAACAATGTTAAACAGCTCAGTGTTACAAAGTAATTGTTGTGTATTTTTAGGGAAATCTACCTTTACAATTTTTAGGGCTTGAGCTATTAAAAGTAAACGTTGAAGAAAGAGGGCATACAAATATTAAATGTTCAAGATCACAGAAATCGGAGGTGCAATGTGGACAGGAAGGACTTTCTAAAAGGTTAAGACGATAAAGATGTGATGGAATTCTACTATGACCGATTCTCAAACGGCTGATCGTAGTAGAGAACGATCTACCTAAAAATTTCGGGCCTTCTTCAAACCATGCAGTTGTGGAAGGCTTAGCAACAATTTGTTCCAACCATTTACCTTTAATAACCCTGAAGTTAGTGAGACAGATATCCCAACGCTTAAACATATTATTTTTAATAAAGCTATTTAAATCAGAATAAGGAACTTTAAGGTTACAAATATTCAAAATATCTGAAGATTTTGTAAGAGTGTCTAAAAGTTCGTTCCCTAGTATGCCTGAATGTCCAGGTACCCAGGTAAATTCTATTTGTACATTACTCATTCTCAAAATAGTCAATACATTTCTGATTTCATAAAATAGATAATTGGTGGAGGCATTAAAAGTTGTATTGCCTGAAACCTGAAGCACACTCATTGATTATTCGAACGTATGTATGTAGGTAGTTACAAACCCATATTGGCTGACACCGACTCCAACAATAACAGTAATTGTACAGTCAGCTTCATAAAGATCGTAGTGTGGAGACTAATCAAAATGATCTAAGGGACACAAATTCAATTTTATATACGCTGTAAGATTATGTTATTGTTGTAACCGTCCAGAGTAGTCAATATTATCTAAACAACACAATTCCTATATTATGTAATGTGTTATGATGACCAATTATATATTCGCGCACCTGTTCCATGGTACCTGAGCACTTACAGTTATCAGAAATATCTTGGTAGTAAAGAAAAGTAAACGCTATTTTATTTATTTATTTATTTAAATACAGCACATGTACAAGATCACTTTCACAGCATATAGATCTTACATAAATGTGATGGACTGAATACATACCCTGTTAGGGTGTGGCTACTTACAATCTAAATATTATAACAATCTAAATATTATAACAATAGAAATCATTAAAATGAGCATTCCGAGGATTGAACTTAATGGATAATAAATATCGTTAATTACTTTTTTCACTCAGGTATTCTTGGACTGTGTAATAACACTTTTTTATAAGATATTGTTTAAGTATATTTTTAAGTTTATCATCGTTTTTTTAAAATTTTACATACTTTGGTAGTTTATTATATTTTTTTATGCATCTGTAGTACGGGCCACGTTTATACATTTCAATTTTTGGTTCAGGGAGAACAATGTCATGTTGCCGTCTAGGGTTTTTATTAAATTCAAAGATGTTGTGGTGTTTCCTTACGAATAATACTGCTTCTAAGATATAAATACACGGAAAAGTTAAAAGATTTAGTTTGGTGAAATGTGGTTTGCATGATTCCGGCTGATGAATATGTGCAAGTATTCTTACACATTGTTTTTGTTTTATAAATATGTCATGTGCGTCTGTGCTATGGCCCCTGATAATTCCATATCGCATCCATGCATAGGCGTAAGCGAAGTAAACATTTAGCGCACATGCGATGTTTGTATTTCTTTTGATTATATGTAAGGTGTAAATGAATTTAGAGAGTTTGTTATTTATCTCATTAACATGACTTTTCCAATTTAAATGCGTATCTAATTCTAAATCGTATCTAATATAATGCGTATCTAATTTTAAATCTATTAATGCCTAGTAATTTAAAATTATGAACTTCTTCTAATTTGAGAGAGTTCTTTGCAACTGATAGGTTTGTGGGTGGTTTTTGGTATGGATGGAATTGTATTAATTTTTTTTTATATTTATTTCTAAATTATGACTTAGGAGCCAACTATTAAGTGAACTGTAAGTAGTTTCTATTTGACGACTACAATCGTTACCGTTCGAACATTTAAATAAGATTGATATATCGTCTGCGAAAAGTACCGTTTTATTTTGGGTTATTTTTGGCAAATCATTAATGTATACAAGGAACAATACACATCCCCAGGACGCTGCCTTGCGGAATAGAATGGTTTAAGGTTATTGTTTCTGACTTAACGGTTTGTTGTTTCCCTGTTTCTTCATCTGAGTGATCAAACTGCTTATATTGTTTCCGGTTACATAAATACGATTGCAGCCAGTCCAGGGTATTGCCACGTATGCCCATTCCGTTTAGTTTGGATAATAAGATTGAATGGGATATCCTGTCATAGGCTTTGGACATATCCAGTAGCAGTCCAACTGCGTAATGTCTGTCTCTTATATTGTTTAGAACTTCCTGAATATATGTGTACACTGCTAGGGTGGTGGAATGTTTTTCCCGAAAACCGAATTGATTTTTATCGAAGAGCTTGTATTTTTCTAAAAAGCACTTCATTCTGTTTAAAACAGGTCTTTCAAATACTAGTGATAAGGTGGATAGTACTGCTACCGGTCGATATTGGCTGGGATCGTTGCTCTTCCCTCGCTTCTTAAGAATGGGTTTTATTTTTGCTAGTTTTAATATATCTGGGAATGTACGCTCCTCGAAAGATTGGTTAATTATCTCTGTTAAGACTGGTGTTAGTTCTTGGTGGCAAGCTTTGATCAATATAGGAGGAATATCATCTGCGCCGGAGCTATACTTGTTTGGAAGTCTTTTTATAATGTTATTTATCTCAGAACGAGTGACGGGTCCGAGGAAAATCGAGTTAATAGATTGTTCAAGGACTAACGGGCCATCGTATTGATTATTCTAAGTTGACTTACCATTATTACTAACACCTACAGAAACAAAGTATTTATTAAATAAATTTGCCACACTCTGGGGACAATTGTGTTCTTCCCTTTGAGATCTGAGAGATATATTTTTAACATTTGAGTATGGTGATGTTACTAATGATATGCCACATTGTTTATGTTTTGTTACTCGATTTATTAAGCTTCTTTACATAAGTTTTATTTTTAGACGATTTAATACACTTTTTTAGGGTAGCTGAATACTTTCTGTAGTAGTTTTTAAGGATTTTACTTTTAGATTCAGTAGTCAATCTCTTTAGGGCTCTTTTGTTTTTACATAAGGTCTTGATACCTTGTGTTAACCATGAACTTTTACTATGTAGTTTAATAATATATTCTTTTTTTGGTATTCTTGTGTTCAAAATGTCACATAGTTTTTTGTGTAATACATTGTAATTTCCATTAACATCATTTTGGGTTATAATATCGTTCCAATTGATTTCTTTTAAAGCTTCTTTAAATGAATTAATCTTTTTTTGGTTGTATATGCGTTTACTAAATATATTTTTTCTGTTACTTTCAATCTTTTTTGTTACTTTATAAATAAGGCCTCTGTGGTCGGACAAACCAAACTCTTTTACTGAAGCGGTGGGTTTACGAGTACACATATTGGTGAATAACAGATCAATACAAGTAGAACTAGTGGCTGTTACTGTTGTTGCGGTATTTATCTGTTGGTATAGATTAAGTTCAAGCTTCTTATTAGTTAATTTTTGGCATAAATTATAATTTTGAAAAATATCTATATTAAAATCACCGGTGATTATAATATTTTAAACTTTGAATATTCTGTATCAGTATATTAAACTCACTGGGTTGTTGAACTTGTTGATTAGTGTTCTTGTCTTGGTAAATCTCTTGGTGTTTTGTCTTGATATGATTAATTGTTTTTGTAGTTTCGAAAGGAATTATAAGGGTTGGATCTCTTGTACATCATACATTGGAGTTCGTGGGAAGATTTCCTGTGAAGTTGGTTTCCCGTTTCAGTATGATTTGTTGTTGAATCTGTGCTTTTGTTCAAATTGACTCCTTTCCCTTGAATGTAAAGTTGATTATCTCGTATTACGGCATGATGGCCTTCTTTCCTAGCAGCTAACATTTCTTCTCGCATCAACTTTCTTTCTGTGCGCATTTTTTCGTTTAAATAGGGGCTATAGCAATGGTCGTACCCTGAAAGTAATAGTGGTTATCTAAGAGGTATTTGACCATTCGTTTACTAATTAATTCAACAATCAAGGGCCTGTTTTTGTTCTGATATTTCCCAATTCTGCGTGTTTCTTCATTATACCCTGTAAGGTCAATATTATAGACTTCAAAAAATATCTTAACTAGCCTTGATTGTAAAGCGTTTTCTGGTTCCTTATAAATATCTTCAACCCCATATACGTCAAATGACTTCTTTAACTCTTCATTCTTGTTACCTCCTTCGTAAGGTTTTATGTCGATGTTTCCTAGTTCCATAATTTGTTTTTTAATCTCCTCATTTTCACTTTTCATGGTTTCAATTTTTTGAGGTAAATTATTTATATCCACTTTCCGTTCCGAATTTTCTTGTTTTAGATAATCAGTATCGAGTGATCAGTAGTAATAAGTAAACGCTATTCTGGGGTATTACGGTTCTTTCCTAAGAGCATTTGGTATTTTCTATTAAAAAATTTTTTCTTGATTATTTCACGAAATATCACATTTTGGACAGATCTTTCTCTACAAAAGGATTGTGACGCGATTTGTGACGCGTCACAAAGCGTTTTGAACTCTCGTGACGCTTCCATTTAGGAGTTATTGTAAAAAAACGTGTTGGCTCAGACGAAAATCTTCCGGCTGTCTGAGCCACCTGTTTTATGACTTCCAGAGGTTCCACGTAGCTGGAAACACTTCTTAACGAATGTGACGGCGATGGAGAACAAGAATTGACGTTTCTGACGGCTCTAAGTGCCTGCAATCAAAAGTTATACGCATTTCTTTTTTTCCCATACATTGGTGCAAATGCACGAGGCAGGGTGACCACACTGAGCTCTTTTATAGGAATGCAAGGACATCAATATTGTAAATCTTGGCAAAATGTACATATTGCCTTGTCTTTTACTGCTTTTACTTACGTAGATACCTATTTAAGTGAATATTTACTTATTCTATACCAATAGTATATAAAATAGAAGTGTCTGTTTGTAATTTCAAAAGAACAGACTTTACCGACATTCTTCATTTTCTTAGAGGTACCAGCGAGGGCAGTTTTAATGTTTGAAGAAAAAGGCCTGTGATGTGGTGTATTTTGAAATAAAAAACTTCAATTTACTTGAAATCTTTATTTGAATAACTAGGCTTTAGGCGCAGATCGCACTAGGGCAGAAATTATTGTAACATTTTTAAGTTAGTGTTGCTTATCGATAGTCCACTATCGATAGTCTATCGATAGTGAAGGAAAAACGTATAGTATCGATAATCTATCGATCACACGGGACACAACAGAAATCAAGGCGAGAAACCTTGATACAGGACACCACGCCGTTCGTGTCGTCAATATGCATATACCGGGTGATTATCAAATAACTTTCGAACACAGTATGGCATACTCACTAAGTCATGTAGAAACTATCTTAGCGAAAATTTAATTTAAGTATTCAACAAAATAATTTCTCGTCCTCGTATCAACAATATTTTGTTCTTCGCATCTCGTATTAACAATACGAGATGCGAAGAACAAAATATTTTGACCAATAACAGAAGTGGCCGTATTACCCCAGGGTTTTGGGGCTGGATATCAGCAGCGGGTCCTGGTGAATTGGTAGAGATAGAGGGCCGATTGAATGGTCAAGGGTACAAGGAAATAATTGAAGAGTTGTTTTTCCCTACTGCCCGAACTGTGTACCCTGATGACGAACTCGTCTTATTTGTTCAAGACAACTGTTCCTTACATAATTCAAGGGTCGTAAGCGAGTATATTGCAAGTAACGACAGATTAAATCTTATAAAATTACCACCAAAAAGTCCTGATTTAAACCCAATTGAGAATGTGTGGTGTAAAATGACTCAATTATGGGATCGTCAACAACTGCGGACAACAGAAGCCTTGCGTACACATGTGAATCAGTTATGGGATTCACTGAGGGGTGACAATTTTTGTTACAATACTGTAATCAATGCGACAACGCCTTCTCGACGTTATCAATGCAAATGGAAGTTACACAAAATATTAGTATAGGATGACTCCGGACTAACAAGCCAGTGGTTCCACGTTGAACCTAGCATGGGGTTTATGTTAGTGGGAAATGTGGGAATAGTATGATGAGCACACAGCATTTATACCCTGTGTTAGGGACGTATATTTAATTAAAAAACGTTCAACCATTACCTATCACTACAGTACAAGCTCTGTTTAGATTGGAATATTGTTAGGTAGGTATTGGATGTGATTGTTATAACTTTTTATTTTTTATTATCCTTTGCGTCGACATAACTTTCTTTATTTTTAGTTATATGTATAATTTATTTTTTAAGTACATACCTACTAGCTATGTTTAAGTTTCCCCAGGTGTCACAGTCACAGTTGTTTGTTAATCTATTAAATAAAGTTACTGCTATATTTTTTATAGTTTCAATTATTTTTAGTGTATGAAACGGTTGGAAATGCTCTCATGTAAGTAAATAAAACGTGAAAAAAATACCTGCTTAGGCGGGAACCATACCTAGCTACGCCTTCCGCTATCTGGGCGTTACCTATCACAATTAAAATTATTATTTAAGTATTATTATTACTATTACTGGCCTGTTGGCGCAATGGCAGCGATCCTGCCTTTAGCGCCGGAGGTCGTGGGTTCGATCCCCACACTTGACAAATATTTGTGTGACAAACATTTGTATTTGTTGTGTGTCTGGGTGTTATTATCTATTTAAGTATGTATTTAGAAATATTTAAGTATGTTTATCAGTCTCTGACGCCCATATTACAAGCTCTGCTTAGTTTGGGGTCAGATGATCTTGGTGTGAATTGTCCCAGATATTTATTTATTTATTTATAATAAATAATGAAAAAAATCGTGTAAGCTTTTGGTACTATATTCTATTTTTTACAACATCGTCAATTCAAAATCGTTAAGGCAAAATCCTCAGTCTGCATATCATCTATTTAAACAACTAAATAAAAAGAAAATAAAAAATATATCGCAAAAACACCAATCTAGTGATAAGTCTGTAAATGCCCTTAGTTTCCGATGTTAGTACTGGAAATTGAATAATATATGTAAGAGAAGATATTTATGAGTACTATGGACGCTTAGATACCAATGGACGGTTTCGAAGCGAACAATATAAAAGATCCTTGTAATCGTGTATATACAGGGTGTCCCAAAAAGAAGTGTCAAGCGGAAGCCCACAGAAAGAGCACCTCTTGGGGTTTCAGAATCACCCCCATGTATGCTCCGCGATTGTTCATAGTTTTCGAGTTATGTTTTTTTTTCTGAATTTCTGAGAATTTCGGACCTAAAAGTTTAAATTTTTTATTTTTTAAAAAGTAGAAGACTTTTCAAATTTTTTCTTTGCCCAACTGAATCATCATTAATTGCACTTTGATGCATAAAATAATCAGCTTCATAACTTTGACCAAAATTATCAAAATGTTGGTATAAAACCAAAAATGTACGCTTAATGAATAAAGACTTAAATTTTCAACTTTAAATTAAAAATCTAAGCGGGTAACTGTATGGTTTCTAAGTAAAGCTCAAAAATGCTCCAGAATCTCAGCTTTCATAATCATTACAAAACAGAAGTATTTAATGGGCTACTTTGGCTAAGAAATTAGTCATCAGATTAATAAATGTTTTTTGGCCATGTTATCATTCCTGAAGTTCATTAATTTGTTAAATAACCAAAAATTACTGCAGGAAAGTTGAATAAAACCTTTTCTCGCAGATAATCACTGTCACTTTGAAGCAAGGTGTCAGAACCCCTATCAGATTCCGTCTTGATAAAATTTGACAGCGGCGCCTGGTAAGGGGTTATGGACTTTGAGTGCGATTACGATTTAGTTTTGTGTGGATACTGGACTTCGACTAATTTGGCTTTCTCAACGAACTTTCGAGCCCATTCGTTTGGTGAGATTCCTTTCACATCACGTGATTATGCTCTTAAGCATTACTTTTATGGCTTTGCAAGAGGAAACGCTTCTGCAGCAGCCAGATTGTATAGGGAGCAAGTACAAAATGGAGGTGGACCTCAACCCGAAACTTGGCCTGATCATCGCATGATTTTAAGAGTGCATAACTCTTAAGATAAGATAAGATAATAACTTACTGTCAGAACTGTGTTACATTGTTGTTACATAGATATTAGAATCAACAGTTTGCCCATTGCGGACATACAATATAGATTGGTAAAATAACAAATTAATAATATTAACAATCACGTGAAATCGTAAAATTCTTTTAAATTATAAAAACATTTTGTCAATAGCCAATTTTTTAATGTCTTTTTGAATTGTGGACCGTCCAAAGCTTTAATAGAATTTGGTAACTTATTAAAGATTCTGATACCCATTATAAAAGTACTCTTCCCATAAATATAACTTGATGATTGAGCCAAATGAATGTCATGCTTATATTGAGACCGTAAATTATTTTTTGTGTTACTTTTCCTATTAAAGAATTGTTCATGTCCTTTTACAAATACACAGATTTCTAATATATATACACGTCAAAGTTAAAAAAAATCCGTCCTTAAATACGACTCGCAATGTTTCACATTGTTTAATATTGTGAATGATTCTTAGACACCTTTTCTGCAGTATAAAAGTAGACTCAGCATTTACAGAATTGCCCCAAAATATTATTCCATATGTCAGGAGAGGATAGACATATCCGTAATATGCATTTTTTGCTATTTCTATTGAGGCCACACTTACGAGTATTGATATGGCATAGCAACTACTGGATATTCGTTTATTTACTTTCTCTGTGTGAGATTTCCAGTTTAAGTGAGCATCCAAGATAACACCTAAGAATTTAAAATCAGCAACCTGTTCAATTTGTGTCGTGCCAACAGCTATATCTATATTGAGTGGATGTTTTTTATAGTTCCGAAATTCTAGTATTTTAGTTTTTGCCAAATTTACCCTTAGATTGATAGATGCCAGCCATTCCACTACTCTATTTAATGTACTGTGAATTGTGTACACGAAGCTCTCATCATTTAATTTTTCTTTAGATAAAAATATAGTAGCATCATCGGCAAACATGACACATAGGTGATTGGCTATTAAGGGAAACTCGTTGACGTAAATCAAGAACAAAAGTGGTCCTAGTATGCTACCTTGCGGTACACCCAGGGTTATGGTTTCCCAATTTGACTGCACTTTTAACATTGTCCTAGTATTTTTATCATACGTATCCAATATAGTTGCTTGTTGTCTATCTGTTAATTAAGATTGCATGAGTTTCAAAGCAATTCCGCGAAACCCAATATTTTCAAGTTGCTTTATCAATTTTCCATGTACAACGCAGTCAAATGCCTTTGACAAGTCCAAAAACAGTCCAATACATGTATTTTTCTTGTCTATGTGAACACAAATTTCTTTTAGAATTTTAAATATAGCGAAAGTTGTGTTTTTTTACTTTTTGAAATCCAAATTGATTCGAGTTTATAATATTGTATTTTTTCAAAAACGAAATAATCTTATTATATTATTATAAGACAGAGAAGTTTGGGAGTAATACAATCGGCCTGTAATTATTCATATCACTTTTGGATCCTTTTTTATGCAGAGGTATGTATAATCATAAATATTCATGAAATTTAAATGTAAAATATATTTTTTAAAGATTTCTAAGTGCTCTTCCTCTTGGACGCCACTGTGAGAGGTCGTGTGCGCGTGAGTCCGTCTGTTTTTGTTTTAAATATTTAAAATTTTGTACGAAAATAATATTCGCGCTGCCTTGATTTGAACTTGCGTCTCGGTGAGTGGAGTGCGGGTGCCGGACCGATCGGCCACCGAAGCGATAACACGATCTGTCGAAATTAAATGTCCTACTTGGTTGCGCACAGTGCTACAGCTACGAGTGACGACTACGGAAGCAGCTGCTACGAGTCTGCGAGTCTACGCACTACATGACGAACTGTTCTATGTGCTACGGCCCTAATATTCACTGCGTTTCGCGTGCTGTACTCTGTGTCATTCCATAAAGTGCTTCACTATGCCTAATTTGGTGCGTTCCCCACTGCTCAACAAGTCTCATAGCATGTCAGAGTCCGACGTTGCAAATGTGGATCCCAGAAATTGCAATTTTACGTTTGATGATACTAACGTTACACAGAGGGAGGGTAAGCGTCCACGGATGTCGGACACTGTCATAGAATCTGAGAAAAGTGACATTCGTACGATAATCCGAGATGAACTCCGCGACTTCCTGGAGTCTTTTCAGACGCAGCTAAACTCACGATTAGATGCCCAAAACTCACGATTAGATACCCAAAACTCACGATTAGATGCCATAGAGCAACACATATTAGACATTAAAGACACGAACACCAACATAGAAAGCACGGTATCATTCCTCGCCTCGCAGAACGACGAGTTTAAAAGAAGGATAGAACACCTGGAAAGCCAAAAAAAGATGGACAAGGAACACATAACTATCTTGGAGCAAAGACTAGAGGATATTCAAAGAGAAAGCAGAAAGGCCAATTTCGAAATCAAAAATGTACCTAGAGTGAACGAAGAAACGAGAGAAACCCTGATTGGGATGGTGAAGACCCTATCAACAACTGTTGGCTGCAAACTAGATGAGGGACATATCACAGACATTTATAGAATTAAAGGAAAGAAGGGTGCAAAAAGTGACCCGCCTATCATTGTCGAGACCTCATCCGCGATTCTGAAAACGGAACTTTTAACTTTGTGTAAAAACTTCAATAGGAGAACTGAAGAAAAGCTCTGTGCTAAACATCTTGGATTCAAGAACAATGGAGATGACCCTATCTTTGTTTCGGAGCAACTAACCATCAAGGGTGCCCGGTTATTTTTCTTGGCACGAGAACTTGCTAAGACAAACAAGTATAAGTATTGCTGGACTGCATTTGGCCGGGTGTACCTGCGCGAGCATGATACGTCTCCCGTCATTACAGCAACCAGTGAAGCCCAAGTAAACAGCTTGATGCAGAAAATCTGACTATGCAGGCCTTACGTGGCAGGAATGAGGGAGTTATTTTGCTCACTAGTGCTTATTGCTTGTCTTTATTATTTGTTTGAAGATTTAACTTTGTTAAGATTATTTACAATTTACTCACTACAAAATATGTACATACACACACACACAAACACATTTACTGAACACATTTTAATTTTATTTATAAAAGGTCAAATAGCGCTCACAACACGAAACAGTAGGTTTATTGACATTGGTTTGAAGGTAGAAATAATACTCAGCTCGTTTAACAAGAGAAATTATGAATAATTTACTTAATAATTTGCAAGTAGTGGACGAAATTGAAATCGCTCAATCAAAAGTAGACCAATTTCAAAACTTCAACAATATACTGCATTACGTTAAACCGACAGACTTCACTATTATCGCACAAAACATCGGTAGTGTATATAAAAACCTTGATAGTTTATGTGCATCTTTGTCTAGTTTTAACTTTAAAGTTGATTTGCTGGTTTTAAGTGAATGTTGGCTTGATACCGGTAAACCGATTCCTAACTTAAATGGTTATATATCATTTTCAACTACAAATCATCTTAATCATTGTGATGGAGTGGTTGTTTATCTGCAAAGCTTACACAAAAGTAGCATCAAGGAAATAACATTGAGAGATGCATCATGCTTGCAGCTAACCTTGTCTAATTACACAATCCTTTGTATTTATCGCTCGCCTTCAAACTCAAATGCTAGTAACTTTATTGACTCTTTAAGCGCTCATTTGGACAGTATGAAACACCATAAAAATATAATTATGACTGGTGACATAAATATAAATATCAACTTTACTGAACAACGAACCGAAAGAACAGAGGAGCGTACGAATAGACTGTCATATCTTAATATGCTTACTATGCATGGCCTCCTTCCAGGCCACGTACTGCCCACGAGAGATCGTGCTTGCCTGGATCACTTCATGTTAAAATTTAATAGTTATGTGCATTTGGCGTCCATCATAGTATTTGACAGCACTATAACTGACCACCGTATGATATTTCTAAGGTTAAACATTACAACGAAACCTGAAGTACATAGAACAAAATATAAAACTAAAACTAATATAAACTATGAAAAAGCAATCATGAGCTTAGAGGAGAGTAATCTAGATAATCTCATCACATATAATAATCCTGCAGAACTGACAAATACCCTCATAACCAAATTACAACAATGTCTTCTTGTTAACTCTAAACCAAAACGTATAGGCTCCAAAGATCGTTTGATTAAGCCGTGGATTACGCCAGGTATATTAAAATGTATCCGTATTAGGAATGATATGCAGCGGAAGTTGCGTGCGGATCCATTCAATGAAATCTTAAAAATTACTTACAGAAGATACCGTAACTTTTGCGTTAACTTAATAAGAAAATTGAAGATCCAGTATGAATGGGAACTCTTAGCAAAAAATAAAAGAACTTCAAGAACTCTATGGCAAACTCAAATCGAAACACAAATAAATCAAGTAACTTGGAGCTGCTGGATTCCCAGGATACCCCACTATTATCGGTTGACCATGTGAATGTGTACTTTGCAAACATAGGCAAAACTCTAGTTCAAAAAATTTCATCAGGTTTGACTTTGCAGAAGGGTTGTAATTTTAATCAGTCCTTTGGCTCACCAGTCGCGTCTTTTGCTTTTTTGAGGACTGATCCTGAAGAGGTTTACAAGATCCTGATGAGCTTAAAATCTGAAAGTGCACCGGGATGGGACAACGTACCCACTCGATTTTTGAAATTAGCAAATAAATTGGTAGTGCCAATAATTTCACATCTGGCAAATCTATGTTTTGAGACGGGGATCTTTCCAGCAGCATTAAAAAAGGCAATGATTACACCAGTGTATAAGAATGGAGACAAAAGCGACGTATCGAACTATAGGCCAATCTCAGTTTTAACAACCATATCTAAAGTAGTAGAGAAGTTAGTAAATAAAAGACTCGTTAATTATTTACACAAAATTGATTTTCTCTCAAAATCACAATACGGCTTTCGGCAAAATCTCTCGACTGAAGACGCAGTTACAGCATTAACATCTTATATTGTAAATAGTGTGGATAGAGGACAGAAATGTATTGCCGTGTTTTTAGACTTAAAAAAAGCCTTCGATACAGTCTCTGTACCCATTCTTATGCAAAGGCTGCAAAACATTGGCGTTAGAGGAGTTGCCCTGTCATTATTTGCAGACTATCTTAACGAGCGTAAACAACAAGTCAAAATAGACCAATATATTAGTAGCGAAAGCAGCGTGACGTATGGTGTTCCGCAGGGCAGTATTCTAGGGCCAACCTTATTTTTGATCTACATAAACAGTCTCTGTAATATGAAAATCAACTCAGGAAGTGTCTTCTCATATGCAGATGATACTGCCATTGTTTTTGTTGGAAATACGTGGGATTCTGTACGCCTTTCTGCAGAGGCAGGACTTGCGGAGATCGGTAACTGGTTACAGGAAAACCTCCTGACATTAAATAGAGAAAAAACTAATTATATTGCATTTTCAAATTATAACACATCGCAACCTGACAATAATTTTAAAGTTCTTATCCATTATTGTAACGATCGAAACATGACGTGCTCATGCAGGGCTATCAACAAGGTGACATATACCAAATATCTAGGCGTTATGGTTGACCAGAGGCTTTCTTGGCATGCCCAAATTGAGTTAATGGCGGGAAGAACAAGAAAACTAATGTGGATTTTCAAAAAGCTCCGACATATTGCTCATAAAAGGCTATTGAAACAAATATACATTGCACTGGCTCAGTCGCTATTGGTCTACTGTATTCCAGTCTGGGGAGGGGCTAGTAAGATTAAATTTCTTGAACTAGAGAGAGCGCAAAGGGCACTCTCAAAAGTAATTAACTTTAAGCCGTACAGATTTCCTACAGAAAGCTTATATAAAATGAGTGACACTTTGTCGGTTCGGCAGCTATATTTGCTCAATATAATCTTGAAAGCTCATAGAACTTTGCCATACGATCCTTCTACATTATCCAGAAGACGTAAACATAACATGGCTCCAACTGCTAGAATTAAGACAGGACTAGGAGACAGCTAATGGCACGGTCTGCACTATTGTACAACAAGGTAAACAAAATTTTGAACATTTATCCTATGAATAACTATACTTGTAAAACAAATCTTACAGCATTGCTAAAATCATGGAGTTACGACAAAACTGAGGCATTTCTGGAAAATAATAAATAATAAAAAAAAAATTATTAATTGAAAGTAACAAAAGAAAAGAGAATTGAACTGAACGCTATTTGTTTGCTTCGTATTGTTTTAAACTAAACTACATTTTAAATGATTCCAATGATCGACACTTTAAGGAGATAGTGGGCTTCTTAATAAGATTAAAGGTCATTTAGTCATCTTTAAACCAAAAATAACGATTGAGTATGGTAAGGTATATTCTTGAGATAAGAATAGGAAGTATTATTTTTATTAACTATACACGGACTAAAAAAAAATCCCAAAAAATGGAAAAGTATATAAATCTCCAATCATCGACACCGAATCTCCAGTAGTCAACACCCAGTCATCGACAGCTGCCACTTACCGACACCCAGTTAACGACTGTTGACTATAATGTGTATATATGCTTTACTTGTTACTGTTGATGGAATTTTCTCTCGTTTCATTCTCTTATTACTAACCATGCAATTTTCCGGCCAAAACAAACTCCTCTTAAAAGGAGACGGAACAATCACTCCTAAAACTTTTTCTAAAGACTTTTGTGGTGTTGTGTATTGTGGTTCCATAGTACCAATGATAGGTTGTAGAGATAGGTTATTTCCTATTACTTCAGGGAAACTGGATGAAGATGAACGATTCGGTGGTGGAAGTGCTTGATCGAGTATTGTATTAACTGTGGAGTTATTATCAGATTGTTGCCTTTGAAGATCTCCTGTTACATCAGCTGAATCAGTGGGTGAAGTAAGTTCCGGTATTAAAACAGATTGGTTAACAGTATCAGTCTTGGGGATATCGTTAGGTTGTTGCATTAGAGGATGTTTAGATAAATCGGTTGGTAAAAAACGTTCCGGCGGTGAAAGAGATTGGGTAACAGCATCATGCCTGACGTTACAGTTTAGTTGTTGAGGAAGATATTCTACTATTACTTTAGGCAAATTAGTTGACGATATGGACACAGATGGAAATGTTTCATCATCAGTGTTGACTGTTTTTGCTACAGGCAAACTGGGAGTCACGCCAATGTTATCATCTACTGACTTCTTCGAGTTATTTGCTGATGAATCAGTTTCTATTAAGTCATTGGAATTGCTATCTTTTGGTGGATTTTCCGTCTGCATGCTGTTGAAGTACATTTCTTCAGGTTCTGTAGGCACAGCTTCACGGGCATCTGGTGGTATAACCATTGCTTCATTGGTTACAATAACATCGTTTGTTTGAACAGTGGTTACATCATTTGACGGATACCTGGCCTGTTCCAATGTGTCTGATGTTGTCGGAGCATTCGCCGAACTTGAATGACACAACGCGTCTTCGGATTTGTTTTTGGCCCAAATCAAATACAAAGCCTCGTCTTCAGCAAGGATTTCTCTTTCCAGTGTGTTTCTATTTTCAAAGTATAATTTATTGAATTGTTGTAACTTTTGAGCTGAGAACACGTTTTCACGTTCTAAATACTTCATAAACTCTTTCTGCATTGGATTGGTTTTAGTTGTGGTTTCTATTTCGGTTTTAGATATTCTAGACATAGCGATGTAATCAGGTCCAAATGGAAAAAGACCCCCCGCTCGGAATCCGTTTTGGATACAATCTTGTGTTACATTTGTGAGTGCTTTTTGCAACACTGGGGCAAAGTTCTCTTTTCGAAGAATTTTGCCCAGGTTCTCCATTTTCCATTGCGTTACGGCTTTTTTCCAATGAGCTTTGAGTGGTCTGAATACTGACAAGTCCATCGGTTGTAGAAGATGCGTAGAATTTGGGTACAAAGCAACGACTACAATACCATTTTCGGAGCAAAAATTTGATAAATGAAGCGTCAGGTGTGATTTGTGGCCATCCACAAAAAACAAGATCGGTTTTTCAATATTATTTTGCTGTAACCAAGGGTTGAAGACATTAGTCATATATTCATAGAATGTGCGTATCTCGAACTCTTGACAAGTTGTCTGGTACTTGTTGTGTCAAGTTTGGATGTCTCTTCATGAACGACTGAAACCACTTCTTGCTGGGCCTACTGTTTGTAAAAGGATTTGGTCTGTTTTGGTCAATTATAATTTTTTGCACACTGTCTAATAGCGAATCTTTTGTCAATGGAATATGTCTTTCATATAAAGCTAATATCCACTTTTCCAAAATGTCTTCCTCCCCTTTAGTTAAAACTGTGCTCGGCCCCATAGTGCAACCCATTGTTGTTTTTCCCGAAATTTTATCATGGAGCGTAATCCTAGGTACTCCGAAACGTTTCGCAGCAACTGCAATCTCTTCGCCATTTTTAACAGCTTCTACATCTTTTTCTAACTGCCCGGGAGAATATTTTTTTCTCGGAACCATCTGTAAGAACCAATCATCGACATATATTATTCCCCAATAATCGACACTTGTCGATTACTGGTAGCTCGACCATGATTAGTTTACTCCAAATATCTACTAAATGCGCAAAGTAATAAGAACAATATTCGGTTGTCAAATGAAAAATGTTTTAAAAAATTATTATCGACACGTGTCGATTATTGGAAAAGTCAGTTTGTGAAAACCAGTGATCGACACCAACATTTTACTAATATCAAAATAACTTTAAAATTTCGTTATAACAAAAATAGATCCTATAGTTCTTATAGTAACCCGTGAAAAAGATAAAATTCAAATAAGTTACATTACAGTAGTGTAATTAACAAAAAACGTACTCACTTCCTTAAGGATTTCAGTAAGAAATGTTGTTATTTTCACCGGTACTCCAGCCGCAATCAGTTGTTATACCGCCATTTTCAAAACAAAATGGCGGATTTTTCTTAAATGTCAATGGGAGGCAGTCAAAAGTGTGCTATCTATGGAACAGTGTTGCCATATTAAGAAATCGATTTCTTACTCTTATTTTATTGAATCAAAAAATAAAGTGTCGGTCATTGGTTCTTGTCGGTCATTGGTGCCACTACGTTATATATATATATATATATATATATATATATATATATATATTAAATTGTGTATATATATTAAATATTAAATAAATTGGTTACACCCACAAGCCCAAACACACACACACACACACCCACGCACACACGAGCACTCACGAACTATTAGCATTATTGTTCGTTTAATACTTATTACTTTTACATAACCAATAATTTATAGACTGAAAATATACTATAATAATAGGTATCACTCATGTATTAAATCTGTATGGAGAGCGGGGTTTTTCTAACACAAGTATTTTATTACTTAAGCGCCGACCCAAGCACATTAGCGCCATTTTTTTTGATGACGGGACAACTCAAGGGTTAAAAGAAAGCCTCAATCGAAATTGAGATATGTAAAAACTTGATACTGAATAAAGAATTTGTATTGTACTTGTATTGTATTCTAAGTACTTTACAGGATTTCTGTTACAAATGTAGCAAAACTTTTCGTCGAAGCTCTTGTTTGAGGGGACTAAGATAATTTGACAATTAGTATGGTCGGACAGACCAACGTCCAATACATTCACGTCGTATTTTTTGACATTTGTAAAGATATTGTCAATACAGGTTTGAGAGTGTGAAGTAATTCTGGTGGGCTTGTCTATTGTTGGATGTAACTTGAAAGATCTGAAAATATTGAGAAAGGCTTGACTTTTGGGGTTCTTTTCTAGTAAGTTAACATTAAAGTCTCCCAGAACAAATACGCTTTTGAAACTGTTTCGTGGTCTTATTGTAAACTTGTGCAGTAAATATTCCATCTTGTTTAAGAAGATTTCTAGATTGCCATCCGGTGACCTGTATACACACACTATCAAAAAGCTTAGACCGGATATGACAGTACCACAGCACTCAAAATGGCTTTACATAGACATCTCTGAAATCGACCGAATTTCACGGCAATCGATCGCATTCCTAACATAGACAGCAACACCTCCGCATTTCGTCCGTTTTCTACAGAAATCAGCTACTTTTTTATAGCCATCTATTTGTAAAATATCTACTTCATCGTCTTTTAAAAAAGTCTCACTGAAGCAACAAAGATCTGGCCTCTTATCTTTTATAAATATTTCTATCTGACCTACTTTTGATCTAATGATTTGTGTGTTTAAGTGTAGAATTTTAATTTTTTTTTCGTTGTTCACGAAATAAATCCGATCGACTGTCGGTGCTCTTTTCTACATTTTTAGGTTTTTCAGTTCGGTTCGTAGTGTTAGTACCATTGTATTTCGAATATATCGGGTCATTAATAATTTGATCAGCTGCTTTAAAATATTGTGTTATTTCTGTTTATACTGGTAATTTTTGTATTTTGAGTGCCTTTTTGTATGTTTTTTTGCTATGGTTTGCATAATTACTTTTGTAGTGAATAGCAAGAATTTCTCTTAAAATCAATCTACACATGTGCAGTCTCCAATTCGTGCCCAGGTCATCATACAGTAGCGGTACAAATAATAATAATAATAATAATAAAATAATAAGTTTTTTACCGTCTGCCAGGTATAAAACTTTGAGACAATTTTTATGGCAGACGTCCGTCGTCTCAAGCAATTACCCAGTAATCCAGTCCACCGAATGTACATACCCATAGCCCAATTTTTATTGTTTTCTTCATATTGTTCAATAGTTCATGCATCTGCCGGGTGTTGTCTTTAGGTAGATTTTCAATATTTATCTAGAGACAAAACCCGGCAGATGTACCCATTGCAAACTAGAGTAAATGGTACGAAAAGGCCTCTACGTGTTGGCTTCGGCCCCACGCAAGCCTCAAAGGACCGGGTCCCTATGGGCCCGTGAATTTAATCCTACCAACATAATAATAATAAATTTATTTATTTTCTCCCACATTAAAGAAAACATTAAAACAGAACTTATTCATAAATCTTAAGATTAAAACAAAAGAAAAAAATTTAAAACTTACTAGTACAGTACAGCAATAGATTTAGGATAAGTTGTGTTTACGAGTAGTTCATTTACAATCTTAGCGGGAGACAGGTACTCCAAACTAGGTTTCCCTGTGCTATGGATTACCTGGCCCCGACCTCTTAGTAGGTTACAAACAGGAAGAAGTATACAAAATTATTAAAATAAACAAAAACTAAGTTATTAACTAAGGTACTAAGTATTTTAAAAAACAAAATTAACAATTTTTTTTTTTTTACATTTAATTTAACGCCAGACAAGTAGTATTTATTAATATGTCAAAACCAGTATCGCATTATTATATGTAGTAGTGTGGTAAGTGTACAACTGAAATTGTCGTATGTATAGGTATGTAGGTATGTATGATAGATAACCACAGATGTTTAAAGCAGAGCATTAGCCGGATTAAGTCGAAATCAGATCATTATCATTTTATGTTCTTTTTTTCCTGTGATGCGAGAAATCTGTTCAGTCTTTATTTTAGAATGGTTAACAGTTGCTCCGTTTGGTTATAATCGAGATCAGTCAGCCAGTCAGTAACCTTCTTTTTGCATTCTAGTTTAGAAACGTTCAAAATGGATAGGATCCCATTGGCTTTATTGTATAATCTAGGTCCTCTGAAAAAGAAAAAGTTTTGGGCAAATGTAGAACGGGTCGAAAAAGTTGAGCAGACTTTATAATAGTTCCTTTTGGTCTTATAAGCTGGATTAGACGTTGAAATAACAGTTGAATGCTGTTGCATGATTACCGATAGTATATATAATTTTCGTACTGTTAAAACTGCTGCCTCACGGTAGAGGTTTATTGTTGGGAAGAGGAATGGCTTTGATAAACATATCTTCAGGATAAGTCTCTGGGCTCTCTCAATCTCAACCATACAAGTTTTATTTGAGCCTCCCCACACAAGAATACAATATGTCAAGATGGATTGGCAAAGTGATTGGTAGATTGATTTTAGGAGCTCCCAGTCCGCGGAATACCTCAAGTTTTTGAAAATGTATACGAGTTTCCTAGTTTTTTTGCTTAGGTTATGTATGTGTTCTTTGAAGTTAAGGTTTCTGTCAACTATAACTCCCAAATATCGTATAGAATTGGTTTCCTCTATTTCAGGACACTTACAGACATCGTCGCCTGAGGCGTCACAGGAATGAGCAACAATTTGGTATTTATGCGATTTCAGAGTTGAATTACGCATCGAAAACAAAATGTATTTGGTCTTTTCTGCATTTAATGTAAGAGAATTTTGTGCAAGCCATTTGCAAACTATACTGAAACCATCCTGTGCAAATCCTATAACTTCATCCCATGTATTGCCTTAAAAGGTTAGGGTAGTGTCATCAGCATACGATACTATTTTGCAGTTTGCCAATTTAAGTTCACAGAGACCATTAATATAGCATAAAAATAGAGTAGGACCGAGTATGCTGCCTTGGGGCACCCCAGTGTTAATAGGTTTTTCATCACTCAAAACATCTCCTATCTTAACTCGTTGTGCACGGTTTTGCATGTAGTCTTCGAGTAGAAGTAGTTGTGATTCCCTGACACCCATTTTCTCTAATTTTGATACTAACTTATTACTAACGACGGTATCAAAAGCTTTAGCGAAATCAATAAATATAGTTAGACATTTATGACCGTTATCAAGTTTTTGTGCAATGAAGTCTGCAAAATCGTGTACTGCATGAGTCGTTGATTTTCCCTTTCTAAAACCGTATTGAGCTTCAGAGAGTTGTTTCTTTTTCTCCAGAAATTGTATAAGCCTGTTATTTATAATTCTCTCCAAAAGCTTTGAGATGGATGGAAGTAAGGAAATCGGACGATACTTGGAAATAGAGTCTCTCTTACCCTTTTTGAATATTGGCACCACCAATGATTTCTTTAAAGAGAGCGGAAATACACTATGCTGAAGGCATTTATTAAAAATAAAGGCAAGCAAAGGAACAATATGAGTCTTTAAAGACTTTAGTACTTTGGAAGAAATACCATCCCAGCCAGCACAGTTACTATCCTTAAGATTTTGTATTAGAGTGGCAACTTCCTTCTCATTAGTTTCCAAAAGAACAAACGAGTCCAAATTAGGAGATTCATTGGTGATGGAACATGGCAACAAATGTGCTATTATTAAATTGAGAGCATGCTAATCGTACACTATCATTTTGCTTAGATACATTCAATGCTTGATTTTCATATATTTCGCAAATCAACACGGCAAACACTGCCAGAAGTGACAAATAATAATGTAAAAATGATTGAAAACGAAAAGGGTTTCGGTCATTTGATCCCACTAAAACTACGACATAATCACTGTTTGTAAATTCTTTGCAAATAATGCTACATGAAGACAAAACTTGATCAATATGGGCATTAGGTTTTACAATGGCAGTTACCTGATAATGATTCCCTATTATATTTTGTAGAGTATTACGGATACCTTTTCCATTCTGATCACTAAATTTTACAACCTTGTTTTTGGTAGTGATGTTTACGTCTATCTTTTCTTCCATTGTTTCTACAGGTACAACAACAGGAATTCCTTTATCATGAGCATCGTTATGTCCAGTCATTGATTCACGCTTGCCGTCTTTAGGAGCCTCCGGTGTAACTATGTCTTTGAATCCAGTTATTTTTTGTGAGTGTTTTTTCTCCTCATTCGATTGATTCAGATGACTTAAATTAAATTGAGTTTTGTTGAGGTTCTTCCGTTCTCTATCACTTCTGTCCAATGTTGGATATGATCGACAAATATGAGTTAGTTTGGTCGTTTTTTTCTCATAGTCAATTATTTGTTTCTTCCATTAATACGTTTTCAATTTCTTTTTCGACAATTTGTAAGGTACTTTCTAAATTCGCAATTTTCAATTTTAGTTCATCAAATTCTTCTCTCATGCTGTAACCTGTTTCAGGACAGCTCCTATTTAATTGGGATTGTTCTATAACTGAGCATTCATCATCATCTAAGTGTAATGATACGTGATGCGTGTTCTCTGTTGATATATTTATTTTTTAGTTTATTTCGTTGTGTAACAAAATTTTGAGGTGTAGACGTAATTTTTGTAGAGACCATGGTTGAAGATGATGGGGTATTTTGTTCCCGTTTTTTTATAATGCACTTTTCACATTCCCAGTCATAGCTGGTTTTTGTCTCATGAAATTAAATAATTTTTCGGAAATTTTGGTGCAAGCAATATGATGTTTCTTTTTGCATTGTGAGCATGTTAACATGAGTCTGTCTTATATAATTTTGTTACATTTCGCACATTTATTAGCCATCGGAATACCTTATGTCCGTTGCTCCCGTGTAAGTGTCCGCGTAAGTGTCCGTTCTGCACGTGTGTCGCCAGCCGCCGGCCGCCCGGTCACTGTTGCTCGGTGCGCGTGACTCACCAGCAGGTCACTCGACGCGTAGCAGTGCGAAGTGTTAAAATAAGTAGGTACGTTGGTTGTTGTTTTTTATATAATATAAATAAATATAAATATCCCTGGACATTATTCCACACAGCGCCATCTAGCCCCAAAGTAAGCTAATTAAAGCTTGTGTTATGGGATACTAGACAACGGATAAACATACTTAAATACATTTTCTTTTTGTAAATACATACTTATTATACATAGGAGACACCCAGACCAGTACATTATTAGTACAGTTTTGAATTTA
The DNA here is from genome assembly GCA_947369235.1 of Udea olivalis. NCBI lineage: Eukaryota > Metazoa > Arthropoda > Insecta > Lepidoptera > Crambidae > Udea > Udea olivalis. The sequence goes on from OX376355.1 coordinate 10,449,035, forward strand.
TCTTCGTAATAATTCAAAAAGTATCGCGTTGTTTATAAAACTGTTTACACCATTTTGTCGTTAGACTCAATGGCTACACTGTAGTATATTATGTTACTCAAAAAGTTAACTTTTTACTCAATTTATCAATTAAAGTTCGCGGAGAAAACAAATACGTGACTGCCCTTGACAAGCGCCGCGGCGTACGTCTTATCTTACATGGGAGGACATCAACCAGGTAGAAGACCAGGCCGTGTATCTCAAATGCATGACCCAGATAGTGTCGAATCAGTGCTCGAAGAAGTGGCAAGAGATTCATCAGTAAGTGTGAGAACAATACAACGTCGAACCGAATTCCAAAATCACTGGCACATCGCATACTCCAACAAGAGGGTTTCCACCCATATCATATTCAAAAAGTTCAGCAGCTTAAGCCCGCAGACTATCCGAGAAGAGTAGCGTTTTGTCAGAAAATATTGCGGCGTCAAGCTGAAAACGAAAATTTAAAAAAATATATTTTATGGACCGATGAGTCACATTTTAAGAGATGTGGAATTTTCAACATACACAACTATCATTCTTGGAACATTGAAAATCCACACTTGACCCGGGAATCTAATTTCCAAGAACAATTCAGTGTCATCTTAAACGGACAGCTGATTGGTCCGTTCGAACTACCTGACCGACTAAACGGCGAGGCCTATTTGCATTTTCTACAACATAATCTCACCGACTTGTTAGGAGATGTTGACGTGTTAATATGATTTTTCAAAACGACGGCGCCCCATGCCATTTTGCGAGAATCGTCCGACAATATTTGTCTGAAAGATTTCCAGACAGGTGGATCGGCCGTGGAGGGCCCATTGCGTGGCCGCCACGGTCCCCCGACTTGAACCCAATTGATTTCTTCGTCTGGGGATATTACAAGGAATTGGTTTACGCCAAGGACATCAGCAACGTAGCCGAATTACGAATAAAATTGAGGCAAGCAGAAGAGACGATGAAAAACAATAGAATTTGTAGGGTACACCTTTAGCTGATTGATAAGTGAAAGAGGGTAGTAGTTGATATGTTATGAATTTATTGCTAAGACCACTTTGAACTAGTGAAAAATGATATTGATATGAGAACAATTGATATGAGCCGCGTCCGCCCTGATGTAGGTGAAAACGTGAACTAACTTTAAATTAAGGTGGATCGCGCGCATTGATCGATATTGTTGATTTAGCAGAATGCACGGTTGCACCGTACATGCCCCGGGCGAGAGATAAAGATGGTGATGGTAATGGAAATTTAATGAATTTTGTTAGTTATGCTACGTGATAATGACTTAAAAATATTAACAAAGTGATTCCATTTAATCTTAGATTTATATTAGTCATGATTATGATCGATATCACTCATGCGGAGAGTGGTGAAAATGGGCGAGGTGCCCTTATGAACACGCGCACTTTTCACTGGTACGACATTTTGTTTTTCACTAGCACTAATAACACTATCACTTGCACTTGCACTATTTACGTTGAACGAGTCCCTGGGGGCCTGGGGCTGGGTCCCCTGGCGCGGCGCTGCCGCACCAGGCGCGCGCGTCACCTGCCGGCGGCGCGCTGCCCGCACGCGTCTCCATGCGAGCGCAGCGAGCACTGCTCCAACTACTCCTACCAATATGTAGAGTATTACGTATTGGTGAACATCGTGATATGAGATTTGATCTAATTCTACTTGTTCATTTTTCATTTGCTTTATTCGATGGCCTAATTCTTCCAAGGTCGTCTGACGTTCTCTCTGCTGTTTGTCAGTATCTGATTCATTGATCTCAACCCTCTTGATGGGTATGGTCAAATTGATAATACTGTTTATTGCAGGTATGCCTATAAGAATTAAATCCGGTTTTGCAAGCATTTCATTGTTTTGACGATGATGCGAATGTATCATAAATGAGTCTCCCTTTAGTATGCAATCGGGCCCTATGGATAGGATGCCTGCCTTGCTGCCTTGCTCTGTGGTGACCTGACCACCACACATAAACCGCAAAGCGCATTTCTCACAACAATAAAATAAATATGTGTTTGTATTACTCAGCGCATTCCATGTGTTTTTGCAACTGTTTATGCTTACTTGACAGTTATTTGTGGAATGATTTCTAAAACACAGATTTTGATCACTTTGCATATGATAAATAGGACTTTGAAGCTCACAAAGGTTTGTGGAGTGATCAAAGTGAAGACATGACTGCACATCTGTTTCAGTCATTGGTAAGTATGAATCTCCTTGTATATTCATAGCTATGTAATCTGATATTGTCACTATGTTGATAAGATTACCGTCAATTTGTTTAGGAATAGGTATTATTTTTAAATGTCATAGCTCTCTCTGGTTAGTAGCGGGATTTTGATTTCAAATATAAGATATTCGTTTGTGATCTTCACTTTAACTCTCAGCTGATGGTATAGTTTTGATAATCTAAGTTATCCGAGCGATTAAACATAAGTACAAGAACCCGACCACAACCGTCGGGCAGTAGCCCACCAGACACAACACCCGTCTGGTCGGAGGATCCTCTCTTTTCGATGGTGGATGAGGAACTTCACACCCTGTTCCTCACACTCCCCAAACCTTGTTTTATTATAACGCATTGATTGATAGGGGAGACCTAGGAGAGTTGTGACAATTTTTACTTTAAGGGGCATATCTCGTTCAACAAACATTTCACAGTAATGACCCATGTGAATTAGTGTAGCACCGTTCCTTCCCTTTTCCGAAATAATGATCAAGATTTATTGAAGTTTATGGGTTACTGAGAAAATCAATACTTACAAACAAAGACTACTCCTTCTGTCACAACTCTACTATCACCGAGGTAAGCTGTGACAGGTACCGAGGACAGTAGTGACAGTGTTATATTTCGACTATTTGGTTATCAAAATACACTATTATATATATTAGTAAGCATATAGTATTTAAACATATTTATAGTACATAAAATACTAGAAAAAGAAGAACATTCTCGTAACAAGTAATTATATTTTATAAGTAATTAATGGCATTGTTTTGACATAAATCATATTGTAATCTGTCAATAAACTTAATCTTATCGGACAGACAATCATGGCAAATTGGCAAACGTATTGCAGGTCGTTTCCACTACAATCTACGTATGACCATCCTCTGCATTCTAGGCATTGGACCCAATGCTCATTCGGTCTCCAATAGGCTTCATGACAAAACAAGCAAAAACAATCATTTTCTTTGTTCTCTTCCTTTTGCCAGTCTTCTTAGATTTTTGGGGTTTCTTCTGTTCTTCACTTAAGACACGCTTTTTCACTTTGCTTGACTTTCTATTGGCTACTATAGCAAATATTTTATTCATAGTAGGTGTGTCACTAAGCACAGCAGATTAAATTTTGCGTCAGTTTGGTTGACTGTTACTTTCTTAGTGGGGCTTTTGGCAACGGCCTAACTGGTTCTGGCGAGAACATTTTAAACATAGTAGCAAGAGCATGGGCTGCAGACGTGGAGGCAACAGGTTCATTGGCATCATTGTTCAGAATTGATGAATTTCCAGGTGGCCTGGTCTGATCCCATGGAGTAATAGCTCTTGCTTCATCATTCTCAACAGTGCTAGTTTTAAGATTAGGAGTAACGATTCTTTCTTTTGGGTTGTCCACCATATCTGAGACGGATTGCTCAAGTTCTGGGTTTGGACGATCAGTGACTTGAATCAGCAGAAAATTGACTTCTCCAAATATGTCTGTGTTCACTGCCATGTTCCAGATGCAGCCAAACTAGCACTGATATTCCTTGCAGAGATAGCTACATCAAATGCTTCGCTATAGAAAAATGAAGTCAGTAAGGAGAGTTGTGACAGGCTGTCATAACTTGCCTAGGTGCTCAAAATGACGACTTAGTTTGAATAATAATTTACATTTTCTAAACACGATGCGAACACAAGAAATCAATGTAACGCTTCGAGATTTGAATAACCATACAAGTTAAGAAAAAATAAGTCAACAATGCACATGTTATAAGATAATAATAAATAATAAATTCGTTTATTTGCAAGAATACAAGTTCTAAAGGTCTTAAAATTATCTATGTATGTACATGTACTCAACCTGCACGCAGGTGTGCAAATTAATGTAATTAGGTTATGTCTCAATGTATTCAGTTAGTACTAAATATTCATATTAATCAATTTAATTAAGTATTAATTTATGTAAGTGATTTTATTTACTACATGTTATTTTATAATTCATTAATTCAGTCACGCTATAAAAACAATATTCCATTAGGCATGCAGTCAATTTAATTTTAAACCTTCTACCTTTCAAAGTTTTGATATCTTCCGGGATATTGTTAAACAGTGTGATACACATGTTAAAAACATTTTTTTCATAAATGTAAGTGGAACATTTAGGTTGATGTAATAGATTGACATACTGTGCTCTCAGTTTCCGGACTTTGACTTCAACGAGTTTTTGGAAGAACTCAGGGTGGGCCATCACAAAAGTGCAAACATTTTTTATGTACATGCAAGCCAGTGGTAAGATTTTTAACTCTTTAAATAAGGGTTTGCAGCTTACTCTAAACCATGTATTTGTTATGGCTAGAATACATCTTTTCTGGAGCTTAAACACTCTATCTATTTCCACAGAATTTCCCCATAAAGTTAGGCCGTAGTTGAGTACCGAGGAAACGTGACCATGATAAGCAGTGATTGCTGCTTCTATGGAAACAGTGTTTCTTAACTTTTTTAGGGCAAACACAAACCGGTCCAATCTTTTACAAATTGCGTCAATTTGAGTCTTCCAGTTTAAGTTCTTATCAATATGCAATCCCAAAAACTTAACAGCATCTGCCTTCTCAATTTGGTTACTATCGTGAGTTATCGTTAGCGGCAGTGGCCTTGTCTTATAAGAATGGAATTGCATAAACTGAGTTTTTGTTACATTTAAATTTAGGTCATTTTTATTCATCCATGTAATTATGTCATTAAGTGCATTATTTATACTAACTTCGTAAGTATCTTTATCTTCACCTTTAACAATGAGAGTCGTATCATCTGCGTACAGTATACATTTATGAGTTGTCGATTGTGGCAGGATATAATACAAGTTCAATCAAAATTATAAAGAAAAACTAACTTTTCGCATTTTTTTGTGCGCGGACATCTTAATTTCATAACCGCACCTTGTGCGCCGCCGGCGGGGACTGAGTCAAGTAGCACATCTTTAAAGCAACAAACAAATGCTGTTGCTAGCTCGCTAACCATTATAGGTAGGGAGAAATTGGCCTTGTCACAACTCACCTCTGTCACAACTTGCCTAGGTCTCCCCTACTTAAAAATAAGGTGAAATATTGGATTTTTAGCATATTTTTACCTTGAAACTGAAACAAACTTATATTTCGATAATGACTAGGTAGGATGCAATTTGGGTTATAAAAACAAAAAAAAAGAAACAACCAATTTTTTATTGTTTTAGTAACTTGTATTATGTACCCCCCGTGGCCCTTATTACAGCACGCATTCGATTTTTCATTAATCTTATCAATTTCACAATGAAGTGTTAGGGTATATTTTCCAATTCTATGGCCTGCTGCAGCTCTCGAAGGTTAGTGGGAGCAATGGATCTGGGCCTAACCCACCTTTCTAGGTCATCCCATAAATGTTCTATGGGATTTAAGTCAGGACTTCTTGCAGGCCAGTCCATTACCGCTATATTGACCTCCTCTAGGTAGCGAGTCACAACCGCAGCAACATGAGGTCTGGCATTGTCATGCTTTAGGAAGAAATTTTGCCCAATAAATCCTGCATATGCCAGGACATGTTCCTGAAAACGTAAAATACATAAGAAGGCTGATTGTCTCTTAATGGTCTCGATAGCTCGGTTGGAAGAGCAGCCACCCGGATTGTGGAAGACGGGTTCGTCCCGCTTGAGCCCTAAAATCACGTCGCATTTTTCTAGTTTCTGTCTTTGTGTGGAAAAAATTGCATTATTCAATATATGTGGTGTAGTTTTGTCCTATGAGAGTACTTATTAAAAAAATTTTGAGAATAAACCAATTTAAGAAATAAAAATACAAAAAAAATAACGATAACAACAAAATAGTACATAGTTACCCTAGGGGTGAAAGTAACTTATTTAGTCCCGAGACGGGGTTTGGCGCCCGCTTCCGGGCGCCAATAGTTCAAGGGACTAAATAAGTCTTTAACCCGAGGTAAACACTGTGCTTTTCATTACAAATACAAGGAAAGTAAAAATAAAAACATGAATTAGCTAAAGAAAAAATGAGTAAATTTGATTTTCCACTACCGCTTAAGCCTCTTCTCTTATAAAATCAGGCGTTAAATTCATATCAGAATCAGATGAACTCATTTTATAGGTACAAATCTCTGCTATACGTATAAACAAAAGTCTTCAAATCGAAAAAACAAATGATGATCGAATTGCCGCTTTCCCGCCTATTTTGTTTGTTTTTTTTTCTGTGGCCGGCCAGCCATAATTTTTTATTTTCATCATCGGAAAAATGGTAAATATTTTGCCCAAATCTAAGTTATTTTAAAGAAATTGTTAAAAACTAAATTAAAATAAAGTTATTTAAAAAATATATATTCTTTAATCAATACTTAACTTTAAGTTATTTCAATTTTACATCGTGGCTGTATAGAAAGTTGGAACATGGTTCAATAGATATGTGAAAAAGAATTAGTCTTTTTTAAATAATTTGACAGCTGTCAGTTGAAAGTGATTCTCCCTAGGGATGAAAAGTATTACTTTCATCCCGCTCCTCAGGCAACTTCAGACCTACTTTCAGAGTATGAGTAGTGAAAAAAAATCTATACTACACCTGCTCGGAAAGGTGATCGAAAACTTTATCCAATTTACGGTAGAAAGTACGTCATTGCTTATCGAACAAATATGCGAGGAGAAAACGCATCTGAGCGGGAGAGAAAAGTGTATGAAAATCCATTTCTTACGTGGTTTTTCTTTTTTAATTTTGGGTAAGACTGCGCCGGTAACCTAAATATCAAAAGCCAAAAAGTTTTTACAGTGAGTTTTTATCTCCAAGTTCGCAAAATGACACTGGCCACTAGCTGTGTGTCGGATGGTGTCGGGCTGGCAGTGCGACCCTGCGGCGGCAGGATAAACAATTTGAAAAAAGAACATGTGAAAATTGCAGACGCCATTGGCGCCATTTTCAATTTGTGTGTTGTTCGAGGATTCAGTTTTCGTAGAAAGTAAAATAAAACTATCAAAATGATAAGTAGATGATGAAGATTTTTTAACTCCGCCGCAGTTGAAGGAAACAGCAAAAATAATAAAGAAAGAAAAAGTGTTACATTAAGCTTCACTAACTGCTACAATTTCAATATAAATTTCAATTAGTAAAGATTTAGTTTTTTATTTTCCTCGTAGGTGTAGTATAAAGCACTATGTATCACTCGAGAGAAAGTGCGATTCCCGATCTCGGGTGTTTTAAAGCCCTCGCCCTGGACGGTAATCGGTCTCTTTCTCCTCTCGGTGAACAATGTACTATTAATCACCTATAACAAGCGGTCGTAGATCTTACATATTATTTTTTACAATAGTAATCGTATAGCAGCTTAGATACATTTTCATTATAGATTTGAACAGATAACGATAACTTTATTATTTTTTTGTAGTAATCAATGTTTGATTACCTATTGGTATCTAATATTTAAAACATCACAAAATTATTACGAATCATAACTGTTTACTGACTGAGGAGCCTATGCGATATCGAGCGGGGGATTATGCCTACAGTAACCATTTGACTGGTTAATAATGTTCGAGAATAATATGGTAACTTATTGTTTTTAAAGTTGTCTTATAAAAATGTAATAAATGGGAGAAAGCGCGGGAAACGTCTTTTTTCTGGATTTTATATAATTTTTATAATTAACTAATTAAAGGATCAGATAGGGTGTGAAGACAGTGTATATATTTTAGTTTATTTATTAGTTTTAAGTAGTTTTTTATTTGATCCAGAGTCTGGTAAGTCCTTTCTATCATCTTTTCTTGCGTGGAACCGGACGACCCAGGGGGCACAGTCCCACTGGTTGGCAATATTGTTACTATCAATGATAATGGTGAGACGGAGACGAATGCGGATGATACGGAAAGTTCGGTAAGTTTTCAATGAGGATCAATTCGACAAAGGGATATATCAATTTTGTATACCACATCAAAAACAATATAAATATCTGAGTGAATTTCTTTTTAAATTACTCAAATCCATCAAGAAATGACGAAGTTATTGAAGTTTTAAAAACACGCTTGGTTGGTGGCCCCCGCAGAACATGCGATGACGTCACGTGCCTCGATCGCCGGCCGCGACCCCTTATTCGTGCGTTACGCGTCGTCGGTTGTTTGCTCTAATCGTACGTGGCGTGGTGTGCTTTGTTATTATTTATGTGTTATAGTCGTTGTTTTATAGAGATTTTAATATACTCGTAGATAGGTAGGTAGAAAATATGGAAGTCGGATTTAAGTCCCAGGCAAGGCCCAGTCGGACAATCTCCTGAAGATTGATTCGTTTACGGTTGCAGAGTTTGTTGCATGCAGTGTGCAACTTTCGGTAACGACCTAAAAATATTTTACGACAGTGGAATCTACAACTCAGAATTGTACAGCAAGCAAAGAATTTGGTTCTCGCCACCTGATTTTTCTTAAAGTTATTAAGATTTCTACAAGCGGCACTTTAAAGTAACTGCACAGATATTCAACGCATGAATATGAATGACGTGCCGCCGAGAAAAAGTTTCGGTTTTTCCTTCAAGCATATTGTAAGGTTTTAGAAAATAAACAACTGATTTTTGCAATTAGATTTAATAATATAATATTTCTGATGACATTAATTGTTATTAACTATGAATATCTCAATTGGATGTGACGCCTGTCATCCAAGCTGTAAAAGATTATAAAAAAAAACAAAAGTCGAGTCCGAAACGTCGTGTGACACCGTCATGACTACCAGAAAAGACGGAATACGAAAACGGTGTATGGTGACGAGAATTGATGAGTGAACTCAGTTTATGTGAACAATAAAAGTATTGTACTGTGGTCAGTGTATAATTACCTTCTCTCATAGTCAGAAGTGGGATAGTGGCTCACTATTTAGAACGCAATGCCACGTATTCGCACACCCTCACCGACAGCCAAAAGAAAGTCTCGACAACGATGCCCCAAGAAAAGGAAGAAACGTTCACTATCTCACCGTCTGGTGACATCAGAAAGCGAAAGCCTGTCTAGTGACGAAAGCCTCAATAATGAGCAGTCGAAAATACGAGGCCGTTCATCTCGTCGCCGAAAACTGAGTGAGATCAGACTATCTCAGTATAGAACTTGCAAAACCAAGCACAAAAGGACGCGATCAAAATCACCAGCACACAAACGCAAGCGGGGCCGTAGCCGATCGCGGTCTCGAGTATCAAAACAAAAGCAACATAGAAGTCGATTGAGTTCGCCAACACAGCATCGTAGTCGCCGCGCGCAGTATGCTACGCGTCGCAGCGTGTCGCCGGGTAGTCCCCTGTCTGCGCACGAGGCAGGCGCTGCAGGTTTAGAGCAGCGTCGTGCATCTCACCGCCCGCGGTCACCGCGGCCAGATGAAAATCATAGCTCAGCAACTGCCTACCACTTGCCTGTGCAGACTACTAGCAGCCATATTCCAGAGCAGCTTCAACCAACACCACTGTCGCATCAAGGAGAAAACTCAAGGTTAGACTCTCGGATACAGACAAATAATACAGCATTGCATGATATTGTTAGCAACTTAGTTTCACACAGACAACCACGTTTTCACGTTAATGTTAAACCTACGTTTGACCCATCACTACCAGGTCATCGCATTGATTTATGGCTTAATAAAGTTAATCAATGTGCCACTATTTATGGCTGGGACGAGAGGCAGGTTATGCATTTTTCACTCCAAAAATTAGCCGGCAATGCGAAGATCTGGTATGACAGTTTACCAAGTATGTCTACATGGGCAGAGTGGCAGGAAAAGTTGTTGTTGGCTTCTATACGAACAAAATTATGGAAAATTATTAGACGATATGTTGAAAAGAAGATATAAGCTAGGTGAATCAGTTGAAAACTATTTTTACGAAAAGATGTCGTTATTAAATAAGTGTCAGATAGCCGGCAAAAATGCAGTTGATTGCATTATTTACGGTCTTTCGGATAGGACATTGCGCACTACTGCGCAATCACATAGGTATGAGGCGCCAGAACAGTTATTAGGGTTCTTATCTAGCAGCAAAGAATTTTACTCTTATCCGCCGGGGATGTCTGAGCCAAAACTGAAAAATATAAAAGACAACACAATAAAGACAACCCAATTATGTTTTAACTGTCGTGAAAGAGGTCATGTATTCTTGAACTGCCCTAAACCAATAACAAAATGTAACAAAGTTGGTCATAGGGCTGACAGCTGTTTTTCTAAGGATGTTAATCAAGAACAATTGAAATCTACTATGACTATGAGCCACGAATCTCACTACTCTCAATACTATAAAAATGTTTTAATTAATAACAGAGAATTTCAGGCATTCATTGACCTCGGCAGCGATGTAACAATTATTAGGGCAAGCGATTCGTTAATTATTGGCACTCCTGTGGTCCCATCAAGCGTAGGCTCTATAAGGTCATTTGGTAACTCTGTAGTACCAACAATAGGGGAGACAATTGTACAGATTGAAATTGGTGGGGTTGTTGGCCAGGTTAACGCCATAGTAGTCAAGGATCAGTACATAAATACCCCTGTACTAATTGGTCAGGATTTCACTGATCAGAACCATATACTTATAGTCAAAAATAGCAAGGACTTGAACTTCTACGCCTTAGAGAATGAATTACCATGTTTCGAGGGTGAGGACGAAACTACCATTCGGATAAGACTCAAAAATGATTTTAAACTTAATGGTGAAGGTGATGTTCAAGTTCATACAGAGCCATGTGTTTCTGGGAACTTACTTGTTGAGTCTTCAGTAATTTTGGAGTCTGGTTACGAAGTGATAGTGAAAGGCGGGATATACACATTTGATGAAAAGGGTAATGGTAGTGTATTTTTGATTCAAGGTGGTCATAACGTCCCGTTCTTACAGCGAAATACTACTATTGCTCGGGGTAGACGTTACATTGTGAAAACATGTTTACATATACGTCAAGATAGTGAAGAGGTTACTACTTCTTTGCCAATTGAGAGTATAAAAATTGAAACACAAATTAGCGACAGTGAAAGAGAGCAACTACTAGCACTACTCAATAAACACCGCGCTTGTTTTGCCATGAATCTCCTTGAATTGGGTTGTGTTAGAGACACTGAAATGAAAATTGAACTCAGCGACAAAAGGCCCGTGGTTTATCAATCATATAGGCTATCAGACTCCGAAAGGCAAGTGGTAAGGGATATGGTCGGTGAACTACTTGAGGCTAATATAGTTCAGGAATCGGTGTCTGACTACGCAAGCCCAATTCTATTAGTCCGTAAGAAAAGTGGTAAATATCGATTGTGTGTAGACTACAGAGCACTCAATAGCAAAACTGTTAAGGAGTGTTATCCCATGCCTATTATTGATGACCAAATAAGTAGATTAGCTGGCAATAAATACTATACTGCCCTTGACCTTGCTAGCGGCTATTATCATATACCGGTTTCATTGGACTCTCGTCACCTAACTGCCTTCATTACGCCTGATGGGCAGTATGAATTTACACGCATGCCATTCGGCCTAGCCAATGGGCCAGCCGTATTCCAACGTATGATCAATCGTGTGCTAGGTTCAACACGGTTCAATGATGCGTTGACATACATGGAAGACGTATTGATACCATCATCATCTATTACTGAGGGGTTAGAAAAACTTGAAAAAATATTTGACATTTTTAAGCAAGCTGGATTGACTCTCAATTTGGAGAAATGCGTCTTTCTAGCAGAAAAGCTAGATTATCTTGGGTGTGAGACAACTCACGAAGGGGTCAGACCTGGGTAGAAGAAAATACAATCTGTTGTAGACTATCCTGAGCCGAAAAATCAACACCATGTGCGACAATTCTATGGTCTTGTCAGCTATTTCAGAAAATTTATTAAAAATTTTGCCAGTTTGGCTCATCTCATTACTTCATTACTAAAAAAGAACGTACCGTTCCAATGGACTGATATACAGAGGGAAGCTTCCACCACTTTAAAAAAGTGTCTTAGCAGCAGGCCAGTATTGACGATCTACGAGTATAACCCTCACGCCCAATTTACTGAGGTTCACACGGACGCCAGTAAACAGGGCATTGCTGGAATTTTATTACAAAGGGACAAATTGTCTGAACCTTTACAAGTGGTGGCTTATTACAGCCGCCAAACCACACCTGATGAAAAAAAAATCCATGCCTATGAGCTAGAAACTTTAGCAGTAGTGGAATCGGTAAAAAAGTTTCGCGTATACGTTTTGGGAATAAACTTTTAAGATCGTTACTGATTGCCGGGCTTTAAGAACTACGTTGACTAAGCGTGACCTCATACCGAGAATTGCAAGGTGGTGGTTGCAGCTTCAGGAATTCCAGTACGACATTGAATATCGTGCTGGTACTAAAATGACTCATGTCGACGCCTTGAGTCGAAATATGAATGATGCATCAACAGAAATGGAGTACAGTGGGAACAATGATCATTTTCCTAAGGTAATGCATATTGAAGTTGACAATTAATTGGCTATTAACCCTACAATTGGGGGATGAGGAACTCATATCTATATATATCGTATAAGACAGATTTTGATAGACAACAACAGTGAAGAGGAAGTCAAGTCAATAAAACGTGATTTTGTTATAAAGAACAACCAATTATACAAGTATATTGATGATCAGCGCAAGGAATTACGGTGGGTAGTGCCAAAGGGGGCAAGGTGGCAGATATGCAAACTCAATCATGACGAAATAGGTCATCTCGGATTTGAGAAAACTTATGCCCGAATAAAAAAGACATATTACTTTCCTAAAATGAGAAGATTTAAAAAATACGTTAAAGCTTGTTAAGACTGTGCATACCATACTGACAATAATAACTGTAATGATGGTTTCTTGCATTCGATAGAAAAGGTCCCGACACCATTTCATACCCTGCATATCGACCATCTTGGCCCGTTTATCCGCAGTAAAAACGGAAACGCTCACTTATTAGTAATTGTAGATTCCTTTACAAAGTATGTTTTTATAAAACCGGTGAAGGATACTAAAACAAAACACGTCTTAAAGGTACTAGAGGATATTTTCTACACTTTTAGAATTCTAACCCGTATAATTTGTGATGGAGGTAGCGCCTTTACGTCACATGTTTTTCAGGAATTTTGTCAGGACAAAAAGGTAAATGTTGTTTATAATGCGGTTGCCTGCCCTAGAGCCAATGGGCAGGTCGAACGTTATAATAGGACCATTTTAAAATCGCTCAGTACTCAAAATCACGATAAAGACGAAAGAGTTTGGGATAATTCAGTAGGAATAGTTCAATGGGGTCTTAATAATACGGTTCAAAAATCAATCGGAAAAACCCCTACGGAAGTTTTGTTTGGTGTTGGGATGAATTGTGAAATTAATAGTAGATTTGACGAAATATTAGAGGTTACACGGTCTAATGTGAATATTAATGAAATTCGCGAAGAAGCGAGTAAAAGTATACAGAAAAGCCAACTTCAGCAAAAGAAAACTTTGATAAAAATCGGACACAGGCGAGTATTTACTCTGAAAGGGATCTAGTTAAAATTACGAAAGTAAGTTTTGAAAATGATGGCAAAAGTAAGAAATTAGTAGAGAAATATATCGGACCCTCCAGAGTAATTAAGGCGCTTGGTAACGACCGATACCGTATATCTGACATAGATGGTTTCAAAAAAAAGAGCAAACGTAAATATAATGCCACTGTATCCTCTGATAGAATGCAGCCATGGATACACACTAAATATTATGGATAAAGACGATTGATTATTGCCTTGATATCAATGTAATGTAATGTAGCAAATGTGAAACTTTGATAATTATTATGTATAATGAATATAGTCAAACATGGTACATAAGCTCAAGATGATTTCATTTATCAAGAATAAATAAAGAGATACTTATGATAAGGACACTAATTCTTATGTTGATTAGGACCTTAATAGATAATGTGTGCGGTAATATAATATATGGTGATAATACGGTTTGCGGAGACTGCAAAATTGATTAACTGCGGATATTATTGTATTTTAATACTGTCTGTGTTATACCATAGAAATTAAACGGATGCTGCCATAGATTCGGATTTTGCAGAAATATAGGGCTGCGTTTGTTGCAGCCTTGAAGTTTTGCGGATACTGCAATATTAATTAGCCGCGGATTCTGCGCTAATAAGAGTAATGCGGTTACTGCAATATTAGGGGCATTGCGGATACTGCAGTGTTCAAATAATGCTGCGGGTACTGCAGCGATAGATAGGACGCCACGGATACTGTGACGTAGTGAAATTCTAGGGTTATTATGTTTAACAAATGTTACTGTCATTGATGGAAAACACTACGGATTCTGTAGTATATATTTTGATTGAATTAGATGTAGTTTAGATCTTACTTGAATGTAACAATAAGGCTACACTGCAGTTAGTTATAAATATGTGATCGATAAGTATACAAAGCACATAGTTAGGTCTGAGTGTGAGGTAATAATGGCGTGTGTAAGGACACTGCACGCGTCAGGATGGACGAGTGTAAGGTTTTAGAAAATAAACAACTGATTTTTGCAATTAGATTTAATAATATAATATTTCTGATGACATTAATTGTTATTATCTATGAATATCTCAAGTGGATGTGACGCCTGTCATCCTGTCAGCTGTAAAAGATTATAAAAAAAAACAAAAGTCGAGTCCGAAACGTCGTGTGACACCTTCATCATGACTACCAGAAAAAACGGAATACGGAAACGGTGTATGGTGACGAGAATTGATGAGTGAACTCAGTTTATGTGAACAATAAAAGTATTGTACTGTGGTCAGTGTATAATTACCTTCTCTCATAATATACTTTTAAAAAAAATCGTTTTCCACTTTTTCCTGTGCTGCACGATTAGTACGGTCATCTTCAGTGGAAAATGAGCCGAAGCTAATAGTACTTATAAGCAGAAGAAGAGCTTGATTGTGATGTAGTGCTTTGGTCCAGTAGTGGTTCCTCACGTTTCGTTATGTGTACCACTGGTCAGGGATACTTATGCGAGCTACCTTTCCGGTAGCTAGAGCATGGTATACGGGTACGCGACCCCTGCCCGAGCTCGAGAGCTATTACTGACTCACCCCAATCCTTTCGAGACAGTGATATCCTAGTTACCTTCTTTCTACCCACGCCCTAAAAATCCTTTGTTAATAATTTCCAATCCTTTTCCTCTTCCCTTTTTCCTTCTCTACTCCGCGGAGGAGAAAACCTCTAGAAAAAACCCTAAGCTAAGGCGTTACCGACCGTGCTGATAGCTGAATGGCAAGGGTAGCTCAGTCCCGAACGGTAGGTCTCTGATACCGGGCGACCTCAGAGACTAATTAGCCTTACCCCCGCACGCGGTGCTCTGTGGTGGCGGACGACCCTTTCCCTAGCTACTCGTGGGACTCATATGGATACTGATATAAATGAGCTTGATATAGGGGACCTCAGTAGCCCTCTTTCCCTTACTGCGAAGGAGTCCTTGATGGCCTCCGCAACTACCGAAGATGCCTTAGTATCTAAGGTTGCTGGCCAAGTGTCTTGCGTTGAGATTGATGGTGATGGCATGTCTCATCTTCCTCGCGCAACCACTGACACCACTGAATCAGGCTTGGGAAACTCTGCCCTGCAGCCTTTATCGGTCTCGACACCGACGCCAAAGGCAGCTAAGGCTAAGCCTGGGCTCAGACTGGCTGGCTCTCAGAAAAGGAGGCTGTACAAGCTTCTAGCTCAGGGAGTTAGCCGGGAAGAGGCTCTGGTCCTATTTCGGGTGCCAACCTTTGGCCAAGGACCTCAGGCAGGCTCTCCGCCTGCCTCAAGGCCTAACGCTCTTTTGCGACCTGCACCAGCTGACGACCCTCGAGCTCCCTAGAGGGTGCGATCGGAGGAGGCGTCCCCTAAAACCAACCCTAAGAGATCTGCACGGGGCGTAGAGGGCCTACCGGCTTTCAGCCAAGTGGCTGCATCTCTTAGAGTTGGGATTAGGGATCCTAATGCACCTCTGACCGAGGAGCAACAGATTTTGGTGCGGGAATATCTTCTGACCCGCATTGATGAAGGAAAGCAGGGCGCCGGAACGTGTCCCCGGTTTATGGGCTCATTTAACAGGCCGGGATGGATGCTGTTCGTCTGCGCGGACGACTTCACCCGGCTCTGGTTGGAGAGGGTAGTACCAGAAGGGAAACCTTAGGAGGGAGCAAACCTTCAGGTTATGAAGGCCAGTGAGTTCCGTAAGCCGCACGTTGGCATTCTTTTCATCCCAGGGCCTAACCCAAGGGACCCCGCCTTAATTGAACAAAGGTTGCGTGGGTCTAACCGGCAACTTGGCCCAGGGGAGGGATGGTGCGTTCTGAACGTCCAGTATAAAGAAGATGGGCAGGTCGTAGCGCTCTCACTGGACGACGAGGCTCTAGAGGCCTTGAGAGAGCTCACCTTCACGCTTCACTTCGAGTACGGGCTTCTCCGAGTGAAGGTGAAAAAGGACCCTAAGGCGAAAGCTGCCATTGAGGGGAACGCCCAACCCTCGACTTCGGCACGGGGGCTGACTAAGCCGCTGCCCGTGGACGGCGGAGGGGTATCCCTCCCACCGATGGAGGAGGTTATTGGCGCATCGGGTGGACCCTTCACGGCTACCCATGGGGACAATAACCTCACGGCCAGTGTGAGACCGGGGGTTCAGGGGAACACGGGGACTGCAGCTGAGTCCGCCATCACTGGTGACTCGGCGGCGGGAGCCGAATCGTCCTCCCATGACATGGACTGGCAGGTGGTCGGTCGCAACCGTACCTTTGCCCTGCCTTCGGGTTGCGTCAGCACCCCAGGTGCTGGAGTAGAGGCGCACGCTTCGTCCGCCTTCGGTCAAAGTGGGGGAAAGTGGCAACCGCAACCCAGCACTAGCTGGGCCCCGGTGCAGGCTTTTCCCTGCCCCGTTAGGGGCGAAAGGAACCTGAGCACTGGAGGAACTTCGGGTCCTCACCTGCGCGGGGCTGGGGGCGGAGAGGGGTGGCGCCCACGGTGCCGCCCCAATTCGTTACCCAACGGGCCGGGGCACTTGCTGGAGCAGTCAGAGGAAGGGCGGGAGGACCGAGAGGGTCAAGAGGTGCGAGAGGCCGCCCAGCTCTGACCAAGGAGCACTCCAGCAAGAAGGCCTCTAGAAACCTATTTTTTTTTTGCGTCAGGAAATGCATTTAGGCATTCCCAAGGCCCTGGGTTCGGGACACCTGGGATATGTGGGACTCGGGACTCCTGGGAAAACAGAGACCTACCCACTAAAACCTGATGGTGGTCATCTTCGGCGCAGAATGGAAGGGACCCGGGATCCCCAACGAGGGAGAGACTCCTCGCAGGAACCTTCGGCGCGCAAGGCCGCCTGGCAGCCAGCCTCGGGAGGAGCAAGCTCAACTCCAGTGCACGATAACACAGACCACTGTGTCCGAAGACACGCGTTACCGTCTTCCTCGAGATCGCAAACCGAAACACACGCAGGCCCCCCCGCGTGCGCTTCGCGACCCCAAGGGCTCTTTTATTCGCCTCTTACGACAGGCAGGGATACCTCGGTAGTATTCTCATCCCCTAGGCCTCTAGAAACCTACTTCAACATAGGCAGTAGGTTCCTCACTACACTCCACACTTACACAAAAGTCACACATACACACACACCACTACATACGACATTGTATATATATATATATAACTAATATTGAATTTATCTTACATATTTGTGTATATATATATATATATATCTCTAATACACACACAACAATGTTTAAAATTATCCAAGCAAACCTTAACCACGCGAAGGGTGCCTCGGCCGTCCTGAGCCAGAGGTTCCTCCGCTAGGACTTGGGCATAGCTTTGATGCAAGAGCCGTGGCTGAACAAGAACACGGTGCTCGGACTGAGTGGCGCAGCTTTACAATACTAGCGGCACCCGGCCTAGAGCTTGTATGGTTCATAAGAAAAGTACTAAGTTCATCGCAATTCCAGAGATGTGTGGCGATGACCTCATTGCCGCCTACGTCTCTTTGCCTAGTCTTCATGGAAGGAAGATTGTTGTCTGCTCAGTGTACCTTCCCGGAGAGGCCTCTAACCCGTCTCTTCAACTTGAAGCCCTCGCTGACTACTGCAGGGAACAAGCAGCTGTACTGGTAGTGGCTGTGACTGCAACGCGCACCACACCATTTGGGGAAGTACGAATACAAACAATAGGGGTGACTTGCTCTATGATTTTATTTTAGGTTACAACCTAAATGTTCTGAACGAATGATGTGAACCGACCTTTGTTACTAGGAGCAGGCAGGAAGTACTTGACATCACCTTCTGCACGGGACAAATTCTTGGCCGGGTTAACGGCTGGAAGGTCTCGTCAGAAAACTCACTATCTGACCATAGACATATCAGATTTGACATAGGCAGTGCCACCCAGCCTACTGCTTCCTACAGGAATACTAAGGCCACTAACTGGGGCAGATATGTAGAATTCCTAAGTGAAAATCTGGGCCCTGTCAACAAAAGCATACGCTCCATTGAGCAGCTTGAATCAGCTACAGCGGGCATAACCAAAGGCATGATCAACGCCTACCAGGATAATTGCCCGCTTAAACAAGGCAGCAGGAATCGTAAAAACATTCCAGGCTGGAATAAAACCCTGGATAGGCTTAGAACCAGGGCTCGCGAGCTATTTAACATTGCTAAGCGAACTAAACAGTGGGAAGATTACTTCAAGACTCTCACGGAATATAACCGAGAGCTAAGGAGAGTAAAACGACAATCGTGAAGGAAGTTCTGTGAGGAGATAAATAGCGCCTCACATGCAGCTAGAATTCACAAAGTGCTTTCTAAGGCACCTACGTCACATCTGGGACTACTTAGTAAACCCGATGGGACGTTTACAAACTCTGCAGAAGAAACACTAGGGCTACTTACCTAAGTAGTGTAGGAGAGTGTGTTAACATGTATAGAACATTTTATCTGTATTTATCCTGAGTTAAATGTGTTGATTTTAGGCGATTTAAATTTAAATTAATGTAGTGTGAATACTAAACTTCAATTTGTCAATTTTAGTGCATTTTGCCATTTAGAACAAAATAACAACATAAAAAATAGATTTGGCAGTATGTTGGATCTGGTGTTGAGCGATATCTTGTCCGGACAGGTGACGGTTTCTCAAAACGAAGAGCCCTTAGTGCCTATAGACGAATATCACCCCGCTCTTGACATAGCAGTTACACTGAAGTGCGGAGCGGAGCCCCTGCCGCAAATTTCGCAAACTCACAAAAACAGCCTAAGCGCCGGTCTTGACTGGAATTGGCACAAGGCGGACTTTCAGGCTTTGTACACAGCTCTAGCCGCAATTGATTGGACAGACTTATTAAATATCGTAGATGTAGACATGGCTGTGCAAGCTTTCTACCTCAAGTTGTATGAATGCATAAATTTATATGTTCCACATAAAAACAGTTCATCAAGTGGTAATAAGTATAAATATCCGCTGTATGGTTATTCACCTAACATTTATAGATTGAATGGTAGATAAATTAAAGTCACTGGTAACGGGAATGGAACTATATTCTGGTTTAACTATACTAACTAAACTAAATGGTAGAATGCTATGGTATGATATGGTGAGCACGCACCCGGTATGTATGGTAGCTGAACGTGTACTGGTGTGAAACTAATTATAAAGTAAAAATGAAATAATTGATTGACGTATGAAAATGCTCACCAAGCGTCTAGGGCGCCGGGCGCAGCGATTGCGAAAGGTTCAATGTACGTTGACCGTACATGCTCCCGGGCGAGAAAAGATGAGATGAGGGATGATATCGGTGCAGGTGAGATGGTATGAAATACAAGGTGATCAACAATAGAGTTTTGTGCTTAACAAGATGATTGGGCATTTGGTCTAACAAAAATTATTAATCTAGGAGTGTTCAATTGTTTTGGAAGTGGTAACGTGGACAGGGCGACGTTGCTTTATCTCTTTGCGCACTATGTTTATCACTGCCGCTAACACTTAATGGTTTTTCACTAGCACTAGCACTTACAATATCACTGTCAGACTCATTTTTAACACTAACGCACTGAACATTCGAAATACACACGGCGCTGACGGCTCCGCCTATACATACGTATATGGCTACGTAGTGGTGAACATCGTGGTAAGAAATTTGATTTATTTTACTGTGCTGTTCCTTCAGTTGAGTTATCTGGTCTCCAATACTCTTCAGATCCTTCTCGAATCCACCAGGCTCTATTTCAAGTGTAGTATTGGGCATGGACACATTAATGACGTTATTGATAGGCGGGATGTAATGCGTCATTAGTTTTGGTTGGATATCAAGCCGATTACTAAATTGCTTATGCGACACTATGGTATAGGATTCGCCCTCGATAACGCATTCTTCGTCTAGAGTGATAACACCGGCCTTGCTGACTCGTTCGGCTACGATCATGTTTCCGCATATTATTTTTTTGGTGCACTGACCGCAACATGAGAATAGGTAGGTATTTATTTTGTGTAATTGGGTCCACGCTTGTTTACAGGTATTAACATTGGTTCTGCAGGTTTGTGTGTTTTGACTTTTCACACACAGGGACTGGTCATTCTCAATCTGGTACAGGGGACTGTGCAGAGAGCAAAGATGTGTGGTTTCATCAAAGCTAATGCACGTTTTGAAATCATTATCGGACCAAGGCAAATAAATGTCTCTTTGTAGGTTCATTGCAAATTAGATAGAAATTGGCACTAGGGTGACCATGGTTCCGTTAACTTCTCGGGATATTGGTATGGGTTTACAAATATCGTAGTGATCTCGACTGACTAATGGTATTTTGATTTCGAAAATCACATACTCGCTAATAACTCTTGCTTTAACCCTCAATAAATGGTATATCTTCGCCAGATTATATCGTATGTTGTCAATTGGTAACGAAAGATCTTTGGACAGCTGGCCGGAGAGGATATTCAGCTCTTGTAGAAGTTGGTCTGGTTTCAGGAGGTGAATATTAAAGTTTCCGTGAAATATGTTGGTAATGGTTTCTAACAAGGTGTCCTGGATATGTCGCAGATTATTCAAAATGTTGGTAGCGATTATCGATGACATGGCAAAATCGTTAGTGTTTGCAACACCTTCAATTCCTAACTTCAAATCGTTCGTGGCCTTTTCTAAGGAATTAAGGTGCTGGTTAAATATCTTGTGCTGCTTGTCCATACTACTTTCTGCTCTCTTTAGAAGATTGTACTCGGCTTCAACAACTGAAGTCTGGTTTTTCCACAATTTTGCAAGATGTTGTTGATTGCTTTGCAATATGTCAATGTCCTTTTTGTATTGTTCTGCAAACTCTTCGTCCAAGATTCCGAAAAAACTATGGGCGACGTAGCCAACGCCATTTATGAGTCCGCGACGCTGTCTAGACTGCGGTGCAAACTGCTGACTAAGAAGCATCGTGTTGTAGTAATCGTACTCCGCGTAGCCGTGTCGTAATTGCAATAATATGACATCGCATTGTGTTTTAATTTTAGAATTTGTACAAATACTTTCCAGATAGTCGAGATATTTATTAAATAAGATGTTTCCTTGTTGATATTGTTGTAAATTATAATAAACTATCAGTTTCCATTCATCACGCACGAGAGACAAGGTCGAAATTTGGTCAAAGTAAAACATGGTGTTATTGTTTTGAAGACTGGAAACGTGATAGTTTCCGCTAATATAAACGTTGTCATTACGAATGATAAATAATTACAGGTCATCTTTGGTCGTCTTTTATTATTTTGTACCTGATCATTAACGTCCGGTGGTTTCTGGTACTGAGCTTGGTTGTTCTTTATGGTCAGAGTTAACTGGTAGTACTGATAACTCAACTATTGGTCGCTTCAAAGTTCCGTTCTTAGTTCTTACTGTGACTACTCGGTGCCCATCTTTACCTGGATGGACTTCTAAAACTCTTCCTAACGCCCACTTTCCGGCTGGTAAATTGGCATCATGAATAAGGACGACGTCATTTTCCTTGATATTTGGTTTTGGCTCTAGCCACTTGGTTCTCGCAGACAGCTGGGTTAGAAATTCGGATTGCCAGCGCTTCCAAACATCTTGAAATATTTTTTGTGTGAGTTGCCACCTAGTTCTTTCATCTCTTTCAGTCTCAAACATGGTAAGCGTTGGTCCACTGCTAAGAAAGTGGGATGGTGTAAGGTAATTTAGATCGTCCGGATTTTCAGTTAGAGGGCATAGCGGTCTGGAGTTTAAGCAAGCTTCTAGTTGAGTAAGGATAGTGATAAACTCTTCGTAAGTAAGCTTCTGCTCACCGTCAACTCGCTTTAAGTGGTACTTTAGGCTTTTTACGGCCGCTTCCCAAAGGCCTCAAGCCGTGGGCCAGGATGGGGCATTAAAGTGCCATTCGATGTTCATTTCGATCACTTCTGACATGAATTCGTTGGTAAAAATGTGCTTCAACTCTTCCAATTCTCTGTTTATAACGCGACTTGCTCCTAGAAAATTTATTTATTTATTTATTTATTTTAAATTCATTGTCATACATTACCATTACAGGTTTCCCTAATGCGATATTGTATACATAATTAAACTTTAAAATTTACAAAACATTATCAATACTTATTATAAACATTATTATTATAAACTAAACATAACACAAAACAAACAACGTAACCTTTGTGAATTCAGTCACGAAGCAACAGAATATGTCTACGGCATTAGACACCTCGTTGAGTGTCCCTAAAGCTCGGGTAAACGGTGCCTTTCTTAAAATATTAGTTCGCGCAGGTGGAACTAATATTTTAAGAGTAGTCCCATTATCACTATAAATATGGCCTGGTACCCCTCTCCTAGCGGCCATTCTTCTTAGTGCAGCTAGGAACGATGACGTGCTCAAGTCGGATACTAGTTCTAAGTGTACGGCCTTGGTTGCCATACACACGAACACTGCCACATAACCTTTCGTGGTTTTTACTCCGCGACCCTTATTGGTTTTTATTAGGATGCTCCCAGTAAAGTCGACCCCCGTATGGTAAAAGGGTCGAGATGGGTTGATCCTGGAAGCTGGTAAATCACCCATTAGCTGCTGTAGCTTGTAAGGGTCCGTCCGTCTGCACTTGATGCAAAGACGCAGCTGTTTTTTGGTAACACTATTACCACCCACAATCCAAAATCTTTTCTAAAGGTGTCCTGTGGTAACTTTGGCTCCCCCGTGGAAAGTTAATTTGTGGGCATGGTCAATTAACAATTCAGTTAATTTGCTGGTATGTGGGATAATGGTAGGGTGCTTCATTTTACTATCGATATATGCGTTTTCGAGCCTGCCACCTACGCGTAATATGCCATTCTTGTCTAAAAATGGTTTCAAGTTACAAATTTTGCTTCTTTTTTCTACAAAGTCTTGTATTTTTAATTGGTTAATTTCAGATGAGAATTCTAATAATTGCGTATCTTTAATGATTGTTTCTCTTGCCTTTTGTAATTCTGCTAAAGTTAAATAAGGTGTCTGGTTGCGATTACGTGTTATTGCTCGCAAAATCCAGGCTATTACGCGTACGGCTCTAGTAAATGTGCTTTGTTTATTTATTACTTGTTGTATAATGCTAATTACATACCCCTACATATACCTAATGTACAAGCTCGCATTAGAGTATTTCAACATAGCAACGGTGACCCTATTCGCCGAGCACCTTGCACGAGGCGCAGCGTCAGCACAACGTGCCCGTCGTGACGTCGGCGCATCGTATTCCGTCTCCACAATTATAACATTTTTAAAACACTTTTGTTCTTACTTCGAACATCGTCGCATCTTAGTTTTAGGCTAGATTATAGTCAATCATTGTAATACTTTTAATAAAAATAGTTAAATAAATTAGTTTTTTTTACATCCTCCAGCTGCTGCTTCCGTAATTGGAGCAGTCGGTAGGATACTCGCAGGCCGGTTCGCGATAGTTTTCTCACATCGAATTCGGTAATCGCGGGTCGCCCGGGCGGCTATCGAGCACCTGTACGAGTATTAATATACAATTGATGGGTATTGGCCTAATCATCACGCTTGCCAAATGCGGGTTACAAAATAAATTAAAATTATATATTTAGGCTTTAAATTACTTTCTTTTATCTACTACTAACGCCTACCAAAAGTTAATGAGCAAACTTACGCAATTAAATTCATGTTGGTTTTTAATAAAAATGGGCGTTAGTTTCTGTAAGTATTTACAAAGTTTTAAACAGAATTAATAATAAGTACCATAAATTTGTTTTTTTTAAACTGCAAATTATTAACACCCCAAATAGGGTTTCAATAAAACTAGTACTACTTTATTTCAAATCGATTTTTAATGCGGAATAAAATCCGTGTGCGTTGACTGCTCATAGTGCGTTCGTTGTATTTTTTTCGCGGACACCCGCGCACTTGAATCCCTTACGCTCCGCGGGCATCCGCGGTGTTTCCGCAGTGGATTTTTGGTACGGCGTACCTACTTTCAGTCGTTCGTGTGCGTTACTCGATACAGTTTGTAAGGGATCTATTTTTACGGAGAAAAAAGTACGCCGCGGATAATCCCTCGTCTGCGCAGGCCTTTAATGTGTCAAAAACCGCCATTGAAGATATTGCTTATCGCTTGTATCGCTTTTTTTAATTTCCTATTATTCCTGATTATATTTCATTATGTATTGGTATATTTGACAAGGTACTATTTAGGTACCGTTTATTTGCATAGGTCCCAAAATGATAGTTGTACCCAAAAGCAAGATATGACAATACACCGGCCATCCTGACATCAGAATAGCAGCTGTATGAGACTTTTTATTTAACATTGAAAGGGTTTAGGTACTGTTTATCTCTGTGTAGGTACTATAAATAGTAGTACTATATTTTTATTTTTTAGCATGAAACAATAAATTGTTTCATGCTAAAAAATAAAAATTCACTATTTAGTACTGTTTAGGTACCATTGTTCAGAATATATTTCATCAAGTTTAAAGATCCTACATGTGCCATCCTGACATTCACAATTTTTGACACTGTTGACTTTACTGCGCTGAACAGGGTATATGTAATGGATTCTCATTTTGTATTTTTTATCACTACAGCTTAATACTAATGACAAGTTAATTTTACAAAAAAAAAAATCATTAGAGACCGCAAAGCGACGCTGAAAATTTAGCTTTTCTCGTCGCTTAGCGTCGCGACGACGACGAGTTCAACTAAATTTTCATTGCGTATTTTGAGACACCGGTTCTACAACTTTACTGTGAAGCAGAGATTAGCAATGTTTAGTTGACAACTTTACACTAAGTTATGATAAGTTATTTTAATATTTTATTCAAATATCAAAATTAATTAAAAACTTACTTATTTAATTAAACAAATACAAAACAGTTAAAATCAAACTTAAGTTAATCATAAACATACTTATTTCTTCTAAATCTGTACTTAAATAGATGATAATAACCAGACACACAACCAACACAAATGTTCATCACATAAATGTTTGTCATGGGGTGGGATTGAACCCACAACCTGTGGCCACATATAAGTGGGTTGCCGGGAAATCTATGAATAAAAATAACATTTTAAAATATGTAAAAAAAAAATAATAATAAAGTATTTAGTTTAAAAATACTTCATAAAATTCACTGTTAAATTCATTGCTAAATGTTCCGCCTTTATATTGGCCAAACATGGACCAAAATGTTGGCTCGTGGGTAGGTTTACTTTAGGCTAGGTTTTTTTGATTTTTAATTGAGTATTTCATTATTTATAACATAAAACAGCACTTTCTTATTGAAAGTATGATAATTTATTTTTCCGATGGTTATTTCTACAGTTTTTGTAAGCAAACTCAGGCAGTGTGACATGTCAGCACGTTGGCGCAGTCAAAACTCAAAAGTGAACTAAATAGAAATAAGTTCCCACTTTTGAAGTGGGACGTTTTTTTCTCGGCCGTTTTTGACGCTCTGACCGGTTATCTAGTGTATTGTTGATCGAAGAAAGATAATAACTAAAGTTTTGACATCTTATCCAAGTCGTAGAATTTTTTGAGCTGACATGTGCAAAAATAGAAAAGCTACCATTTGGTGGAATAGTACAATGTAATCAAGCAGTTGCGAAAGCCAAAATAGCATTACTTTCGTAAAAAAAATCACTACTTTAGAAAATTACTTAATTTATTAAGCAGTGCGATGCAAAATAAAAAGAATTATTGCCGAACAGAAGCAAATGTTGACGACATGGTGCTGCTCGCACCGATGGCGAGTGCCATTGTGAAAATGTTGCGAGTCTGTGAGAATTATGCGGCTGCACACGAACTCAGTTATAATACTAAGCAAAGTGAATACATGGTCTTTAAGGCCGCCGGTAAATGTCCTGATTACGCGCATCTATTTACCTTAAATGGTTTGTACATTAACCGCGTAAATAAATTCAAATACCTAGGACACTTTCTTGCCGACGACCTTAGGGACGATGTAGACATTGTAACGGAACGCACCTTAGCCTACACTATTTAAAACTAGGATTTAAATTTTTTCGGATTAAATCTATCCAATAAAAACTTGTAAATAAATACAATACAAAAAGTAATTGTTTTCATGAGTAGATTCAATGTTAGCTAGAATTTCAATTTGATATTTAAGTGTGAGTCTTACTTAATGCTTGTTTTTGCTAGACATTCTCAAATATCCTAAGTCCCTGTTAATGCTCATGACCATAAATAATACTAATAAAAAATAATATGTCACATATATTATTTATACAATAAATTGGTCCAAAATGTTTGTTTTGCTGAAAGGTGAAATGACAAGGTCTAGTGGTTGGTGTAAAGAAATCTGTTTAAAAAAGTGGACAAGTGTGAGTCTGACTAACTGAGGGTTCCATACCTATAAATTTAGATATTAAAATATATTCTTCATTGCACGAGAGGAACACGTACGAATGGCGCAGTTAATGCCTAAAGGCATCGGTTCTATATTTATCATGTTAGTTGATCTGTGAGACATTACCTTTTCTTAAATACTGATTTTATAACAAGGCCGCAAGGGAAGTAATTTATAGGTTTTGATGATCTGAAAAGTTTCAGAATATTATGTGACTTTCATTGCAGTGTCTTTTGTTTGCGTTGACTTAGAGGTCTGAGTTTTGCAATTCTAACGAATAATGAAGTTTAATGTTTGAAATAGACTTCGGCTTGATGCCTCTACGCGTGACTATGAGGGAGGATTTTGACAGCCAATCAGACGGACACAAGAATATTATTTTGTAGTGGCTCTCTTTGTATTCAACGTACAAAAGGCAGAACCCTAAAAATATCCAAGTACTTACTAGTAATTCTCATGTTCAGCATTCGCACTTAAGGGTAATAAATCTCTACTTTTTATCGAGGAACTTAGTTTGCATTATGATTTGGGAATCGTTAGGGAGGACAGTTCGTTTTTGGTAGTGACAGAGTTAGGATCTAGGCCTCAGACAGTCAAAGGTTTTTTAATTACTGGTATTATTTTATCTAAAGTGTAATATTAATTGTAAAATCAGTGGTTTTAGAGACGCAGCATCATAAGGTCAGATCTTTCCGTTATTATATAGAGCTATAAGAATGTGAGGAAATCTAGACTTTCATTATTTAGTCTGTTGGTAGCTCTGGAACGTTAGGTTCAGAACACGGGATAGTTCGTTTTTGGTTGTGAAAGAGTTAGGTTCTATACCTAAGACGAGTGAAGGTTTAGTAACAGTTCTGTGCAAAAGTGTTTTAGTTTCTTCTATTTATCTAAAATAGAACATTAATTGTAAAATCAGTGAATTTAGAGACGCAGCATCATAAGGTCAGATCTTTCGGATATATATAGAGCTATAAGAAGGTTAAGAGATCTAGACTTCTATGATTTAGTAGGACAGTCTTTATTTGGCAGTGAAATAGTCAGGTTAGAAAGTCAGTAATTCAGGGTTAGGTTCAGTAATAGTTTTATACAAAAGTGTTTTAATTGATTTACTTAATCTTTTTTTTATATTAAATAAAATCATAAATTTTAGAATCAGGGAAGTTAGAGACACAGCATTTTAAGCTCAGATCTTTCCGTTATAAAAGCTATAAAATTGAGATTAAAAATTGTTAGAATTTTATTTCTTATTAAATCTCAAATATAATGCAACATATTTTTCTAAAACTAGTAATGATTTTATTAAACAGTTATATGTTTAATGCGTGTACCTAATAAATATTTACCTGATGAAATCTAGTCATGATCTTAACATTAATTACGATCATTAAAATGTTGGGGCTTTCTTTTAATGAAAGTAGTACTTACAAAGATAGTACAAGAATTAGTATTTGTAGAATCTGTTTTACATTTGTAAGATAATTAGTAAAGTTCACCTTGTCCTTTATTTAATTCACTGATATGGTCTGCGTAGTCCAGAATGGAGGTTATCAAAATACACTTTATTATATTACCATCTTTTATGCAATATTGTGTGGAAAAGAGGGATGTTTCTTTGGCCGCGTAGCAGTACACCTAATACACACATCAAAAGTGTCTAGGGATCAAGCATTTCAAGCGGATTTCTTGAGATTAAGATGTGGCTTTGTAATAAATTTATGATTTTATAAATTTATATGGATCCTTTTTGGTGCATTTGATAATTTGAAACAGGAACTGTCAATCAAATTCGAGTAAAAGATGAAAATCAGCTGTCAATATTTTCCCTATAAAAACATACAACGCATTGAAGACATTATTAGTGCTACTGTTTCCCTACTACTGATTAAAACCAACGTTATTATGGAGCGGCGACGTCATTTAAGCAGGGAAGAAATGCTCAGAGCCGTGGGAATGATACAAGCTGGTTCCCGGCAACGTACTGTGGCTTTAGCTCTGAATACAAGTCAGAGTGTTATCAGTCGACTTTTGACACGTTACCGAAGCACTGGTACCGTGGCTGAGCGCCATGGAGGACGGTATCGCTGCACCACACGGAGACAAGACCGATACATTCAAATCACAAGTCGAAGAGCTCCAACAATAACCGCCATGATGTTAGCCGTGAGGCTTCATCACTCTTCAGGGAACTTAATTAGCGACCAAACAGTCAGAAACCGCTTGCATGAAGTGAACCTTCATTCCCGAAGACCGCTAAGGGTACCACCTATAGCAATGCACAATCGTAGGATTCGATATCAATGGGCTCTTGAACACAGAAATTGGGCAGAAGAACAATGGCGTTTCGTGTGCTTTTCTGATGAGTCTCGTTTTGGTATGAGACCGGATACAAGACGTATACGACACTGGAGAACCCCTGGACGCCAACAGCGATTAAAATCCTGCTAGGAAGTCCATCCTTATAGTGGTGGAACCATCATGGTATGGGCGGGTATTTGGATCAGCGGAAGAACTGAGTTGATTTGGATCAGAGGCAACCTCAACGCTCAAATTTATGCTGAGACGATTGTATCAGACGTCATCGTTCCTCTACAAGTGCAAATCGGTCCCTTATTTCAGTTAATGCATGATAATGCACGACCGCACACCGCAAGAGTTGTAAGACAGACTCTCGCCGCAGCTAACATCAATGTCCTGCCCTGGCCTGCTCAGTCGCCAGACTTGAACCCGATTGAGCATGCATGGGATATGCTACAGAGAAGAGCTCTGCCGAATATGGAGGGTATCCAGTCGCAAGAAGACCTTTTTTGTTGTTGCAACGAACATGGGCGGCCATTCCACAGCGTGATTTGGATGAACTCATTTTGAGTATGCCAAACCGATGTTCTTGTGTTGTTAGTGTTCGCGGTAGAAACACGGATGTTGATATGTGTGTGCCTCCCGCTGAGTCTACTCATTATAGTTATAAGTCGTGGCCGCGTAGAAGTAGGGTATGTGTGTTGCCTGGCTGTTAGGCCGCGTAGTGATACGCGTGGCAGCTGGACCGCATATCAATACGTGTGTGCCTGGCTGAGTTTACTCTTCTCGTCCATTGATTAGCCGAAGATTTAAGCGTACCAAGTCCTAGGACCTCCATCCCCTGACAGGTCAGGCTATAAACTCCGCTGTAAACGAATGGAACCTAGAGATGAGGTTTAGTTTTTATGTCCCGTTAATCAACTCTGCTGGTCAGTGGCTAAACACTGCTGGTCAGTACTCCACATGATAATTGCTAGCTTATACTAGATTTTGTGGGGGTCCAATGCCTAGTATGAGTGAATTGTCTTTTTGTATTTACAACCAACATCTATGCTGGACTAATTGCTAATGTTACCTAATGATAACAACAATTGATTTTAACAAGGGAACTTGACTAAGGTTCTTAGATTGCTTTTGGCAAATACTATTGGTTAATTAAACCTATCACTAAACGCTGTTGATTTTAACAGTTATTCAAGTATTTATAAGTGTTGATTCACATAAAACCAAATATGTTAACTGATGATAACAATTGATTTTAACAAGAGAGCTTGACTAAGCCGTTCTTATATTGCTTTTGCAAATACTATTGGTTAATTTAACCTATTACTAAACACTGTTCATTTTAACAGTTATTCAACTATTTATGAGTGCTGATTCACTTAAAACCAAAAACATAATAATTTAAACTATCTCACTTTAAATCAAACCTTATCCTACAAACCTAGCTGCAAGATTTATTGCAAAGCTAATTATTGACTATTTTATATAGTTCAAACCAAGACTCAGGTCTTGGTGGTGATGCCGCTTGATGGCTGTGAATATGTACATTTCATATCACATTAAAATTATTACAAATCTACAAATATGTGGAGGCATCTTATCCCTCAGTAACGCCATGTACCACACCTTATTCTACATATATGTGGCGGTATTCTGCTATGAGCCAATACCCTTTTCCACACCAAATTATACAAATTAGTGGTGGTATTCTGATTGATAACAAATATGCTTTTTCTCCACATACAAACTCAAACTTCACACCAGCTTTCCTGTAAGTGACCTAGCTCTCCATTGACTCGAGTATTTTTTTAAGTCTTCGTGAATTGAATTATCTTCACCCTAAAGACGATGTTTTTGATGAGTCTTATATTATCCGATCCAAGGTCTGCTTTTGTGAATGTTTATCTACAATCTTCATCAACATGATGTACAAGTTGACAAGTCATGAAGTATCATGCTACCAATGATTTATATTGAATTATTTCATTTTAATTAATGATGATTCATCTACAGAATGAGGTACGTTGGAGCTGGGTTTGACATCCTGCTACAATCCTACAATTCAGTGTTTCAATTGTGTTTTACACATTGTCACACCACAGTCTATGACTGTCACTACAAATATCCTCAATCCTATTTCGGGGGGAGGCGCGAGCTGGTTGGCCTTCATCGGTCTGTAGCAGGGTGGAGCTCGTTATGACCACCTCCTAAGGGAATGCTCCTTTGGAGAAATTTCCTATAATATTTTGATTGTTTTATCTATATTTAATGATTCTAAATATCAGCTTTTCACTAATATCAAATTCTGCACTATATTTAAAATCATAATCAATATTTATTGGGTACATACATAGAATAATATATACTTGGTTCCGAATTCAGCAATTCATTTTAAATTTGTTATTCTTATTTACTTAAGTACTTCTGAAGAGTTACTAATTTTACTGTCTTTGATTTCATGTTAGTCTTTGATTAGGTGAGTTACGAGTAGTTAATCATGTAATAAATAGAATGTCTGAAACAGTTTTACATGGCATAGTAGGTTCTTAATTATGTCCAATCAAACTCATAATTAGCACTCACATACCTCAAAAGAATTTTGAGTTACTACAGTAATAAATACTATTTACACAACACAACGCAGACGGTTCTACCACTATAAGACGATCACAACCATTTGGCCATTTTATCTTCAAGTTACATGTTCGATCATGTATCTATTTTTAAATATTGAAAATGTATATCGATATGTTAATTCATATTGATTTGGGTAGTAGAAGTCTTTCAACTGTGAAATATGTTGAAGTTGGTGAGAGTTGGTGAGAGGGGGGTTGTTACAACATTGAAAGGGAGCGTAGGTCACTAGCAGTCCGTGGTAACATGCTGGCTCGCAGATTTTCCCGTTGTACTGACGAAGTTAAAATCACGCTTTTTAAAGCATATTGTCAGAGTTTTTACACGGGAGGTCTGTGGGTCTGCCATACCAAGAGATCTCTCGATGTCCTACGTGTACAGTACAATAACATCTTCAGGATATTGTTGCGGCTGCCGCGCCACTGCAGCGCATCGGGGATGTTTGCGCAACATTACACTGATGGCATTCACGCCGTCATCCGTAAGAAGACAACATCTCTGATAAGCAGACTGCGTGGCAGCCGCAACAGCATTCTTAAGACGGTGGCTGACAGGTACACATCCCCCATTTGGAGATGTTGGGTGCGAAGGGTGATTATGTGAGAAGACACTTCTGACAATCACACGTCGACGAAACATACAACACCTATGTACGTTATTAACTAACATTATTTGTATTAGTAACTAAATCTCTTGTTTCCAGCTCTTCATTACTTTGTCTACACTAATTTGGGACCATATCCGTAGATTTAAATTTAAAAAAAATTCGCTTTCCAAAAAACCAGTAATTTTTGATAACCCTGCAATGGCCATGGAGTTTTTGGACCAATTTGCGCCTACAAATAGTGAAAATAAGAATCTGCTCTTAGATTCAGAATGTTACTTTTCTTCTTCTGGTTCTTTATGGTTCTTTGGCTTAACAATCAATTTTCACTAAGCAAATTAGATTAGATGCTTCTCTTCTAAACAAACGCAACAACTCTCCTGGTCCAGATTTAATCCCTTACAAGGTTATTATAATGTTACTTTTAATAGCTAAAACTATTTTTCTATCGATTTATAATTCACTGTGGACGGCCGTCTGCATTCCTTCCTCTTGGAAAGTGCAACACACAATTCCAATTCTAAAACCTTATAAAGATGCCGATAATATTATCTCTTATAGGCCAATATTCTTTGACTTCCTGTTTTTCAAAAATATTTGAGACCATGCTAAAAACAGGCTAGAATGGATTGTAGAACATAACTCTCTAATTCCTGATAATCAGTATGGTTTTCGTAAAGGTCAAAGTACAATGGAAAATTAAAGTTGTCTCATTGGAGATATTGAAAATGGATTCCTAAATCAAGGTAGGGGGTAAGGGAGGTTTGTTTACTCTTGCTGTTTTTTTAGATATCAAAGGGTCTTTTGACAATATTGACATTTGTTTTTAATTGAAAGTTCGCATTCTTTAAAGTGACCTGATTCCATTTTAAAATGGTTATTTAACTTTCTTCACAATCGTAAAGTGCTACTTAAAATAAATCTTCAATTGTATGGACCAAAGTCAACTTTTAAAGGTACACCTAGAGGTTCTGTTATTTAGCCTTTAATATTTGTTCTATCGTTGGTGACTCTTATGCTCGAAATACCTCATAGTGTCAATGTCCCACGGATATCGGCAAACTACGTGGGCAACAAATGTCTGGCCATGCCGCCTTCAGGTACCGGTAGAAGAGGTCGACCCAAGAAGCGGTGGCTCGACGTCGTTAAGGGTGACATGCGTGCCAACAGACTCACCACTGAAGATGCACAAGACCGCACGAAGTGGGCCAAGAAAGTAAGAAAGGCGGACCCGGGGACCCCACACACCAGTGTGGGTTCACAACCGGGATAGACCGCACGGACGATGATGATGAATGAATGACCTGTAAATATAGACAATATTTTTTAACCATTATTAAAATGACATTCTAAATACTGTCTTGTTAATCTGTGATTCAATTATAATTTCGTATGTCACCCTTACCGCTTACTTATCTCCTAATCATAATTAAATCAATAATTACAACGTTACATGGTGTCAGAATTATGCAAAA
The DNA here is from genome assembly GCA_947369235.1 of Udea olivalis. Classification (NCBI taxonomy): domain Eukaryota; kingdom Metazoa; phylum Arthropoda; class Insecta; order Lepidoptera; family Crambidae; genus Udea; species Udea olivalis. The sequence continues at coordinate 10,483,138 of OX376355.1, forward strand.
CGTGTTTAATAAAAGAAAATACGTGAGAAAGTTGTAAAATGGCTACGAACGACGCAGTATCTGGAATAAATCCACCAGCTAACCTACAAATTGACTCGGACAAATCAATGTGCTGGAAAAAGTGGTTACAACCGTTTGAGTGGTATGCAATCGGTGTTCAACTAGATAAAAAGCCAGCCGAAGTCCAGGCAGCAACATTTATGGCAGTGATAGGCTCAGAAGCGATCGAAATATACAACAGTTTTAACCTTAGCGACGCAGACAAAAATAACTTGCAAATCATTAAAGGCAAGTTTAAAGAGTACTTCGCACCAAAAACAAATATATCGTTTGAAAGATATATATTTTTCAAAATTGTTCAAAACGAAGATGAACGATTTAACGAATTTTTAACCAGAATAAAAACTCAGGCAAGCAAATGCGAATTTGACAATTTACTCGACGAAATGCTAAAAGACAAGATAGTGTTTGGAATCCGGTCGAATCAAGTAAGAGACAAATTGTTAACAGAAGATAAACTAGACTTGACCAAAGCTATAACGATCTGTAAAACTAGTGAACAAGCTTCCAAACAACTAGACGAGTTCGAAAGTAGAAATAACTCAGATAAAGTACTAGCAGTGAGAAATAAAGGTGTCAAAAATAAACAAAATGAATATTTTGACTGCAAGAGATGTGGTACAAACCATAAATGCAGAGAATGTCCAGCATTTAACAAACCGTGTACTAAGTGCGATAGAAATGGTCATTTTGCCAATATGTGCCGCACTAAGAAGAACCATCTCAAACAGAAAAATAGAGTGAATACTTAAGAAGAAGCTCAAATAGTTCTGAAGATGAGGTATACATATCAGCTATAAGTGCCGGAGAAAAGAAAGACTGGACTGAAAAAATACAAGTTGGTAACGTAAATTAATTGCTAAACTAGATACAGAAGCCCAATGCAACGTGTTACCGAGACACTTATTGAACAAATAAACAACATTAAAAACAAGCATAGCTTCGGAATTGATGAAATCCCACCTACTGTACTCAAACGATGCGCTGACGAACTGACGCCACCCTTAACCTATCTAGTAAATCAAAGCTTCATAGAGGGCCAATTTCCTGATTTATTAAAAATATCCGTTGTGAAACCAGTGTACAAAAATGGTGACAGCATGACACCAGATAGCTATAGACCGATCGCGCTGTTACCAACATTTCGAAAGTTTTAGAAAAAGCTCACAGAAAATGTTCACAGAAATCTGACGCTATCCCCTTAATGCAAGAAACGCTATCAAAAATATCCAATTGGTTAAAAGATCACAATTTACAACTTAATTTGAATAAAACTAAAGCAATACAATTTAGACCATACGCAAAAGCCGCATTAGACATAGATATTACATATAATAACTCATTGATAGAAACAGTTGGCGAATTTAAATTATTAGGAATAAATATAGACACAAATCTAAACTGGATGCCATATAGAAAACATTAAAAGCAAATTATATAAATTTATTTTTATTTTTTTATTTTATTTATTTGGGAAACAGACAGTTGTTATATATCAGAACAAACTTAACATAAATATCAAAGTTAAACCAATAAAGTTTCCACTGGTATTATTTAACATAATGTGAGCAAACTGGAACTTACTAACTATAAATTTAAAAAAATATATATATCTGAGAATAACAACATAAAATTAAGACTATCAGTTACATGCTAAACTGAAAGCTATGATGGAACACAAATATCTTTAATTTGTTTTTTGAATCCATACAACGAAACATTAAATAAGTCTACACCTTGGAAAATAGTATTATAACTTCGACAAGCACGAAGCAAAAATGTATTGCGAGCATAATTAGTCTTTACTAAAGGCACATGGAAAAGGCGGTGATATCTAGCATTTATCCGGGGGCATCGGAAAGATATATTTCCCAAAAGATATGGAGAGTCTATCAAATTAGCTAAAAGTTTGAATAAAAAGACCTGATCTCTTTCAACACGACGTTTCGACAACGGAACGACGTTTTGGCTGAAGTCATTCCTTCCGATACTCATCCTATAGTTGAAGTATTTAATGAATTTATTCTGAATAGCTTCTATAGCATTTATGTATTTAGAATATTGAGGGTTCCAGACTGCTGACACATATTCCAAGATAGAACGAACAAAAGCATTATATAAGATAATTAAAGTCGTACAGTTTTCAAATCCCTACCAGTTCTCATAAAGAATCCCAACATGCGGAAGGCTCATTAGCAGTAATGACATCAATATGCATACTAAAGGAAAGTTTTGAATCAATAAATACGCCCAAATCCCTCACCTCGGTCACTCTCCTGACAATGCTACCACTCAAGGAATAGTCAAATTTGATGGGCTTAGTCTTACGTGTAAAAGTTATAGCGTTGCATTTATTTATATTCAAAAATAGTTTATTAACACTGCAGTACTCCGAAAGAGCCACTAAATCAGCCTGCAGAAGCAAACAATCAGAAAGTGACTTAATTATTCTAAAGATTTTCATATCATCAGCGTACTTAGGAACAATGGATTCGCCGAAAATGCTCACAATATCATTAATAAATAAATTAAAAAACAAAGGGCCCAGGTGGGATCCCTGGGGCCATGCCAGATGTCACAGGGATAAAAGACGAGCAGTGACCTTTGACCGTAACGGCCTGACTCCGATCCCGAAGATACGCGATAATCCACCAGAGCAAATCACCGTGTATACCAATCATTGCCAGCTTACGAATTAATAGCGCGTGCGGGATTTTGTCAAACGCTTTAGAATAATCGGTATACACAACATCAACTTGAAAACCTGCACCCATAGCTAATGCGACTCGTTGAGTAAACTCACACAAATTCGACTCAGTTGATCTTTTACTGACAAAACCATACTGTTGTTCCACGATTAATGGTCGCAAAAGAGGAAAAATAGAATCATAAATTATTTTTTCAAAAATTTTAGCAATTATACATAGCTTGGAGATCGGTCGGTAGTCACAAATATTTTGTCTATTACCCGACTTGAAGACTGGGACAACATACTCTTAGGACCGCTTCCAAATATCAGGCAACTTGCCAAAACGCAAGGACATATCAAATAAAACGTAGATAGGATAACTTAAATATTTGTGACACATTTTAAGGAAAAGCGGGGGCAAATCATTAGGACCCCTACCCTTACCAACATCAAGTTTCTTTAAAAAATTTTCAACAATTTTAGGGGTTAACTCGACCGATCCCAAAGCAACTGAGCCTCCATTTAGCGATATAAAATTATCAAATTCATGGTCAGCAAGCTCGAGCTCAAGCTCGAAAGCAGATTGGAAAAATTTATTAAAAAGAGAGCAGATCTCCTCACCATCAGATGAAGACACATCACCGGTCCTCATAGTATCTGGAATGCCATTTGAGTTTTTTTTAGACTTCACAAATGTCCAAAAAAACTTGCTGTTGGTTTTGATTTTGGATTCGGAATCACGTATAAATGCATCGTAACACTGAGCTTGGACCTTTTTTTGTCTAGCCCATAACAAACTAAATGAGTCATAGTCACTCATTCGACCATACTTTTTCCATTTTCAATGATGTTTCGATTTTTCTGTTTTTTTTTTTTAGAGATATAGAAAACCAACAGGGATAACGAGTATCATTGATTATAGTTTGTTGAGGAACGTATATGGAGATGGCCTGGTTCAGCACTGAATAGAAGCGGTCCACTGCAAGATCCATATCGTCATTAGGGATAAGATTATTCCAATCAATCAATGAAAGCTCAGCGTTAATAGCGTCATAATCAGCTGCATAGAACTTCCGGACTGTACGAGGTGCAGATCGAAGAGTACGAAGACTTACCAAGTGCACGCAGATTTCAAGTGCTGGATGGTGTTGATCCTCAGGGACAAGGGCAGTCTGACAGTGACTAACCAAACAATCAGTGTTACCAATTATAAGATCTAAAAGGCGGCCATTAATGTTAGGAACAACATTATACTGTAATAAATTGTTAAGATTAAGGAAAGCATTAAACACATCAACAAGGCTGTCCCCGCAAGTAATAACTGAAGTCATGTGAGTTCCGACTCGTGACCAACCAGCATTTGACGCATTAAAGTCACCAGTAACTAGGTATTTATCATCAGGGTTCATACAGATGTCATTAGTAATAATTTCAAAACAGTCCGAAAGAACTTCGCAATGCAAACGGCAGTGCGGAAAATAGCAACAATAAATATGAAATAATTTAGATGGACAATGGACCTGATGTAAGGAGACCTTTACGATCTCTGCAGCAGCCCCCTTCATAGAAAAAACCTCAGAAGAGCTAACCAAGAACTTACGATTCACGGCAATCAAAACCCCACCACCAAGCCTATCACCGCGGCTACTATAGTCACGGTCGCATCTGTATATTGTATATCGCGCATCAAAAAGTTCACCATCAAACAAGCCCTCACACAACCAAGTTCCACTTAAACATATTAAATCGTAATCATGTTGGGTTAAAAAGCTATTAGACTTTGTTCGTAACCCTCTAACGTTCTGATAGTAAATATTTAACTTCTTAGCCATTATTAAAATGTATTAAGAAATAAGCAAAATTATCCACCCAGAAATAACTTAAGGAGAAAAATGACCCCAACCACATTAAACAAAAGCCACGAGAGATCAGTAAAATAAAGAAATATGCTCCCAGCTCAATCAGGCACTCCATGTGCCAATAGCAGATAGGAAATAGCCTTATTATAATAAAAGCAATGCAATACAGTAAACAGTTGCCAAATATCAAAAACAATTCGACTCTTAAGTGAGTTTGTTTAAATCACTCGTTTTCGAAATATGAATCACAGGGCTGGTGTTAGAAAGGCGCGCCATTATGGCACAATTTTTCACCCAGACGTACTGATCCTTTTTTTCTTTGGCAATATTTTTCACTGTATACAGTAGGAACTTGTTAGCACTAGTAAGGTGATCATGAAAAAATATAAAGTTATTGGAAGCAATGCCAATATCAGCACACCTCAGGTTCAACTTTCTAACGTGGGTTAAGAACTCGTCCTTCCTCCACCTAGCCAAAAATCGGACAACAATAGGCTTAGATTTATTATTTTTATTACTTTTCGGTGCTACTCTAGTTATGAAGTCTATGTCAGTATTACAGTTCAAGGGAAACTGGGATGCCTTAGAGATACTGGTTAATACTTCAACAAATTCTCACTTTTACTTTCGGGAATACCATAGATCTCCACATTGGAACGACGAGCCCATTGTTCTCTGCTGTTGAGGTCATCTTCCACTCCGCCTAAAGTAGACTTTAACTGATTAAGCTCAGTATGCACTGAGTTGATGATTTTATTGTTTTGCTCGAACTCGTGCAATCTCTTGCTGACCTCCTCATACTTAATGTTGATAAACTCCATAGACTTTTTCATGCCAATCATATCATCCTTAATTTCTTATAATTCACCGGCTATACAAGCTTTCAGGTCTAATTTCATCTTAGAAAACTCTGACGCAATAAATGCCTTTATTTCAATTAAACTGTCATTAGAATCCGCTACAGTATGTTGCTGATTGTCTGGAGATTGCGACGTCGAACCGCCCCTACGGAGTGTAACATTGTCACAATAACTGCTACTGCTGCTACTATTGGTATTGTTTTTCTGTTGCCTAGCTCGGGTAGCTGTACATTCCGGGCACATCCAGTTTTTTTTGTGCTGAGATCCTTCCCATTATCATTCGGGAACAAGCATTGAACATGATAATTCAAGCTACAGGCCGGACAAGTAATTCTTTCGGTGGCGCCACCTGTCGTAGACTTACAACATGCGTACTTCATATTTAATTCGGCCAACAGATGATGATTCCAATAAGAAAAAGTCAACAATGATTCAGTGGCAGACCCCGGATACGAACTCGCGGTAACTCGAGCAGTACAGACAGTAAAAAAACCGTCGCCCGTCTCAGCGCGCCAATGTCATGTTAGCCATTGGGACGAAATTATAAACCCGTACAGTCAATGCAGTGCAAAAAATGATAGGTTTCTATTCTCACTATAGCTGGTTTAAGAATCTTTTGTTCTCTAACTGGTTAGCAAGGTCAACTCAATGACAACATCGGCAAATATTGATGATTTTGCTTAAAAAAAACACACACTTGCACCAATTAAAACGTGATATTCCAGCTTCAGATAATAGTAAATAGTAACACAGCACCACTGATTTGTTATTTTGGGGATTTTGATAAAGTTTATTACGAATTTAGAATAAAAAACTGAGACAAAGTAACTAAAGGTTTGCTCACAGTAAAGACTCAGGACGAACTGAATATTATAAAATGTACCTTAAGTGTTATTCTGATGTCTAAGCTGTTTTACTTTTAGTGTAGGGTCTCTTCTAAATCCGTTCAGTAGTTTTTGCGTGAGAGAGAAACAAACCCACATACATCCTCAAACAAACTTTCGTATTTAAAATATAAGTATGAAGTAAGATATCAGTAAGATAAGATGTAATGAAATGAAACTGTGTGGATGAATGCTTAATTTAATTTAGTGTTAATTATTTGCGCACGTATGCTTTTGTTGTGGTTTGGATTGGTTATACCATTACACCTTATACCTTTATTATTGTACTCTAGAGACCTCTGACTGTAATTAGAATAAGTTACCATACGATATTTATATTCTCATTTAAGTGACCTTGTAAATGTCTTTTTGAGAATATTTTTTTTTAAACATAATTTATATACGCTCTTTTTGAAATTAAGTACAGCACAAACATTGACACTGCGCTCTCAGCATATTATGCCTACGCAGACTCTTGGTTAAGGTACGGAATCATTGTTTGGGGAAATAGTGTTAATGCCACTGAAATATTCATACTTCAGAAAAATGCATCAGAACTTTAGCCCATATAAAAAATTCCGACAGTTGCAGACTATATTTCATCAATTACAAAATTCTTACACTTCCTTCCATTTACATACATGATATTTGCATATTTGTTTTTAAAAATTACCGGGAATTCACAAAAGTCAGCGAAACCCATAGCAGAAACACACGTAATAAACATAGATTATACCTGCCACCCAGTAGAATTAAAATGCTTTATACCAGTCCATACTATATGGCTGTAAGAATATTCAACAAATTACCTAATAATATAAAATCAGAAGAAAAACTTTCACTATTTACTAAAAAATTTAAACAATTCTTAATAAACAAATGTTTCTACACAGTTAATGAATATTTCAACACAACTTTGCAATAATAATAAAGATATAATATATAAAATAAATATGAATAAAAATAACTGTTTAATATAAAAATGTAATAATATAAATATGCATAATTTAAGATTGATTTATTCAGAAATATAATATACCCATATAATTACTTGTAATTTTTATGTGTTCCTGAAAATGTTATCTATTTAAATGTTATTCAAATGTTTATAATTGTTATAATGTAAGTTATGTATTATTACTATAATTACTTAGATAGCATGTTGCCTAAGTTGCAGTGCTCGAAAAGAGCAACTAAGTTGTAAGCACTAAACATAATGGACCAACCTATGTACACTTAGTTTGCAATAAATGATTTGATTTGATTTGAAAACAAAGGCAAGTCTGAAACCAAGCAGAACAAAAAATTTAATAAGTTACACAGAAGTACATAAAATGGCAGTTCTAGGCGAAGCAAAGCTACTTAGTAAAATAAAAAATTAAGAAAACAACATTATATTCAAGGTAGTTGAAGAAAAGGTTACACCAATCCTAGAACTTAATACCTTTGAAAAGTTAGAACTTATTGCAAGGTTGAAAACACTGAAGGAAAGTAAATGTAAAGACGACATTTTCGAAGGTTTAGGCTGTTATAAAGATTATGAGTATGATATTGACCTAATCGAGAAACCAAAACTTAAAATTAAACTGTCCAGAAGAATTCCACATGCTATAAGAAATGAGGTAAAGCAAGAACTTGACAGATTGGTGAAATTAGGCATAAAACCAGTAACAGAGCCTACCCCTGCGGTAAGTCCTATGGTAATTGTAAGACAAAAGGGAAAAATAAGAATCTGTATAGATCCATCAGATGTAAATAAAAACATACTAAGGCGTTATTTTCCACTTACTACTATAGAGGAAATTTCAGCTGATATTAAGGTTCTAAGTTCTTTGCATTGGAACGACGAGCCCATTGTTCTCTGCTGTTGAGGTCATCTTCCACTCCGCCTAAAGTAGACTTTAACTGATTAAGCTTAGTATGCACACCACAGTTGATGGTTTTATTGTTTTGCTCGAACTCGTGCAATCTCTTGCTGACCTCCTCATACTTAATGTTGATAAACTCCATAGACTTTTTCATGCCAATCATATCATCCTTAATTTCTTTTAGTTCACCGGCTATACAAGCTTTCAGGTCTAATTTCATCTTAGAAAACTCGGACGCAATAAATGCCTTTATTTCAATTAAACTGTCATTAGAATCCGCTGCAGTATGTTGCTGATTGTCTGGAGATTGCGACGTCGAACCGCCCCTACGGAGTGTAACATTGTCACAATAACTGCTACTGCTGCTACTATTGGTATAGTCTCTTATGGGGGTATTATCGTTTTTCTGTTGCCTAGCTCGGGTAGCTGTACATTTCGGGCACATCCAGTTTTTTTTTGTGCTGAGATCCTTCCCATTATCATTCGGGAACAAGCATTGAACATGATAATTCAAGCTACAGGCCGGACAAGTAATTCTTTCGGTGGCGCCACCTGTCGTAGACTTACAACATGCGTACTTCATATTTAATACGGCCAACAGATGATGATTCCAATAAGAAAAAGTCAACAATGATTCAGTGGCAGACCCCGGATATGAACTCGCGGTAACTCGAGCAGTACAGACAGTAAAAAAACCGTCGCCCGTCTCAGCGCGCCAATGTCATATTAGCCATAAGGACGAAATTATAAACCCGTACAGTCAATACAGTGCAAAAAATGATAGGTTTATATTCTCACTCTAGCTGGTTTAAAAATCCTTTGTTCACTAACTGGTTAGCAAGGTCAACTCAATGACAACATCGGCAAATATTGAGGATTTTGCTTAAAAAAAACACACACTTGCACCAATTAAAACGTGATATTCCAGCTTCAGATAATAGTAACACAGCACCACTGATTTGTTATTTTGGGGATTTTGATAAAGTTTATTACGAATTTAGAATAAAAAACTGAGACAAAGTAACTAAAGGTTTGCTCACAGTAAAGACTCAGGACGAACTGAATATTATAAGATGTACCTTAAGTGTTATTCTGATGTCTAAGCTGTTTTACTTTTAGTGTAGGGTCTCTTCTAAATCCGTTCAGTAGTTTTTGCGTGAGAGAGTAACAAACACACATACATCCTCAAACAAACTTTCGTATTTAAAATATAAGTATGAAGTAAGATATCGGTAAGATAAGATGTAATGAAATGAAACTGTGTGGATGAATGCTTAATTTAATTTAGTGTTAATTATTTGCGCACGTATGCTTTTGTTGTGGTTTGGATTGGTTATGCCATTACACCTTATACCTTTATTATTGTACTCTAGAGACCTCTGACTGTAATTAGAATAAGTTACCATACGATATTTATATTCTCATTTGAGTGACCTTGTAAATGTCTTTTTGAGAATATTTTTTTTAAATATAATTTATATACGCTCATTTTGAAATTAAGTACAGCACAAACATTGACACTGCGCTCTCAGCATATTATGCCTACGCAGACTCTTGGTAAAGGTACGGAATCATTGTTTGGGGAAATAGTGTTAATGCCACTGAAATATTCATACTTCAGAAAAATGCATCAGAACTTTAGCCCATATAAAAAATTCCGACAGTTGCAGACTATATTTCATTAATTACAAAATTCTTACACTTCCTTCCATTTACATACATGATATTTGCATATTTGTTTTTAAAAATTACCGGGAATTCACAAAAGTCAGCGAAACCCATAGCAGAAACACACGTAATAAACATAGATTATACCTGCCACCCAGTAGAATTAAAATGCTTTATAACAGTCCATACTATATGGCTGTAAGAATATTCAACAAATTACCTAATAATATAAATTCAGAAGTTTCAATTCTTATTAAACAAATGTTTCTACACAGTTAATGAATATTTCAACACAACTTTGCAATAGTAATAAAGATATAATATATAAAATAAATATGAATAAAAATAACTGTTTAACATAAAAATGTAATAATATAAATATGCATAATTTAAGATTGGTTTATTCAGAAATATAATATACCTATATAATTACTTGTAATTTTTATGTGTTCCTGAAAATGTTATCTATTTAAATGTTATTCAAATGTTTATAATTGTTATAATGTAAGTTATGTATTATTACTATAATTACTTAGATAGCATGTTGCCTAAGTTGCAGTGCTCGAAAAGCGCAACTAAGTTGTAAGCACTAAACATAATGGACCAACCTATGTACACTTAGTTTGCAATAAATGATTTGATTCAATTTGATTTGAAAACAAAGGCAAGTCTGAAACCAAGCAGAACAAAAAAATTAATAAGTTACACAGAAGTACATAAAATGGCAGTTCTAGGCGAAGCAAAGCTACTTCGTAAAATAAAAAATTGAGAAAACAACATTATATTCAAGGTAGTTGAAGAAAAGGTTACACCAATCCTAGGACTTGATACCTGTGAAAAGTTAGAACTTATTGCAAGGGTGAAAACACTGAAGGAAAGTAAATGTAAAGACGACATCTTCGAAGGTTTAGGCTGTTATAAAGATTATGAGTATGATATTGACCTAATCGAGAAACCAAAACTTAAAATTAAACTGTCCAGAAGAATTCCACATGCTATAAGAAATGAGGTAAAGCAAGAACTTGACAGATTGGTGAAATTAGGTGGCATAAAACCAGTAACAGAGCCTACCCCTGCGGTAAGTCCTATGGTAATTGTAAGACAAAAGGGAAAAATAAGAATCTGTATAGATCCATCAGATGTAAATAAAAACATACTAAGGCGTTATTTTCCACTTACTACTATAGAGGAAATTTCAGCTGATATTAAGGTTCTAAGTTCTTTGCATTATTAAATTGCACAAAAGGATTCTGGCAGATTAAACCGTCAAAAAGAACACATTTTTTTTTAACTTTGCTACCACATGGGGAAGTTATTTTTTCAAAAAACTTTCGTGTGGTGTGTCATCAGCACCTGAAACATTTCAAGAAATTTGACCAAATTTGCTAAGTAAATATAAAAATGTAAGAGTATCAATTGCTGACATATTTATATATTATGCAAAATGTAGAGAGGAACTACAAAAAACCGATAGTAAAGTCTAAAGAAATCAGGCTTCAAACTTAATAAAAATAAATGCATTTTTGAATCGGAAAGAATAAAATTCCTGGGACACATTGTTTCAGCAGACGGACTGGAAGCAGACCCAGAAAAAGTAGAAGCTATACAGGCAATGAAGACACCAAGGAAAAAAACAGAGCTACAGAGACTACTAGGAATGATCACATATCTAAACAAATTTATACCGAAAATGTCTGATCTAACAAATCCACTGAGAGATTTGTTACACAAAAATACAAGCTTTAAATGGGAAATCCATCACGAAGAAGCTTTGAACAAAATAAAACAAGTTCTTCAAAGTCCTCCAGTATTGAGACTATATGACGTAAACAAACCTGTAACATAAAGCGTAGACGCAAGTTCTAAAAATCTTGGTGCTGCACTTCTTCAAGAAGGACAACCAATAGCTTATGGAGCCAGAGCGTTAACCAAGTCTGAAGAGAATTATCCACAGATGGAAAAAGAAGCACTTGCTATACAGTTTGGATGTAAGAAGTTTCACGAATATGTTTATGGTAAAGAACTGACAGCATCTAATCTAAAATATGAACAAGAAGAAAATTTTAAAGATGCAGTTATACTACCTATGTCACTTGACGCAAAAGAGGAGTTAATTACAGCTACAAAGGAAGATCCACATTAACAGTTACTACTTCAGACAATAATACAAGGATTTCCAGAAAAAGTCTGTGAACTTCCCACAGAACTTCAGCACTATTTTAACTTTAAAGAAGAATTGAGCTATCTCAAAGGAATAATTTTCAAAGGAAATAAAATTGTAGTACCAAAATCAGAAATCCTTAAAATGCTAAAGAATATATTTTAGAAGAGCACGACAAATTCTCTACTGGAAAGGACAATATGAGGACATCATAAAACTAGTTAAAACCTGCTCTGCCTGTGAACAAACACAAAAAGACAATATTAAAGATATAGTGCTAGTTAAAAAGATTTCCACACTTCCATGGCAAATAGTTGCATCTGATCTATTTGAATTAAAAGGAAAAACTTACCTCGTAATCTGTGACAGCTACTATGGATATTTAGATTTTCAACAGCTTAAAGGTCAGTCTTCATATGAAGTTATAGAACAACTGAAAAGATGGTTTGCTGTACATGGAATACCAGAAGAGCTACAAACTGACAATGGAACACAATACATGTCTAGAGAATTCAAGATCTTTCAAGAAGAGTGGAAATTTAACCATGTCACATCCCGTCGACATCACTATCAAGGCAATGGGCTCGCCAAAAGAGCAGTTCAAGTAGCCAAGAACATATTGAAAAAATGTAGTATTGACAATTCCGATGTTCAACTTGCTTCATTAAACTAGAGAAATACACCAAGAAATGATATTTTAGGTTCACCCAAACAACGTCTATACAGCAGAATAACCAGACCTCATTATACGAAAGACAGTAACCTAAAACCAAAAATATTGCAAGGAGTCACAGCTGAACTAAAACGATTAAGAGAAGAACAAGCCAACTACCACGAGCAATAAACCATTAAAAGACCAGACAATTTTAAAATTTATGAAAAAGTTAGACACAAAGTTGCTCATCGCCAATGGGAGGGGGCAAGAGTGGTAGAGAAGCCTGAAGGTCTACCAAGATCTGTAATCATTCAAACTGATCAAGGCCAAACATTTCAGTGCACAAACCAAAAGGCGTGTGTTGTATCGTTTGCTGTTTGCTGAGCTTTAGAGCAGCGTCGTAGACAGTTTCGTTTGTTTATTGAGATGTGAGCTAGTAAATGTCACGTGACTGGCTGTTTTTGCGTGAATTTCAAATTAATGAATTAAAATAAAAGACTTTTTCAAGAAAAAGATAGTTTTAAGATGTATAAAATAAACTTACGAAAATTTTACAATAACCTTCCGAAAACTGTCAAGTAGCCAATTGCAGTTTTATTGTAATAGGTTCTTTGAATTGACATAGAATCTTCATGGTTTGAGGTTTTCGAATGAAACTTTTTTCACATGGTTTCTGTGATGTTCTTCTTTTAAAAAATGTGAAACATTTGAATATCGACTTTCAATTGTTTTTGTTATGAAACTTAGACAAGAAAAATGGATACTGCGAAAATTCGAGTGATTTTTGAATAAGAGTTCCGACGCGGAAGTAACGCGGCAGAAACAGCCCGCAATATCAATGTTGCGTTTGGAGAGGGGTCTGCTAATGAACGCACCGTGCGATTTTGGTTTAAACGCTTTCGTGGTGGAAACTTTGACTTGGCAAAACTAGCAGTAAAACAGCCCCGACTCATGAATCGATCTTCATCATTATTGCTCCATGACAACGCGAGACCTCATACAGCACGAGAAACCGTTTTGACCCTTCAGACCTTGCTCCAACGGACTACCATTTTTTTCGTGATTTGGACAATTTTATTATCTACGTGACAAGAAGTTTTCCTCCCAGGAGGCAGTACGAAATGCTTTCACACAGTTTGTGCAGTCTAGATCCTCAGTTCTATCGCAAAGGAATAAATGACCTTCCTATTAGATGGCAGCAATGTATAGATAATAATGGTAACTATTTTGATTAAATAAATTTGTTAAAAATTAAAAAATGAACAATTTTGATTTTCAGTACAAATCGGTAATTTCATACTTTAACCCCTAATATATTAAGTTGTGCTGTGCAATTTATGATTATAGGTATAATTAGTTAACCATTAGCATATTATATGGTTTTGCAAAAAAAAAAATATATAACTTAATATTATTTTCATAGTAATTAAAAATGTATATGTTGAGTCAAATATAAGTTTAGAAAACAATGTTTTTAGTTTACAAAGAAAGGAAGATGTAAAGTATAGACAATATTTGTGAACCATTATTAAAATGTCATTCTAAATCCTGTCTTGTTAATCTGTGATTCAATTATAATTTCGTAGGTATGTCACCCTAACCGCTTAGTTATTTTCTAATCATAATTAAATCAATAATTACAACGTTACAGAACCGTAACTCTTAACGAATGTGCATCGGTAAGCCGTGTACGCACGTACGAACACGAACATATCGAACGCAAACATCAATCATGAACATTTGGTTGGTTCGTATGGACTGCATATTCAAACACGAACGCGAACATAGTTCGAATCGTGTTCGCGCACAACAGTCGCGAACTCTATCTTAATAGCCATGGCGGCGCAGGTAGTGGTGGTTGTTACATAACATTTGTTAAAGCTATAGAACACCGCCCATACAGATCTTATCTTTGTTGCGTATCACGCAACGCAACAAATTTGTTCGTTCGTGCGTACGCGGCTTTATAGGTATTTCGAACCTTATTTAAAACATTTAACATTCTCAAAATATAAATCACAGAAGAGAAATCAGTAGCAGGTGACCACTAACTCTCTAAAAATCTCTCTAAAATAAATATCACAATTGAGTAATATAAAAATAATAACAAAATTAACGTGATTACAATACAGTTACCTAAACTCAGTAAAATGCCATTCAAACACAAGTGTTTCAACTGTGGTTTCAACGAAGATTACTAAGTCTAAATTTGTAATCAACAACATTTTTTTAGTCTGGCGAGATGAAAGAACTTGGTTGCTATCTCTCTCGGCTCGGATTAACATCAGTCTGTAAAAAGCGTACCTAATCAATAATTCACCTTGACAGCAAGCAATACAGTTCATTTTTCAGAGTTATCAGTGCTGTTTGTTTATGATGTCCATGGACCTTAACATGGAAACTTAAAATGGAACCGGAACGAAGGAAAAAAAAACTCAACTAAGATAAAAGTAAAGGTCATGGCCCATAATCCGACCCGGTTCAAAAATGTTTTTGTACAAAAACGAAAATGGTGGTAAATAATGCAAGCATAACCCACTTTTCACTATATGTAAAAAGAAAAAAATAATTCGTTGGAGAAATCTTGCAGCAGACCAATAAAAATTAGCGGTTTCGCCTGTCTGTAAATTATTTTATCCATGGAAACATGTCACTTGGGTAAAAAGTATACTATGTCCGACTCCAAATCAAAAAATATATCTATACACGGCAATTTAATCAAAATCGGTTCAGTGGTTTAGACTTGAAAATGAAACAAACAAACTTATTATGCCATTGTTATGTTAAATAAAAATATCATCACACATAAAGCAAACTCGTTCGGTCAGGTAATATAATACACGTATATTGCTGTCTCTGTCTTACCCGAGTTGATAACCAGCTTTGTTGCGCTCACGCAATAATATAATGCACACATCCACAGCAGGTAGAAAAACATCGGCGGCGCCTCCCTGACCTCGCCCTTCGCAGTCCTTCGTCATTCGTCGTTGTGATCTGTGCTTTCTCCGTGTTTCTATATTATTCCGATACAATTAACTACTTTGGCGTGTTTACTTGAGTGATTGTTTGCTTCTCGATTTGGATTTTGTTGACATGGAAAGACTTAATAGCTGTGTAGCGTGTAACCGATCGGTGTTACGTCGCAGAAATCACCCTCTTACTGGAATTTTTCTCGAAACACATCGGGAACACGCCGTGCTATTACTACAAGAAATAATCCCACACGAGGTAAGTTTCTGCGCTTTAAACTATTACTTTTATTCTCTTTGTTACAAACTGCACACAGTATTTCAGAATAATAAGTATCTTCTACGGTGTTCAGATTTGTTTTTAAATGAGAGTGCTGTTAGAAGGGTACCTATCTACTTTTCCCTAAAAGCCTTGTAAGAATTGTCTGGATTTTAAAATGAATTTAGGCATTTTCAGACCAGTATGCTTCACCATTTTTCGTGTTGTACTTAATATTTTTCCTCGGTGATTAATGTTAATTATTATTTCGACATTTTCAGGTTCCATTTGATGGCTCAAGGTCAATTTGCCATGCATGCTGGGTCAGACTGAGTCGTGATGTGCACCGTCAGCGAGATCAACAGGTTCAAGATCAACTACCCGAACAACCTGAAGACCAGCTAAACCAACAGGATCATGATCAAGGTCCATCAAACCAGCAAGGAGAACAGGAAGTATACAAAGACGTAAGACCTGGCTTCATGTCCTTACAAGGATATTCACGTGCCTCCAATACCGCAAGAAGGTCTATATTTAACGGCTGCAGGAATACGCCTAGTCATCTAGTGCCTACGTATATAAGGTTCCACTTGATTAATACGAATAAATATCATATAGGTACCTCAACTTGCTCGCGTTTCATAAATTTTTCTTTTCCTGTTGAGCTTCGCCAGACTGTATAAAACCAACATTGTTTTTCGTAAATTAAATAAACAAAAAGAAGCAGTAACTTTGGAATTCGTTAAAATATATTTAAAGAATGAATGCCTCTGGAACCTGTTCATCCTGAGTACAAACAAAGGCACCAAAGGGAAAAATCCTATCCTACACAGAAATTTAATCGGCGTTCAAAGCGGCTACTTATGAAGACAGTCCGTTCCTGAAGTGAAGGTAATCAAGATAAGAAACTTACGAACAACGCACGTTCACAAAATTCTGCAGTAGTCTAACCCAGGTTATATGGACGAACCATCCTTGGTATGGTTTCATGAAATGGATAGATGCCTGAAACATATCCCAAACAACAGGCACTCAGTCACATGAAATACCCTAAGCCAATTTTCTGAATAAATTAATAATTTAAAAAGATAACTTTCTAACTCACTCTGTATCCTCGACAGGCTACAAAATCTGTATTAATATTATTTTAATTTAACAATATTTTTATAACTTTTGCTTCTAGTTTTTCATTTTTTTACATAAACAAACCTATGTGAAACATTGTTTTTCGTAAATTAAATAAACAAAAAGAAGCAGTAACTTTGGAATTCGTTTAAATATATTCAAAGAATGAATGCCTCTGGAACCCTGTTCATCCTGAGTACAAACAAAGGCACCAAAGGGAAAAATCCTATCCTACACAGAAATTTAATCGGCGTTCAAAGCGGCTACTTATGAAGACAGTCCGTTCCTGAAGTGAAGGTAATCAAGATAAAAAACTCACGAACAACGCACGTTCACAAAATTCTGCAGTAGTCTAACCCAGGTTCTATGGACGAACCATCCTTGGTATGGTTTCATGAAATGGATAGGTGCCTGAAACATATCCCAAACAACAGGCACTCAGTCTCATGAAATACCCTAAGCCAATTTTCTAAATAAACTAATAATTTAAAAAGATAACTTTCTAACTCACTCTGTATCCTCGACAGGCTACAAAATCTGTATTAATATTATTTTAATTTAACAATATTTTTATAACTTTTGCTTCTAGTTTTTCATTTTTTTACATAAACAAACCTATGTGAAACATTGTTTTTCGTAAATTAAATAAACAAAAAGAAGCAGTAACTTTGGAATTCGTTAAAATATATGCAAAGAATGAATGCCTCAGGAACCCTGTTCATCCTGAGTACAAACAAAGGCACCAAAGGGAAAAATCCTATCCTACACAGAAATTTAATCGGCGTTCAAAGCGGCTACTTATGAAGACAGTCCGTTCCTGAAGTGAAGGTAATCAAGATAAAAAACTCACGAACAACGCACGTTCACAAAATTCTGCAGTAGTCTAACCCAGGTTCTATGGACGAACCATCCTTGGTATGGTTTCATGAAATGGATAGGTGCCTGAAACATATCCCAAACAACAGGCACTCAGTCTCATGAAATACCCTAAGCCAATTTTCTAAATAAATTAATAATTTAAAAAGATAACTTTCTAACTCACTCTGTATCCTCGACAGGCTACAAAATCTGTATTAATATTATTTTAATTTAACAATATTTTTATAACTTTTGCTTCTAGTTTTTCAATTTTTTACATAAACAAACCTATGTGAAACATTGTTTTTCGTAAATTAAATAAACAAAAAGAAGCAGTAACTTTGGAATTCGTTAAAATATATGCAAAGAATGAATGCCTCAGGAACCCTGTTCATCCTGAGTACAAACAAAGGCACCAAAGGGAAAAATCCTATCCTACACAGAAATTTAATCGGCGTTCAAAGCGGCTACTTATGAAGACAGTCCGTTCCTGAAGTGAAGGTAATCAAGATAAAAAACTTACGAACAACGCACGTTCATAAAATTCTGCAGTAGTCTAACCCAGGTTCTATGGACGAACCATGCTTGGTATGGTTTCATGAAATGGATAGGTGCCTAAAACATATCCCAAACAACAGGCACTCAGTCTCATGAAATACCCTAAGCCAATTTTCTAAATAAATTAATAATTTAAAAAGATAACTTTCTAACTCACTCTGTATCCTCGACAGGCTACAAAATCCGTATTAATATTATTTTAATTTAACAATATTTTTATAACTTTTGCTTCTAGTTTTTCAATTTTTTACATAAACAAACCTATGTGAAACATTGTTTTTCGTAAATTAAATAAACAAAAAGAAGCAGTAACTTTGGAATTCGTTAAAATATATGCAAAGAATGAATGCCTCAGGAACCCTGTTCATCCTGAGTACAAACAAAGGCACCAAAGGGAAAAATCCTATCCTACACAGAAATTTAATCGGCGTTCAAAGCGGCTACTTATGAAGACAGTCCGTTCCTGAAGTGAAGGTAATCAAGATAAAAAACTTACGAACAACGCACGTTCATAAAATTCTGCAGTAGTCTAACCCAGGTTCTATGGACGAACCATGCTTGGTATGGTTTCATGAAATGGATAGGTGCCTAAAACATATCCCAAACAACAGGCACTCAGTCTCATGAAATACCCTAAGCCAATTTTCTAAATAAATTAATAATTTAAAAAGATAACTTTCTAACTCACTCTGTATCCTCGACAGGCTACAAAATCCGTATTAATATTATTTTAATTTAACAATATTTTTATAACTTTTCCTTCTAGTTTTTCAATTTTTTACATAAACAAACCTATGTGAAACATTGTTTTTCGTAAATTAAATAAACAAAAAGAAGCAGTAACTTTGGAATTCGTTAAAATATATGCAAAGAATGAATGCCTCAGGAACCCTGTTCATCCTGAGTACAAACAAAGGCACCAAAGGGAAAAATCCTATCCTACACAGAAATTTAATCGGCGTTCAAAGCGGCTACTTATGAAGACAGTCCGTTCCTGAAGTGAAGGTAATCAAGATAAAAAACTTACGAACAACGCACGTTCATAAAATTCTGCAGTAGTCTAACCCAGGTTCTATGGACGAACCATGCTTGGTATGGTTTCATGAAATGGATAGGTGCCTAAAATATATCCCAAACAACAGGCACTCAGTCTCATGAAATACCCTAAGCCAATTTTCTAAATAAATTAATAATTTAAAAAGATAACTTTCTAACTCACTCTGTATCCTCGACAGGCTACAAAATCCGTATTAATATTATTTTAATTTAACAATATTTTTATAACTTTTGCTTCTAGTTTTTCAATTTTTTACATAAACAAACCTATGTGAAACATTGTTTTTCGTAAATTAAATAAACAAAAAAAAACAGTAACTTTGGAATTCGTTAAAATATATTTGAAGAATGAATGCCTCTGGAACCCTGTTCATCCTGAGTACAAACAAAGGCACCAAAGGGAAAAATCCTATCCTACACAGAAATTTAATCGGCGTTCAAAGCGGCTACTTATGAAGACAGTCCGTTCCTGAAGTGAAGGTAATCAAGATAAAAAACTTACGAACAACGCACGTTCACAAAATTCTGCAGTAGTCTAACCAAGGTTCTATGGACGAACCATCCTTGGTATGGTTTCATGAAATGGATAGGTGCCTGAAACATATCCCAAACAACAGGCACTCAGTCTCATGAAATACCCTAAGCCAATTTTCTAAATAAACTAATAATTTAAAAAGATAACTTTCTAACTCACTCTGTATCCTCGGCAGGCTACAAAATCTGTATTAATATTATTTTAATTTAACAATATTTTTATAACTTTTGCTTCTAGTTTTTCATTTTTTTACATAAACAAACCTATGTGAAACATTGTTTTTCGTAAATTAAATAAACAAAAAGAAGCAGTAACTTTGGAATTCGTTAAAATATATGCAAAGAATGAATGCCTCAGGAACCCTGTTCATCCTGAGTACAAACAAAGGCACCAAAGGGAAAAATCCTATCCTACACAGAAATTTAATCGGCGTTCAAAGCGGCTACTTATGAAGACAGTCCGTTCCTGAAGTGAAGGTAATCAAGATAAAAAACTTACGAACAACGCACGTTCATAAAATTCTGCAGTAGTCTAACCCAGGTTCTATGGACGAACCATGCTTGGTATGGTTTCATGAAATGGATAGGTGCCTAAAATATATCCCAAACAACAGGCACTCAGTCTCATGAAATACCCTAAGCCAATTTTCTAAATAAATTAATAATTTAAAAAGATAACTTTCTAACTCACTCTGTATCCTCGACAGGCTACAAAATCCGTATTAATATTATTTTAATTTAACAATATTTTTATAACTTTTGCTTCTAGTTTTTCAATTTTTTTCATAAACAAACCTATGTGAAACATTGTTTTTCGTAAATTAAATAAACAAAAAGAAACAGTAACTTTGGAATTCGTTAAAATATATGCAAAGAATGAATGCCTCTGGAACCCTGTTCATCCTGAGTACAAACAAAGGCACCAAAGGGAAAAATCCTATCCTACACAGAAATTTAATCGGCGTTCAAAGCGGCTACTTATGAAGACAGTCCGTTCCTGAAGTGAAGGTAATCAAGATAAAAAACTTACGAACAACGCACGTTCATAAAATTCTGCAGTAGTCTAACCCAGGTTCTATGGACGAACCATGCTTGGTATGGTTTCATGAAATGGATAGGTGCCTAAAACATATCCCAAACAACAGGCACTCAGTCTCATGAAATACCCTAAGCCAATTTTCTAAATAAATTAATAATTTAAAAAGATAACTTTCTAACTCACTCTGTATCCTCGACAGGCTACAAAATCCGTATTAATATTATTTTAATTTAACAATATTTTTATAACTTTTGCTTCTAGTTTTTCAATTTTTTACATAAACAAACCTATGTGAAACATTGTTTTTCGTAAATTAAATAAACAAAAAGAAGCAGTAACTTTGGAATTAGTTAAAATACATGCAAAGAATGAATGCCTCTGGAACCCTGTTCATCCTGAGTACAAACAAAGGCACCAAAGGGAAAAATCCTATCCTACACAGAAATTTAATCGGCGTTCAAAGCGGCTACTTATGAAGACAGTCCGTTCCTGAAGTGAAGGTAATCAAGATAAAAAACTTACGAACAACGCACGTTCACAAAATTCTGCAGTAGTCTAACCAAGGTTCTATGGACGAACCATCCTTGGTATGGTTTCATGAAATGGATAGGTGCCTGAAACATATCCCAAACAACAGGCACTCAGTCTCATGAAATACCCTAAGCCAATTTTCTAAATAAACTAATAATTTAAAAAGATAACTTTCTAACTCACTCTGTATCCTCGACAGGCTACAAAATCTGTATTAATATTATTTTAATTTAACAATATTTTTATAACTTTTGCTTCTAGTTTTTCATTTTTTTACATAAACAAACCTATGTGAAACATTGTTTTTCGTAAATTAAATAAACAAAAAGAAGCAGTAACTTTGGAATTCGTTAAAATATATGCAAAGAATGAATGCCTCAGGAACCCTGTTCATCCTGAGTACAAACAAAGGCACCAAAGGGAAAAATCCTATCCTACACAGAAATTTAATCGGCGTTCAAAGCGGCTACTTATGAAGACAGTCCGTTCCTGAAGTGAAGGTAATCAAGATAAAAAACTCACGAACAACGCACGTTCACAAAATTCTGCAGTAGTCTAACCCAGGTTCTATGGACGAACCATCCTTGGTATGGTTTCATGAAATGGATAGGTGCCTGAAACATATCCCAAACAACAGGCACTCAGTCTCATGAAATACCCTAAGCCAATTTTCTAAATAAATTAATAATTTAAAAAGATAACTTTCTAACTCACTCTGTATCCTCGACAGGCTACAAAATCTGTATTAATATTATTTTAATTTAACAATATTTTTATAACTTTTGCTTCTAGTTTTTCAATTTTTTACATAAACAAACCTATGTGAAACATTGTTTTTCGTAAATTAAATAAACAAAAAGAAGCAGTAACTTTGGAATTCGTTAAAATATATGCAAAGAATGAATGCCTCAGGAACCCTGTTCATCCTGAGTACAAACAAAGGCACCAAAGGGAAAAATCCTATCCTACACAGAAATTTAATCGGCGTTCAAAGCGGCTACTTATGAAGACAGTCCGTTCCTGAAGTGAAGGTAATCAAGATAAAAAACTTGCGAACAACGCACGTTCATAAAATTCTGCAGTAGTCTAACCCAGGTTCTATGGACGAACCATGCTTGGTATGGTTTCATGAAATGGATAGGTGCCTAAAACATATCCCAAACAACAGGCACTCAGTCTCATGAAATACCCTAAGCCAATTTTCTAAATAAATTAATAATTTAAAAAGATAACTTTCTAACTCACTCTGTATCCTCGACAGGCTACAAAATCCGTATTAATATTATTTTAATTTAACAATATTTTTATAACTTTTGCTTCCAGTTTTTCAATTTTTTACATAAACAAACCTATGTGAAACATTGTTTTTCGTAAATTAAATAAACAAAAAGAAGCAGTAACTTTGGAATTCGTTAAAATATATGCAAAGAATGAATGCCTCAGGAACCCTGTTCATCCTGAGTACAAACAAAGGCACCAAAGGGAAAAATCCTATCCTACACAGAAATTTAATCGGCGTTCAAAGCGGCTACTTATGAAGACAGTCCGTTCCTGAAGTGAAGGTAATCAAGATAAAAAACTTACGAACAACACACGTTCATAAAATTCTGCAGTAGTCTAACCCAGGTTCTATGGACGAACCATGCTTGGTATGGTTTCATGAAATGGATAGGTGCCTAAAACATATCCCAAACAACAGGCACTCAGTCTCATGAAATACCCTAAGCCAATTTTCTAAATAAATTAATAATTTAAAAAGATAACTTTCTAACTCACTCTGTATCCTCGACAGGCTACAAAATCCGTATTAATATTATTTTAATTTAACAATATTTTTATAACTTTTCCTTCTAGTTTTTCAATTTTTTACATAAACAAACCTATGTGAAACATTGTTTTTCGTAAATTAAATAAACAAAAAGAAGCAGTAACTTTGGAATTCGTTAAAATATATGCAAAGAATGAATGCCTCAGGAACCCTGTTCATCCTGAGTACAAACAAAGGCACCAAAGGGAAAAATCCTATCCTACACAGAAATTTAATCGGCGTTCAAAGCGGCTACTTATGAAGACAGTCCGTTCCTGAAGTGAAGGTAATCAAGATAAAAAACTTACGAACAACGCACGTTCATAAAATTCTGCAGTAGTCTAACCCAGGTTCTATGGACGAACCATGCTTGGTATGGTTTCATGAAATGGATAGGTGCCTAAAATATATCCCAAACAACAGGCACTCAGTCTCATGAAATACCCTAAGCCAATTTTCTAAATAAATTAATAATTTAAAAAGATAACTTTCTAACTCACTCTGTATCCTCGACAGGCTACAAAATCCGTATTAATATTATTTTAATTTAACAATATTTTTATAACTTTTGCTTCTAGTTTTTCAATTTTTTACATAAACAAACCTATGTGAAACATTGTTTTTCGTAAATTAAATAAACAAAAAGAAGCAGTAACTTTGGAATTCGTTAAAATATATGCAAAGAATGAATGCCTCAGGAACCCTGTTCATCCTGAGTACAAACAAAGGCACCAAAGGGAAAAATCCTATCCTACACAGAAATTTAATCGGCGTTCAAAGCGGCTACTTATGAAGACAGTCCGTTCCTGAAGTGAAGGTAATCAAGATAAAAAACTTACGAACAACGCACGTTCACAAAATTCTGCAGTAGTCTAACCAAGGTTCTATGGACGAACCATCCTTGGTATGGTTTCATGAAATGGATAGGTGCCTGAAACATATCCCAAACAACAGGCACTCAGTCTCATGAAATACCCTAAGCCAATTTTCTAAATAAACTAATAATTTAAAAAGATAACTTTCTAACTCACTCTGTATCCTCGACAGGCTACAAAATCTGTATTAATATTATTTTAATTTAACAATATTTTTATAACTTTTGCTTCTAGTTTTTCATTTTTTTACATAAACAAACCTATGTGAAACATTGTTTTTCGTAAATTAAATAAACAAAAAGAAGCAGTAACTTTGGAATTCGTTAAAATATATGCAAAGAATGAATGCCTCAGGAACCCTGTTCATCCTGAGTACAAACAAAGGCACCAAAGGGAAAAATCCTATCCTACACAGAAATTTAATCGGCGTTCAAAGCGGCTACTTATGAAGACAGTCCGTTCCTGAAGTGAAGGTAATCAAGATAAAAAACTTACGAACAACGCACGTTCATAAAATTCTGCAGTAGTCTAACCCAGGTTCTATGGAGGAACCATGCTTGGTATGGTTTCATGAAATGGATAGGTGCTAAAACATATCCCAAACAACAGGCACTCAGTCTCATGGAATACCCTAAGCCAATTTTCTAAATAAATTAATAATTTAAAAAGATAACTTTCTAACTCACTCTGTATCCTCGACAGGCTACAAAATCCGTATTAATATTATTTTAATTTAACAATATTTTTATAACTTTTGCTTCTAGTTTTTCAATTTTTTACATAAACAAACCTATGTGAAACATTGTTTTTCGTAAATTAAATAAACAAAAAGAAGCAGTAACTTTGGAATTCGTTAAAATATATGCAAAGAATGAATGCCTCAGGAACCCTGTTCATCCTGAGTACAAACAAAGGCACCAAAGGGAAAAATCCTATCCTACACAGAAATTTAATCGGCGTTCAAAGCGGCTACTTATGAAGACAGTCCGTTCCTGAAGTGAAGGTAATCAAGATAAAAAACTTACGAACAACGCACGTTCATAAAATTCTGCAGTAGTCTAACCCAGGTTCTATGGACGAACCATGCTTGGTATGGTTTCATGAAATGGATAGGTGCCTAAAACATATCCCAAACAACAGGCACTCAGTCTCATGAAATACCCTAAGCCAATTTTCTAAATAAATTAATAATTTAAAAAGATAACTTTCTAACTCACTCTGTATCCTCGACAGGCTACAAAATCCGTATTAATATTATTTTAATTTAACAATATTTTTATAACTTTTGCTTCTAGTTTTTCAATTTTTTACATAAACAAACCTATGTGAAACATTGTTTTTCGTAAATTAAATAAACAAAAAGAAGCAGTAACTTTGGAATTCGTTAAAATATATGCAAAGAATGAATGCCTCAGGAACCCTGTTCATCCTGAGTACAAACAAAGGCACCAAAGGGAAAAATCCTATCCTACACAGAAATTTAATCGGCGTTCAAAGCGGCTACTTATGAAGACAGTCCGTTCCTGAAGTGAAGGTAATCAAGATAAAAAACTTACGAACAACGCACGTTCATAAAATTCTGCAGTAGTCTAACCCAGGTTCTATGGACGAACCATGCTTGGTATGGTTTCATGAAATGGATAGGTGCCTAAAATATATCCCAAACAACAGGCACTCAGTCTCATGAAATACCCTAAGCCAATTTTCTAAATAAATTAATAATTTAAAAAGATAACTTTCTAACTCACTCTGTATCCTCGACAGGCTACAAAATCCGTATTAATATTATTTTAATTTAACAATATTTTTATAACTTTTGCTTCTAGTTTTTCAATTTTTTACATAAACAAACCTATGTGAAACATTGTTTTTCGTAAATTAAATAAACAAAAAGAAGCAGTAACTTTGGAATTCGTTAAAATATATGCAAAGAATGAATGCCTCTGGAACCCTGTTCATCCTGAGTACAAACAAAGGCACCAAAGGGAAAAATCCTATCCTACACAGAAATTTAATCGGCGTTCAAAGCGGCTACTTATGAAGACAGTCCGTTCCTGAAGTGAAGGTAATCAAGATAAAAAACTTACGAACAACGCACGTTCATAAAATTCTGCAGTAGTCTAACCCAGGTTCTATGGAGGAACCATGCTTGGTATGGTTTCATGAAATGGATAGGTGCTAAAACATATCCCAAACAACAGGCACTCAGTCTCATGGAATACCCTAAGCCAATTTTCTAAATAAATTAATAATTTAAAAAGATAACTTTCTAACTCACTCTGTATCCTCGACAGGCTACAAAATCCGTATTAATATTATTTTAATTTAACAATATTTTTATAACTTTTGCTTCTAGTTTTTCAATTTTTTACATAAACAAACCTATGTGAAACATTGTTTTTCGTAAATTAAATAAACAAAAAGAAGCAGTAACTTTGGAATTCGTTAAAATATATGCAAAGAATGAATGCCTCAGGAACCCTGTTCATCCTGAGTACAAACAAAGGCACCAAAGGGAAAAATCCTATCCTACACAGAAATTTAATCGGCGTTCAAAGCGGCTACTTATGAAGACAGTCCGTTCCTGAAGTGAAGGTAATCAAGATAAAAAACTTACGAACAACGCACGTTCATAAAATTCTGCAGTAGTCTAACCCAGGTTCTATGGACGAACCATGCTTGGTATGGTTTCATGAAATGGATAGGTGCCTAAAACATATCCCAAACAACAGGCACTCAGTCTCATGAAATACCCTAAGCCAATTTTCTAAATAAATTAATAATTTAAAAAGATAACTTTCTAACTCACTCTGTATCCTCGACAGGCTACAAAATCCGTATTAATATTATTTTAATTTAACAATATTTTTATAACTTTTGCTTCTAGTTTTTCAATTTTTTACATAAACAAACCTATGTGAAACATTGTTTTTCGTAAATTAAATAAACAAAAAGAAGCAGTAACTTTGGAATTCGTTAAAATATATGCAAAGAATGAATGCCTCAGGAACCCTGTTCATCCTGAGTACAAACAAAGGCACCAAAGGGAAAAATCCTATCCTACACAGAAATTTAATCGGCGTTCAAAGCGGCTACTTATGAAGACAGTCCGTTCCTGAAGTGAAGGTAATCAAGATAAAAAACTTACGAACAACGCACGTTCATAAAATTCTGCAGTAGTCTAACCCAGGTTCTATGGACGAACCATGCTTGGTATGGTTTCATGAAATGGATAGGTGCCTAAAATATATCCCAAACAACAGGCACTCAGTCTCATGAAATACCCTAAGCCAATTTTCTAAATAAATTAATAATTTAAAAAGATAACTTTCTAACTCACTCTGTATCCTCGACAGGCTACAAAATCCGTATTAATATTATTTTAATTTAACAATATTTTTATAACTTTTGCTTCTAGTTTTTCAATTTTTTACATAAACAAACCTATGTGAAACATTGTTTTTCGTAAATTAAATAAACAAAAAGAAGCAGTAACTTTGGAATTCGTTAAAATATATGCAAAGAATGAATGCCTCTGGAACCCTGTTCATCCTGAGTACAAACAAAGGCACCAAAGGGAAAAATCCTATCCTACACAGAAATTTAATCGGCGTTCAAAGCGGCTACTTATGAAGACAGTCCGTTCCTGAAGTGAAGGTAATCAAGATAAAAAACTTACGAACAACGCACGTTCACAAAATTCTGCAGTAGTCTAACCAAGGTTCTATGGACGAACCATCCTTGGTATGGTTTCATGAAATGGATAGGTGCCTGAAACATATCCCAAACAACAGGCACTCAGTCTCATGAAATACCCTAAGCCAATTTTCTAAATAAACTAATAATTTAAAAAGATAACTTTCTAACTCACTCTGTATCCTCGGCAGGCTACAAAATCTGTATTAATATTATTTTAATTTAACAATATTTTTATAACTTTTGCTTCTAGTTTTTCATTTTTTTACATAAACAAACCTATGTGAAACATTGTTTTTCGTAAATTAAATAAACAAAAAGAAGCAGTAACTTTGGAATTCGTTAAAATATATGCAAAGAATGAATGCCTCAGGAACCCTGTTCATCCTGAGTACAAACAAAGGCACCAAAGGGAAAAATCCTATCCTACACAGAAATTTAATCGGCGTTCAAAGCGGCTACTTATGAAGACAGTCCGTTCCTGAAGTGAAGGTAATCAAGATAAAAAACTTACGAACAACGCACGTTCATAAAATTCTGCAGTAGTCTAACCCAGGTTCTATGGAGGAACCATGCTTGGTATGGTTTCATGAAATGGATAGGTGCTAAAACATATCCCAAACAACAGGCACTCAGTCTCATGGAATACCCTAAGCCAATTTTCTAAATAAATTAATAATTTAAAAAGATAACTTTCTAACTCACTCTGTATCCTCGACAGGCTACAAAATCCGTATTAATATTATTTTAATTTAACAATATTTTTATAACTTTTGCTTCTAGTTTTTCAATTTTTTACATAAACAAACCTATGTGAAACATTGTTTTTCGTAAATTAAATAAACAAAAAGAAGCAGTAACTTTGGAATTCGTTAAAATATATGCAAAGAATGAATGCCTCTGGAACCCTGTTCATCCTGAGTACAAACAAAGGCACCAAAGGGAAAAATCCTATCCTACACAGAAATTTAATCGGCGTTCAAAGCGGCTACTTATGAAGACAGTCCGTTCCTGAAGTGAAGGTAATCAAGATAAAAAACTTACGAACAACGCACGTTCACAAAATTCTGCAGTAGTCTAACCAAGGTTCTATGGACGAACCATCCTTGGAATGGTTTCATGAAATGGATAGGTGCCTGAAACATATCCCAAACAACAGGCACTCAGTCTCATGAAATACCCTAAGCCAATTTTCTAAATAAACTAATAATTTAAAAAGATAACTTTCTAACTCACTCTGTATCCTCGACAGGCTACAAAATCTGTATTAATATTATTTTAATTTAACAATATTTTTATAACTTTTGCTTCTAGTTTTTCATTTTTTTACATAAACAAACCTATGTGAAACATTGTTTTTCGTAAATTAAATAAACAAAAAGAAGCAGTAACTTTGGAATTCGTTAAAATATATGCAAAGAATGAATGCCTCAGGAACCCTGTTCATCCTGAGTACAAACAAAGGCACCAAAGGGAAAAATCCTATCCTACACAGAAATTTAATCGGCGTTCAAAGCGGCTACTTATGAAGACAGTCCGTTCCTGAAGTGAAGGTAATCAAGATAAAAAACTTACGAACAACGCACGTTCACAAAATTCTGCAGTAGTCTAACCAAGGTTCTATGGACGAACCATCCTTGGTATGGTTTCATGAAATGGATAGGTGCCTGAAACATATCCCAAACAACAGGCACTCAGTCTCATGAAATACCCTAAGCCAATTTTCTAAATAAATTAATAATTTAAAAAGATAACTTTCTAACTCACTCTGTATCCTCGACAGGCTACAAAATCTGTATTAATATTATTTTAATTTAACAATATTTTTATAACTTTTGCTTCTAGTTTTTCATTTTTTTACATAAACAAACCTATGTGAAACATTGTTTTTCGTAAATTAAATAAACAAAAAGAAGCAGTAACTTTGGAATTCGTTAAAATATATGCAAAGAATGAATGCCTCTGGAACCCTGTTCATCCTGAGTACAAACAAAGGCACCAAAGGGAAAAATCCTATCCTACACAGAAATTTAATCGGCGTTCAAAGCGGCTACTTATGAAGACAGTCCGTTCCTGAAGTGAAGGTAATCAAGATAAAAAACTTACGAACAACGCACGTTCACAAAATTCTGCAGTAGTCTAATCCGGTTCTATGGACGAACCATCCTTGGTATGGTTTCATGAAATGGATAGGTGCCTGAAACATATCCCAAACAACAGGCACTCAGTCTCATGAAATACCCTAAGCCAATTTTCTAAATAAATTAATAATTTAAAAAGATAACTTTCTAACTCACTCTGTATCCTCGACAGGCTACAAAATCTGTATTAATATTATTTTAATTTAACAATATTTTTATAACTTTTGCTTCTAGTTTTTCATTTTTTTACATAAACAAACCTATGTGAAACATTGTTTTTCGTAAATTAAATAAACAAAAAGAAGCAGTAACTTTGGAATTCGTTAAAATATATGCAAAGAATGAATGCCTCAGGAACCCTGTTCATCCTGAGTACAAACAAAGGCACCAAAGGGAAAAATCCTATCCTACACAGAAATTTAATCGGCGTTCAAAGCGGCTACTTATGAAGACAGTCCGTTCCTGAAGTGAAGGTAATCAAGATAAAAAACTTACGAACAACGCACGTTCACAAAATTCTGCAGTAGTCTAACCCGGTTCTATGGACGAACCATCCTTGGTATGGTTTCATGAAATGGATAGGTGCCTGAAACATATCCCAAACAACAGGCACTCAGTCTCATGAAATACCCTAAGCCAATTTTCTAAATAAATTAATAATTTAAAAAGATAACTTTCTAACTCACTCTGTATCCTCGACAGGCTACAAAATCTGTATTAATATTATTTTAATTTAACAATATTTTTATAACTTTTGCTTCTAGTTTTTAAATTTTTTACATAAACAAACCTATGTGAAACATTGTTTTTCGTAAATTAAATAAACAAAAAGAAGCAGTAACTTTGGAATTCGTTAAAATATATGCAAAGAATGAATGCCTCAGGAACCCTGTTCATCCTGAGTACAAACAAAGGCACCAAAGGGAAAAATCCTATCCTACACAGAAATTTAATCGGCGTTCAAAGCGGCTACTTATGAAGACAGTCCGTTCCTGAAGTGAAGGTAATCAAGATAAAAAACTCACGAACAACGCACGTTCACAAAATTCTGCAGTAGTCTAACCCAGGTTCTATGGACGAACCATCCTTGGTATGGTTTCATGAAATGGATAGGTGCCTGAAACATATCCCAAACAACAGGCACTCAGTCTCGTGAAATACCCTAAGCCAATTTTCTATATAAATTAATAATTTAAAAAGATAACTTTCTAACTCACTCAGTATCCTCGACAGGCTACAAAATCTGTATTAATATTATTTTAATTTAACAATATTTTTATAACTTTTGCTTCTAGTTTTTCATTTTTTTACATAAACAAACCTATGTGAAACATTGTTTTTCGTAAATTAAATAAACAAAAAAAAACAGTAACTTTGGAATTCGTTAAAATATATTTAAAGAATGAATGCCTCTGGAACCCTGTTCATCCTGAGTACAAACAAAGGCACCAAAGGGAAAAATCCTATCCTACACAGAAATTTAATCGGCGTTCAAAGCGGCTACTTATGAAGACAGTCCGTTCCTGAAGTGAAGGTAATCAAGATAAAAAACTTACGAACAACGCACGTTCACAAAATTCTGCAGTAGTCTAACCAAGGTTCTATGGACGAACCATCCTTGGAATGGTTTCATGAAATGGATAGGTGCCTGAAACATATCCCAAACAACAGGCACTCAGTCTCATGAAATACCCTAAGCCAATTTTCTAAATAAACTAATAATTTAAAAAGATAACTTTCTAACTCACTCTGTATCCTCGACAGGCTACAAAATCTGTATTAATATTATTTTAATTTAACAATATTTTTATAACTTTTGCTTCTAGTTTTTCATTTTTTTACATAAACAAACCTATGTGAAACATTGTTTTTCGTAAATTAAATAAACAAAAAGAAGCAGTAACTTTGGAATTCGTTAAAATATATGCAAAGAATGAATGCCTCTGGAACCCTGTTCATCCTGAGTACAAACAAAGGCACCAAAGGGAAAAATCCTATCCTACACAGAAATTTAATCGGCGTTCAAAGCGGCTACTTATGAAGACAGTCCGTTCCTGAAGTGAAGGTAATCAAGATAAAAAACTTACGAACAACGCACGTTCACAAAATTCTGCAGTAGTCTAATCCGGTTCTATGGACGAACCATCCTTGGTATGGTTTCATGAAATGGATAGGTGCCTGAAACATATCCCAAACAACAGGCACTCAGTCTCATGAAATACCCTAAGCCAATTTTCTAAATAAATTAATAATTTAAAAAGATAACTTTCTAACTCACTCTGTATCCTCGACAGGCTACAAAATCTGTATTAATATTATTTTAATTTAACAATATTTTTATAACTTTTGCTTCTAGTTTTTCATTTTTTTACATAAACAAACCTATGTGAAACATTGTTTTTCGTAAATTAAATAAACAAAAAGAAGCAGTAACTTTGGAATTCGTTAAAATATATGCAAAGAATGAATGCCTCAGGAACCCTGTTCATCCTGAGTACAAACAAAGGCACCAAAGGGAAAAATCCTATCCTACACAGAAATTTAATCGGCGTTCAAAGCGGCTACTTATGAAGACAGTCCGTTCCTGAAGTGAAGGTAATCAAGATAAAAAACTTACGAACAACGCACGTTCACAAAATTCTGCAGTAGTCTAACCCGGTTCTATGGACGAACCATCCTTGGTATGGTTTCATGAAATGGATAGGTGCCTGAAACATATCCCAAACAACAGGCACTCAGTCTCATGAAATACCCTAAGCCAATTTTCTAAATAAATTAATAATTTAAAAAGATAACTTTCTAACTCACTCTGTATCCTCGACAGGCTACAAAATCTGTATTAATATTATTTTAATTTAACAATATTTTTATAACTTTTGCTTCTAGTTTTTAAATTTTTTACATAAACAAACCTATGTGAAACATTGTTTTTCGTAAATTAAATAAACAAAAAGAAGCAGTAACTTTGGAATTCGTTAAAATATATGCAAAGAATGAATGCCTCAGGAACCCTGTTCATCCTGAGTACAAACAAAGGCACCAAAGGGAAAAATCCTATCCTACACAGAAATTTAATCGGCGTTCAAAGCGGCTACTTATGAAGACAGTCCGTTCCTGAAGTGAAGGTAATCAAGATAAAAAACTCACGAACAACGCACGTTCACAAAATTCTGCAGTAGTCTAACCCAGGTTCTATGGACGAACCATCCTTGGAATGGTTTCATGAAATGGATAGGTGCCTGAAACATATCCCAAACAACAGGCACTCAGTCTCATGAAATACCCTAAGCCAATTTTCTAAATAAACTAATAATTTAAAAAGATAACTTTCTAACTCACTCTGTATCCTCGACAGGCTACAAAATCTGTATTAATATTATTTTAATTTAACAATATTTTTATAACTTTTGCTTCTAGTTTTTCAATTTTTTACATAAACAAACCTATGTGAAACATTGTTTTTCGTAAATTAAATAAACAAAAAGAAGCAGTAACTTTGGAATTCGTTAAAATATATGCAAAGAATGAATGCCTCAGGAACCCTGTTCATCCTGAGTACAAACAAAGGCACCAAAGGGAAAAATCCTATCCTACACAGAAATTTAATCGGCGTTCAAAGCGGCTACTTATGAAGACAGTCCGTTCCTGAAGTGAAGGTAATCAAGATAAAAAACTTAAGAACAACGCACGTTCACAAAATTCTGCAGTAGTCTAATCCGGTTCTATGGACGAACCATCCTTGGTATGGTTTCATGAAATGGATAGGTGCCTGAAACATATCCCAAACAACAGGCACTCAGTCTCATGAAATACCCTAAGCCAATTTTCTAAATAAATTAATAATTTAAAAAGATAACTTTCTAACTCACTCTGTATCCTCGACAGGCTACAAAATCTGTATTAATATTATTTTAATTTAACAATATTTTTTTAACTTTTGCTTCTAGTTTTTCATTTTTTTACATAAACAAACCTATGTGAAACATTGTTTTTCGTAAATTAAATAAACAAAAAGAAGCAGTAACTTTGGAATTCGTTAAAATATATGCAAAGAATGAATGCCTCTGGAACCCTGTTCATCCTGAGTACAAACAAAGGCACCAAAGGGAAAAATCCTATCCTACACAGAAATTTAATCGGCGTTCAAAGCGGCTACTTATGAAGACAGTCCGTTCCTGAAGTGAAGGTAATCAAGATAAAAAACTTACGAACAACGCACGTTCACAAAATTCTGCAGTAGTCTAATCCGGTTCTATGGACGAACCATCCTTGGTATGGTTTCATGAAATGGATAGGTGCCTGAAACATATCCCAAACAACAGGCACTCAGTCTCATGAAATACCCTAAGCCAATTTTCTAAATAAATTAATAATTTAAAAAGATAACTTTCTAACTCACTCTGTATCCTCGACAGGCTACAAAATCTGTATTATATTATTTTAATTTAACAATATTTTTATAACTTTTGCTTCTAGTTTTTCATTTTTTTACATAAACAAACCTATGTGAAACATTGTTTTTCGTAAATTAAATAAACAAAAAGAAGCAGTAACTTTGGAATTCGTTAAAATATATGCAAATAATGAATGCCTCTGGAACCCTGTTCATCCTGAGTACAAACAAAGGCACCAAAGGGAAAAATCCTATCCTACACAGAAATTTAATCGGCGTTCAAAGCGGCTTCTTATGAAGACAGTCCGTTCCTGAAGTGAAGGTAATCAAGATAAAAAAATTACGAACAACGCACGTTCACAAAATTCTGCAGTAGTCTAACCCAGGTTCTATGGACGAACCATGCTTGGTATGGTTTCATGAAATGGATAGGTGCCTGAAACATATCCCAAACAACAGGCACTCAGTCTCGTGAAATACCCTAAGCCAATTTTCTAAATAAACTAATAATTTAAAAAGATAACTTTCTAACTCACTCTGTATCCTCGACAGGCTACAAAATCTGTATTAATATTATTTTAATTTAACAATATTTTTATAACTTTTGCTTCTAGTTTTTCATTTTTTTACAAAAACAAACCTATGTGAAACATTGTTTTTCGTAAATTAAATAAACAAAAAGAAGCAGTAACTTTGGAATTCGTTAAAATATATGCAAATAATGAATGCCTCTGGAACCCTGTTCATCCTGAGTACAAACAAAGGCACCAAAGGGAAAAATCCTATCCTACACAGAAATTTAATCGGCGTTCAAAGCGGCTACTTATGAAGACAGTCCGTTCCTGAAGTGAAGGTAATCAAGATAAAAAACTTACGAACAACGCACGTTCACAAAATTCTGCAGTAGTCTAACCCGGTTCTATGGACGAACCATCCTTGGTATGGTTTCATGAAATGGATAGGTGCCTGAAACATATCCCAAACAACAGGCACTCAGTCTCATGAAATACCCTAAGCCAATTTTCTAAATAAATTAATAATTTAAAAAGATAACTTTCTAACTCACTCTGTATCCTCGACAGGCTACAAAATCTGTATTATATTATTTTAATTTAACAATATTTTTATAACTTTTGCTTCTAGTTTTTCATTTTTTTACATAAACAAACCTATGTGAAACATTGTTTTTCGTAAATTAAATAAACAAAAAGAAGCAGTAACTTTGGAATTCGTTAAAATATATGCAAATAATGAATGCCTCTGGAACCCTGTTCATCCTGAGTACAAACAAAGGCACCAAAGGGAAAAATCCTATCCTACACAGAAATTTAATCGGCGTTCAAAGCGGCTTCTTATGAAGACAGTCCGTTCCTGAAGTGAAGGTAATCAAGATAAAAAAATTACGAACAACGCACGTTCACAAAATTCTGCAGTAGTCTAACCCAGGTTCTATGGACGAACCATGCTTGGTATGGTTTCATGAAATGGATAGGTGCCTGAAACATATCCCAAACAACAGGCACTCAGTCTCGTGAAATACCCTAAGCCAATTTTCTAAATAAACTAATAATTTAAAAAGATAACTTTCTAACTCACTCTGTATCCTCGACAGGCTACAAAATCTGTATTAATATTATTTTAATTTAACAATATTTTTATAACTTTTGCTTCTAGTTTTTCATTTTTTTACAAAAACAAACCTATGTGAAACATTGTTTTTCGTAAATTAAATAAACAAAAAGAAGCAGTAACTTTGGAATTCGTTAAAATATATGCAAATAATGAATGCCTCTGGAACCCTGTTCATCCTGAGTACAAACAAAGGCACCAAAGGGAAAAATCCTATCCTACACAGAAATTTAATCGGCGTTCAAAGCGGCTACTTATGAAGACAGTCCGTTCCTGAAGTGAAGGTAATCAAGATAAAAAACTTACGAACAACGCACGTTCACAAAATTCTGCAGTAGTCTAACCCGGTTCTATGGACGAACCATCCTTGGTATGGTTTCATGAAATGGATAGGTGCCTGAAACATATCCCAAACAACAGGCACTCAGTCTCATGAAATACCCTAAGCCAATTTTCTAAATAAATTAATAATTTAAAAAGATAACTTTCTAACTCACTCTGTATCCTCGACAGGCTACAAAATCTTTATTAATATTATTTTAATTTAACAATATTTTTATAACTTTTGCTTCTAGTTTTTCATTTTTTTACATAAACAAACCTATGTGAAACATTGTTTTTCGTAAATTAAATAAACAAAAAGAAGCAGTAACTTTGGAATTCGTTAAAATATATGCAAAGAATGAATGCCTCTGGAACCCTGTTCATCCTGAGTACAAACAAAGGCACCAAAGGGAAAAATCCTATCCTACACAGAAATTTAATCGGCGTTCAAAGCGGCTACTTATGAAGACAGTCCGTTCCTGAAGTGAAGGTAATCAAGATAAAAAACTTACGAACAACGCACGTTCACAAAATTCTGCAGTAGTCTAATCCGGTTCTATGGACGAACCATCCTTGGTATGGTTTCATGAAATGGATAGGTGCCTGAAACATATCCCAAACAACAGGCACTCAGTCTCATGAAATACCCTAAGCCAATTTTCTAAATAAATTAATAATTTAAAAAGATAACTTTCTAACTCACTCTGTATCCTCGACAGGCTACAAAATCTGTATTAATATTATTTTAATTTAACAATATTTTTATAACTTTTGCTTCTAGTTTTTCATTTTTTTACATAAACAAACCTATGTGAAACATTGTTTTTCGTAAATTAAATAAACAAAAAAAAAACAGTAACTTTGGAATTCGTTAAAATATATTTAAAGAATGAATGCCTCTGGAACCCTGTTCATCCTGAGCACAAACAAAGGCACCAAAGGGAAAAATCCTATCCTACACAGAAATTTAATCGGCGTTCAAAGCGGCTACTTATGAAGACAGTCCGTTCCTGAAGTGAAGGTAATCAAGATAAAAAACTTACGAACAACGCACGTTCACAAAATTCTGCAGTAGTCTAATCCGGTTCTATGGACGAACCATCCCTGGTATGGTTTTATGAAATGGATAGGTGCCTGAAACATATCCCAAACAACAGGCACTCAGTCTCATGAAATACCCTAAGCCAATTTTCTAAATAAATTAATAATTTAAAAAGATAACTTTCTAACTCACTCTGTATCCTCGACAGGCTACAAAATCTGTATTAATATTATTTTAATTTAACAATATTTTTATAACTTTTGCTTCTAGTTTTTCATTTTTTTACATAAACAAACCTATGTGAAACATTGTTTTTCGTAAATTAAATAAACAAAAAAAAACAGTAACTTTGGAATTCGTTAAAATATATTTAAAGAATGAATGCCTCTGGAACCCTGTTCATCCTGAGTACAAACAAAGGCACCAAAGGGAAAAATCCTATCCTACACAGAAATTTAATCGGCGTTCAAAGCGGCTACTTATGAAGACAGTCCGTTCCTGAAGTGAAGGTAATCAAGATAAAAAACTTACGAACAACGCACGTTCACAAAATTCTGCAGTAGTCTAACCAAGGTTCTATGGACGAACCATCCTTGGTATGGTTTCATGAAATGGATAGGTGCCTGAAACATATCCCAAACAACAGGCACTCAGTCTCATGAAATACCCTAAGCCAATTTTCTAAATAAACTAATAATTTAAAAAGATAACTTTCTAACTCACTCTGTATCCTCGACAGGCTACAAAATCTTTATTAATATTATTTTAATTTAACAATATTTTTATAACTTTTGCTTCTAGTTTTTCATTTTTTTACATAAACAAACCTATGTGAAACATTGTTTTTCGTAAATTAAATAAACAAAAAGAAGCAGTAACTTTGGAATTCGTTAAAATATATGCAAAGAATGAATGCCTCAGGAACCCTGTTCATCCTGAGTACAAACAAAGGCACCAAAGGGAAAAATCCTATCCTACACAGAAATTTAATCGGCGTTCAAAGCGGCTACTTATGAAGACAGTCCGTTCCTGAAGTGAAGGTAATCAAGATAAAAAACTTACGAACAACGCACGTTCACAAAATTCTGCAGTAGTCTAATCCGGTTCTATGGACGAACCATCCTTGGTATGGTTTCATGAAATGGATAGGTGCCTGAAACATATCCCAAACAACAGGCACTCAGTCTCATGAAATACCCTAAGCCAATTTTCTAAATAAATTAATAATTTAAAAAGATAACTTTCTAACTCACTCTGTATCCTCGACAGGCTACAAAATCTGTATTAATATTATTTTAATTTAACAATATTTTTATAACTTTTGCTTCTAGTTTTTCATTTTTTTACATAAACAAACCTATGTGAAACATTGTTTTTCGTAAATTAAATAAACAAAAAGAAGCAGTAACTTTGGAATTCGTTAAAATATATGCAAAGAATGAATGCCTCTGGAACCCTGTTCATCCTGAGTACAAACAAAGGCACCAAAGGGAAAAATCCTATCCTACACAGAAATTTAATCGGCGTTCAAAGCGGCTACTTATGAAGACAGTCCGTTCCTGAAGTGAAGGTAATCAAGATAAAAAACTTACGAACAACGCACGTTCACAAAATTCTGCAGTAGTCTAATCCGGTTCTATGGACGAACCATCCTTGGTATGGTTTCATGAAATGGATAGGTGCCTGAAACATATCCCAAACAACAGGCACTCAGTCTCATGAAATACCCTAAGCCAATTTTCTAAATAAATTAATAATTTAAAAAGATAACTTTCTAACTCACTCTGTATCCTCGACAGGCTACAAAATCTGTATTAATATTATTTTAATTTAACAATATTTTTATAACTTTTGCTTCTAGTTTTTCATTTTTTTACATAAACAAACCTATGTGAAACATTGTTTTTCGTAAATTAAATAAACAAAAAGAAGCAGTAACTTTGGAATTCGTTAAAATATATGCAAAGAATGAATGCCTCAGGAACCCTGTTCATCCTGAGTACAAACAAAGGCACCAAAGGGAAAAATCCTATCCTACACAGAAATTTAATCGGCGTTCAAAGCGGCTACTTATGAAGACAGTCCGTTCCTGAAGTGAAGGTTACGAACAACGCACGTTCACAAAATTCTGCAGTAGTCTAACCCAGGTTCTATGGACGAACCATCCTTGGTATGGTTTCATAAAATGGATAGGTGCCTGAAACATATCCCAAACAACAGGCACTCAGTCTCATGAAATACCCTAAGCCAATTTTCTAAATAAATTAATAATTTAAAAAGATAACTTTCTAACTCACTCTGTATCCTCGACAGGCTACAAAATCTGTATTAATATTATTTTAATTTAACAATATTTTTATAACTTTTGCTTCTAGTTTTTCAATTTTTTACATAAACAAACCTATGTGAAACATTGTTTTTCGTAAATTAAATAAACAAAAAGAAGCAGTAACTTTGGAATTCGTTAAAATATATTTGAAGAATGAATGCCTCAGGAACCCTGTTCATCCTGAGTACAAACAAAGGCACCAAAGGGAAAAATCCTATCCTACACAGAAATTTAATCGGCGTTCAAAGCGGCTACTTATGAAGACAGTCCGTTCCTGAAGTGAAGGTAATCAAGATAAAAAACTTACGAACAACGCACGTTCACAAAATTCTGCAGTAGTCTAACCAAGGTTCTATGGACGAACCATCCTTGGAATGGTTTCATGAAATGGATAGGTGCCTGAAACATATCCCAAACAACAGGCACTCAGTCTCATGAAATACCCTAAGCCAATTTTCTAAATAAACTAATAATTTAAAAAGATAACTTTCTAACTCACTCTGTATCCTCGACAGGCTACAAAATCTGTATTAATATTATTTTAATTTAACAATATTTTTATAACTTTTGCTTCTAGTTTTTCAATTTTTTACATAAACAAACCTATGTGAAACATTGTTTTTCGTAAATTAAATAAACAAAAAGAAGCAGTAACTTTGGAATTCGTTAAAATATATGCAAAGAATGAATGCCTCAGGAACCCTGTTCATCCTGAGTACAAACAAAGGCACCAAAGGGAAAAATCCTATCCTACACAGAAATTTAATCGGCGTTCAAAGCGGCTACTTATGAAGACAGTCCGTTCCTGAAGTGAAGGTAATCAAGATAAAAAACTTACGAACAACGCACGTTCACAAAATTCTGCAGTAGTCTAACCAAGGTTCTATGGACGAACCATCCTTGGAATGGTTTCATGAAATGGATAGGTGCCTGAAACATATCCCAAACAACAGGCACTCAGTCTCATGAAATACCCTAAGCCAATTTTCTAAATAAACTAATAATTTAAAAAGATAACTTTCTAACTCACTCTGTATCCTCGACAGGCTACAAAATCTGTATTAATATTATTTTAATTTAACAATATTTTTATAACTTTTGCTTCTAGTTTTTCAATTTTTTACATAAACAAACCTATGTGAAACATTGTTTTTCGTAAATTAAATAAACAAAAAGAAGCAGTAACTTTGGAATTCGTTAAAATATATGCAAAGAATGAATGCCTCAGGAACCCTGTTCATCCTGAGTACAAACAAAGGCACCAAAGGGAAAAATCCTATCCTACACAGAAATTTAATCGGCGTTCAAAGCGGCTACTTATGAAGACAGTCCGTTCCTGAAGTGAAGGTAATCAAGATAAAAAACTTACGAACAACGCACGTTCACAAAATTCTGCAGTAGTCTAACCAAGGTTCTATGGACGAACCATCCTTGGTATGGTTTCATGAAATGGATAGGTGCCTGAAACATATCCCAAACAACAGGCACTCAGTCTCATGAAATACCCTAAGCCAATTTTCTAAATAAATTAATAATTTAAAAGGATAACTTTCTAACTCACTCTGTATCCTCGACAGGCTACAAAATCTGTATTAATATTATTTTAATTTAACAATATTTTTATAACTTTTGCTTCTAGTTTTTCATTT
Source organism: Udea olivalis (assembly GCA_947369235.1). Lineage (NCBI taxonomy): Eukaryota > Metazoa > Arthropoda > Insecta > Lepidoptera > Crambidae > Udea > Udea olivalis. Next base: position 10,524,656 of record OX376355.1, read on the forward strand.
TTTTACATAAACAAACCTATGTGAAACATTGTTTTTCGTAAATTAAATAAACAAAAAGAAGCAGTAACTTTGGAATTCGTTAAAATATATGCAAAGAATGAATGCCTCTGGAACCCTGTTCATCCTGAGTACAAACAAAGGCACCATAGGGAAAAATCCTATCCTACACAGAAATTTAATCGGCGTTCAAAGCGGCTACTTATGAAGACAGTCCGTTCCTGAAGTGAAGGTAATCAAGATAAAAAACTTACGAACAACGCACGTTCACAAAATTCTGCAGTAGTCTAATCCGGTTCTATGGACGAACCATCCTTGGTATGGTTTCATGAAATGGATATGTGCCTGAAACATATCCCAAACAACAGGCACTCAGTCTCATGAAATATCCTAAGCCAATTTTCTAAATAAATTAATAATTTAAAAAGATAACTTTCTAACTCACTCTGTATCCTCGACAGGCTACAAAATCTGTATTAATATTATTTTAATTTAACAATATTTTTATAACTTTTGCTTCTAGTTTTTCATTTTTTTACATAAACAAACCTATGTGAAACATTGTTTTTCGTAAATTAAATAAACAAAAAGAAGCAGTAACTTTGGAATTCGTTAAAATATATGCAAAGAATGAATGCCTCTGGAACCCTGTTCATCCTGAGTACAAACAAAGGCACCAAAGGGAAAAATCCTATCCTACACAGAAATTTAATCGGCGTTCAAAGCGGCTACTTATGAAGACAGTCCGTTCCTGAAATGAAGGTAATCGAGATAAAAAAATTACGAACAACGCACGTTCACAAAATTCTGCAGTAGTCTAACCCAGGTTCTATGGACGAACCATGCTTGGTATGGTTTCATGAAATGGATAGGTGCCTGAAACATATCCCAAACAACAGGCACTCAGTTTCGTGAAATACCCTAAGCCAATTTTCTAAATAAATTAATAATTTAGAAAGATAACTTTCTAACTCACTTTGTATCCTCGACAGGCTACAAAATCTGTATTATATTATTTTAATTTAACAATATTTTTATAACTTTTGCTTCTAGTTTTTCATTTTTTTACATAAACAAACCTATGTGAAACATTGTTTTTCGTAAATTAAATAAACAAAAAAAAACAGTAACTTTGGAATTCGTTAAAATATATTTAAAGAATGAATGCCTCTGGAACCCTGTTCATCCTGAGTACAAACAAAGGCACCTAAGGGAAAAATCCTATCCTACACAGAAATTTAATCGGCGTTCAAAGCGGCTACTTATGAAGACAGTCCGTTCCTGAAGTGAAGGTAATCAAGATAAAAAACTTACGAACAACGCACGTTCACAAAATTCTGCAGTAGTCTAACCCAGGTTCTATGGACGAACCATCCTTGGTATGGTTTCATGAAATGGATAGGTGCCTGAAACATATCCCAAACAACAGGCACTCAGTCTCATGAAATACCCTAAGCCAATTTTCTAAATAAATTAATAATTTAAAAAGATAACTTTCTAACTCACTCTGTATCCTCGACAGGCTACAAAATCTGTATTAATATTATTTTAATTTAACAATATTTTTATAACTTTTGCTTCTAGTTTTTCATTTTTTTACATAAACAAACCTATGTGAAACATTGTTTTTCGTAAATTAAATAAACAAAAAGAAGCAGTAACTTTGGAATTCGTTAAAATATATGCAAATAATGAATGCCTCTGGAACCCTGTTCATCCTGAGTACAAACAAAGGCACCAAAGGGAAAAATCCTATCCTACACAGAAATTTAATCGGCGTTCAAAGCGGCTTCTTATGAAGACAGTCCGTTCCTGAAGTGAAGGTAATCAAGATAAAAAACTTACGAACAACGCACGTTCACAAAATTCTGCAGTAGTCTAACCCGGTTCTATGGACGAACCATCCTTGGTATGGTTTCATGAAATGGATAGGTGCCTGAAACATATCCCAAACAACAGGCACTCAGTCTCATGAAATACCCTAAGCCAATTTTCTAAATAAATTAATAATTTAAAAAGATAACTTTCTAACTCACTCTGTATCCTCGACAGGCTACAAAATCTTTATTAATATTATTTTAATTTAACAATATTTTTATAACTTTTGCTTCTAGTTTTTTATTTTTTTACATAAACAAACCTATGTGAAACATTGTTTTTCGTAAATTAAATAAACAAAAAAAAAACAGTAACTTTGGAATTCGTTAAAATATATTTAAAGAATGAATGCCTCTGGAACCCTGTTCATCCTGAGTACAAACAAAGGCACCTAAGGGAAAAATCCTATCCTACACAGAAATTTAATCGGCGTTCAAAGCGGCTACTTATGAAGACAGTCCGTTCCTGAAGTGAAGGTAATCAAGATAAAAAACTTACGAACAACGCACGTTCACAAAATTCTGCAGTAGTCTAACCCAGGTTCTATGGACGAACCATCCTTGGTATGGTTTCATGAAATGGATAGGTGCCTGAAACATATCCCAAACAACAGGCACTCAGTCTCATGAAATACCATAAGCCAATTTTCTAAATAAATTAATAATTTAAAAAGATAACTTTCTAACTCACTCTGTATCCTCGACAGGCTACAAAATCTGTATTAATATTATTTTAATTTAACAATATTTTTATAACTTTTGCTTCTAGTTTTTCATTTTTTTACATAAACAAACCTATGTGAAACATTGTTTTTCGTAAATTAAATAAACAAAAAGAAGCAGTAACTTTGGAATTCGTTAAAATATATGCAAAGAATGAATGCCTCTGGAACCCTGTTCATCCTGAGTACAAACAAAGGCACCAAAGGGAAAAATCCTATCCTACACAGAAATTTAATCGGCGTTCAAAGCGGCTACTTATGAAGACAGTCCGTTCCTGAAGTGAAGGTAATCGAGATAAAAAAATTACGAACAACGCACGTTCACAAAATTCTGCAGTAGTCTAACCCAGGTTCTATGGACGAACCATCCTTGGTATGGTTTCATGAAATGGATAGGTGCCTGAAACATATCCCAAACAACAGGCACTCAGTCTCATGAAATACCCTAAGCCAATTTTCTAAATAAATTAATAATTTAAAAAGATAACTTTCTAACTCACTCTGTATCCTCGACAGGCTACAAAATCTGTATTAATATTATTTTAATTTAACAATATTTTTATAACTTTTGCTTCTAGTTTTTCATTTTTTTACATAAACAAACCTATGTGAAACATTGTTTTTCGTAAATTAAATAAACAAAAAGAAGCAGTAACTTTGGAATTCGTTAAAATATATTCAAATAATGAATGCCTCTGGAACCCTGTTCATCCTGAGTACAAACAAAGGCACCAAAGGGAAAAATCCTATCCTACACAGAAATTTAATCGGCGTTCAAAGCGGCTACTTATGAAGACAGTCCGTTCCTGAAGTGAAGGTAATCAAGATAAAAAACTTACGAACAACGCACGTTCACAAAATTCTGCAGTAGTCTAACCAAGGTTCTATGGACGAACCATCCTTGGTATGGTTTCATGAAATGGATAGGTGCCTGAAACATATCCCAAACAACAGGCACTCAGTCTCATGAAATACCCTAAGCCAATTTTCTAAATAAACTAATAATTTAAAAAGATAACTTTCTAACTCACTCTGTATCCTCGACAGGCTACAAAATCTGTATTAATATTATTTTAATTTAACAATATTTTTATAACTTTTGCTTCTAGTTTTTCAATTTTTTACATAAACAAACCTATGTGAAACATTGTTTTTCGTAAATTAAATAAACAAAAAGAAGCAGTAACTTTGGAATTCGTTAAAATATATGCAAAGAATGAATGCCTCAGGAACCCTGTTCATCCTGAGTACAAACAAAGGCACCAAAGGGAAAAATCCTATCCTACACAGAAATTTAATCGGCGTTCAAAGCGGCTACTTATGAAGACAGTCCGTTCCTGAAGTGAAGGTAATCAAGATAAAAAACTTACGAACAACGCACGTTCACAAAATTCTGCAGTAGTCTAACCAAGGTTCTATGGACGAACCATCCTTGGTATGGTTTCATGAAATGGATAGGTGCCTGAAACATATCCCAAACAACAGGCACTCAGTCTCATGAAATACCCTAAGCCAATTTTCTAAATAAATTAATAATTTAAAAGGATAACTTTCTAACTCACTCTGTATCCTCGACAGGCTACAAAATCTGTATTAATATTATTTTAATTTAACAATATTTTTATAACTTTTGCTTCTAGTTTTTCATTTTTTTACATAAACAAACCTATGTGAAACATTGTTTTTCGTAAATTAAATAAACAAAAAGAAGCAGTAACTTTGGAATTCGTTAAAATATATGCAAAGAATGAATGCCTCTGGAACCCTGTTCATCCTGAGTACAAACAAAGGCACCAAAGGGAAAAATCCTATCCTACACAGAAATTTAATCGGCGTTCAAAGCGGCTACTTATGAAGACAGTCCGTTCCTGAAGTGAAGGTAATCAAGATAAAAAACTTACGAACAACGCACGTTCACAAAATTCTGCAGTAGTCTAATCCGGTTCTATGGACGAACCATCCTTGGTATGGTTTCATGAAATGGATATGTGCCTGAAACATATCCCAAACAACAGGCACTCAGTCTCATGAAATATCCTAAGCCAATTTTCTAAATAAATTAATAATTTAAAAAGATAACTTTCTAACTCACTCTGTATCCTCGACAGGCTACAAAATCTGTATTAATATTATTTTAATTTAACAATATTTTTATAACTTTTGCTTCTAGTTTTTCATTTTTTTACATAAACAAACCTATGTGAAACATTGTTTTTCGTAAATTAAATAAACAAAAAGAAGCAGTAACTTTGGAATTCGTTAAAATATATGCAAAGAATGAATGCCTCTGGAACCCTGTTCATCCTGAGTACAAACAAAGGCACCAAAGGGAAAAATCCTATCCTACACAGAAATTTAATCGGCGTTCAAAGCGGCTACTTATGAAGACAGTCCGTTCCTGAAATGAAGGTAATCGAGATAAAAAAATTACGAACAACGCACGTTCACAAAATTCTGCAGTAGTCTAACCCAGGTTCTATGGACGAACCATGCTTGGTATGGTTTCATGAAATGGATAGGTGCCTGAAACATATCCCAAACAACAGGCACTCAGTCTCGTGAAATACCCTAAGCCAATTTTCTAAATAAATTAATAATTTAGAAAGATAACTTTCTAACTCACTTTGTATCCTCGACAGGCTACAAAATCTGTATTATATTATTTTAATTTAACAATATTTTTATAACTTTTGCTTCTAGTTTTTCATTTTTTTACATAAACAAACCTATGTGAAACATTGTTTTTCGTAAATTAAATAAACAAAAAAAAACAGTAACTTTGGAATTCGTTAAAATATATTTAAAGAATGAATGCCTCTGGAACCCTGTTCATCCTGAGTACAAACAAAGGCACCTAAGGGAAAAATCCTATCCTACACAGAAATTTAATCGGCGTTCAAAGCGGCTACTTATGAAGACAGTCCGTTCCTGAAGTGAAGGTAATCAAGATAAAAAACTTACGAACAACGCACGTTCACAAAATTCTGCAGTAGTCTAACCCAGGTTCTATGGACGAACCATCCTTGGTATGGTTTCATGAAATGGATAGGTGCCTGAAACATATCCCAAACAACAGGCACTCAGTCTCATGAAATACCCTAAGCCAATTTTCTAAATAAATTAATAATTTAAAAAGATAACTTTCTAACTCACTCTGTATCCTCGACAGGCTACAAAATCTGTATTAATATTATTTTAATTTAACAATATTTTTATAACTTTTGCTTCTAGTTTTTCATTTTTTTACATAAACAAACCTATGTGAAACATTGTTTTTCGTAAATTAAATAAACAAAAAGAAGCAGTAACTTTGGAATTCGTTAAAATATATGCAAATAATGAATGCCTCTGGAACCCTGTTCATCCTGAGTACAAACAAAGGCACCAAAGGGAAAAATCCTATCCTACACAGAAATTTAATCGGCGTTCAAAGCGGCTTCTTATGAAGACAGTCCGTTCCTGAAGTGAAGGTAATCAAGATAAAAAACTTACGAACAACGCACGTTCACAAAATTCTGCAGTAGTCTAACCCGGTTCTATGGACGAACCATCCTTGGTATGGTTTCATGAAATGGATAGGTGCCTGAAACATATCCCAAACAACAGGCACTCAGTCTCATGAAATACCCTAAGCCAATTTTCTAAATAAATTAATAATTTAAAAAGATAACTTTCTAACTCACTCTGTATCCTCGACAGGCTACAAAATCTTTATTAATATTATTTTAATTTAACAATATTTTTATAACTTTTGCTTCTAGTTTTTTATTTTTTTACATAAACAAACCTATGTGAAACATTGTTTTTCGTAAATTAAATAAACAAAAAAAAAACAGTAACTTTGGAATTCGTTAAAATATATTTAAAGAATGAATGCCTCTGGAACCCTGTTCATCCTGAGTACAAACAAAGGCACCTAAGGGAAAAATCCTATCCTACACAGAAATTTAATCGGCGTTCAAAGCGGCTACTTATGAAGACAGTCCGTTCCTGAAGTGAAGGTAATCAAGATAAAAAACTTACGAACAACGCACGTTCACAAAATTCTGCAGTAGTCTAACCCAGGTTCTATGGACGAACCATCCTTGGTATGGTTTCATGAAATGGATAGGTGCCTGAAACATATCCCAAACAACAGGCACTCAGTCTCATGAAATACCATAAGCCAATTTTCTAAATAAATTAATAATTTAAAAAGATAACTTTCTAACTCACTCTGTATCCTCGACAGGCTACAAAATCTGTATTAATATTATTTTAATTTAACAATATTTTTATAACTTTTGCTTCTAGTTTTTCATTTTTTTACATAAACAAACCTATGTGAAACATTGTTTTTCGTAAATTAAATAAACAAAAAGAAGCAGTAACTTTGGAATTCGTTAAAATATATGCAAAGAATGAATGCCTCTGGAACCCTGTTCATCCTGAGTACAAACAAAGGCACCAAAGGGAAAAATCCTATCCTACACAGAAATTTAATCGGCGTTCAAAGCGGCTACTTATGAAGACAGTCCGTTCCTGAAGTGAAGGTAATCGAGATAAAAAAATTACGAACAACGCACGTTCACAAAATTCTGCAGTAGTCTAACCCAGGTTCTATGGACGAACCATCCTTGGTATGGTTTCATGAAATGGATAGGTGCCTGAAACATATCCCAAACAACAGGCACTCAGTCTCATGAAATACCCTAAGCCAATTTTCTAAATAAATTAATAATTTAAAAAGATAACTTTCTAACTCACTCTGTATCCTCGACAGGCTACAAAATCTGTATTAATATTATTTTAATTTAACAATATTTTTATAACTTTTGCTTCTAGTTTTTCATTTTTTTACATAAACAAACCTATGTGAAACATTGTTTTTCGTAAATTAAATAAACAAAAAGAAGCAGTAACTTTGGAATTCGTTAAAATATATTCAAATAATGAATGCCTCTGGAACCCTGTTCATCCTGAGTACAAACAAAGGCACCAAAGGGAAAAATCCTATCCTACACAGAAATTTAATCGGCGTTCAAAGCGGCTACTTATGAAGACAGTCCGTTCCTGAAGTGAAGGTAATCAAGATAAAAAACTTACGAACAACGCACGTTCACAAAATTCTGCAGTAGTCTAACCAAGGTTCTATGGACGAACCATCCTTGGTATGGTTTCATGAAATGGATAGGTGCCTGAAACATATCCCAAACAACAGGCACTCAGTCTCATGAAATACCCTAAGCCAATTTTCTAAATAAACTAATAATTTAAAAAGATAACTTTCTAACTCACTCTGTATCCTCGACAGGCTACAAAATCTGTATTAATATTATTTTAATTTAACAATATTTTTATAACTTTTGCTTCTAGTTTTTCATTTTTTTACATAAACAAACCTATGTGAAACATTGTTTTTCGTAAATTAAATAAACAAAAAGAAGCAGTAACTTTGGAATTCGTTAAAATATATGCAAAGAATGAATGCCTCTGGAACCCTGTTCATCCTGAGTACAAACAAAGGCACCAAAGGGAAAAATCCTATCCTACACAGAAATTTAATCGGCGTTCAAAGCGGCTACTTATGAAGACAGTCCGTTCCTGAAATGAAGGTAATCGAGATAAAAAAATTACGAACAACGCACGTTCACAAAATTCTGCAGTAGTCTAACCCAGGTTCTATGGACGAACCATGCTTGGTATGGTTTCATGAAATGGATAGGTGCCTGAAACATATCCCAAACAACAGGCACTCAGTCTCGTGAAATACCCTAAGCCAATTTTCTAAATAAATTAATAATTTAGAAAGATAACTTTCTAACTCACTTTGTATCCTCGACAGGCTACAAAATCTGTATTATATTATTTTAATTTAACAATATTTTTATAACTTTTGCTTCTAGTTTTTCATTTTTTTACATAAACAAACCTATGTGAAACATTGTTTTTCGTAAATTAAATAAACAAAAAAAAACAGTAACTTTGGAATTCGTTAAAATATATTTAAAGAATGAATGCCTCTGGAACCCTGTTCATCCTGAGTACAAACAAAGGCACCTAAGGGAAAAATCCTATCCTACACAGAAATTTAATCGGCGTTCAAAGCGGCTACTTATGAAGACAGTCCGTTCCTGAAGTGAAGGTAATCAAGATAAAAAACTTACGAACAACGCACGTTCACAAAATTCTGCAGTAGTCTAACCCAGGTTCTATGGACGAACCATCCTTGGTATGGTTTCATGAAATGGATAGGTGCCTGAAACATATCCCAAACAACAGGCACTCAGTCTCATGAAATACCCTAAGCCAATTTTCTAAATAAATTAATAATTTAAAAAGATAACTTTCTAACTCACTCTGTATCCTCGACAGGCTACAAAATCTGTATTAATATTATTTTAATTTAACAATATTTTTATAACTTTTGCTTCTAGTTTTTCATTTTTTTACATAAACAAACCTATGTGAAACATTGTTTTTCGTAAATTAAATAAACAAAAAGAAGCAGTAACTTTGGAATTCGTTAAAATATATGCAAATAATGAATGCCTCTGGAACCCTGTTCATCCTGAGTACAAACAAAGGCACCAAAGGGAAAAATCCTATCCTACACAGAAATTTAATCGGCGTTCAAAGCGGCTTCTTATGAAGACAGTCCGTTCCTGAAGTGAAGGTAATCAAGATAAAAAACTTACGAACAACGCACGTTCACAAAATTCTGCAGTAGTCTAACCCGGTTCTATGGACGAACCATCCTTGGTATGGTTTCATGAAATGGATAGGTGCCTGAAACATATCCCAAACAACAGGCACTCAGTCTCATGAAATACCATAAGCCAATTTTCTAAATAAATTAATAATTTAAAAAGATAACTTTCTAACTCACTCTGTATCCTCGACAGGCTACAAAATCTTTATTAATATTATTTTAATTTAACAATATTTTTATAACTTTTGCTTCTAGTTTTTTATTTTTTTACATAAACAAACCTATGTGAAACATTGTTTTTCGTAAATTAAATAAACAAAAAAAAAACAGTAACTTTGGAATTCGTTAAAATATATTTAAAGAATGAATGCCTCTGGAACCCTGTTCATCCTGAGTACAAACAAAGGCACCTAAGGGAAAAATCCTATCCTACACAGAAATTTAATCGGCGTTCAAAGCGGCTACTTATGAAGACAGTCCGTTCCTGAAGTGAAGGTAATCAAGATAAAAAACTTACGAACAACGCACGTTCACAAAATTCTGCAGTAGTCTAACCCAGGTTCTATGGACGAACCATCCTTGGTATGGTTTCATGAAATGGATAGGTGCCTGAAACATATCCCAAACAACAGGCACTCAGTCTCATGAAATACCATAAGCCAATTTTCTAAATAAATTAATAATTTAAAAAGATAACTTTCTAACTCACTCTGTATCCTCGACAGGCTACAAAATCTGTATTAATATTATTTTAATTTAACAATATTTTTATAACTTTTGCTTCTAGTTTTTCATTTTTTTACATAAACAAACCTATGTGAAACATTGTTTTTCGTAAATTAAATAAACAAAAAGAAGCAGTAACTTTGGAATTCGTTAAAATATATGCAAAGAATGAATGCCTCTGGAACCCTGTTCATCCTGAGTACAAACAAAGGCACCAAAGGGAAAAATCCTATCCTACACAGAAATTTAATCGGCGTTCAAAGCGGCTACTTATGAAGACAGTCCGTTCCTGAAGTGAAGGTAATCGAGATAAAAAAATTACGAACAACGCACGTTCACAAAATTCTGCAGTAGTCTAACCCAGGTTCTATGGACGAACCATCCTTGGTATGGTTTCATGAAATGGATAGGTGCCTGAAACATATCCCAAACAACAGGCACTCAGTCTCATGAAATACCCTAAGCCAATTTTCTAAATAAATTAATAATTTAAAAAGATAACTTTCTAACTCACTCTGTATCCTCGACAGGCTACAAAATCTGTATTAATATTATTTTAATTTAACAATATTTTTATAACTTTTGCTTCTAGTTTTTCATTTTTTTACATAAACAAACCTATGTGAAACATTGTTTTTCGTAAATTAAATAAACAAAAAGAAGCAGTAACTTTGGAATTCGTTAAAATATATTCAAATAATGAATGCCTCTGGAACCCTGTTCATCCTGAGTACAAACAAAGGCACCAAAGGGAAAAATCCTATCCTACACAGAAATTTAATCGGCGTTCAAAGCGGCTACTTATGAAGACAGTCCGTTCCTGAAGTGAAGGTAATCAAGATAAAAAACTTACGAACAACGCACGTTCACAAAATTCTGCAGTAGTCTAACCAAGGTTCTATGGACGAACCATCCTTGGTATGGTTTCATGAAATGGATAGGTGCCTGAAACATATCCCAAACAACAGGCACTCAGTCTCATGAAATACCCTAAGCCAATTTTCTAAATAAACTAATAATTTAAAAAGATAACTTTCTAACTCACTCTGTATCCTCGACAGGCTACAAAATCTGTATTAATATTATTTTAATTTAACAATATTTTTATAACTTTTGCTTCTAGTTTTTCATTTTTTTACATAAACAAACCTATGTGAAACATTGTTTTTCGTAAATTAAATAAACAAAAAAAAACAGTAACTTTGGAATTCGTTAAAATATATTTGAAGAATGAATGCCTCTGGAACCCTGTTCATCCTGAGTACAAACAAAGGCACCAAAGGGAAAAATCCTATCCTACACAGAAATTTAATCGGCGTTCAAAGCGGCTACTTATGAAGACAGTCCGTTCCTGAAGTGAAGGTAATCAAGATAAAAAACTTACGAACAACGCACGTTCACAAAATTCTGCAGTAGTCTAACCCAGGTTCTATGGACGAACCATCCTTGGTATGGTTTCATGAAATGGATAGGTGCCTGAAACATATCCCAAACAACAGGCACTCAGTCTCATGAAATACCCTAAGCCAATTTTCTAAATAAATTAATAATTTAAAAAGATAACTTTCTAACTCACTCTGTATCCTCGACAGGCTACAAAATCTGTATTAATATTATTTTAATTTAACAATATTTTTATAACTTTTGCTTCTAGTTTTTCATTTTTTTACAAAAACAAACCTATGTGAAACATTGTTTTTCGTAAATTAAATAAACAAAAAGAAGCAGTAACTTTGGAATTCGTTAAAATATATGCAAATAATGAATGCCTCTGGAACCCTGTTCATCCTGAGTACAAACAAAGGCACCAAAGGGAAAAATCCTATCCTACACAGAAATTTAATCGGCGTTCAAAGCGGCTACTTATGAAGACAGTCCGTTCCTGAAGTGAAGGTAATCAAGATAAAAAACATACGAACAACGCACGTTCACAAAATTCTGCAGTAGTCTAACCCAGGTTCTATGGACGAACCATCCTTGGTATGGTTTCATGAAATGGATAGGTGCCTGAAACATATCCCAAACAACAGGCACTCAGTCTCATGAAATACCCTAAGCCAATTTTCTAAATAAATTAATAATTTAAAAAGATAACTTTCTAACTCACTCTGTATCCTCGACAGGCTACAAAATCTGTATTAATATTATTTTAATTTAACAATATTTTTATAACTTTTGCTTCTAGTTTTTCATTTTTTTACATAAACAAACCTATGTGAAACATTGTTTTTCGTAAATTAAATAAACAAAAAGAAGCAGTAACTTTGGAATTCGTTAAAATATATGCAAAGAATGAATGCCTCTGGAACCCTGTTCATCCTGAGTACAAACAAAGGCACCAAAGGGAAAAATCCTATCCTACACAGAAATTTAATCGGCGTTCAAAGCGGCTTCTTATGAAGACAGTCCGTTCCTGAAGTGAAGGTAATCAAGATAAAAAACTTACGAACAACGCACGTTCACAAAATTCTGCAGTAGTCTAACCCGGTTCTATGGACGAACCATCCTTGGTATGGTTTCATGAAATGGATAGGTGCCTGAAACATATCCCAAACAACAGGCACTCAGTCTCATGAAATACCCTAAGCCAATTTTCTAAATAAATTAATAATTTAAAAAGATAACTTTCTAACTCACTCTGTATCCTCGACAGGCTACAAAATCTTTATTAATATTATTTTAATTTAACAATATTTTTATAACTTTTGCTTCTAGTTTTTTATTTTTTTACATAAACAAACCTATGTGAAACATTGTTTTTCGTAAATTAAATAAACAAAAAAAAAACAGTAACTTTGGAATTCGTTAAAATATATTTAAAGAATGAATGCCTCTGGAACCCTGTTCATCCTGAGTACAAACAAAGGCACCTAAGGGAAAAATCCTATCCTACACAGAAATTTAATCGGCGTTCAAAGCGGCTACTTATGAAGACAGTCCGTTCCTGAAGTGAAGGTAATCAAGATAAAAAACTTACGAACAACGCACGTTCACAAAATTCTGCAGTAGTCTAACCCAGGTTCTATGGACGAACCATCCTTGGTATGGTTTCATGAAATGGATAGGTGCCTGAAACATATCCCAAACAACAGGCACTCAGTCTCATGAAATACCCTAAGCCAATTTTCTAAATAAATTAATAATTTAAAAAGATAACTTTCTAACTCACTCTGTATCCTCGACAGGCTACAAAATCTGTATTAATATTATTTTAATTTAACAATATTTTTATAACTTTTGCTTCTAGTTTTTCATTTTTTTACATAAACAAACCTATGTGAAACATTGTTTTTCGTAAATTAAATAAACAAAAAGAAGCAGTAACTTTGGAATTCGTTAAAATATATGCAAAGAATGAATGCCTCAGGAACCCTGTTCATCCTGAGTACAAACAAAGGCACCAAAGGGAAAAATCCTAGCCTACACAGAAATTTAATCGGCGTTCAAAGCGGCTACTTATGAAGACAGTCCGTTCCTGAAGTGAAGGTAATCAAGATAAAAAACTTACGAACAACGCACGTTCACAAAATTCTGCAGTAGTCTAACCCAGGTTCTATGGACGAACCATCCTTGGTATGGTTTCATAAAATGGATAGGTGCCTGAAACATATCCCAAACAACAGGCACTCAGTCTCATGAAATACCCTAAGCCAATTTTGTAAATAAATTAATAATTTAGAAAGATAACTTTCTAACTCACTTTGTATCCTCGACAGGCTACAAAATCTGTATTATATTATTTTAATTTAACAATATTTTTATAACTTTTGCTTCTAGTTTTTCATTTTTTTACATAAACAAACCTATGTGAAACATTGTTTTTCGTAAATTAAATAAACAAAAAAAAACAGTAACTTTGGAATTCGTTAAAATATATTTAAAGAATGAATGCCTCTGGAACCCTGTTCATCCTGAGTACAAACAAAGGCACCTAAGGGAAAAATCCTATCCTACACAGAAATTTAATCGGCGTTCAAAGCGGCTACTTATGAAGACAGTCCGTTCCTGAAGTGAAGGTAATCAAGATAAAAAACTTACGAACAACGCACGTTCACAAAATTCTGCAGTAGTCTAACCCAGGTTCTATGGACGAACCATCCTTGGTATGGTTTCATGAAATGGATAGGTGCCTGAAACATATCCCAAACAACAGGCACTCAGTCTCATGAAATACCCTAAGCCAATTTTCTAAATAAATTAATAATTTAAAAAGATAACTTTCTAACTCACTCTGTATCCTCGACAGGCTACAAAATCTGTATTAATATTATTTTAATTTAACAATATTTTTATAACTTTTGCTTCTAGTTTTTCATTTTTTTACATAAACAAACCTATGTGAAACATTGTTTTTCGTAAATTAAATAAACAAAAAGAAGCAGTAACTTTGGAATTCGTTAAAATATATGCAAATAATGAATGCCTCTGGAACCCTGTTCATCCTGAGTACAAACAAAGGCACCAAAGGGAAAAATCCTATCCTACACAGAAATTTAATCGGCGTTCAAAGCGGCTTCTTATGAAGACAGTCCGTTCCTGAAGTGAAGGTAATCAAGATAAAAAACTTACGAACAACGCACGTTCACAAAATTCTGCAGTAGTCTAACCCGGTTCTATGGACGAACCATCCTTGGTATGGTTTCATGAAATGGATAGGTGCCTGAAACATATCCCAAACAACAGGCACTCAGTCTCATGAAATACCCTAAGCCAATTTTCTAAATAAATTAATAATTTAAAAAGATAACTTTCTAACTCACTCTGTATCCTCGACAGGCTACAAAATCTTTATTAATATTATTTTAATTTAACAATATTTTTATAACTTTTGCTTCTAGTTTTTTATTTTTTTACATAAACAAACCTATGTGAAACATTGTTTTTCGTAAATTAAATAAACAAAAAAAAAACAGTAACTTTGGAATTCGTTAAAATATATTTAAAGAATGAATGCCTCTGGAACCCTGTTCATCCTGAGTACAAACAAAGGCACCTAAGGGAAAAATCCTATCCTACACAGAAATTTAATCGGCGTTCAAAGCGGCTACTTATGAAGACAGTCCGTTCCTGAAGTGAAGGTAATCAAGATAAAAAACTTACGAACAACGCACGTTCACAAAATTCTGCAGTAGTCTAACCCAGGTTCTATGGACGAACCATCCTTGGTATGGTTTCATGAAATGGATAGGTGCCTGAAACATATCCCAAACAACAGGCACTCAGTCTCATGAAATACCATAAGCCAATTTTCTAAATAAATTAATAATTTAAAAAGATAACTTTCTAACTCACTCTGTATCCTCGACAGGCTACAAAATCTGTATTAATATTATTTTAATTTAACAATATTTTTATAACTTTTGCTTCTAGTTTTTCATTTTTTTACATAAACAAACCTATGTGAAACATTGTTTTTCGTAAATTAAATAAACAAAAAGAAGCAGTAACTTTGGAATTCGTTAAAATATATGCAAAGAATGAATGCCTCTGGAACCCTGTTCATCCTGAGTACAAACAAAGGCACCAAAGGGAAAAATCCTATCCTACACAGAAATTTAATCGGCGTTCAAAGCGGCTACTTATGAAGACAGTCCGTTCCTGAAGTGAAGGTAATCGAGATAAAAAAATTACGAACAACGCACGTTCACAAAATTCTGCAGTAGTCTAACCCAGGTTCTATGGACGAACCATCCTTGGTATGGTTTCATGAAATGGATAGGTGCCTGAAACATATCCCAAACAACAGGCACTCAGTCTCATGAAATACCCTAAGCCAATTTTCTAAATAAATTAATAATTTAAAAAGATAACTTTCTAACTCACTCTGTATCCTCGACAGGCTACAAAATCTGTATTAATATTATTTTAATTTAACAATATTTTTATAACTTTTGCTTCTAGTTTTTCATTTTTTTACATAAACAAACCTATGTGAAACATTGTTTTTCGTAAATTAAATAAACAAAAAGAAGCAGTAACTTTGGAATTCGTTAAAATATATTCAAATAATGAATGCCTCTGGAACCCTGTTCATCCTGAGTACAAACAAAGGCACCAAAGGGAAAAATCCTATCCTACACAGAAATTTAATCGGCGTTCAAAGCGGCTACTTATGAAGACAGTCCGTTCCTGAAGTGAAGGTAATCAAGATAAAAAACTTACGAACAACGCACGTTCACAAAATTCTGCAGTAGTCTAACCAAGGTTCTATGGACGAACCATCCTTGGTATGGTTTCATGAAATGGATAGGTGCCTGAAACATATCCCAAACAACAGGCACTCAGTCTCATGAAATACCCTAAGCCAATTTTCTAAATAAACTAATAATTTAAAAAGATAACTTTCTAACTCACTCTGTATCCTCGACAGGCTACAAAATCTGTATTAATATTATTTTAATTTAACAATATTTTTATAACTTTTGCTTCTAGTTTTTCATTTTTTTACATAAACAAACCTATGTGAAACATTGTTTTTCGTAAATTAAATAAACAAAAAAAAACAGTAACTTTGGAATTCGTTAAAATATATTTGAAGAATGAATGCCTCTGGAACCCTGTTCATCCTGAGTACAAACAAAGGCACCAAAGGGAAAAATCCTATCCTACACAGAAATTTAATCGGCGTTCAAAGCGGCTACTTATGAAGACAGTCCGTTCCTGAAGTGAAGGTAATCAAGATAAAAAACTTACGAACAACGCACGTTCACAAAATTCTGCAGTAGTCTAACCCAGGTTCTATGGACGAACCATCCTTGGTATGGTTTCATGAAATGGATAGGTGCCTGAAACATATCCCAAACAACAGGCACTCAGTCTCATGAAATACCCTAAGCCAATTTTCTAAATAAATTAATAATTTAAAAAGATAACTTTCTAACTCACTCTGTATCCTCGACAGGCTACAAAATCTGTATTAATATTATTTTAATTTAACAATATTTTTATAACTTTTGCTTCTAGTTTTTCATTTTTTTACAAAAACAAACCTATGTGAAACATTGTTTTTCGTAAATTAAATAAACAAAAAGAAGCAGTAACTTTGGAATTCGTTAAAATATATGCAAATAATGAATGCCTCTGGAACCCTGTTCATCCTGAGTACAAACAAAGGCACCAAAGGGAAAAATCCTATCCTACACAGAAATTTAATCGGCGTTCAAAGCGGCTACTTATGAAGACAGTCCGTTCCTGAAGTGAAGGTAATCAAGATAAAAAACATACGAACAACGCACGTTCACAAAATTCTGCAGTAGTCTAACCCAGGTTCTATGGACGAACCATCCTTGGTATGGTTTCATGAAATGGATAGGTGCCTGAAACATATCCCAAACAACAGGCACTCAGTCTCATGAAATACCCTAAGCCAATTTTCTAAATAAATTAATAATTTAAAAAGATAACTTTCTAACTCACTCTGTATCCTCGACAGGCTACAAAATCTGTATTAATATTATTTTAATTTAACAATATTTTTATAACTTTTGCTTCTAGTTTTTCATTTTTTTACATAAACAAACCTATGTGAAACATTGTTTTTCGTAAATTAAATAAACAAAAAGAAGCAGTAACTTTGGAATTCGTTAAAATATATGCAAAGAATGAATGCCTCTGGAACCCTGTTCATCCTGAGTACAAACAAAGGCACCAAAGGGAAAAATCCTATCCTACACAGAAATTTAATCGGCGTTCAAAGCGGCTTCTTATGAAGACAGTCCGTTCCTGAAGTGAAGGTAATCAAGATAAAAAACTTACGAACAACGCACGTTCACAAAATTCTGCAGTAGTCTAACCCGGTTCTATGGACGAACCATCCTTGGTATGGTTTCATGAAATGGATAGGTGCCTGAAACATATCCCAAACAACAGGCACTCAGTCTCATGAAATACCCTAAGCCAATTTTCTAAATAAATTAATAATTTAAAAAGATAACTTTCTAACTCACTCTGTATCCTCGACAGGCTACAAAATCTTTATTAATATTATTTTAATTTAACAATATTTTTATAACTTTTGCTTCTAGTTTTTTATTTTTTTACATAAACAAACCTATGTGAAACATTGTTTTTCGTAAATTAAATAAACAAAAAAAAAACAGTAACTTTGGAATTCGTTAAAATATATTTAAAGAATGAATGCCTCTGGAACCCTGTTCATCCTGAGTACAAACAAAGGCACCTAAGGGAAAAATCCTATCCTACACAGAAATTTAATCGGCGTTCAAAGCGGCTACTTATGAAGACAGTCCGTTCCTGAAGTGAAGGTAATCAAGATAAAAAACTTACGAACAACGCACGTTCACAAAATTCTGCAGTAGTCTAACCCAGGTTCTATGGACGAACCATCCTTGGTATGGTTTCATGAAATGGATAGGTGCCTGAAACATATCCCAAACAACAGGCACTCAGTCTCATGAAATACCCTAAGCCAATTTTCTAAATAAATTAATAATTTAAAAAGATAACTTTCTAACTCACTCTGTATCCTCGACAGGCTACAAAATCTGTATTAATATTATTTTAATTTAACAATATTTTTATAACTTTTGCTTCTAGTTTTTCATTTTTTTACATAAACAAACCTATGTGAAACATTGTTTTTCGTAAATTAAATAAACAAAAAGAAGCAGTAACTTTGGAATTCGTTAAAATATATGCAAAGAATGAATGCCTCAGGAACCCTGTTCATCCTGAGTACAAACAAAGGCACCAAAGGGAAAAATCCTAGCCTACACAGAAATTTAATCGGCGTTCAAAGCGGCTACTTATGAAGACAGTCCGTTCCTGAAGTGAAGGTAATCAAGATAAAAAACTTACGAACAACGCACGTTCACAAAATTCTGCAGTAGTCTAACCCAGGTTCTATGGACGAACCATCCTTGGTATGGTTTCATAAAATGGATAGGTGCCTGAAACATATCCCAAACAACAGGCACTCAGTCTCATGAAATACCCTAAGCCAATTTTGTAAATAAATTAATAATTTAAAAAGATAACTTTCTAACTCACTCTGTATCCTCGACAGGCTACAAAATCTGTATTAATATTATTTTAATTTAACAATATTTTTATAACTTTTGCTTCTAGTTTTTCATTTTTTTACAAAAACAAGCCTATGTGAAACATTGTTTTTCGTAAATTAAATAAACAAAAAAAAAACAGTAACTTTGGAATTCGTTAAAATATATTTAAAGAATGAATGCCTCTGGAACCCTGTTCATCCTGAGTACAAACAAAGGCACCTAAGGGAAAAATCCTATCCTACACAGAAATTTAATCGGCGTTCAAAGCGGCTACTTATGAAGACAGTCCGTTCCTGAAGTGAAGGTAATCAAGATAAAAAACTTACGAACAACGCACGTTCACAAAATTCTGCAGTAGTCTAACCCGGTTCTATGGACGAACCATCCTTGGTATGGTTTCATGAAATGGATAGGTGCCTGAAACATATCCCAAACAACAGGCACTCAGTCTCATGAAATACCCTAAGCCAATTTTCTAAATAAATTAATAATTTAAAAAGATAACTTTCTAACTCACTCTGTATCCTCGACAGGCTACAAAATCTTTATTAATATTATTTTAATTTAACAATATTTTTATAACTTTTGCTTCTAGTTTTTCATTTTTTTACATAAACAAACCTATGTGAAACATTGTTTTTCGTAAATTAAATAAACAAAAAAAAAACAGTAACTTTGGAATTCGTTAAAATATATTTAAAGAATGAATCCCTCTGGAACCCTGTTCATCCTGAGTACAAACAAAGGCACCAAAGGGAAAAATCCTATCCTACACAGAAATTTAATCGGCGTTCAAAGCGGCTACTTATGAAGACAGTCCGTTCCTGAAGTGAAGGTAATCAAGATAAAAAACTTACGAACAACGCACGTTCACAAAATTCTGCAGTAGTCTAATCCGGTTCTATGGACGAACCATCCTTGGTATGGTTTCATGAAATGGATAGGTGCCTGAAACATATCCCAAACAACAGGCACTCAGTCTCATGAAATACCCTAAGCCAATTTTCTAAATAAATTAATAATTTAAAAAGATAACTTTCTAACTCACTCTGTATCCTCGACAGGCTACAAAATCTGTATTAATATTATTTTAATTTAACAATATTTTTATAACTTTTGCTTCTAGTTTTTCATTTTTTTACATAAACAAACCTATGTGAAACATTGTTTTTCGTAAATTAAATAAACAAAAAGAAGCAGTAACTTTGGAATTCGTTAAAATATATGCAAAGAATGAATGCCTCTGGAACCCTGTTCATCCTGAGTACAAACAAAGGCACCAAAGGGAAAAATCCTATCCTACACAGAAATTTAATCGGCGTTCAAAGCGGCTACTTATGAAGACAGTCCGTTCCTGAAGTGAAGGTAATCGAGATAAAAAAATTACGAACAACGCACGTTCACAAAATTCTGCAGTAGTCTAACCCAGGTTCTATGGACGAACCATCCTTGGTATGGTTTCATGAAATGGATAGGTGCCTGAAACATATCCCAAACAACAGGCACTCAGTCTCATGAAATACCCTAAGCCAATTTTCTAAATAAATTAATAATTTAAAAAGATAACTTTCTAACTCACTCTGTATCCTCGACAGGCTACAAAATCTGTATTAATATTATTTTAATTTAACAATATTTTTATAACTTTTGCTTCTAGTTTTTCATTTTTTTACATAAACAAACCTATGTGAAACATTGTTTTTCGTAAATTAAATAAACAAAAAGAAGCAGTAACTTTGGAATTCGTTAAAATATATTCAAAGAATGAATGCCTCTGGAACCCTGTTCATCCTGAGTACAAACAAAGGCACCAAAGGGAAAAATCCTATCCTACACAGAAATTTAATCGGCGTTCAAAGCGGCTACTTATGAAGACAGTCCGTTCCTGAAGTGAAGGTAATCAAGATAAAAAACTTACGAACAACGCACGTTCACAAAATTCTGCAGTAGTCTAACCAAGGTTCTATGGACGAACCATCCTTGGTATGGTTTCATGAAATGGATAGGTGCCTGAAACATATCCCAAACAACAGGCACTCAGTCTCATGAAATACCCTAAGCCAATTTTCTAAATAAACTAATAATTTTAAAAGATAACTTTCTAACTCACTCTGTATCCTCGACAGGCTACAAAATCTGTATTAATATTATTTTAATTTAACAATATTTTTATAACTTTTGCTTCTAGTTTTTCAATTTTTTACATAAACAAACCTATGTGAAACATTGTTTTTCGTAAATTAAATAAACAAAAAAAAACAGTAACTTTGGAATTCGTTAAAATATATTTGAAGAATGAATGCCTCTGGAACCCTGTTCATCCTGAGTACAAACAAAGGCACCAAAGGGAAAAATCCTATCCTACACAGAAATTTAATCGGCGTTCAAAGCGGCTACTTATGAAGACAGTCCGTTCCTGAAGTGAAGGTAATCGAGATAAAAAAATTACGAACAACGCACGTTCACAAAATTCTGCAGTAGTCTAACCCAGGTTCTATGGACGAACCATCCTTGGTATGGTTTCATGAAATGGATAGGTGCCTGAAACATATCCCAAACAACAGGCACTCAGTCTCATGAAATACCCTAAGCCAATTTTCTAAATAAATTAATAATTTAAAAAGATAACTTTCTAACTCACTCTGTATCCTCGACAGGCTACAAAATCTGTATTAATATTATTTTAATTTAACAATATTTTTATAACTTTTGCTTCTAGTTTTTCATTTTTTTACATAAACAAACCTATGTGAAACATTGTTTTTCGTAAATTAAATAAACAAAAAGAAGCAGTAACTTTGGAATTCGTTAAAATATATTCAAAGAATGAATGCCTCTGGAACCCTGTTCATCCTGAGTACAAACAAAGGCACCAAAGGGAAAAATCCTATCCTACACAGAAATTTAATCGGCGTTCAAAGCGGCTACTTATGAAGACAGTCCGTTCCTGAAGTGAAGGTAATCAAGATAAAAAACTTACGAACAACGCACGTTCACAAAATTCTGCAGTAGTCTAACCCAGGTTCTATGGACGAACCATCCTTGGTATGGTTTCATGAAATGGATAGGTGCCTGAAACATATCCCAAACAACAGGCACTCAGTCTCATGAAATACCCTAAGCCAATTTTCTAAATAAATTAATAATTTAAAAAGATAACTTTCTAACTCACTCTGTATCCTCGACAGGCTACAAAATCTGTATTAATATTATTTTAATTTAACAATATTTTTATAACTTTTGCTTCTAGTTTTTCATTTTTTTACATAAACAAACCTATGTGAAACATTGTTTTTCGTAAATTAAATAAACAAAAAGAAGCAGTAACTTTGGAATTCGTTAAAATATATGCAAAGAATGAATGCCTCTGGAACCCTGTTCATCCTGAGTACAAACAAAGGCACCAAAGGGAAAAATCCTATCCTACACAGAAATTTAATCGGCGTTCAAAGCGGCTTCTTATGAAGACAGTCCGTTCCTGAAGTGAAGGTAATCAAGATAAAAAACTTACGAACAACGCACGTTCACAAAATTCTGCAGTAGTCTAACCCGGTTCTATGGACGAACCATCCTTGGTATGGTTTCATGAAATGGATAGGTGCCTGAAACATATCCCAAACAACAGGCACTCAGTCTCATGAAATACCCTAAGCCAATTTTCTAAATAAATTAATAATTTAAAAAGATAACTTTCTAACTCACTCTGTATCCTCGACAGGCTACAAAATCTTTATTAATATTATTTTAATTTAACAATATTTTTATAACTTTTGCTTCTAGTTTTTTATTTTTTTACATAAACAAACCTATGTGAAACATTGTTTTTCGTAAATTAAATAAACAAAAAAAAAACAGTAACTTTGGAATTCGTTAAAATATATTTAAAGAATGAATGCCTCTGGAACCCTGTTCATCCTGAGTACAAACAAAGGCACCTAAGGGAAAAATCCTATCCTACACAGAAATTTAATCGGCGTTCAAAGCGGCTACTTATGAAGACAGTCCGTTCCTGAAGTGAAGGTAATCAAGATAAAAAACTTACGAACAACGCACGTTCACAAAATTCTGCAGTAGTCTAACCCAGGTTCTATGGACGAACCATCCTTGGTATGGTTTCATGAAATGGATAGGTGCCTGAAACATATCCCAAACAACAGGCACTCAGTCTCATGAAATACCCTAAGCCAATTTTCTAAATAAATTAATAATTTAAAAAGATAACTTTCTAACTCACTCTGTATCCTCGACAGGCTACAAAATCTGTATTAATATTATTTTAATTTAACAATATTTTTATAACTTTTGCTTCTAGTTTTTCATTTTTTTACATAAACAAACCTATGTGAAACATTGTTTTTCGTAAATTAAATAAACAAAAAGAAGCAGTAACTTTGGAATTCGTTAAAATATATGCAAAGAATGAATGCCTCAGGAACCCTGTTCATCCTGAGTACAAACAAAGGCACCAAAGGGAAAAATCCTATCCTACACAGAAATTTAATCGGCGTTCAAAGCGGCTACTTATGAAGACAGTCCGTTCCTGAAGTGAAGGTAATCAAGATAAAAAACTTACGAACAACGCACGTTCACAAAATTCTGCAGTAGTCTAACCCAGGTTCTATGGACGAACCATCCTTGGTATGGTTTCATAAAATGGATAGGTGCCTGAAACATATCCCAAACAACAGGGACTCAGTCTCATGAAATACCCTAAGCCAATTTTGTAAATAAATTAATAATTTAAAAAGATAACTTTCTAACTCACTCTGTATCCTCGACAGGCTACAAAATCTGTATTAATATTATTTTAATTTAACAATATTTTTATAACTTTTGCTTCTAGTTTTTCATTTTTTTACAAAAACAAACCTATGTGAAACATTGTTTTTCGTAAATTAAATAAACAAAAAGAAGCAGTAACTTTGGAATTCGTTAAAATATATGCAAATAATGAATGCCTCTGGAACCCTGTTCATCCTGAGTACAAACAAAGGCACCAAAGGGAAAAATCCTATCCTACACAGAAATTTAATCGGCGTTCAAAGCGGCTACTTATGAAGACAGTCCGTTCCTGAAGTGAAGGTAATCAAGATAAAAAACTTACGAACAACGCACGTTCACAAAATTCTGCAGTAGTCTAACCCGGTTCTATGGACGAACCATCCTTGGTATGGTTTCATGAAATGGATAGGTGCCTGAAACATATCCCAAACAACAGGCACTCAGTCTCATGAAATACCCTAAGCCAATTTTCTAAATAAATTAATAATTTAAAAAGATAACTTTCTAACTCACTCTGTATCCTCGACAGGCTACAAAATCTTTATTAATATTATTTTAATTTAACAATATTTTTATAACTTTTGCTTCTAGTTTTTCATTTTTTTACATAAACAAACCTATGTGAAACATTGTTTTTCGTAAATTAAATAAACAAAAAGAAGCAGTAACTTTGGAATTCGTTAAAATATATTTAAAGAATGAATGCCTCTGGAACCCTGTTCATCCTGAGTACAAACAAAGGCACCAAAGGGAAAAATCCTATCCTACACAGAAATTTAATCGGCGTTCAAAGCGGCTACTTATGAAGACAGTCCGTTCCTGAAGTGAAGGTAATCAAGATAAAAAACTTACGAACAACGCACGTTCACAAAATTCTGCAGTAGTCTAATCCGGTTCTATGGACGAACCATCCTTGGTATGGTTTCATGAAATGGATAGGTGCCTGAAACATATCCCAAACAACAGGCACTCAGTCTCATGAAATACCCTAAGCCAATTTTCTAAATAAATTAATAATTTAAAAAGATAACTTTCTAACTCACTCTGTATCCTCGACAGGCTACAAAATCTTTATCAATATTATTTTAATTTAACAATATTTTTATAACTTTTGCTTCTAGTTTTTCATTTTTTTACATGAACAAACCTATGTGAAACATTGTTTTTCGTAAATTAAATAAACAAAAAAAAAACAGTAACTTTGGAATTCGTTAAAATATATTTAAAGAATGAATGCCTCTGGAACCCTGTTCATCCTGAGTACAAACAAAGGCACCAAAGGGAAAAATCCTATCCTACACAGAAATTTAATCGGCGTTCAAAGCGGCTACTTATGAAGACAGTCCGTTCCTGAAGTGAAGGTAATCAAGATAAAAAACTTACGAACAACGCACGTTCACAAAATTCTGCAGTAGTCTAATCCGGTTCTATGGACGAACCATCCTTGGTATGGTTTCATGAAATGGATAGGTGCCTGAAACATATCCCAAACAACAGGCACTCAGTCTCATGAAATACCCTAAGCCAATTTTCTAAATAAATTAATAATTTAAAAAGATAACTTTCTAACTCACTCTGTATCCTCGACAGGCTACAAAATCTGTATTAATATTATTTTAATTTAACAATATTTTTATAACTTTTGCTTCTAGTTTTTCATTTTTTTACATAAACAAACCTATGTGAAACATTGTTTTTCGTAAATTAAATAAACAAAAAGAAGCAGTAACTTTGGAATTCGTTAAAATATATGCAAAGAATGAATGCCTCTGGAACCCTGTTCATCCTGAGTAGAAACAAAGGCACCAAAGGGAAAAATCCTATCCTACACAGAAATTTAATCGGCGTTCAAAGCGGCTACTTATGAAGACAGTCCGTTCCTGAAGTGAAGGTAATCGAGATAAAAAAATTACGAACAACGCACGTTCACAAAATTCTGCAGTAGTCTAACCCAGGTTCTATGGACGAACCATCCTTGGTATGGTTTCATGAAATGGATAGGTGCCTGAAACATATCCCAAACAACAGGCACTCAGTCTCATGAAATACCCTAAGCCAATTTTCTAAATAAATTAATAATTTAAAAAGATAACTTTCTAACTCACTCTGTATCCTCGACAGGCTACAAAATCTGTATTAATATTATTTTAATTTAACAATATTTTTATAACTTTTGCTTCTAGTTTTTCATTTTTTTACATAAACAAACCTATGTGAAACATTGTTTTTCGTAAATTAAATAAACAAAAAGAAGCAGTAACTTTGGAATTCGTTAAAATATATTCAAAGAATGAATGCCTCTGGAACCCTGTTCATCCTGAGTACAAACAAAGGCACCAAAGGGAAAAATCCTATCCTACACAGAAATTTAATCGGCGTTCAAAGCGGCTACTTATGAAGACAGTCCGTTCCTGAAGTGAAGGTAATCAAGATAAAAAACTTACGAACAACGCACGTTCACAAAATTCTGCAGTAGTCTAACCAAGGTTCTATGGACGAACCATCCTTGGTATGGTTTCATGAAATGGATAGGTGCCTGAAACATATCCCAAACAACAGGCACTCAGTCTCATGAAATACCCTAAGCCAATTTTCTAAATAAATTAATAATTTAAAAAGATAACTTTCTAACTCACTCTGTATCCTCGACAGGCTACAAAATCTGTATTAATATTATTTTAATTTAACAATATTTTTATAACTTTTGCTTCTAGTTTTTCATTTTTTTACATAAACAAACCTATGTGAAACATTGTTTTTCGTAAATTAAATAAACAAAAAGAAGCAGTAACTTTGGAATTCGTTAAAATATATGCAAAGAATGAATGCCTCTGGAACCCTGTTCATCCTGAGTACAAACAAAGGCACCAAAGGGAAAAATCCTATCCTACACAGAAATTTAATCGGCGTTCAAAGCGGCTACTTATGAAGACAGTCCGTTCCTGAAGTGAAGGTAATCAAGATAAAAAACTTACGAACAACGCACGTTCACAAAATTCTGCAGTAGTCTAACCAAGGTTCTATGGACGAACCATCCTTGGTATGGTTTCATGAAATGGATAGGTGCCTGAAACATATCCCAAACAACAGGCACTCAGTCTCATGAAATACCCTAAGCCAATTTTCTAAATAAACTAATAATTTAAAAAGATAACTTTCTAACTCACTCTGTATCCTCGACAGGCTACAAAATCTGTATTAATATTATTTTAATTTAACAATATTTTTATAACTTTTGCTTCTAGTTTTTCAATTTTTTACATAAACAAACCTATGTGAAACATTGTTTTTCGTAAATTAAATAAACAAAAAAAAACAGTAACTTTGGAATTCGTTAAAATATATTTGAAGAATGAATGCCTCTGGAACCCTGTTCATCCTGAGTACAAACAAAGGCACCAAAGGGAAAAATCCTATCCTACACAGAAATTTAATCGGCGTTCAAAGCGGCTACTTATGAAGACAGTCCGTTCCTGAAGTGAAGGTAATCAAGATAAAAAACTTACGAACAACGCACGTTCACAAAATTCTGCAGTAGTCTAACCCAGGTTCTATGGACGAACCATCCTTGGTATGGTTTCATGAAATGGATAGGTGCCTGAAACATATCCCAAACAACAGGCACTCAGTCTCATGAAATACCCTAAGCCAATTTTCTAAATAAATTAATAATTTAAAAAGATAACTTTCTAACTCACTCTGTATCCTCGACAGGCTACAAAATCTGTATTAATATTATTTTAATTTAACAATATTTTTATAACTTTTGCTTCTAGTTTTTCATTTTTTTACAAAAACAAACCTATGTGAAACATTGTTTTTCGTAAATTAAATAAACAAAAAGAAGCAGTAACTTTGGAATTCGTTAAAATATATGCAAATAATGAATGCCTCTGGAACCCTGTTCATCCTGAGTACAAACAAAGGCACCAAAGGGAAAAATCCTATCCTACACAGAAATTTAATCGGCGTTCAAAGCGGCTACTTATGAAGACAGTCCGTTCCTGAAGTGAAGGTAATCAAGATAAAAAACATACGAACAACGCACGTTCACAAAATTCTGCAGTAGTCTAACCCAGGTTCTATGGACGAACCATCCTTGGTATGGTTTCATGAAATGGATAGGTGCCTGAAACATATCCCAAACAACAGGCACTCAGTCTCATGAAATACCCTAAGCCAATTTTCTAAATAAATTAATAATTTAAAAAGATAACTTTCTAACTCACTCTGTATCCTCGACAGGCTACAAAATCTGTATTAATATTATTTTAATTTAACAATATTTTTATAACTTTTGCTTCTAGTTTTTCATTTTTTTACATAAACAAACCTATGTGAAACATTGTTTTTCGTAAATTAAATAAACAAAAAGAAGCAGTAACTTTGGAATTCGTTAAAATATATGCAAAGAATGAATGCCTCTGGAACCCTGTTCATCCTGAGTACAAACAAAGGCACCAAAGGGAAAAATCCTATCCTACACAGAAATTTAATCGGCGTTCAAAGCGGCTTCTTATGAAGACAGTCCGTTCCTGAAGTGAAGGTAATCAAGATAAAAAACTTACGAACAACGCACGTTCACAAAATTCTGCAGTAGTCTAACCCGGTTCTATGGACGAACCATCCTTGGTATGGTTTCATGAAATGGATAGGTGCCTGAAACATATCCCAAACAACAGGCACTCAGTCTCATGAAATACCCTAAGCCAATTTTCTAAATAAATTAATAATTTAAAAAGATAACTTTCTAACTCACTCTGTATCCTCGACAGGCTACAAAATCTGTATTATATTATTTTAATTTAACAATATTTTTATAACTTTTGCTTCTAGTTTTTTATTTTTTTACATAAACAAACCTATGTGAAACATTGTTTTTCGTAAATTAAATAAACAAAAAAAAAACAGTAACTTTGGAATTCGTTAAAATATATTTAAAGAATGAATGCCTCTGGAACCCTGTTCATCCTGAGTACAAACAAAGGCACCAAAGGGAAAAATCCTATCCTACACAGAAATTTAATCGGCGTTCAAAGCGGCTACTTATGAAGACAGTCCGTTCCTGAAGTGAAGGTAATCAAGATAAAAAACTTACGAACAACGCACGTTCACAAAATTCTGCAGTAGTCTAACCCAGGTTCTATGGACGAACCATCCTTGGTATGGTTTCATGAAATGGATAGGTGCCTGAAACATATCCCAAACAACAGGCACTCAGTCTCATGAAATACCCTAAGCTAATTTTCTAAATAAATTAATAATTTAAAAAGATAACTTTCTAACTCACTCTGTATCCTCGACAGGCTACAAAATCTGTATTAATATTATTTTAATTTAACAATATTTTTATAACTTTTGCTTCTAGTTTTTCATTTTTTTACATAAACAAACCTATGTGAAACATTGTTTTTCGTAAATTAAATAAACAAAAAGAAGCAGTAACTTTGGAATTCGTTAAAATATATGCAAAGAATGAATGCCTCAGGAACCCTGTTCATCCTGAGTACAAACAAAGGCACCAAAGGGAAAAATCCTATCCTACACAGAAATTTAATCGGCGTTCAAAGCGGCTACTTATGAAGACAGTCCGTTCCTGAAGTGAAGGTAATCAAGATAAAAAACTTACGAACAACGCACGTTCACAAAATTCTGCAGTAGTCTAACCCAGGTTCTATGGACGAACCATCCTTGGTATGGTTTCATAAAATGGATAGGTGCCTGAAACATATCCCAAACAACAGGGACTCAGTCTCATGAAATACCCTAAGCCAATTTTGTAAATAAATTAATAATTTAAAAAGATAACTTTCTAACTCACTCTGTATCCTCGACAGGCTACAAAATCTGTATTAATATTATTTTAATTTAACAATATTTTTATAACTTTTGCTTCTAGTTTTTCATTTTTTTACAAAAACAAACCTATGTGAAACATTGTTTTTCGTAAATTAAATAAACAAAAAGAAGCAGTAACTTTGGAATTCGTTAAAATATATGCAAATAATGAATGCCTCTGGAACCCTGTTCATCCTGAGTACAAACAAAGGCACCAAAGGGAAAAATCCTATCCTACACAGAAATTTAATCGGCGTTCAAAGCGGCTACTTATGAAGACAGTCCGTTCCTGAAGTGAAGGTAATCAAGATAAAAAACTTACGAACAACGCACGTTCACAAAATTCTGCAGTAGTCTAACCCGGTTCTATGGACGAACCATCCTTGGTATGGTTTCATGAAATGGATAGGTGCCTGAAACATATCCCAAACAACAGGCACTCAGTCTCATGAAATACCCTAAGCCAATTTTCTAAATAAATTAATAATTTAAAAAGATAACTTTCTAACTCACTCTGTATCCTCGACAGGCTACAAAATCTTTATTAATATTATTTTAATTTAACAATATTTTTATAACTTTTGCTTCTAGTTTTTCATTTTTTTACATAAACAAACCTATGTGAAACATTGTTTTTCGTAAATTAAATAAACAAAAAAAAAACAGTAACTTTGGAATTCGTTAAAATATATTTAAAGAATGAATGCCTCTGGAACCCTGTTCATCCTGAGTACAAACAAAGGCACCAAAGGGAAAAATCCTATCCTACACAGAAATTTAATCGGCGTTCAAAGCGGCTTCTTATGAAGACAGTCCGTTCCTGAAGTGAAGGTAATCAAGATAAAAAACTTACGAACAACGCACGTTCACAAAATTCTGCAGTAGTCTAACCCGGTTCTATGGACGAACCATCCTTGGTATGGTTTCATGAAATGGATAGGTGCCTGAAACATATCCCAAACAACAGGCACTCAGTCTCATGAAATACCCTAAGCCAATTTTCTAAATAAATTAATAATTTAAAAAGATAACTTTCTAACTCACTCTGTATCCTCGACAGGCTACAAAATCTGTATTATATTATTTTAATTTAACAATATTTTTATAACTTTTGCTTCTAGTTTTTTATTTTTTTACATAAACAAACCTATGTGAAACATTGTTTTTCGTAAATTAAATAAACAAAAAAAAAACAGTAACTTTGGAATTCGTTAAAATATATTTAAAGAATGAATGCCTCTGGAACCCTGTTCATCCTGAGTACAAACAAAGGCACCAAAGGGAAAAATCCTATCCTACACAGAAATTTAATCGGCGTTCAAAGCGGCTACTTATGAAGACAGTCCGTTCCTGAAGTGAAGGTAATCAAGATAAAAAACTTACGAACAACGCACGTTCACAAAATTCTGCAGTAGTCTAACCCAGGTTCTATGGACGAACCATCCTTGGTATGGTTTCATGAAATGGATAGGTGCCTGAAACATATCCCAAACAACAGGCACTCAGTCTCATGAAATACCCTAAGCTAATTTTCTAAATAAATTAATAATTTAAAAAGATAACTTTCTAACTCACTCTGTATCCTCGACAGGCTACAAAATCTGTATTAATATTATTTTAATTTAACAATATTTTTATAACTTTTGCTTCTAGTTTTTCATTTTTTTACATAAACAAACCTATGTGAAACATTGTTTTTCGTAAATTAAATAAACAAAAAGAAGCAGTAACTTTGGAATTCGTTAAAATATATGCAAAGAATGAATGCCTCAGGAACCCTGTTCATCCTGAGTACAAACAAAGGCACCAAAGGGAAAAATCCTATCCTACACAGAAATTTAATCGGCGTTCAAAGCGGCTACTTATGAAGACAGTCCGTTCCTGAAGTGAAGGTAATCAAGATAAAAAACTTACGAACAACGCACGTTCACAAAATTCTGCAGTAGTCTAACCCAGGTTCTATGGACGAACCATCCTTGGTATGGTTTCATAAAATGGATAGGTGCCTGAAACATATCCCAAACAACAGGGACTCAGTCTCATGAAATACCCTAAGCCAATTTTGTAAATAAATTAATAATTTAAAAAGATAACTTTCTAACTCACTCTGTATCCTCGACAGGCTACAAAATCTGTATTAATATTATTTTAATTTAACAATATTTTTATAACTTTTGCTTCTAGTTTTTCATTTTTTTACAAAAACAAACCTATGTGAAACATTGTTTTTCGTAAATTAAATAAACAAAAAGAAGCAGTAACTTTGGAATTCGTTAAAATATATGCAAATAATGAATGCCTCTGGAACCCTGTTCATCCTGAGTACAAACAAAGGCACCAAAGGGAAAAATCCTATCCTACACAGAAATTTAATCGGCGTTCAAAGCGGCTACTTATGAAGACAGTCCGTTCCTGAAGTGAAGGTAATCAAGATAAAAAACTTACGAACAACGCACGTTCACAAAATTCTGCAGTAGTCTAACCCGGTTCTATGGACGAACCATCCTTGGTATGGTTTCATGAAATGGATAGGTGCCTGAAACATATCCCAAACAACAGGCACTCAGTCTCATGAAATACCCTAAGCCAATTTTCTAAATAAATTAATAATTTAAAAAGATAACTTTCTAACTCACTCTGTATCCTCGACAGGCTACAAAATCTTTATTAATATTATTTTAATTTAACAATATTTTTATAACTTTTGCTTCTAGTTTTTCATTTTTTTACATAAACAAACCTATGTGAAACATTGTTTTTCGTAAATTAAATAAACAAAAAAAAAACAGTAACTTTGGAATTCGTTAAAATATATTTAAAGAATGAATGCCTCTGGAACCCTGTTCATCCTGAGTACAAACAAAGGCACCAAAGGGAAAAATCCTATCCTACACAGAAATTTAATCGGCGTTCAAAGCGGCTACTTATGAAGACAGTCCGTTCCTGAAGTGAAGGTAATCAAGATAAAAAACTTACGAACAACGCACGTTCACAAAATTCTGCAGTAGTCTAATCAGGTTCTATGGACGAACCATCCTTGGTATGGTTTCATGAAATGGATAGGTGCCTGAAACATATCCCAAACAACAGGCACTCAGTCTCATGAAATACCCTAAGCCAATTTTCTAAATAAATTAATAATTTAAAAAGATAACTTTCTAACTCACTCTGTATCCTCGACAGGCTACAAAATCTTTATCAATATTATTTTAATTTAACAATATTTTTATAACTTTTGCTTCTAGTTTTTCATTTTTTTACATAAACAAACCTATGTGAAACATTGTTTTTCGTAAATTAAATAAACAAAAAAAAAACAGTAACTTTGGAATTCGTTAAAATATATTTAAAGAATGAATGCCTCTGGAACCCTGTTCATCCTGAGTACAAACAAAGGCACCAAAGGGAAAAATCCTATCCTACACAGAAATTTAATCGGCGTTCAAAGCGGCTACTTATGAAGACAGTCCGTTCCTGAAGTGAAGGTAATCAAGATAAAAAACTTACGAACAACGCACGTTCACAAAATTCTGCAGTAGTCTAATCCGGTTCTATGGACGAACCATCCTTGGTATGGTTTCATGAAATGGATAGGTGCCTGAAACATATCCCAAACAACAGGCACTCAGTCTCATGAAATACCCTAAGCCAATTTTCTAAATAAATTAATAATTTAAAAAGATAACTTTCTAACTCACTCTGTATCCTCGACAGGCTACAAAATCTGTATTAATATTATTTTAATTTAACAATATTTTTATAACTTTTGCTTCTAGTTTTTCATTTTTTTACATAAACAAACCTATGTGAAACATTGTTTTTCGTAAATTAAACAAACAAAAAAAAAACAGTAACTTTGGAATTCGTTAAAATATATTTAAAGAATGAATGCCTCTGGAACCCTGTTCATCCTGAGTACAAACAAAGGCACCAAAGGGAAAAATCCTATCCTACACAGAAATTTAATCGGCGTTCAAAGCGGCTACTTATGAAGACAGTCCGTTCCTGAAGTGAAGGTAATCAAGATAAAAAACTTACGAACAACGCACGTTCACAAAATTCTGCAGTAGTCTAACCCAGGTTCTATGGACGAACCATCCTTGGTATGGTTTCATGAAATGGATAGGTGCCTGAAACATATCCCAAACAACAGGCACTCAGTCTCATGAAATACCCTAAGCTAATTTTCTAAATAAATTAATAATTTAAAAAGATAACTTTCTAACTCACTCTGTATCCTCGACAGGCTACAAAATCTGTATTAATATTATTTTAATTTAACAATATTTTTATAACTTTTGCTTCTAGTTTTTCATTTTTTTACATAAACAAACCTATGTGAAACATTGTTTTTCGTAAATTAAATAAACAAAAAGAAGCAGTAACTTTGGAATTCGTTAAAATATATGCAAAGAATGAATGCCTCAGGAACCCTGTTCATCCTGAGTACAAACAAAGGCACCAAAGGGAAAAATCCTATCCTACACAGAAATTTAATCGGCGTTCAAAGCGGCTACTTATGAAGACAGTCCGTTCCTGAAGTGAAGGTAATCAAGATAAAAAACTTACGAACAACGCACGTTCACAAAATTCTGCAGTAGTCTAACCCAGGTTCTATGGACGAACCATCCTTGGTATGGTTTCATAAAATGGATAGGTGCCTGAAACATATCCCAAACAACAGGGACTCAGTCTCATGAAATACCCTAAGCCAATTTTGTAAATAAATTAATAATTTAAAAAGATAACTTTCTAACTCACTCTGTATCCTCGACAGGCTACAAAATCTGTATTAATATTATTTTAATTTAACAATATTTTTATAACTTTTGCTTCTAGTTTTTCATTTTTTTACAAAAACAAACCTATGTGAAACATTGTTTTTCGTAAATTAAATAAACAAAAAGAAGCAGTAACTTTGGAATTCGTTAAAATATATGCAAATAATGAATGCCTCTGGAACCCTGTTCATCCTGAGTACAAACAAAGGCACCAAAGGGAAAAATCCTATCCTACACAGAAATTTAATCGGCGTTCAAAGCGGCTACTTATGAAGACAGTCCGTTCCTGAAGTGAAGGTAATCAAGATAAAAAACTTACGAACAACGCACGTTCACAAAATTCTGCAGTAGTCTAACCCGGTTCTATGGACGAACCATCCTTGGTATGGTTTCATGAAATGGATAGGTGCCTGAAACATATCCCAAACAACAGGCACTCAGTCTCATGAAATACCCTAAGCCAATTTTCTAAATAAATTAATAATTTAAAAAGATAACTTTCTAACTCACTCTGTATCCTCGACAGGCTACAAAATCTTTATTAATATTATTTTAATTTAACAATATTTTTATAACTTTTGCTTCTAGTTTTTCATTTTTTTACATAAACAAACCTATGTGAAACATTGTTTTTCGTAAATTAAATAAACAAAAAAAAAACAGTAACTTTGGAATTCGTTAAAATATATTTAAAGAATGAATGCCTCTGGAACCCTGTTCATCCTGAGTACAAACAAAGGCACCAAAGGGAAAAATCCTATCCTACACAGAAATTTAATCGGCGTTCAAAGCGGCTACTTATGAAGACAGTCCGTTCCTGAAGTGAAGGTAATCAAGATAAAAAACTTACGAACAACGCACGTTCACAAAATTCTGCAGTAGTCTAATCAGGTTCTATGGACGAACCATCCTTGGTATGGTTTCATGAAATGGATAGGTGCCTGAAACATATCCCAAACAACAGGCACTCAGTCTCATGAAATACCCTAAGCCAATTTTCTAAATAAATTAATAATTTAAAAAGATAACTTTCTAACTCACTCTGTATCCTCGACAGGCTACAAAATCTTTATCAATATTATTTTAATTTAACAATATTTTTATAACTTTTGCTTCTAGTTTTTCATTTTTTTACATAAACAAACCTATGTGAAACATTGTTTTTCGTAAATTAAATAAACAAAAAAAAAACAGTAACTTTGGAATTCGTTAAAATATATTTAAAGAATGAATGCCTCTGGAACCCTGTTCATCCTGAGTACAAACAAAGGCACCAAAGGGAAAAATCCTATCCTACACAGAAATTTAATCGGCGTTCAAAGCGGCTACTTATGAAGACAGTCCGTTCCTGAAGTGAAGGTAATCAAGATAAAAAACTTACGAACAACGCACGTTCACAAAATTCTGCAGTAGTCTAATCCGGTTCTATGGACGAACCATCCTTGGTATGGTTTCATGAAATGGATAGGTGCCTGAAACATATCCCAAACAACAGGCACTCAGTCTCATGAAATACCCTAAGCCAATTTTCTAAATAAATTAATAATTTAAAAAGATAACTTTCTAACTCACTCTGTATCCTCGACAGGCTACAAAATCTGTATTAATATTATTTTAATTTAACAATATTTTTATAACTTTTGCTTCTAGTTTTTCATTTTTTTACATAAACAAACCTATGTGAAACATTGTTTTTCGTAAATTAAACAAACAAAAAAAAAACAGTAACTTTGGAATTCGTTAAAATATATTTAAAGAATGAATGCCTCTGGAACCCTGTTCATCCTGAGTACAAACAAAGGCACCAAAGGGAAAAATCCTATCCTACACAGAAATTTAATCGGCGTTCAAAGCGGCTACTTATGAAGACAGTCCGTTCCTGAGGTGAAGGTAATCAAGATAAAAAACTTACGAACAACGCACGTTCACAAAATTCTGCAGTAGTCTAATCCGGTTCTATGGACGAACCATCCTTGGTATGGTTTCATGAAATGGATAGGTGCCTGAAACATATCCCAAACAACAGGCACTCAGTCTCATGAAATACCCTAAGCCAATTTTCTAAATAAATTAATAATTTAAAAAGATAACTTTCTAACTCACTCTGTATCCTCGACAGGCTACAAAATCTTTATCAATATTATTTTAATTTAACAATATTTTTATAACTTTTGCTTCTAGTTTTTCATTTTTTTACATAAACAAACCTATGTGAAACATTGTTTTTCGTAAATTAAATAAACAAAAAAAAAACAGTAACTTTGGAATTCGTTAAAATATATTTAAAGAATGAATGCCTCTGGTACCCTGTTCATCCTGAGTACAAACAAAGGCACCAAAGGGAAAAATCCTATCCTACACAGAAATTTAATCGGCGTTCAAAGCGGCTACTTATGAAGACAGTCCGTTCCTGAAGTGAAGGTAATCAAGATAAAAAACTTACGAACAACGCACGTTCACAAAATTCTGCAGTAGTCTAATCCGGTTCTATGGACGAACCATCCTTGGTATGGTTTCATGAAATGTATAGGTGCCTGAAACATATCCCAAACAACAGGCACTCAGTCTCATGAAATACCCTAAGCCAATTTTCTAAATAAATTAATAATTTAAAAAGATAACTTTCTAACTCACTCTGTATCCTCGACAGGCTACAAAATCTGTATTAATATTATTTTAATTTAACAATATTTTTATAACTTTTGCTTCTAGTTTTTCATTTTTTTACATAAACAAACCTATGTGAAACATTGTTTTTCGTAAATTAAATAAACAAAAAAAAACAAAAACTTTGGAATTCGTTAAAATATATTTAAAGAATGAATGCCTCTGGAACCCTGTTCATCCTGAGTACAAACAAAGGCACCAAAGGGAAAAATCCTATCCTACACAGAAATTTAATCGGCGTTCAAAGCGGCTACTTATGAAGACAGTCCGTTCCTGAAATGAAGGTAATCGAGATAAAAAAATTACGAACAACGCACGTTCACAAAATTCTGCAGTAGTCTAACCCAGGTTCTATGGACGAACCATGCTTGGTATGGTTTCATGAAATGGATAGGTGCCTGAAACATATCCCAAACAACAGGCACTCAGTCTCGTGAAATACCCTAAGCCAATTTTCTAAATAAATTAATAATTTAGAAAGATAACTTTCTAACTCACTTTGTATCCTCGACAGGCTACAAAATCTGTATTATATTATTTTAATTTAACAATATTTTTATAACTTTTGCTTCTAGGTTTTCATTTTTTTACATAAACAAACCTATGTGAAACATTGTTTTTCGTAAATTAAATAAACAAAAAAAAACAGTAACTTTGGAATTCATTAAAATATATTTAAAGAATGAATGCCTCTGGAACCCTGTTCATCCTGAGTACAAACAAAGGCACCTAAGGGAAAAATCCTATCCTACACAGAAATTTAATCGGCGTTCAAAGCGGCTACTTATGAAGACAGTCCGTTCCTGAAGTGAAGGTAATCAAGATAAAAAACTTACGAACAACGCACGTTCACAAAATTCTGCAGTAGTCTAACCCAGGTTCTATGGACGAACCATCCTTGGTATGGTTTCATGAAATGGATAGGTGCCTGAAACATATCCCAAACAACAGGCACTCAGTCTCATGAAATACCCTAAGCCAATTTTCTAAATAAATTAATAATTTAAAAAGATAACTTTCTAACTCACTCTGTATCCTCGACAGGCTACAAAATCTGTATTAATATTATTTTAATTTAACAATATTTTTATAACTTTTGCTTCTAGTTTTTCATTTTTTTACATAAACAAACCTATGTGAAACATTGTTTTTCGTAAATTAAATAAACAAAAAGAAGCAGTAACTTTGGAATTCGTTAAAATATATGCAAATAATGAATGCCTCTGGAACCCTGTTCATCCTGAGTACAAACAAAGGCACCAAAGGGAAAAATCCTATCCTACACAGAAATTTAATCGGCGTTCAAAGCGGCTTCTTATGAAGACAGTCCGTTCCTGAAGTGAAGGTAATCAAGATA
The DNA here is from genome assembly GCA_947369235.1 of Udea olivalis. Lineage (NCBI taxonomy): Eukaryota > Metazoa > Arthropoda > Insecta > Lepidoptera > Crambidae > Udea > Udea olivalis. Next base: position 10,563,117 of record OX376355.1, read on the forward strand.
AAAAACTTACGAACAACGCACGTTCACAAAATTCTGCAGTAGTCTAACCCGGTTCTATGGACGAACCATCCTTGGTATGGTTTCATGAAATGGATAGGTGCCTGAAACATATCCCAAACAACAGGCACTCAGTCTCATGAAATACCCTAAGCCAATTTTCTAAATAAATTAATAATTTAAAAAGATAACTTTCTAACTCACTCTGTATCCTCGACAGGCTACAAAATCTTTATTAATATTATTTTAATTTAACAATATTTTTATAACTTTTGCTTCTAGTTTTTTATTTTTTTACATAAACAAACCTATGTGAAACATTGTTTTTCGTAAATTAAATAAACAAAAAAAAAACAGTAACTTTGGAATTCGTTAAAATATATTTAAAGAATGAATGCCTCTGGAACCCTGTTCATCCTGAGTACAAACAAAGGCACCTAAGGGAAAAATCCTATCCTACACAGAAATTTAATCGGCGTTCAAAGCGGCTACTTATGAAGACAGTCCGTTCCTGAAGTGAAGGTAATCAAGATAAAAAACTTACGAACAACGCACGTTCACAAAATTCTGCAGTAGTCTAACCCAGGTTCTATGGACGAACCATCCTTGGTATGGTTTCATGAAATGGATAGGTGCCTGAAACATATCCCAAACAACAGGCACTCAGTCTCATGAAATACCATAAGCCAATTTTCTAAATAAATTAATAATTTAAAAAGATAACTTTCTAACTCACTCTGTATCCTCGACAGGCTACAAAATCTGTATTAATATTATTTTAATTTAACAATATTTTTATAACTTTTGCTTCTAGTTTTTCATTTTTTTACATAAACAAACCTATGTGAAACATTGTTTTTCGTAAATTAAATAAACAAAAAGAAGCAGTAACTTTGGAATTCGTTAAAATATATGCAAATAATGAATGCCTCTGGAACCCTGTTCATCCTGAGTACAAACAAAGGCACCAAAGGGAAAAATCCTATCCTACACAGAAATTTAATCGGCGTTCAAAGCGGCTTCTTATGAAGACAGTCCGTTCCTGAAGTGAAGGTAATCAAGATAAAAAACTTACGAACAACGCACGTTCACAAAATTCTGCAGTAGTCTAACCCGGTTCTATGGACGAACCATCCTTGGTATGGTTTCATGAAATGGATAGGTGCCTGAAACATATCCCAAACAACAGGCACTCAGTCTCATGAAATACCCTAAGCCAATTTTCTAAATAAATTAATAATTTAAAAAGATAACTTTCTAACTCACTCTGTATCCTCGACAGGCTACAAAATCTTTATTAATATTATTTTAATTTAACAATATTTTTATAACTTTTGCTTCTAGTTTTTTATTTTTTTACATAAACAAACCTATGTGAAACATTATTTTTCGTAAATTAAATAAACAAAAAAAAAAACAGTAACTTTGGAATTCGTTAAAATATATTTAAAGAATGAATGCCTCTGGAACCCTGTTCATCCTGAGTACAAACAAAGGCACCAAAGGGAAAAATCCTATCCTACACAGAAATTAAATCGGCGTTCAAAGCGGCTACTTATGAAGACAGTCCGTTCCTGAAGTGAAGGTAATCAAGATAAAAAACTTACGAACAACGCACGTTCACAAAATTCTGCAGTAGTCTAACCCGGTTCTATGGACGAACCATCCTTGGTATGGTTTCATGAAATGGATAGGTGCCTGAAACATATCCCAAACAACAGGCACTCAGTCTCATGAAATACCCTAAGCCAATTTTCTAAATAAATTAATAATTTAAAAAGATAACTTTCTAACTCACTCTGTATCCTCGACAGGCTACAAAATCTTTATTAATATTATTTTAATTTAACAATATTTTTATAACTTTTGCTTCTAGTTTTTCATTTTTTTACATAAACAAACCTATGTGAAACATTGTTTTTCGTAAATTAAATAAACAAAAAAAAAACAAAAACTTTGGAATTCGTTAAAATATATTTAAAGAATGAATGCCTCTGGAACCCTGTTCATCCTGAGTACAAACAAAGGCACCAAAGGGAAAAATCCTATCCTACACAGAAATTTAATCGGCGTTCAAAGCGGCTACTTATGAAGACAGTCCGTTCCTGAAGTGAAGGTAATCAAGATAAAAAACTTACGAACAACGCACGTTCACAAAATTCTGCAGTAGTCTAATCCGGTTCTATGGACGAACCATCCTTGGTATGGTTTCATGAAATGGATAGGTGCCTGAAACATATCCCAAACAACAGGCACTCAGTCTCATGAAATACCCTAAGCCAATTTTCTAAATAAATTAATAATTTAAAAAGATAACTTTCTAACTCACTCTGTATCCTCGACAGGCTACAAAATCTGTATTAATATTATTTTAATTTAACAATATTTTTATAACTTTTGCTTCTAGTTTTTCATTTTTTTACATAAACAAACCTATGTGAAACATTGTTTTTCGTAAATTAAATAAACAAAAAGAAGCAGTAACTTTGGAATTCGTTGAAATATATGCAAAGAATGAATGCCTCTGGAACCCTGTTCATCCTGAGTACAAACAAAGGCACCAAAGGGAAAAATCCTATCCTACACAGAAATTTAATCGGCGTTCAAAGCGGCTACTTATGAAGACAGTCCGTTCCTGAAGTGAAGGTAATCAAGATAAAAAAATTACGAACAACGCACGTTCACAAAATTCTGCAGTAGTCTAACCCAGGTTCTATGGACGAACCATGCTTGGTATGGTTTCATGAAATGGATAGGTGCCTGAAACATATCCCAAACAACAGGCACTCAGTCTCGTGAAATACCCTAAGCCAATTTTCTAAATAAATTAATAATTTAGAAAGATAACTTTCTAACTCACTTTGTATCCTCGACAGGCTACAAAATCTGTATTATATTATTTTAATTTAACAATATTTTTATAACTTTTGCTTCTAGGTTTTCATTTTTTTACATAAACAAACCTATGTGAAACATTGTTTTTCGTAAATTAAATAAACAAAAAAAAACAGTAACTTTGGAATTCGTTAAAATATATTTAAAGAATGAATGCCTCTGGAACCCTGTTCATCCTGAGTACAAACAAAGGCACCTAAGGGAAAAATCCTATCCTACACAGAAATTTAATCGGCGTTCAAAGCGGCTACTTATGAAGACAGTCCGTTCCTGAAGTGAAGGTAATCAAGATAAAAAACTTACGAACAACGCACGTTCACAAAATTCTGCAGTAGTCTAACCCAGGTTCTATGGACGAACCATCCTTGGTATGGTTTCATAAAATGGATAGGTGCCTGAAACATATCCCAAACAACAGGGACTCAGTCTCATGAAATACCCTAAGCCAATTTTCTAAATAAATTAATAATTTAAAAAGATAACTTTCTAACTCACTCTGTATCCTCGACAGGCTACAAAATCTGTATTAATATTATTTTAATTTAACAATATTTTTATAACTTTTGCTTCTAGTTTTTCATTTTTTTACATAAACAAACCTATGTGAAACATTGTTTTTCGTAAATTAAATAAACAAAAAGGAGCAGTAACTTTGGAATTCGTTAAAATATATGCAAATAATGAATGCCTCTGGAACCTTGTTCATCCTGAGTACAAACAAAGGCACCAAAGGGAAAAATCCTATCCTACACAGAAATTTAATCGGCGTTCAAAGCGGCTTCTTATGAAGACAGTCCGTTCCTGAAGTGAAGGTAATCAAGATAAAAAACTTACGAACAACGCACGTTCACAAAATTCTGCAGTAGTCTAACCCGGTTCTATGGACGAACCATCCTTGGTATGGTTTCATGAAATGGATAGGTGCCTGAAACATATCCCAAACAACAGGCACTCAGTCTCATGAAATACCCTAAGCCAATTTTCTAAATAAATTAATAATTTAAAAAGATAACTTTCTAACTCACTCTGTATCCTCGACAGGCTACAAAATCTTTATTTATATTAATTTAATTTAACAATATTTTTATAACTTTTGCTTCTAGTTTTTCAATTTTTTACATAAACAAACCTATGTGAAACATTGTTTTTCGTAAATTAAATAAACAAAAAAAACAGTAACTTTGGAATTCGTTAAAATATATTTAAAGAATGAATGCCTCTGGAACCCTGTTCATCCTGAGTACAAACAAAGGCACCTAAGGGAAAAATCCTATCCTACACAGAAATTTAATCGGCGTTCAAAGCGGCTACTTATGAAGACAGTCCGTTCCTGAAGTGAAGGTAATCAAGATAAAAAACTTACGAACAACGCACGTTCACAAAATTCTGCAGTAGTCTAACCCGGTTCTATGGACGAACCATCCTTGGTATGGTTTCATGAAATGGATAGGTGCCTGAAACATATCCCAAACAACAGGCACTCAGTCTCATGAAATACCCTAAGCCAATTTTCTAAATAAATTAATAATTTAAAAAGATAACTTTCTAACTCACTCTGTATCCTCGACAGGCTACAAAATCTTTATTAATATTATTTTAATTTAACAATATTTTTATAACTTTTGCTTCTAGTTTTTTATTTTTTTACATAAACAAACCTATGTGAAACATTGTTTTTCGTAAATTAAATAAACAAAAAAAAACAGTAACTTTGGAATTCGTTAAAATATATTTAAAGAATGAATGCCTCTGGAACCCTGTTCATCCTGAGTACAAACAAAGGCACCTAAGGGAAAAATCCTATCCTACACAGAAATTTAATCGGCGTTCAAAGCGGCTACTTATGAAGACAGTCCGTTCCTGAAGTGAAGGTAATCAAGATAAAAAACTTACGAACAACGCACGTTCACAAAATTCTGCAGTAGTCTAACCCAGGTTCTATGGACGAACCATCCTTGGTATGGTTTCATGAAATGGATAGGTGCCTGAAACATATCCCAAACAACAGGCACTCAGTCTCATGAAATACCATAAGCCAATTTTCTAAATAAATTAATAATTTAAAAAGATAACTTTCTAACTCACTCTGTATCCTCGACAGGCTACAAAATCTGTATTAATATTATTTTAATTTAACAATATTTTTATAACTTTTGCTTCTAGTTTTTCATTTTTTTACATAAACAAACCTATGTGAAACATTGTTTTTCGTAAATTAAATAAACAAAAAGAAGCAGTAACTTTGGAATTCGTTAAAATATATGCAAATAATGAATGCCTCTGGAACCCTGTTCATCCTGAGTACAAACAAAGGCACCAAAGGGAAAAATCCTATCCTACACAGAAATTTAATCGGCGTTCAAAGCGGCTTCTTATGAAGACAGTCCGTTCCTGAAGTGAAGGTAATCAAGATAAAAAACTTACGAACAACGCACGTTCACAAAATTCTGCAGTAGTCTAACCCGGTTCTATGGACGAACCATCCTTGGTATGGTTTCATGAAATGGATAGGTGCCTGAAACATATCCCAAACAACAGGCACTCAGTCTCATGAAATACCCTAAGCCAATTTTCTAAATAAATTAATAATTTAAAAAGATAACTTTCTAACTCACTCTGTATCCTCGACAGGCTACAAAATCTTTATTAATATTATTTTAATTTAACAATATTTTTATAACTTTTGCTTCTAGTTTTTTATTTTTTTACATAAACAAACCTATGTGAAACATTATTTTTCGTAAATTAAATAAACAAAAAAAAAAACAGTAACTTTGGAATTCGTTAAAATATATTTAAAGAATGAATGCCTCTGGAACCCTGTTCATCCTGAGTACAAACAAAGGCACCAAAGGGAAAAATCCTATCCTACACAGAAATTAAATCGGCGTTCAAAGCGGCTACTTATGAAGACAGTCCGTTCCTGAAGTGAAGGTAATCAAGATAAAAAACTTACGAACAACGCACGTTCACAAAATTCTGCAGTAGTCTAACCCGGTTCTATGGACGAACCATCCTTGGTATGGTTTCATGAAATGGATAGGTGCCTGAAACATATCCCAAACAACAGGCACTCAGTCTCATGAAATACCCTAAGCCAATTTTCTAAATAAATTAATAATTTAAAAAGATAACTTTCTAACTCACTCTGTATCCTCGACAGGCTACAAAATCTTTATTAATATTATTTTAATTTAACAATATTTTTATAACTTTTGCTTCTAGTTTTTCATTTTTTTACATAAACAAACCTATGTGAAACATTGTTTTTCGTAAATTAAATAAACAAAAAAAACAGTAACTTTGGAATTCGTTAAAATATATTTAAAGAATGAATGCCTCTGGAACCCTGTTCATCCTGAGTACAAACAAAGGCACCTAAGGGAAAAATCCTATCCTACACAGAAATTTAATCGGCGTTCAAAGCGGCTACTTATGAAGACAGTCCGTTCCTGAAGTGAAGGTAATCAAGATAAAAAACTTACGAACAACGCACGTTCACAAAATTCTGCAGTAGTCTAACCCAGGTTCTATGGACGAACCATCCTTGGTATGGTTTCATGAAATGGATAGGTGCCTGAAACATATCCCAAACAACAGGCACTCAGTCTCATGATATACCCTAAGCCAATTTTCTAAATAAATTAATAATTTAAAAAGATAACTTTCTAACTCACTCTGTATCCTCGACAGGCTACAAAATCTGTATTAATATTATTTTAATTTAACAATATTTTTATAACTTTTGCTTCTAGTTTTTCATTTTTTTACATAAACAAACCTATGTGAAACATTGTTTTTCGTAAATTAAATAAACAAAAAGAAGCAGTAACTTTGGAATTCGTTAAAATATATGCAAATAATGAATGCCTCTGGAACCCTGTTCATCCTGAGTACAAACAAAGGCACCAAAGGGAAAAATCCTATCCTACACAGAAATTTAATCGGCGTTCAAAGCGGCTACTTATGAAGACAGTCCGTTCCTGAAGTGAAGGTAATCAAGATAAAAAACTTACGAACAACGCACGTTCACAAAATTCTGCAGTAGTCTAACCCAGGTTCTATGGACGAACCATCCTTGGTATGGTTTCATAAAATGGATAGGTGCCTGAAACATATCCCAAACAACAGGGACTCAGTCTCATGAAATACACTAAGCCAATTTTCTAAATAAATTAATAATTTAAAAAGATAACTTTCTAACTCACTCTGTATCCTCGACAGGCTACAAAATCTGTATTAATATTATTTTAATTTAACAATATTTTTATAACTTTTGCTTCTAGTTTTTCATTTTTTTACAAAAACAAACCTATGTGAAACATTGTTTTTCGTAAATTAAATAAACAAAAAGAAGCAGTAACTTTGGAATTCGTTAAAATATATGCAAATAATGAATGCCTCTGGAACCCTGTTCATCCTGAGTACAAACAAAGGCACCAAAGGGAAAAATCCTATCCTACACAGAAATTTAATCGGCGTTCAAAGCGGCTACTTATGAAGACAGTCCGTTCCTGAAGTGAAGGTAATCAAGAAAAAAAAATTACGAACAACGCACGTTCACAAAATTCTGCAGTAGTCTAACCCAGGTTCTATGGACGAACCATGCTTGGTATGGTTTCATGAAATGGATAGGTGCCTGAAACATATCCCAAACAACAGGCACTCAGTCTCATGAAATACCCTAAGCCAATTTTCTAAATAAATTAATAATTTAAAAAGATAACTTTCTAACTCACTCTGTATCCTCGACAGGCTACAAAATCTGTATTAATATTATTTTAATTTAACAATATTTTTATAACTTTTGCTTCTAGTTTTTCATTTTTTTACATAAACAAACCTATGTGAAACATTGTTTTTCGTAAATTAAATAAACAAAAAGAAGCAGTAACTTTGGAATTCGTTAAAATATATGCAAATAATGAATGCCTCTGGAACCCTGTTCATCCTGAGTACAAACAAAGGCACCAAAGGGAAAAATCCTATCCTACACAGAAATTTAATCGGCGTTCAAAGCGGCTTCTTATGAAGACAGTCCGTTCCTGAAGTGAAGGTAATCAAGATAAAAAACTTACGAACAACGCACGTTCACAAAATTCTGCAGTAGTCTAACCCGGTTCTATGGACGAACCATCCTTGGTATGGTTTCATGAAATGGATAGGTGCCTGAAACATATCCCAAACAACAGGCACTCAGTCTCATGAAATACCCTAAGCCAATTTTCTAAATAAATTAATAATTTAAAAAGATAACTTTCTAACTCACTCTGTATCCTCGACAGGCTACAAAATCTTTATTAATATTATTTTAATTTAACAATATTTTTATAACTTTTGCTTCTAGTTTTTTATTTTTTTACATAAACAAACCTATGTGAAACATTGTTTTTCGTAAATTAAATAAACAAAAAAAAAACAGTAACTTTGGAATTCGTTAAAATATATTTAAAGAATGAATGCCTCTGGAACCCTGTTCATCCTGAGTACAAACAAAGGCACCTAAGGGAAAAATCCTATCCTACACAGAAATTTAATCGGCGTTCAAAGCGGCTACTTATGAAGACAGTCCGTTCCTTAAGTGAAGGTAATCAAGATAAAAAACTTACGAACAACGCACGTTCACAAAATTCTGCAGTAGTCTAACCCGGTTCTATGGACGAACCATCCTTGGTATGGTTTCATGAAATGGATAGGTGCCTGAAACATATCCCAAACAACAGGCACTCAGTCTCATGAAATACCCTAAGCCAATTTTCTAAATAAATTAATAATTTAAAAAGATAACTTTCTAACTCACTCTGTATCCTCGACAGGCTACAAAATCTTTATTAATATTATTTTAATTTAACAATATTTTTATAACTTTTGCTTCTAGTTTTTTATTTTTTTACATAAACAAACCTATGTGAAACATTGTTTTTCGTAAATTAAATAAACAAAAAAAAAACAGTAACTTTGGAATTCGTTAAAATATATTTAAAGAATGAATGCCTCTGGAACCCTGTTCATCCTGAGTACAAACAAAGGCACCTAAGGGAAAAATCCTATCCTACACAGAAATTTAATCGGCGTTCAAAGCGGCTACTTATGAAGACAGTCCGTTCCTGAAGTGAAGGTAATCAAGATAAAAAACTTACGAACAACGCACGTTCACAAAATTCTGCAGTAGTCTAACCCAGGTTCTATGGACGAACCATCCTTGGTATGGTTTCATGAAATGGATAGGTGCCTGAAACATATCCCAAACAACAGGCACTCAGTCTCATGAAATACCCTAAGCCAATTTTCTAAATAAATTAATAATTTAAAAAGATAACTTTCTAACTCACTCTGTATCCTCGACAGGCTACAAAATCTGTATTAATATTATTTTAATTTAACAATATTTTTATAACTTTTGCTTCTAGTTTTTCATTTTTTTACATAAACAAACCTATGTGAAACATTGTTTTTCGTAAATTAAATAAACAAAAAAAAACAGTAACTTTGGAATTCGTTAAAATATATTTAAAGAATGAATGCCTCTGGAACCCTGTTCATCCTGAGTACAAACAAAGGCACCAAAGGGAAAAATCCTATCCTACACAGAAATTTAATCGGCGTTCAAAGCGGCTACTTATGAAGACAGTCCGTTCCTGAAGTGAAGGTAATCAAGATAAAAAACTTACGAACAACGCACGTTCACAAAATTCTGCAGTAGTCTAACCCAGGTTCTATGGACGAACCATCCTTGGTATGGTTTCATAAAATGGATAGGTGCCTGAAACATATCCCAAACAACAGGGACTCAGTCTCATGAAATACCCTAAGCCAATTTTCTAAATAAATTAATAATTTAAAAAGATAACTTTCTAACTCACTCTGTATCCTCGACAGGCTACAAAATCTGTATTAATATTATTTTAATTTAACAATATTTTTATAACTTTTGCTTCTAGTTTTTCATTTTTTTACATAAACAAACCTATGTGAAACATTGTTTTTCGTAAATTAAATAAACAAAAAGAAGCAGTAACTTTGGAATTCGTTAAAATATATGCAAATAATGAATGCCTCTGGAACCCTGTTCATCCTGAGTACAAACAAAGGCACCAAAGGGAAAAATCCTATCCTACACAGAAATTTAATCGGCGTTCAAAGCGGCTACTTATGAAGACAGTCCGTTCCTGAAGTGAAGGTAATCAAGATAAAAAACTTACGAACAACGCACGTTCACAAAATTCTGCAGTAGTCTAACCCGGTTCTATGGACGAACCATCCTTGGTATGGTTTCATGAAATGGATAGGTGCCTGAAACATATCCCAAACAACAGGCACTCAGTCTCATGAAATACCCTAAGCCAATTTTCTAAATAAATTAATAATTTAAAAAGATAACTTTCTAACTCACTCTGTATCCTCGACAGGCTACAAAATCTGTATTAATATTATTTTAATTTAACAATATTTTTATAACTTTTGCTTCTAGTTTTTCATTTTTTTACATAAACAAACCTATGTGAAACATTGTTTTTCGTAAATTAAATAAACAAAAAAAAAACAAAAACTTTGGAATTCGTTAAAATATATTTAAAGAATGAATGCCTCTGGAACCCTGTTCATCCTGAGTACAAACAAAGGCACCAAAGGGAAAAATCCTATCCTACACAGAAATTTAATCGGCGTTCAAAGCGGCTACTTATGAAGACAGTCCGTTCCTGAAGTGAAGGTAATCAAGATAAAAAACTTACGAACAACGCACGTTCACAAAATTCTGCAGTAGTCTAACCCAGGTTCTATGGACGAACCATCCTTGGTATGGTTTCATAAAATGGATAGGTGCCTGAAACATATCCCAAACAACAGGGACTCAGTCTCATGAAATACCCTAAGCCAATTTTCTAAATAAATTAATAATTTAAAAAGATAACTTTCTAACTCACTCTGTATCCTCGACAGGCTACAAAATCTGTATTAATATTATTTTAATTTAACAATATTTTTATAACTTTTGCTTCTAGTTTTTCATTTTTTTACATAAACAAACCTATGTGAAACATTGTTTTTCGTAAATTAAATAAACAAAAAGAAGCAGTAACTTTGGAATTCGTTAAAATATATGCAAATAATGAATGCCTCTGGAACCTTGTTCATCCTGAGTACAAACAAAGGCACCAAAGGGAAAAATCCTATCCTACACAGAAATTTAATCGGCGTTCAAAGCGGCTTCTTATGAAGACAGTCCGTTCCTGAAGTGAAGGTAATCAAGATAAAAAACTTACGAACAACGCACGTTCACAAAATTCTGCAGTAGTCTAACCCGGTTCTATGGACGAACCATCCTTGGTATGGTTTCATGAAATGGATAGGTGCCTGAAACATATCCCAAACAACAGGCACTCAGTCTCATGAAATACCCTAAGCCAATTTTCTAAATAAATTAATAATTTAAAAAGATAACTTTCTAACTCACTCTGTATCCTCGACAGGCTACAAAATCTTTATTTATATTAATTTAATTTAACAATATTTTTATAAATTTTGCTTCTAGTTTTTCAATTTTTTACATAAACAAACCTATGTGAAACATTGTTTTTCGTAAATTAAATAAACAAAAAAAACAGTAACTTTGGAATTCGTTAAAATATATTTAAAGAATGAATGCCTCTGGAACCCTGTTCATCCTGAGTACAAACAAAGGCACCTAAGGGAAAAATCCTATCCTACACAGAAATTTAATCGGCGTTCAAAGCGGCTACTTATGAAGACAGTCCGTTCCTGAAGTGAAGGTAATCAAGATAAAAAACTTACGAACAACGCACGTTCACAAAATTCTGCAGTAGTCTAACCCAGGTTCTATGGACGAACCATCCTTGGTATGGTTTCATGAAATGGATAGGTGCCTGAAACATATCCCAAACAACAGGCACTCAGTCTCATGATATACCCTAAGCCAATTTTCTAAATAAATTAATAATTTAAAAAGATAACTTTCTAACTCACTCTGTATCCTCGACAGGCTACAAAATCTGTATTAATATTATTTTAATTTAACAATATTTTTATAACTTTTGCTTCTAGTTTTTCATTTTTTTACATAAACAAACCTATGTGAAACATTGTTTTTCGTAAATTAAATAAACAAAAAGAAGCAGTAACTTTGGAATTCGTTAAAATATATGCAAATAATGAATGCCTCTGGAACCCTGTTCATCCTGAGTACAAACAAAGGCACCAAAGGGAAAAATCCTATCCTACACAGAAATTTAATCGGCGTTCAAAGCGGCTACTTATGAAGACAGTCCGTTCCTGAAGTGAAGGTAATCAAGATAAAAAACTTACGAACAACGCACGTTCACAAAATTCTGCAGTAGTCTAACCCAGGTTCTATGGACGAACCATCCTTGGTATGGTTTCATAAAATGGATAGGTGCCTGAAACATATCCCAAACAACAGGGACTCAGTCTCATGAAATACACTAAGCCAATTTTCTAAATAAATTAATAATTTTAAAAGATAACTTTCTAACTCACTCTGTATCCTCGACAGGCTACAAAATCTGTATTAATATTATTTTAATTTAACAATATTTTTATAACTTTTGCTTCTAGTTTTTCATTTTTTTACAAAAACAAACCTATGTGAAACATTGTTTTTCGTAAATTAAATAAACAAAAAGAAGCAGTAACTTTGGAATTCGTTAAAATATATGCAAATAATGAATGCCTCTGGAACCCTGTTCATCCTGAGTACAAACAAAGGCACCAAAGGGAAAAATCCTATCCTACACAGAAATTTAATCGGCGTTCAAAGCGGCTACTTATGAAGACAGTCCGTTCCTGAAGTGAAGGTAATCAAGAAAAAAAAATTACGAACAACGCACGTTCACAAAATTCTGCAGTAGTCTAACCCAGGTTCTATGGACGAACCATGCTTGGTATGGTTTCATGAAATGGATAGGTGCCTGAAACATATCCCAAACAACAGGCACTCAGTCTCATGAAATACCCTAAGCCAATTTTCTAAATAAATTAATAATTTAAAAAGATAACTTTCTAACTCACTCTGTATCCTCGACAGGCTACAAAATCTGTATTAATATTATTTTAATTTAACAATATTTTTATAACTTTTGCTTCTAGTTTTTCATTTTTTTACATAAACAAACCTATGTGAAACATTGTTTTTCGTAAATTAAATAAACAAAAAGAAGCAGTAACTTTGGAATTCGTTAAAATATATGCAAATAATGAATGCCTCTGGAACCCTGTTCATCCTGAGTACAAACAAAGGCACCAAAGGGAAAAATCCTATCCTACACAGAAATTTAATCGGCGTTCAAAGCGGCTTCTTATGAAGACAGTCCGTTCCTGAAGTGAAGGTAATCAAGATAAAAAACTTACGAACAACGCACGTTCACAAAATTCTGCAGTAGTCTAACCCGGTTCTATGGACGAACCATCCTTGGTATGGTTTCATGAAATGGATAGGTGCCTGAAACATATCCCAAACAACAGGCACTCAGTCTCATGAAATACCCTAAGCCAATTTTCTAAATAAATTAATAATTTAAAAAGATAACTTTCTAACTCACTCTGTATCCTCGACAGGCTACAAAATCTGTATTAATATTATTTTAATTTAACAATATTTTTATAACTTTTGCTTCTAGTTTTTCATTTTTTTACATAAACAAACCTATGTGAAACATTGTTTTTCGTTAATTAAATAAACAAAAAAAAACAGTAACTTTGGAATTCGTTAAAATATATTTAAAGAATGAATGCCTCTGGAACCCTGTTCATCCTGAGTACAAACAAAGGCACCAAAGGGAAAAATCCTATCCTACACAGAAATTTAATCGGCGTTCAAAGCGGCTTCTTATGAAGACAGTCCGTTCCTGAAGTGAAGGTAATCAAGATAAAAAACTTACGAACAACGCACGTTCACAAAATTCTGCAGTAGTCTAACCCGGTTCTATGGACGAACCATCCTTGGTATGGTTTCATGAAATGGATAGGTGCCTGAAACATATCCCAAACAACAGGCACTCAGTCTCATGAAATACCCTAAGCCAATTTTCTAAATAAATTAATAATTTAAAAAGATAACTTTCTAACTCACTCTGTATCCTCGACAGGCTACAAAATCTGTATTAATATTATTTTAATTTAACAATATTTTTATAACTTTTGCTTCTAGTTTTTCATTTTTTTACATAAACAAACCTATGTGAAACATTGTTTTTCGTAAATTAAATAAACAAAAAAAAAACAAAAACTTTGGAATTCGTTAAAATATATTTAAAGAATGAATGCCTCTGGAACCCTGTTCATCCTGAGTACAAACAAAGGCACCAAAGGGAAAAATCCTATCCTACACAGAAATTTAATCGGCGTTCAAAGCGGCTACTTATGAAGACAGTCCGTTCCTGAAGTGAAGGTAATCAAGATAAAAAACTTACGAACAACGCACGTTCACAAAATTCTGCAGTAGTCTAACCCAGGTTCTATGGACGAACCATCCTTGGTATGGTTTCATAAAATGGATAGGTGCCTGAAACATATCCCAAACAACAGGGACTCAGTCTCATGAAATACCCTAAGCCAATTTTCTAAATAAATTAATAATTTAAAAAGATAACTTTCTAACTCACTCTGTATCCTCGACAGGCTACAAAATCTGTATTAATATTATTTTAATTTAACAATATTTTTATAACTTTTGCTTCTAGTTTTTCATTTTTTTACATAAACAAACCTATGTGAAACATTGTTTTTCGTTAATTAAATAAACAAAAAGAAGCAGTAACTTTGGAATTCGTTAAAATATATTTAAAGAATGAATGCCTCTGGAACCCTGTTCATCCTGAGTACAAACAAAGGCACCAAAGGGAAAAATCCTATCCTACACAGAAATTTAATCGGCGTTCAAAGCGGCTACTTATGAAGACAGTCCGTTCCTGAAGTGAAGGTAATCAAGATAAAAAACTTACGAACAACGCACGTTCACAAAATTCTGCAGTAGTCTAACCCAGGTTCTATGGACGAACCATCCTTGGTATGGTTTCATAAAATGGATAGGTGCCTGAAACATATCCCAAACAACAGGGACTCAGTCTCATGAAATACCCTAAGCCAATTTTCTAAATAAATTAATAATTTAAAAAGATAACTTTCTAACTCACTCTGTATCCTCGACAGGCTACAAAATCTGTATTAATATTATTTTAATTTAACAATATTTTTATAACTTTTGCTTCTAGTTTTTCATTTTTTTACATAAACAAACCTATGTGAAACATTGTTTTTCGTAAATTAAATAAACAAAAAGAAGCAGTAACTTTGGAATTCGTTAAAATATATGCAAATAATGAATGCCTCTGGAACCTTGTTCATCCTGAGTACAAACAAAGGCACCAAAGGGAAAAATCCTATCCTACACAGAAATTTAATCGGCGTTCAAAGCGGCTTCTTATGAAGACAGTCCGTTCCTGAAGTGAAGGTAATCAAGATAAAAAACTTACGAACAACGCACGTTCACAAAATTCTGCAGTAGTCTAACCCGGTTCTATGGACGAACCATCCTTGGTATGGTTTCATGAAATGGATAGGTGCCTGAAACATATCCCAAACAACAGGCACTCAGTCTCATGAAATACCCTAAGCCAATTTTCTAAATAAATTAATAATTTAAAAAGATAACTTTCTAACTCACTCTGTATCCTCGACAGGCTACAAAATCTTTATTTATATTAATTTAATTTAACAATATTTTTATAAATTTTGCTTCTAGTTTTTCAATTTTTTACATAAACAAACCTATGTGAAACATTGTTTTTCGTAAATTAAATAAACAAAAAAAACAGTAACTTTGGAATTCGTTAAAATATATTTAAAGAATGAATGCCTCTGGAACCCTGTTCATCCTGAGTACAAACAAAGGCACCTAAGGGAAAAATCCTATCCTACACAGAAATTTAATCGGCGTTCAAAGCGGCTACTTATGAAGACAGTCCGTTCCTGAAGTGAAGGTAATCAAGATAAAAAACTTACGAACAACGCACGTTCACAAAATTCTGCAGTAGTCTAACCCAGGTTCTATGGACGAACCATCCTTGGTATGGTTTCATGAAATGGATAGGTGCCTGAAACATATCCCAAACAACAGGCACTCAGTCTCATGATATACCCTAAGCCAATTTTCTAAATAAATTAATAATTTAAAAAGATAACTTTCTAACTCACTCTGTATCCTCGACAGGCTACAAAATCTGTATTAATATTATTTTAATTTAACAATATTTTTATAACTTTTGCTTCTAGTTTTTCATTTTTTTACATAAACAAACCTATGTGAAACATTGTTTTTCGTAAATTAAATAAACAAAAAGAAGCAGTAACTTTGGAATTCGTTAAAATATATGCAAATAATGAATGCCTCTGGAACCCTGTTCATCCTGAGTACAAACAAAGGCACCAAAGGGAAAAATCCTATCCTACACAGAAATTTAATCGGCGTTCAAAGCGGCTACTTATGAAGACAGTCCGTTCCTGAAGTGAAGGTAATCAAGATAAAAAACTTACGAACAACGCACGTTCACAAAATTCTGCAGTAGTCTAACCCAGGTTCTATGGACGAACCATCCTTGGTATGGTTTCATAAAATGGATAGGTGCCTGAAACATATCCCAAACAACAGGGACTCAGTCTCATGAAATACACTAAGCCAATTTTCTAAATAAATTAATAATTTAAAAAGATAACTTTCTAACTCACTCTGTATCCTCGACAGGCTACAAAATCTGTATTAATATTATTTTAATTTAACAATATTTTTATAACTTTTGCTTCTAGTTTTTCATTTTTTTACAAAAACAAACCTATGTGAAACATTGTTTTTCGTAAATTAAATAAACAAAAAGAAGCAGTAACTTTGGAATTCGTTAAAATATATGCAAATAATGAATGCCTCTGGAACCCTGTTCATCCTGAGTACAAACAAAGGCACCAAAGGGAAAAATCCTATCCTACACAGAAATTTAATCGGCGTTCAAAGCGGCTACTTATGAAGACAGTCCGTTCCTGAAGTGAAGGTAATCAAGAAAAAAAAATTACGAACAACGCACGTTCACAAAATTCTGCAGTAGTCTAACCCAGGTTCTATGGACGAACCATGCTTGGTATGGTTTCATGAAATGGATAGGTGCCTGAAACATATCCCAAACAACAGGCACTCAGTCTCATGAAATACCCTAAGCCAATTTTCTAAATAAATTAATAATTTAAAAAGATAACTTTCTAACTCACTCTGTATCCTCGACAGGCTACAAAATCTGTATTAATATTATTTTAATTTAACAATATTTTTATAACTTTTGCTTCTAGTTTTTCATTTTTTTACATAAACAAACCTATGTGAAACATTGTTTTTCGTAAATTAAATAAACAAAAAGAAGCAGTAACTTTGGAATTCGTTAAAATATATGCAAATAATGAATGCCTCTGGAACCCTGTTCATCCTGAGTACAAACAAAGGCACCAAAGGGAAAAATCCTATCCTACACAGAAATTTAATCGGCGTTCAAAGCGGCTTCTTATGAAGACAGTCCGTTCCTGAAGTGAAGGTAATCAAGATAAAAAACTTACGAACAACGCACGTTCACAAAATTCTGCAGTAGTCTAACCCGGTTCTATGGACGAACCATCCTTGGTATGGTTTCATGAAATGGATAGGTGCCTGAAACATATCCCAAACAACAGGCACTCAGTCTCATGAAATACCCTAAGCCAATTTTCTAAATAAATTAATAATTTAAAAAGATAACTTTCTAACTCACTCTGTATCCTCGACAGGCTACAAAATCTTTATTAATATTATTTTAATTTAACAATATTTTTATAACTTTTGCTTCTAGTTTTTTATTTTTTTACATAAACAAACCTATGTGAAACATTGTTTTTCGTAAATTAAATAAACAAAAAAAAAACAGTAACTTTGGAATTCGTTAAAATATATTTAAAGAATGAATGCCTCTGGAACCCTGTTCATCCTGAGTACAAACAAAGGCACCTAAGGGAAAAATCCTATCCTACACAGAAATTTAATCGGCGTTCAAAGCGGCTACTTATGAAGACAGTCCGTTCCTGAAGTGAAGGTAATCAAGATAAAAAACTTACGAACAACGCACGTTCACAAAATTCTGCAGTAGTCTAACCCGGTTCTATGGACGAACCATCCTTGGTATGGTTTCATGAAATGGATAGGTGCCTGAAACATATCCCAAACAACAGGCACTCAGTCTCATGAAATACCCTAAGCCAATTTTCTAAATAAATTAATAATTTAAAAAGATAACTTTCTAACTCACTCTGTATCCTCGACAGGCTACAAAATCTTTATTAATATTATTTTAATTTAACAATATTTTTATAACTTTTGCTTCTAGTTTTTTATTTTTTTACATAAACAAACCTATGTGAAACATTGTTTTTCGTAAATTAAATAAACAAAAAAAAAACAGTAACTTTGGAATTCGTTAAAATATATTTAAAGAATGAATGCCTCTGGAACCCTGTTCATCCTGAGTACAAACAAAGGCACCTAAGGGAAAAATCCTATCCTACACAGAAATTTAATCGGCGTTCAAAGCGGCTACTTATGAAGACAGTCCGTTCCTGAAGTGAAGGTAATCAAGATAAAAAACTTACGAACAACGCACGTTCACAAAATTCTGCAGTAGTCTAACCCAGGTTCTATGGACGAACCATCCTTGGTATGGTTTCATGAAATGGATAGGTGCCTGAAACATATCCCAAACAACAGGCACTCAGTCTCATGAAATACCCTAAGCCAATTTTCTAAATAAATTAATAATTTAAAAAGATAACTTTCTAACTCACTCTGTATCCTCGACAGGCTACAAAATCTGTATTAATATTATTTTAATTTAACAATATTTTTATAACTTTTGCTTCTAGTTTTTCATTTTTTTACATAAACAAACCTATGTGAAACATTGTTTTTCGTAAATTAAATAAACAAAAAAAAACAGTAACTTTGGAATTCGTTAAAATATATTTAAAGAATGAATGCCTCTGGAACCCTGTTCATCCTGAGTACAAACAAAGGCACCAAAGGGAAAAATCCTATCCTACACAGAAATTTAATAGGCGTTCAAAGCGGCTACTTATGAAGACAGTCCGTTCCTGAAGTGAAGGTAATCAAGATAAAAAACTTACGAACAACGCACGTTCACAAAATTCTGCAGTAGTCTAACCCAGGTTCTATGGACGAACCATCCTTGGTATGGTTTCATAAAATGGATAGGTGCCTGAAACATATCCCAAACAACAGGGACTCAGTCTCATGAAATACCCTAAGCCAATTTTCTAAATAAATTAATAATTTAAAAAGATAACTTTCTAACTCACTCTGTATCCTCGACAGGCTACAAAATCTGTATTAATATTATTTTAATTTAACAATATTTTTATAACTTTTGCTTCTAGTTTTTCATTTTTTTACATAAACAAACCTATGTGAAACATTGTTTTTCGTAAATTAAATAAACAAAAAGAAGCAGTAACTTTGGAATTCGTTAAAATATATGCAAATAATGAATGCCTCTGGAACCCTGTTCATCCTGAGTACAAACAAAGGCACCAAAGGGAAAAATCCTATCCTACACAGAAATTTAATCGGCGTTCAAAGCGGCTTCTTATGAAGACAGTCCGTTCCTGAAGTGAAGGTAATCAAGATAAAAAACTTACGAACAACGCACGTTCACAAAATTCTGCAGTAGTCTAACCCGGTTCTATGGACGAACCATCCTTGGTATGGTTTCATGAAATGGATAGGTGCCTGAAACATATCCCAAACAACAGGCACTCAGTCTCATGAAATACCCTAAGCCAATTTTCTAAATAAATTAATAATTTAAAAAGATAACTTTCTAACTCACTCTGTATCCTCGACAGGCTACAAAATCTGTATTAATATTATTTTAATTTAACAATATTTTTATAACTTTTGCTTCTAGTTTTTCATTTTTTTACATAAACAAACCTATGTGAAACATTGTTTTTCGTTAATTAAATAAACAAAAAAAAACAGTAACTTTGGAATTCGTTAAAATATATTTAAAGAATGAATGCCTCTGGAACCCTGTTCATCCTGAGTACAAACAAAGGCACCAAAGGGAAAAATCCTATCCTACACAGAAATTTAATCGGCGTTCAAAGCGGCTACTTATGAAGACAGTCCGTTCCTGAAGTGAAGGTAATCAAGATAAAAAACTTACGAACAACGCACGTTCACAAAATTCTGCAGTAGTCTAACCCAGGTTCTATGGACGAACCATCCTTGGTATGGTTTCATGAAATGGATAGGTGCCTGAAACATATCCCAAACAACAGGCACTCAGTCTCATGAAATACCCTAAGCCAATTTTCTAAATAAATTAATAATTTAAAAAGATAACTTTCTAACTCACTCTGTATCCTCGACAGGCTACAAAATCTGTATTAATATTATTTTAATTTAACAATATTTTTATAACTTTTGCTTCTAGTTTTTCATTTTTTTACATAAACAAACCTATGTGAAACATTGTTTTTCGTAAATTAAATAAACAAAAAAAAACAGTAACTTTGGAATTCGTTAAAATATATTTAAAGAATGAATGCCTCTGGAACCCTGTTCATCCTGAGTACAAACAAAGGCACCAAAGGGAAAAATCCTATCCTACACAGAAATTTAATAGGCGTTCAAAGCGGCTACTTATGAAGACAGTCCGTTCCTGAAGTGAAGGTAATCAAGATAAAAAACTTACGAACAACGCACGTTCACAAAATTCTGCAGTAGTCTAACCCAGGTTCTATGGACGAACCATCCTTGGTATGGTTTCATAAAATGGATAGGTGCCTGAAACATATCCCAAACAACAGGGACTCAGTCTCATGAAATACCCTAAGCCAATTTTCTAAATAAATTAATAATTTAAAAAGATAACTTTCTAACTCACTCTGTATCCTCGACAGGCTACAAAATCTGTATTAATATTATTTTAATTTAACAATATTTTTATAACTTTTGCTTCTAGTTTTTCATTTTTTTACATAAACAAACCTATGTGAAACATTGTTTTTCGTAAATTAAATAAACAAAAAGAAGCAGTAACTTTGGAATTCGTTAAAATATATGCAAATAATGAATGCCTCTGGAACCCTGTTCATCCTGAGTACAAACAAAGGCACCAAAGGGAAAAATCCTATCCTACACAGAAATTTAATCGGCGTTCAAAGCGGCTTCTTATGAAGACAGTCCGTTCCTGAAGTGAAGGTAATCAAGATAAAAAACTTACGAACAACGCACGTTCACAAAATTCTGCAGTAGTCTAACCCGGTTCTATGGACGAACCATCCTTGGTATGGTTTCATGAAATGGATAGGTGCCTGAAACATATCCCAAACAACAGGCACTCAGTCTCATGAAATACCCTAAGCCAATTTTCTAAATAAATTAATAATTTAAAAAGATAACTTTCTAACTCACTCTGTATCCTCGACAGGCTACAAAATCTGTATTAATATTATTTTAATTTAACAATATTTTTATAACTTTTGCTTCTAGTTTTTCATTTTTTTACATAAACAAACCTATGTGAAACATTGTTTTTCGTTAATTAAATAAACAAAAAAAAACAGTAACTTTGGAATTCGTTAAAATATATTTAAAGAATGAATGCCTCTGGAACCCTGTTCATCCTGAGTACAAACAAAGGCACCAAAGGGAAAAATCCTATCCTACACAGAAATTTAATCGGCGTTCAAAGCGGCTACTTATGAAGACAGTCCGTTCCTGAAGTGAAGGTAATCAAGATAAAAAACTTACGAACAACGCACGTTCACAAAATTCTGCAGTAGTCTAACCCAGGTTCTATGGACGAACCATCCTTGGTATGGTTTCATGAAATGGATAGGTGCCTGAAACATATCCCAAACAACAGGCACTCAGTCTCATGAAATACCCTAAGCCAATTTTCTAAATAAATTAATAATTTAAAAAGATAACTTTCTAACTCACTCTGTATCCTCGACAGGCTACAAAATCTGTATTAATATTATTTTAATTTAACAATATTTTTATAACTTTTGCTTCTAGTTTTTCATTTTTTTACATAAACAAACCTATGTGAAACATTGTTTTTCGTAAATTAAATAAACAAAAAAAAACAGTAACTTTGGAATTCGTTAAAATATATTTAAAGAATGAATGCCTCTGGAACCCTGTTCATCCTGAGTACAAACAAAGGCACCAAAGGGAAAAATCCTATCCTACACAGAAATTTAATCGGCGTTCAAAGCGGCTACTTATGAAGACAGTCCGTTCCTGAAGTGAAGGTAATCAAGATAAAAAACTTACGAACAACGCACGTTCACAAAATTCTGCAGTAGTCTAACCCAGGTTCTATGGACGAACCATCCTTGGTATGGTTTCATAAAATGGATAGGTGCCTGAAACATATCCCAAACAACAGGGACTCAGTCTCATGAAATACCCTAAGCCAATTTTCTAAATAAATTAATAATTTAAAAAGATAACTTTCTAACTCACTCTGTATCCTCGACAGGCTACAAAATCTGTATTAATATTATTTTAATTTAACAATATTTTTATAACTTTTGCTTCTAGTTTTTCATTTTTTTACAAAAACAAACCTATGTGAAACATTGTTTTTCGTAAATTAAATAAACAAAAAAAAACAGTAACTTTGGAATTCGTTAAAATATATTTAAAGAATGAATGCCTCTGGAACCCTGTTCATCCTGAGTACAAACAAAGGCACCAAAGGGAAAAATCCTATCCTACACAGAAATTTAATCGGCGTTCAAAGCGGCTACTTATGAAGACAGTCCGTTCCTGAAGTGAAGGTAATCAAGATAAAAAACTTACGAACAACGCACGTTCACAAAATTCTGCAGTAGTCTAATCCGGTTCTATGGACGAACCATCCTTGGTATGGTTTCATGAAATGGATAGGTGCCTGAAACATATCCCAAACAACAGGCACTCAGTCTCATGAAATACCCTAAGCCAATTTTCTAAATAAATTAATAATTTAAAAAGATAACTTTCTAACTCACTCTGTATCCTCGACAGGCTACAAAATCTGTATTAATATTATTTTAATTTAACAATATTTTTATAACTTTTGCTTCTAGTTTTTCATTTTTTTACATAAACAAACCTATGTGAAACATTGTTTTTCGTAAATTAAATAAACAAAAAGAAGCAGTAACTTTGGAATTCGTTAAAATATATTCAAAGAATGAATGCCTCTGGAACCCTGTTCATCCTGAGTACAAACAAAGGCACCAAAGGGAAAAATCCTATCCTACACAGAAATTTAATCGGCGTTCAAAGCGGCTACTTATGAAGACAGTCCGTTCCTGAAGTGAAGGTAATCAAGATAAAAAACTTACGAACAACGCACGTTCACAAAATTCTGCAGTAGTCTAACCCAGGTTCTATGGACGAACCATCCTTGGTATGGTTTCATGAAATGGATAGGTGCCTGAAACATATCCCAAACAACAGGCACTCAGTCTCATGAAATACCCTAAGCCAATTTTCTAAATAAATTAATAATTTAAAAAGATAACTTTCTAACTCACTCTGTATCCTCGACAGGCTACAAAATCTGTATTAATATTATTTTAATTTAACAATATTTTTATAACTTTTGCTTCTAGTTTTTCATTTTTTTACATAAACAAACCTATGTGAAACATTGTTTTTCGTAAATTAAATAAACAAAAAGAAGCAGTAACTTTGGAATTCGTTAAAATATATGCAAATAATGAATGCCTCTGGAACCTTGTTCATCCTGAGTACAAACAAAGGCACCAAAGGGAAAAATCCTATCCTACACAGAAATTTAATCGGCGTTCAAAGCGGCTTCTTATGAAGACAGTCCGTTCCTGAAGTGAAGGTAATCAAGATAAAAAACTTACGAACAACGCACGTTCACAAAATTCTGCAGTAGTCTAACCCGGTTCTATGGACGAACCATCCTTGGTATGGTTTCATGAAATGGATAGGTGCCTGAAACATATCCCAAACAACAGGCACTCAGTCTCATGAAATACCCTAAGCCAATTTTCTAAATAAATTAATAATTTAAAAAGATAACTTTCTAACTCACTCTGTATCCTCGACAGGCTACAAAATCTTTATTTATATTAATTTAATTTAACAATATTTTTATAAATTTTGCTTCTAGTTTTTCAATTTTTTACATAAACAAACCTATGTGAAACATTGTTTTTCGTAAATTAAATAAACAAAAAAAACAGTAACTTTGGAATTCGTTAAAATATATTTAAAGAATGAATGCCTCTGGAACCCTGTTCATCCTGAGTACAAACAAAGGCACCTAAGGGAAAAATCCTATCCTACACAGAAATTTAATCGGCGTTCAAAGCGGCTACTTATGAAGACAGTCCGTTCCTGAAGTGAAGGTAATCAAGATAAAAAACTTACGAACAACGCACGTTCACAAAATTCTGCAGTAGTCTAACCCAGGTTCTATGGACGAACCATCCTTGGTATGGTTTCATGAAATGGATAGGTGCCTGAAACATATCCCAAACAACAGGCACTCAGTCTCATGATATACCCTAAGCCAATTTTCTAAATAAATTAATAATTTAAAAAGATAACTTTCTAACTCACTCTGTATCCTCGACAGGCTACAAAATCTGTATTAATATTATTTTAATTTAACAATATTTTTATAACTTTTGCTTCTAGTTTTTCATTTTTTTACATAAACAAACCTATGTGAAACATTGTTTTTCGTAAATTAAATAAACAAAAAGAAGCAGTAACTTTGGAATTCGTTAAAATATATGCAAATAATGAATGCCTCTGGAACCCTGTTCATCCTGAGTACAAACAAAGGCACCAAAGGGAAAAATCCTATCCTACACAGAAATTTAATCGGCGTTCAAAGCGGCTACTTATGAAGACAGTCCGTTCCTGAAGTGAAGGTAATCAAGATAAAAAACTTACGAACAACGCACGTTCACAAAATTCTGCAGTAGTCTAACCCAGGTTCTATGGACGAACCATCCTTGGTATGGTTTCATAAAATGGATAGGTGCCTGAAACATATCCCAAACAACAGGGACTCAGTCTCATGAAATACACTAAGCCAATTTTCTAAATAAATTAATAATTTAAAAAGATAACTTTCTAACTCACTCTGTATCCTCGACAGGCTACAAAATCTGTATTAATATTATTTTAATTTAACAATATTTTTATAACTTTTGCTTCTAGTTTTTCATTTTTTTACAAAAACAAACCTATGTGAAACATTGTTTTTCGTAAATTAAATAAACAAAAAGAAGCAGTAACTTTGGAATTCGTTAAAATATATGCAAATAATGAATGCCTCTGGAACCCTGTTCATCCTGAGTACAAACAAAGGCACCAAAGGGAAAAATCCTATCCTACACAGAAATTTAATCGGCGTTCAAAGCGGCTACTTATGAAGACAGTCCGTTCCTGAAGTGAAGGTAATCAAGAAAAAAAAATTACGAACAACGCACGTTCACAAAATTCTGCAGTAGTCTAACCCAGGTTCTATGGACGAACCATGCTTGGTATGGTTTCATGAAATGGATAGGTGCCTGAAACATATCCCAAACAACAGGCACTCAGTCTCATGAAATACCCTAAGCCAATTTTCTAAATAAATTAATAATTTAAAAAGATAACTTTCTAACTCACTCTGTATCCTCGACAGGCTACAAAATCTGTATTAATATTATTTTAATTTAACAATATTTTTATAACTTTTGCTTCTAGTTTTTCATTTTTTTACATAAACAAACCTATGTGAAACATTGTTTTTCGTAAATTAAATAAACAAAAAGAAGCAGTAACTTTGGAATTCGTTAAAATATATGCAAATAATGAATGCCTCTGGAACCCTGTTCATCCTGAGTACAAACAAAGGCACCAAAGGGAAAAATCCTATCCTACACAGAAATTTAATCGGCGTTCAAAGCGGCTTCTTATGAAGACAGTCCGTTCCTGAAGTGAAGGTAATCAAGATAAAAAACTTACGAACAACGCACGTTCACAAAATTCTGCAGTAGTCTAACCCGGTTCTATGGACGAACCATCCTTGGTATGGTTTCATGAAATGGATAGGTGCCTGAAACATATCCCAAACAACAGGCACTCAGTCTCATGAAATACCCTAAGCCAATTTTCTAAATAAATTAATAATTTAAAAAGATAACTTTCTAACTCACTCTGTATCCTCGACAGGCTACAAAATCTTTATTAATATTATTTTAATTTAACAATATTTTTATAACTTTTGCTTCTAGTTTTTTATTTTTTTACATAAACAAACCTATGTGAAACATTGTTTTTCGTAAATTAAATAAACAAAAAAAAAACAGTAACTTTGGAATTCGTTAAAATATATTTAAAGAATGAATGCCTCTGGAACCCTGTTCATCCTGAGTACAAACAAAGGCACCTAAGGGAAAAATCCTATCCTACACAGAAATTTAATCGGCGTTCAAAGCGGCTACTTATGAAGACAGTCCGTTCCTGAAGTGAAGGTAATCAAGATAAAAAACTTACGAACAACGCACGTTCACAAAATTCTGCAGTAGTCTAACCCGGTTCTATGGACGAACCATCCTTGGTATGGTTTCATGAAATGGATAGGTGCCTGAAACATATCCCAAACAACAGGCACTCAGTCTCATGAAATACCCTAAGCCAATTTTCTAAATAAATTAATAATTTAAAAAGATAACTTTCTAACTCACTCTGTATCCTCGACAGGCTACAAAATCTTTATTAATATTATTTTAATTTAACAATATTTTTATAACTTTTGCTTCTAGTTTTTTATTTTTTTACATAAACAAACCTATGTGAAACATTGTTTTTCGTAAATTAAATAAACAAAAAAAAAACAGTAACTTTGGAATTCGTTAAAATATATTTAAAGAATGAATGCCTCTGGAACCCTGTTCATCCTGAGTACAAACAAAGGCACCTAAGGGAAAAATCCTATCCTACACAGAAATTTAATCGGCGTTCAAAGCGGCTACTTATGAAGACAGTCCGTTCCTGAAGTGAAGGTAATCAAGATAAAAAACTTACGAACAACGCACGTTCACAAAATTCTGCAGTAGTCTAACCCAGGTTCTATGGACGAACCATCCTTGGTATGGTTTCATGAAATGGATAGGTGCCTGAAACATATCCCAAACAACAGGCACTCAGTCTCATGAAATACCCTAAGCCAATTTTCTAAATAAATTAATAATTTAAAAAGATAACTTTCTAACTCACTCTGTATCCTCGACAGGCTACAAAATCTGTATTAATATTATTTTAATTTAACAATATTTTTATAACTTTTGCTTCTAGTTTTTCATTTTTTTACATAAACAAACCTATGTGAAACATTGTTTTTCGTAAATTAAATAAACAAAAAAAAACAGTAACTTTGGAATTCGTTAAAATATATTTAAAGAATGAATGCCTCTGGAACCCTGTTCATCCTGAGTACAAACAAAGGCACCAAAGGGAAAAATCCTATCCTACACAGAAATTTAATAGGCGTTCAAAGCGGCTACTTATGAAGACAGTCCGTTCCTGAAGTGAAGGTAATCAAGATAAAAAACTTACGAACAACGCACGTTCACAAAATTCTGCAGTAGTCTAACCCAGGTTCTATGGACGAACCATCCTTGGTATGGTTTCATAAAATGGATAGGTGCCTGAAACATATCCCAAACAACAGGGACTCAGTCTCATGAAATACCCTAAGCCAATTTTCTAAATAAATTAATAATTTAAAAAGATAACTTTCTAACTCACTCTGTATCCTCGACAGGCTACAAAATCTGTATTAATATTATTTTAATTTAACAATATTTTTATAACTTTTGCTTCTAGTTTTTCATTTTTTTACATAAACAAACCTATGTGAAACATTGTTTTTCGTAAATTAAATAAACAAAAAGAAGCAGTAACTTTGGAATTCGTTAAAATATATGCAAATAATGAATGCCTCTGGAACCCTGTTCATCCTGAGTACAAACAAAGGCACCAAAGGGAAAAATCCTATCCTACACAGAAATTTAATCGGCGTTCAAAGCGGCTTCTTATGAAGACAGTCCGTTCCTGAAGTGAAGGTAATCAAGATAAAAAACTTACGAACAACGCACGTTCACAAAATTCTGCAGTAGTCTAACCCGGTTCTATGGACGAACCATCCTTGGTATGGTTTCATGAAATGGATAGGTGCCTGAAACATATCCCAAACAACAGGCACTCAGTCTCATGAAATACCCTAAGCCAATTTTCTAAATAAATTAATAATTTAAAAAGATAACTTTCTAACTCACTCTGTATCCTCGACAGGCTACAAAATCTGTATTAATATTATTTTAATTTAACAATATTTTTATAACTTTTGCTTCTAGTTTTTCATTTTTTTACATAAACAAACCTATGTGAAACATTGTTTTTCGTTAATTAAATAAACAAAAAAAAACAGTAACTTTGGAATTCGTTAAAATATATTTAAAGAATGAATGCCTCTGGAACCCTGTTCATCCTGAGTACAAACAAAGGCACCAAAGGGAAAAATCCTATCCTACACAGAAATTTAATCGGCGTTCAAAGCGGCTACTTATGAAGACAGTCCGTTCCTGAAGTGAAGGTAATCAAGATAAAAAACTTACGAACAACGCACGTTCACAAAATTCTGCAGTAGTCTAACCCAGGTTCTATGGACGAACCATCCTTGGTATGGTTTCATGAAATGGATAGGTGCCTGAAACATATCCCAAACAACAGGCACTCAGTCTCATGAAATACCCTAAGCCAATTTTCTAAATAAATTAATAATTTAAAAAGATAACTTTCTAACTCACTCTGTATCCTCGACAGGCTACAAAATCTGTATTAATATTATTTTAATTTAACAATATTTTTATAACTTTTGCTTCTAGTTTTTCATTTTTTTACATAAACAAACCTATGTGAAACATTGTTTTTCGTAAATTAAATAAACAAAAAAAAACAGTAACTTTGGAATTCGTTAAAATATATTTAAAGAATGAATGCCTCTGGAACCCTGTTCATCCTGAGTACAAACAAAGGCACCAAAGGGAAAAATCCTATCCTACACAGAAATTTAATAGGCGTTCAAAGCGGCTACTTATGAAGACAGTCCGTTCCTGAAGTGAAGGTAATCAAGATAAAAAACTTACGAACAACGCACGTTCACAAAATTCTGCAGTAGTCTAACCCAGGTTCTATGGACGAACCATCCTTGGTATGGTTTCATAAAATGGATAGGTGCCTGAAACATATCCCAAACAACAGGGACTCAGTCTCATGAAATACCCTAAGCCAATTTTCTAAATAAATTAATAATTTAAAAAGATAACTTTCTAACTCACTCTGTATCCTCGACAGGCTACAAAATCTGTATTAATATTATTTTAATTTAACAATATTTTTATAACTTTTGCTTCTAGTTTTTCATTTTTTTACATAAACAAACCTATGTGAAACATTGTTTTTCGTAAATTAAATAAACAAAAAGAAGCAGTAACTTTGGAATTCGTTAAAATATATGCAAATAATGAATGCCTCTGGAACCCTGTTCATCCTGAGTACAAACAAAGGCACCAAAGGGAAAAATCCTATCCTACACAGAAATTTAATCGGCGTTCAAAGCGGCTTCTTATGAAGACAGTCCGTTCCTGAAGTGAAGGTAATCAAGATAAAAAACTTACGAACAACGCACGTTCACAAAATTCTGCAGTAGTCTAACCCGGTTCTATGGACGAACCATCCTTGGTATGGTTTCATGAAATGGATAGGTGCCTGAAACATATCCCAAACAACAGGCACTCAGTCTCATGAAATACCCTAAGCCAATTTTCTAAATAAATTAATAATTTAAAAAGATAACTTTCTAACTCACTCTGTATCCTCGACAGGCTACAAAATCTGTATTAATATTATTTTAATTTAACAATATTTTTATAACTTTTGCTTCTAGTTTTTCATTTTTTTACATAAACAAACCTATGTGAAACATTGTTTTTCGTTAATTAAATAAACAAAAAAAAACAGTAACTTTGGAATTCGTTAAAATATATTTAAAGAATGAATGCCTCTGGAACCCTGTTCATCCTGAGTACAAACAAAGGCACCAAAGGGAAAAATCCTATCCTACACAGAAATTTAATCGGCGTTCAAAGCGGCTACTTATGAAGACAGTCCGTTCCTGAAGTGAAGGTAATCAAGATAAAAAACTTACGAACAACGCACGTTCACAAAATTCTGCAGTAGTCTAACCCAGGTTCTATGGACGAACCATCCTTGGTATGGTTTCATGAAATGGATAGGTGCCTGAAACATATCCCAAACAACAGGCACTCAGTCTCATGAAATACCCTAAGCCAATTTTCTAAATAAATTAATAATTTAAAAAGATAACTTTCTAACTCACTCTGTATCCTCGACAGGCTACAAAATCTGTATTAATATTATTTTAATTTAACAATATTTTTATAACTTTTGCTTCTAGTTTTTCATTTTTTTACAT
Source organism: Udea olivalis (assembly GCA_947369235.1). NCBI lineage: Eukaryota > Metazoa > Arthropoda > Insecta > Lepidoptera > Crambidae > Udea > Udea olivalis. The sequence continues at coordinate 10,593,665 of OX376355.1, forward strand.
AAACAAACCTATGTGAAACATTGTTTTTCGTAAATTAAATAAACAAAAAAAAACAGTAACTTTGGAATTCGTTAAAATATATTTAAAGAATGAATGCCTCTGGAACCCTGTTCATCCTGAGTACAAACAAAGGCACCAAAGGGAAAAATCCTATCCTACACAGAAATTTAATCGGCGTTCAAAGCGGCTACTTATGAAGACAGTCCGTTCCTGAAGTGAAGGTAATCAAGATAAAAAACTTACGAACAACGCACGTTCACAAAATTCTGCAGTAGTCTAACCCAGGTTCTATGGACGAACCATCCTTGGTATGGTTTCATAAAATGGATAGGTGCCTGAAACATATCCCAAACAACAGGGACTCAGTCTCATGAAATACCCTAAGCCAATTTTCTAAATAAATTAATAATTTAAAAAGATAACTTTCTAACTCACTCTGTATCCTCGACAGGCTACAAAATCTGTATTAATATTATTTTAATTTAACAATATTTTTATAACTTTTGCTTCTAGTTTTTCATTTTTTTACAAAAACAAACCTATGTGAAACATTGTTTTTCGTAAATTAAATAAACAAAAAAAAACAGTAACTTTGGAATTCGTTAAAATATATTTAAAGAATGAATGCCTCTGGAACCCTGTTCATCCTGAGTACAAACAAAGGCACCAAAGGGAAAAATCCTATCCTACACAGAAATTTAATCGGCGTTCAAAGCGGCTACTTATGAAGACAGTCCGTTCCTGAAGTGAAGGTAATCAAGATAAAAAACTTACGAACAACGCACGTTCACAAAATTCTGCAGTAGTCTAATCCGGTTCTATGGACGAACCATCCTTGGTATGGTTTCATGAAATGGATAGGTGCCTGAAACATATCCCAAACAACAGGCACTCAGTCTCATGAAATACCCTAAGCCAATTTTCTAAATAAATTAATAATTTAAAAAGATAACTTTCTAACTCACTCTGTATCCTCGACAGGCTACAAAATCTGTATTAATATTATTTTAATTTAACAATATTTTTATAACTTTTGCTTCTAGTTTTTCATTTTTTTACATAAACAAACCTATGTGAAACATTGTTTTTCGTAAATTAAATAAACAAAAAGAAGCAGTAACTTTGGAATTCGTTAAAATATATTCAAAGAATGAATGCCTCTGGAACCCTGTTCATCCTGAGTACAAACAAAGGCACCAAAGGGAAAAATCCTATCCTACACAGAAATTTAATCGGCGTTCAAAGCGGCTACTTATGAAGACAGTCCGTTCCTGAAGTGAAGGTAATCAAGATAAAAAACTTACGAACAACGCACGTTCACAAAATTCTGCAGTAGTCTAACCCAGGTTCTATGGACGAACCATCCTTGGTATGGTTTCATGAAATGGATAGGTGCCTGAAACATATCCCAAACAACAGGCACTCAGTCTCATGAAATACCCTAAGCCAATTTTCTAAATAAACTAATAATTTAAAAAGATAACTTTCTAACTCACTCTGTATCCTCGACAGGCTACAAAATCTGTATTAATATTATTTTAATTTAACAATATTTTTATAACTTTTGCTTCTAGTTTTTCAATTTTTTACATAAACAAACCTATGTGAAACATTGTTTTTCGTAAATTAAATAAACAAAAAAAAACAGTAACTTTGGAATTCGTTAAAATATATTTGAAGAATGAATGCCTCTGGAACCCTGTTCATCCTGAGTACAAACAAAGGCACCAAAGGGAAAAATCCTATCCTACACAGAAATTTAATCGGCGTTCAAAGCGGCTACTTATGAAGACAGTCCGTTCCTGAAGTGAAGGTAATCAAGATAAAAAACTTACGAACAACGCACGTTCACAAAATTCTGCAGTAGTCTAACCCAGGTTCTATGGACGAACCATCCTTGGTATGGTTTCATGAAATGGATAGGTGCCTGAAACATATCCCAAACAACAGGCACTCAGTCTCATGAAATACCCTAAGCCAATTTTCTAAATAAATTAATAATTTAAAAAGATAACTTTCTAACTCACTCTGTATCCTCGACAGGCTACAAAATCTGTATTAATATTATTTTAATTTAACAATATTTTTATAACTTTTGCTTCTAGTTTTTCATTTTTTTACATAAACAAACCTATGTGAAACATTGTTTTTCGTAAATTAAATAAACAAAAAAAAACAGTAACTTTGGAATTCGTTAAAATATATTTAAAGAATGAATGCCTCTGGAACCCTGTTCATCCTGAGTACAAACAAAGGCACCAAAGGGAAAAATCCTATCCTACACAGAAATTTAATAGGCGTTCAAAGCGGCTACTTATGAAGACAGTCCGTTCCTGAAGTGAAGGTAATCAAGATAAAAAACTTACGAACAACGCACGTTCACAAAATTCTGCAGTAGTCTAACCCAGGTTCTATGGACGAACCATCCTTGGTATGGTTTCATAAAATGGATAGGTGCCTGAAACATATCCCAAACAACAGGGACTCAGTCTCATGAAATACCCTAAGCCAATTTTCTAAATAAATTAATAATTTAAAAAGATAACTTTCTAACTCACTCTGTATCCTCGACAGGCTACAAAATCTGTATTAATATTATTTTAATTTAACAATATTTTTATAACTTTTGCTTCTAGTTTTTCATTTTTTTACATAAACAAACCTATGTGAAACATTGTTTTTCGTAAATTAAATAAACAAAAAGAAGCAGTAACTTTGGAATTCGTTAAAATATATGCAAATAATGAATGCCTCTGGAACCCTGTTCATCCTGAGTACAAACAAAGGCACCAAAGGGAAAAATCCTATCCTACACAGAAATTTAATCGGCGTTCAAAGCGGCTTCTTATGAAGACAGTCCGTTCCTGAAGTGAAGGTAATCAAGATAAAAAACTTACGAACAACGCACGTTCACAAAATTCTGCAGTAGTCTAACCCGGTTCTATGGACGAACCATCCTTGGTATGGTTTCATGAAATGGATAGGTGCCTGAAACATATCCCAAACAACAGGCACTCAGTCTCATGAAATACCCTAAGCCAATTTTCTAAATAAATTAATAATTTAAAAAGATAACTTTCTAACTCACTCTGTATCCTCGACAGGCTACAAAATCTGTATTAATATTATTTTAATTTAACAATATTTTTATAACTTTTGCTTCTAGTTTTTCATTTTTTTACATAAACAAACCTATGTGAAACATTGTTTTTCGTTAATTAAATAAACAAAAAAAAACAGTAACTTTGGAATTCGTTAAAATATATTTAAAGAATGAATGCCTCTGGAACCCTGTTCATCCTGAGTACAAACAAAGGCACCAAAGGGAAAAATCCTATCCTACACAGAAATTTAATCGGCGTTCAAAGCGGCTACTTATGAAGACAGTCCGTTCCTGAAGTGAAGGTAATCAAGATAAAAAACTTACGAACAACGCACGTTCACAAAATTCTGCAGTAGTCTAACCCAGGTTCTATGGACGAACCATCCTTGGTATGGTTTCATGAAATGGATAGGTGCCTGAAACATATCCCAAACAACAGGCACTCAGTCTCATGAAATACCCTAAGCCAATTTTCTAAATAAATTAATAATTTAAAAAGATAACTTTCTAACTCACTCTGTATCCTCGACAGGCTACAAAATCTGTATTAATATTATTTTAATTTAACAATATTTTTATAACTTTTGCTTCTAGTTTTTCATTTTTTTACATAAACAAACCTATGTGAAACATTGTTTTTCGTAAATTAAATAAACAAAAAAAAACAGTAACTTTGGAATTCGTTAAAATATATTTAAAGAATGAATGCCTCTGGAACCCTGTTCATCCTGAGTACAAACAAAGGCACCAAAGGGAAAAATCCTATCCTACACAGAAATTTAATCGGCGTTCAAAGCGGCTACTTATGAAGACAGTCCGTTCCTGAAGTGAAGGTAATCAAGATAAAAAACTTACGAACAACGCACGTTCACAAAATTCTGCAGTAGTCTAACCCAGGTTCTATGGACGAACCATCCTTGGTATGGTTTCATAAAATGGATAGGTGCCTGAAACATATCCCAAACAACAGGGACTCAGTCTCATGAAATACCCTAAGCCAATTTTCTAAATAAATTAATAATTTAAAAAGATAACTTTCTAACTCACTCTGTATCCTCGACAGGCTACAAAATCTGTATTAATATTATTTTAATTTAACAATATTTTTATAACTTTTGCTTCTAGTTTTTCATTTTTTTACAAAAACAAACCTATGTGAAACATTGTTTTTCGTAAATTAAATAAACAAAAAAAAACAGTAACTTTGGAATTCGTTAAAATATATTTAAAGAATGAATGCCTCTGGAACCCTGTTCATCCTGAGTACAAACAAAGGCACCAAAGGGAAAAATCCTATCCTACACAGAAATTTAATCGGCGTTCAAAGCGGCTACTTATGAAGACAGTCCGTTCCTGAAGTGAAGGTAATCAAGATAAAAAACTTACGAACAACGCACGTTCACAAAATTCTGCAGTAGTCTAATCCGGTTCTATGGACGAACCATCCTTGGTATGGTTTCATGAAATGGATAGGTGCCTGAAACATATCCCAAACAACAGGCACTCAGTCTCATGAAATACCCTAAGCCAATTTTCTAAATAAATTAATAATTTAAAAAGATAACTTTCTAACTCACTCTGTATCCTCGACAGGCTACAAAATCTGTATTAATATTATTTTAATTTAACAATATTTTTATAACTTTTGCTTCTAGTTTTTCATTTTTTTACATAAACAAACCTATGTGAAACATTGTTTTTCGTAAATTAAATAAACAAAAAGAAGCAGTAACTTTGGAATTCGTTAAAATATATTCAAAGAATGAATGCCTCTGGAACCCTGTTCATCCTGAGTACAAACAAAGGCACCAAAGGGAAAAATCCTATCCTACACAGAAATTTAATCGGCGTTCAAAGCGGCTACTTATGAAGACAGTCCGTTCCTGAAGTGAAGGTAATCAAGATAAAAAACTTACGAACAACGCACGTTCACAAAATTCTGCAGTAGTCTAACCCAGGTTCTATGGACGAACCATCCTTGGTATGGTTTCATGAAATGGATAGGTGCCTGAAACATATCCCAAACAACAGGCACTCAGTCTCATGAAATACCCTAAGCCAATTTTCTAAATAAACTAATAATTTAAAAAGATAACTTTCTAACTCACTCTGTATCCTCGACAGGCTACAAAATCTGTATTAATATTATTTTAATTTAACAATATTTTTATAACTTTTGCTTCTAGTTTTTCAATTTTTTACATAAACAAACCTATGTGAAACATTGTTTTTCGTAAATTAAATAAACAAAAAAAAACAGTAACTTTGGAATTCGTTAAAATATATTTGAAGAATGAATGCCTCTGGAACCCTGTTCATCCTGAGTACAAACAAAGGCACCAAAGGGAAAAATCCTATCCTACACAGAAATTTAATCGGCGTTCAAAGCGGCTACTTATGAAGACAGTCCGTTCCTGAAGTGAAGGTAATCAAGATAAAAAACTTACGAACAACGCACGTTCACAAAATTCTGCAGTAGTCTAACCCAGGTTCTATGGACGAACCATCCTTGGTATGGTTTCATGAAATGGATAGGTGCCTGAAACATATCCCAAACAACAGGCACTCAGTCTCATGAAATACCCTAAGCCAATTTTCTAAATAAATTAATAATTTAAAAAGATAACTTTCTAACTCACTCTGTATCCTCGACAGGCTACAAAATCTGTATTAATATTATTTTAATTTAACAATATTTTTATAACTTTTGCTTCTAGTTTTTCATTTTTTTACAAAAACAAACCTATGTGAAACATTGTTTTTCGTAAATTAAATAAACAAAAAGAAGCAGTAACTTTGGAATTCGTTAAAATATATGCAAATAATGAATGCCTCTGGAACCCTGTTCATCCTGAGTACAAACAAAGGCACCAAAGGGAAAAATCCTATCCTACACAGAAATTTAATCGGCGTTCAAAGCGGCTACTTATGAAGACAGTCCGTTCCTGAAGTGAAGGTAATCAAGATAAAAAACATACGAACAACGCACGTTCACAAAATTCTGCAGTAGTCTAACCCAGGTTCTATGGACGAACCATCCTTGGTATGGTTTCATGAAATGGATAGGTGCCTGAAACATATCCCAAACAACAGGCACTCAGTCTCATGAAATACCCTAAGCCAATTTTCTAAATAAATTAATAATTTAAAAAGATAACTTTCTAACTCACTCTGTATCCTCGACAGGCTACAAAATCTGTATTAATATTATTTTAATTTAACAATATTTTTATAACTTTTGCTTCTAGTTTTTCATTTTTTTACATAAACAAACCTATGTGAAACATTGTTTTTCGTAAATTAAATAAACAAAAAGAAGCAGTAACTTTGGAATTCGTTAAAATATATGCAAAGAATGAATGCCTCTGGAACCCTGTTCATCCTGAGTACAAACAAAGGCACCAAAGGGAAAAATCCTATCCTACACAGAAATTTAATCGGCGTTCAAAGCGGCTTCTTATGAAGACAGTCCGTTCCTGAAGTGAAGGTAATCAAGATAAAAAACTTACGAACAACGCACGTTCACAAAATTCTGCAGTAGTCTAACCCAGGTTCTATGGACGAACCATGCTTGGTATGGTTTCATGAAATGGATAGGTGCCTGAAACATATCCCAAACAACAGGCACTCAGTCTCATGAAATACCCTAAGCCAATTTTCTAAATAAATTAATAATTTAAAAAGATAACTTTCTAACTCACTCTGTATCCTCGACAGGCTACAAAATCTTTATTAATATTATTTTAATTTAACAATATTTTTATAACTTTTGCTTCTAGTTTTTTATTTTTTTACATAAACAAACCTATGTGAAACATTGTTTTTCGTAAATTAAATAAACAAAAAAAAAACAGTAACTTTGGAATTCGTTAAAATATATTTAAAGAATGAATGCCTCTGGAACCCTGTTCATCCTGAGTACAAACAAAGGCACCTAAGGGAAAAATCCTATCCTACACAGAAATTTAATCGGCGTTCAAAGCGGCTACTTATGAAGACAGTCCGTTCCTGAAGTGAAGGTAATCAAGATAAAAAACTTACGAACAACGCACGTTCACAAAATTCTGCAGTAGTCTAACCCAGGTTCTATGGACGAACCATCCTTGGTATGGTTTCATGAAATGGATAGGTGCCTGAAACATATCCCAAACAACAGGCACTCAGTCTCATGAAATACCCTAAGCCAATTTTCTAAATAAATTAATAATTTAAAAAGATAACTTTCTAACTCACTCTGTATCCTCGACAGGCTACAAAATCTGTATTAATATTATTTTAATTTAACAATATTTTTATAACTTTTGCTTCTAGTTTTTCATTTTTTTACATAAACAAACCTATGTGAAACATTGTTTTTCGTAAATTAAATAAACAAAAAGAAGCAGTAACTTTGGAATTCGTTAAAATATATGCAAAGAATGAATGCCTCAGGAACCCTGTTCATCCTGAGTACAAACAAAGGCACCAAAGGGAAAAATCCTATCCTACACAGAAATTTAATCGGCGTTCAAAGCGGCTACTTATGAAGACAGTCCGTTCCTGAAGTGAAGGTAATCAAGATAAAAAACTTACGAACAACGCACGTTCACAAAATTCTGCAGTAGTCTAACCCAGGTTCTATGGACGAACCATCCTTGGTATGGTTTCATAAAATGGATAGGTGCCTGAAACATATCCCAAACAACAGGGACTCAGTCTCATGAAATACCCTAAGCCAATTTTCTAAATAAATTAATAATTTAAAAAGATAACTTTCTAACTCACTCTGTATCCTCGACAGGCTACAAAATCTGTATTAATATTATTTTAATTTAACAATATTTTTATAACTTTTGCTTCTAGTTTTTCATTTTTTTACAAAAACAAACCTATGTGAAACATTGTTTTTCGTAAATTAAATAAACAAAAAGAAGCAGTAACTTTGGAATTCGTTAAAATATATGCAAATAATGAATGCCTCTGGAACCCTGTTCATCCTGAGTACAAACAAAGGCACCAAAGGGAAAAATCCTATCCTACACAGAAATTTAATCGGCGTTCAAAGCGGCTACTTATGAAGACAGTCCGTTCCTGAAGTGAAGGTAATCAAGATAAAAAACTTACGAACAACGCACGTTCACAAAATTCTGCAGTAGTCTAACCCGGTTCTATGGACGAACCATCCTTGGTATGGTTTCATGAAATGGATAGGTGCCTGAAACATATCCCAAACAACAGGCACTCAGTCTCATGAAATACCCTAAGCCAATTTTCTAAATAAATTAATAATTTAAAAAGATAACTTTCTAACTCACTCTGTATCCTCGACAGGCTACAAAATCTTTATTAATATTATTTTAATTTAACAATATTTTTATAACTTTTGCTTCTAGTTTTTCATTTTTTTACATAAACAAACCTATGTGAAACATTGTTTTTCGTAAATTAAATAAACAAAAAAAAAACAGTAACTTTGGAATTCGTTAAAATATATTTAAAGAATGAATGCCTCTGGAACCCTGTTCATCCTGAGTACAAACAAAGGCACCAAAGGGAAAAATCCTATCCTACACAGAAATTTAATCGGCGTTCAAAGCGGCTACTTATGAAGACAGTCCGTTCCTGAAGTGAAGGTAATCAAGATAAAAAACTTACGAACAACGCACGTTCACAAAATTCTGCAGTAGTCTAATCCGGTTCTATGGACGAACCATCCTTGGTATGGTTTCATGAAATGGATAGGTGCCTGAAACATATCCCAAACAACAGGCACTCAGTCTCATGAAATACCCTAAGCCAATTTTCTAAATAAATTAATAATTTAAAAAGATAACTTTCTAACTCACTCTGTATCCTCGACAGGCTACAAAATCTTTATCAATATTATTTTAATTTAACAATATTTTTATAACTTTTGCTTCTAGTTTTTCATTTTTTTACATAAACAAACCTATGTGAAACATTGTTTTTCGTAAATTAAATAAACAAAAAAAAAACAGTAACTTTGGAATTCGTTAAAATATATTTAAAGAATGAATGCCTCTGGAACCCTGTTCATCCTGAGTACAAACAAAGGCACCAAAGGGAAAAATCCTATCCTACACAGAAATTTAATCGGCGTTCAAAGCGGCTACTTATGAAGACAGTCCGTTCCTGAAGTGAAGGTAATCAAGATAAAAAACTTACGAACAACGCACGTTCACAAAATTCTGCAGTAGTCTAATCCGGTTCTATGGACGAACCATCCTTGGTATGGTTTCATGAAATGGATAGGTGCTTGAAACATATCCCAAACAACAGGCACTCAGTCTCATGAAATACCCTAAGCCAATTTTCTAAATAAATTAATAATTTAAAAAGATAACTTTCTAACTCACTCTGTATCCTCGACAGGCTACAAAATCTGTATTAATATTATTTTAATTTAACAATATTTTTATAACTTTTGCTTCTAGTTTTTCATTTTTTTACATAAACAAACCTATGTGAAACATTGTTTTTCGTAAATTAAATAAACAAAAAGAAGCAGTAACTTTGGAATTCGTTAAAATATATGCAAAGAATGAATGCCTCTGGAACCCTGTTCATCCTGAGTACAAACAAAGGCACCAAAGGGAAAAATCCTATCCTACACAGAAATTTAATCGGCGTTCAAAGCGGCTACTTATGAAGACAGTCCGTTCCTGAAGTGAAGGTAATCGAGATAAAAAAATTACGAACAACGCACGTTCACAAAATTCTGCAGTAGTCTAACCCAGGTTCTATGGACGAACCATCCTTGGTATGGTTTCATGAAATGGATAGGTGCCTGAAACATATCCCAAACAACAGGCACTCAGTCTCATGAAATACCCTAAGCCAATTTTCTAAATAAATTAATAATTTAAAAAGATAACTTTCTAACTCACTCTGTATCCTCGACAGGCTACAAAATCTGTATTAATATTATTTTAATTTAACAATATTTTTATAACTTTTGCTTCTAGTTTTTCATTTTTTTACATAAACAAACCTATGTGAAACATTGTTTTTCGTAAATTAAATAAACAAAAAGAAGCAGTAACTTTGGAATTCGTTAAAATATATTCAAAGAATGAATGCCTCTGGAACCCTGTTCATCCTGAGTACAAACAAAGGCACCAAAGGGAAAAATCCTATCCTACACAGAAATTTAATCGGCGTTCAAAGCGGCTACTTATGAAGACAGTCCGTTCCTGAAGTGAAGGTAATCAAGATAAAAAACTTACGAACAACGCACGTTCACAAAATTCTGCAGTAGTCTAACCAAGGTTCTATGGACGAACCATCCTTGGTATGGTTTCATGAAATGGATAGGTGCCTGAAACATATCCCAAACAACAGGCACTCAGTCTCATGAAATACCCTAAGCCAATTTTCTAAATAAACTAATAATTTAAAAAGATAACTTTCTAACTCACTCTGTATCCTCGACAGGCTACAAAATCTGTATTAATATTATTTTAATTTAACAATATTTTTATAACTTTTGCTTCTAGTTTTTCAATTTTTTACATAAACAAACCTATGTGAAACATTGTTTTTCGTAAATTAAATAAACAAAAAAAAACAGTAACTTTGGAATTCGTTAAAATATATTTGAAGAATGAATGCCTCTGGAACCCTGTTCATCCTGAGTACAAACAAAGGCACCAAAGGGAAAAATCCTATCCTACACAGAAATTTAATCGGCGTTCAAAGCGGCTACTTATGAAGACAGTCCGTTCCTGAAGTGAAGGTAATCAAGATAAAAAACTTACGAACAACGCACGTTCACAAAATTCTGCAGTAGTCTAACCAAGGTTCTATGGACGAACCATCCTTGGTATGGTTTCATGAAATGGATAGGTGCCTGAAACATATCCCAAACAACAGGCACTCAGTCTCATGAAATACCCTAAGCCAATTTTCTAAATAAATTAATAATTTAAAAAGATAACTTTCTAACTCACTCTGTATCCTCGACAGGCTACAAAATCTGTATTAATATTATTTTAATTTAACAATATTTTTATAACTTTTGCTTCTAGTTTTTCATTTTTTTACAAAAACAAACCTATGTGAAACATTGTTTTTCGTAAATTAAATAAACAAAAAGAAGCAGTAACTTTGGAATTCGTTAAAATATATGCAAATAATGAATGCCTCTGGAACCCTGTTCATCCTGAGTACAAACAAAGGCACCAAAGGGAAAAATCCTATCCTACACAGAAATTTAATCGGCGTTCAAAGCGGCTACTTATGAAGACAGTCCGTTCCTGAAGTGAAGGTAATCAAGATAAAAAACATACGAACAACGCACGTTCACAAAATTCTGCAGTAGTCTAACCCAGGTTCTATGGACGAACCATCCTTGGTATGGTTTCATGAAATGGATAGGTGCCTGAAACATATCCCAAACAACAGGCACTCAGTCTCATGAAATACCCTAAGCCAATTTTCTAAATAAATTAATAATTTAAAAAGATAACTTTCTAACTCACTCTGTATCCTCGACAGGCTACAAAATCTGTATTAATATTATTTTAATTTAACAATATTTTTATAACTTTTGCTTCTAGTTTTTCATTTTTTTACATAAACAAACCTATGTGAAACATTGTTTTTCGTAAATTAAATAAACAAAAAGAAGCAGTAACTTTGGAATTCGTTAAAATATATGCAAAGAATGAATGCCTCTGGAACCCTGTTCATCCTGAGTACAAACAAAGGCACCAAAGGGAAAAATCCTATCCTACACAGAAATTTAATCGGCGTTCAAAGCGGCTTCTTATGAAGACAGTCCGTTCCTGAAGTGAAGGTAATCAAGATAAAAAACTTACGAACAACGCACGTTCACAAAATTCTGCAGTAGTCTAACCCGGTTCTATGGACGAACCATCCTTGGTATGGTTTCATGAAATGGATAGGTGCCTGAAACATATCCCAAACAACAGGCACTCAGTCTCATTAAATACCCTAAGCCAATTTTCTAAATAAATTAATAATTTAAAAAGATAACTTTCTAACTCACTCTGTATCCTCGACAGGCTACAAAATCTTTATTAATATTATTTTAATTTAACAATATTTTTATAACTTTTGCTTCTAGTTTTTTATTTTTTTACATAAACAAACCTATGTGAAACATTGTTTTTCGTAAATTAAATAAACAAAAAAAAAACAGTAACTTTGGAATTCGTTAAAATATATTTAAAGAATGAATGCCTCTGGAACCCTGTTCATCCTGAGTACAAACAAAGGCACCTAAGGGAAAAATCCTATCCTACACAGAAATTTAATCGGCGTTCAAAGCGGCTACTTATGAAGACAGTCCGTTCCTGAAGTGAAGGTAATCAAGATAAAAAACTTACGAACAACGCACGTTCACAAAATTCTGCAGTAGTCTAACCCAGGTTCTATGGACGAACCATCCTTGGTATGGTTTCATGAAATGGATAGGTGCCTGAAACATATCCCAAACAACAGGCACTCAGTCTCATGAAATACCCTAAGCCAATTTTCTAAATAAATTAATAATTTAAAAAGATAACTTTCTAACTCACTCTGTATCCTCGACAGGCTACAAAATCTGTATTAATATTATTTTAATTTAACAATATTTTTATAACTTTTGCTTCTAGTTTTTCATTTTTTTACATAAACAAACCTATGTGAAACATTGTTTTTCGTTAATTAAATAAACAAAAAAAAACAGTAACTTTGGAATTCGTTAAAATATATTTAAAGAATGAATGCCTCTGGAACCCTGTTCATCCTGAGTACAAACAAAGGCACCAAAGGGAAAAATCCTATCCTACACAGAAATTTAATCGGCGTTCAAAGCGGCTACTTATGAAGACAGTCCGTTCCTGAAGTGAAGGTAATCAAGATAAAAAACTTACGAACAACGCACGTTCACAAAATTCTGCAGTAGTCTAACCCAGGTTCTATGGACGAACCATGCTTGGTATGGTTTCATAAAATGGATAGGTGCCTGAAACATATCCCAAACAACAGGGACTCAGTCTCATTAAATACCCTAAGCCAATTTTCTAAATAAATTAATAATTTAAAAAGATAACTTTCTAACTCACTCTGTATCCTCGACAGGCTACAAAATCTGTATTAATATTATTTTAATTTAACAATATTTTTATAACTTTTGCTTCTAGTTTTTCATTTTTTTACAAAAACAAACCTATGTGAAACATTGTTTTTCGTAAATTAAATAAACAAAAAGAAGCAGTAACTTTGGAATTCGTTAAAATATATGCAAATAATGAATGCCTCTGGAACCCTGTTCATCCTGAGTACAAACAAAGGCACCAAAGGGAAAAATCCTATCCTACACAGAAATTTAATCGGCGTTCAAAGCGGCTACTTATGAAGACAGTCCGTTCCTGAAGTGAAGGTAATCAAGATAAAAAACTTACGAACAACGCACGTTCACAAAATTCTGCAGTAGTCTAACCCGGTTCTATGGACGAACCATCCTTGGTATGGTTTCATGAAATGGATAGGTGCCTGAAACATATCCCAAACAACAGGCACTCAGTCTCATGAAATACCCTAAGCCAATTTTCTAAATAAATTAATAATTTAAAAAGATAACTTTCTAACTCACTCTGTATCCTCGACAGGCTACAAAATCTTTATTAATATTATTTTAATTTAACAATATTTTTATAACTTTTGCTTCTAGTTTTTCATTTTTTTACATAAACAAACCTATGTGAAACATTGTTTTTCGTAAATTAAATAAACAAAAAAAAAACAGTAACTTTGGAATTCGTTAAAATATATTTAAAGAATGAATGCCTCTGGAACCCTGTTCATCCTGAGTACAAACAAAGGCACCAAAGGGAAAAATCCTATCCTACACAGAAATTTAATCGGCGTTCAAAGCGGCTACTTATGAAGACAGTCCGTTCCTGAAGTGAAGGTAATCAAGATAAAAAACTTACGAACAACGCACGTTCACAAAATTCTGCAGTAGTCTAACCCAGGTTCTATGGACGAACCATGCTTGGTATGGTTTCATAAAATGGATAGGTGCCTGAAACATATCCCAAACAACAGGGACTCAGTCTCATTAAATACCCTAAGCCAATTTTCTAAATAAATTAATAATTTAAAAAGATAACTTTCTAACTCACTCTGTATCCTCGACAGGCTACAAAATCTGTATTAATATTATTTTAATTTAACAATATTTTTATAACTTTTGCTTCTAGTTTTTCATTTTTTTACATAAACAAACCTATGTGAAACATTGTTTTTCGTAAATTAAATAAACAAAAAAAAAACAGTAACTTTGGAATTCGTTAAAATATATTTAAAGAATGAATGCCTCTGGAACCCTGTTCATCCTGAGTACAAACAAAGGCACCAAAGGGAAAAATCCTATCCTACACAGAAATTTAATCGGCGTTCAAAGCGGCTACTTATGAAGACAGTCCGTTCCTGAAGTGAAGGTAATCAAGATAAAAAACTTACGAACAACGCACGTTCACAAAATTCTGCAGTAGTCTAATCCGGTTCTATGGACGAACCATCCTTGGTATGGTTTCATGAAATGGATAGGTGCCTGAAACATATCCCAAACAACAGGCACTCAGTCTCATGAAATACCCTAAGCCAATTTTCTAAATAAATTAATAATTTAAAAAGATAACTTTCTAACTCACTCTGTATCCTCGACAGGCTACAAAATCTTTATCAATATTATTTTAATTTAACAATATTTTTATAACTTTTGCTTCTAGTTTTTCATTTTTTTACATAAACAAACCTATGTGAAACATTGTTTTTCGTAAATTAAATAAACAAAAAAAAAACAGTAACTTTGGAATTCGTTAAAATATATTTAAAGAATGAATGCCTCTGGAACCCTGTTCATCCTGAGTACAAACAAAGGCACCAAAGGGAAAAATCCTATCCTACACAGAAATTTAATCGGCGTTCAAAGCGGCTACTTATGAAGACAGTCCGTTCCTGAAGTGAAGGTAATCAAGATAAAAAACTTACGAACAACGCACGTTCACAAAATTCTGCAGTAGTCTAACCCGGTTCTATGGACGAACCATCCTTGGTATGGTTTCATGAAATGGATAGGTGCCTGAAACATATCCCAAACAACAGGCACTCAGTCTCATGAAATACCCTAAGCCAATTTTCTAAATAAATTAATAATTTAAAAAGATAACTTTCTAACTCACTCTGTATCCTCGACAGGCTACAAAATCTGTATTAATATTATTTTAATTTAACAATATTTTTATAACTTTTGCTTCTAGTTTTTCATTTTTTTACATAAACAAACCTATGTGAAACATTGTTTTTCGTAAATTAAATAAACAAAAAGAAGCAGTAACTTTGGAATTCGTTAAAATATATGCAAAGAATGAATGCCTCAGGAACCCTGTTCATCCTGAGTACAAACAAAGGCACCAAAGGGAAAAATCCTATCCTACACAGAAATTTAATCGGCGTTCAAAGCGGCTACTTATGAAGACAGTCCGTTCCTGAAGTGAAGGTAATCAAGATAAAAAACTTACGAACAACGCACGTTCACAAAATTCTGCAGTAGTCTAACCCAGGTTCTATGGACGAACCATCCTTGGTATGGTTTCATAAAATGGATAGGTGCCTGAAACATATCCCAAACAACAGGGACTCAGTCTCATGAAATACCCTAAGCCAATTTTCTAAATAAATTAATAATTTAAAAAGATAACTTTCTAACTCACTCTGTATCCTCGACAGGCTACAAAATCTGTATTAATATTATTTTAATTTAACAATATTTTTATAACTTTTGCTTCTAGTTTTTCATTTTTTTACAAAAACAAACCTATGTGAAACATTGTTTTTCGTAAATTAAATAAACAAAAAGAAGCAGTAACTTTGGAATTCGTTAAAATATATGCAAATAATGAATGCCTCTGGAACCCTGTTCATCCTGAGTACAAACAAAGGCACCAAAGGGAAAAATCCTATCCTACACAGAAATTTAATCGGCGTTCAAAGCGGCTACTTATGAAGACAGTCCGTTCCTGAAGTGAAGGTAATCAAGATAAAAAACTTACGAACAACGCACGTTCACAAAATTCTGCAGTAGTCTAACCCGGTTCTATGGACGAACCATCCTTGGTATGGTTTCATGAAATGGATAGGTGCCTGAAACATATCCCAAACAACAGGCACTCAGTCTCATGAAATACCCTAAGCCAATTTTCTAAATAAATTAATAATTTAAAAAGATAACTTTCTAACTCACTCTGTATCCTCGACAGGCTACAAAATCTTTATTAATATTATTTTAATTTAACAATATTTTTATAACTTTTGCTTCTAGTTTTTCATTTTTTTACATAAACAAACCTATGTGAAACATTGTTTTTCGTAAATTAAATAAACAAAAAAAAAACAGTAACTTTGGAATTCGTTAAAATATATTTAAAGAATGAATGCCTCTGGAACCCTGTTCATCCTGAGTACAAACAAAGGCACCAAAGGGAAAAATCCTATCCTACACAGAAATTTAATCGGCGTTCAAAGCGGCTACTTATGAAGACAGTCCGTTCCTGAAGTGAAGGTAATCAAGATAAAAAACTTACGAACAACGCACGTTCACAAAATTCTGCAGTAGTCTAATCCGGTTCTATGGACGAACCATCCTTGGTATGGTTTCATGAAATGGATAGGTGCCTGAAACATATCCCAAACAACAGGCACTCAGTCTCATGAAATACCCTAAGCCAATTTTCTAAATAAATTAATAATTTAAAAAGATAACTTTCTAACTCACTCTGTATCCTCGACAGGCTACAAAATCTTTATCAATATTATTTTAATTTAACAATATTTTTATAACTTTTGCTTCTAGTTTTTCATTTTTTTACATAAACAAACCTATGTGAAACATTGTTTTTCGTAAATTAAATAAACAAAAAAAAAACAGTAACTTTGGAATTCGTTAAAATATATTTAAAGAATGAATGCCTCTGGAACCCTGTTCATCCTGAGTACAAACAAAGGCACCAAAGGGAAAAATCCTATCCTACACAGAAATTTAATCGGCGTTCAAAGCGGCTACTTATGAAGACAGTCCGTTCCTGAAGTGAAGGTAATCAAGATAAAAAACTTACGAACAACGCACGTTCACAAAATTCTGCAGTAGTCTAATCCGGTTCTATGGACGAACCATCCTTGGTATGGTTTCATGAAATGGATAGGTGCTTGAAACATATCCCAAACAACAGGCACTCAGTCTCATGAAATACCCTAAGCCAATTTTCTAAATAAATTAATAATTTAAAAAGATAACTTTCTAACTCACTCTGTATCCTCGACAGGCTACAAAATCTGTATTAATATTATTTTAATTTAACAATATTTTTATAACTTTTGCTTCTAGTTTTTCATTTTTTTACATAAACAAACCTATGTGAAACATTGTTTTTCGTAAATTAAATA
Organism: Udea olivalis; assembly: GCA_947369235.1. Lineage (NCBI taxonomy): Eukaryota > Metazoa > Arthropoda > Insecta > Lepidoptera > Crambidae > Udea > Udea olivalis. The sequence goes on from OX376355.1 coordinate 10,611,225, forward strand.
AACAAAAAGAAGCAGTAACTTTGGAATTCGTTAAAATATATGCAAAGAATGAATGCCTCTGGAACCCTGTTCATCCTGAGTACAAACAAAGGCACCAAAGGGAAAAATCCTATCCTACACAGAAATTTAATCGGCGTTCAAAGCGGCTACTTATGAAGACAGTCCGTTCCTGAAGTGAAGGTAATCGAGATAAAAAAATTACGAACAACGCACGTTCACAAAATTCTGCAGTAGTCTAACCCAGGTTCTATGGACGAACCATCCTTGGTATGGTTTCATGAAATGGATAGGTGCCTGAAACATATCCCAAACAACAGGCACTCAGTCTCATGAAATACCCTAAGCCAATTTTCTAAATAAATTAATAATTTAAAAAGATAACTTTCTAACTCACTCTGTATCCTCGACAGGCTACAAAATCTGTATTAATATTATTTTAATTTAACAATATTTTTATAACTTTTGCTTCTAGTTTTTCATTTTTTTACATAAACAAACCTATGTGAAACATTGTTTTTCGTAAATTAAATAAACAAAAAGAAGCAGTAACTTTGGAATTCGTTAAAATATATTCAAAGAATGAATGCCTCTGGAACCCTGTTCATCCTGAGTACAAACAAAGGCACCAAAGGGAAAAATCCTATCCTACACAGAAATTTAATCGGCGTTCAAAGCGGCTACTTATGAAGACAGTCCGTTCCTGAAGTGAAGGTAATCAAGATAAAAAACTTACGAACAACGCACGTTCACAAAATTCTGCAGTAGTCTAACCAAGGTTCTATGGACGAACCATCCTTGGTATGGTTTCATGAAATGGATAGGTGCCTGAAACATATCCCAAACAACAGGCACTCAGTCTCATGAAATACCCTAAGCCAATTTTCTAAATAAACTAATAATTTAAAAAGATAACTTTCTAACTCACTCTGTATCCTCGACAGGCTACAAAATCTGTATTAATATTATTTTAATTTAACAATATTTTTATAACTTTTGCTTCTAGTTTTTCAATTTTTTACATAAACAAACCTATGTGAAACATTGTTTTTCGTAAATTAAATAAACAAAAAAAAACAGTAACTTTGGAATTCGTTAAAATATATTTGAAGAATGAATGCCTCTGGAACCCTGTTCATCCTGAGTACAAACAAAGGCACCAAAGGGAAAAATCCTATCCTACACAGAAATTTAATCGGCGTTCAAAGCGGCTACTTATGAAGACAGTCCGTTCCTGAAGTGAAGGTAATCAAGATAAAAAACTTACGAACAACGCACGTTCACAAAATTCTGCAGTAGTCTAACCAAGGTTCTATGGACGAACCATCCTTGGTATGGTTTCATGAAATGGATAGGTGCCTGAAACATATCCCAAACAACAGGCACTCAGTCTCATGAAATACCCTAAGCCAATTTTCTAAATAAATTAATAATTTAAAAAGATAACTTTCTAACTCACTCTGTATCCTCGACAGGCTACAAAATCTGTATTAATATTATTTTAATTTAACAATATTTTTATAACTTTTGCTTCTAGTTTTTCATTTTTTTACAAAAACAAACCTATGTGAAACATTGTTTTTCGTAAATTAAATAAACAAAAAGAAGCAGTAACTTTGGAATTCGTTAAAATATATGCAAATAATGAATGCCTCTGGAACCCTGTTCATCCTGAGTACAAACAAAGGCACCAAAGGGAAAAATCCTATCCTACACAGAAATTTAATCGGCGTTCAAAGCGGCTACTTATGAAGACAGTCCGTTCCTGAAGTGAAGGTAATCAAGATAAAAAACATACGAACAACGCACGTTCACAAAATTCTGCAGTAGTCTAACCCAGGTTCTATGGACGAACCATCCTTGGTATGGTTTCATGAAATGGATAGGTGCCTGAAACATATCCCAAACAACAGGCACTCAGTCTCATGAAATACCCTAAGCCAATTTTCTAAATAAATTAATAATTTAAAAAGATAACTTTCTAACTCACTCTGTATCCTCGACAGGCTACAAAATCTGTATTAATATTATTTTAATTTAACAATATTTTTATAACTTTTGCTTCTAGTTTTTCATTTTTTTACATAAACAAACCTATGTGAAACATTGTTTTTCGTAAATTAAATAAACAAAAAGAAGCAGTAACTTTGGAATTCGTTAAAATATATGCAAAGAATGAATGCCTCTGGAACCCTGTTCATCCTGAGTACAAACAAAGGCACCAAAGGGAAAAATCCTATCCTACACAGAAATTTAATCGGCGTTCAAAGCGGCTTCTTATGAAGACAGTCCGTTCCTGAAGTGAAGGTAATCAAGATAAAAAACTTACGAACAACGCACGTTCACAAAATTCTGCAGTAGTCTAACCCGGTTCTATGGACGAACCATCCTTGGTATGGTTTCATGAAATGGATAGGTGCCTGAAACATATCCCAAACAACAGGCACTCAGTCTCATTAAATACCCTAAGCCAATTTTCTAAATAAATTAATAATTTAAAAAGATAACTTTCTAACTCACTCTGTATCCTCGACAGGCTACAAAATCTGTATTAATATTATTTTAATTTAACAATATTTTTATAACTTTTGCTTCTAGTTTTTTATTTTTTTACATAAACAAACCTATGTGAAACATTGTTTTTCGTAAATTAAATAAACAAAAAAAAAACAGTAACTTTGGAATTCGTTAAAATATATTTAAAGAATGAATGCCTCTGGAACCCTGTTCATCCTGAGTACAAACAAAGGCACCTAAGGGAAAAATCCTATCCTACACAGAAATTTAATCGGCGTTCAAAGCGGCTACTTATGAAGACAGTCCGTTCCTGAAGTGAAGGTAATCAAGATAAAAAACTTACGAACAACGCACGTTCACAAAATTCTGCAGTAGTCTAACCCAGGTTCTATGGACGAACCATCCTTGGTATGGTTTCATGAAATGGATAGGTGCCTGAAACATATCCCAAACAACAGGCACTCAGTCTCATGAAATACCCTAAGCCAATTTTCTAAATAAATTAATAATTTAAAAAGATAACTTTCTAACTCACTCTGTATCCTCGACAGGCTACAAAATCTGTATTAATATTATTTTAATTTAACAATATTTTTATAACTTTTGCTTCTAGTTTTTCATTTTTTTACATAAACAAACCTATGTGAAACATTGTTTTTCGTAAATTAAATAAACAAAAAGAAGCAGTAACTTTGGAATTCGTTAAAATATATTCAAAGAATGAATGCCTCTGGAACCCTGTTCATCCTGAGTACAAACAAAGGCACCAAAGGGAAAAATCCTATCCTACACAGAAATTTAATCGGCGTTCAAAGCGGCTACTTATGAAGACAGTCCGTTCCTGAAGTGAAGGTAATCAAGATAAAAAACTTACGAACAACGCACGTTCACAAAATTCTGCAGTAGTCTAACCCAGGTTCTATGGACGAACCATGCTTGGTATGGTTTCATAAAATGGATAGGTGCCTGAAACATATCCCAAACAACAGGGACTCAGTCTCATGAAATACCCTAAGCCAATTTTCTAAATAAATTAATAATTTAAAAAGATAACTTTCTAACTCACTCTGTATCCTCGACAGGCTACAAAATCTGTATTAATATTATTTTAATTTAACAATATTTTTATAACTTTTGCTTCTAGTTTTTCATTTTTTTACAAAAACAAACCTATGTGAAACATTGTTTTTCGTAAATTAAATAAACAAAAAGAAGCAGTAACTTTGGAATTCGTTAAAATATATGCAAATAATGAATGCCTCTGGAACCCTGTTCATCCTGAGTACAAACAAAGGCACCAAAGGGAAAAATCCTATCCTACACAGAAATTTAATCGGCGTTCAAAGCGGCTACTTATGAAGACAGTCCGTTCCTGAAGTGAAGGTAATCAAGATAAAAAACTTACGAACAACGCACGTTCACAAAATTCTGCAGTAGTCTAACCCGGTTCTATGGAGGAACCATCCTTGGTATGGTTTCATGAAATGGATAGGTGCCTGAAACATATCCCAAACAACAGGCACTCAGTCTCATGAAATACCCTAAGCCAATTTTCTAAATAAATTAATAATTTAAAAAGATAACTTTCTAACTCACTCTGTATCCTCGACAGGCTACAAAATCTGTATTAATATTATTTTAATTTAACAATATTTTTATAACTTTTGCTTCTAGTTTTTCATTTTTTTACATAAACAAACCTATGTGAAACATTGTTTTTCGTAAATTAAATAAACAAAAAGAAGCAGTAACTTTGGAATTCGTTAAAATATATGCAAATAATGAATGCCTCTGGAACCCTGTTCATCCTGAGTACAAACAAAGGCACCAAAGGGAAAAATCCTATCCTACACAGAAATTTAATCGGCGTTCAAAGCGGCTACTTATGAAGACAGTCCGTTCCTGAAGTGAAGGTAATCAAGATAAAAAACTTACGAACAACGCACGTTCACAAAATTCTGCAGTAGTCTAACCCGGTTCTATGGACGAACCATCCTTGGTATGGTTTCATGAAATGGATAGGTGCCTGAAACATATCCCAAACAACAGGCACTCAGTCTCATGAAATACCCTAAGCCAATTTTCTAAATAAATTAATAATTTAAAAAGATAACTTTCTAACTCACTCTGTATCCTCGACAGGCTACAAAATCTTTATTAATATTATTTTAATTTAACAATATTTTTATAACTTTTGCTTCTAGTTTTTCATTTTTTTACATAAACAAACCTATGTGAAACATTGTTTTTCGTAAATTAAATAAACAAAAAAAAAACAGTAACTTTTGAATTCGTTAAAATATATTTAAAGAATGAATGCCTCTGGAACCCTGTTCATCCTGAGTACAAACAAAGGCACCAAAGGGAAAAATCCTATCCTACACAGAAATTTAATCGGCGTTCAAAGCGGCTACTTATGAAGACAGTCCGTTCCTGAAGTGAAGGTAATCAAGATAAAAAACTTACGAACAACGCACGTTCACAAAATTCTGCAGTAGTCTAATCCGGTTCTATGGACGAACCATCCTTGGTATGGTTTCATGAAATGGATAGGTGCCTGAAACATATCCCAAACAACAGGCACTCAGTCTCATGAAATACCCTAAGCCAATTTTCTAAATAAATTAATAATTTAAAAAGATAACTTTCTAACTCACTCTGTATCCTCGACAGGCTACAAAATCTTTATCAATATTATTTTAATTTAACAATATTTTTATAACTTTTGCTTCTAGTTTTTCATTTTTTTACATAAACAAACCTATGTGAAACATTGTTTTTCGTAAATTAAATAAACAAAAAAAAAACAGTAACTTTGGAATTCGTTAAAATATATTTAAAGAATGAATGCCTCTGGAACCCTGTTCATCCTGAGTACAAACAAAGGCACCAAAGGGAAAAATCCTATCCTACACAGAAATTTAATCGGCGTTCAAAGCGGCTACTTATGAAGACAGTCCGTTCCTGAAGTGAAGGTAATCAAGATAAAAAACTTACGAACAACGCACGTTCACAAAATTCTGCAGTAGTCTAATCCGGTTCTATGGACGAACCATCCTTGGTATGGTTTCATGAAATGGATAGGTGCTTGAAACATATCCCAAACAACAGGCACTCAGTCTCATGAAATACCCTAAGCCAATTTTCTAAATAAATTAATAATTTAAAAAGATAACTTTCTAACTCACTCTGTATCCTCGACAGGCTACAAAATCTGTATTAATATTATTTTAATTTAACAATATTTTTATAACTTTTGCTTCTAGTTTTTCATTTTTTTACATAAACAAACCTATGTGAAACATTGTTTTTCGTAAATTAAATAAACAAAAAGAAGCAGTAACTTTGGAATTCGTTAAAATATATGCAAAGAATGAATGCCTCTGGAACCCTGTTCATCCTGAGTACAAACAAAGGCACCAAAGGGAAAAATCCTATCCTACACAGAAATTTAATCGGCGTTCAAAGCGGCTACTTATGAAGACAGTCCGTTCCTGAAGTGAAGGTAATCGAGATAAAAAAATTACGAACAACGCACGTTCACAAAATTCTGCAGTAGTCTAACCCAGGTTCTATGGACGAACCATCCTTGGTATGGTTTCATGAAATGGATAGGTGCCTGAAACATATCCCAAACAACAGGCACTCAGTCTCATGAAATACCCTAAGCCAATTTTCTAAATAAATTAATAATTTAAAAAGATAACTTTCTAACTCACTCTGTATCCTCGACAGGCTACAAAATCTGTATTAATATTATTTTAATTTAACAATATTTTTATAACTTTTGCTTCTAGTTTTTCATTTTTTTACATAAACAAACCTATGTGAAACATTGTTTTTCGTAAATTAAATAAACAAAAAGAAGCAGTAACTTTGGAATTCGTTAAAATATATTCAAAGAATGAATGCCTCTGGAACCCTGTTCATCCTGAGTACAAACAAAGGCACCAAAGGGAAAAATCCTATCCTACACAGAAATTTAATCGGCGTTCAAAGCGGCTACTTATGAAGACAGTCCGTTCCTGAAGTGAAGGTAATCAAGATAAAAAACTTACGAACAACGCACGTTCACAAAATTCTGCAGTAGTCTAACCAAGGTTCTATGGACGAACCATCCTTGGTATGGTTTCATGAAATGGATAGGTGCCTGAAACATATCCCAAACAACAGGCACTCAGTCTCGTGAAATACCCTAAGCCAATTTTCTAAATAAACTAATAATTTAAAAAGATAACTTTCTAACTCACTCTGTATCCTCGACAGGCTACAAAATCTGTATTAATATTATTTTAATTTAACAATATTTTTATAACTTTTGCTTCTAGTTTTTCAATTTTTTACATAAACAAACCTATGTGAAACATTGTTTTTCGTAAATTAAATAAACAAAAAAAAACAGTAACTTTGGAATTCGTTAAAATATATTTGAAGAATGAATGCCTCTGGAACCCTGTTCATCCTGAGTACAAACAAAGGCACCAAAGGGAAAAATCCTATCCTACACAGAAATTTAATCGGCGTTCAAAGCGGCTACTTATGAAGACAGTCCGTTCCTGAAGTGAAGGTAATCAAGATAAAAAACTTACGAACAACGCACGTTCACAAAATTCTGCAGTAGTCTAACCCAGGTTCTATGGACGAACCATCCTTGGTATGGTTTCATGAAATGGATAGGTGCCTGAAACATATCCCAAACAACAGGCACTCAGTCTCATGAAATACCCTAAGCCAATTTTCTAAATAAATTAATAATTTAAAAAGATAACTTTCTAACTCACTCTGTATCCTCGACAGGCTACAAAATCTGTATTAATATTATTTTAATTTAACAATATTTTTATAACTTTTGCTTCTAGTTTTTCATTTTTTTACAAAAACAAACCTATGTGAAACATTGTTTTTCGTAAATTAAATAAACAAAAAGAAGCAGTAACTTTGGAATTCGTTAAAATATATGCAAATAATGAATGCCTCTGGAACCCTGTTCATCCTGAGTACAAACAAAGGCACCAAAGGGAAAAATCCTATCCTACACAGAAATTTAATCGGCGTTCAAAGCGGCTACTTATGAAGACAGTCCGTTCCTGAAGTGAAGGTAATCAAGATAAAAAACATACGAACAACGCACGTTCACAAAATTCTGCAGTAGTCTAACCCAGGTTCTATGGACGAACCATCCTTGGTATGGTTTCATGAAATGGATAGGTGCCTGAAACATATCCCAAACAACAGGCACTCAGTCTCATGAAATACCCTAAGCCAATTTTCTAAATAAACTAATAATTTAAAAAGATAACTTTCTAACTCACTCTGTATCCTCGACAGGCTACAAAATCTGTATTAATATTATTTTAATTTAACAATATTTTTATAACTTTTGCTTCTAGTTTTTCATTTTTTTACATAAACAAACCTATGTGAAACATTGTTTTTCGTAAATTAAATAAACAAAAAGAAGCAGTAACTTTGGAATTCGTTAAAATATATGCAAAGAATGAATGCCTCTGGAACCCTGTTCATCCTGAGTACAAACAAAGGCACCAAAGGGAAAAATCCTATCCTACACAGAAATTTAATCGGCGTTCAAAGCGGCTTCTTATGAAGACAGTCCGTTCCTGAAGTGAAGGTAATCAAGATAAAAAACTTACGAACAACGCACGTTCACAAAATTCTGCAGTAGTCTAACCCGGTTCTATGGACGAACCATCCTTGGTATGGTTTCATGAAATGGATAGGTGCCTGAAACATATCCCAAACAACAGGCACTCAGTCTCATGAAATACCCGAAGCCAATTTTCTAAATAAATTAATAATTTAAAAAGATAACTTTCTAACTCACTCTGTATCCTCGACAGGCTACAAAATCTTTATTAATATTATTTTAATTTAACAATATTTTTATAACTTTTGCTTCTAGTTTTTTATTTTTTTACATAAACAAACCTATGTGAAACATTGTTTTTCGTAAATTAAATAAACAAAAAAAAAACAGTAACTTTGGAATTCGTTAAAATATATTTAAAGAATGAATGCCTCTGGAACCCTGTTCATCCTGAGTACAAACAAAGGCACCTAAGGGAAAAATCCTATCCTACACAGAAATTTAATCGGCGTTCAAAGCGGCTACTTATGAAGACAGTCCGTTCCTGAAGTGAAGGTAATCAAGATAAAAAACTTACGAACAACGCACGTTCACAAAATTCTGCAGTAGTCTAACCCAGGTTCTATGGACGAACCATCCTTGGTATGGTTTCATGAAATGGATAGGTGCCTGAAACATATCCCAAACAACAGGCACTCAGTCTCATGAAATACCCTAAGCCAATTTTCTAAATAAATTAATAATTTAAAAAGATAACTTTCTAACTCACTCTGTATCCTCGACAGGCTACAAAATCTGTATTAATATTATTTTAATTTAACAATATTTTTATAACTTTTGCTTCTAGTTTTTCAATTTTTTACATAAACAAACCTATGTGAAACATTGTTTTTCGTAAATTAAATAAACAAAAAAAAACAGTAACTTTGGAATTCGTTAAAATATATTTGAAGAATGAATGCCTCTGGAACCCTGTTCATCCTGAGTACAAACAAAGGCACCAAAGGGAAAAATCCTATCCTACACAGAAATTTAATCGGCGTTCAAAGCGGCTACTTATGAAGACAGTCCGTTCCTGAAGTGAAGGTAATCAAGATAAAAAACTTACGAACAACGCACGTTCACAAAATTCTGCAGTAGTCTAACCCAGGTTCTATGGACGAACCATCCTTGGTATGGTTTCATGAAATGGATAGGTGCCTGAAACATATCCCAAACAACAGGCACTCAGTCTCATGAAATACCCTAAGCCAATTTTCTAAATAAATTAATAATTTAAAAAGATAACTTTCTAACTCACTCTGTATCCTCGACAGGCTACAAAATCTGTATTAATATTATTTTAATTTAACAATATTTTTATAACTTTTGCTTCTAGTTTTTCATTTTTTTACAAAAACAAACCTATGTGAAACATTGTTTTTCGTAAATTAAATAAACAAAAAGAAGCAGTAACTTTGGAATTCGTTAAAATATATGCAAATAATGAATGCCTCTGGAACCCTGTTCATCCTGAGTACAAACAAAGGCACCAAAGGGAAAAATCCTATCCTACACAGAAATTTAATCGGCGTTCAAAGCGGCTACTTATGAAGACAGTCCGTTCCTGAAGTGAAGGTAATCAAGATAAAAAACTTACGAACAACGCACGTTCACAAAATTCTGCAGTAGTCTAACCCGGTTCTATGGACGAACCATCCTTGGTATGGTTTCATGAAATGGATAGGTGCCTGAAACATATCCCAAACAACAGGCACTCAGTCTCATGAAATACCCTAAGCCAATTTTCTAAATAAATTAATAATTTAAAAAGATAACTTTCTAACTCACTTTGTATCCTCGACAGGCTACAAAATCTTTATTAATATTATTTTAATTTAACAATATTTTTATAACTTTTGCTTCTAGTTTTTCATTTTTTTACATAAACAAACCTATGTGAAACATTGTTTTTCGTAAATTAAATAAACAAAAAGAAGCAGTAACTTTGGAATTCGTTAAAATATATGCAAAGAATGAATGCCTCTGGAACCCTGTTCATCCTGAGTACAAACAAAGGCACCAAAGGGAAAAATCCTATCCTACACAGAAATTTAATCGGCGTTCAAAGCGGCTACTTATGAAGACAGTCCGTTCCTGAAGTGAAGGTAATCGAGATAAAAAAATTACGAACAACGCACGTTCACAAAATTCTGCAGTAGTCTAACCCAGGTTCTATGGACGAACCATGCTTGGTATGGTTTCATGAAATGGATAGGTGCCTGAAACATATCCCAAACAACAGGCACTCAGTCTCATGAAATACCCTAAGCCAATTTTCTAAATAAATTAATAATTTAGAAAGATAACTTTCTAACTCACTTTGTATCCTCGACAGGCTACAAAATCTGTATTATATTAAAAGTTCTTATGAAGACATTGTTTTTCGTAAATTAAATAAACAAAAAAAAACAGTAACTTTGGAATTCGTTAAAATATATTTAAAGAATGAATGCCTCTGGAACCCTGTTCATCCTGAGTACAAACAAAGGCACCTAAGGGAAAAATCCTATCCTACACAGAAATTTAATCGACGTTCAAAGCGGCTACTTATGAAGACAGTCCGTTCCTGAAGTGAAGGTAATCGAGATAAAAAAATTACGAACAACGCACGTTCACAAAATTCTGCAGTAGTCTAACCCAGGTTCTATGGACGAACCATGCTTGGTATGGTTTCATGAAATGGATAGGTGCCTGAAACATATCCCAAACAACAGGCACTCAGTCTCATGAAATACCCTAAGCCAATTTTCTAAATAAATTAATAATTTAGAAAGATAACTTTCTAACTCACTTTGTATCCTCGACAGGCTACAAAATCTGTATTATATTATTTTAATTTAACAATATTTTTATAACTTTTGCTTCTAGTTTTTCATTTTTTTACATAAACAAACCTATGTGAAACATTGTTTTTCGTAAATTAATTAAACAAAAAGAAGCAGTAACTTTGGAATTCGTTAAAATATATGCAAATAATGTATGCCTCTGGAACCCTGTTCATCCTGAGTACAAACAAAGGCACCAAAGGGAAAAATCCTATCCTACACAGAAATTTAATCGGCGTTCAAAGCGGCTACTTATGAAGACAGTCCGTTCCTGAAGTGAAGGTAATCAAGATAAAAAACTTACGAACAACGCACGTTCACAAAATTCTGCAGTAGTCTAACCCGGTTCTATGGACGAACCATCCTTGGTATGGTTTCATGAAATGGATAGGTGCCTGAAACATATCCCAAACAACAGGCACTCAGTCTCATGAAATACCCTAAGCCAATTTTCTAAATAAATTAATAATTTAAAAAGATAACTTTCTAACTCACTCTGTATCCTCGACAGGCTACAAAATCTTTATTAATATTATTTTAATTTAACAATATTTTTATAACTTTTGCTTCTAGTTTTTTATTTTTTTACATAAACAAACCTATGTGAAACATTGTTTTTCGTAAATTAAATAAACAAAAAAAAAACAGTAACTTTGGAATTCGTTAAAATATATTTAAAGAATGAATGCCTCTGGAACCCTGTTCATCCTGAGTACAAACAAAGGCACCTAAGGGAAAAATCCTATCCTACACAGAAATTTAATCGGCGTTCAAAGCGGCTACTTATGAAGACAGTCCGTTCCTGAAGTGAAGGTAATCGAGATAAAAAAATTACGAACAACGCACGTTCACAAAATTCTGCAGTAGTCTAACCCAGGTTCTATGGACGAACCATCCTTGGTATGGTTTCATGAAATGGATAGGTGCCTGAAACATATCCCAAACAACAGGCACTCAGTCTCATGAAATACCATAAGCCAATTTTCTAAATAAATTAATAATTTAAAAAGATAACTTTCTAACTCACTCTGTATCCTCGACAGGCTACAAAATCTGTATTAATATTATTTTAATTTAACAATATTTTTATAACTTTTGCTTCTAGTTTTTCATTTTTTTACATAAACAAACCTATGTGAAACATTGTTTTTCGTAAATTAAATAAACAAAAAGAAGCAGTAACTTTGGAATTCGGTAAAATATATGCAAATAATGAATGCCTCTGGAACCCTGTTCATCCTGAGTACAAACAAAGGCACCAAAGGGAAAAATCCTATCCTACACAGAAATTTAATCGGCGTTCAAAGCGGCTTCTTATGAAGACAGTCCGTTCCTGAAGTGAAGGTAATCAAGATAAAAAACTTACGAACAACGCACGTTCACAAAATTCTGCAGTAGTCTAACCCGGTTCTATGGACGAACCATCCTTGGTATGGTTTCATGAAATGGATAGGTGCCTGAAACATATCCCAAACAACAGGCACTCAGTCTCATGAAATACCCTAAGCCAATTTTCTAAATAAATTAATAATTTAAAAAGATAACTTTCTAACTCACTCTGTATCCTCGACAGGCTACAAAATCTTTATTAATATTATTTTAATTTAACAATATTTTTATAACTTTTGCTTCTAGTTTTTTATTTTTTTACATAAACAAACCTATGTGAAACATTATTTTTCGTAAATTAAATAAACAAAAAAAAAACAGTAACTTTGGAATTCGTTAAAATATATTTAAAGAATGAATGCCTCTGGAACCCTGTTCATCCTGAGTACAAACAAAGGCACCTAAGGGAAAAATCCTATCCTACACAGAAATTTAATCGGCGTTCAAAGCGGCTACTTATGAAGACAGTCCGTTCCTGAAGTGAAGGTAATCAAGATAAAAAACTTACGAACAACGCACGTTCACAAAATTCTGCAGTAGTCTAACCCGGTTCTATGGACGAACCATCCTTGGTATGGTTTCATGAAATGGATAGGTGCCTGAAACATATCCCAAACAACAGGCACTCAGTCTCATGAAATACCCTAAGCCAATTTTCTAAATAAATTAATAATTTAAAAAGATAACTTTCTAACTCACTCTGTATCCTCGACAGGCTACAAAATCTGTATTAATATTATTTTAATTTAACAATATTTTTATAACTTTTGCTTCTAGTTTTTCATTTTTTTACATAAACAAACCTATGTGAAACATTGTTTTTCGTAAATTAAATAAACAAAAAAAAACAGTAACTTTGGAATTCGTTAAAATATATTTAAAGAATGAATGCCTCTGGAACCCTGTTCATCCTGAGTACAAACAAAGGCACCAAAGGGAAAAATCCTATCCTACACAGAAATTTAATCAGCGTTCAAAGCGGCTACTTATGAAGACAGTCCGTTCCTGAAGTGAAGGTAATCAAGATAAAAAACTTACGAACAACGCACGTTCACAAAATTCTGCAGTAGTCTAACCCAGGTTCTATGGACGAACCATCCTTGGTATGGTTTCATAAAATGGATAGGTGCCTGAAACATATCCCAAACAACAGGGACTCAGTCTCATGAAATACCCTAAGCCAATTTTCTAAATAAATTAATAATTTAAAAAGATAACTTTCTAACTCACTCTGTATCCTCGACAGGCTACAAAATCTGTATTAATATTATTTTAATTTAACAATATTTTTATAACTTTTGCTTCTAGTTTTTCATTTTTTTACAAAAACAAACCTATGTGAAACATTGTTTTTCGTAAATTAAATAAACAAAAAAAAAACAGTAACTTTGGAATTCGTTAAAATATATGCAAAGAATGAATGCCTCTGGAACCCTGTTCATCCTGAGTACAAACAAAGGCACCAAAGGGAAAAATCCTATCCTACACAGAAATTTAATCGGCGTTCAAAGCGGCTACTTATGAAGACAGTCCGTTCCTGAAGTGAAGGTAATCAAGATAAAAAACTTACGAACAACGCACGTTCACAAAATTCTGCAGTAGTCTAACCCAGGTTCTATGGACGAACCATCCTTGGTATGGTTTCATGAAATGGATAGGTGCCTGAAACATATCCCAAACAACAGGCACTCAGTCTCATGAAATACCCTAAGCCAATTTTCTAAATAAATTAATAATTTAAAAAGATAACTTTCTAACTCACTCTGTATCCTCGACAGGCTACAAAATCTGTATTAATATTATTTTAATTTAACAATATTTTTATAACTTTTGCTTCTAGTTTTTCATTTTTTTACATAAACAAACCTATGTGAAACATTGTTTTTCGTAAATTAAATAAACAAAAAGAAGCAGTAACTTTGGAATTCGTTAAAATATATGCAAATAATGAATGCCTCTGGAACCCTGTTCATCCTGAGTACAAACAAAGGCACCAAAGGGAAAAATCCTATCCTACACAGAAATTTAATCGGCGTTCAAAGCGGCTTCTTATGAAGACAGTCCGTTCCTGAAGTGAAGGTAATCAAGATAAAAAACTTACGAACAACGCACGTTCACAAAATTCTGCAGTAGTCTAACCCGGTTCTATGGACGAACCATCCTTGGTATGGTTTCATGAAATGGATAGGTGCCTGAAACATATCCCAAACAACAGGCACTCAGTCTCATGAAATACCCTAAGCCAATTTTCTAAATAAATTAATAATTTAAAAAGATAACTTTCTAACTCACTCTGTATCCTCGACAGGCTACAAAATCTTTATTAATATTATTTTAATTTAACAATATTTTTATAACTTTTGCTTCTAGTTTTTTATTTTTTTACATAAACAAACCTATGTGAAACATTATTTTTCGTAAATTAAATAAACAAAAAAAAAAAACAGTAACTTTGGAATTCGTTAAAATATATTTAAAGAATGAATGCCTCTGGAACCCTGTTCATCCTGAGTACAAACAAAGGCACCTAAGGGAAAAATCCTATCCTACACAGAAATTTAATCGGCGTTCAAAGCGGCTACTTATGAAGACAGTCCGTTCCTGAAGTGAAGGTAATCAAGATAAAAAACTTACGAACAACGCACGTTCACAAAATTCTGCAGTAGTCTAACCCGGTTCTATGGACGAACCATCCTTGGTATGGTTTCATGAAATGGATAGGTGCCTGAAACATATCCCAAACAACAGGCACTCAGTCTCATGAAATACCCTAAGCCAATTTTCTAAATAAATTAATAATTTAAAAAGATAACTTTCTAACTCACTCTGTATCCTCGACAGGCTACAAAATCTGTATTAATATTATTTTAATTTAACAATATTTTTATAACTTTTGCTTCTAGTTTTTCATTTTTTTACATAAACAAACCTATGTGAAACATTGTTTTTCGTAAATTAAATAAACAAAAAAAAACAGTAACTTTGGAATTCGTTAAAATATATTTAAAGAATGAATGCCTCTGGAACCCTGTTCATCCTGAGTACAAACAAAGGCACCAAAGGGAAAAATCCTATCCTACACAGAAATTTAATCGGCGTTCAAAGCGGCTACTTATGAAGACAGTCCGTTCCTGAAGTGAAGGTAATCAAGATAAAAAACTTACGAACAACGCACGTTCACAAAATTCTGCAGTAGTCTAACCCAGGTTCTATGGACGAACCATCCTTGGTATGGTTTCATAAAATGGATAGGTGCCTGAAACATATCCCAAACAACAGGGACTCAGTCTCATGAAATACCCTAAGCCAATTTTCTAAATAAATTAATAATTTAAAAAGATAACTTTCTAACTCACTCTGTATCCTCGACAGGCTACAAAATCTGTATTAATATTATTTTAATTTAACAATATTTTTATAACTTTTGCTTCTAGTTTTTCATTTTTTTACAAAAACAAACCTATGTGAAACATTGTTTTTCGTAAATTAAATAAACAAAAAGAAGCAGTAACTTTGGAATTCGTTAAAATATATGCAAATAATGAATGCCTCTGGAACCCTGTTCATCCTGAGTACAAACAAAGGCACCAAAGGGAAAAATCCTATCCTACACAGAAATTTAATCGGCGTTCAAAGCGGCTACTTATGAAGACAGTCCGTTCCTGAAGTGAAGGTAATCAAGATAAAAAACTTACGAACAACGCACGTTCACAAAATTCTGCAGTAGTCTAACCAAGGTTCTATGGACGAACCATCCTTGGTATGGTTTCATGAAATGGATAGGTGCCTGAAACATATCCCAAACAACAGGCACTCAGTCTCATGAAATACCCTAAGCCAATTTTCTAAATAAATTAATAATTTAAAAAGATAACTTTCTAACTCACTCTGTATCCTCGACAGGCTACAAAATCTTTATTAATATTATTTTAATTTAACAATATTTTTATAACTTTTGCTTCTAGTTTTTCATTTTTTTACATAAACAAACCTATGTGAAACATTGTTTTTCGTAAATTAAATAAACAAAAAAAAAACAGTAACTTTGGAATTCGTTAAAATATATTTAAAGAATGAATGCCTCTGGAACCCTGTTCATCCTGAGTACAAACAAAGGCACCAAAGGGAAAAATCCTATCCTACACAGAAATTTAATCGGCGTTCAAAGCGGCTACTTATGAAGACAGTCCGTTCCTGAAGTGAAGGTAATCAAGATAAAAAACTTACGAACAACGCACGTTCACAAAATTCTGCAGTAGTCTAATCCGGTTCTATGGACGAACCATCCTTGGTATGGTTTCATGAAATGGATAGGTGCCTGAAACATATCCCAAACAACAGGCACTCAGTCTCATGAAATACCCTAAGCCAATTTTCTAAATAAATTAATAATTTAAAAAGATAACTTTCTAACTCACTCTGTATCCTCGACAGGCTACAAAATCTGTATTAATATTATTTTAATTTAACAATATTTTTATAACTTTTGCTTCTAGTTTTTCATTTTTTTACATAAACAAACCTATGTGAAACATTGTTTTTCGTAAATTAAATAAACAAAAAGAAGCAGTAACTTTGGAATTCGTTGAAATATATGCAAAGAATGAATGCCTCTGGAACCCTGTTCATCCTGAGTACAAACAAAGGCACCTAAGGGAAAAATCCTATCCTACACAGAAAATTAATCGGCGTTCAAAGCGGCTACTTATGAAGACAGTCCGTTCCTGAAGTGAAGGTAATCAAGATAAAAAACTTACGAACAACGCACGTTCACAAAATTCTGCAGTAGTCTAACCCAGGTTCTATGGACGAACCATCCTTGGTATGGTTTCATAAAATGGATAGGTGCCTGAAACATATCCCAAACAACAGGGACTCAGTCTCATGAAATACCCTAAGCCAATTTTCTAAATAAATTAATAATTTAAAAAGATAACTTTCTAACTCACTCTGTATCCTCGACAGGCTACAAAATCTGTATTGATATTATTTTAATTTAACAATATTTTTATAACTTTTGCTTCTAGTTTTTCATTTTTTTACATAAACAAACCTATGTGAAACATTGTTTTTCGTAAATTAAATAAACAAAAAGAAGCAGTAACTTTGGAATTCGTTAAAATATATGCAAATAATGAATGCCTCTGGAACCTTGTTCATCCTGAGTACAAACAAAGGCACCAAAGGGAAAAATCCTATCCTACACAGAAATTTAATCGGCGTTCAAAGCGGCTTCTTATGAAGACAGTCCGTTCCTGAAGTGAAGGTAATCAAGATAAAAAACTTACGAACAACGCACGTTCACAAAATTCTGCAGTAGTCTAACCCGGTTCTATGGACGAACCATCCTTGGTATGGTTTCATGAAATGGATAGGTGCCTGAAACATATCCCAAACAACAGGCACTCAGTCTCATGAAATACCCTAAGCCAATTTTCTAAATAAATTAATAATTTAAAAAGATAACTTTCTAACTCACTCTGTATCCTCGACAGGCTACAAAATCTTTATTTATATTATTTTAATTTAACAATATTTTTATAACTTTTGCTTCTAGTTTTTTATTTTTTTACATAAACAAACCTATGTGAAACATTGTTTTTCGTAAATTAAATAAACAAAAAAAAAACAGTAACTTTGGAATTCGTTAAAATATATTTAAAGAATGAATGCCTCTGGAACCCTGTTCATCCTGAGTACAAACAAAGGCACCTAAGGGAAAAATCCTATCCTACACAGAAATTTAATCGGCGTTCAAAGCGGCTACTTATGAAGACAGTCCGTTCCTGAAGTGAAGGTAATCAAGATAAAAAACTTACGAACAACGCACGTTCACAAAATTCTGCAGTAGTCTAACCCAGGTTCTATGGACGAACCATCCTTGGTATGGTTTCATAAAATGGATAGGTGCCTGAAACATATCCCAAACAACAGGGACTCAGTCTCATGAAATACCCTAAGCCAATTTTCTAAATAAATTAATAATTTAAAAAGATAACTTTCTAACTCACTCTGTATCCTCGACAGGCTACAAAATCTGTATTAATATTATTTTAATTTAACAATATTTTTATAACTTTTGCTTCTAGTTTTTCAATTTTTTACATAAACAAACCTATGTGAAACATTGTTTTTCGTAAATTAAATAAACAAAAAAAACAGTAACTTTGGAATTCGTTAAAATATATTTAAAGAATGAATGCCTCTGGAACCCTGTTCATCCTGAGTACAAACAAAGGCACCAAAGGGAAAAATCCTATCCTACACAGAAATTTAATCGGCGTTCAAAGCGGCTACTTATGAAGACAGTCCGTTCCTGAAGTGAAGGTAATCAAGATAAAAAACTTACGAACAACGCACGTTCACAAAATTCTGTAGTAGTCTAACCCGGTTCTATGGACGAACCATCCTTGGTATGGTTTCATGAAATGGATAGGTGCCTGAAACATATCCCAAACAACAGGCACTCAGTCTTATGAAATACCCTAAGCCAATTTTCTAAATAAATTAATAATTTAAAAAGATAACTTTCTAACTCACTCTGTATCCTCGACAGGCTACAAAATCTGTATTAATATTATTTTAATTTAACAATATTTTTATAACTTTTGCTTCTAGTTTTTCATTTTTTTACATAAACAAACCTATGTGAAACATTGTTTTTCGTAAATTAAATAAACAAAAAGAAGCAGTAACTTTGGAATTCGTTAAAATATATGCAAATAATGAATGCCTCTGGAACCCTGTTCATCCTGAGTACAAACAAAGGCACCAAAGGGAAAAATCCTATCCTACACAGAAATTTAATCGGCGTTCAAAGCGGCTACTTATGAAGACAGTCCGTTCCTGAAGTGAAGGTAATCAAGATAAAAAACTTACGAACAACGCACGTTCACAAAATTCTGCAGTAGTCTAACCCAGGTTCTATGGACGAACCATCCTTGGTATGGTTTCATAAAATGGATAGGTGCCTGAAACATATCCCAAACAACAGGGACTCAGTCTCATGAAATACCCTAAGCCAATTTTCTAAATAAATTAATAATTTAAAAAGATAACTTTCTAACTCACTCTGTATCCTCGACAGGCTACAAAATCTGTATTAATATTATTTTAATTTAACAATATTTTTATAACTTTTGCTTCTAGTTTTTCATTTTTTTACAAAAACAAACCTATGTGAAACATTGTTTTTCGTAAATTAAATAAACAAAAAGAAGCAGTAACTTTGGAATTCGTTAAAATATATGCAAATAATGAATGCCTCTGGAACCCTGTTCATCCTGAGTACAAACAAAGGCACCAAAGGGAAAAATCCTATCCTACACAGAAATTTAATCGGCGTTCAAAGCGGCTACTTATGAAGACAGTCCGTTCCTGAAGTGAAGGTAATCAAGATAAAAAACTTACGAACAACGCACGTTCACAAAATTCTGCAGTAGTCTAACCCGGTTCTATGGACGAACCATCCTTGGTATGGTTTCATGAAATGGATAGGTGCCTGAAACATATCCCAAACAACAGGCACTCAGTCTCATGAAATACCCTAAGCCAATTTTCTAAATAAATTAATAATTTAAAAAGATAACTTTCTAACTCACTCTGTATCCTCGACAGGCTACAAAATCTGTATTAATATTATTTTAATTTAACAATATTTTTATAACTTTTGCTTCTAGTTTTTCATTTTTTTACATAAACAAACCTATGTGAAACATTGTTTTTCGTAAATTAAATAAACAAAAAGAAGCAGTAACTTTGGAATTCGTTAAAATATATGCAAATAATGAATGCCTCTGGAACCCTGTTCATCCTGAGTACAAACAAAGGCACCAAAGGGAAAAATCCTATCCTACACAGAAATTTAATCGGCGTTCAAAGCGGCTACTTATGAAGACAGTCCGTTCCTGAAGTGAAGGTAATCAAGATAAAAAACTTACGAACAACGCACGTTCACAAAATTCTGCAGTAGTCTAACCCGGTTCTATGGACGAACCATCCTTGGTATGGTTTCATGAAATGGATAGGTGCCTGAAACATATCCCAAACAACAGGCACTCAGTCTCATGAAATACCCTAAGCCAATTTTCTAAATAAATTAATAATTTAAAAAGATAACTTTCTAACTCACTCTGTATCCTCGACAGGCTACAAAATCTTTATTAATATTATTTTAATTTAACAATATTTTTATAACTTTTGCTTCTAGTTTTTCATTTTTTTACATAAACAAACCTATGTGAAACATTGTTTTTCGTAAATTAAATAAACAAAAAAAAACAGTAACTTTGGAATTCGTTAAAATATATTTAAAGAATGAATGCCTCTGGAACCCTGTTCATCCTGAGTACAAACAAAGGCACCTAAGGGAAAAATCCTATCCTACACAGAAATTTAATCGGCGTTCAAAGCGGCTACTTATGAAGACAGTCCGTTCCTGAAGTGAAGGTAATCAAGATAAAAAACTTACGAACAACGCACGTTCACAAAATTCTGCAGTAGTCTAACCCAGGTTCTATGGACGAACCATCCTTGGTATGGTTTCATAAAATGGATAGGTGCCTGAAACATATCCCAAACAACAGGCACTCAGTCTCATGAAATACCCTAAGCCAATTTTCTAAATAAATTAATAATTTAAAAAGATAACTTTCTAACTCACTCTGTATCCTCGACAGGCTACAAAATCTGTATTAATATTATTTTAATTTAACAATATTTTTATAACTTTTGCTTCTAGTTTTTCATTTTTTTACATAAACAAACCTATGTGAAACATTGTTTTTCGTAAATTAAATAAACAAAAAGAAGCAGTAACTTTGGAATTCGTTAAAATATATGCAAATAATGAATGCCTCTGGAACCCTGTTCATCCTGAGTACAAACAAAGGCACCAAAGGGAAAAATCCTATCCTACACAGAAATTTAATCGGCGTTCAAAGCGGCTTCTTATGAAGACAGTCCGTTCCTGAAGTGAAGGTAATCAAGATAAAAAACTTACGAACAACGCACGTTCACAAAATTCTGCAGTAGTCTAACCAAGGTTCTATGGACGAACCATCCTTGGTATGGTTTCATGAAATGGATAGGTGCCTGAAACATATCCCAAACAACAGGCACTCAGTCTCATGAAATACCCTAAGCCAATTTTCTAAATAAACTAATAATTTAAAAAGATAACTTTCTAACTCACTCTGTATCCTCGACAGGCTACAAAATCTGTATTAATATTATTTTAATTTAACAATATTTTTATAACTTTTGCTTCTAGTTTTTCAATTTTTTACATAAACAAACCTATGTGAAACATTGTTTTTCGTAAATTAAATAAACAAAAAAAAACAGTAACTTTGGAATTCGTTAAAATATATTTAAAGAATGAATGCCTTTGGAACCCTGTTCATCCTGAGTACAAACAAAGGCACCAAAGGGAAAAATCCTATCCTACACAGAAATTTAATCGGCGTTCAAAGCGGCTACTTATGAAGACAGTCCGTTCCTGAAGTGAAGGTAATCAAGATAAAAAACTTACGAACAACGCACGTTCACAAAATTCTGCAGTAGTCTAACCCGGTTCTATGGACGAACCATCCTTGGTATGGTTTCATGAAATGGATAGGTGCCTGAAACATATCCCAAACAACAGGCACTCAGTCTCATGAAATACCCTAAGCCAATTTTCTAAATAAATTAATAATTTAAAAAGATAACTTTCTAACTCACTCTGTATCCTCGACAGGCTACAAAATCTTTATTTATATTATTTTAATTTAACAATATTTTTATAACTTTTGCTTCTAGTTTTTTATTTTTTTACATAAACAAACCTATGTGAAACATTGTTTTTCGTAAATTAAATAAACAAAAAGAAGCAGTAACTTTGGAATTCGTTAAAATATATGCAAAGAATGAATGCCTCTGGAACCCTGTTCATCCTGAGTACAAACAAAGGCACCAAAGGGAAAAATCCTATCCTACACAGAAATTTAATCGGCGTTCAAAGCGGCTTCTTATGAAGACAGTCCGTTCCTGAAGTGAAGGTAATCAAGATAAAAAACTTACGAACAACGCACGTTCACAAAATTCTGCAGTAGTCTAACCCGGTTCTATGGACGAACCATCCTTGGTATGGTTTCATGAAATGGATAGGTGCCTGAAACATATCCCAAACAACAGGCACTCAGTCTCATGAAATACCCTAAGCCAATTTTCTAAATAAATTAATAATTTAAAAAGATAACTTTCTAACTCACTCTGTATCCTCGACAGGCTACAAAATCTGTATTAATATTATTTTAATTTAACAATATTTTTATAACTTTTGCTTCTAGTTTTTTATTTTTTTACATAAACAAACCTATGTGAAACATTGTTTTTCGTTAATTAAATAAACAAAAAGAAGCAGTAACTTTGGAATTCGTTAAAATATATTTAAAGAATGAATGCCTCTGGAACCCTGTTCATCCTGAGTACAAACAAAGGCACCTAAGGGAAAAATCCTATCCTACACAGAAATTTAATCGGCGTTCAAAGCGGCTACTTATGAAGACAGTCCGTTCCTGAAGTGAAGGTAATCAAGATAAAAAACTTACGAACAACGCACGTTCACAAAATTCTGCAGTAGTCTAACCAAGGTTCTATGGACGAACCATCCTTGGTATGGTTTCATGAAATGGATAGGTGCCTGAAACATATCCCAAACAACAGGCACTCAGTCTCATGAAATACCCTAAGCCAATTTTCTAAATAAACTAATAATTTAAAAAGATAACTTTCTAACTCACTCTGTATCCTCGACAGGCTACAAAATCTGTATTAATATTATTTTAATTTAACAATATTTTTATAACTTTTGCTTCTAGTTTTTCAATTTTTTACATAAACAAACCTATGTGAAACATTGTTTTTCGTAAATTAAATAAACAAAAAAAAACAGTAACTTTGGAATTCGTTAAAATATATTTGAAGAATGAATGCCTCTGGAACCCTGTTCATCCTGAGTACAAACAAAGGCACCAAAGGGAAAAATCCTATCCTACACAGAAATTTAATCGGCGTTCAAAGCGGCTACTTATGAAGACAGTCCGTTCCTGAAGTGAAGGTAATCAAGATAAAAAACTTACGAACAACGCACGTTCACAAAATTCTGCAGTAGTCTAACCCGGTTCTATGGACGAACCATCCTTGGTATGGTTTCATGAAATGGATAGGTGCCTGAAACATATCCCAAACAACAGGCACTCAGTCTCATGAAATACCCTAAGCCAATTTTCTAAATAAATTAATAATTTAAAAAGATAACTTTCTAACTCACTCTGTATCCTCGACAGGCTACAAAATCTTTATTAATATTATTTTAATTTAACAATATTTTTATAACTTTTGCTTCTAGTTTTTTATTTTTTTACATAAACAAACCTATGTGAAACATTGTTTTTCGTAAATTAAATAAACAAAAAGAAGCAGTAACTTTGGAATTCGTTAAAATATATGCAAAGAATGAATGCCTCTGGAACCCTGTTCATCCTGAGTACAAACAAAGGCACCAAAGGGAAAAATCCTATCCTACACAGAAATTTAATCGGCGTTCAAAGCGGCTTCTTATGAAGACAGTCCGTTCCTGAAGTGAAGGTAATCAAGATAAAAAACTTACGAACAACGCACGTTCACAAAATTCTGCAGTAGTCTAACCCGGTTCTATGGACGAACCATCCTTGGTATGGTTTCATGAAATGGATAGGTGCCTGAAACATATCCCAAACAACAGGCACTCAGTCTCATGAAATACCCTAAGCCAATTTTCTAAATAAATTAATAATTTAAAAAGATAACTTTCTAACTCACTCTGTATCCTCGACAGGCTACAAAATCTTTATTAATATTATTTTAATTTAACAATATTTTTATAACTTTTGCTTCTAGTTTTTTATTTTTTTACATAAACAAACCTATGTGAAACATTGTTTTTCGTTAATTAAATAAACAAAAAAAAACAGTAACTTTGGAATTCGTTAAAATATATTTAAAGAATGAATGCCTCTGGAACCCTGTTCATCCTGAGTACAAACAAAGGCACCTAAGGGAAAAATCCTATCCTACACAGAAATTTGATCGGCGTTCAAAGCGGCTACTTATGAAGACAGTCCGTTCCTGAAGTGAAGGTAATCAAGATAAAAAACTTACGAACAACGCACGTTCACAAAATTCTGCAGTAGTCTAACCCGGTTCTATGGACGAACCATCCTTGGTATGGTTTCATGAAATGGATAGGTGCCTGAAACATATCCCAAACAACAGGCACTCAGTCTCATGAAATACCCTAAGCCAATTTTCTAAATAAATTAATAATTTAAAAAGATAACTTTCTAACTCACTCTGTATCCTCGACAGGCTACAAAATCTTTATTAATATTATTTTAATTTAACAATATTTTTATAACTTTTGCTTCTAGTTTTTTATTTTTTTACATAAACAAACCTATGTGAAACATTGTTTTTCGTAAATTAAATAAACAAAAAAAAAACAGTAACTTTGGAATTCGTTAAAATATATTTAAAGAATGAATGCCTCTGGAACCCTGTTCATCCTGAGTACAAACAAAGGCACCAAAGGGAAAAATCCTATCCTACACAGAAATTTAATCGGCGTTCAAAGCGGCTACTTATGAAGACAGTCCGTTCCTGAAGTGAAGGTAATCAAGATAAAAAACTTACGAACAACGCACGTTCACAAAATTCTGCAGTAGTCTAACCCGGTTCTATGGACGAACCATCCTTGGTATGGTTTCATGAAATGGATAGGTGCCTGAAACATATCCCAAACAACAGGCACTCAGTCTCATGAAATACCCTAAGCCAATTTTCTAAATAAATTAATAATTTAAAAAGATAACTTTCTAACTCACTCTGTATCCTCGACAGGCTACAAAATCTTTATTAATATTATTTTAATTTAACAATATTTTTATAACTTTTGCTTCTAGTTTTTCATTTTTTTACATAAACAAACCTATGTGAAACATTGTTTTTCGTAAATTAAATAAACAAAAAAAAAACAGTAACTTTGGAATTCGTTAAAATATATTTAAAGAATGAATGCCTCTGGAACCCTGTTCATCCTGAGTACAAACAAAGGCACCAAAGGGAAAAATCCTATCCTACACAGAAATTTAATCGGCGTTCAAAGCGGCTACTTATGAAGACAGTCCGTTCCTGAAGTGAAGGTAATCAAGATAAAAAACTTACGAACAACGCACGTTCACAAAATTCTGCAGTAGTCTAATCCGGTTCTATGGACGAACCATCCTTGGTATGGTTTCATGAAATGGATAGGTGCCTGAAACATATCCCAAACAACAGGCACTCAGTCTCATGAAATACCCTAAGCCAATTTTCTTAATAAATTAATAATTTAAAAAGATAACTTTCTAACTCACTCTGTATCCTCGACAGGCTACAAAATCTGTATTAATATTATTTTAATTTAACAATATTTTTATAACTTTTGCTTCTAGTTTTTCAATTTTTTACATAAACAAACCTATGTGAAACATTGTTTTTCGTAAATTAAATAAACAAAAAGAAGCAGTAACTTTGGAATTCGTTAAAATATATGCAAAGAATGAATGCCTCAGGAACCCTGTTCATCCTGAGTACAAACAAAGGCACCCAAGGGAAAAATCCTATCCTACACAGAAATTTAATCGGCGTTCAAAGCGGCTACTTATGAAGACAGTCCGTTCCTGAAGTGAAGGTAATCAAGATAAAAAACTTACGAACAACGCACGTTCACAAAATTCTGCAGTAGTCTAACCCAGGTTCTATGGACGAACCATCCTTGGTATGGTTTCATAAAATGGATAGGTGCCTGAAACATATCCCAAACAACAGGGACTCAGTCTCATGAAATACCCTAAGCCAATTTTCTAAATAAATTAATAATTTAAAAAGATAACTTTCTAACTCACTCTGTATCCTCGACAGGCTACAAAATCTGTATTAATATTATTTTAATTTAACAATATTTTTATAACTTTTGCTTCTAGTTTTTCAATTTTTTACATAAACAAACCTATGTGAAACATTTATTTTCGTAAATTAAATAAACAAAAAGAAGCAGTAACTTTGGAATTCGTTAAAATATATGCAAAGAATGAATGCCTCAGGAACCCTGTTCATCCTGAGTACAAACAAAGGCACCAAAGGGAAAAATCCTATCCTACACAGAAATTTAATCGGCGTTCAAAGCGGCTACTTATGAAGACAGTCCGTTCCTGAAGTGAAGGTAATCAAGATAAAAAACTTACGAACAACGCACGTTCACAAAATTCTGCAGTAGTCTAACCCAGGTTCTATGGACGAACCATCCTTGGTATGGTTTCATAAAATGGATAGGTGCCTGAAACATATCCCAAACAACAGGGACTCAGTCTCATGAAATACCCTAAGCCAATTTTCTAAATAAATTAATAATTTAAAAAGATAACTTTCTAACTCACTCTGTATCCTCGACAGGCTACAAAATCTGTATTAATATTATTTTAATTTAACAATATTTTTATAACTTTTGCTTCTAGTTTTTCAATTTTTTACATAAACAAACCTATGTGAAACATTGTTTTTCGTAAATTAAATAAACAAAAAGAAGCAGTAACTTTGGAATTCGTTAAAATATATGCAAAGAATGAATGCCTCAGGAACCCTGTTCATCCTGATTACAAACAAAGGCACCAAAGGGAAAAATCCTATCCTACACAGAAATTTAATCGGCGTTCAAAGCGACTACTTATGAAGACAGTCCGTTCCTGAAGTGAAGGTAATCAAGATAAAAAACTTACGAACAACGCACGTTCACAAAATTCTGCAGTAGTCTAACCCAGGTTCTATGGACGAACCATCCTTGGTATGGTTTCATGAAATGGATAGGTGCCTGAAACATATCCCAAACAACAGGCACTCAGTCTCATGAAATACCCTAAGCCAATTTTCTAAATAAATTAATAATTTAAAAAGATAACTTTCTAACTCACTCTGTATCCTCGACAGGCTACAAAATCTTTATTAATATTATTTTAATTTAACAATATTTTTATAACTTTTGCTTCTAGTTTTTTATTTTTTTACATAAACAAACCTATGTGAAACATTGTTTTTCGTTAATTAAATAAACAAAAAAAAACAGTAACTTTGGAATTCGTTAAAATATATTTAAAGAATGAATGCCTCTGGAACCCTGTTCATCCTGAGTACAAACAAAGGCACCTAAGGGAAAAATCCTATCCTACACAGAAATTTGATCGGCGTTCAAAGCGGCTACTTATGAAGACAGTCCGTTCCTGAAGTGAAGGTAATCAAGATAAAAAACTTACGAACAACGCACGTTCACAAAATTCTGCAGTAGTCTAACCCGGTTCTATGGACGAACCATCCTTGGTATGGTTTCATGAAATGGATAGGTGCCTGAAACATATCCCAAACAACAGGCACTCAGTCTCATGAAATACCCTAAGCCAATTTTCTAAATAAATTAATAATTTAAAAAGATAACTTTCTAACTCACTCTGTATCCTCGACAGGCTACAAAATCTTTATTAATATTATTTTAATTTAACAATATTTTTATAACTTTTGCTTCTAGTTTTTTATTTTTTTACATAAACAAACCTATGTGAAACATTGTTTTTCGTAAATTAAATAAACAAAAAAAAAACAGTAACTTTGGAATTCGTTAAAATATATTTAAAGAATGAATGCCTCTGGAACCCTGTTCATCCTGAGTACAAACAAAGGCACCAAAGGGAAAAATCCTATCCTACACAGAAATTTAATCGGCGTTCAAAGCGGCTACTTATGAAGACAGTCCGTTCCTGAAGTGAAGGTAATCAAGATAAAAAACTTACGAACAACGCACGTTCACAAAATTCTGCAGTAGTCTAACCCGGTTCTATGGACGAACCATCCTTGGTATGGTTTCATGAAATGGATAGGTGCCTGAAACATATCCCAAACAACAGGCACTCAGTCTCATGAAATACCCTAAGCCAATTTTCTAAATAAATTAATAATTTAAAAAGATAACTTTCTAACTCACTCTGTATCCTCGACAGGCTACAAAATCTTTATTAATATTATTTTAATTTAACAATATTTTTATAACTTTTGCTTCTAGTTTTTCATTTTTTTACATAAACAAACCTATGTGAAACATTGTTTTTCGTAAATTAAATAAACAAAAAAAAAACAGTAACTTTGGAATTCGTTAAAATATATTTAAAGAATGAATGCCTCTGGAACCCTGTTCATCCTGAGTACAAACAAAGGCACCAAAGGGAAAAATCCTATCCTACACAGAAATTTAATCGGCGTTCAAAGCGGCTACTTATGAAGACAGTCCGTTCCTGAAGTGAAGGTAATCAAGATAAAAAACTTACGAACAACGCACGTTCACAAAATTCTGCAGTAGTCTAATCCGGTTCTATGGACGAACCATCCTTGGTATGGTTTCATGAAATGGATAGGTGCCTGAAACATATCCCAAACAACAGGCACTCAGTCTCATGAAATACCCTAAGCCAATTTTCTTAATAAATTAATAATTTAAAAAGATAACTTTCTAACTCACTCTGTATCCTCGACAGGCTACAAAATCTGTATTAATATTATTTTAATTTAACAATATTTTTATAACTTTTGCTTCTAGTTTTTCAATTTTTTACATAAACAAACCTATGTGAAACATTGTTTTTCGTAAATTAAATAAACAAAAAGAAGCAGTAACTTTGGAATTCGTTAAAATATATGCAAAGAATGAATGCCTCAGGAACCCTGTTCATCCTGAGTACAAACAAAGGCACCCAAGGGAAAAATCCTATCCTACACAGAAATTTAATCGGCGTTCAAAGCGGCTACTTATGAAGACAGTCCGTTCCTGAAGTGAAGGTAATCAAGATAAAAAACTTACGAACAACGCACGTTCACAAAATTCTGCAGTAGTCTAACCCAGGTTCTATGGACGAACCATCCTTGGTATGGTTTCATAAAATGGATAGGTGCCTGAAACATATCCCAAACAACAGGGACTCAGTCTCATGAAATACCCTAAGCCAATTTTCTAAATAAATTAATAATTTAAAAAGATAACTTTCTAACTCACTCTGTATCCTCGACAGGCTACAAAATCTGTATTAATATTATTTTAATTTAACAATATTTTTATAACTTTTGCTTCTAGTTTTTCAATTTTTTACATAAACAAACCTATGTGAAACATTTATTTTCGTAAATTAAATAAACAAAAAGAAGCAGTAACTTTGGAATTCGTTAAAATATATGCAAAGAATGAATGCCTCAGGAACCCTGTTCATCCTGAGTACAAACAAAGGCACCAAAGGGAAAAATCCTATCCTACACAGAAATTTAATCGGCGTTCAAAGCGGCTACTTATGAAGACAGTCCGTTCCTGAAGTGAAGGTAATCAAGATAAAAAACTTACGAACAACGCACGTTCACAAAATTCTGCAGTAGTCTAACCCAGGTTCTATGGACGAACCATCCTTGGTATGGTTTCATAAAATGGATAGGTGCCTGAAACATATCCCAAACAACAGGGACTCAGTCTCATGAAATACCCTAAGCCAATTTTCTAAATAAATTAATAATTTAAAAAGATAACTTTCTAACTCACTCTGTATCCTCGACAGGCTACAAAATCTGTATTAATATTATTTTAATTTAACAATATTTTTATAACTTTTGCTTCTAGTTTTTCAATTTTTTACATAAACAAACCTATGTGAAACATTGTTTTTCGTAAATTAAATAAACAAAAAGAAGCAGTAACTTTGGAATTCGTTAAAATATATGCAAAGAATGAATGCCTCAGGAACCCTGTTCATCCTGATTACAAACAAAGGCACCAAAGGGAAAAATCCTATCCTACACAGAAATTTAATCGGCGTTCAAAGCGACTACTTATGAAGACAGTCCGTTCCTGAAGTGAAGGTAATCAAGATAAAAAACTTACGAACAACGCACGTTCACAAAATTCTGCAGTAGTCTAACCCAGGTTCTATGGACGAACCATCCTTGGTATGGTTTCATGAAATGGATAGGTGCCTGAAACATATCCCAAACAACAGGCACTCAGTCTCATGAAATACCCTAAGCCAATTTTCTAAATAAATTAATAATTTAAAAAGATAACTTTCTAACTCACTCTGTATCCTCGACAGGCTACAAAATCTGTATTAATATTATTTTAATTTAACAATATTTTTATAACTTTTGCTTCTAGTTTTTCATTTTTTTACATAAACAAACCTATGTGAAACATTGTTTTTCGTAAATTAAATAAACAAAAAGAAGCAGTAACTTTGGAATTCGTTAAAATATATGCAAAGAATGAATGCCTCTGGAACCCTGTTCATCCTGAGTACAAACAAAGGCACCAAAGGGAAAAATCCTATCCTACACAGAAATTTAATCGGCGTTCAAAGCGGCTACTTATGAAGACAGTCCGTTCCTGAAGTGAAGGTAATCAAGATAAAAAAATTACGAACAACGCACGTTCACAAAATTCTGCAGTAGTCTAACCCAGGTTCTATGGACGAACCATGCTTGGTATGGTTTCATGAAATGGATAGGTGCCTGAAACATATCCCAAACAACAGGCACTCAGTCTCGTGAAATACCCTAAGCCAATTTTCTAAATAAATTAATAATTTAGAAAGATAACTTTCTAACTCACTCTGTATCCTCGACAGGCTACAAAATCTGTATTATATTATTTTAATTTAACAATATTTTTATAACTTTTGCTTCTAGTTTTTCATTTTTTTACATAAACAAACCTATGTGAAACATTGTTTTTCGTAAATTAAATAAACAAAAAAAAACAGTAACTTTGGAATTCGTTAAAATATATTTAAAGAATGAATGCCTCTGGAACCCTGTTCATCCTGAGTACAAACAAAGGCACCTAAGGGAAAAATCCTATCCTACACAGAAATTTAATCGGCGTTCAAAGCGGCTACTTATGAAGACAGTCCGTTCCTGAAGTGAAGGTAATCAAGATAAAAAACTTACGAACAACGCACGTTCACAAAATTCTGCAGTAGTCTAACCCAGGTTCTATGGACGAACCATCCTTGGTATGGTTTCATGAAATGGATAGGTGCCTGAAACATATCCCAAACAACAGGCACTCAGTCTCATGAAATACCCTAAGCCAATTTTCTAAATAAATTAATAATTTAAAAAGATAACTTTCTAACTCACTCTGTATCCTCGACAGGCTACAAAATCTGTATTAATATTATTTTAATTTAACAATATTTTTATAACTTTTGCTTCTAGTTTTTCATTTTTTTACATAAACAAACCTATGTGAAACATTGTTTTTCGTAAATTAAATAAACAAAAAAAAACAGTAACTTTGGAATTCGTTAAAATATATTTAAAGAATGAATGCCTCTGGAACCCTGTTCATCCTGAGTACAAACAAAGGCACCAAAGGGAAAAATCCTATCCTACACAGAAATTTAATCGGCGTTCAAAGCGGCTACTTATGAAGACAGTCCGTTCCTGAAGTGAAGGTAATCAAGATAAAAAACTTACGAACAACGCACGTTCACAAAATTCTGCAGTAGTCTAACCCAGGTTCTATGGACGAACCATCCTTGGTATGGTTTCATAAAATGGATAGGTGCCTGAAACATATCCCAAACAACAGGGACTCAGTCTCATGAAATACCCTAAGCCAATTTTCTAAATAAATTAATAATTTAAAAAGATAACTTTCTAACTCACTCTGTATCCTCGACAGGCTACAAAATCTGTATTAATATTATTTTAATTTAACAATATTTTTATAACTTTTGCTTCTAGTTTTTCATTTTTTTACATAAACAAACCTATGTGAAACATTGTTTTTCGTAAATTAAATAAACAAAAAGAAGCAGTAACTTTGGAATTCGTTAAAATATATGCAAATAATGAATGCCTCTGGAACCCTGTTCATCCTGAGTACAAACAAAGGCACCAAAGGGAAAAATCCTATCCTACACAGAAATTTAATCGGCGTTCAAAGCGGCTACTTATGAAGACAGTCCGTTCCTGAAGTGAAGGTAATCAAGATAAAAAACTTACGAACAACGCACGTTCACAAAATTCTGCAGTAGTCTAACCCGGTTCTATGGACGAACCATCCTTGGTATGGTTTCATGAAATGGATAGGTGCCTGAAACATATTCCAAACAACAGGCACTCAGTCTCATGAAATACCCTAAGCCAATTTTCTAAATAAATTAATAATTTAAAAAGATAACTTTCTAACTCACTCTGTATCCTCGACAGGCTACAAAATCTGTATTAATATTATTTTAATTTAACAATATTTTTATAACTTTTGCTTCTAGTTTTTCATTTTTTTACATAAACAAACCTATGTGAAACATTGTTTTTCGTAAATTAAATAAACAAAAAGAAGCAGTAACTTTGGAATTCGTTAAAATATATGCAAAGAATGAATGCCTCTGGAACCCTGTTCATCCTGAGTACAAACAAAGGCACCAAAGGGAAAAATCCTATCCTACACAGAAATTTAATCGGCGTTCAAAGCGGCTACTTATGAAGACAGTCCGTTCCTGAAGTGAAGGTAATCAAGATAAAAAACTTACGAACAACGCACGTTCACAAAATTCTGCAGTAGTCTAACCCAGGTTCTATGGACGAACCATCCTTGGTATGGTTTCATGAAATGGATAGGTGCCTGAAACATATCCCAAACAACAGGCACTCAGTCTCATGAAATACCCTAAGCCAATTTTCTAAATAAATTAATAATTTAAAAAGATAACTTTCTAACTCACTCTGTATCCTCGACAGGCTACAAAATCTGTATTAATATTATTTTAATTTAACAATATTTTTATTTTATAACTTTTGCTTCTAGTTTTTCATTTTTTTACATAAACAAACCTATGTGAAACATTGTTTTTCGTAAATTAAATAAACAAAAAGAAGCAGTAACTTTGGAATTCGTTAAAATATATGCAAAGAATGAATGCCTCTGGAACCCTGTTCATCCTGAGTACAAACAAAGGCACCAAAGGGAAAAATCCTATCCTACACAGAAATTTAATCGGCGTTCAAAGCGGCTACTTATGAAGACAGTCCGTTCCTGAAGTGAAGGTAATCAAGATAAAAAAATTACGAACAACGCACGTTCACAAAATTCTGCAGTAGTCTAACCCAGGTTCTATGGACGAACCATGCTTGGTATGGTTTCATGAAATGGATAGGTGCCTGAAACATATCCCAAACAACAGGCACTCAGTCTCGTGAAATACCCTAAGCCAATTTTCTAAATAAATTAATAATTTAGAAAGATAACTTTCTAACTCACTCTGTATCCTCGACAGGCTACAAAATCTGTATTATATTATTTTAATTTAACAATATTTTTATAACTTTTGCTTCTAGTTTTTCATTTTTTTACATAAACAAACCTATGTGAAACATTGTTTTTCGTAAATTAAATAAACAAAAAAAAACAGTAACTTTGGAATTCGTTAAAATATATTTAAAGAATGAATGCCTCTGGAACCCTGTTCATCCTGAGTACAAACAAAGGCACCTAAGGGAAAAATCCTATCCTACACAGAAATTTAATCGGCGTTCAAAGCGGCTACTTATGAAGACAGTCCGTTCCTGAAGTGAAGGTAATCAAGATAAAAAACTTACGAACAACGCACGTTCACAAAATTCTGCAGTAGTCTAACCCAGGTTCTATGGACGAACCATCCTTGGTATGGTTTCATGAAATGGATAGGTGCCTGAAACATATCCCAAACAACAGGCACTCAGTCTCATGAAATACCCTAAGCCAATTTTCTAAATAAATTAATAATTTAAAAAGATAACTTTCTAACTCACTCTGTATCCTCGACAGGCTACAAAATCTGTATTAATATTATTTTAATTTAACAATATTTTTATTTTATAACTTTTGCTTCTAGTTTTTCATTTTTTTACATAAACAAACCTATGTGAAACATTGTTTTTCGTAAATTAAATAAACAAAAAGAAGCAGTAACTTTGGAATTCGTTAAAATATATGCAAAGAATGAATGCCTCTGGAACCCTGTTCATCCTGAGTACAAACAAAGGCACCAAAGGGAAAAATCCTATCCTACACAGAAATTTAATCGGCGTTCAAAGCGGCTACTTATGAAGACAGTCCGTTCCTGAAGTGAAGGTAATCAAGATAAAAAACTTACGAACAACGCACGTTCACAAAATTCTGCAGTAGTCTAACCCAGGTTCTATGGACGAACCATCCTTGGTATGGTTTCATGAAATGGATAGGTGCCTGAAACATATCCCAAACAACAGGCACTCAGTCTCATGAAATACCCTAAGCCAATTTTCTAAATAAATTAATAATTTAAAAAGATAACTTTCTAACTCACTCTGTATCCTCGACAGGCTACAAAATCTGTATTAATATTATTTTAATTTAACAATATTTTTATAACTTTTGCTTCTAGTTTTTCATTTTTTTACATAAACAAACCTATGTGAAACATTGTTTTTCGTAAATTAAATAAACAAAAAAAAACAGTAACTTTGGAATTCGTTAAAATATATTTAAAGAATGAATGCCTCTGGAACCCTGTTCATCCTGAGTACAAACAAAGGCACCAAAGGGAAAAATCCTATCCTACACAGAAATTTAATCGGCGTTCAAAGCGGCTACTTATGAAGACAGTCCGTTCCTGAAGTGAAGGTAATCAAGATAAAAAACTTACGAACAACGCACGTTCACAAAATTCTGCAGTAGTCTAACCCAGGTTCTATGGACGAACCATCCTTGGTATGGTTTCATAAAATGGATAGGTGCCTGAAACATATCCCAAACAACAGGGACTCAGTCTCATGAAATACCCTAAGCCAATTTTCTAAATAAATTAATAATTTAAAAAGATAACTTTCTAACTCACTCTGTATCCTCGACAGGCTACAAAATCTGTATTAATATTATTTTAATTTAACAATATTTTTATAACTTTTGCTTCTAGTTTTTCATTTTTTTACATAAACAAACCTATGTGAAACATTGTTTTTCGTAAATTAAATAAACAAAAAGAAGCAGTAACTTTGGAATTCGTTAAAATATATGCAAATAATGAATGCCTCTGGAACCCTGTTCATCCTGAGTACAAACAAAGGCACCAAAGGGAAAAATCCTATCCTACACAGAAATTTAATCGGCGTTCAAAGCGGCTACTTATGAAGACAGTCCGTTCCTGAAGTGAAGGTAATCAAGATAAAAAACTTACGAACAACGCACGTTCACAAAATTCTGCAGTAGTCTAACCCGGTTCTATGGACGAACCATCCTTGGTATGGTTTCATGAAATGGATAGGTGCCTGAAACATATTCCAAACAACAGGCACTCAGTCTCATGAAATACCCTAAGCCAATTTTCTAAATAAATTAATAATTTAAAAAGATAACTTTCTAACTCACTCTGTATCCTCGACAGGCTACAAAATCTGTATTAATATTATTTTAATTTAACAATATTTTTATAACTTTTGCTTCTAGTTTTTCATTTTTTTACATAAACAAACCTATGTGAAACATTGTTTTTCGTAAATTAAATAAACAAAAAGAAGCAGTAACTTTGGAATTCGTTAAAATATATGCAAAGAATGAATGCCTCTGGAACCCTGTTCATCCTGAGTACAAACAAAGGCACCAAAGGGAAAAATCCTATCCTACACAGAAATTTAATCGGCGTTCAAAGCGGCTACTTATGAAGACAGTCCGTTCCTGAAGTGAAGGTAATCAAGATAAAAAACTTACGAACAACGCACGTTCACAAAATTCTGCAGTAGTCTAACCCAGGTTCTATGGACGAACCATCCTTGGTATGGTTTCATGAAATGGATAGGTGCCTGAAACATATCCCAAACAACAGGCACTCAGTCTCGTGAAATACCCTAAGCCAATTTTCTATATAAATTAATAATTTAAAAAGATAACTTTCTAACTCACTCTGTATCCTCGACAGGCTACAAAATCTGTATTATATTATTTTAATTTAACAATATTGTTATAACTTTTGCTTCTAGTTTTTCATTTTTTTACATAAACAAACCTATGTGAAACATTGTTTTTCGTAAATTAAATAAACAAAAAAAACAGTAACTTTGGAATTCGTTAAAATATATTTAAAGAATGAATGCCTCTGGAACCCTGTTCATCCTGAGTACAAACAAAGGCACCAAAGGGAAAAATCCTATCCTACACAGAAATTTAATCGGCGTTCAAAGCGACTACTTATGAAGACAGTCCGTTCCTGAAGTGAAGGTAATCAAGATAAAAAACTTACGAACAACGCACGTTCACAAAATTCTGCAGTAGTCTAACCCAGGTTCTATGGACGAACCATCCTTGGTATGGTTTCATGAAATGGATAGGTGCCTGAAACATATCCCAAACAACAGGCACTCAGTCTCATGAAATACCCTAAGCCAATTTTCTAAATAAATTAATAATTTAAAAAGATAACTTTCTAACTCACTCTGTATCCTCGACAGGCTACAAAATCTGTATTAATATTATTTTAATTTAACAATATTTTTATAACTTTTGCTTCTAGTTTTTCAATTTTTTACATAAACAAACCTATGTGAAACATTGTTTTTCGTAAATTAAATAAACAAAAAGAAGCAGTAACTTTGGAATTTGTTAAAATATATGCAAAGAATGAATGCCTCAGGAACCCTGTTCATCCTGAGTACAAACAAAGGCACCCAAGGGAAAAATCCTATCCTACACAGAAATTTAATCGGCGTTCAAAGCGGCTACTTATGAAGACAGTCCGTTCCTGAAGTGAAGGTAATCAAGATAAAAAACTTACGAACAACGCACGTTCACAAAATTCTGCAGTAGTCTAACCCAGGTTCTATGGACGAACCATCCTTGGTATGGTTTCATAAAATGGATAGGTGCCTGAAACATATCCCAAACAACAGGGACTCAGTCTCATGAAATACCCTAAGCCAATTTTCTAAATAAATTAATAATTTAAAAAGATAACTTTCTAACTCACTCTGTATCCTCGACAGGCTACAAAATCTGTATTAATATTATTTTAATTTAACAATATTTTTATAACTTTTGCTTCTAGTTTTTCAATTTTTTACATAAACAAACCTATGTGAAACATTTATTTTCGTAAATTAAATAAACAAAAAGAAGCAGTAACTTTGGAATTCGTTAAAATATATGAAAAGAATGAATGCCTCAGGAACCCTGTTCATCCTGAGTACAAACAAAGGCACCAAAGGGAAAAATCCTATCCTACACAGAAATTTAATCGGCGTTCAAAGCGGCTACTTATGAAGACAGTCCGTTCCTGAAGTGAAGGTAATCAAGATAAAAAACTTACGAACAACGCACGTTCACAAAATTCTGCAGTAGTCTAACCCAGGTTCTATGGACGAACCATCCTTGGTATGGTTTCATAAAATGGATAGGTGCCTGAAACATATCCCAAACAACAGGGACTCAGTCTCATGAAATACCCTAAGCCAATTTTCTAAATAAATTAATAATTTAAAAAGATAACTTTCTAACTCACTCTGTATCCTCGACAGGCTACAAAATCTGTATTAATATTATTTTAATTTAACAATATTTTTATAACTTTTGCTTCTAGTTTTTCATTTTTTTACATAAACAAACCTATGTGAAACATTGTTTTTCGTAAATTAAATAAACAAAAAGAAGCAGTAACTTTGGAATTCGTTAAAATATATGCAAAGAATGAATGCCTCAGGAACCCTGTTCATCCTGATTACAAACAAAGGCACCAAAGGGAAAAATCCTATCCTACACAGAAATTTAATCGGCGTTCAAAGCGACTACTTATGAAGACAGTCCGTTCCTGAAGTGAAGGTAATCAAGATAAAAAACTTACGAACAACGCACGTTCACAAAATTCTGCAGTAGTCTAACCCAGGTTCTATGGACGAACCATCCTTGGTATGGTTTCATGAAATGGATAGGTGCCTGAAACATATCCCAAACAACAGGCACTCAGTCTCATGAAATACCCTAAGCCAATTTTCTAAATAAATTAATAATTTAAAAAGATAACTTTCTAACTCACTCTGTATCCTCGACAGGCTACAAAATCTGTATTAATATTATTTTAATTTAACAATATTGTTATAACTTTTGCTTCTAGTTTTTCATTTTTTTACATAAACAAACCTATGTGAAACATTGTTTTTCGTAAATTAAATAAACAAAAAGAAGCAGTAACTTTGGAATTCGTTAAAATATATGCAAAGAATGAATGCCTCTGGAACCCTGTTCATCCTGAGTACAAACAAAGGCACCAAAGGGAAAAATCCTATCCTACACAGAAATTTAATCGGCGTTCAAAGCGGCTACTTATGAAGACAGTCCGTTCCTGAAGTGAAGGTAATCAAGATAAAAAAATTACGAACAACGCACGTTCACAAAATTCTGCAGTAGTCTAACCCAGGTTCTATGGACGAACCATGCTTGGTATGGTTTCATGAAATGGATAGGTGCCTGAAACATATCCCAAACAACAGGCACTCAGTCTCGTGAAATACCCTAAGCCAATTTTCTAAATAAATTAATAATTTAGAAAGATAACTTTCTATCTCACTCTGTATCCTCGACAGGCTACAAAATCTGTATTATATTATTTTAATTTAACAATATTTTTATAACTTTTGCTTCTAGTTTTTCATTTTTTTACATAAACAAACCTATGTGAAACATTGTTTTTCGTAAATTAAATAAACAAAAAAAAACAGTAACTTTGGAATTCGTTAAAATATATTTAAAGAATG
Source organism: Udea olivalis (assembly GCA_947369235.1). Lineage (NCBI taxonomy): Eukaryota > Metazoa > Arthropoda > Insecta > Lepidoptera > Crambidae > Udea > Udea olivalis. The sequence continues at coordinate 10,650,501 of OX376355.1, forward strand.
AATGCCTCTGGAACCCTGTTCATCCTGAGTACAAACAAAGGCACCTAAGGGAAAAATCCTATCCTACACAGAAATTTAATCGGCGTTCAAAGCGGCTACTTATGAAGACAGTCCGTTCCTGAAGTGAAGGTAATCAAGATAAAAAACTTACGAACAACGCACGTTCACAAAATTCTGCAGTAGTCTAACCCAGGTTCTATGGACGAACCATCCTTGGTATGGTTTCATGAAATGGATAGGTGCCTGAAACATATCCCAAACAACAGGCACTCAGTCTCATGAAATACCCTAAGCCAATTTTCTAAATAAATTAATAATTTAAAAAGATAACTTTCTAACTCACTCTGTATCCTCGACAGGCTACAAAATCTGTATTAATATTATTTTAATTTAACAATATTTTTATAACTTTTGCTTCTAGTTTTTCATTTTTTTACATAAACAAACCTATGTGAAACATTGTTTTTCGTAAATTAAATAAACAAAAAAAAACAGTAACTTTGGAATTCGTTAAAATATATGCAAAGAATGAATGCCTCTGGAACCCTGTTCATCCTGAGTACAAACAAAGGCACCAAAGGGAAAAATCCTATCCTACACAGAAATTTAATCGGCGTTCAAAGCGGCTACTTATGAAGACAGTCCGTTCCTGAAGTGAAGGTAATCAAGATAAAAAACTTACGAACAACGCACGTTCACAAAATTCTGCAGTAGTCTAACCCGGTTCTATGGACGAACCATCCTTGGTATGGTTTCATGAAATGGATAGGTGCCTGAAACATATCCCAAACAACAGGCACTCAGTCTCATGAAATACCCTAAGCCAATTTTCTAAATAAATTAATAATTTAAAAAGATAACTTTCTAACTCACTCTGTATCCTCGACAGGCTACAAAATCTGTATTAATATTATTTTAATTTAACAATATTTTTATAACTTTTGCTTCTAGTTTTTCATTTTTTTACATAAACAAACCTATGTGAAACATTGTTTTTCGTAAATTAAATAAACAAAAAGAAGCAGTAACTTTGGAATTCGTTAAAATATATGCAAAGAATGAATGCCTCTGGAACCCTGTTCATCCTGAGTACAAACAAAGGCACCAAAGGGAAAAATCCTATCCTACACAGAAATTTAATCGGCGTTCAAAGCGGCTACTTATGAAGACAGTCCGTTCCTGAAGTGAAGGTAATCAAGATAAAAAACTTACGAACAACGCACGTTCACAAAATTCTGCAGTAGTCTAACCCAGGTTCTATGGACGAACCATCCTTGGTATGGTTTCATGAAATGGATAGGTGCCTGAAACATATCCCAAACAACAGGCACTCAGTCTCGTGAAATACCCTAAGCCAATTTTCTATATAAATTAATAATTTAAAAAGATAACTTTCTAACTCACTCTGTATCCTCGACAGGCTACAAAATCTGTATTAGCAGTGCTATTCGGTGCGCCGCACGAACTAGACGCGTACGCATCATCTGTCTTTTGTGCTAAACCAGTTTTCTTATCGGAATCCTGCGCTCGGGCGCAGGAGCGGTGATCGCCGCGGCCGGCCTATTATTGTTGTTTCTGTTTACGCGTTAGCGTAAATAGGTAACTATGGCGAGTCATAACAACAGCGACTCGGAAGAAATGGTTGTGAATAAGGATATTATGATAGATTTCAACGAAATCGCACAGAGGAAAATACTGTCGGTACAAGGCGGAGGTCCACGTCCTTTGGAAGATACAGAAATGTTGTCAGCAGCCACAAAACGCCCTCATGGGGATGATTCACCTGATAGCTGGACTGTGGTGTCTGGGCGAAAGAAGAAGATGCCACTTCAACAGAAAAATAACGACGAGGATGGAGTTTTAGTCGAGGAATCCATACAAGTATGCGTAACTAGCAACGAAATATTGCCAAAACAGTTTGGTTTAGCAAAAATGTTAAAAAATAATAACATAATCGGAATAACAAGAGTTAAGTATATTAATAACTTTAAGCTTATAATGACTTTTGACAGTAATTCGCATGCAGAGGAATTCTTGTCATGTGAAGTATTCTCTAATGCGGGATGGAAGTGCCAAAAAACGTCAGAAGTAGGTATATCTTACGGCATAGTTAGAGATATTGAGTTAGAGATATCCATAGAAGATGTTTTAAAGAATGTGTCCAGTACTATACCAGCGGTGTCAGCTATTCGCTTAAACCGTAGAAATAATAATTGGAATAACACTTCTGACAATAATGACTGGACGGCGAGTGAGACTATTCGGATTGGATTTAAAGGCGCTTTACTCCCCTTACATGTCTTCATATATGGTATGAGAATTAAGGTCGAACCTTACGTATTTCCGGTAACACAATGTTCAAAATGTTGGAGGTATGGTCACACAGCAAAAAACTGTCCTTCCAAGAAATTAGTTTGCCCTAAATGTGGAGAGAATCACGCCAATTGTGAGTCAATGGCTTTTAGATGCATCAATTGCTCGAATGGTCACATGGCTTTAGATAGGTCATGCCCCATGTACATGAAAGAAAAAAAGATACGAGAATTTATGGCTAAATCTAACAGTACGTACAGACAAGCAATGGCCCTATATCTGGCTGATTTTCCACCAACTACACAAATACACGTTACTCATGTGAACAATAAGGCTATAGTTAACGATAATACCCAACAGACGACAGCACATATAGAAGATAATGTAGAAATAAATTCATACGCAAGTACAGTCCGTATGCCTCCTAAGAGTCCTATTATCAGTGGTAAAGGTCCGATAAAAGCCAAGAAGAAGGAACAGAAGCGTCATGGAGAACCTGTTCAAGATAGCATGGATTGGGCTGCTTGGACTGACGGCGACGCGTCAACTTCAACTAGAGGGGACGAAGTGCCATCACAAACGGATCCACACTCAAGTATAAAAAAGTCATCGTTTATTAATTTTATTAATTTTTTTGTGAAGATTAAGAACATTATACTAAGTAAGGATATGGTCCTAGAGGATAAAATACAAATTATTGTAAAACTTCTGCTTGAACGCCTAGTAGCTGTAGTAATTAATAACTTGACAGATATTTCTTCTTTATCTAAGATTTTTAATGGCTGGTAAACCCAAGATGAAAGCTAAGTTAAACATAATACAGTGGAATGCTCAAAGTGTGAATCCGAAACATTCAACCTTAGAACAATTTTTATCTCAAGAGAAAATTCATATAGCTGTATTGTCAGAAACTTGGCTGGAACCTGAACAAAATTTTAATATGAATGGATATAACTGCTTTAGAAAAGATCGGATGGATGGTTGGGGGGGTGTAGCCATTCTAACACATCAGTCTGTAAAGGCACAAATTTGTTCTACACAATCTCTTAACCCAGGAATTGAACTTGTACATGTCAAAGTTTTTAACTGTCAGTATGTTGAGAATATCTTTGCCCTTTATTGTAATTCAAGAACTCGAACGGTTCAAAATGAGTGGGATGCTATCTTTTCACTGGAGCATCGTAAAACATTGATCTTAGGAGACTTTAACGGTCATCACTCTAACTGGTCATATAAGACAGATCAAAGAGGTCAACAAATATTTGATGCTATGCTCGATCATAACTTTGTGTCATTGAATGATGGCAGCCACACTTTTTTCAGAGTAATCAATAATACTACCCAGATGTCATCTCCTGATATTTCTTGTCTATCATCTGACATAGCTGTAAACTTTAATTGGCAAACAACGAATGAGTCCCTTGGTAGTGATCATGTCGTAATTAAGTTATCTTCATATCTGGAGGAACCTCTTTCTGTGATTAAAAAGAGAAATTTCAAACAAGCAAGATGGGAGAAATACTCGGCACTTACAGAAGAACTATTTATATCATTTTCCCCTCCCGATGACCATCAACAATATTACGATGCCTTTGAGAACATTTTACAGAAAGCGGCTGATTCTAGCATTCCTAATTACGTTATTCCCCAAAATTTTGTAGCTAAATTTAAACCTAAACCTTATTGGAATTCTGATCTATCGAAATCAGTAGCAGATAGACGATTAGCTTTATCGAATTTTAGACGAAACCCCACGCCTGATAATCTGAATATTTTGAAGGGAAAAATTAGATATGCCCAGAAAGTTATACGAGCGGCCAAATGTCGATCATGGCAACAATTTTGTTCATCTATTGATAAATCATCTACAGCTTGCGAGGTTTGGAGAAAGATGAAATGGGTTAAAGGACGAGGTAGGAATATTAACCACGTTAGCACTGAAAAAGCTCAACAGCTTTTACAGGAATTGACACCAGATTTTGTGCCTTCTCAACGTCCAAAGTTTAATGCTAATAATCCTCAATTAGAAGCGGATGTAACTATATACGAACTAGAAAACTGTATGAAAAGTTCTGACACAGCGCCCGGACATGATGAAATTTCCTATTCCATGATAAAATTCCTACCAGTAACAGGTAAATTAAAATTAATAGAATTATATAATCGGATTTTACGGTATAGTTTTGTACCCATACAATGGAGAAACATTTGTGTTATGCCAATCCCCAAACCGGGAAAAAACCCCAACTCTGACTCCTCGCTTAGACCTATCTCACTAATTTCGTGTATTTGTAAAATTTTTCACTCCATACTAAATAAAAGAATAGAATGGTTCGTTGAAAAAAAACGTATTTTCTCCCAAAATACAGTCGGATTCCGCAAATCACGATCGTGTCTAGACAATCTAAGCCGGTTAGTTTCCAAAATTCAGTTTGGTTTTTCAAGGAACTGTACAACAGTTGCATGTTTTGTTGACATAAAAAATGCTTACAATAATATAGACATTATTAGTCTTCTAAATATTATGGACCGGCTGAATATAGGATCTAGTATATGTTCCTATCTATTTAATTTCTATAGAGAGAGGTTTTTAAAAATTGTTATTAATGGACAAATATTATGCCGGTCTGCAGGGCGTGGAATAGCTCAAGGTGACCCACTTTCTCCACTTTTATTTAACATCGCAACACATCGTATTTGTAAAGTTATCCAAGACGTTGATATATCTCAATATGCTGACGACTTTGTTCTGTACTTGTCTTGCAAAGATGTTACTAGTGCTACTGAAGATTTGCAATCTTCGTTAAACATATTTTGTGGTATACTGAATGAATTAGGATTAGATATATCTCCAGACAAAAGTAAAATTTGTATCTTTAAGAGAGGTATATTTAGGCAAACTCTAAGTCTTTCAGTAAACAATGTAACACTTCCTGTGGTGGATAATATCAAATACTTGGGTTTGTGGTTGGATCATTCTCTTAGGTGGGGAAAACATGTCAGGGAGACCGCAGAAAAAGCATTAAAATTTATAAATATTTTTAAAGTTTTGGCTGGATCTGGCTGGGGTATACACCCAAAACATTTAAGACGCCTGTATATATCTCTTATACGTAGTAGATTGGATTATGGTAGTTTTTTGTACGACAACAGCTGCCGAACAAATCTGCTTAAGTTAGAAAAGATACAAAATCTTGCTATGCGTGTTATTGGTGGTTTCATAAAAAGCACACCAATCCACGTCATGGAAAGTGAACTTTATTTACCCCCACTGCAGTTTAGACGTAGATATCTGGCTGCCAAATTCTATTTAAAATCAAGATATTTCGAAAACAATAAAACTTTGGAATTACTTGAGGATCTGTTCTCTTTTCAGAACTCTCACTATTGGAATATAAGAAAACTACCTGTCCTTGTATCAATCCACGAGTTGTATCGTCAACTTCCTATGTACTCTTCTGGCGTTCTTGATATGTATTCCCTTGAGACATGGATTAGTAACATTGATTTAAGCAATATAGTGATTGTTGATATAGAATGTATGAAAAACCCTAAACATGAATATAATGTAAGTGATTTAAACCGTATATGTACACAGTATTTGGCATATAAATATCCAGATCATTATCAAATATTCTCAGATGGTTCTAAGGATAAAACATGTGGAGGCGCTGCTTTTCTGGATTATGTTTGCGGCTCTCACGCAAAATTTAGAATTGATTCCGAAATATCAATTATGCATTTAGAACTAATTGCGATTGCAGAAGCTTTGTCATACACGGAGTCGTTGAACCTTAACAAAATCGTTATTCTGACTGATTCTAAAAGTGCGCTTCAACATTTGGCTCGTTGTACCTCGTCTTTACGAGGTATGCCGATAGCTTACCAGATAATAGAATTAATTCTAAAGCTACACAGTAATTCGAAAAGCATAACCCTGCAATGGATCCCATCCCACATACAATTACATGGTAACGAAGAGGTTGACTTATTAGCTAAACAAGCCACTAGTGATGGGATACCCATGTCGTTAGTTCCCCTACATAATTATTACATTAGAGACTTCAGAAAAGCATGTTTCAAACTGTGGAAAGAATACTTTGATAAGAGATCATTGGAAAAGGGTATTTGGTATAAAACGATCCAGCCACAACTCCCGACTGACAGCTGGTTTGCTCAATGTGACCTTAGTAGGAATAGTTTAGTATCTGCATTTAGGCTAAGATCTGGACACATTCCATCAAAACGGTTTGCTTTCTTGATGAAAAAAGCCACTAGTCCTAACTGCCCTGATTGTGGGGTCGTTGAAGATGTTCAGCACATCCTGATGGAGTGCGTCAGGAATGAGACCATTCGAAATTTACTGTCAGCAAATGTTAAAAAGAGTAATTCTGTTGGTATTTGTAACAGTGTTTTAGGTTACCCCATGTCTGACAATGCTAAAGTATTTTATAAATTATTAGAGGGGGGCCTCAGTAAGTAAATGTGTACTAAACTAAAATGTTCTTCTTGTGTTCATACGGGGCGACGTTATCGCAAAGCGACAAAGCCCCTTAAATAAAGAAAAAAAAAAAAAAAAAAAAAAAAAAAACTGTATTATATTATTTTAATTTAACAATATTGTTATAACTTTTGCTTCTAGTTTTTCATTTTTTTACATAAACAAACCTATGTGAAACATTGTTTTTCGTAAATTAAATAAACAAAAAAAAACAGTAACTTTGGAATTCGTTAAAATATATTTAAAGAATGAATGCCTCTGGAACCCTGTTCATCCTGAGTACAAACAAAGGCACCAAAGGGAAAAATCCTATCCTACACAGAAATTTAATCGGCGTTCAAAGCGACTACTTATGAAGACAGTCCGTTCCTGAAGTGAAGGTAATCAAGATAAAAAACTTACGAACAACGCACGTTCACAAAATTCTGCAGTAGTCTAACCCAGGTTCTATGGACGAACCATCCTTGGTATGGTTTCATGAAATGGATAGGTGCCTGAAACATATCCCAAACAACAGGCACTCAGTCTCATGAAATACCCTAAGCCAATTTTCTAAATAAATTAATAATTTAAAAAGATAACTTTCTAACTCACTCTGTATCCTCGACAGGCTACAAAATCTGTATTAATATTATTTTAATTTAACAATATTTTTATAACTTTTGCTTCTAGTTTTTCATTTTTTTACATAAACAAACCTATGTGAAACATTGTTTTTCGTAAATTAAATAAACAAAAAGAAGCAGTAACTTTGGAATTCGTTAAAATATATGCAAAGAATGAATGCCTCTGGAACCCTGTTCATCCTGAGTACAAACAAAGGCACCAAAGGGAAAAATCCTATCCTACACAGAAATTTAATCGGCGTTCAAAGCGGCTACTTATGAAGACAGTCCGTTCCTGAAGTGAAGGTAATCAAGATAAAAAAATTACGAACAACGCACGTTCACAAAATTCTGCAGTAGTCTAACCCAGGTTCTATGGACGAACCATGCTTGGTATGGTTTCATGAAATGGATAGGTGCCTGAAACATATCCCAAACAACAGGGACTCAGTCTCATGAAATACCCTAAGCCAATTTTCTAAATAAATTAATAATTTAGAAAGATAACTTTCTAACTCACTCTGTATCCTCGACAGGCTACAAAATCTGTATTATATTATTTTACTTTAACAATATTTTTATAACTTTTGCTTCTAGTTTTTCATTTTTTTACATAAACAAACCTATGTGAAACATTGTTTTTCGTAAATTAAATAAACAAAAAAAAACAGTAACTTTGGAATTCGTTAAAATATATTTAAAGAATGAATGCCTCTGGAACCCTGTTCATCCTGAGTACAAACAAAGGCACCTAAGGGAAAAATCCTATCCTACACAGAAATTTAATCGGCGTTCAAAGCGGCTACTTATGAAGACAGTCCGTTCCTGAAGTGAAGGTAATCAAGATAAAAAACTTACGAACAACGCACGTTCACAAAATTCTGCAGTAGTCTAACCCAGGTTCTATGGACGAACCATCCTTGGTATGGTTTCATGAAATGGATAGGTGCCTGAAACATATCCCAAACAACAGGCACTCAGTCTCATGAAATACCCTAAGCCAATTTTCTAAATAAATTAATAATTTAAAAAGATAACTTTCTAACTCACTCTGTATCCTCGACAGGCTACAAAATCTGTATTAATATTATTTTAATTTAACAATATTTTTATAACTTTTGCTTCTAGTTTTTCATTTTTTTACATAAACAAACCTATGTGAAACATTGTTTTTCGTAAATTAAATAAACAAAAAAAAACAGTAACTTTGGAATTCGTTAAAATATATTTAAAGAATGAATGCCTCTGGAACCCTGTTCATCCTGAGTACAAACAAAGGCACCAAAGGGAAAAATCCTATCCTACACAGAAATTTAATCGGCGTTCAAAGCGGCTACTTATGAAGACAGTCCGTTCCTGAAGTGAAGGTAATCAAGATAAAAAACTTACGAACAACGCACGTTCACAAAATTCTGCAGTAGTCTAACCCAGGTTCTATGGACGAACCATCCTTGGTATGGTTTCATAAAATGGATAGGTGCCTGAAACATATCCCAAACAACAGGGACTCAGTCTCATGAAATACCCTAAGCCAATTTTCTAAATAAATTAATAATTTAAAAAGATAACTTTCTAACTCACTCTGTATCCTCGACAGGCTACAAAATCTGTATTAATATTATTTTAATTTAACAATATTTTTATAACTTTTGCTTCTAGTTTTTCATTTTTTTACATAAACAAACCTATGTGAAACATTGTTTTTCGTAAATTAAATAAACAAAAAGAAGCAGTAACTTTGGAATTCGTTAAAATATATGCAAATAATGAATGCCTCTGGAACCCTGTTCATCCTGAGTACAAACAAAGGCACCAAAGGGAAAAATCCTATCCTACACAGAAATTTAATCGGCGTTCAAAGCGGCTACTTATGAAGACAGTCCGTTCCTGAAGTGAAGGTAATCAAGATAAAAAACTTACGAACAACGCACGTTCACAAAATTCTGCAGTAGTCTAACCCGGTTCTATGGACGAACCATCCTTGGTATGGTTTCATGAAATGGATAGGTGCCTGAAACATATCCCAAACAACAGGCACTCAGTCTCATGAAATACCCTAAGCCAATTTTCTAAATAAATTAATAATTTAAAAAGATAACTTTCTAACTCACTCTGTATCCTCGACAGGCTACAAAATCTGTATTAATATTATTTTAATTTAACAATATTTTTATAACTTTTGCTTCTAGTTTTTCATTTTTTTACATAAACAAACCTATGTGAAACATTGTTTTTCGTAAATTAAATAAACAAAAAGAAGCAGTAACTTTGGAATTCGTTAAAATATATGCAAAGAATGAATGCCTCTGGAACCCTGTTCATCCTGAGTACAAACAAAGGCACCAAAGGGAAAAATCCTATCCTACACAGAAATTTAATCGGCGTTCAAAGCGGCTACTTATGAAGACAGTCCGTTCCTGAAGTGAAGGTAATCAAGATAAAAAACTTACGAACAACGCACGTTCACAAAATTCTGCAGTAGTCTAACCCAGGTTCTATGGACGAACCATCCTTGGTATGGTTTCATGAAATGGATAGGTGCCTGAAACATATCCCAAACAACAGGCACTCAGTCTCATGAAATACCCTAAGCCAATTTTCTAAATAAATTAACAATTTAAAAAGATAACTTTCTAACTCACTCTGTATCCTCGACAGGCTACAAAATCTGTATTAATATTATTTTAATTTAACAATATTTTTATAACTTTTGCTTCTAGTTTTTCATTTTTTTACATAAACAAACCTATGTGAAACATTGTTTTTCGTAAATTAAATAAACAAAAAGAAGCAGTAACTTTGGAATTCGTTAAAATATATGCAAAGAATGAATGCCTCTGGAACCCTGTTCATCCTGAGTACAAACAAAGGCACCAAAGGGAAAAATCCTATCCTACACAGAAATTTAATCGGCGTTCAAAGCGGCTACTTATGAAGACAGTCCGTTCCTGAAGTGAAGGTAATCAAGATAAAAAAATTACGAACAACGCACGTTCACAAAATTCTGCAGTAGTCTAACCCAGGTTCTATGGACGAACCATGCTTGGTATGGTTTCATGAAATGGATAGGTGCCTGAAACATATCCCAAACAACAGGGACTCAGTCTCATGAAATACCCTAAGCCAATTTTCTAAATAAATTAATAATTTAGAAAGATAACTTTCTAACTCACTCTGTATCCTCGACAGGCTACAAAATCTGTATTATATTATTTTACTTTAACAATATTTTTATAACTTTTGCTTCTAGTTTTTCATTTTTTTACATAAACAAACCTATGTGAAACATTGTTTTTCGTAAATTAAATAAACAAAAAAAAACAGTAACTTTGGAATTCGTTAAAATATATTTAAAGAATGAATGCCTCTGGAACCCTGTTCATCCTGAGTACAAACAAAGGCACCTAAGGGAAAAATCCTATCCTACACAGAAATTTAATCGGCGTTCAAAGCGGCTACTTATGAAGACAGTCCGTTCCTGAAGTGAAGGTAATCAAGATAAAAAACTTACGAACAACGCACGTTCACAAAATTCTGCAGTAGTCTAACCCAGGTTCTATGGACGAACCATCCTTGGTATGGTTTCATGAAATGGATAGGTGCCTGAAACATATCCCAAACAACAGGCACTCAGTCTCATGAAATACCCTAAGCCAATTTTCTAAATAAATTAATAATTTAAAAAGATAACTTTCTAACTCACTCTGTATCCTCGACAGGCTACAAAATCTGTATTAATATTATTTTAATTTAACAATATTTTTATAACTTTTGCTTCTAGTTTTTCATTTTTTTACATAAACAAACCTATGTGAAACATTGTTTTTCGTAAATTAAATAAACAAAAAAAAACAGTAACTTTGGAATTCGTTAAAATATATTTAAAGAATGAATGCCTCTGGAACCCTGTTCATCCTGAGTACAAACAAAGGCACCAAAGGGAAAAATCCTATCCTACACAGAAATTTAATCGGCGTTCAAAGCGGCTACTTATGAAGACAGTCCGTTCCTGAAGTGAAGGTAATCAAGATAAAAAACTTACGAACAACGCACGTTCACAAAATTCTGCAGTAGTCTAACCCAGGTTCTATGGACGAACCATCCTTGGTATGGTTTCATAAAATGGATAGGTGCCTGAAACATATCCCAAACAACAGGGACTCAGTCTCATGAAATACCCTAAGCCAATTTTCTAAATAAATTAATAATTTAAAAAGATAACTTTCTAACTCACTCTGTATCCTCGACAGGCTACAAAATCTGTATTAATATTATTTTAATTTAACAATATTTTTATAACTTTTGCTTCTAGTTTTTCATTTTTTTACATAAACAAACCTATGTGAAACATTGTTTTTCGTAAATTAAATAAACAAAAAAAAACAGTAACTTTGGAATTCGTTAAAATATATGCAAAGAATGAATGCCTCTGGAACCCTGTTCATCCTGAGTACAAACAAAGGCACCAAAGGGAAAAATCCTATCCTACACAGAAATTTAATCGGCGTTCAAAGCGGCTACTTATGAAGACAGTCCGTTCCTGAAGTGAAGGTAATCAAGATAAAAAACTTACGAACAACGCACGTTCACAAAATTCTGCAGTAGTCTAACCCGGTTCTATGGACGAACCATCCTTGGTATGGTTTCATGAAATGGATAGGTGCCTGAAACATATCCCAAACAACAGGCACTCAGTCTCATGAAATACCCTAAGCCAATTTTCTAAATAAATTAATAATTTAAAAAGATAACTTTCTAACTCACTCTGTATCCTCGACAGGCTACAAAATCTGTATTAATATTATTTTAATTTAACAATATTTTTATAACTTTTGCTTCTAGTTTTTCATTTTTTTACATAAACAAACCTATGTGAAACATTGTTTTTCGTAAATTAAATAAACAAAAAGAAGCAGTAACTTTGGAATTCGTTAAAATATATGCAAAGAATGAATGCCTCTGGAACCCTGTTCATCCTGAGTACAAACAAAGGCACCAAAGGGAAAAATCCTATCCTACACAGAAATTTAATCGGCGTTCAAAGCGGCTACTTATGAAGACAGTCCGTTCCTGAAGTGAAGGTAATCAAGATAAAAAACTTACGAACAACGCACGTTCACAAAATTCTGCAGTAGTCTAACCCAGGTTCTATGGACGAACCATCCTTGGTATGGTTTCATGAAATGGATAGGTGCCTGAAACATATCCCAAACAACAGGCACTCAGTCTCGTGAAATACCCTAAGCCAATTTTCTATATAAATTAATAATTTAAAAAGATAACTTTCTAACTCACTCTGTATCCTCGACAGGCTACAAAATCTGTATTATATTATTTTAATTTAACAATATTGTTATAACTTTTGCTTCTAGTTTTTCATTTTTTTACATAAACAAACCTATGTGAAACATTGTTTTTCGTAAATTAAATAAACAAAAAAAAACAGTAACTTTGGAATTCGTTAAAATATATTTAAAGAATGAATGCCTCTGGAACCCTGTTCATCCTGAGTACAAACAAAGGCACCAAAGGGAAAAATCCTATCCTACACAGAAATTTAATCGGCGTTCAAAGCGACTACTTATGAAGACAGTCCGTTCCTGAAGTGAAGGTAATCAAGATAAAAAACTTACGAACAACGCACGTTCACAAAATTCTGCAGTAGTCTAACCCAGGTTCTATGGACGAACCATCCTTGGTATGGTTTCATGAAATGGATAGGTGCCTGAAACATATCCCAAACAACAGGCACTCAGTCTCATGAAATACCCTAAGCCAATTTTCTAAATAAATTAATAATTTAAAAAGATAACTTTCTAACTCACTCTGTATCCTCGACAGGCTACAAAATCTGTATTAATATTATTTTAATTTAACAATATTTTTATAACTTTTGCTTCTAGTTTTTCATTTTTTTACATAAACAAACCTATGTGAAACATTGTTTTTCGTAAATTAAATAAACAAAAAGAAGCAGTAACTTTGGAATTCGTTAAAATATATGCAAAGAATGAATGCCTCTGGAACCCTGTTCATCCTGAGTACAAACAAAGGCACCAAAGGGAAAAATCCTATCCTACACAGAAATTTAATCGGCGTTCAAAGCGGCTACTTATGAAGACAGTCCGTTCCTGAAGTGAAGGTAATCAAGATAAAAAAATTACGAACAACGCACGTTCACAAAATTCTGCAGTAGTCTAACCCAGGTTCTATGGACGAACCATGCTTGGTATGGTTTCATGAAATGGATAGGTGCCTGAAACATATCCCAAACAACAGGGACTCAGTCTCATGAAATACCCTAAGCCAATTTTCTAAATAAATTAATAATTTAGAAAGATAACTTTCTAACTCACTCTGTATCCTCGACAGGCTACAAAATCTGTATTATATTATTTTACTTTAACAATATTTTTATAACTTTTGCTTCTAGTTTTTCATTTTTTTACATAAACAAACCTATGTGAAACATTGTTTTTCGTAAATTAAATAAACAAAAAAAAACAGTAACTTTGGAATTCGTTAAAATATATTTAAAGAATGAATGCCTCTGGAACCCTGTTCATCCTGAGTACAAACAAAGGCACCTAAGGGAAAAATCCTATCCTACACAGAAATTTAATCGGCGTTCAAAGCGGCTACTTATGAAGACAGTCCGTTCCTGAAGTGAAGGTAATCAAGATAAAAAACTTACGAACAACGCACGTTCACAAAATTCTGCAGTAGTCTAACCCAGGTTCTATGGACGAACCATCCTTGGTATGGTTTCATGAAATGGATAGGTGCCTGAAACATATCCCAAACAACAGGCACTCAGTCTCATGAAATACCCTAAGCCAATTTTCTAAATAAATTAATAATTTAAAAAGATAACTTTCTAACTCACTCTGTATCCTCGACAGGCTACAAAATCTGTATTAATATTATTTTAATTTAACAATATTTTTATAACTTTTGCTTCTAGTTTTTCATTTTTTTACATAAACAAACCTATGTGAAACATTGTTTTTCGTAAATTAAATAAACAAAAAAAAACAGTAACTTTGGAATTCGTTAAAATATATTTAAAGAATGAATGCCTCTGGAACCCTGTTCATCCTGAGTACAAACAAAGGCACCAAAGGGAAAAATCCTATCCTACACAGAAATTTAATCGGCGTTCAAAGCGGCTACTTATGAAGACAGTCCGTTCCTGAAGTGAAGGTAATCAAGATAAAAAACTTACGAACAACGCACGTTCACAAAATTCTGCAGTAGTCTAACCCAGGTTCTATGGACGAACCATCCTTGGTATGGTTTCATAAAATGGATAGGTGCCTGAAACATATCCCAAACAACAGGGACTCAGTCTCATGAAATACCCTAAGCCAATTTTCTAAATAAATTAATAATTTAAAAAGATAACTTTCTAACTCACTCTGTATCCTCGACAGGCTACAAAATCTGTATTAATATTATTTTAATTTAACAATATTTTTATAACTTTTGCTTCTAGTTTTTCATTATTTTACATAAACAAACCTATGTGAAACATTGTTTTTCGTAAATTAAATAAACAAAAAGAAGCAGTAACTTTGGAATTCGTTAAAATATATGCAAATAATGAATGCCTCTGGAACCCTGTTCATCCTGAGTACAAACAAAGGCACCAAAGGGAAAAATCCTATCCTACACAGAAATTTAATCGGCGTTCAAAGCGGCTACTTATGAAGACAGTCCGTTCCTGAAGTGAAGGTAATCAAGATAAAAAACTTACGAACAACGCACGTTCACAAAATTCTGCAGTAGTCTAACCCGGTTCTATGGACGAACCATCCTTGGTATGGTTTCATGAAATGGATAGGTGCCTGAAACATATCCCAAACAACAGGCACTCAGTCTCATGAAATACCCTAAGCCAATTTTCTAAATAAATTAATAATTTAAAAAGATAACTTTCTAACTCACTCTGTATCCTCGACAGGCTACAAAATCTGTATTAATATTATTTTAATTTAACAATATTTTTATAACTTTTGCTTCTAGTTTTTCATTTTTTTACATAAACAAACCTATGTGAAACATTGTTTTTCGTAAATTAAATAAACAAAAAGAAGCAGTAACTTTGGAATTCGTTAAAATATATGCAAAGAATGAATGCCTCTGGAACCCTGTTCATCCTGAGTACAAACAAAGGCACCAAAGGGAAAAATCCTATCCTACACAGAAATTTAATCGGCGTTCAAAGCGGCTACTTATGAAGACAGTCCGTTCCTGAAGTGAAGGTAATCAAGATAAAAAACTTACGAACAACGCACGTTCACAAAATTCTGCAGTAGTCTAACCCAGGTTCTATGGACGAACCATCCTTGGTATGGTTTCATGAAATGGATAGGTGCCTGAAACATATCCCAAACAACAGGCACTCAGTCTCATGAAATACCCTAAGCCAATTTTCTAAATAAATTAACAATTTAAAAAGATAACTTTCTAACTCACTCTGTATCCTCGACAGGCTACAAAATCTGTATTAATATTATTTTAATTTAACAATATTTTTATAACTTTTGCTTCTAGTTTTTCATTTTTTTACATAAACAAACCTATGTGAAACATTGTTTTTCGTAAATTAAATAAACAAAAAGAAGCAGTAACTTTGGAATTCGTTAAAATATATGCAAAGAATGAATGCCTCTGGAACCCTGTTCATCCTGAGTACAAACAAAGGCACCAAAGGGAAAAATCCTATCCTACACAGAAATTTAATCGGCGTTCAAAGCGGCTACTTATGAAGACAGTCCGTTCCTGAAGTGAAGGTAATCAAGATAAAAAAATTACGAACAACGCACGTTCACAAAATTCTGCAGTAGTCTAACCCAGGTTCTATGGACGAACCATGCTTGGTATGGTTTCATGAAATGGATAGGTGCCTGAAACATATCCCAAACAACAGGGACTCAGTCTCATGAAATACCCTAAGCCAATTTTCTAAATAAATTAATAATTTAGAAAGATAACTTTCTAACTCACTCTGTATCCTCGACAGGCTACAAAATCTGTATTATATTATTTTACTTTAACAATATTTTTATAACTTTTGCTTCTAGTTTTTCATTTTTTTACATAAACAAACCTATGTGAAACATTGTTTTTCGTAAATTAAATAAACAAAAAAAAACAGTAACTTTGGAATTCGTTAAAATATATTTAAAGAATGAATGCCTCTGGAACCCTGTTCATCCTGAGTACAAACAAAGGCACCAAAGGGAAAAATCCTATCCTACACAGAAATTTAATCGGCGTTCAAAGCGGCTACTTATGAAGACAGTCCGTTCCTGAAGTGAAGGTAATCAAGATAAAAAACTTACGAACAACGCACGTTCACAAAATTCTGCAGTAGTCTAACCCAGGTTCTATGGACGAACCATCCTTGGTATGGTTTCATAAAATGGATAGGTGCCTGAAACATATCCCAAACAACAGGGACTCAGTCTCATGAAATACCCTAAGCCAATTTTCTAAATAAATTAATAATTTAAAAAGATAACTTTCTAACTCACTCTGTATCCTCGACAGGCTACAAAATCTGTATTAATATTATTTTAATTTAACAATATTTTTATAACTTTTGCTTCTAGTTTTTCATTTTTTTACATAAACAAACCTATGTGAAACATTGTTTTTCGTAAATTAAATAAACAAAAAAAAACAGTAACTTTGGAATTCGTTAAAATATATGCAAAGAATGAATGCCTCTGGAACCCTGTTCATCCTGAGTACAAACAAAGGCACCAAAGGGAAAAATCCTATCCTACACAGAAATTTAATCGGCGTTCAAAGCGGCTACTTATGAAGACAGTCCGTTCCTGAAGTGAAGGTAATCAAGATAAAAAACTTACGAACAACGCACGTTCACAAAATTCTGCAGTAGTCTAACCCGGTTCTATGGACGAACCATCCTTGGTATGGTTTCATGAAATGGATAGGTGCCTGAAACATATCCCAAACAACAGGCACTCAGTCTCATGAAATACCCTAAGCCAATTTTCTAAATAAATTAATAATTTAAAAAGATAACTTTCTAACTCACTCTGTATCCTCGACAGGCTACAAAATCTGTATTAATATTATTTTAATTTAACAATATTTTTATAACTTTTGCTTCTAGTTTTTCATTTTTTTACATAAACAAACCTATGTGAAACATTGTTTTTCGTAAATTAAATAAACAAAAAGAAGCAGTAACTTTGGAATTCGTTAAAATATATGCAAAGAATGAATGCCTCTGGAACCCTGTTCATCCTGAGTACAAACAAAGGCACCAAAGGGAAAAATCCTATCCTACACAGAAATTTAATCGGCGTTCAAAGCGGCTACTTATGAAGACAGTCCGTTCCTGAAGTGAAGGTAATCAAGATAAAAAACTTACGAACAACGCACGTTCACAAAATTCTGCAGTAGTCTAACCCAGGTTCTATGGACGAACCATCCTTGGTATGGTTTCATGAAATGGATAGGTGCCTGAAACATATCCCAAACAACAGGCACTCAGTCTCGTGAAATACCCTAAGCCAATTTTCTATATAAATTAATAATTTAAAAAGATAACTTTCTAACTCACTCTGTATCCTCGACAGGCTACAAAATCTGTATTATATTATTTTAATTTAACAATATTGTTATAACTTTTGCTTCTAGTTTTTCATTTTTTTACATAAACAAACCTATGTGAAACATTGTTTTTCGTAAATTAAATAAACAAAAAAAAACAGTAACTTTGGAATTCGTTAAAATATATTTAAAGAATGAATGCCTCTGGAACCCTGTTCATCCTGAGTACAAACAAAGGCACCAAAGGGAAAAATCCTATCCTACACAGAAATTTAATCGGCGTTCAAAGCGACTACTTATGAAGACAGTCCGTTCCTGAAGTGAAGGTAATCAAGATAAAAAACTTACGAACAACGCACGTTCACAAAATTCTGCAGTAGTCTAACCCAGGTTCTATGGACGAACCATCCTTGGTATGGTTTCATGAAATGGATAGGTGCCTGAAACATATCCCAAACAACAGGCACTCAGTCTCATGAAATACCCTAAGCCAATTTTCTAAATAAATTAATAATTTAAAAAGATAACTTTCTAACTCACTCTGTATCCTCGACAGGCTACAAAATCTGTATTAATATTATTTTAATTTAACAATATTTTTATAACTTTTGCTTCTAGTTTTTCATTTTTTTACATAAACAAACCTATGTGAAACATTGTTTTTCGTAAATTAAATAAACAAAAAGAAGCAGTAACTTTGGAATTCGTTAAAATATATGCAAAGAATGAATGCCTCTGGAACCCTGTTCATCCTGAGTACAAACAAAGGCACCAAAGGGAAAAATCCTATCCTACACAGAAATTTAATCGGCGTTCAAAGCGGCTACTTATGAAGACAGTCCGTTCCTGAAGTGAAGGTAATCAAGATAAAAAAATTACGAACAACGCACGTTCACAAAATTCTGCAGTAGTCTAACCCAGGTTCTATGGACGAACCATGCTTGGTATGGTTTCATGAAATGGATAGGTGCCTGAAACATATCCCAAACAACAGGGACTCAGTCTCATGAAATACCCTAAGCCAATTTTCTAAATAAATTAATAATTTAGAAAGATAACTTTCTAACTCACTCTGTATCCTCGACAGGCTACAAAATCTGTATTATATTATTTTACTTTAACAATATTTTTATAACTTTTGCTTCTAGTTTTTCATTTTTTTACATAAACAAACCTATGTGAAACATTGTTTTTCGTAAATTAAATAAACAAAAAAAAACAGTAACTTTGGAATTCGTTAAAATATATTTAAAGAATGAATGCCTCTGGAACCCTGTTCATCCTGAGTACAAACAAAGGCACCTAAGGGAAAAATCCTATCCTACACAGAAATTTAATCGGCGTTCAAAGCGGCTACTTATGAAGACAGTCCGTTCCTGAAGTGAAGGTAATCAAGATAAAAAACTTACGAACAACGCACGTTCACAAAATTCTGCAGTAGTCTAACCCAGGTTCTATGGACGAACCATCCTTGGTATGGTTTCATGAAATGGATAGGTGCCTGAAACATATCCCAAACAACAGGCACTCAGTCTCATGAAATACCCTAAGCCAATTTTCTAAATAAATTAATAATTTAAAAAGATAACTTTCTAACTCACTCTGTATCCTCGACAGGCTACAAAATCTGTATTAATATTATTTTAATTTAACAATATTTTTATAACTTTTGCTTCTAGTTTTTCATTTTTTTACATAAACAAACCTATGTGAAACATTGTTTTTCGTAAATTAAATAAACAAAAAAAAACAGTAACTTTGGAATTCGTTAAAATATATTTAAAGAATGAATGCCTCTGGAACCCTGTTCATCCTGAGTACAAACAAAGGCACCAAAGGGAAAAATCCTATCCTACACAGAAATTTAATCGGCGTTCAAAGCGGCTACTTATGAAGACAGTCCGTTCCTGAAGTGAAGGTAATCAAGATAAAAAACTTACGAACAACGCACGTTCACAAAATTCTGCAGTAGTCTAACCCAGGTTCTATGGACGAACCATCCTTGGTATGGTTTCATAAAATGGATAGGTGCCTGAAACATATCCCAAACAACAGGGACTCAGTCTCATGAAATACCCTAAGCCAATTTTCTAAATAAATTAATAATTTAAAAAGATAACTTTCTAACTCACTCTGTATCCTCGACAGGCTACAAAATCTGTATTAATATTATTTTAATTTAACAATATTTTTATAACTTTTGCTTCTAGTTTTTCATTATTTTACATAAACAAACCTATGTGAAACATTGTTTTTCGTAAATTAAATAAACAAAAAGAAGCAGTAACTTTGGAATTCGTTAAAATATATGCAAATAATGAATGCCTCTGGAACCCTGTTCATCCTGAGTACAAACAAAGGCACCAAAGGGAAAAATCCTATCCTACACAGAAATTTAATCGGCGTTCAAAGCGGCTACTTATGAAGACAGTCCGTTCCTGAAGTGAAGGTAATCAAGATAAAAAACTTACGAACAACGCACGTTCACAAAATTCTGCAGTAGTCTAACCCGGTTCTATGGACGAACCATCCTTGGTATGGTTTCATGAAATGGATAGGTGCCTGAAACATATCCCAAACAACAGGCACTCAGTCTCATGAAATACCCTAAGCCAATTTTCTAAATAAATTAATAATTTAAAAAGATAACTTTCTAACTCACTCTGTATCCTCGACAGGCTACAAAATCTGTATTAATATTATTTTAATTTAACAATATTTTTATAACTTTTGCTTCTAGTTTTTCATTTTTTTACATAAACAAACCTATGTGAAACATTGTTTTTCGTAAATTAAATAAACAAAAAGAAGCAGTAACTTTGGAATTCGTTAAAATATATGCAAAGAATGAATGCCTCTGGAACCCTGTTCATCCTGAGTACAAACAAAGGCACCAAAGGGAAAAATCCTATCCTACACAGAAATTTAATCGGCGTTCAAAGCGGCTACTTATGAAGACAGTCCGTTCCTGAAGTGAAGGTAATCAAGATAAAAAACTTACGAACAACGCACGTTCACAAAATTCTGCAGTAGTCTAACCCAGGTTCTATGGACGAACCATCCTTGGTATGGTTTCATGAAATGGATAGGTGCCTGAAACATATCCCAAACAACAGGCACTCAGTCTCATGAAATACCCTAAGCCAATTTTCTAAATAAATTAATAATTTAAAAAGATAACTTTCTAACTCACTCTGTATCCTCGACAGGCTACAAAATCTGTATTAATATTATTTTAATTTAACAATATTTTTATAACTTTTGCTTCTAGTTTTTCATTTTTTTACATAAACAAACCTATGTGAAACATTGTTTTTCGTAAATTAAATAAACAAAAAGAAGCAGTAACTTTGGAATTCGTTAAAATATATGCAAAGAATGAATGCCTCTGGAACCCTGTTCATCCTGAGTACAAACAAAGGCACCAAAGGGAAAAATCCTATCCTACACAGAAATTTAATCGGCGTTCAAAGCGGCTACTTATGAAGACAGTCCGTTCCTGAAGTGAAGGTAATCAAGATAAAAAAATTACGAACAACGCACGTTCACAAAATTCTGCAGTAGTCTAACCCAGGTTCTATGGACGAACCATGCTTGGTATGGTTTCATGAAATGGATAGGTGCCTGAAACATATCCCAAACAACAGGGACTCAGTCTCATGAAATACCCTAAGCCAATTTTCTAAATAAATTAATAATTTAGAAAGATAACTTTCTAACTCACTCTGTATCCTCGACAGGCTACAAAATCTGTATTATATTATTTTACTTTAACAATATTTTTATAACTTTTGCTTCTAGTTTTTCATTTTTTTACATAAACAAACCTATGTGAAACATTGTTTTTCGTAAATTAAATAAACAAAAAAAAACAGTAACTTTGGAATTCGTTAAAATAT
This sequence comes from Udea olivalis, assembly GCA_947369235.1. Classification (NCBI taxonomy): domain Eukaryota; kingdom Metazoa; phylum Arthropoda; class Insecta; order Lepidoptera; family Crambidae; genus Udea; species Udea olivalis. The sequence goes on from OX376355.1 coordinate 10,672,409, forward strand.
ATTTAAAGAATGAATGCCTCTGGAACCCTGTTCATCCTGAGTACAAACAAAGGCACCTAAGGGAAAAATCCTATCCTACACAGAAATTTAATCGGCGTTCAAAGCGGCTACTTATGAAGACAGTCCGTTCCTGAAGTGAAGGTAATCAAGATAAAAAACTTACGAACAACGCACGTTCACAAAATTCTGCAGTAGTCTAACCCAGGTTCTATGGACGAACCATCCTTGGTATGGTTTCATGAAATGGATAGGTGCCTGAAACATATCCCAAACAACAGGCACTCAGTCTCATGAAATACCCTAAGCCAATTTTCTAAATAAATTAATAATTTAAAAAGATAACTTTCTAACTCACTCTGTATCCTCGACAGGCTACAAAATCTGTATTAATATTATTTTAATTTAACAATATTTTTATAACTTTTGCTTCTAGTTTTTCATTTTTTTACATAAACAAACCTATGTGAAACATTGTTTTTCGTAAATTAAATAAACAAAAAAAAACAGTAACTTTGGAATTCGTTAAAATATATTTAAAGAATGAATGCCTCTGGAACCCTGTTCATCCTGAGTACAAACAAAGGCACCAAAGGGAAAAATCCTATCCTACACAGAAATTTAATCGGCGTTCAAAGCGGCTACTTATGAAGACAGTCCGTTCCTGAAGTGAAGGTAATCAAGATAAAAAACTTACGAACAACGCACGTTCACAAAATTCTGCAGTAGTCTAACCCAGGTTCTATGGACGAACCATCCTTGGTATGGTTTCATAAAATGGATAGGTGCCTGAAACATATCCCAAACAACAGGGACTCAGTCTCATGAAATACCCTAAGCCAATTTTCTAAATAAATTAATAATTTAAAAAGATAACTTTCTAACTCACTCTGTATCCTCGACAGGCTACAAAATCTGTATTAATATTATTTTAATTTAACAATATTTTTATAACTTTTGCTTCTAGTTTTTCATTTTTTTACATAAACAAACCTATGTGAAACATTGTTTTTCGTAAATTAAATAAACAAAAAGAAGCAGTAACTTTGGAATTCGTTAAAATATATGCAAATAATGAATGCCTCTGGAACCCTGTTCATCCTGAGTACAAACAAAGGCACCAAAGGGAAAAATCCTATCCTACACAGAAATTTAATCGGCGTTCAAAGCGGCTACTTATGAAGACAGTCCGTTCCTGAAGTGAAGGTAATCAAGATAAAAAACTTACGAACAACGCACGTTCACAAAATTCTGCAGTAGTCTAACCCGGTTCTATGGACGAACCATCCTTGGTATGGTTTCATGAAATGGATAGGTGCCTGAAACATATCCCAAACAACAGGCACTCAGTCTCATGAAATACCCTAAGCCAATTTTCTAAATAAATTAATAATTTAAAAAGATAACTTTCTAACTCACTCTGTATCCTCGACAGGCTACAAAATCTGTATTAATATTATTTTAATTTAACAATATTTTTATAACTTTTGCTTCTAGTTTTTCATTTTTTTACATAAACAAACCTATGTGAAACATTGTTTTTCGTAAATTAAATAAACAAAAAGAAGCAGTAACTTTGGAATTCGTTAAAATATATGCAAAGAATGAATGCCTCTGGAACCCTGTTCATCCTGAGTACAAACAAAGGCACCAAAGGGAAAAATCCTATCCTACACAGAAATTTAATCGGCGTTCAAAGCGGCTACTTATGAAGACAGTCCGTTCCTGAAGTGAAGGTAATCAAGATAAAAAACTTACGAACAACGCACGTTCACAAAATTCTGCAGTAGTCTAACCCAGGTTCTATGGACGAACCATGCTTGGTATGGTTTCATGAAATGGATAGGTGCCTGAAACATATCCCAAACAACAGGCACTCAGTCTCGTGAAATACCCTAAGCCAATTTTCTAAATAAATTAATAATTTAGAAAGATAACTTTCTAACTCACCCTGTATCCTCGACAGGCTACAAAATCTGTATTATATTATTTTAATTTAACAATATTTTTATAACTTTTGCTTCTAGTTTTTCATTTTTTTACATAAACAAACCTATGTGAAACATTGTTTTTCGTAAATTAAATAAACAAAAAAAACAGTAACTTTGGAATTCGTTAAAATATATTTAAAGAATGAATGCCTCTGGAACCCTGTTCATCCTGAGTACAAACAAAGGCACCAAAGGGAAAAATCCTATCCTACACAGAAATTTAATCGGCGTTCAAAGCGGCTACTTATGAAGACAGTCCGTTCCTGAAGTGAAGGTAATCAAGATAAAAAACTTACGAACAACGCACGTTCACAAAATTCTGCAGTAGTCTAACCCAGGTTCTATGGACGAACCATCCTTGGTATGGTTTCATAAAATGGATAGGTGCCTGAAACATATCCCAAACAACAGGGACTCAGTCTCATGAAATACCCTAAGCCAATTTTCTAAATAAATTAATAATTTAAAAAGATAACTTTCTAACTCACTCTGTATCCTCGACAGGCTACAAAATCTGTATTAATATTATTTTAATTTAACAATATTTTTATAACTTTTGCTTCTAGTTTTTCATTTTTTTACATAAACAAACCTATGTGAAACATTGTTTTTCGTAAATTAAATAAACAAAAAGAAGCAGTAACTTTGGAATTCGTTAAAATATATGCAAATAATGAATGCCTCTGGAACCCTGTTCATCCTGAGTACAAACAAAGGCACCAAAGGGAAAAATCCTATCCTACACAGAAATTTAATCGGCGTTCAAAGCGGCTACTTATGAAGACAGTCCGTTCCTGAAGTGAAGGTAATCAAGATAAAAAACTTACGAACAACGCACGTTCACAAAATTCTGCAGTAGTCTAACCCGGTTCTATGGACGAACCATCCTTGGTATGGTTTCATGAAATGGATAGGTGCCTGAAACATATCCCAAACAACAGGCACTCAGTCTCATGAAATACCCTAAGCCAATTTTCTAAATAAATTAATAATTTAAAAAGATAACTTTCTAACTCACTCTGTATCCTCGACAGGCTACAAAATCTGTATTAATATTATTTTAATTTAACAATATTTTTATAACTTTTGCTTCTAGTTTTTCATTTTTTTACATAAACAAACCTATGTGAAACATTGTTTTTCGTAAATTAAATAAACAAAAAAAAAACAGTAACTTTGGAATTCGTTAAAATATATTTAAAGAATGAATGCCTCTGGAACCCTGTTCATCCTGAGTACAAACAAAGGCACCAAAGGGAAAAATCCTATCCTACACAGAAATTTAATCGGCGTTCAAAGCGGCTACTTATGAAGACAGTCCGTTCCTGAAGTGAAGGTAATCAAGATAAAAAACTTACGAACAACGCACGTTCACAAAATTCTGCAGTAGTCTAATCCGGTTCTATGGACGAACCATCCTTGGTATGGTTTCATGAAATGGATAGGTGCCTGAAACATATCCCAAACAACAGGCACTCAGTCTCATGAAATACCCTAAGCCAATTTTCTAAATAAATTAATAATTTAAAAAGATAACTTTCTAACTCACTCTGTATCCTCGACAGGCTACAAAATCTGTATTAATATTATTTTAATTTAACAATATTTTTATAACTTTTGCTTCTAGTTTTTCATTTTTTTACATAAACAAACCTATGTGAAACATTGTTTTTCGTAAATTAAATAAACAAAAAGAAGCAGTAACTTTGGAATTCGTTAAAATATATGCAAAGAATGAATGCCTCTGGAACCCTGTTCATCCTGAGTACAAACAAAGGCACCAAAGGGAAAAATCCTATCCTACACAGAAATTTAATCGGCGTTCAAAGCGACTACTTATGAAGACAGTCCGTTCCTGAAGTGAAGGTAATCAAGATAAAAAACTTACGAACAACGCACGTTCACAAAATTCTGCAGTAGTCTAACCCAGGTTCTATGGACGAACAATGCTTGGTATGGTTTCATGAAATGGATAGGTGCCTGAAACATATCCCAAACAACAGGCACTCAGTCTCGTGAAATACCCTAAGCCAATTTTCTAAATAAATTAATAATTTAAAAAGATAACTTTCTAACTCACTCTGTATCCTCGACAGGCTACAAAATCTGTATTAATATTATTTTAATTTAACAATATTTTTATAACTTTTGCTTCTAGTTTTTCAATTTTTTACATAAACAAACCTATGTGAAACATTGTTTTTCGTAAATTAAATAAACAAAAAGAAGCAGTAACTTTGGAATTCGTTAAAATATATGCAAAGAATTAATGCCTCAGGAACCCTGTTCATCCTGAGTACAAACAAAGGCACCAAAGGGAAAAATCCTATCCTACACAGAAATTTAATCGGCGTTCAAAGCGGCTACTTATGAAGACAGTCCGTTTCTGAAATGAAGGTTACGAACAACGCACGTTCACAAAATTCTGCAGTAGTCTAACCCAGGTTCTATGGACGAACCATCCTTGGTACGGTTTCATGAAATGGATAGGTGCCTGAAACATATCCCAAACAACAGGCACTCAGTCTCGTGAAATACCCTAAGCCAATTTTCTATATAAATTATTAATTTAAAAAGATAACTTTCTAACTCACTCTGTATCCTCGACAGGCTACAAAATCTGTATTATATTATTTTAATTTAACAATATTTTTATAACTTTTGCTTCTAGTTTTTCATTTTTTTACATAAACAAACCTATGTGAAACATTGTTTTTCGTAAATTAAATAAACAAAAAAAAACAGTAACTTTGGAATTCGTTAAAATATATTTAAAGAATGAATGCCTCTGGAACCCTGTTCATCCTGAGTACAAACAAAGGCACCAAAGGGAAAAATCCTATCCTACACAGAAATTTAATCGGCGTTCAAAGCGGCTACCTATGAAGACAGTCCGTTCCTGAAGTGAAGGTTATCAAGATAAAAAACTTACGAACAACGCACGTTCACAAAATTCTGCAGTAGTCTAACCCAGGTTCTATGGACGAACCATCCTTGGTATGGTTTCATGAAATGGATAGGTGCCTGAAACATATCCCAAACAACAGGCACTCAGTCTCGTGAAATACCCTAAGCCAATTTTCTATATAAATTAATAATTTAAAAAGATAACTTTCTAACTCACTCTGTATCCTCGACAGGCTACAAAATCTGTATTAATATTATTTTAATTTAACAATATTTTTATAACTTTTGCTTCTAGTTTTTCATTTTTTTACATAAACAAACCTATGTGAAACATTGTTTTTCGTAAATTAAATAAACAAAAAGAAGCAGTAACTTTGGAATTCGTTAAAATATATGCAAAGAATGAATGCCTCTGGAACCCTGTTCATCCTGAGTACAAACAAAGGCACCAAAGGGAAAAATCCTATCCTACACAGAAATTTAATCGGCGTTCAAAGCGGCTACTTATGAAGACAGTCCGTTCCTGAAGTGAAGGTAATCAAGATAAAAAAATTACGAACAACGCACGTTCACAAAATTCTGCAGTAGTCTAACCCAGGTTCTATGGACGAACCATGCTTGGTATGGTTTCATGAAATGGATAGGTGCCTGAAACATATCCCAAACAACAGGCACTCAGTCTCGTGAAATACCCTAAGCCAATTTTCTAAATAAATTAATAATTTAGAAAGATAACTTTCTAACTCACTCTGTATCCTCGACAGGCTACAAAATCTGTATTAATATTATTTTAATTTAACAATATTTTTATAACTTTTGCTTCTAGTTTTTCAATTTTTTACATAAACAAACCTATGTGAAACATTGTTTTTCGTAAATTAAATAAACAAAAAGAAGCAGTAACTTTGGAATTCGTTAAAATATATGCAAAGAATGAATGCCTCTGGAACCCTGTTCATCCTGAGTACAAACAAAGGCACCAAAGGGAAAAATCCTATCCTACACAGAAATTTAATCGGCGTTCAAAGCGGCTACTTATGAAGACAGTCCGTTCCTGAAGTGAAGGTAATCAAGATAAAAAAATTACGAACAACGCACGTTCACAAAATTCTGCAGTAGTCTAACCCAGGTTCTATGGACGAACCATGCTTGGTATGGTTTCATGAAATGGATAGGTGCCTGAAACATATCCCAAACAACAGGGACTCAGTCTCATGAAATACCCTAAGCCAATTTTCTAAATAAATTAATAATTTAGAAAGATAACTTTCTAACTCACTCTGTATCCTCGACAGGCTACAAAATCTGTATTATATTATTTTACTTTAACAATATTTTTATAACTTTTGCTTCTAGTTTTTCATTTTTTTACATAAACAAACCTATGTGAAACATTGTTTTTCGTAAATTAAATAAACAAAAAAAAACAGTAACTTTGGAATTCGTTAAAATATATTTAAAGAATGAATGCCTCTGGAACCCTGTTCATCCTGAGTACAAACAAAGGCACCTAAGGGAAAAATCCTATCCTACACAGAAATTTAATCGGCGTTCAAAGCGGCTACTTATGAAGACAGTCCGTTCCTGAAGTGAAGGTAATCAAGATAAAAAACTTACGAACAACGCACGTTCACAAAATTCTGCAGTAGTCTAACCCAGGTTCTATGGACGAACCATCCTTGGTATGGTTTCATGAAATGGATAGGTGCCTGAAACATATCCCAAACAACAGGCACTCAGTCTCATGAAATACCCTAAGCCAATTTTCTAAATAAATTAATAATTTAAAAAGATAACTTTCTAACTCACTCTGTATCCTCGACAGGCTACAAAATCTGTATTAATATTATTTTAATTTAACAATATTTTTATAACTTTTGCTTCTAGTTTTTCATTTTTTTACATAAACAAACCTATGTGAAACATTGTTTTTCGTAAATTAAATAAACAAAAAAAAACAGTAACTTTGGAATTCGTTAAAATATATTTAAAGAATGAATGCCTCTGGAACCCTGTTCATCCTGAGTACAAACAAAGGCACCAAAGGGAAAAATCCTATCCTACACAGAAATTTAATCGGCGTTCAAAGCGGCTACTTATGAAGACAGTCCGTTCCTGAAGTGAAGGTAATCAAGATAAAAAACTTACGAACAACGCACGTTCACAAAATTCTGCAGTAGTCTAACCCAGGTTCTATGGACGAACCATCCTTGGTATGGTTTCATAAAATGGATAGGTGCCTGAAACATATCCCAAACAACAGGGACTCAGTCTCATGAAATACCCTAAGCCAATTTTCTAAATAAATTAATAATTTAAAAAGATAACTTTCTAACTCACTCTGTATCCTCGACAGGCTACAAAATCTGTATTAATATTATTTTAATTTAACAATATTTTTATAACTTTTGCTTCTAGTTTTTCATTTTTTTACATAAACAAACCTATGTGAAACATTGTTTTTCGTAAATTAAATAAACAAAAAGAAGCAGTAACTTTGGAATTCGTTAAAATATATGCAAATAATGAATGCCTCTGGAACCCTGTTCATCCTGAGTACAAACAAAGGCACCAAAGGGAAAAATCCTATCCTACACAGAAATTTAATCGGCGTTCAAAGCGGCTACTTATGAAGACAGTCCGTTCCTGAAGTGAAGGTAATCAAGATAAAAAACTTACGAACAACGCACGTTCACAAAATTCTGCAGTAGTCTAACCCGGTTCTATGGACGAACCATCCTTGGTATGGTTTCATGAAATGGATAGGTGCCTGAAACATATCCCAAACAACAGGCACTCAGTCTCATGAAATACCCTAAGCCAATTTTCTAAATAAATTAATAATTTAAAAAGATAACTTTCTAACTCACTCTGTATCCTCGACAGGCTACAAAATCTGTATTAATATTATTTTAATTTAACAATATTTTTATAACTTTTGCTTCTAGTTTTTCATTTTTTTACATAAACAAACCTATGTGAAACATTGTTTTTCGTAAATTAAATAAACAAAAAGAAGCAGTAACTTTGGAATTCGTTAAAATATATGCAAAGAATGAATGCCTCTGGAACCCTGTTCATCCTGAGTACAAACAAAGGCACCAAAGGGAAAAATCCTATCCTACACAGAAATTTAATCGGCGTTCAAAGCGGCTACTTATGAAGACAGTCCGTTCCTGAAGTGAAGGTAATCAAGATAAAAAACTTACGAACAACGCACGTTCACAAAATTCTGCAGTAGTCTAACCCAGGTTCTATGGACGAACCATGCTTGGTATGGTTTCATGAAATGGATAGGTGCCTGAAACATATCCCAAACAACAGGCACTCAGTCTCGTGAAATACCCTAAGCCAATTTTCTAAATAAATTAATAATTTAGAAAGATAACTTTCTAACTCACCCTGTATCCTCGACAGGCTACAAAATCTGTATTATATTATTTTAATTTAACAATATTTTTATAACTTTTGCTTCTAGTTTTTCATTTTTTTACATAAACAAACCTATGTGAAACATTGTTTTTCGTAAATTAAATAAACAAAAAAAAACAGTAACTTTGGAATTCGTTAAAATATATTTAAAGAATGAATGCCTCTGGAACCCTGTTCATCCTGAGTACAAACAAAGGCACCTAAGGGAAAAATCCGATCCTACACAGAAATTTAATCGGCGTTCAAAGCGGCTACTTATGAAGACAGTCCGTTCCTGAAGTGAAGGTAATCAAGATAAAAAACTTACGAACAACGCACGTTCACAAAATTCTGCAGTAGTCTAACCCAGGTTCTATGGACGAACCATCCTTGGTATGGTTTCATGAAATGGATAGGTGCCTGAAACATATCCCAAACAACAGGCACTCAGTCTCGTGAAATACCCTAAGCCAATTTTCTAAATAAATTAATAATTTAAAAAGATAACTTTCTAACTCACTCTGTATCCTCGACAGGCTACAAAATCTGTATTAATATTATTTTAATTTAACAATATTTTTATAACTTTTGCTTCTAGTTTTTCATTTTTTTACATAAACAAACCTATGTGAAACATTGTTTTTCGTAAATTAAATAAACAAAAAGAAGCAGTAACTTTGGAATTCGTTAAAATATATGCAAATAATGAATGCCTCTGGAACCCTGTTCATCCTGAGTACAAACAAAGGCACCAAAGGGAAAAATCCTATCCTACACAGAAATTTAATCGGCGTTCAAAGCGGCTACTTATGAAGACAGTCCGTTCCTGAAGTGAAGGTAATCAAGATAAAAAACTTACGAACAACGCACGTTCACAAAATTCTGCAGTAGTCTAACCCGGTTCTATGGACGAACCATCCTTGGTATGGTTTCATGAAATGGATAGGTGCCTGAAACATATCCCAAACAACAGGCACTCAGTCTCATGAAATACCCTAAGCCAATTTTCTAAATAAATTAATAATTTAAAAAGATAACTTTCTAACTCACTCTGTATCCTCGACAGGCTACAAAATCTGTATTAATATTATTTTAATTTAACAATATTTTTATAACTTTTGCTTCTAGTTTTTCATTTTTTTACATAAACAAACCTATGTGAAACATTGTTTTTCGTAAATTAAATAAACAAAAAGAAGCAGTAACTTTGGAATTCGTTAAAATATATGCAAATAATGAATGCCTCTGGAACCCTGTTCATCCTGAGTACAAACAAAGGCACCAAAGGGAAAAATCCTATCCTACACAGAAATTTAATCGGCGTTCAAAGCGGCTACTTATGAAGACAGTCCGTTCCTGAAGTGAAGGTAATCAAGATAAAAAACTTACGAACAACGCACGTTCACAAAATTCTGCAGTAGTCTAACCCGGTTCTATGGACGAACCATCCTTGGTATGGTTTCATGAAATGGATAGGTGCCTGAAACATATCCCAAACAACAGGCACTCAGTCTCATGAAATACCCTAAGCCAATTTTCTAAATAAATTAATAATTTAAAAAGATAACTTTCTAACTCACTCTGTATCCTCGACAGGCTACAAAATCTTTATTAATATTATTTTAATTTAACAATATTTTTATAACTTTTGCTTCTAGTTTTTCATTTTTTTACATAAACAAACCTATGTGAAACATTGTTTTTCGTAAATTAAATAAACAAAAAAAAAACAGTAACTTTGGAATTCGTTAAAATATATTTAAAGAATGAATGCCTCTGGAACCCTGTTCATCCTGAGTACAAACAAAGGCACCAAAGGGAAAAATCCTATCCTACACAGAAATTTAATCGGCGTTCAAAGCGGCTACTTATGAAGACAGTCCGTTCCTGAAGTGAAGGTAATCAAGATAAAAAACTTACGAACAACGCACGTTCACAAAATTCTGCAGTAGTCTAATCCGGTTCTATGGACGAACCATCCTTGGTATGGTTTCATGAAATGGATAGGTGCCTGAAACATATCCCAAACAACAGGCACTCAGTCTCATGAAATACCCTAAGCCAATTTTCTAAATAAATTAATAATTTAAAAAGATAACTTTCTAACTCACTCTGTATCCTCGACAGGCTACAAAATCTGTATTAATATTATTTTAATTTAACAATATTTTTATAACTTTTGCTTCTAGTTTTTCATTTTTTTACATAAACAAACCTATGTGAAACATTGTTTTTCGTAAATTAAATAAACAAAAAGAAGCAGTAACTTTGGAATTCGTTAAAATATATGCAAAGAATGAATGCCTCTGGAACCCTGTTCATCCTGAGTACAAACAAAGGCACCAAAGGGAAAAATCCTATCCTACACAGAAATTTAATCGGCGTTCAAAGCGACTACTTATGAAGACAGTCCGTTCCTGAAGTGAAGGTAATCAAGATAAAAAAACTTACGAACAACGCACGTTCACAAAATTCTGCAGTAGTCTAACCCAGGTTCTATGGACGAACAATGCTTGGTATGGTTTCATGAAATGGATAGGTGCCTGAAACATATCCCAAACAACAGGCACTCAGTCTCGTGAAATACCCTAAGCCAATTTTCTAAATAAATTAATAATTTAAAAAGATAACTTTCTAACTCACTCTGTATCCTCGACAGGCTACAAAATCTGTATTAATATTATTTTAATTTAACAATATTTTTATAACTTTTGCTTCTAGTTTTTCAATTTTTTACATAAACAAACCTATGTGAAACATTGTTTTTCGTAAATTAAATAAACAAAAAGAAGCAGTAACTTTGGAATTCGTTAAAATATATGCAAAGAATTAATGCCTCAGGAACCCTGTTCATCCTGAGTACAAACAAAGGCACCAAAGGGAAAAATCCTATCCTACACAGAAATTTAATCGGCGTTCAAAGCGGCTACTTATGAAGACAGTCCGTTTCTGAAATGAAGGTTACGAACAACGCACGTTCACAAAATTCTGCAGTAGTCTAACCCAGGTTCTATGGACGAACCATCCTTAGTACGGTTTCATGAAATGGATAGGTGCCTGAAACATATCCCAAACAACAGGCACTCAGTCTCGTGAAATACCCTAAGCCAATTTTCTATATAAATTATTAATTTAAAAAGATAACTTTCTAACTCACTCTGTATCCTCGACAGGCTACAAAATCTGTATTATATTATTTTAATTTAACAATATTTTTATAACTTTTGCTTCTAGTTTTTCATTTTTTTACATAAACAAACCTATGTGAAACATTGTTTTTCGTAAATTAAATAAACAAAAAAAAACAGTAACTTTGGAATTCGTTAAAATATATTTAAAGAATGAATGCCTCTGGAACCCTGTTCATCCTGAGTACAAACAAAGGCACCAAAGGGAAAAATCCTATCCTACACAGAAATTTAATCGGCGTTCAAAGCGGCTACCTATGAAGACAGTCCGTTCCTGAAGTGAAGGTTATCAAGATAAAAAACTTACGAACAACGCACGTTCACAAAATTCTGCAGTAGTCTAACCCAGGTTCTATGGACGAACCATCCTTGGTATGGTTTCATGAAATGGATAGGTGCCTGAAACATATCCCAAACAACAGGCACTCAGTCTCGTGAAATACCCTAAGCCAATTTTCTATATAAATTAATAATTTAAAAAGATAACTTTCTAACTCACTCTGTATCCTCGACAGGCTACAAAATCTGTATTAATATTATTTTAATTTAACAATATTTTTATAACTTTTGCTTCTAGTTTTTCATTTTTTTACATAAACAAACCTATGTGAAACATTGTTTTTCGTAAATTAAATAAACAAAAAAAAACAGTAACTTTGGAATTCGTTAAAATATATTTAAAGAATGAATGCCTCTGGAACCCTGTTCATCCTGAGTACAAACAAAGGCACCAAAGGGAAAAAAAAATGGTTGCCTGTAAAGTCGGTTTTACGGGCGAAGATTTTACGTGACAACGTCTTTTTCTCGGTAGAATATTTATTGATATGAATATAATTAAATTGCACAATAGGAACAAGGAATTGAATGAAAATAAGAATTGCGGCAGACCAATCATAGTTGAGTGGGAGAGAGACGCAAGGCATTCGGCGGGCCTCTCTCTCGTTCGGTGACTCATCGTAACGTTACCGAGCGTTACACTTTTTCATAAGTGACTCCCAGCCGCAACCTAATTTAAGACGTTGTCACGTAAAAATCCTATCCTACACAGAAATTTAATCGGCGTTCAAAGCGACTACTTATGAAGACAGTCCGTTCCTGAAGTGAAGGTAATCAAGATAAAAAACTTACGAACAACGCACGTTCACAAAATTCTGCAGTAGTCTAACCCAGGTTCTATGGACGAACCATCCTTGGTATGGTTTCATGAAATGGATAGGTGCCTGAAACATATCCCAAACAACAGGCACTCAGTCTCATGAAATACCCTAAGCCAATTTTCTAAATAAATTAATAATTGAAAAAGATAACTTTCTAACTCACTCTGTATCCTCGACAGGCTACAAAATCTGTATTAATATTATTTTAATTTAACAATATTTTTATAACTTTTGCTTCTAGTTTTTCATTTTTTTACATAAACAAACCTATGTGAAACATTGTTTTTCGTAAATTAAATAAACAAAAAGAAGCAGTAACTTTGGAATTCGTTAAAATATATGCAAAGAATGAATGCCTCTGGAACCCTGTTCATCCTGAGTACAAACAAAGGCACCAAAGGGAAAAATCCTATCCTACACAGAAATTTAATCGGCGTTCAAAGCGGCTACTTATGAAGACAGTCCGTTCCTGAAGTGAAGGTAATCAAGATAAAAAAATTACGAACAACGCACGTTCACAAAATTCTGCAGTAGTCTAACCCAGGTTCTATGGACGAACCATGCTTGGTATGGTTTCATGAAATGGATAGGTGCCTGAAACATATCCCAAACAACAGGCACTCAGTCTCGTGAAATACCCTAAGCCAATTTTCTAAATAAATTAATAATTTAGAAAGATAACTTTCTAACTCACTCTGTATCCTCGACAGGCTACAAAATCTGTATTATATTATTTTAATTTAACAATATTTTTATAACTTTTGCTTCTAGTTTTTCATTTTTTTACATAAACAAACCTATGTGAAACATTGTTTTTCGTAAATTAAATAAACAAAAAAAAACAGTAACTTTGGAATTCGTTAAAATATATTTAAAGAATGAATGCCTCTGGAACCCTGTTCATCCTGAGTACAAACAAAGGCACCTAAGGGAAAAATCCTATCCTACACAGAAATTTAATCGGCGTTCAAAGCGGCTACTTATGAAGACAGTCCGTTCCTGAAGTGAAGGTAATCAAGATAAAAAACTTACGAACAACGCACGTTCACAAAATTCTGCAGTAGTCTAACCCAGGTTCTATGGACGAACCATCCTTGGTATGGTTTCATGAAATGGATAGGTGCCTGAAACATATCCCAAACAACAGGCACTCAGTCTCATGAAATACCCTAAGCCAATTTTCTAAATAAATTAATAATTTAAAAAGATAACTTTCTAACTCACTCTGTATCCTCGACAGGCTACAAAATATGTATTAATATTATTTAATTTAACAATATTTTTATAACTTTTGCTTCTAGTTTTTCATTTTTTTACATAAACAAACCTATGTGAAACATTGTTTTTCGTAAATTAAATAAACAAAAAGAAGCAGTAACTTTGGAATTCGTTAAAATATATTCAAAGAATGAATGCCTCTGGAACCCTGTTCATCCTGAGTACAAACAAAGGCACCAAAGGGAAAAATCCTATCCTACACAGAAATTTAATCGGCGTTCAAAGCGGCTACTTATGAAGACAGTCCGTTCCTGAAGTGAAGGTAATCAAGATAAAAAACTTACGAACAACGCACGTTCACAAAATTCTGCAGTAGTCTAACCCAGGTTCTATGGACGAACCATGCTTGGTATGGTTTCATGAAATGGATAGGTGTCTGAAACATATCCCAAACAACAGGCACTCAGTCTCATGAAATACCCTAAGCCAATTTTCTAAATAAATTAATAATTTAAAAAGATAACTTTCTAACTCACTCTGTATCCTCGACAGGCTACAAAATCTGTATTATATTATTTTAATTTAACAATATTTTTATAACTTTTGCTTCTAGTTTTTCATTTTTTTACATAAACAAACCTATGTGAAACATTGTTTTTCGTAAATTAAATAAACAAAAAAAAACAGTAACTTTGGAATTCGTTAAAATATATTTAAAGAATGAATGCCTCTGGAACCCTGTTCATCCTGAGTACAAACAAAGGCACCAAAGGGAAAAATCCTATCCTACACAGAAATTTAATCGGCGTTCAAAGCGGCTACTTATGAAGACAGTCCGTTCCTGAAGTGAAGGTAATCAAGATAAAAAACTTACGAACAACGCACGTTCACAAAATTCTGCAGTAGTCTAACCCAGGTTCTATGGACGAACCATCCTTGGTATGGTTTCATGAAATGGATAGGTGCCTGAAACATATCCCAAACAACAGGCACTCAGTCTCATGAAATACCCTAAGCCAATTTTCTAAATAAATTAATAATTTAAAAAGATAACTTTCTAACTCACTCTGTATCCTCGACAGGCTACAAAATCTGTATTAATATTATTTTAATTTAACAATATTTTTATAACTTTTGCTTCTAGTTTTTCATTTTTTTACATAAACAAACCTATGTGAAACATTGTTTTTCGTAAATTAAATAAACAAAAAAAAAACAGTAACTTTGGAATTCGTTAAAATATATTTAAAGAATGAATGCCTCTGGAACCCTGTTCATCCTGAGTACAAACAAAGGCACCAAAGGGAAAAATCCTATCCTACACAGAAATTTAATCGGCGTTCAAAGCGGCTACTTATGAAGACAGTCCGTTCCTGAAGTGAAGGTAATCAAGATAAAAAACTTACGAACAACGCACGTTCACAAAATTCTGCAGTAGTCTAATCCGGTTCTATGGACGAACCATCCTTGGTATGGTTTCATGAAATGGATAGGTGCCTGAAACATATCCCAAACAACAGGCACTCAGTCTCATGAAATACCCTAAGCCAATTTTCTAAATAAATTAATAATTTAAAAAGATAACTTTCTAACTCACTCTGTATCCTCGACAGGCTACAAAATCTGTATTAATATTATTTTAATTTAACAATATTTTTATAACTTTTGCTTCTAGTTTTTCATTTTATTACATAAACAAACCTATGTGAAACATTGTTTTTCGTAAATTAAATAAACAAAAAGAAGCAGTAACTTTGGAATTCGTTAAAATATATGCAAAGAATGAATGCCTATGGAACCCTGTTCATCCTGAGTACAAACAAAGGCACCAAAGGGAAAAATCCTATCCTACACAGAAATTTAATCGGCGTTCAAGGCTGCTACTTATGAAGACAGTCCGTTCCTGAAGTGAAGGTAATCAAGATAAAAAACTTACGAACAACGCACGTTCACAAAATTCTGCAGTAGTCTAACCCAGGTTCTATGGACGAACCATGCTTGGTATGGTTTCATGAAATGGATAGGTGCCTGAAACATATCCCAAACAACAGGCACTCAGTCTCATGAAATACCCTAAGCCAATTTTCTAAATAAATTAATAATTTAAAAAGATAACTTTCTAACTCACTCTGTATCCTCGACAGGCTACAAAATCTGTATTAATATTATTTTAATTTAACAATATTTTTATAACTTTTGCTTCTAGTTTTTCATTTTTTTACATAAACAAACCTATGTGAAACATTGTTTTTCGTAAATTAAATAAACAAAAAGAAGCAGTAACTTTGGAATTCGTTAAAATATATGCAAAGAATGAATGCCTATGGAACCCTGTTCATCCTGAGTACAAACAAAGGCACCAAAGGGAAAAATCCTATCCTACACAGAAATTTAATCGGCGTTCAAAGCGGCTACTTATGAAGACAGTCCGTTCCTGAAGTGAAGGTAATCAAGATAAAAAACTTACGAACAACGCACGTTCACAAAATTCTGCAGTAGTCTAATCCGGTTCTATGGACGAACCATCCTTGGTATGGTTTCATGAAATGGATAGGTGCCTGAAACATATCCCAAACAACAGGCACTCAGTCTCATGAAATACCCTAAGCCAATTTTCTAAATAAATTAATAATTTAAAAAGATAACTTTCTAACTCACTCTGTATCCTCGACAGGCTACAAAATCTGTATTAATATTATTTTAATTTAACAATATTTTTATAACTTTTGCTTCTAGTTTTTCATTTTTTTACATAAACAAACCTATGTGAAACATTGTTTTTCGTAAATTAAATAAACAAAAAGAAGCAGTAACTTTGGAATTCGTTAAAATATATTTAAAGAATGAATGCCTCTGGAACCCTGTTCATCCTGAGTACAAACAAAGGCACCAAAGGGAAAAATCCTATCCTACACAGAAATTTAATCGGCGTTCAAAGCGGCTACCTATGAAGACAGTCCGTTCCTGAAGTGAAGGTTATCAAGATAAAAAACTTACGAACAACGCACGTTCACAAAATTCTGCAGTAGTCTAACCCAGGTTCTATGGACGAACCATCCTTGGTATGGTTTCATGAAATGGATAGGTGCCTGAAACATATCCCAAACAACAGGCACTCAGTCTCGTGAAATACCCTAAGCCAATTTTCTATATAAATTAATAATTTAAAAAGATAACTTTCTAACTCACTCTGTATCCTCGACAGGCTACAAAATCTGTATTAATATTATTTTAATTTAACAATATTTTTATAACTTTTGCTTCTAGTTTTTCATTTTTTTACATAAACAAACCTATGTGAAACATTGTTTTTCGTAAATTAAATAAACAAAAAAAAACAGTAACTTTGGAATTCGTTAAAATATATTTAAAGAATGAATGCCTCTGGAACCCTGTTCATCCTGAGTACAAACAAAGGCACCAAAGGGAAAAAAAAATGGTTGCCTGTAAAGTCGGTTTTACGGGCGAAGATTTTACGTGACAACGTCTTTTTCTCGGTAGAATATTTATTGATATGAATATAATTAAATTGCACAATAGGAACAAGGAATTGAATGAAAATAAGAATTGCGGCAGACCAATCATAGTTGAGTGGGAGAGAGACGCAAGGCATTCGGCGGGCCTCTCTCTCGTTCGGTGACTCATCGTAACGTTACCGAGCGTTACACTTTTTCATAAGTGACTCCCAGCCGCAACCTAATTTAAGACGTTGTCACGTAAAAATCCTATCCTACACAGAAATTTAATCGGCGTTCAAAGCGACTACTTATGAAGACAGTCCGTTCCTGAAGTGAAGGTAATCAAGATAAAAAACTTACGAACAACGCACGTTCACAAAATTCTGCAGTAGTCTAACCCAGGTTCTATGGACGAACCATCCTTGGTATGGTTTCATGAAATGGATAGGTGCCTGAAACATATCCCAAACAACAGGCACTCAGTCTCATGAAATACCCTAAGCCAATTTTCTAAATAAATTAATAATTGAAAAAGATAACTTTCTAACTCACTCTGTATCCTCGACAGGCTACAAAATCTGTATTAATATTATTTTAATTTAACAATATTTTTATAACTTTTGCTTCTAGTTTTTCATTTTTTTACATAAACAAACCTATGTGAAACATTGTTTTTCGTAAATTAAATAAACAAAAAGAAGCAGTAACTTTGGAATTCGTTAAAATATATGCAAAGAATGAATGCCTCTGGAACCCTGTTCATCCTGAGTACAAACAAAGGCACCAAAGGGAAAAATCCTATCCTACACAGAAATTTAATCGGCGTTCAAAGCGGCTACTTATGAAGACAGTCCGTTCCTGAAGTGAAGGTAATCAAGATAAAAAAATTACGAACAACGCACGTTCACAAAATTCTGCAGTAGTCTAACCCAGGTTCTATGGACGAACCATGCTTGGTATGGTTTCATGAAATGGATAGGTGCCTGAAACATATCCCAAACAACAGGCACTCAGTCTCGTGAAATACCCTAAGCCAATTTTCTAAATAAATTAATAATTTAGAAAGATAACTTTCTAACTCACTCTGTATCCTCGACAGGCTACAAAATCTGTATTATATTATTTTAATTTAACAATATTTTTATAACTTTTGCTTCTAGTTTTTCATTTTTTTACATAAACAAACCTATGTGAAACATTGTTTTTCGTAAATTAAATAAACAAAAAAAAACAGTAACTTTGGAATTCGTTAAAATATATTTAAAGAATGAATGCCTCTGGAACCCTGTTCATCCTGAGTACAAACAAAGGCACCTAAGGGAAAAATCCTATCCTACACAGAAATTTAATCGGCGTTCAAAGCGGCTACTTATGAAGACAGTCCGTTCCTGAAGTGAAGGTAATCAAGATAAAAAACTTACGAACAACGCACGTTCACAAAATTCTGCAGTAGTCTAACCCAGGTTCTATGGACGAACCATCCTTGGTATGGTTTCATGAAATGGATAGGTGCCTGAAACATATCCCAAACAACAGGCACTCAGTCTCATGAAATACCCTAAGCCAATTTTCTAAATAAATTAATAATTTAAAAAGATAACTTTCTAACTCACTCTGTATCCTCGACAGGCTACAAAATATGTATTAATATTATTTAATTTAACAATATTTTTATAACTTTTGCTTCTAGTTTTTCATTTTTTTACATAAACAAACCTATGTGAAACATTGTTTTTCGTAAATTAAATAAACAAAAAGAAGCAGTAACTTTGGAATTCGTTAAAATATATTCAAAGAATGAATGCCTCTGGAACCCTGTTCATCCTGAGTACAAACAAAGGCACCAAAGGGAAAAATCCTATCCTACACAGAAATTTAATCGGCGTTCAAAGCGGCTACTTATGAAGACAGTCCGTTCCTGAAGTGAAGGTAATCAAGATAAAAAACTTACGAACAACGCACGTTCACAAAATTCTGCAGTAGTCTAACCCAGGTTCTATGGACGAACCATGCTTGGTATGGTTTCATGAAATGGATAGGTGTCTGAAACATATCCCAAACAACAGGCACTCAGTCTCATGAAATACCCTAAGCCAATTTTCTAAATAAATTAATAATTTAAAAAGATAACTTTCTAACTCACTCTGTATCCTCGACAGGCTACAAAATCTGTATTATATTATTTTAATTTAACAATATTTTTATAACTTTTGCTTCTAGTTTTTCATTTTTTTACATAAACAAACCTATGTGAAACATTGTTTTTCGTAAATTAAATAAACAAAAAAAAACAGTAACTTTGGAATTCGTTAAAATATATTTAAAGAATGAATGCCTCTGGAACCCTGTTCATCCTGAGTACAAACAAAGGCACCAAAGGGAAAAATCCTATCCTACACAGAAATTTAATCGGCGTTCAAAGCGGCTACTTATGAAGACAGTCCGTTCCTGAAGTGAAGGTAATCAAGATAAAAAACTTACGAACAACGCACGTTCACAAAATTCTGCAGTAGTCTAACCCAGGTTCTATGGACGAACCATCCTTGGTATGGTTTCATGAAATGGATAGGTGCCTGAAACATATCCCAAACAACAGGCACTCAGTCTCATGAAATACCCTAAGCCAATTTTCTAAATAAATTAATAATTTAAAAAGATAACTTTCTAACTCACTCTGTATCCTCGACAGGCTACAAAATCTGTATTAATATTATTTTAATTTAACAATATTTTTATAACTTTTGCTTCTAGTTTTTCATTTTTTTACATAAACAAACCTATGTGAAACATTGTTTTTCGTAAATTAAATAAACAAAAAAAAAACAGTAACTTTGGAATTCGTTAAAATATATTTAAAGAATGAATGCCTCTGGAACCCTGTTCATCCTGAGTACAAACAAAGGCACCAAAGGGAAAAATCCTATCCTACACAGAAATTTAATCGGCGTTCAAAGCGGCTACTTATGAAGACAGTCCGTTCCTGAAGTGAAGGTAATCAAGATAAAAAACTTACGAACAACGCACGTTCACAAAATTCTGCAGTAGTCTAATCCGGTTCTATGGACGAACCATCCTTGGTATGGTTTCATGAAATGGATAGGTGCCTGAAACATATCCCAAACAACAGGCACTCAGTCTCATGAAATACCCTAAGCCAATTTTCTAAATAAATTAATAATTGAAAAAGATAACTTTCTAACTCACTCTGTATCCTCGACAGGCTACAAAATCTGTATTAATATTATTTTAATTTAACAATATTTTTATAACTTTTGCTTCTAGTTTTTCATTTTTTTACATAAACAAACCTATGTGAAACATTGTTTTTCGTAAATTAAATAAACAAAAAGAAGCAGTAACTTTGGAATTCGTTAAAATATATGCAAAGAATGAATGCCTCTGGAACCCTGTTCATCCTGAGTACAAACAAAGGCACCAAAGGGAAAAATCCTATCCTACACAGAAATTTAATCGGCGTTCAAAGCGGCTACTTATGAAGACAGTCCGTTCCTGAAGTGAAGGTAATCAAGATAAAAAAATTACGAACAACGCACGTTCACAAAATTCTGCAGTAGTCTAACCCAGGTTCTATGGACGAACCATGCTTGGTATGGTTTCATGAAATGGATAGGTGCCTGAAACATATCCCAAACAACAGGCACTCAGTCTCGTGAAATACCCTAAGCCAATTTTCTAAATAAATTAATAATTTAGAAAGATAACTTTCTAACTCACTCTGTATCCTCGACAGGCTACAAAATCTGTATTATATTATTTTAATTTAACAATATTTTTATAACTTTTGCTTCTAGTTTTTCATTTTTTTACATAAACAAACCTATGTGAAACATTGTTTTTCGTAAATTAAATAAACAAAAAAAAACAGTAACTTTGGAATTCGTTAAAATATATTTAAAGAATGAATGCCTCTGGAACCCTGTTCATCCTGAGTACAAACAAAGGCACCTAAGGGAAAAATCCTATCCTACACAGAAATTTAATCGGCGTTCAAAGCGGCTACTTATGAAGACAGTCCGTTCCTGAAGTGAAGGTAATCAAGATAAAAAACTTACGAACAACGCACGTTCACAAAATTCTGCAGTAGTCTAACCCAGGTTCTATGGACGAACCATCCTTGGTATGGTTTCATGAAATGGATAGGTGCCTGAAACATATCCCAAACAACAGGCACTCAGTCTCATGAAATACCCTAAGCCAATTTTCTAAATAAATTAATAATTTAAAAAGATAACTTTCTAACTCACTCTGTATCCTCGACAGGCTACAAAATATGTATTAATATTATTTAATTTAACAATATTTTTATAACTTTTGCTTCTAGTTTTTCATTTTTTTACATAAACAAACCTATGTGAAACATTGTTTTTCGTAAATTAAATAAACAAAAAGAAGCAGTAACTTTGGAATTCGTTAAAATATATTCAAAGAATGAATGCCTCTGGAACCCTGTTCATCCTGAGTACAAACAAAGGCACCAAAGGGAAAAATCCTATCCTACACAGAAATTTAATCGGCGTTCAAAGCGGCTACTTATGAAGACAGTCCGTTCCTGAAGTGAAGGTAATCAAGATAAAAAACTTACGAACAACGCACGTTCACAAAATTCTGCAGTAGTCTAACCCAGGTTCTATGGACGAACCATGCTTGGTATGGTTTCATGAAATGGATAGGTGTCTGAAACATATCCCAAACAACAGGCACTCAGTCTCATGAAATACCCTAAGCCAATTTTCTAAATAAATTAATAATTTAAAAAGATAACTTTCTAACTCACTCTGTATCCTCGACAGGCTACAAAATCTGTATTATATTATTTTAATTTAACAATATTTTTATAACTTTTGCTTCTAGTTTTTCATTTTTTTACATAAACAAACCTATGTGAAACATTGTTTTTCGTAAATTAAATAAACAAAAAAAAACAGTAACTTTGGAATTCGTTAAAATATATTTAAAGAATGAATGCCTCTGGAACCCTGTTCATCCTGAGTACAAACAAAGGCACCAAAGGGAAAAATCCTATCCTACACAGAAATTTAATCGGCGTTCAAAGCGGCTACTTATGAAGACAGTCCGTTCCTGAAGTGAAGGTAATCAAGATAAAAAACTTACGAACAACGCACGTTCACAAAATTCTGCAGTAGTCTAACCCAGGTTCTATGGACGAACCATCCTTGGTATGGTTTCATGAAATGGATAGGTGCCTGAAACATATCCCAAACAACAGGCACTCAGTCTCATGAAATACCCTAAGCCAATTTTCTAAATAAATTAATAATTTAAAAAGATAACTTTCTAACTCACTCTGTATCCTCGACAGGCTACAAAATCTGTATTAATATTATTTTAATTTAACAATATTTTTATAACTTTTGCTTCTAGTTTTTCATTTTTTTACATAAACAAACCTATGTGAAACATTGTTTTTCGTAAATTAAATAAACAAAAAAAAAACAGTAACTTTGGAATTCGTTAAAATATATTTAAAGAATGAATGCCTCTGGAACCCTGTTCATCCTGAGTACAAACAAAGGCACCAAAGGGAAAAATCCTATCCTACACAGAAATTTAATCGGCGTTCAAAGCGGCTACTTATGAAGACAGTCCGTTCCTGAAGTGAAGGTAATCAAGATAAAAAACTTACGAACAACGCACGTTCACAAAATTCTGCAGTAGTCTAATCCGGTTCTATGGACGAACCATCCTTGGTATGGTTTCATGAAATGG
This sequence comes from Udea olivalis, assembly GCA_947369235.1. Lineage (NCBI taxonomy): Eukaryota > Metazoa > Arthropoda > Insecta > Lepidoptera > Crambidae > Udea > Udea olivalis. The sequence goes on from OX376355.1 coordinate 10,695,484, forward strand.
ATAGGTGCCTGAAACATATCCCAAACAACAGGCACTCAGTCTCATGAAATACCCTAAGCCAATTTTCTAAATAAATTAATAATTTAAAAAGATAACTTTCTAACTCACTCTGTATCCTCGACAGGCTACAAAATCTGTATTAATATTATTTTAATTTAACAATATTTTTATAACTTTTGCTTCTAGTTTTTCATTTTATTACATAAACAAACCTATGTGAAACATTGTTTTTCGTAAATTAAATAAACAAAAAGAAGCAGTAACTTTGGAATTCGTTAAAATATATGCAAAGAATGAATGCCTATGGAACCCTGTTCATCCTGAGTACAAACAAAGGCACCAAAGGGAAAAATCCTATCCTACACAGAAATTTAATCGGCGTTCAAGGCTGCTACTTATGAAGACAGTCCGTTCCTGAAGTGAAGGTAATCAAGATAAAAAACTTACGAACAACGCACGTTCACAAAATTCTGCAGTAGTCTAACCCAGGTTCTATGGACGAACCATGCTTGGTATGGTTTCATGAAATGGATAGGTGCCTGAAACATATCCCAAACAACAGGCACTCAGTCTCATGAAATACCCTAAGCCAATTTTCTAAATAAATTAATAATTTAAAAAGATAACTTTCTAACTCACTCTGTATCCTCGACAGGCTACAAAATCTGTAATAATATTATTTTAATTTAACAATATTTTTATAACTTTTGCTTCTAGTTTTTCATTTTTTTACATAAACAAACCTATGTGAAACATTGTTTTTCGTAAATTAAATAAACAAAAAGAAGCAGTAACTTTGGAATTCGTTAAAATATATGCAAAGAATGAATGCCTATGGAACCCTGTTCATCCTGAGTACAAACAAAGGCACCAAAGGGAAAAATCCTATCCTACACAGAAATTTAATCGGCGTTCAAAGCGGCTACTTATGAAGACAGTCCGTTCCTGAAGTGAAGGTAATCAAGATAAAAAACTTACGAACAACGCACGTTCACAAAATTCTGCAGTAGTCTAATCCGGTTCTATGGACGAACCATCCTTGGTATGGTTTCATGAAATGGATAGGTGCCTGAAACATATCCCAAACAACAGGCACTCAGTCTCATGAAATACCCTAAGCCAATTTTCTAAATAAATTAATAATTTAAAAAGATAACTTTCTAACTCACTCTGTATCCTCGACAGGCTACAAAATCTGTATTAATATTATTTTAATTTAACAATATTTTTATAACTTTTGCTTCTAGTTTTTCATTTTTTTACATAAACAAACCTATGTGAAACATTGTTTTTCGTAAATTAAATAAACAAAAAGAAGCAGTAACTTTGGAATTCGTTAAAATATATTTAAAGAATGAATGCCTCTGGAACCCTGTTCATCCTGAGTACAAACAAAGGCACCAAAGGGAAAAATCCTATCCTACACAGAAATTTAATCGGCGTTCAAAGCGGCTACCTATGAAGACAGTCCGTTCCTGAAGTGAAGGTTATCAAGATAAAAAACTTACGAACAACGCACGTTCACAAAATTCTGCAGTAGTCTAACCCAGGTTCTATGGACGAACCATCCTTGGTATGGTTTCATGAAATGGATAGGTGCCTGAAACATATCCCAAACAACAGGCACTCAGTCTCGTGAAATACCCTAAGCCAATTTTCTATATAAATTAATAATTTAAAAAGATAACTTTCTAACTCACTCTGTATCCTCGACAGGCTACAAAATCTGTATTAATATTATTTTAATTTAACAATATTTTTATAACTTTTGCTTCTAGTTTTTCATTTTTTTACATAAACAAACCTATGTGAAACATTGTTTTTCGTAAATTAAATAAACAAAAAAAAACAGTAACTTTGGAATTCGTTAAAATATATTTAAAGAATGAATGCCTCTGGAACCCTGTTCATCCTGAGTACAAACAAAGGCACCAAAGGGAAAAAAAAATGGTTGCCTGTAAAGTCGGTTTTACGGGCGAAGATTTTACGTGACAACGTCTTTTTCTCGGTAGAATATTTATTGATATGAATATAATTAAATTGCACAATAGGAACAAGGAATTGAATGAAAATAAGAATTGCGGCAGACCAATCATAGTTGAGTGGGAGAGAGACGCAAGGCATTCGGCGGGCCTCTCTCTCGTTCGGTGACTCATCGTAACGTTACCGAGCGTTACACTTTTTCATAAGTGACTCCCAGCCGCAACCTAATTTAAGACGTTGTCACGTAAAAATCCTATCCTACACAGAAATTTAATCGGCGTTCAAAGCGACTACTTATGAAGACAGTCCGTTCCTGAAGTGAAGGTAATCAAGATAAAAAACTTACGAACAACGCACGTTCACAAAATTCTGCAGTAGTCTAACCCAGGTTCTATGGACGAACCATCCTTGGTATGGTTTCATGAAATGGATAGGTGCCTGAAACATATCCCAAACAACAGGCACTCAGTCTCATGAAATACCCTAAGCCAATTTTCTAAATAAATTAATAATTGAAAAAGATAACTTTCTAACTCACTCTGTATCCTCGACAGGCTACAAAATCTGTATTAATATTATTTTAATTTAACAATATTTTTATAACTTTTGCTTCTAGTTTTTCATTTTTTTACATAAACAAACCTATGTGAAACATTGTTTTTCGTAAATTAAATAAACAAAAAGAAGCAGTAACTTTGGAATTCGTTAAAATATATGCAAAGAATGAATGCCTCTGGAACCCTGTTCATCCTGAGTACAAACAAAGGCACCAAAGGGAAAAATCCTATCCTACACAGAAATTTAATCGGCGTTCAAAGCGGCTACTTATGAAGACAGTCCGTTCCTGAAGTGAAGGTAATCAAGATAAAAAAATTACGAACAACGCACGTTCACAAAATTCTGCAGTAGTCTAACCCAGGTTCTATGGACGAACCATGCTTGGTATGGTTTCATGAAATGGATAGGTGCCTGAAACATATCCCAAACAACAGGCACTCAGTCTCGTGAAATACCCTAAGCCAATTTTCTAAATAAATTAATAATTTAGAAAGATAACTTTCTAACTCACTCTGTATCCTCGACAGGCTACAAAATCTGTATTATATTATTTTAATTTAACAATATTTTTATAACTTTTGCTTCTAGTTTTTCATTTTTTTACATAAACAAACCTATGTGAAACATTGTTTTTCGTAAATTAAATAAACAAAAAAAAACAGTAACTTTGGAATTCGTTAAAATATATTTAAAGAATGAATGCCTCTGGAACCCTGTTCATCCTGAGTACAAACAAAGGCACCTAAGGGAAAAATCCTATCCTACACAGAAATTTAATCGGCGTTCAAAGCGGCTACTTATGAAGACAGTCCGTTCCTGAAGTGAAGGTAATCAAGATAAAAAACTTACGAACAACGCACGTTCACAAAATTCTGCAGTAGTCTAACCCAGGTTCTATGGACGAACCATCCTTGGTATGGTTTCATGAAATGGATAGGTGCCTGAAACATATCCCAAACAACAGGCACTCAGTCTCATGAAATACCCTAAGCCAATTTTCTAAATAAATTAATAATTTAAAAAGATAACTTTCTAACTCACTCTGTATCCTCGACAGGCTACAAAATATGTATTAATATTATTTAATTTAACAATATTTTTATAACTTTTGCTTCTAGTTTTTCATTTTTTTACATAAACAAACCTATGTGAAACATTGTTTTTCGTAAATTAAATAAACAAAAAGAAGCAGTAACTTTGGAATTCGTTAAAATATATTCAAAGAATGAATGCCTCTGGAACCCTGTTCATCCTGAGTACAAACAAAGGCACCAAAGGGAAAAATCCTATCCTACACAGAAATTTAATCGGCGTTCAAAGCGGCTACTTATGAAGACAGTCCGTTCCTGAAGTGAAGGTAATCAAGATAAAAAACTTACGAACAACGCACGTTCACAAAATTCTGCAGTAGTCTAACCCAGGTTCTATGGACGAACCATGCTTGGTATGGTTTCATGAAATGGATAGGTGTCTGAAACATATCCCAAACAACAGGCACTCAGTCTCATGAAATACCCTAAGCCAATTTTCTAAATAAATTAATAATTTAAAAAGATAACTTTCTAACTCACTCTGTATCCTCGACAGGCTACAAAATCTGTATTATATTATTTTAATTTAACAATATTTTTATAACTTTTGCTTCTAGTTTTTCATTTTTTTACATAAACAAACCTATGTGAAACATTGTTTTTCGTAAATTAAATAAACAAAAAAAAACAGTAACTTTGGAATTCGTTAAAATATATTTAAAGAATGAATGCCTCTGGAACCCTGTTCATCCTGAGTACAAACAAAGGCACCAAAGGGAAAAATCCTATCCTACACAGAAATTTAATCGGCGTTCAAAGCGGCTACTTATGAAGACAGTCCGTTCCTGAAGTGAAGGTAATCAAGATAAAAAACTTACGAACAACGCACGTTCACAAAATTCTGCAGTAGTCTAACCCAGGTTCTATGGACGAACCATCCTTGGTATGGTTTCATGAAATGGATAGGTGCCTGAAACATATCCCAAACAACAGGCACTCAGTCTCATGAAATACCCTAAGCCAATTTTCTAAATAAATTAATAATTTAAAAAGATAACTTTCTAACTCACTCTGTATCCTCGACAGGCTACAAAATCTGTATTAATATTATTTTAATTTAACAATATTTTTATAACTTTTGCTTCTAGTTTTTCATTTTTTTACATAAACAAACCTATGTGAAACATTGTTTTTCGTAAATTAAATAAACAAAAAAAAAACAGTAACTTTGGAATTCGTTAAAATATATTTAAAGAATGAATGCCTCTGGAACCCTGTTCATCCTGAGTACAAACAAAGGCACCAAAGGGAAAAATCCTATCCTACACAGAAATTTAATCGGCGTTCAAAGCGGCTACTTATGAAGACAGTCCGTTCCTGAAGTGAAGGTAATCAAGATAAAAAACTTACGAACAACGCACGTTCACAAAATTCTGCAGTAGTCTAATCCGGTTCTATGGACGAACCATCCTTGGTATGGTTTCATGAAATGGATAGGTGCCTGAAACATATCCCAAACAACAGGCACTCAGTCTCATGAAATACCCTAAGCCAATTTTCTAAATAAATTAATAATTTAAAAAGATAACTTTCTAACTCACTCTGTATCCTCGACAGGCTACAAAATCTGTATTAATATTATTTTAATTTAACAATATTTTTATAACTTTTGCTTCTAGTTTTTCATTTTATTACATAAACAAACCTATGTGAAACATTGTTTTTCGTAAATTAAATAAACAAAAAGAAGCAGTAACTTTGGAATTCGTTAAAATATATGCAAAGAATGAATGCCTATGGAACCCTGTTCATCCTGAGTACAAACAAAGGCACCAAAGGGAAAAATCCTATCCTACACAGAAATTTAATCGGCGTTCAAGGCTGCTACTTATGAAGACAGTCCGTTCCTGAAGTGAAGGTAATCAAGATAAAAAACTTACGAACAACGCACGTTCACAAAATTCTGCAGTAGTCTAACCCAGGTTCTATGGACGAACCATGCTTGGTATGGTTTCATGAAATGGATAGGTGCCTGAAACATATCCCAAACAACAGGCACTCAGTCTCATGAAATACCCTAAGCCAATTTTCTAAATAAATTAATAATTTAAAAAGATAACTTTCTAACTCACTCTGTATCCTCGACAGGCTACAAAATCTGTATTAATATTATTTTAATTTAACAATATTTTTATAACTTTTGCTTCTAGTTTTTCATTTTTTTACATAAACAAACCTATGTGAAACATTGTTTTTCGTAAATTAAATAAACAAAAAGAAGCAGTAACTTTGGAATTCGTTAAAATATATGCAAAGAATGAATGCCTATGGAACCCTGTTCATCCTGAGTACAAACAAAGGCACCAAAGGGAAAAATCCTATCCTACACAGAAATTTAATCGGCGTTCAAAGCGGCTACTTATGAAGACAGTCCGTTCCTGAAGTGAAGGTAATCAAGATAAAAAACTTACGAACAACGCACGTTCACAAAATTCTGCAGTAGTCTAATCCGGTTCTATGGACGAACCATCCTTGGTATGGTTTCATGAAATGGATAGGTGCCTGAAACATATCCCAAACAACAGGCACTCAGTCTCATGAAATACCCTAAGCCAATTTTCTAAATAAATTAATAATTTAAAAAGATAACTTTCTAACTCACTCTGTATCCTCGACAGGCTACAAAATCTGTATTAATATTATTTTAATTTAACAATATTTTTATAACTTTTGCTTCTAGTTTTTCATTTTTTTACATAAACAAACCTATGTGAAACATTGTTTTTCGTAAATTAAATAAACAAAAAGAAGCAGTAACTTTGGAATTCGTTAAAATATATTTAAAGAATGAATGCCTCTGGAACCCTGTTCATCCTGAGTACAAACAAAGGCACCAAAGGGAAAAATCCTATCCTACACAGAAATTTAATCGGCGTTCAAAGCGGCTACCTATGAAGACAGTCCGTTCCTGAAGTGAAGGTTATCAAGATAAAAAACTTACGAACAACGCACGTTCACAAAATTCTGCAGTAGTCTAACCCAGGTTCTATGGACGAACCATCCTTGGTATGGTTTCATGAAATGGATAGGTGCCTGAAACATATCCCAAACAACAGGCACTCAGTCTCGTGAAATACCCTAAGCCAATTTTCTATATAAATTAATAATTTAAAAAGATAACTTTCTAACTCACTCTGTATCCTCGACAGGCTACAAAATCTGTATTAATATTATTTTAATTTAACAATATTTTTATAACTTTTGCTTCTAGTTTTTCATTTTTTTACATAAACAAACCTATGTGAAACATTGTTTTTCGTAAATTAAATAAACAAAAAAAAACAGTAACTTTGGAATTCGTTAAAATATATTTAAAGAATGAATGCCTCTGGAACCCTGTTCATCCTGAGTACAAACAAAGGCACCAAAGGGAAAAAAAAATGGTTGCCTGTAAAGTCGGTTTTACGGGCGAAGATTTTACGTGACAACGTCTTTTTCTCGGTAGAATATTTATTGATATGAATATAATTAAATTGCACAATAGGAACAAGGAATTGAATGAAAATAAGAATTGCGGCAGACCAATCATAGTTGAGTGGGAGAGAGACGCAAGGCATTCGGCGGGCCTCTCTCTCGTTCGGTGACTCATCGTAACGTTACCGAGCGTTACACTTTTTCATAAGTGACTCCCAGCCGCAACCTAATTTAAGACGTTGTCACGTAAAAATCCTATCCTACACAGAAATTTAATCGGCGTTCAAAGCGACTACTTATGAAGACAGTCCGTTCCTGAAGTGAAGGTAATCAAGATAAAACATTAAGAACAACGCACGTTCACAAAATTCTGCAGTAGTCTAACCCAGGTTCTATGGACGAACCATCCTTGGTATGGTTTCATGAAATGGATAGGTGCCTGAAACATATCCCAAACAACAGGCACTCAGTCTCATGAAATACCCTAAGCCAATTTTCTAAATAAATTAATAATTGAAAAAGATAACTTTCTAACTCACTCTGTATCCTCGACAGGCTACAAAATCTGTATTAATATTATTTTAATTTAACAATATTTTTATAACTTTTGCTTCTAGTTTTTCATTTTTTTACATAAACAAACCTATGTGAAACATTGTTTTTCGTAAATTAAATAAACAAAAAGAAGCAGTAACTTTGGAATTCGTTAAAATATATGCAAAGAATGAATGCCTCTGGAACCCTGTTCATCCTGAGTACAAACAAAGGCACCAAAGGGAAAAATCCTATCCTACACAGAAATTTAATCGGCGTTCAAAGCGGCTACTTATGAAGACAGTCCGTTCCTGAAGTGAAGGTAATCAAGATAAAAAAATTACGAACAACGCACGTTCACAAAATTCTGCAGTAGTCTAACCCAGGTTCTATGGACGAACCATGCTTGGTATGGTTTCATGAAATGGATAGGTGCCTGAAACATATCCCAAACAACAGGCACTCAGTCTCGTGAAATACCCTAAGCCAATTTTCTAAATAAATTAATAATTTAGAAAGATAACTTTCTAACTCACTCTGTATCCTCGACAGGCTACAAAATCTGTATTATATTATTTTAATTTAACAATATTTTTATAACTTTTGCTTCTAGTTTTTCATTTTTTTACATAAACAAACCTATGTGAAACATTGTTTTTCGTAAATTAAATAAACAAAAAGAAGCAGTAACTTTGGAATTCGTTAAAATATATTTAAAGAATGAATGCCTCTGGAACCCTGTTCATCCTGAGTACAAACAAAGGCACCAAAGGGAAAAATCCTATCCTACACAGAAATTTAATCGGCGTTCAAAGCGGCTACCTATGAAGACAGTCCGTTCCTGAAGTGAAGGTTATCAAGATAAAAAACTTACGAACAACGCACGTTCACAAAATTCTGCAGTAGTCTAACCCAGGTTCTATGGACGAACCATCCTTGGTATGGTTTCATGAAATGGATAGGTGCCTGAAACATATCCCAAACAACAGGCACTCAGTCTCGTGAAATACCCTAAGCCAATTTTCTATATAAATTAATAATTTAAAAAGATAACTTTCTAACTCACTCTGTATCCTCGACAGGCTACAAAATCTGTATTAATATTATTTTAATTTAACAATATTTTTATAACTTTTGCTTCTAGTTTTTCATTTTTTTACATAAACAAACCTATGTGAAACATTGTTTTTCGTAAATTAAATAAACAAAAAAAAACAGTAACTTTGGAATTCGTTAAAATATATTTAAAGAATGAATGCCTCTGGAACCCTGTTCATCCTGAGTACAAACAAAGGCACCAAAGGGAAAAAAAAATGGTTGCCTGTAAAGTCGGTTTTACGGGCGAAGATTTTACGTGACAACGTCTTTTTCTCGGTAGAATATTTATTGATATGAATATAATTAAATTGCACAATAGGAACAAGGAATTGAATGAAAATAAGAATTGCGGCAGACCAATCATAGTTGAGTGGGAGAGAGACGCAAGGCATTCGGCGGGCCTCTCTCTCGTTCGGTGACTCATCGTAACGTTACCGAGCGTTACACTTTTTCATAAGTGACTCCCAGCCGCAACCTAATTTAAGACGTTGTCACGTAAAAATCCTATCCTACACAGAAATTTAATCGGCGTTCAAAGCGACTACTTATGAAGACAGTCCGTTCCTGAAGTGAAGGTAATCAAGATAAAAAACTTACGAACAACGCACGTTCACAAAATTCTGCAGTAGTCTAACCCAGGTTCTATGGACGAACCATCCTTGGTATGGTTTCATGAAATGGATAGGTGCCTGAAACATATCCCAAACAACAGGCACTCAGTCTCATGAAATACCCTAAGCCAATTTTCTAAATAAATTAATAATTTAAAAAGATAACTTTCTAACTCACTCTGTATCCTCGACAGGCTACAAAATCTGTATTAATATTATTTTAATTTAACAATATTTTTATAACTTTTGCTTCTAGTTTTTCATTTTTTTACATAAACAAACCTATGTGAAACATTGTTTTTCGTAAATTAAATAAACAAAAAGAAGCAGTAACTTTGGAATTCGTTAAAATATATGCAAAGAATGAATGCCTCTGGAACCCTGTTCATCCTGAGTACAAACAAAGGCACCAAAGGGAAAAATCCTATCCTACACAGAAATTTAATCGGCGTTCAAAGCGGCTACTTATGAAGACAGTCCGTTCCTGAAGTGAAGGTAATCAAGATAAAAAAATTACGAACAACGCACGTTCACAAAATTCTGCAGTAGTCTAACCCAGGTTCTATGGACGAACCATGCTTGGTATGGTTTCATGAAATGGATAGGTGCCTGAAACATATCCCAAACAACAGGCACTCAGTCTCGTGAAATACCCTAAGCCAATTTTCTAAATAAATTAATAATTTAGAAAGATAACTTTCTAACTCACTCTGTATCCTCGACAGGCTACAAAATCTGTATTATATTATTTTAATTTAACAATATTTTTATAACTTTTGCTTCTAGTTTTTCATTTTTTTACATAAACAAACCTATGTGAAACATTGTTTTTCGTAAATTAAATAAACAAAAAAAAACAGTAACTTTGGAATTCGTTAAAATATATTTAAAGAATGAATGCCTCTGGAACCCTGTTCATCCTGAGTACAAACAAAGGCACCTAAGGGAAAAATCCTATCCTACACAGAAATTTAATCGGCGTTCAAAGCGGCTACTTATGAAGACAGTCCGTTCCTGAAGTGAAGGTAATCAAGATAAAAAACTTACGAACAACGCACGTTCACAAAATTCTGCAGTAGTCTAACCCAGGTTCTATGGACGAACCATCCTTGGTATGGTTTCATGAAATGGATAGGTGCCTGAAACATATCCCAAACAACAGGCACTCAGTCTCATGAAATACCCTAAGCCAATTTTCTAAATAAATTAATAATTTAAAAAGATAACTTTCTAACTCACTCTGTATCCTCGACAGGCTACAAAATATGTATTAATATTATTTAATTTAACAATATTTTTATAACTTTTGCTTCTAGTTTTTCATTTTTTTACATAAACAAACCTATGTGAAACATTGTTTTTCGTAAATTAAATAAACAAAAAGAAGCAGTAACTTTGGAATTCGTTAAAATATATTCAAAGAATGAATGCCTCTGGAACCCTGTTCATCCTGAGTACAAACAAAGGCACCAAAGGGAAAAATCCTATCCTACACAGAAATTTAATCGGCGTTCAAAGCGGCTACTTATGAAGACAGTCCGTTCCTGAAGTGAAGGTAATCAAGATAAAAAACTTACGAACAACGCACGTTCACAAAATTCTGCAGTAGTCTAACCCAGGTTCTATGGACGAACCATGCTTGGTATGGTTTCATGAAATGGATAGGTGTCTGAAACATATCCCAAACAACAGGCACTCAGTCTCATGAAATACCCTAAGCCAATTTTCTAAATAAATTAATAATTTAAAAAGATAACTTTCTAACTCACTCTGTATCCTCGACAGGCTACAAAATCTGTATTATATTATTTTAATTTAACAATATTTTTATAACTTTTGCTTCTAGTTTTTCATTTTTTTACATAAACAAACCTATGTGAAACATTGTTTTTCGTAAATTAAATAAACAAAAAAAAACAGTAACTTTGGAATTCGTTAAAATATATTTAAAGAATGAATGCCTCTGGAACCCTGTTCATCCTGAGTACAAACAAAGGCACCAAAGGGAAAAATCCTATCCTACACAGAAATTTAATCGGCGTTCAAAGCGGCTACTTATGAAGACAGTCCGTTCCTGAAGTGAAGGTAATCAAGATAAAAAACTTACGAACAACGCACGTTCACAAAATTCTGCAGTAGTCTAACCCAGGTTCTATGGACGAACCATCCTTGGTATGGTTTCATGAAATGGATAGGTGCCTGAAACATATCCCAAACAACAGGCACTCAGTCTCATGAAATACCCTAAGCCAATTTTCTAAATAAATTAATAATTTAAAAAGATAACTTTCTAACTCACTCTGTATCCTCGACAGGCTACAAAATCTGTATTAATATTATTTTAATTTAACAATATTTTTATAACTTTTGCTTCTAGTTTTTCATTTTTTTACATAAACAAACCTATGTGAAACATTGTTTTTCGTAAATTAAATAAACAAAAAAAAAACAGTAACTTTGGAATTCGTTAAAATATATTTAAAGAATGAATGCCTCTGGAACCCTGTTCATCCTGAGTACAAACAAAGGCACCAAAGGGAAAAATCCTATCCTACACAGAAATTTAATCGGCGTTCAAAGCGGCTACTTATGAAGACAGTCCGTTCCTGAAGTGAAGGTAATCAAGATAAAAAACTTACGAACAACGCACGTTCACAAAATTCTGCAGTAGTCTAATCCGGTTCTATGGACGAACCATCCTTGGTATGGTTTCATGAAATGGATAGGTGCCTGAAACATATCCCAAACAACAGGCACTCAGTCTCATGAAATACCCTAAGCCAATTTTCTAAATAAATTAATAATTTAAAAAGATAACTTTCTAACTCACTCTGTATCCTCGACAGGCTACAAAATCTGTATTAATATTATTTTAATTTAACAATATTTTTATAACTTTTGCTTCTAGTTTTTCATTTTATTACATAAACAAACCTATGTGAAACATTGTTTTTCGTAAATTAAATAAACAAAAAGAAGCAGTAACTTTGGAATTCGTTAAAATATATGCAAAGAATGAATGCCTATGGAACCCTGTTCATCCTGAGTACAAACAAAGGCACCAAAGGGAAAAATCCTATCCTACACAGAAATTTAATCGGCGTTCAAGGCTGCTACTTATGAAGACAGTCCGTTCCTGAAGTGAAGGTAATCAAGATAAAAAACTTACGAACAACGCACGTTCACAAAATTCTGCAGTAGTCTAACCCAGGTTCTATGGACGAACCATGCTTGGTATGGTTTCATGAAATGGATAGGTGCCTGAAACATATCCCAAACAACAGGCACTCAGTCTCATGAAATACCCTAAGCCAATTTTCTAAATAAATTAATAATTTAAAAAGATAACTTTCTAACTCACTCTGTATCCTCGACAGGCTACAAAATCTGTATTAATATTATTTTAATTTAACAATATTTTTATAACTTTTGCTTCTAGTTTTTCATTTTTTTACATAAACAAACCTATGTGAAACATTGTTTTTCGTAAATTAAATAAACAAAAAGAAGCAGTAACTTTGGAATTCGTTAAAATATATGCAAAGAATGAATGCCTATGGAACCCTGTTCATCCTGAGTACAAACAAAGGCACCAAAGGGAAAAATCCTATCCTACACAGAAATTTAATCGGCGTTCAAAGCGGCTACTTATGAAGACAGTCCGTTCCTGAAGTGAAGGTAATCAAGATAAAAAACTTACGAACAACGCACGTTCACAAAATTCTGCAGTAGTCTAATCCGGTTCTATGGACGAACCATCCTTGGTATGGTTTCATGAAATGGATAGGTGCCTGAAACATATCCCAAACAACAGGCACTCAGTCTCATGAAATACCCTAAGCCAATTTTCTAAATAAATTAATAATTTAAAAAGATAACTTTCTAACTCACTCTGTATCCTCGACAGGCTACAAAATCTGTATTAATATTATTTTAATTTAACAATATTTTTATAACTTTTGCTTCTAGTTTTTCATTTTTTTACATAAACAAACCTATGTGAAACATTGTTTTTCGTAAATTAAATAAACAAAAAGAAGCAGTAACTTTGGAATTCGTTAAAATATATGCAAAGAATGAATGCCTATGGAACCCTGTTCATCCTGAGTACAAACAAAGGCACCAAAGGGAAAAATCCTATCCTACACAGAAATTTAATCGGCGTTCAAGGCTGCTACTTATGAAGACAGTCCGTTCCTGAAGTGAAGGTAATCAAGATAAAAAACTTACGAACAACGCACGTTCACAAAATTCTGCAGTAGTCTAACCCAGGTTCTATGGACGAACCATGCTTGGTATGGTTTCATTAAATGGATAGGTGCCTGAAACATATCCCAAACAACAGGCACTCAGTCTCGTGAAATACCCTAAGCCAATTTTCTAAATAAATTAATAATTTAAAAAGATAACTTTCTAACTCACTCTGTATCCTCGACAGGCTACAAAATCTGTATTAATATTATTTTAATTTAACAATATTTTTATAACTTTTGCTTCTAGTTTTTAATTTTTTTACATAAACAAACCTATGTGAAACATTGTTTTTCGTAAATTAAATAAACAAAAAGAAGCAGTAACTTTGGGATTCGTTAAAATATATTTAAAGAATGAATGCCTCTGGAACCCTGTTCATCCTGAGTACAAACAAAGGCACCTAAGGGAAAAATCCTATCCTACACAGAAATTTTATCGGCGTTCAAAGCGGCTACTTATGAAGACAGTCCGTTCCTGAAGTGAAGGTAATCAAGATAAAAAACTTACGAACAACGCACGTTCACAAAATTCTGCAGTAGTCTAATCCGGTTCTATGGACGAACCATCCTTGGTATGGTTTCATGAAATGGATAGGTGCCTGAAACATATCCCAAACAACAGGCACTCAGTCTCATGAAATACCCTAAGCCAATTTTCTAAATAAATTAATAATTTAAAAAGATAACTTTCTAACTCACTCTGTATCCTCGACAGGCTACAAAATCTGTATTAATATTATTTTAATTTAACAATATTTTTATAACTTTTGCTTCTAGTTTTTCATTTTTTTACATAAACAAACCTATGTGAAACATTGTTTTTCGTAAATTAAATAAACAAAAAGAAGCAGTAACTTTGGAATTCGTTAAAATATATGCAAATAATGAATGCCTCTGGAACCCTGTTCATCCTGAGTACAAACAAAGGCACCAAAGGGAAAAATCCTATCCTACACAGAAATTTAATCGGCGTTCAAGGCTGCTACTTATGAAGACAGTCCGTTCCTGAAGTGAAGGTAATCAAGATAAAAAACTTACGAACAACGCACGTTCACAAAATTCTGCAGTAGTCTAACCCAGGTTCTATGGACGAACCATGCTTGGTATGGTTTCATGAAATGGATAGGTGCCTGAAACATATCCCAAACAACAGGCACTCAGTCTCATGAAATACCCTAAGCCAATTTTCTAAATAAATTAATAATTTAAAAAGATAACTTTCTAACTCACTCTGTATCCTCGACAGGCTACAAAATCTGTATTAATATTATTTTAATTTAACAATATTTTTATAACTTTTGCTTCTAGTTTTTCATTTTTTTACATAAACAAACCTATGTGAAACATTGTTTTTCGTAAATTAAATAAACAAAAAGAAGCAGTAACTTTGGAATTCGTTAAAATATATGCAAAGAATGAATGCCTCTGGAACCCTGTTCATCCTGAGTACAAACAAAGGCACCAAAGGGAAAAATCCTATCCTACACAGAAATTTAATCGGCGTTCAAAGCGGCTACTTATGAAGACAGTCCGTTCCTGAAGTGAAGGTAATCAAGATAAAAAACTTACGAACAACGCACGTTCACAAAATTCTGCAGTAGTCTAACCCAGGTTCTATGGACGAACCATGCTTGGTATGGTTTCATGAAATGGATAGGTGCCTGAAACATATCCCAAACAACAGGCACTCAGTCTCGTGAAATACCCTAAGCCAATTTTCTAAATAAATTAATAATTTAAAAAGATAACTTTCTAACTCACTCTGTATCCTCGACAGGCTACAAAATCTGTATTAATATTATTTTAATTTAACAATATTTTTATAACTTTTGCTTCTAGTTTTTCATTTTTTTACATAAACAAACCTATGTGAAACATTGTTTTTCGTAAATTAAATAAACAAAAAAAAACAGTAACTTTGGAATTCGTTAAAATATATTTAAAGAATGAATGCCTCTGGAACCCTGTTCATCCTGAGTACAAACAAAGGCACCAAAGGGAAAAATCCTATCCTACACAGAAATTTAATCGGCGTTCAAAGCGGCTACTTATGAAGACAGTCCGTTCCTGAAGTGAAGGTAATCAAGATAAAAAACTTACGAACAACGCACGTTCACAAAATTCTGCAGTAGTCTAACCCAGGTTCTATGGACGAACCATGCTTGGTATGGTTTCATAAAATGGATAGGTGCCTGAAACATATCCCAAACAACAGGCACTCAGTCTCATGAAATACCCTAAGCCAATTTTCTAAATAAATTAATAATTTAAAAAGATAACTTTCTAACTCACTCTGTATCCTCGACAGGCTACAAAATCTGTATTAATATTATTTTAATTTAACAATATTTTTATAACTTTTGCTTCTAGTTTTTCATTTTTTTACATAAACAAACCTATGTGAAACATTGTTTTTCGTAAATTAAATAAACAAAAAGAAGCAGTAACTTTGGAATTCGTTAAAATATATGCAAAGAATGAATGCCTCTGGAACCCTGTTCATCCTGAGTACAAACAAAGGCACCAAAGGGAAAAATCCAATCCTACACAGAAATTTAATCGGCGTTCAAAGCGGCTACTTATGAAGACAGTCCGTTCCTGAAGTGAAGGTAATCAAGATAAAAAACTTACGAACCACGCACGTTCACAAAATTCTGCAGTAGTCTAATCCGGTTCTATGGACGAACCATCCTTGGTATGGTTTCATGAAATGGATAGGTGCCTGAAACATATCCCAAACAACAGGCACTCAGTCTCATGAAATACCCTAAGCCAATTTTCTAAATAAATTAATAATTTAAAAAGATAACTTTCTAACTCACTCTGTATCCTCGACAGGCTACAAAATCTGTATTAATATTATTTTAATTTAACAATATTTTTATAACTTTTGCTTCTAGTTTTTCATTTTTTTACATAAACAAACCTATGTGAAACATTGTTTTTCGTAAATTAAATAAACAAAAAGAAGCAGTAACTTTGGAATTCGTTAAAATATATGCAAAGAATGAATGCCTATGGAACCCTGTTCATCCTGAGTACAAACAAAGGCACCAAAGGGAAAAATCCTATCCTACACAGAAATTTAATCGGCGTTCAAAGCGGCTACTTATGAAGACAGTCCGTTCCTGAAGTGAAGGTAATCAAGATAAAAAACTTACGAACAACGCACGTTCACAAAATTCTGCAGTAGTCTAATCCGGTTCTATGGACGAACCATCCTTGGTATGGTTTCATGAAATGGATAGGTGCCTGAAACATATCCCAAACAACAGGCACTCAGTCTCATGAAATACCCTAAGCCAATTTTCTAAATAAATTAATAATTTAAAAAGATAACTTTCTAACTCACTCTGTATCCTCGACAGGCTACAAAATATGTATTAATATTATTTAATTTAACAATATTTTTATAACTTTTGCTTCTAGTTTTTCATTTTTTTACATAAACAAACCTATGTGAAACATTGTTTTTCGTAAATTAAATAAACAAAAAGAAGCAGTAACTTTGGAATTCGTTAAAATATATGCAAAGAATGAATGCCTCTGGAACCCTGTTCATCCTGAGTACAAACAAAGGCACCAAAGGGAAAAATCCTATCCTACACAGAAATTTAATCGGCGTTCAAAGCGGCTACTTATGAAGACAGTCCGTTCCTGAAGTGAAGGTAATCAAGATAAAAAAATTACGAACAACGCACGTTCACAAAATTCTGCAGTAGTCTAACCCAGGTTCTATGGACGAACCATGCTTGGTATGGTTTCATGAAATGGATAGGTGCCTGAAACATATCCCAAACAACAGGCACTCAGTCTCGTGAAATACCCTAAGCCAATTTTCTAAATAAATTAATAATTTAGAAAGATAACTTTCTAACTCACTCTGTATCCTCGACAGGCTACAAAATCTGTATTAATATTATTTTAATTTAACAATATTTTTATAACTTTTGCTTCTAGTTTTTCAATTTTTTACATAAACAAACCTATGTGAAACATTGTTTTTCGTAAATTAAATAAACAAAAAGAAGCAGTAACTTTGGAATTCGTTAAAATATATGCAAAGAATGAATGCCTCAGGAACCCTGTTCATCCTGAGTACAAACAAAGGCACCAAAGGGAAAAATCCTATCCTACACAGAAATTTAATCGGCGTTCAAAGCGGCTACTTATGAAGACAGTCCGTTCCTGAAGTGAAGGTAATCAAGATAAAAAACTTACGAACAACGCACGTTCACAAAATTCTGCAGTAGTCTAACCCAGGTTCTATGGACGAACCATCCTTGGTATGGTTTCATAAAATGGATAGGTGCCTGAAACATATCCCAAACAACAGGGACTCAGTCTCATGAAATACCCTAAGCCAATTTTCTAAATAAATTAATAATTTAAAAAGATAACTTTCTAACTCACTCTGTATCCTCGACAGGCTACAAAATCTGTATTAATATTATTTTAATTTAACAATATTTTTATAACTTTTGCTTCTAGTTTTTCAATTTTTTACATAAACAAACCTATGTGAAACATTGTTTTTCGTAAATTAAATAAACAAAAAGAAGCAGTAACTTTGGAATTCGTTAAAATATATGCAAAGAATGAATGCCTCTGGAACCCTGTTCATCCTGAGTACAAACAAAGGCACCAAAGGGAAAAATCCTATCCTACACAGAAATTTAATCGGCGTTCAAAGCGGCTACTTATGAAGACAGTCCGTTCCTGAAGTGAAGGTAATCAAGATAAAAAAATTACGAACAACGCACGTTCACAAAATTCTGCAGTAGTCTAACCCAGGTTCTATGGACGAACCATGCTTGGTATGGTTTCATGAAATGGATAGGTGCCTGAAACATATCCCAAACAACAGGCACTCAGTCTCGTGAAATACCCTAAGCCAATTTTCTAAATAAATTAATAATTTAGAAAGATAACTTTCTAACTCACTCTGTATCCTCGACAGGCTACAAAATCTGTATTAATATTATTTTAATTTAACAATATTTTTATAACTTTTGCTTCTAGTTTTTCAATTTTTTACATAAACAAACCTATGTGAAACATTGTTTTTCGTAAATTAAATAAACAAAAAGAAGCAGTAACTTTGGAATTCGTTAAAATATATGCAAAGAATGAATGCCTCAGGAACCCTGTTCATCCTGAGTACAAACAAAGGCACCAAAGGGAAAAATCCTATCCTACACAGAAATTTAATCGGCGTTCAAAGCGGCTACTTATGAAGACAGTCCGTTCCTGAAGTGAAGGTAATCAAGATAAAAAACTTACGAACAACGCACGTTCACAAAATTCTGCAGTAGTCTAACCCAGGTTCTATGGACGAACCATCCTTGGTATGGTTTCATAAAATGGATAGGTGCCTGAAACATATCCCAAACAACAGGGACTCAGTCTCATGAAATACCCTAAGCCAATTTTCTAAATAAATTAATAATTTAAAAAGATAACTTTCTAACTCACTCTGTATCCTCGACAGGCTACAAAATCTGTATTAATATTATTTTAATTTAACAATATTTTTATAACTTTTGCTTCTAGTTTTTCAATTTTTTACATAAACAAACCTATGTGAAACATTGTTTTTCGTAAATTAAATAAACAAAAAGAAGCAGTAACTTTGGGATTCGTTAAAATATATGCAAAGAATGAATGCCTCAGGAACCCTGTTCATCCTGATTACAAACAAAGGCACCAAAGGGAAAAATCCTATCCTACACAGAAATTTAATCGGCGTTCAAAGCGACTACTTATGAAGACAGTCCGTTCCTGAAGTGAAGGTAATCAAGATAAAAAAACTTACGAACAACGCACGTTCACAAAATTCTGCAGTAGTCTAACCCAGGTTCTATGGACGAACCATCCTTGGTATGGTTTCATGAAATGGATAGGTGCCTGAAACATATCCCAAACAACAGGCACTCAGTCTCATGAAATACCCTAAGCCAATTTTCTAAATAAATTAATAATTTAAAAAGATAACTTTCTAACTCACTCTGTATCCTCGACAGGCTACAAAATCTGTATTAATATTATTTTAATTTAACAATATTTTTATAACTTTTGCTTCTAGTTTTTCATTTTTTTACATAAACAAACCTATGTGAAACATTGTTTTTCGTAAATTAAATAAACAAAAAGAAGCAGTAACTTTGGAATTCGTTAAAATATATGCAAAGAATGAATGCCTCTGGAACCCTGTTCATCCTGAGTACAAACAAAGGCACCAAAGGGAAAAATCCTATCCTACACAGAAATTTAATCGGCGTTCAAAGCGGCTACTTATGAAGACAGTCCGTTCCTGAAGTGAAGGTAATCAAGATAAAAAAATTACGAACAACGCACGTTCACAAAATTCTGCAGTAGTCTAACCCAGGTTCTATGGACGAACCATGCTTGGTATGGTTTCATGAAATGGATAGGTGCCTGAAACATATCCCAAACAACAGGCACTCAGTCTCGTGAAATACCCTAAGCCAATTTTCTAAATAAATTAATAATTTAGAAAGATAACTTTCTAACTCACTCTGTATCCTCGACAGGCTACAAAATCTGTATTATATTATTTTAATTTAACAATATTTTTATAACTTTTGCTTCTAGTTTTTCATTTTTTTACATAAACAAACCTATGTGAAACATTGTTTTTCGTAAATTAAATAAACAAAAAAAAACAGTAACTTTGGGATTCGTTAAAATATATTTAAAGAATGAATGCCTCTGGAACCCTGTTCATCCTGAGTACAAACAAAGGCACCTAAGGGAAAAATCCTATCCTACACAGAAATTTAATCGGCGTTCAAAGCGGCTACTTATGAAGACAGTCCGTTCCTGAAGTGAAGGTAATCAAGATAAAAAACTTACGAACAACGCACGTTCACAAAATTCTGCAGTAGTCTAACCCAGGTTCTATGGACGAACCATCCTTGGTATGGTTTCATGAAATGGATAGGTGCCTGAAACATATCCCAAACAACAGGCACTCAGTCTCATGAAATACCCTAAGCCAATTTTCTAAATAAATTAATAATTTAAAAAGATAACTTTCTAACTCACTCTGTATCCTCGACAGGCTACAAAATCTGTATTAATATTATTTTAATTTAACAATATTTTTATAACTTTTGCTTCTAGTTTTTCATTTTTTTACATAAACAAACCTATGTGAAACATTGTTTTTCGTAAATTAAATAAACAAAAAAAAACAGTAACTTTGGAATTCGTTAAAATATATTTAAAGAATGAATGCCTCTGGAACCCTGTTCATCCTGAGTACAAACAAAGGCACCAAAGGGAAAAATCCTATCCTACACAGAAATTTAATCGGCGTTCAAAGCGGCTACTTATGAAGACAGTCCGTTCCTGAAGTGAAGGTAATCAAGATAAAAAACTTACGAACAACGCACGTTCACAAAATTCTGCAGTAGTCTAACCCAGGTTCTATGGACGAACCATCCTTGGTATGGTTTCATAAAATGGATAGGTGCCTGAAACATATCCCAAACAACAGGGACTCAGTCTCATGAAATACCCTAAGCCAATTTTCTAAATAAATTAATAATTTAAAAAGATAACTTTCTAACTCACTCTGTATCCTCGACAGGCTACAAAATCTGTATTAATATTATTTTAATTTAACAATATTTTTATAACTTTTGCTTCTAGTTTTTCATTTTTTTACATAAACAAACCTATGTGAAACATTGTTTTTCGTAAATTAAATAAACAAAAAGAAGCAGTAACTTTGGAATTCGTTAAAATATATGCAAATAATGAATGCCTCTGGAACCCTGTTCATCCTGAGTACAAACAAAGGCACCAAAGGGAAAAATCCTATCCTACACAGAAATTTAATCGGCGTTCAAAGCGGCTACTTATGAAGACAGTCCGTTCCTGAAGTGAAGGTAATCAAGATAAAAAACTTACGAACAACGCACGTTCACAAAATTCTGCAGTAGTCTAACCCGGTTCTATGGACGAACCATCCTTGGTATGGTTTCATGAAATGGATAGGTGCCTGAAACATATTCCAAACAACAGGCACTCAGTCTCATGAAATACCCTAAGCCAATTTTCTAAATAAATTAATAATTTAAAAAGATAACTTTCTAACTCACTCTGTATCCTCGACAGGCTACAAAATCTGTATTAATATTATTTTAATTTAACAATATTTTTATAACTTTTGCTTCTAGTTTTTCATTTTTTTACATAAACAAACCTATGTGAAACATTGTTTTTCGTAAATTAAATAAACAAAAAGAAGCAGTAACTTTGGAATTCGTTAAAATATATGCAAAGAATGAATGCCTCTGGAACCCTGTTCATCCTGAGTACAAACAAAGGCACCAAAGGGAAAAATCCTATCCTACACAGAAATTTAATCGGCGTTCAAAGCGGCTACTTATGAAGACAGTCCGTTCCTGAAGTGAAGGTAATCAAGATAAAAAACTTACGAACAACGCACGTTCACAAAATTCTGCAGTAGTCTAACCCAGGTTCTATGGACGAACCATCCTTGGTATGGTTTCATGAAATGGATAGGTGCCTGAAACATATCCCAAACAACAGGCACTCAGTCTCGTGAAATACCCTAAGCCAATTTTCTATATAAATTAATAATTTAAAAAGATAACTTTCTAACTCACTCTGTATCCTCGACAGGCTACAAAATCTGTATTATATTATTTTAATTTAACAATATTGTTATAACTTTTGCTTCTAGTTTTTCATTTTTTTACATAAACAAACCTATGTGAAACATTGTTTTTCGTAAATTAAATAAACAAAAAAAAACAGTAACTTTGGAATTCGTTAAAATATATTTAAAGAATGAATGCCTCTGGAACCCTGTTCATCCTGAGTACAAACAAAGGCACCAAAGGGAAAAATCCTATCCTACACAGAAATTTAATCGGCGTTCAAAGCGACTACTTATGAAGACAGTCCGTTCCTGAAGTGAAGGTAATCAAGATAAAAAACTTACGAACAACGCACGTTCACAAAATTCTGCAGTAGTCTAACCCAGGTTCTATGGACGAACCATCCTTGGTATGGTTTCATGAAATGGATAGGTGCCTGAAACATATCCCAAACAACAGGCACTCAGTCTCATGAAATACCCTAAGCCAATTTTCTAAATAAATTAATAATTTAAAAAGATAACTTTCTAACTCACTCTGTATCCTCGACAGGCTACAAAATCTGTATTAATATTATTTTAATTTAACAATATTTTTATAACTTTTGCTTCTAGTTTTTCAATTTTTTACATAAACAAACCTATGTGAAACATTGTTTTTCGTAAATTAAATAAACAAAAAGAAGCAGTAACTTTGGAATTTGTTAAAATATATGCAAAGAATGAATGCCTCAGGAACCCTGTTCATCCTGAGTACAAACAAAGGCACCCAAGGGAAAAATCCTATCCTACACAGAAATTTAATCGGCGTTCAAAGCGGCTACTTATGAAGACAGTCCGTTCCTGAAGTGAAGGTAATCAAGATAAAAAACTTACGAACAACGCACGTTCACAAAATTCTGCAGTAGTCTAACCCAGGTTCTATGGACGAACCATGCTTGGTATGGTTTCATGAAATGGATAGGTGCCTGAAACATATCCCAAACAAAAGGCACTCAGTCTCGTGAAATACCCTAAGCCAATTTTCTAAATAAATTAATAATTTAACAAGATAACTTTCTAACTCACTCTGTATCCTCGACAGGCTACAAAATCTGTATTAATATTATTTTAATTTAACAATATTTTTATAACTTTTGCTTCTAGTTTTTAATTTTTTTACATAAACAAACCTATGTGAAACATTGTTTTTCGTAAATTAAATAAACAAAAAGAAGCAGTAACTTTGGGATTCGTTAAAATATATTTAAAGAATGAATGCCTCTGGAACCCTGTTCATCCTGAGTACAAACAAAGGCACCTAAGGGAAAAATCCTATCCTACACAGAAATTTTATCGGCGTTCAAAGCGGCTACTTATGAAGACAGTCCGTTCCTGAAGTGAAGGTAATCAAGATAAAAAACTTACGAACAACGCACGTTCACAAAATTCTGCAGTAGTCTAATCCGGTTCTATGGACGAACCATCCTTGGTATGGTTTCATGAAATGGATAGGTGCCTGAAACATATCCCAAACAACAGGCACTCAGTCTCATGAAATACCCTAAGCCAATTTTCTAAATAAATTAATAATTTAAAAAGATAACTTTCTAACTCACTCTGTATCCTCGACAGGCTACAAAATCTGTATTAATATTATTTTAATTTAACAATATTTTTATAACTTTTGCTTCTAGTTTTTCATTTTTTTACATAAACAAACCTATGTGAAACATTGTTTTTCGTAAATTAAATAAACAAAAAGAAGCAGTAACTTTGGAATTCGTTAAAATATATGCAAATAATGAATGCCTCTGGAACCCTGTTCATCCTGAGTACAAACAAAGGCACCAAAGGGAAAAATCCTATCCTACACAGAAATTTAATCGGCGTTCAAAGCGGCTACTTATGAAGACAGTCCGTTCCTGAAGTGAAGGTAATCAAGATAAAAAACTTACGAACAACGCACGTTCACAAAATTCTGCAGTAGTCTAACCCGGTTCTATGGACGAACCATCCTTGGTATGGTTTCATGAAATGGATAGGTGCCTGAAACATATCCCAAACAACAGGCACTCAGTCTCATGAAATACCCTAAGCCAATTTTCTAAATAAATTAATAATTTAAAAAGATAACTTTCTAACTCACTCTGTATCCTCGACAGGCTACAAAATCTGTATTAATATTATTTTAATTTAACAATATTTTTATAACTTTTGCTTCTAGTTTTTCATTTTTTTACATAAACAAACCTATGTGAAACATTGTTTTTCGTAAATTAAATAAACAAAAAGAAGCAGTAACTTTGGAATTCGTTAAAATATATGCAAAGAATGAATGCCTCTGGAACCCTGTTCATCCTGAGTACAAACAAAGGCACCAAAGGGAAAAATCCTATCCTACACAGAAATTTAATCGGCGTTCAAAGCGGCTACTTATGAAGACAGTCCGTTCCTGAAGTGAAGGTAATCAAGATAAAAAACTTACGAACAACGCACGTTCACAAAATTCTGCAGTAGTCTAACCCAGGTTCTATGGACGAACCATGCTTGGTATGGTTTCATGAAATGGATAGGTGCCTGAAACATATCCCAAACAACAGGCACTCAGTCTCGTGAAATACCCTAAGCCAATTTTCTAAATAAATTAATAATTTAAAAAGATAACTTTCTAACTCACTCTGTATCCTCGACAGGCTACAAAATCTGTATTAATATTATTTTAATTTAACAATATTTTTATAACTTTTGCTTCTAGTTTTTCATTTTTTTACATAAACAAACCTATGTGAAACATTGTTTTTCGTAAATTAAATAAACAAAAAAAAACAGTAACTTTGGAATTCGTTAAAATATATTTAAAGAATGAATGCCTCTGGAACCCTGTTCATCCTGAGTACAAACAAAGGCACCAAAGGGAAAAATCCTATCCTACACAGAAATTTAATCGGCGTTCAAAGCGGCTACTTATGAAGACAGTCCGTTCCTGAAGTGAAGGTAATCAAGATAAAAAACTTACGAACAACGCACGTTCACAAAATTCTGCAGTAGTCTAACCCAGGTTCTATGGACGAACCATCCTTGGTATGGTTTCATGAAATGGATAGGTGCCTGAAACATATCCCAAACAACAGGCACTCAGTCTCATGAAATACCCTAAGCCAATTTTCTAAATAAATTAATAATTTAAAAAGATAACTTTCTAACTCACTCTGTATCCTCGACAGGCTACAAAATCTTTATTAATATTATTTTAATTTAACAATATTTTTATAACTTTTGCTTCTAGTTTTTCATTTTTTTACATAAACAAACCTATGTGAAACATTGTTTTTCGTAAATTAAATAAACAAAAAAAAAACAGTAACTTTGGAATTCGTTAAAATATATTTAAAGAATGAATGCCTCTGGAACCCTGTTCATCCTGAGTACAAACAAAGGCACCTAAGGGAAAAATCCTATCCTACACAGAAATTTAATCGGCGTTCAAAGCGGCTACTTATGAAGACAGTCCGTTCCTGAAGTGAAGGTAATCAAGATAAAAAACTTACGAACAACGCACGTTCACAAAATTCTGCAGTAGTCTAACCCAGGTTCTATGGACGAACCATCCTTGGTATGGTTTCATGAAATGGATAGGTGCCTGAAACATATCCCAAACAACAGGCACTCAGTCTCATGAAATACCCTAAGCCAATTTTCTAAATAAATTAATAATTTAAAAAGATAACTTTCTAACTCACTCTGTATCCTCGACAGGCTACAAAATCTGTATTAATATTATTTTAATTTAACAATATTTTTATAACTTTTGCTTCTAGTTTTTCATTTTTTTACATAAACAAACCTATGTGAAACATTGTTTTTCGTAAATTAAATAAACAAAAAAAAACAGTAACTTTGGAATTCGTTAAAATATATTTAAAGAATGAATGCCTCTGGAACCCTGTTCATCCTGAGTACAAACAAAGGCACCAAAGGGAAAAATCCTATCCTACACAGAAATTTAATCGGCGTTCAAAGCGGCTACTTATGAAGACAGTCCGTTCCTGAAGTGAAGGTAATCAAGATAAAAAACTTACGAACAACGCACGTTCACAAAATTCTGCAGTAGTCTAACCCAGGTTCTATGGACGAACCATCCTTGGTATGGTTTCATAAAATGGATAGGTGCCTGAAACATATCCCAAACAACAGGGACTCAGTCTCATGAAATACCCTAAGCCAATTTTCTAAATAAATTAATAATTTAAAAAGATAACTTTCTAACTCACTCTGTATCCTCGACAGGCTACAAAATCTGTATTAATATTATTTTAATTTAACAATATTTTTATAACTTTTGCTTCTAGTTTTTCATTTTTTTACATAAACAAACCTATGTGAAACATTGTTTTTCGTAAATAAAATAAACAAAAAGAAGCAGTAACTTTGGAATTCGTTAAAATATATGCAAATAATGAATGCCTCTGGAACCCTGTTCATCCTGAGTACAAACAAAGGCACCAAAGGGAAAAATCCTATCCTACACAGAAATTTAATCGGCGTTCAAAGCGGCTACTTATGAAGACAGTCCGTTCCTGAAGTGAAGGTAATCAAGATAAAAAACTTACGAACAACGCACGTTCACAAAATTCTGCAGTAGTCTAACCCGGTTCTATGGACGAACCATCCTTGGTATGGTTTCATGAAATGGATAGGTGCCTGAAACATATTCCAAACAACAGGCACTCAGTCTCATGAAATACCCTAAGCCAATTTTCTAAATAAATTAATAATTTAAAAAGATAACTTTCTAACTCACTCTGTATCCTCGACAGGCTACAAAATCTGTATTAATATTATTTTAATTTAACAATATTTTTATAACTTTTGCTTCTAGTTTTTCATTTTTTTACATAAACAAACCTATGTGAAACATTGTTTTTCGTAAATTAAATAAACAAAAAGAAGCAGTAACTTTGGAATTCGTTAAAATATATGCAAAGAATGAATGCCTCTGGAACCCTGTTCATCCTGAGTACAAACAAAGGCACCAAAGGGAAAAATCCTATCCTACACAGAAATTTAATCGGCGTTCAAAGCGGCTACTTATGAAGACAGTCCGTTCCTGAAGTGAAGGTAATCAAGATAAAAAACTTACGAACAACGCACGTTCACAAAATTCTGCAGTAGTCTAACCCAGGTTCTATGGACGAACCATCCTTGGTATGGTTTCATGAAATGGATAGGTGCCTGAAACATATCCCAAACAACAGGCACTCAGTCTCGTGAAATACCCTAAGCCAATTTTCTATATAAATTAATAATTTAAAAAGATAACTTTCTAACTCACTCTGTATCCTCGACAGAACCTCAGCACTAGAGGAAGTTCGAGTCCTCGACCTGCGCGGGGCTGGGGGCGGAGAGGGGTGGCGCCCACGGTGCCGCCCCAATTCGTTACCCAACGGGCCGGGGCACTTGCTGAAGGAGCAGTCAGAGGAAGGGCGGGAGGACCGAGAGGGTCAAGAGGTGCAAGAGGCCGCCCAGCTCTGACCAAGGAGCACTCCAGCAAGAAGGCCTCTAGAAACCTACTCCAACATAGGCAGTAGGTTCCTTACTACACTCCACACTCAAACAAAAGTCACACACACACACACTACTACACACGGTATTGTACATATATATATATAAAACTAATATCGTATTTATCTTGCATATTTGTATATATATATATCTCAATACACACATAACAATGTTAAAAATTATCCAAGCAAACCTTCACCACGCCAAGGGTGCCTCGGCCGTCCTGAGCCAGAGGTTCCTCCGCGAGGACTTGGGCATAGCTTTGATACAAGAGCCGTGGCTGAACAAGAACACGGTGCTCGGACTGAGTGGCGCAGGTAATGTACTTTACAATACTAGCGGCACCCGGCCTAGAGCTTGCATGGTTCTTAAGAAAAGTATTAAGTTCATCCCAATTCCAGAGATGTGTGGCGATGACCTCATTGCCGCCTACGTCTCTTTGCCTAGTCCTCATGGAAGGAAGATTGTTGTCTGCTCAGCATACCTTCCCGGAGAGGCCTCTAACCCGTCACTTCAACTTGAAGCCCTCGCTGACTACTGCAGGGAACAAGCAGCCGAACTGGTAGTGGGCTGTGACTGCAACGCGCACCACACCATTTGGGGAAGTACGAATACAAACAATAGGGGTGAGTTGCTCTATGATTTTATTTTAAGTTACAACCTAAATGTTCTGAACGAAGGATGTGAACCGACCTTTGTTACTAGGAGCAGGCAGGAAGTACTTGACATCACTTTCTGCACGGGACAAATTCTTGGCCGGGTCAACGGCTGGAAGGTCTCGTCGGAAATCTCACTATCTGACCATAGACATATCAGATTTAACATAGGCAGTGCCACCCAGCCTACTGTTTCCTACAGGAATCCTAAGGCTACTAACTGGGGCAGATATGTAGAATGCCTTAGTGAAAATCTGGGCACTGTCAACAAAAGCATACGCTCTATTGAGCAGCTTGAATCAGCTACAGCGGGCGTAACCAAAGGCATGATCAACGCCTACCAGGACAATTGCCCGCTTAAACAAGGCAGCAGGAATCGTAAAAACATTCCAGGCTGGAATAAAACCCTGGATCGGCTTAGAGCCAGGGCTCGCGAGCTATTTAACATTGCTAAGCGAACTAAACAGTGGGAAGATTACTCCAAGGCTCTCACGGAATATAACCGAGAGCTAAGGAGAGTAAAGCGACAATCGTGGAGAAAGTTCTGTGAGGAGATAAATAGCGCCTCACATGCAGCTAGAATCCACAAAGTGCTTTCTAAGGCACCTACGTCACATCTGGGACTACTTAGGAAACCCGATGGGACGTTTACAAACTCAGCAGAAGAAACACTAGGGCTACTTACCCAAGTACACTTCCCGGGCTCCATACCGATTACTGGCAACCACCCACCTCCTAGGATGCCTAAGAGACCTAGGTCAAGGCCGGAAGACTGGAGAAGGGCGTCAGTAATCTTCAGACCCAGCCAGGTCAAATGGGCCATCAACAGCTTCAAGCCCTTCAAATCAGGAGGCCTCGATGGTATCTTCCCAGCGCTAATGCAGAAGGGCATCGAGGCCCTTCTACCATTTATCGTCAAAATATTTAGAGCCAGCTATGCACATGGCTTTCTACCTACTGATTGGACCAAGGTTAAGGTGATATTTATACCTAAGGCTGGCGACAAGGACAAGTCCCAACCTAAATCCTACAGGCCAATCAGTCTAACGTCTTTCCTTCTGAAGACGATGGAAAAGGTATTAAACCTTTACATCAGAGAGAGCTACCTAAAGGTAAATCCTCTGCATGGAAGTCAACACGCCTATCGCTGCGGTAAATCCACTGAGTCTGCTCTGATGGAACTAACGGACAGACTGGAAAAGGCTATGGAGGACAAAGAGACAGCTCTTTGCGCCTTCCTTGACGTTGAGGGTGCATTTGATAACACCTCAACCGAAATCATCATCAAAAGTATGAGGAACAAGGGCGTGGACGGAACCACCCTGAGGTGGATTGAATCCATGCTAACATCAAGGACGGTAAGAACGTCACTCCTTGATGTGCACGTAGAAGTCAAAGTGACAAGAGGCTGCCCACAGGGGGGCGTACTGTCTCCCCTGGAGTGGTCGATTGTCGTTGATGAACTTCTTTACCGTCTGAACAGCGCACACTTCACAACACAGGGATATGCGGACGACTTGGTGATAATGGTGGTTGGCAAATGCCTGAACACCATCTCAAGCCGAATGCAAGGTGCTCTGCGTCTTGTGGAGAACTGGTGCCGGGAAGTTGGCCTGTCGGTCAACGCAGACAAAACCACACTGGTGCCGTTCACCAGGAAAAGGAACTTGGAAGGCATTCGTGA
This sequence comes from Udea olivalis, assembly GCA_947369235.1. Classification (NCBI taxonomy): domain Eukaryota; kingdom Metazoa; phylum Arthropoda; class Insecta; order Lepidoptera; family Crambidae; genus Udea; species Udea olivalis. The sequence continues at coordinate 10,725,563 of OX376355.1, forward strand.
GCCCACCTTGTTCAGCAAACCTATAGGGTTCTCCAAGGAGGTCAAATATCTGGGAGTTATCATCGACCAGAAACTTACTTGGAACTCCCATATCAGCTACATATCCAAAAAGGCGCGAATGGCTTTAGGTATATGTTGCCGTCTGGTCAGCACCAAATGGGGCCTCAGCCCTAAAGCTGCTCTCTGGATATACACTGCCATAGTGCGACCCATGATTGCCTATGCATGCGTCGTATGGTCCAAGAAGACCACCCAAATAACGAGCATTACCTTGCTCAGCAGGGTCCAAAGATTGGCCTGCTTGATTACAACTGGTGCCATGAGTTCTACACCTACCGTGGCTCTAGAAGCCATGCTGTCACTGTGCCCGCTCCACTTGCATCTTGGGATGGAAGCCAGAGCGGCCATGCTGAGGGCACTAGACGGTGAAAGTAGCCGGTACCAGTCAAAAAACATGAATGTCCTGAAAGCTGAGCTGCACAAAATGCCAGTCATGCTCATGCCTAAGGACAGCATGTCGGTACAGTATCTTTTTAAAAAATGGTACTCAGTTGAAATACCAGGTAGAAAGGAGTGGGAGGATGGCACTCCTGCAAACTTCCAAACCGGAGACATCGTGTGGTACACTGATGGCTCCAGGATAAATGGGCGGGCTGGCTATGGAGTCTATGGCGAGAGACCTAAAGCGCAGATTCACAGCAGTCTGGGCCTACACGCCACCGTCTTCCAGGCCGAAATGACCGCCATTTTGCACTGCGCACAGGAGAACCTGGAACGCGCTTTTAAAAATAAGAGTATATATATACTATCAGACAGTCAGGCAGCCCTTAGAGCGCTTGACGCAGTTAAAATCAACTCAAAACTCACCCTTGATTGTGCCGAAGCCCTGAACAAACTCGGGGTCAACAATAGGGTGACGATACGCTGGGTACCGGGACACTGTGATATCCCGGGTAACGAAACAGCAGACGAACTGGCCAGGGCGGGTGCGGCAACCATCACACATGCCCCTGAGCCTGTGGTGGGTATACCCAAATGCGCCCTGAGGCAGCCGCTATTAGCCCGAATGGAATACCTTAGCAGGAAACACTGGACCAGCAGCAATGGTATGGTACATGCTAAGGCACTCATCGAAGGCTACTCACACAAGTTCACCACAAAGGCCCTTGGATTAAGAAGGAGACAGATAAGAATCCTTACCAGAACCCTTACGGGGCACTGTAGGCTGAACAAACACGGACACAGGATTGGTATCGCTGAGTCACCGACCTGTAGATTCTGTCGTGAAGAGGAAGAGACCCCGGTCCATGTCCTATGCGACTGTGATGCTTTAATACACAGCAGAAGCCGCGTTCTCGGCGGGCACAAGCTTGCCCCTTCGGACGCCATTAACATCACTCCCAGGAAAATAATTCAGTTCATGATGGCTGTAGGCCTGGAGAGTGATCTTTGAGGGATGATGACCACAATAGATCAATCCTGGTCGCAGTGGTCAATCGCTTTGCCGACATCCTAACGCTAAACGAATAACGAAACGAATAACGAATCCTCGACAGGCTACAAAATCTGTATTATATTATTTTAATTTAACAATATTGTTATAACTTTTGCTTCTAGTTTTTCATTTTTTTACATAAACAAACCTATGTGAAACATTGTTTTTCGTAAATTAAATAAACAAAAAAAAACAGTAACTTTGGAATTCGTTAAAATATATTTAAAGAATGAATGCCTCTGGAACCCTGTTCATCCTGAGTACAAACAAAGGCACCAAAGGGAAAAATCCTATCCTACACAGAAATTTAATCGGCGTTCAAAGCGACTACTTATGAAGACAGTCCGTTCCTGAAGTGAAGGTAATCAAGATAAAAAACTTACGAACAACGCACGTTCACAAAATTCTGCAGTAGTCTAACCCAGGTTCTATGGACGAACCATCCTTGGTATGGTTTCATGAAATGGATAGGTGCCTGAAACATATCCCAAACAACAGGCACTCAGTCTCATGAAATACCCTAAGCCAATTTTCTAAATAAATTAATAATTTAAAAAGATAACTTTCTAACTCACTCTGTATCCTCGACAGGCTACAAAATCTGTATTAATATTATTTTAATTTAACAATATTTTTATAACTTTTGCTTCTAGTTTTTCAATTTTTTACATAAACAAACCTATGTGAAACATTGTTTTTCGTAAATTAAATAAACAAAAAGAAGCAGTAACTTTGGAATTTGTTAAAATATATGCAAAGAATGAATGCCTCAGGAACCCTGTTCATCCTGAGTACAAACAAAGGCACCCAAGGGAAAAATCCTATCCTACACAGAAATTTAATCGGCGTTCAAAGCGGCTACTTATGAAGACAGTCCGTTCCTGAAGTGAAGGTAATCAAGATAAAAAACTTACGAACAACGCACGTTCACAAAATTCTGCAGTAGTCTAACCCAGGTTCTATGGACGAACCATGCTTGGTATGGTTTCATGAAATGGATAGGTGCCTGAAACATATCCCAAACAAAAGGCACTCAGTCTCGTGAAATACCCTAAGCCAATTTTCTAAATAAATTAATAATTTAACAAGATAACTTTCTAACTCACTCTGTATCCTCGACAGGCTACAAAATCTGTATTAATATTATTTTAATTTAACAATATTTTTATAACTTTTGCTTCTAGTTTTTAATTTTTTTACATAAACAAACCTATGTGAAACATTGTTTTTCGTAAATTAAATAAACAAAAAGAAGCAGTAACTTTGGGATTCGTTAAAATATATTTAAAGAATGAATGCCTCTGGAACCCTGTTCATCCTGAGTACAAACAAAGGCACCTAAGGGAAAAATCCTATCCTACACAGAAATTTTATCGGCGTTCAAAGCGGCTACTTATGAAGACAGTCCGTTCCTGAAGTGAAGGTAATCAAGATAAAAAACTTACGAACAACGCACGTTCACAAAATTCTGCAGTAGTCTAATCCGGTTCTATGGACGAACCATCCTTGGTATGGTTTCATGAAATGGATAGGTGCCTGAAACATATCCCAAACAACAGGCACTCAGTCTCATGAAATACCCTAAGCCAATTTTCTAAATAAATTAATAATTTAAAAAGATAACTTTCTAACTCACTCTGTATCCTCGACAGGCTACAAAATCTGTATTAATATTATTTTAATTTAACAATATTTTTATAACTTTTGCTTCTAGTTTTTCATTTTTTTACATAAACAAACCTATGTGAAACATTGTTTTTCGTAAATTAAATAAACAAAAAGAAGCAGTAACTTTGGAATTCGTTAAAATATATGCAAATAATGAATGCCTCTGGAACCCTGTTCATCCTGAGTACAAACAAAGGCACCAAAGGGAAAAATCCTATCCTACACAGAAATTTAATCGGCGTTCAAAGCGGCTACTTATGAAGACAGTCCGTTCCTGAAGTGAAGGTAATCAAGATAAAAAACTTACGAACAACGCACGTTCACAAAATTCTGCAGTAGTCTAACCCGGTTCTATGGACGAACCATCCTTGGTATGGTTTCATGAAATGGATAGGTGCCTGAAACATATCCCAAACAACAGGCACTCAGTCTCATGAAATACCCTAAGCCAATTTTCTAAATAAATTAATAATTTAAAAAGATAACTTTCTAACTCACTCTGTATCCTCGACAGGCTACAAAATCTGTATTAATATTATTTTAATTTAACAATATTTTTATAACTTTTGCTTCTAGTTTTTCATTTTTTTACATAAACAAACCTATGTGAAACATTGTTTTTCGTAAATTAAATAAACAAAAAGAAGCAGTAACTTTGGAATTCGTTAAAATATATGCAAAGAATGAATGCCTCTGGAACCCTGTTCATCCTGAGTACAAACAAAGGCACCAAAGGGAAAAATCCTATCCTACACAGAAATTTAATCGGCGTTCAAAGCGGCTACTTATGAAGACAGTCCGTTCCTGAAGTGAAGGTAATCAAGATAAAAAACTTACGAACAACGCACGTTCACAAAATTCTGCAGTAGTCTAACCCAGGTTCTATGGACGAACCATGCTTGGTATGGTTTCATGAAATGGATAGGTGCCTGAAACATATCCCAAACAACAGGCACTCAGTCTCGTGAAATACCCTAAGCCAATTTTCTAAATAAATTAATAATTTAAAAAGATAACTTTCTAACTCACTCTGTATCCTCGACAGGCTACAAAATCTGTATTAATATTATTTTAATTTAACAATATTTTTATAACTTTTGCTTCTAGTTTTTCATTTTTTTACATAAACAAACCTATGTGAAACATTGTTTTTCGTAAATTAAATAAACAAAAAAAAACAGTAACTTTGGAATTCGTTAAAATATATTTAAAGAATGAATGCCTCTGGAACCCTGTTCATCCTGAGTACAAACAAAGGCACCAAAGGGAAAAATCCTATCCTACACAGAAATTTAATCGGCGTTCAAAGCGGCTACTTATGAAGACAGTCCGTTCCTGAAGTGAAGGTAATCAAGATAAAAAACTTACGAACAACGCACGTTCACAAAATTCTGCAGTAGTCTAACCCAGGTTCTATGGACGAACCATCCTTGGTATGGTTTCATGAAATGGATAGGTGCCTGAAACATATCCCAAACAACAGGCACTCAGTCTCATGAAATACCCTAAGCCAATTTTCTAAATAAATTAATAATTTAAAAAGATAACTTTCTAACTCACTCTGTATCCTCGACAGGCTACAAAATCTTTATTAATATTATTTTAATTTAACAATATTTTTATAACTTTTGCTTCTAGTTTTTCATTTTTTTACATAAACAAACCTATGTGAAACATTGTTTTTCGTAAATTAAATAAACAAAAAAAAAACAGTAACTTTGGAATTCGTTAAAATATATTTAAAGAATGAATGCCTCTGGAACCCTGTTCATCCTGAGTACAAACAAAGGCACCAAAGGGAAAAATCCTATCCTACACAGAAATTTAATCGGCGTTCAAAGCGGCTACTTATGAAGACAGTCCGTTCCTGAAGTGAAGGTAATCAAGATAAAAAACTTACGAACAACGCACGTTCACAAAATTCTGCAGTAGTCTAATCCGGTTCTATGGACGAACCATCCTTGGTATGGTTTCATGAAATGGATAGGTGCCTGAAACATATCCCAAACAACAGGCACTCAGTCTCATGAAATACCCTAAGCCAATTTTCTAAATAAATTAATAATTTAAAAAGATAACTTTCTAACTCACTCTGTATCCTCGACAGGCTACAAAATCTGTATTAATATTATTTTAATTTAACAATATTTTTATAACTTTTGCTTCTAGTTTTTCATTTTTTTACATAAACAAACCTATGTGAAACATTGTTTTTCGTAAATTAAATAAACAAAAAGAAGCAGTAACTTTGGAATTCGTTAAAATATATGCAAAGAATGAATGCCTATGGAACCCTGTTCATCCTGAGTACAAACAAAGGCACCAAAGGGAAAAATCCTATCCTACACAGAAATTTAATCGGCGTTCAAGGCTGCTACTTATGAAGACAGTCCGTTCCTGAAGTGAAGGTAATCAAGATAAAAAACTTACGAACAACGCACGTTCACAAAATTCTGCAGTAGTCTAACCCAGGTTCTATGGACGAACCATGCTTGGTATGGTTTCATGAAATGGATAGGTGCCTGAAACATATCCCAAACAAAAGGCACTCAGTCTCGTGAAATACCCTAAGCCAATTTTCTAAATAAATTAATAATTTAAAAAGATAACTTTCTAACTCACTCTGTATCCTCGACAGGCTACAAAATCTGTATTAATATTATTTTAATTTAACAATATTTTTATAACTTTTGCTTCTAGTTTTTAATTTTTTTACATAAACAAACCTATGTGAAACATTGTTTTTCGTAAATTAAATAAACAAAAAGCAGTAACTTTGGGATTCGTTAAAATATATTTAAAGAATGAATGCCTCTGGAACCCTGTTCATCCTGAGTACAAACAAAGGCACCTAAGGGAAAAATCCTATCCTACACAGAAATTTTATCGGCGTTCAAAGCGGCTACTTATGAAGACAGTCCGTTCCTGAAGTGAAGGTAATCAAGATAAAAAACTTACGAACAACGCACGTTCACAAAATTCTGCAGTAGTCTAATCCGGTTCTATGGACGAACCATCCTTGGTATGGTTTCATGAAATGGATAGGTGCCTGAAACATATCCCAAACAACAGGCACTCAGTCTCATGAAATACCCTAAGCCAATTTTCTAAATAAATTAATAATTTAAAAAGATAACTTTCTAACTCACTCTGTATCCTCGACAGGCTACAAAATCTGTATTAATATTATTTTAATTTAACAATATTTTTATAACTTTTGCTTCTAGTTTTTCATTTTTTTACATAAACAAACCTATGTGAAACATTGTTTTTCGTAAATTAAATAAACAAAAAGAAGCAGTAACTTTGGAATTCGTTAAAATATATGCAAATAATGAATGCCTCTGGAACCCTGTTCATCCTGAGTACAAACAAAGGCACCAAAGGGAAAAATCCTATCCTACACAGAAATTTAATCGGCGTTCAAAGCGGCTACTTATGAAGACAGTCCGTTCCTGAAGTGAAGGTAATCAAGATAAAAAACTTACGAACAACGCACGTTCACAAAATTCTGCAGTAGTCTAACCCGGTTCTATGGACGAACCATCCTTGGTATGGTTTCATGAAATGGATAGGTGCCTGAAACATATCCCAAACAACAGGCACTCAGTCTCATGAAATACCCTAAGCCAATTTTCTAAATAAATTAATAATTTAAAAAGATAACTTTCTAACTCACTCTGTATCCTCGACAGGCTACAAAATCTGTATTAATATTATTTTAATTTAACAATATTTTTATAACTTTTGCTTCTAGTTTTTCATTTTTTTACATAAACAAACCTATGTGAAACATTGTTTTTCGTAAATTAAATAAACAAAAAGAAGCAGTAACTTTGGAATTCGTTAAAATATATGCAAAGAATGAATGCCTCTGGAACCCTGTTCATCCTGAGTACAAACAAAGGCACCAAAGGGAAAAATCCTATCCTACACAGAAATTTAATCGGCGTTCAAAGCGGCTACTTATGAAGACAGTCCGTTCCTGAAGTGAAGGTAATCAAGATAAAAAACTTACGAACAACGCACGTTCACAAAATTCTGCAGTAGTCTAACCCAGGTTCTATGGACGAACCATGCTTGGTATGGTTTCATGAAATGGATAGGTGCCTGAAACATATCCCAAACAACAGGCACTCAGTCTCGTGAAATACCCTAAGCCAATTTTCTAAATAAATTAATAATTTAAAAAGATAACTTTCTAACTCACTCTGTATCCTCGACAGGCTACAAAATCTGTATTAATATTATTTTAATTTAACAATATTTTTATAACTTTTGCTTCTAGTTTTTCATTTTTTTACATAAACAAACCTATGTGAAACATTGTTTTTCGTAAATTAAATAAACAAAAAAAAACAGTAACTTTGGAATTCGTTAAAATATATTTAAAGAATGAATGCCTCTGGAACCCTGTTCATCCTGAGTACAAACAAAGGCACCAAAGGGAAAAATCCTATCCTACACAGAAATTTAATCGGCGTTCAAAGCGGCTACTTATGAAGACAGTCCGTTCCTGAAGTGAAGGTAATCAAGATAAAAAACTTACGAACAACGCACGTTCACAAAATTCTGCAGTAGTCTAACCCAGGTTCTATGGACGAACCATCCTTGGTATGGTTTCATGAAATGGATAGGTGCCTGAAACATATCCCAAACAACAGGCACTCAGTCTCATGAAATACCCTAAGCCAATTTTCTAAATAAATTAATAATTTAAAAAGATAACTTTCTAACTCACTCTGTATCCTCGACAGGCTACAAAATCTTTATTAATATTATTTTAATTTAACAATATTTTTATAACTTTTGCTTCTAGTTTTTCATTTTTTTACATAAACAAACCTATGTGAAACATTGTTTTTCGTAAATTAAATAAACAAAAAAAAAACAGTAACTTTGGAATTCGTTAAAATATATTTAAAGAATGAATGCCTCTGGAACCCTGTTCATCCTGAGTACAAACAAAGGCACCAAAGGGAAAAATCCTATCCTACACAGAAATTTAATCGGCGTTCAAAGCGGCTACTTATGAAGACAGTCCGTTCCTGAAGTGAAGGTAATCAAGATAAAAATCTTACGAACAACGCACGTTCACAAAATTCTGCAGTAGTCTAATCCGGTTCTATGGACGAACCATCCTTGGTATGGTTTCATGAAATGGATAGGTGCCTGAAACATATCCCAAACAACAGGCACTCAGTCTCATGAAATACCCTAAGCCAATTTTCTAAATAAATTAATAATTTAAAAAGATAACTTTCTAACTCACTCTGTATCCTCGACAGGCTACAAAATCTGTATTAATATTATTTTAATTTAACAATATTTTTATAACTTTTGCTTCTAGTTTTTCATTTTTTTACATAAACAAACCTATGTGAAACATTGTTTTTCGTAAATTAAATAAACAAAAAGAAGCAGTAACTTTGGAATTCGTTAAAATATATGCAAAGAATGAATGCCTCTGGAACCCTGTTCATCCTGAGTACAAACAAAGGCACCAAAGGGAAAAATCCTATCCTACACAGAAATTTAATCGGCGTTCAAAGCGGCTACTTATGAAGACAGTCCGTTCCTGAAGTGAAGGTAATCAAGATAAAAAACTTACGAACAACGCACGTTCACAAAATTCTGCAGTAGTCTAACCCAGGTTCTATGGACGAATCATCCTTGGTATGGTTTCATGAAATGGATAGGTGCCTGAAACATATCCCAAACAACAGGCACTCAGTCTCATGAAATACCCTAAGCCAATTTTCTAAATAAATTAATAATTTAAAAAGATAACTTTCTAACTCACTCTGTATCCTCGACAGGCTACAAAATCTGTATTAATATTAGTTTAATTTAACAATATTTTTATAACTTTTGCTTCTAGTTTTTCATTTTTTTACATAAACAAACCTATGTGAAACACGAAAGGATAGGACACAATATCTATTAATATTCAAGAGAATTAAGCTTTATTCATTTCTATATTCGACTGGCCTGTTGGTGCAGTATCATGCTAGAAAACTCATATTGGCATTGGTTTCTAAGGTCTAATGATGTATTTATATTGGACCGCGGATTTCGGTATTCTATTTCAACAATCGAAGGTTGTGGTTATAATCCACACATGCCACCTAGCAGACCCAGAGTAGAACAATTATCAACGGCCGAAGCCAACAAATCGAGATTGATAACAATGGTCCGATGGCCAATAGAGACCATAAATGGCCGATTTAAAACATATTTTAAAATATTTCGGCATACGTATTTTAATCTTGCGTTGCCTAATATGATGACGGACTTTAGGATTACTGCTGCACTAATTAATGCAACCCGACGTCCTTACGAAGATAGCGTGTACGTAGAGCAATTTATAAATATTATAAATGAGATTATAAATGGAGAGAATGAATTGGCACAATATGTACAAGAAAATTATATGAATAGGCAAAGAGTAGCCTTCGTGCCTATTGATGGTAATGATCCATCTTTCGGTGATTTTCCTCAACTTACATATGAAGAATTGACTTTGTTTACATTGGGGAGTTATCACTTGAGATTAGCCAGATCTTACTGCCACGAGCACATGCGACCAAATGGTCTGTACACATTAGAAGTATACAGACACCGCACGTTGGTTGACAACAAAGTATTAATTAGAGGGAGAATACAGTCTCGACATGTCAGGAGTAAACAATATTAAACTTATGTTTTGGTGAATCCAACACGACATGGTCGAGAGAGTATCGAGGGATACTACTGCTCATGCATTCACGGCCGCCGCACTATAGGAAGTTGTGCCCATATTGTGAGCATAGTGTACTTTTTATTCTGGGCCAGACATCAAGAAAATATTGAAACACCTGCGGCTTTCTTGGACAATGTTTAAGACATTGATGGGGCTGAATAAGCATTAAAAAAAATGTATTTTATTTTCTCCTCCCTAAAACCACAAGTTATAAGTTAAGTTTTCATACTAGGTAGATTACATTTTTTTATTGCTATTCTTTCATGATCCCCATGAGCCACAGCAATGCGCCACTTATCATTGAAAAGTATAATCATTTGTCTTTCATTCCCGCCATATTTTATTTCTGTACGCCGTGGGTATATTTTTCACCCTAAATGGGCCATTACCTTTACATTTTTACTGTTAATTTGTGGTTTTAGTGATCTGTGTTCTTCTGTAAAATCTGTAAAACTTCATAATTCAATACTGAAAAACTGTACAGAATTGTAAAAAGGTACTGACAATTCGGGATAAAACTAAAGAGTATTTATTACTAGCGTTTTATGAGACGGGACTCCCATAACAAGAACAAAAGGGCAATATGTATGAAACGCATGGACTGTTCAGTGACAACCTAAACAACCTTACAAAAACTATGACAAGCTATACTGCCAACATCATAATCCACATAATAGGGTTGTGCTAACCAAAGATTCTGTGGATTGGTGGTATCGATAAAATGAGATCGAGGGAACCTACGTATTTCACTTAGGATTAAGGGGTTAAATTCAAAATGCAAGGCCTTAATTTTAACTTTTATTTATTGACAAAGGACGTAGGATAAAATGGGCTCACTTGACATAAGCATGTACCTATACAATCACTCAACCCTTTATAAATCGGGCCCATGATAAAAATAATATGGGTTACCTTCGTTTCATCTAAAAAAAGGACCAAATCATCACATCCCAAACAATTTTTCGGAAAATTTAATCACCCAAATTAATACTTAGCAAATGGACTCTTCACAAATAATTTGTAGACTGAGACAGAGCACTGTTAAGTGTAAAATTTATAATTGATATTTTTTTCTTAGTTTTGAATTTGACAGTGGAAACAGATGAATAAAGAAGAAATAATGACCAGAATAACGAACAATTTGAGCATTGAGGTGCTGAAGGCTGACCTTTTACAGCTTTTTGGCTATAAGGAGTGGGAATTGACTCAAAACTTCATCACTTAATGGCTTGGCAGTCATTTCAATACATATGATAGCATTCTTCCGTAGTTGAGTTTTTTCTTTTTAAAATCTTTAGGTGGAAAATGCTTTCCGCAAATATGCTTCAATTGGTGTAGTTTTTCTATTGGCACATATGCCAAATCTTCTTTGCCAGTAACTTTTACCCATTGCCTGCTATTGGAAAGTAATATTTTGAGGATTAAGAGACGCGGAGGGATGGAGGGCTGTAAAAGTTGGTAAAATTTACTTTTTTGTAATGGCATGACATGAGAGAGCAAAATGTGAAATTCAAAAAGAAGACTATCGATAAAAAATGGCACTGCACTATTTTTTCACATGTAAAACGGTTATGAATATTTTATACGAAAATCTGCACTATCATCCCAATAAACTACACCATAAATGACCTTAAAACAAAAACAAATTATAATAAGTTATCTGATCTTCATCCAGCGGGAATTGGGCCATAAATGTTCGTTATTTATTTGCTACACGACTCGTTTTAAAACCACATATTTCGCACGTTTCTATTGGCATCTTGGCAAATAAATCACTGAATTTGTTAGTTTTACTAGCCTTTAAACGCTAAAACATAGCAAGTTTTAGTTTTATCACTTGGCCATAATGACAAACCTACAGATTACGGAAAAGGGAAAAAACAAATTGTCAAATTACGAGACATGATGGGGCTGTGACGTATAACACGGCTAGAGTCCGTAGCGTCTGCGCAATCATGTAGGTTTGGTAGGTACCTAGTCTTAACTTAGACGGGTTATACCACCATAAATTCAATGTGTTTAATACATTTTTCTTTTCCTGTTGAGCTTCGCCAGACTGTATAAAACCAACATTGTTTTTCGTAAATTAAATAAACAAAAAGAAGCAGTAACTTTGGAATTCGTTAGAATATATTTAGAGAATGAATGCCTCTGGAACCCTGTTCATCCTGAGTACAAACAAAGGCACCAAAGGGAAAAATCCCATCCTACACAGAAATTTAATCGGCGTTCAAAGCGGCTACTTATGAAGACAGTCCGTTCCTGAAGTGAAGGTAATCAAGATAAAAAACTTACGAACAACGCACGTTCATAAAATTCTGCAGTAGTCTAACCCAGGTTCTATGGACGAACCATCCTTGGTATGGTTTCATTAAATGGATAGGTGCCTGAAACATATCCCAAACAACAGGCACTCAGTCTCATGAAATACCCTAAGCCAATTTTCTAAATAAATTAATGATTTAAAAAGATAACTTTCTTACTCACTCTGTATCCTCAACAGGCTACAAAATCTGTATTATATTATTTTAATTTAACAATATTTTCATAACTTTTGCTTCTAGTTTTTCATTTTTTTACATAAACAAACCTATGTGAAACACGAAAGGATAGGACACAATATCTATTAATATTCAAGAGAATTAAGCTTTATTCATTTCTATATTCGACTGGCCTGTTGGTGCAGTGGCATTTGTAATAGTTGTGGTTTCAATCCCCACCACAACTAAACATTTGTGTTTATTGAGTCTCTGGTTGTTATTATCCATTTAAAAATGTTCATGTATGTTTATCAGTCTTTTACCCCATACAAGCTCTGCTTAGTTTGGGGTCAGATGATCTTAGTGTGAGTGTACCAGATATTTATTTACTTATAATTTTTATATTTAATTCATCATTATTGCAGAGTGCCCTAGAAGTAGACTCATCTTGCCAAGTGTGGATGTAGCAAGAATCACAAAATGGTAATATGGCAGAAATAAACCCAGAACCCATAATACCACCAACTCAAATTGAAGAAGAATACAATACTGTAAGAACTGAAATGTCCCACAGAGTGAAAAAAGAGAAACATTCCTCACCCACTCACAAAAAGAATGAAAAGAAAAAGTTAATACACAAAGATCCTATTCAAGGTTCTTCATAAATCACTGGAAAGGAGGATGAGTCTGATATATGTGGGAAATTTATCGCATCGCAGCTGAGGAAAATGGATTTGAACAAAGCATTGAGACTTCAGTAGCTTAAGATGCAAATTTCAATAACCGAAGCCAGGATTTCAGACGTCGCCAGTGATTGACACACTAGAACCTATAATCAAACAAGTGCTATTTCATTAAGTTTACACATAGTTTTATTTCACTGGATTTATTATTTCCAATAATGTAACCAAAGATTGAAAATACTGATTTTTTTTTGTCCTTTAAGCTTTAAATGTTGTAAGATATTTTAAAATAAAATGCTATTCATTAACCATCCTTTTCAGAATAATTTTACTAGTTTATTGAGGACCCGCTCAGCGCTGTATTTAATTCTATACTAAATCAGCCAACATTATGCCATTCAATTACTATTTTATTTAGATTATCCACTGAAACCAATAAGAAGTTGTATAAGTTGTGGTAGCGGCAGCGTGCTACCTTAAAATAAGTGATGATAGGTACATATAGGCTGCAAAATCTTTGAATATATAAACAAAATAATAATCATTTTTAAAATTGAATTTAACACAAATATTACAAGGTGTTTTGAAAACTCAGTTTTCTTATTATTTAAATATTGAATTACATGAAATTCAGCAGACTGAGTCCTTAATATTATGAATTTAGACTTCATGTCTATCTATTTTCTCTCATACCCTAATCACTTTAATTTTTTTTCTTGTTTTAATAGTTACACTTGTCAGCTTTCTCTTTTGTAGAAAATAATGTTGATCTCCAAGCCATAGCTCTCTTTCATTGATTCTATGAGCTCATCCAAATCAAACTTATTTGTTTACGTGCATCCGTGACTATGGGCCTACCCGGCGTTGACTCTTCAATACGGTCCCCTAGATCCTCACGAATTAATCACAATGCGCATCAATATTTTACTGTAACTGTACAAGTAGTTTCTCAAAAAATCATAGAAATGCCTGAACTTGTAGCTGAAGACGAAGTGGGAGCACCGCAACCGACCGACCCCAGCCGGCTCGACTTTATCATTCGCCATTCTATTTCATTTACGCATAAATACGAATAAACTAACACTATTTACTGCGCAACCTGGGCCCATAATCTGATGGATTTGGGGCAAAATAACTCTGTTTTAGTTTAATACAGCATTTACAGCCAAACAATATTAAAAATCCATGACATCTTTCACATAGCTTGTGTCTTGTGTGTGACAACTGACAAACAAACAAAATCAGTCGTGTCGTCAAGTGCCGGTTTGTCAAATTCTACTTAATGGAAAATAGTTTACAAATCTAAAGGTGGGTATACAAGTTTTGCTCGAACACTACAGGCAAATGCTCAGTTTTCTAAAAACATTTCCATGTGATGTAACATTGTAGCTTGATGATCAAAATCAAGTTTTTACAAAACATTGAGCGTCATGTTCGCATTGTGGTTCGAGTAAATTTTAAAACAACGGATGCGGGATGTTATTTTGTACCTTTACTCGAACGTTCATACTTATTCGAACTCCGTCAAGTCGTTTTCAATAATGCGTGTCGGTTCTATAGACGGCCGAATTCAAATAAAATATCACCTTTATAAAATTGTAGTAGTTAAAACAAAACATTGACCATCTCTATCCTATCACTGATAATTACGCAAAGACTACACAAAGTACACAAACAGTGTAAATGTGTTGCTCGTGCCAACTTTTGCTAATCTACCTAGCTGTAGACTACTTAATCAGGCACGCGCCAGTTCTACCCGACGCACAGTGGGTTGAAACAGTTTATGAGGGACATAGAAGTTTTTTTTGACAAATCGTATTTTTTTGGATGGGGATCGATAGTCCCTTAGATCTTGTAATCTAATTGAATAAAATTGAATTGAATTGTTTATTCTTTTCATTGCAAACATTTTGAAAGACAATATCGTTAAAAACCGTGTTAACAACGGCAACTCTACTAAGAAGTTTCTGCAGCAGAGGACACGACCATAAATACGTCATCTCTATGACGGCATATACAGGGTGTCCAGGAAATAGTACGACATAGGTACTGCAGGGGGTGATAGCTGGGATCAATACCTACCAAAATAAGTCAATATTGTCAATATTTTTCACTTCACGTGAACAGCGTGTAAACCTGCGAGCCAACATATTCGCCCTTACGGCTAACGCCCTCCGCTCCCTTTCTACATCACCATCATCCTTGAGGTCGGGAGTCAATACATGTCCAAGATATTTAAATGTACCTATATGTTCTCTAGAGTTCACATTTATCAAGCAGAACAGGTGATACTTTGTTTATTTATCTACTCTCGGTCTCAAAGACCATAATCTGACTCTTGCTTACATTATATGCCAACCCATGAGATTCCGCGTACGTTTCATTTAAAGCTACAAGCTTTCTCAGGCCACAGACAGACGCACTCAGCAGCACCATGTCGTCCGCGTAGCTGATGTTCTTTACGCTCACCCCATCTATGTAACAACTGACCCTGGTGCTGCTGAGCTTGCCTATCAGCTCATCCAAATAAAGATTAAAGTGGGTTGGCGAGCATTGCCCCCCCTGCCTCACCCCGTCATCAGGTCAATAGGGTCTTGAGAGTGTTCCGTCCCACCTAACGTTATTGACCTGGTTTCCATACCATTATTTTAGAATATTTGAAAGTTCCGCTGGTGCTCCAGCTTTTTTGAGTTTACCCCATATCAGGCCGTAGGAAACCAGGTCGAAGGCCCTGGACAAGTCCAGGAAACAAGCTAGCACAGGAGTCTTGCGCTGTGTATAGTATGATACAGTGTGCATAACACACAATAACGCGCTTTCAGTTAATAATGCTGGTCTGAACCCAAATTGATTATCGTGTGGTGTTTTATATTTATTCAACTGTATCTTAAGCACGCTATCAAATACCTTCGAAATCACAGTAGCTAATGATATAGGCCTGTAGTTGTTCCTATCTGAAAGGTTACCCGTTTTATTCTTAGCTATAGGAACGACCACTGTACGCATCATATCTTCACGCATGTAACTATGACCCGAGCAGAAATTAAAAAGCATATATAACACTCTAGGTAAGTGTGAACCAGCAAACTTCAGATGCTCGATGCTGAGCCCGTCAAGGCCAAGGGATTTGCCTCTGGACATTGATTTGATGACTTGATCTATATCTTTGACTGTGAATAAAATCTCCCTGCCCATTCCGGGTCAAACCTCCAGCATAGAGCGCGAAGGCCTCAGAGGCGACTTAACAACGAAATGATCCACAAACAGATTAGCTATTTTCTGAGGCTCACTCTCACCACAAACACTCACAGGGAGACTAGGTTTAGATTGCAGTTTATTGGTATGTTTCCAGAAGAAACGAAAGTCGCTTTTTGAGTGGTGTGAAGCCAAAATTATATAGCTTTAATAAAAATAATATGTTTAAGCGTTGGGATATCTGTCTCACTAACTCCAGGGTTATTAAAGGTAAATGGTTGGAACAAATTGTTGCTAAGCTTTCCACAACTGCATGGTTCGAAAAAGGCCCGAAATTTGTGGGTAGATTGTTCTCTACTACGATCAGCCGCGTAGCCGTCTAAGAATCGGTCATAGTAGAATTTCATCACATCTTCACCGTCTTACCCTTTTAGAAAGTCCTTCCTGTCCACATTGCACCTCTGCTTTCTGTGATCATAAACATTTAATATTTGTATGCCCTCAATTTGCCCTTCAACGTTTATTTTTATAAGCTCAAGCCCTAAAAATTGTAAAGGGAGTTAAAATACACAACAATTACTTTGTAAAATCGAACCGTATCATATTGTTTTCTAATAATTACTTTCTACTAAAAATATTGTAAATAGTGTATTCACTAGTGTAGGTCAGTACTAGTGATGGCCTAGCCGCCAATGCCACAATTAAAAAAAAATACTTCATCTGTCAGGCTGTCAAGCTGTCAGCTGTCAAGTCAACAATCATATATCTAAAAGTCAAACCAAAATTTCGGGAAATTACTAGTTTACCAAAATAATCTCATTATCTTTAAAATTAAATACTAAAAGTATTTAAAATGAAAACAGGCCTGTCGTATGGGGGGATAGTACCCAACTCAAAGACTCGCGTACGCTGTGTGTTTTGCGGCGTATTCATCCCAAAGGCGAACAAATGCATTGAACAGCACGCTAACGGGGCCAAACACAAGGAAAACATTGACCTGATGACTGTTAATGGAATAGCTTTTGTCAATGAGCGGCTGTATTGCAAGCCATGTCGGCTAGAACTCACCGAGGACGAGTCTGTCATGAAACACATTGAAATCGACGGCCATGCTACTTGGGTGGTAGCAATGGAAGACCTCATAAGTGGTGAGTTCATTAGCCTTAGGCCCTATTTAGCCTCTAATAAAGAAGACGTCTATTGCGAGGCTTGTCAAAGCACCGTACACTGCACACTAATCAATATGGAAGCTCATGTGAACAGCCTAAATCATCGAACCAATGTCACTGAGCGCCTAAAACCTTTAAATGGCATTTTCCCAGTCGATAACAATGATGAAGTGTGGTGCAAAGTTTGCAATGCATTCATTGAAAACACAGCGCGTAGCATCCTTGACCATATTGATGTAGACGATGAGCACATGGAGTGGTTTACAGAGATTGAAGATCTAATTGAAGAGCAAGAGGTATCTATTGAGAGTTTCCTTGCAAATGAGTATGAGCATAATGCATACTGCAATAGATGTCATGTTGAGTTTACTTGTAATTCACAATGTATTCAGGCACATGTTAACAGCGATGATCACATCAGCCAGACTAGTAACTAAACAGCAGTGTAACAATTTTTATTTGTGTTATGATTGTAATGGAAAGTTAAAGATTGGCCCCTTTGATACCCAGAAGATTATCAAATCAAATATTGCAACTTGGTGATATAGCTTAGTAACATACCAACTACTTGCAAATGTTATTGATTATTTTATTATACATTCAGACTCAGTCCTTTTGCTGCTAAATGTTTGAATTATTTTTTTGCCTTATGGTAACATCAACTGCTTTTGAATTTAATGACTTCATCAGGTTTTTATAACAAAACTACACATATTAAGTTTTCTTCTTTGTTACTTTTACTACGTAACGGTAATTAAATAAATAAAAAAATCACTGAAATTATATTCAACAATAATTACATGAAAATATTACACAAATAAAAACACTAGTACAGTATTAGGAAATCTCAAAACAAATCCTTAATTTTTTTTTACTGTATTATATAAAATAAGCACTGTCACATACATAAATAATTCTGTAACTTATATAAACACTATTGACTAAGGTCCATAATAAAAGAAATGTCAACAACATTAATCAAATAGCATTCTCTTTAGTCCGTTCGTTAGACCGTCCAAAAATACTGGACATATATTGTTTGCTCTATCAAATTAATAATAAGATACAAAGATAACGTCACTTCTAAGTAAAAATTGTACCTAGGCCTGACGTCACGCGAAAACGCACTGTATCGTCATTTTTCGTTTACGAGAAAAAAGAAAAAATATGTATCTGAAAATTTTTAATAATCTAACTGACGGACTAAATAGTTTTTTTTTAAGTCGTCTAGCCTATTGTATTAATCTGAATATAAACATAGGTGAGTGTCAGGTTATAATTTATTGTTTGCTTATTGTAGTGCATCATAAAAAAAAAATGCTTTAGAAATTTTACAAATAATTTGCAATAGACATTCATGTATCACCAGTTTGTGTTCAGTGTCCTAAAGTTTGAAGTATTTTTAGATTTTATGGTATTCATACAATTAGACTGTTAGATTAATTAATAAACTATATTGTGAAATACTTGAACTGAAATGAAACAGTAACCCAGACCGTTTACCAAAGATTAACCTATTCATATTGGTAAATCTTTATGGTCAATCTTCGGAATAATATAAAGTCAAGTATTTTATCTTGCTATAATTAAATATACCAAATTGTCAATAGATCAATTTGCATTTTATAATCTGCCTGATTAGTCAAGTAGAGTCAAGTGATTTACCTAAAATAATAACATTGTCATTTAGCATAATATTTAATTTATTTATTGAAACGGTATTATCTGTACCTACTCCCAATGTATCTAGTTGAAATTACAATAATAGCTACTACTTGTAGTAGATAATATTATTACATTTATAATATTGTAATACATATTTCTTATATTAGCTTAAAATGTGTAAGTATAATTAATTTATTCCATTTTTCTCACCTAATAAATTATAAATATGTAATAATGTAAACAGTAGCTGGTCAACTAAAACATTAATTCAATTTATGAATTCACATTTTTACTTTTATATTGTTTTCGCCATTACCTAAAGCTTTGTTCAGTACCTACTTTAATTTGTGATATTGTTGAAAAATTATTATAATTTGTTTATTAAATACATTTTTCATTAACTTATAGTTTGAACTCTCATAATACTTGAATGAAACCACCTTTAACCTATTCAACATCTTTCAGCTCACTGAAATTGAGTTTCTGGAGGGGTTGATACTCGCAAAAATATCAATATTTTCAGTATTTTCAATATTTTCAGTCTATGACTACCGAAAAGCTAGGAACAAAAGGAAACCGTGTTTAAAGTCTACAACCGTTACAACCAGTCACATCATTAGCGAAATATTGCGTATCACGAACCACCGAAATTGAAATTTAATTATTTAATTAAGGCCTGCGCAGACGACGGATTATCCGCGGCATCCGAAACACCGCGGACGCCCACGGAGCGTATATAGCGGATTAAAGTTCGTCGGGCAACCGCGAATAAAATAAAACGAACGAACTATGAGCAGTCAACGTACACGGCGGATTTTAGTTGGGGATGGACCCAGTATTCTCTTTTAAAACGTCTTCTCTTTTGCTTAAACATCATGTAAATTACAGCACAACGTAATCTCAGAATATTTAAATACTCTCGGACAACAAATGATCGCACACCGTGTGCGTTGAGTTCGCGGTAAATCCGCAGGAGACTTTATTCGCGAAGCGTACTTTTTTCTCCGCCGCGGAGAAAAGTCCGTCTGCACAGGCTAGGCGTCCAAAGTCCTCTGAGTTTCTACATGTAGAAAACATTCAAAAGTATGGGAATGACATTATAATACTTTGAATATCGCCAATTCGGCGAGCCTACGACGTTATTCCCATATATATTTTATTAATGAGAATGGAAGAAGCGCAAGAGGTGTGTCAGGACCGTAGCAAGTGGAAAGATGTGGTCTCTGCCTACCCCGTTGGGTAAAAGGCGTGTGTATGTATGTATGTATTTTGAAGTTTTGACACGCGGAAACTCTTGTAGCGTGTTGCTGTTGGCTAGGCCCCGTCACCATTGTGGCGTTACTGAATTCGGACATGCCTTTCGAATAGTATCGGGGGTTTATTGTTTAAAAAGCAATTAATTTTGAATTTTGAGAGATAATTGTATTTTAAATTTTAATCATTGAATGGATAATCGTCTTCGTCTTCTTCTTTGATTGCTGTCAGAAGAACATCTGAATGCGAGTTGTCTCTTTTAGAGCTTTTCCTCTGCGGAGGCGTTGGCGTTGTGGAGGTTTCTGTATCGCTTTTTGTCTCTTCGCCTAGTCGAAAACTCATCCTAACTCGGTCCAGTCGTATTACTTGAGAAATATCTTCAGCGACGCAGTCGATGTGTGAAATGGAATCTGCCAAGCTGCTCTGTAAGGAACTAAATAGAAAGAATATTGTTGTTTTAGGTCCATTACTACAGATACCTACATAATAAATATTCTGAAGCATAAAAATTATGTCTGAGCTATTATTACTTAGTTTGCTTCTCTTTACATATTGTATTGGTCAGTTAGTATGGAATATATTTAGAATCCAAATACGAACTTTATCCTCTCAATATTACTTCTTAGGTGCTTCATGAAGTGCCGCAGTCTCGCCAACTCGTCCCTAAGTTTCTTGTCTACTTCATCTTTAGTGAGTTCTCCTGAAGGCCTAAGAGTCCGATCTGCCAATCTCGCTACCGCCAAATTCTCTTGTTCCATGGTTTCTACGAAGCTACGTTCAGCTGTACCCAGTTCTTCCTCTAAAGCCTTGATGTCCCGCATCGCCTGGGGTAGGACAAATCGATCATGTTACTGAAGTTAGTATTACCTATTTTGATTTACTGATGGAAACTAGACGCTGCTAAATTAAAAATGTTCAGCTCGCTTTAGCAGTTTTCTAGCAAACCTCAAATTTTTTAAAATCTGTTTTCACTTGTTTTGCCGTTGGTTACATAATTGTGTGACCAAAGCAAATACGGCAGCAATTGTTGCGCCAATATTGTAATCATGCAATCTATTTTTAAATCACGCAGCCATAGAGTTTGCTAACCTCGTCTCTCTGCCAGCATAGTTCCTCTAGCTTGGAAGTGTTAGCGTGGAGCCTTCTTCTTAAAGCCGAATCAACTCTTGCTGAGAACGCCTGTGCAGCAATCGATAAATGTACCCTCGCTCCTCGCACCTGAGTACAATATGCCTTGAAAGTAACTTAGCATTGACGACTAAATCAACAGACATAGAGCAGGCTGCAGTCATCATCTTACGCAGCCATCCGACTTCACTGCTGTACAACATGCCTTGACGTACATAATTGTTTGCCTGTCCATCTTGCGCCCCACCGACCTCGGGTATGCGTTTCTGCCCCTATGCAAATAGTTTTTAGCCTTAAGAGGGCCAAAACAGCAACTAAGGTTTAGTTAATAACTAATAATATTGAAGGTAAACTTACCTATTCGATTGACTCAAAACTCTCGGTTGGTATAAGATGTTTACCTGTTGCCTTGTGATAACTGCGTTATTAAGGGCCTGAAGTCCACATTGTTTTAATGACCAACATCTACTTTCCCAGCGATCGAGAGATGAGCACCTGTCAAAACGTTAATTTTTAATTGGTTTGCAATGGGTGAGAATTTGAGGAGTACTTTCGGACAAAATGAGTAATCTGAAATAGTTTGTTTTAGTGTTGTTGAAAAGGTTTATACCTTTTCTTTTTTTTCTTTCTATCAGCTCCCTTTGTTACAGTATTCAAGTCCATGCTAGCACAGGATTCCTCAATAGAGAGTGCTTCTTCTTTCTTAAGAATTTCCTCCTGTATTCTTTTCCTGGTCCTGTCAAGCGCTTTCGTTTGCTTTGCCAGCTCTAGTATTATCCTTTCGAAATTTATTTTTTCTTTACGGAGAAAGTTATGTTCCTGTAAGAAAATTCTACCACTATTCATCTTGTTGACTACGTAGGCTATCATGCGAAGCGATTTTTAGGAATTGTCATGTGTCACAAATTATCGTATAATAGAAAAGCTTCGTATATGAATTTCACTAATATTTCTAGTCTGTCTTTAAATCATATTCTTGTGAAATTAGGTAGACTTACATCTGTTGTTATTAGTAATTTTACCTCTTTGATAGCAGTTTCTACAAGATCAGTCATCGGGTTAAGTGCTCCTGGCCTGCTCCCCTCTCTTGAATGCTCTTCCAATTCTTGGTTGATCCTCTCCACAACTACTCTTAGTGCATGCTGCTCATAGTTCAGTGCTACTATGGCGTCGTGGAGACGCTTCGAAAGGTCTTCGAACACCCAGCGCCAGCTCGCTATGTCGGCCATTCTAAGTTAAAGAAAATTGAAGACATTAACTATGATCAATTAACTCTTAAGACAGCTTTAGTTTAAATTCAAATACACGAGCTGACGACTTGCAACATAATTATAACCCTCGTTAAATTAAGGCACTCTTTAAAAAGTCGGATACACATGCATAACAAAAGATTTATTTTTAACTCGTTCGGAATAATGTTCAAAGTGTTTTACTTGAAATGAAATGAAATAAAATGAAATGAAATTTTTATTTCACATAAAATAGTGTACATAAGGTCTTGCTGTTTTCATTTGGTCCAAACTATCTTACTTAAAACTAAGCATGTGAATGTTTACAAGTACTTACGTGTATTAAACAATTATTGATAGTCACAAAATACAATATACATAAATATGTCACATAATGAAGCAAAAATGCGTCCAATACATTAAAAATTGGACGACACAAAATTAATTAGTGATCATTTTGATTTAAACATTTCATTGATACAATAATAATTCTTATCTAATAACCATGCTTTTAACTTTTTTTTAAACAGGGTCAGTGGAAGCTCTTTAATTTCATTAGGTAGTCCATTAAATATTTGGACACATATTGCAGGGCAATTATCTTTGAACAATTTTGTCCTCGGATTACATTTTATTACAAGTCTATCCCCTTGCCGTGTATTACGTAGATAAATTTATTTTGCTTTTGTAAAGAGCTTAGTATGAGTACGTACAAAAACACCAATTTCATAAATATACATACAAGGCAATGTTAGGATGCCAAATTTTTTAAACAAAGGTTTGCAGGATTCATACGGGGGAATGCCTTCAATAGCTCTTACGCATCTTTTCTGCAATAAAAATGCCCTAATAGCATCCGTGGAGTTTCCCCAACAAATCAGTCCATAGCGCAATGTTGAGCTCACATATCCATAAAATAGGCCAAAAGCACCGTTTGCAATGACGACGTTTTACGCAGTCTATTCAAAACGTAAACAAATCTACTAATTTTGCTACATACTGAATCTACCTGAACTGGCACTATAATGTATATGAATAGTGATTTGCGTGTGATTTAGTTAGTCCTTTGGTGTATTTTTTATTGGCGCTTTCACGGAGCTAATTAAGAGGTTGTTAAACAAACCGGTTTTTGAAATTTGATGACACTGTTAATTACCTGTCTTGCAAGCTTGTCTTGAACTGATATTCATTAGTCTCTCTAGCGAAGCTGTTGATCATAACTAGCTCTTGGCTCTCATTCAGTTGTTCCACCACCCTAGCATTTAGGCGGTCATTGAGTGATCTCAGGTCGTCCACGCCACAAGGACAGCCAAGGAAGCCGTCTTCAGAAAACATCCTTTCTCCTATGTGATGTAACAGGAAGGCCCGCCAATTCACTTTTCTCTATTAAAACTATTATTTGGGATTCCCTTTTCTTTGTACACAACCATTCTTTCAGTGAAAATAGTTTAAAAAGATCGTAATAAAATATGTTTACACATGATATCTGCCAGCAAAGATAATAATAATGTAAGATGTCAAGATGACGTAAAATATTGTCATAGAAATGAAATAGGTTTTCTTGTTAGGATTCAAGTGCTTATTTATGAAACACAATACACAGAAAGTATTTTGAATTAAATAACAGTAAATTATGCTTTTTGATTTAGGTGTTATATCGCCAGTATGTTTCTTTGACGACACGATGTATGGGACGAAGTATGATGAAGTAGATCAGCTCGGCTACACTAATGATGCTGAACCCCAGGAACAGGCTTAGGAGACCACCTATTGCACCTGGGAATAGAAAAACTTTCATTCATGTGAAAATACTCCGGCACTCTACTAATGTATTGCCTAATCCTACTTGAGCATGGCTGCTGCTTCGCCTCCGGGGACTGGTCTGAAAAGGCCAAAGGCTGTGGAAGGGGGAAAGATAGGCATTTGCCTAGCAGTGGGATCCAAGCGGCTAATTTAGATTAGGTTATGTGAAAATGTATTTTTTACTAGCTACATTACATAAACCACTGCTAAACAATGGGAAGACTGTGTGCGTTGTCCTTGTATTAACTATGCGTAAAAGCATTTCCAGTTTGAATCAAATAGACGTTAACTATCAATCGCCGATTAAAGAAGATAATTCCAAATTCAAATTAGGAAAATGTGTGATTTTCATTTGTTTTTCTTACTTAATAAAGAAATTCGATACATTTTAAAATGTTAGTACAAAAAAGGTAAAAATTGACATAGCTGAAGGACTGGGAATTGACCACAAAACAGTTTTGGTGCATTTGAAAAAAATGGGTACACAAAAAACTTGATATTTAGGTACCTCACGAGCTCACTGAAAGAAACCTAATGAGCCGTGTACTCATTTGTGATTCTTTATTACGACGTAATGAAACTGAACCATTTTTGAAGGAGCTGATAACTGGTGATGAAAAGTGGATCACTTACGACAAGAACGGGCAAAAAAAGGCGCGTGGTCAAAGGCCGGTCATCAGGCTTTACAGACTGTGGCGAAACCCGGATTAACTCGCAACAAGGTGATGCTGTGCGTGTGGTGGGATTGGAAGGGCATTTTAATCTTTTGATTTTATTTTAATTGTTTCCTGTATATGTATGACAAATAAATTTATTTCTATTTCTATTATTCATTATGAGCTGTTACCACCAGGCAGGACCATTGATTCTGAACTCTACTGCGAACAACTGATGAGATTAAAGCAAGAAGTTGAGAGAAAGCGGCCGGAATTAATTAACAGAAAGGGTGTGGTTTATCATCATGATAACCTCACACATCTTTAGCTTAGCAAAAATTAAGAGAGTTTGCCTGGGAGGTGTTAATGCATCCGCCGTATAGTTCTGACCTTGCACCTTCAGATTTCCACCTGTTTCGGTCTCTTCAGAATTCTTTTTGCAGTGTCAGGTTAACATCACGAGAGGACTGCCAAAAGCTCTTGTCGCGGTATTTTGATCAGAAGCCTCAAAAGTCCTATAACGACGGGATCATGTCCCCTACCTACAAGATGGGAAAAAGTATTCGAACAAAATGGCACCTACATATTTAGTTAAATGTAAATAAACTAAGTATATTAAAACTGTTTTGAATTTTTTTTTAAAATGCGAAGAAACTTTTTCCCCAACCTATTATTATAAGTAGATAGGTAGGTAAAACATTTCCGTAACTTATATTACTATGCATTGGTGAAACACCAGTATTTAAGGTAAGTATATTCTTTTGTCGGGGCACGCGCGGCTGCCGCCGCCGAAGCGTCATGCTGTTACTTGCCAACTAGGTAGGTATATAGGGACTGTATGATCAACCCCAATAAGCTAGCAAGTTGCACCGGGAGCCCGGTTTATTTAGCAGACGCCGTCTGTAGGTAAATGACTTATTATAATCTGGCGCAAAGGTTTATGAATTTAAACACGTCGCTAGATTATCCTTTACCCGTTAGAAATGTTCAGTTAGAACATTATTATTTTCCCGTTCTGTCAGATCGGGCTTATCCGGCGAATATAGTAGCAACCTTAGGCGACCAGGCAAGTTTAGGAAGAAAGACGAGAGCGGTCCTTCTGTAAACTCTTTATTTTGTGCCAGTGCGGTGTCCCGCCCCTTTTTCATCGAATTTTCTTTACTTCTTAAACAAGGGGACATCGCTGGATACACTTTTTTTCAAATGTGTATAAATTAATAAATATACCAAATAATTGGAACAAAAGAACTTAAACAGTTATAAGGCCGCCTTAAAGATGATAATTGTGAATGGGGATACAGCGTGTTTAAGTGTGTTGCCTGCCTCCAGATCATCAGCCACCTTCTCGAATCATGTTCGAACAGTCACACACACGATGTGTGCCAATGACAAAGCTGTTAAGGTGGCGGAATAGGTACTGGTCTGATGAAAAATAATGTTGCCGACACGAAGAAGAAGGATAACTTACCCGCGAAGTAGTAGTCATCGTATTGTGCATGACGGTGTTGCCCCAGAAACATATCTTCATAGAAGTGCACGTTGATTTGGGTCAGCTCGCCCCTGTGAACAGTAACCGAAAATAGAAAGCACACAGTACAAGAAAATCAGCAAAATGAGAATTAACGAAAAACAAAAAGAATACGGCTTGTGTTGCAATATCTAGCATATGCATAGAGCTAGTTACTTCTGAAGATTTCTCTGAAGTATGCATTAGCATACAGCAGCATTAGCAGTTAATATTAATTACTTAAACACCGAGTGACCGAATCGTTAGAGAACTCGTCTCTAAATCCAGTGGTAGGTATATTTCCCTCTATTTAAAAAAACACTGGATAGAACCTGCGCAGAACCTGCAGTCTGCAGGACCAAGTCCCTTCCCAAGCTACTGAGATTTATTTTAGTGGCCCTTCCGACCAACCTCGCGGTTATGCAGAAAGGGACACTATTCCTAGCACACCGTGAAGTGTACTAGGGACCATCTGCGGTAGGTCCTGCCGCCATAAAGCACAACGCACGATGCATTACACATTATGGTACTCATAGGCGAGTAGCCCGTGGCATTACCCACTCCCATTTCTCCAGAATGGTGCCGGAGCTGTATAGCACGCTCACATCTCGATGCACTGCCGTACATCTACCCTTAGCTACAGCAGGGTGGCTGGATGGGCAATCTAGCGGATACCCATCTCCTTGCTATCCAGGCAAGTACCGGAGGAGCAGCAAGCCGCTATAAGGGTTCCTCACTAACCCCGCATCTAAACACTTAGCGGCCCAACGCCCTAGATCAGTGAATTTAGATACTCGTTGCGCGCGAGGAGGGACGCTCGGTACACACTACCGAGCAGACGAACATGCCCCACCTCTGCAACTAACCACACCACGAATCCAACTCCAAGTTGGGGCCTACCTTAACAACGGCAGAGCTGGGACCCCCAACACCCGTGGTACCCTGATCCTAACAGCCAGACCCGTAGTTCCGGCTGCGAAAACACTACCAACCCGGGTGAAGTAGATAGAGACCATCTGCAGTCTTCAACCTATTTGGGCCCCACTTTGACTTTAAGTGTCAAGTATTTTATTGAACTGATTTTATAGGGCCCCTTAAATCCCGGGTCCCTGGGCAAGTACTAGTGTCAAATAGGACTGTCGCCTAGCGATCTTTTCATGTGACGCGATCTGTAGGTTTAGTTGGCCCATTAGACCCCAGGCCAGTGCTCAATACTATGCAGAATGCCATGCAAATGAGTTACTCTAGGTTTCAGAGAAATAAAAACACCTATCATACTTCTTAGGCTGTCCCCAGACCGGCGACGCGTCTCCGGGCTCCTTGATGAGGTCAGAGTAGTAGACCTGGCTGTGGTAGATGACGTCATTGCAGGACGGGTGGCACGACGTGGGCTCGCCAGACCCTTTACCCTCTTCACATTCTGCATAGTATGCGTAAATTTGTTGCTCTTCCACTTTTCCTGAAGTCGGATATGAAATCAGTTTCAGAATTGTGAGGTAAGTTTGGGCATAGGTTTGTATGTAAGCTAGGTCAACCTTCCAAATCTTAAGTGAATTTTAGGGACTCAAACGGGATCCCTAGGACCAGGTCCAAATTTTCTATCTTGGTGTAGAAAATAGTGCATTGTTAAAAGCTAAAAATAAAAAAATACATATCCTATAGCT
Organism: Udea olivalis; assembly: GCA_947369235.1. Taxonomy (NCBI): domain Eukaryota; kingdom Metazoa; phylum Arthropoda; class Insecta; order Lepidoptera; family Crambidae; genus Udea; species Udea olivalis. Next base: position 10,753,901 of record OX376355.1, read on the forward strand.
AGTTTCATCTCAATTGAAAGTCAATTATTTGCAAAAATATTTCTTTCGAGTGTTAAAGGATTGCTTGCTTTTTAACATTGATGTGACAACGTTGGCTTACAACGTAAAATACACTAGATAAATTCGCCTGGTCTGTTAACGGCCTTGGCCTCGGTAGCTCAGTTGGAAGAGCAGCCACCCGGATAGAAGAAGGTCGCAGGTTCCGATCCCGCTTGAGTCCCTAGGATTAGGTCGATTTTTTCTAGTTTAGCCATATTCCAGATCTTACAAAAGATAAGTGAGCTTTTGAAAGATAGCCGGGTTAGCCCAGGATGTAGTCATAAAGTGTAGTGTGTAAGTGTTGTTTTATGGTTCATCGAGAGTAAAAATAAACAATAATTTTAAAATACCTTTGACATCATCAATGCATTTAAAATCCTTTTTGGTTGAACAAATTGGCTCCGACGCGACTTTTCCTAAAACAAATACAAAATTGCGTACAATCGTAGACAAATAGAGTCGTAGCAAATACCATGGCGTGTCTGCTACGGAGACGCTACGAGTCGCTCGTCTGTGGTCTACAGGCTACAGACGTAGAACGCAACGGACCGCCTAGCTAGCCGGATGCAGGTGACATTTTTTGTAGTTCTAAAAAGATGGATTCATAGTGACTTTTGGACTGGCTGCACTGTAAATGTAGGTGTACAATATCAGATACATGTTTATAATAGAGAAGGTGGAAAAGATCTCAACTATGTTTGGCTTTCTAGACTATGCTGTTCCTCATGACTTTACTCTGTGTTTATGTCGCTTCTTTATCTTTTTAACAAACCTAGCATTGTATAAACATGGACTTACTGGGCCAATTGTAAAGCGTACAATCACATTGTTTCTTCGACTCCTTCACGAAGATGTCGTGCTTGCAGTTGCTGTCGGTGTAGAAGTCATAGAAGTCCAGCTTCCTCTCGTTCTGGAAGAAGCACTGGCGCTGGTCGGGAGAAAGCGAGCGTAGTGCTGAGTCCGTCTTGTATGTTATGGGGGACACCTGGTTAGGCGAACAAAAGGTAAATCAATGCATAAGATTTGCTTGTTTGGTGTTAATCAATAAACATTGGGATACGAAGCTTCTCATAATAATACGTTTCCGTAATACCTACTAGTTGTTTATTTTCAAGAACACAGTCAAGAAAGGAATATTGCCTTCGGATAAAATCTATAAGAATATCGTAACGAGGAAAGATTTGATTTTTCTTTGTTCGTTTGTTGGAAAAACTCAAAACTGCTACATTTCAAGGGAAGTAATTTGATCTACATGAGCGAAGACATTGGCGGAAGGCTACTCTAAAATGAAACTCCCAAAACATCTAAAAACACTTATGTAGTCGCAATTCGAGAACATGATGATTTCAGCATCAAACTTTATCGTCCACCTGCGAAGTAGAAGGCATTCCCTAAAACTGGTCATGCACAATGGTCCTGCTCCACGCCATGGCTGAGTTAGTTGATTTGATTACCTGAGCTGTTTGAAATGTTTTACTATATTCACATGAAATACTTACCTCAATCGTGGTCATCCTGTCCATGGGTAGGCGAAGAACAGTGCTTGTATACACATGGTTGGTTGGAGATCGAATTAGGACCTGAAAAATTACATTTGTTAGGATATTTAGGACAATTTAGGTGCTTTTTTCTTAGGAAGTTTTCTTTAGCTTTATGAGCAGGACACACAAGTACTGCAAGATTCTACTGTGAGTTTGCCTTGGTTTAAATTTTAAAACTACGCTGTGCGGGCTGCCTTCTGATGAAGTCACTGATTCATGATTGAATCCAAATGCGCTGGCGGCCAGTCTACAATTGTCTCTGCCACCCGGCCGCGGTACCTCAACACGCTCTGAACGCACGGTCGAATTATCCCCGAAAGCGGGACTAAGCCTGGACATTTAACCTGATCTGAAAATCGGGACGTCCCGCCAAAATCGGGACGTCTGGCAACGCTGGAAGGGACACACTTTCTGTCAGATCGACTTACAGTAAATCCCAAACTATTTCCATCACAGGCATGCTGATGCTCACTGATGTTCAGGTACAGCTCGACGCCAAGCCCGTAGTCTTCACCCGACACCATTACCCTGAAGGGCTTCATGCCGGGCTCCGGGGGAAACACCTTGGGGTAGCCCATGTCCAGCCCCCACTGCAGTGGCTCCCACTCCGCGTACCGGTCAAAACTGCGCTGCCACGATATGGTGGAGTTTTTCCTAGAACATCAAATGTGTGGCTCAATAAATGCATATAGTTATTCTAAATTCAAAGACAAGTGTATCTCAAAATGAACTCCTAGAACTGTTAATCTTACATCCCGTTGAGCGGCAGGCTGTTGAACGCGTAGCAGAGGCCGTAATCAGTGAAGATAGGGCGAAAGTATTTGTCGCAACACTCAGTGGTCACCCATCTGCTTCCATGCTCAGCAGGCCAGTTGCAGCTCTTTACTACATCGCGGCAGCTTGGAGCACCCTGAAAGTAACCGCTTTGATTTCTTGATACTTTAAAAGGGTAGTGGTATGAACAGTGAAATCACAAGTTCATATGAAATTAATTTGTAATGACTGCATCTTGAACTGAGTAGCTACTTACGTTCAAAACAAACTTCTGTAGCTGATCAATTTGGGCAGAATCCAGTCGATATTTCAAAGTTTTATTCTGGTACAGCAAACGTGGACATACTAGAGAAGCGAAAAACTCTTCAACGCTGCAACATAAGTCATAATGAATCATTTTATGAAGTTACATTGAGGGCATTTGAGGGTTTATATCTGAAACGGTATACGGAATTATTAAAAAGTAAGTTAGACTGATGATAGAAGTAAATGAATGCAGTGGAAATTAGAGCATTGCGGAGGACAATATGAGAAAGCATTGTGGTGTGAAAAAATGTTGCTAAAATTGAAATGTTGATCAGCATGTGGAAAAAATGGACGAAAGGCGATAAACAAAACAATGTATGAAGGTGAATGCACCAGTAGATGCGATTAATAATACTCGAAAAGCGAATACAAGTACCGGTCGAGTTTCGAAACATTAGCAAAGGAGTGTTTCATGTGCAGATGTGGGCAAATCACCACAGTCGGGAAGGGTACGGCCCAAATCGGCGTCGGCAAAGAGTCGATGACGTTGACGAACGGCGTGGAGGTCCACTTGCAGAAGAGCTTGATGATGTTGACGGCACAGAAGGCGATGCTGATGACGACGATGGCGATCCACGTCGCACGCTCCCTGTGGCTGAAGGTTGGCTCGAAGATGTATCTGGAAATAATGGTCAGCTGCTAGTTTCTACAAAAGTTTTGTCAATGTTAGAATCTAGTTAGGAAGACCGTCTTCCAATAAAAATAAGACGAAGACAATGCATAAACGAATAGAGTAGGATAAAAACACTCCTAGCTTCAATATAGAACAGAAACCTCTCTAAGTGAATCTGGTACAGTTGGTTATGGCCGTGGACAATACGGTCAATTGATCAGAGACTTTTAAATCACCAAGACGACGCTCTTCACTCATTTTTATTATTTATTTAAGGTCCGTATCGTATTTAGTCAGACAGAGGCTAAAAACAAATCCTACATAGGTTCAAATTTTGCTTAGTTTGTAGCAGGTCAACTTGATATAAATGTCTCATATATTATTGTGACCAGACACAATGGTCTTTTAGTATTGCTACGAGTAGTGTATTAATTCTTACTAATAATATAAATGCGAAAGTTTGTGAGGATGTATGTTCGTTACTCTTTCACGCAAAAACTACTGAACGGATTTTGATGAAACTTTACACTATTACAGCTTTACATCAGAAAAACACATAGGTTATAAAGATTTTATATGTTATTTGGCCATAATATGTAACGATAACGCGGGCGAAGACTCGGACGGAAAGCTAGTTCTTAATATGGCAGAATTTTTTCTCATCAAGGGCACTATTTAAAATGTCTCTAATTCTGCTAAGCCCACAGCATACCTACGTATATTTCTATTCCATACTAACTTGACTCCGTGCAAAGTGCCCCCATAGAAAAACTGCTTAACCCCAGCCATCACTTCCTTGAGCCACATGTTGACCAGACCCACACACTTCGTGTCTTCGCCAGCCGCACGGTGGCGAAAAGCCTTTTCTGTGACCTTCAACATCTCCGGGCTGATGTACTGGAAATCCTTCTTGTAGTAATCCCGAAAATAGTTGATGTGAGAAATAGAACCAGTTTCTGAGACCCTGTGCTTGTCTTTTATTGTCTCGGACATAGCTGCAGAGCAGATTCTTTGTAGCAGTAAAAGGGTTTTAAGATAAGTTAGAATAACAAAGAAAGTCTTTGAAACTGCAATGGTCTCGTCTCGTACCAACAAGCTTCATTAAGTGCAAACAACGTTATTTGCTTAGCAGAAATGTCTGCGAACATTAACAGTAATTGAGTCTTTGTATATGTCTTTGTAAATAGGGATATCTGTCTGTTTGTTAGAGATAAAAACTAAAAAAAAACAGAACTTGCTTTTTGTATGTCCCACTACATATTAGCCTAACTTTTTATCAATCTAGCGACCGCGACAAACTTCGTTCTGTCAATAGTTATTGGCAAATGCTTGACAGCTGTAGTATGGAAAAATGTTTTAGCCTCTTTTTTTTCTCGTCAATTTCTTAATGTTTTTAATACTTATTATCCTATTCCCGCTGTAGACAAATACAGAAACACAAAAAATCGGTCATAAAAATCAAATCATAAAAATCGGTTCACCCGTTCTTGAGTTATAAGTGGTGTAACTAACACGACTTTCTTATAAATATGTAGATTGCCGAATTATGAATGGCAGTTTTATGTGTTCTAAATAAAATTATGTCATGCAATATATTTATTTAGGTCTCTTTTTAGTCACTTATATGTATTCTTTATTGCACACGAAATAAAATCAAACGGCGGACTTAATTCCCAATTCAAATCACAATGTTTAAGCTAAACTTAAGTTGGTTTAGCTTTTTTATGGATAAATGGTTAATTAATGTGTTTATTCGCCTAAAAAAATGCCGCCTAATTATTTTCTGCTCACCAAATGTAATTACGACCAGCTGTTTGATTATTATACCATGAATTTATAGTAAAGGACAACACTGAACACTCTAACGCTTATTTAACTTAACACATTAGTTATAACCTAAAATATAATTAAAATGATATTAGGTAATATGTAAATATGTTAGATTTTAAGGATCAGATCTTAAAATTGAATTAGTGGCCTGAAAATAAATGATGTTTATATTTTATTATATTGTAAAAGCTAAACAGAGTCACGATTAAAGCTAATGCCACTAGTAAGTTGCAACCATTGGATGCTCTTAACTGTATTGGCGATTAGCTTTTTCTAATTCAGTAGCAATTTGTATTAATCGATTGCTATTAATGGGGGTTTTGTGAGTAATAAAGCTAATTGTAGGTTAGTCGGTGAGTAAAGGGTAAATGGCAGTGAGTCAAAGTAAATATTTTAAATGCAGTGGTTTTCAAAGGCTGGTATTAATTATTTGTAAACTTATCTCTCTAGGTATTTATTATAAGCCTCCGAGCATTTAGGCTTTTGAAAAGTTAAACTTATTCAAATTTTCGCTCCAATTGCGATTTCCGACAATTATTTGTTAGTTCATGTTGACTATCAACTGAACAAAAAGTATTTAAAAAAGCTATTATGGCGTACCTGCAGTTTAAAATATTTAATAACTATGTCCTGTATATTTTTATATTTCAATTATCGTCTAATCTTCTATCGTTAAGAAAAAACATGCAAAACATTTTGATTCCCATAAACGTACCTATTCTCCTCGCCAATGGTTTGCAAGAATTTATTCGAATAACTAGTTGTTACAACTTTCAAATGTAAAAAACAATCGCTCGCCGCCGGCGGTGTCGCGTCGCTCCAATGCAAGTTCAGATAACTTATTGATTATTTTTATTGAGATCGCGTGTGACAAGTGGAAACTTTTTAGGATAATACTTTGTATTCACATGCGAAGAGTTGGTACTGTGTGGATAGGTATGACAGGCATGGGCTAACTTATAAGGTATCTTTCTGAGACGGGGCTTTTAGACTCACTATTTTTATTTTGGTAGAACAACATTTTGCCATAGTTGGCCAAACTATCAGGGGGGTTTCAGATACTCAAATACCATACTCAAATATTTTCAATCAAATGCTTACAATTATAATAACACCCAGACATAGAAGATCATTTCTAGTAATGGTATTTTTCTCTCTCAATTCGGTGGTTGATTTAATATTTGGTTTTTTAAGTAGTTTAAATAACAAAAATAAAGTTAATTATATCCTGAATCTAAAAATAACAATGGGGCTCAATATTGTGAAGCGGTTTATGAAAAAATTAAGCACCCAATTGGAATATCACCGAATTGAGAAAATGAATCACCGTATTTAAAAATCGCCCAGCAAATTTAGAATTGATGTTAAACATAACGCCGGTCCCTATTAACAAAGTCGGATTTGAGATACATACATTCTGTGTACTAAGTATCGGAAATTTGTCAATAAAACAAAAAATACAAATTATTCATCTAAATTTATTTTATCGCCTTCAAAGTAGGCCCCATCGCTTGCAATACAACATCTCCACCGCTTCACCCAGTCTTCCATACATTTTTCATAGGCTATTTGCGGTATGGCCTTTAGCTCATTCAGCGAATTTTCTTTTATGGCCTCTATCGACTCAAAACGTTTTCCTCGAAGTGGTAATTTTAACTTGGGAAATGAAAAAAAGGCAGACGGAGCCATATCAGGTGAATACGGTGCTTGGTCGAGAACTTTTGTTGAATTTTTCGCTAAAAACTCTTTCAATATAATGGCTGTGTGTGATGGTGCATTATCATGGTGCAGCATCCATGAGTTGTGTTGCCACAAATCTGGACGTTTTCGGCGGATACTCTCACGCAAACGCTTCATGACGCCTAAATAATATTATTTATTCACTGTTTCTCCCTCTGGAAGGAATTCGGAGTGAACCACACCACGGTAGTCAAAAAAAACTGTCAGCATCACCTTGATTTTGGAGCGACTTTGCCGCGGTTTTTTGGGTTTCGGCTCGTTTTCGAGACGCCATTCTGAAGACTGTTGGCTTGTTTGCATGTCGTACTCATAAACCCATGTCTCGTCGCCAGTTATTATACGTTTCATAAAGGTCGGATCCGTAGAAGCTCGGGAAACCATGTCTTCAGCGACATGCTTTCGCTGCGCTTTTTGAACAAAATTAAGCTCTTTTGGAATTAGTCGAGCGGCGACGCGTTTCATGCCTAAAATGTCAATGAGAATGTTGTGGACGGACTTAAAAGATATGTTCACCTCACTAGCCAACTCTCTCAGACTCATACGTCGATTTTCGAGCACTAGCTTGTTGATTCTGTCGATGTTTTCTTTGGTCGTAGCGGTTGAAGGTCTACCAGAACGAGGCAAGTCTACTACTACTTCTCGGCCTTCTTTAAAAGCCTTATACCATTCATAAGCCCTTGTTTTCGATATACACGATTCGCCGTAGGTATTTCGCAACATTTTTAGTGATTCACCACATGAAATATCATTCGAAACACAAAATTTAAGGCACACTCTTTGTTCAACAATATTTTCCATTGTGAAAATCGCCGAGGACTCAAAACTATCACCAACAAAAAGTGTAGTTTAAAACAAATTAAATGACAGATCCCGCTTAAATTTTGCGCGCTTAATCAGTACAGTGCTACCAACATGCAGTAGAAAAATTAGAACGACCTCTTTTACGCGGGTCTTTTTATTGACATATTCCCGATACTTTTTACACAGAGTAGTATATACTTTACAGGAGAGCGTGTTAAAGTTTAGATTACATAATATTTATTTTCTACTAAACACAGGCTAATGAGATTTGCTATAGTTGTTACACATATGGAAGTGCTCATGAAAGTTATTGAGAAGTTTTTAATTTTTTATTCTAAACGCCTAAAAAGTCACTGACTTTATTGATCAACTATTATTACAAGAATTTTGTCGCATTTTCCCCATATGGCAATCTCAAAGGGACCTGAATAACACTTATGTGTAAGATGTACCATATCCACCATTGTTAGTAGCAAAATTGAATATATTTATATGTCGTATTTTGTTCTGTATTTCATTTTCAAAGAAAAAATAAAACACATATTAAAAACAATATTTGCAATGTATCATAAACATAATGAACGTTTTACATAATTATGTTATAACGGCTAGGCACAATTAAGATAGTTAACCTTAACAAGCATAAAAATATTTTGAATCGGGCTCGAAGAACCAAAAATGTAAGCGATAAGAGTGGACTGTATTTCGATTAACTAAATATATACGATACGACGTAAAATATAACGACAATAGTGGGAAGAGATAATCGAATAGACAAAACACTTACCAATAAAGCTGTGCTCTAGTGTGTCTCGGTCTTCGGCGGTTGGTTGGGGCTCCTATCACCTTTGGGAACTCGAACTCACCTCCAGCAACAGTTACCTTTCTCCAAGTACCTAATAAACTTTCTCTCTTTCCCCTCGCAGTTTAATACACGTGAAGCGACAACGGAAATGGCTGTGTACTAAATTACAATATTACGAGAACTATAGAATTACGAAAAAATGTGCTTGTGCAACGACAATGACTACCATCAACAAAAAACGATATTAATTTGAATGGCGCATCGTTACAGCTTTGTATGGGCTTATATACCATATTTGAATTGGCCGGGGTTGCCAGGCGAAAGGCGATTTATGGCTGCGTTCAGCAATCGACAATCCTGAACATAATATTTTTTTACAAGCACACTTTATACTCAGAATCATAGAAAGGTATCAAAAGATAGAAATACTGGAAAAAATCGATTTCGGACTTTGATGATCTCGAGTGGGAATCGAACTCGCGTCTTTCACAATCCGGGTGACTGCTCTAAACCACTGAGCTACTGAAACCTCAGAGGGACGAACGAATCCTTCCAGTATATGCTTACGTTGCAAGCCAATGTTATTCCATCAATGTTACAAGGTAAGTACCTATAAACATCCGAAAGAAATATTTTTACAAATATTTAAACTTTCGCTTATGATGAAATATGCTATTTGATTATTACTTTGATTATTTTTGCATTTTACAGTGCTTGTATTTCAGATAGTGTCGTGGCCTAGCAGTTCAGCAGCTCACCTAATTACGTGGATCGTGTGGTCCCGAGTTCAAAACTGGCCAGAACCAAAATCTTTGTGTTCATTGTTAAATATCCGACTTACTCTCCGGTGATGGAAAGCATCGATAAAAAACCAAATCAACACGGATAACGGCGGAAGGCTCCACCACCACCCAACCGATACCCGATAACCAAATAAATTATTACTCAAACAATATATAAAATATTGGGGCTATTAATCATACATTTTTATGAACCGAAAGGAAAAACTGATTTTTTACCAAATTGAGATCAGCAAGGTTCGAAATCGTTTTTTTTTCCAGTTTTTATATCTTTAGATATGAAAAACAAGCATAGTAAAATGCTAAAATAATCAAAGTTATAATCATCGAAAGGTATTTGCTGAAGGTCATACAGGTTTACGCACCGACCTAGACAAACCCAGACGTAGAGGACGAGGTTATGTATGAGGACATCTCCATCGGAACCGAAGAGGGTCACGGTTATTTAGATTTGGCAGTTCGAGACAGTTCGAAATTAGTGACGCCCTCACACGTTACCTGTTCGATTTGAAATAATAATCGCCTTTACTCTAGAAGTACTTCCAATCGATTTTACGCATCGAAATATTTTAGTAAAATATCAATTGTTCGTTTATTACCTTTTTTAATATAATATACATTAGATATTAATAAAAATATGCATACATTAGTTGATTACTGCCGCGGCCCGCAAGTGCAACATAGCCGTCGTGAGTGTGCCGTACGTACTACATTTTTTTTTAAAATTTACAGAAATACTAAGATGAAGACATTTTATTCAAATTATCTAGTTATATTATTTCAAGACCTGTTTATAGTCGTGGTCGTTTGTTATGCACAGGGCACCTCACTAAGTGGGCGTAACCCGCTTAGAATAGTTACACCTATATCTTACATGTCTTTTTTCTTAAAAAAACATGGCGTATTGGCAACCATAGTAATAAATATCCTGAATAACATATCCAGAACAAATTACACCAAGATCATCTGACCTCAAACTAAGCAGAGCATGTACTATGGGTGTCAGAGACTGATAAACATACTTGAATATTTGTAAATACATACTTACATAGATAATAACACCCAGACACACAACAAACACAAATGTTTGTCACATAAATGTTTGTCATGGGTGGGGATCGAACCCACGACCCGGAGGTCGTGCACCGGAGCACCGGAGTGCTAAAGGCAGGATCGCTGCCATTGCGCCAAAAGGTCAGTCAATTCGTAATGTTGGGAAATCATCGAATTAATCATACATTTATTTAAAATGGGTTTGCGTTTGGCCTCAGTCTCGCTTGGTGGTAAGCGATGACGGGGCCGATGGTGGTACACGCTAACCCAGAAAATGCCTATTCACTGGCCTTGAAGACACCAAGGTTGTAAGTATCCGGAAACACAGACGCAGGGAGAGTGGTCAAATTTCTTGAAATATTTCAGGTGCTGATGACACACCACACGAAAGTTTTTTGAAAGAATAACTTCCCCATGTGGTAGCAAAGTTAAAAAAAATTGTGTTCTTTTTGACGGTTTAATCTGCCAGAATCCTTTTGTGCAATTTAATAATGCAAAGAACTTAGAACCTTAATATCAGCTGAAGTTTCCTCTATAGTAGTAAGTGGAAAATAACGCCTTAGTATGTTTTTATTTACATCTGATGGATCTATACAGATTCTTATTTTTCCCTTTAGTCTTACAATTACCATAGGACTTACCGCAGGGGTAGGCTCTGTTCCCCCCCATGAGCCTTTGCCTTGTCGTGGCGGGGGGGCTTAGTACTGGTGGTAGGTGGAACCACCGGGAAGCTAAGAGGGCTCAGGCATGGCAGTGCGGTGGACTTCCCACCCACCCATTGCCTGCCGCTGGGCGTGGTGGTGGTATGGTGCTACCACTGCCCGCCCAAAGGGGTGCCCACGGGCGCAGCGCCTTAGGGCGCGAGGTGGGAGCCGCGGTGCACAACCGTTTGGAGGGGGTCAGTGATCCGCGGCTGGCCCCCCCCTGTGCACTGCGGCTCGGCGGGGCCGCACCGCCAGATGTGGCAGCGGATCCACCTTTTAGGTGGATCGTGGTTGCGGACCTAGTAGGGTCCGCGTACGGTGGGAGCCAGCGGGCTTGAGTACGGGGGTGCTTTTGCCCGCAATGCACGGCTTTCACCCCGACGGCGGAAGTACCTGCGTGCTCCAGGTACTTCCGTGGCCTCCCCCCTTTATTGGGGGGTCGGCTGGAGGGGGCCCCAATACGGGGAAACACTGGCGGCGGGGCGTTGTGAAACTTTTTGGGACCCCGCCTCGCCGCTGAAGTGTTGAGGTCGAGTACCGTGGGGTTTTAGTCGGTAGAAGTCCGACATAACCTCGTCGTTCCCCCGATCGACGAGGTATCCATGAGGATTTCCCCACGATAATAAAAAAAAAAAAAAAAAAAGGGGTAGGCTCTGTTACTGGTTTTATGCCGCCTAATTTCACCAATCAGTCAAGTTCTTGCTTTACCTCATCTCTTATAGCATGTGGAATTCTTCTGGACAGTTTAATTTTAAGTTTTGGGTTCTCGATTAGGTCAATATCATAGTCATAATCTTTATAACAGCCTAAACCTTCGAAGATGTCGTCTTTACATTTACTTTCCTTCAGTGTTTTCACCCTTGCAATAAGTTCTAACTTTTCAAAGGTATTAAGTTCTAGGATTGGTGTAACCTTTTCTTCAACTACCTTGAATATAATGTTGTTTTCTTAATTTTTTATTTTACTAAGTAGCTTTGCTTCGCCTAGAACTGCCATTTTATGTACTTCTGTGTAACTTATTAAATTTTTTGTTCTGCTTGGTTTCAGACTTGCCTTTGTTTTCAAATCAAATCAAATCATTTATTGCAAACTAAGTGTACATAGGTTGGTCCATTATGTTTAGTGCTTACAACTTAGTTGCTCTTTTCGAGCACTGCAACTTAGGCAACATGCTATCTAAGTAATTATAGTAATAATACATAACTTACATTATAACAATTATAAACATTTGAATAACATTTAAATAGATAACATTTTCAGGAACACATAAAAATTACAAGTAATTATATGGGTATATTATATTTCTGAATAAATCAATCTTAAATTATGCATATTTATATTATTACATTTTTATATTAAACAGTTATTTTTATTCATATTTATTTTATATATTATATCTTTATTATTATTGCAAAGTTGTGTTGAAATATTCATTAACTGTGTAGAAACATTTGTTTATTAAGAATTGTTTAAATTTTTTAGTAAATAGTGAAAGTTTTTCTTCTGATTTTATATTATTAGGTAATTTGTTGAATATTCTTACAGCCATATAGTATGGACTGGTATAAAGCATTTTAATTCTACTGGGTGGCAGGTATAATCTATGTTTATTACGTGTGTTTCTGCTATGGGTTTCGCTGACTTTTGTGAATTCCCGGTAATTTTTGAAAACAAATATGCAAATATCATGTATGTAAATGGAAGGAAGTGTAAGAATTTTGTAATTGATGAAATATAGTCTGCAACTGTCGGAATTTTTTATATGGGCTAAAGTTCTGATGCATTTTTCTGAAGTATGAATATTTCAGTGGCATTAACACTATTTCCCCAAACAATGATTCCGTACCTTAACCAAGAGTCTGCGTAGGCATAATATGCTGAGAGCGCAGTGTCAATGTTTGTGCTGTACTTAATTTCAAAAAGAGCGTATATAAATTATGTTTAAAAAAAAATATTCTCAAAAAGACATTTACAAGGTCACTTAAATGAGAATATAAATATCGTATGGTAACTTATTCTAATTACAGTCAGAGGTCTCTAGAGTACAATAATAAAGGTATAAGGTGTAATGGTATAACCAATCCAAACCACAACAAAAGCATACGTGCGCAAATAATTAACACTAAATTAAATTAAGCATTCATCCACACAGTTTCATTTCATTACATCTTATCTTACTGATATCTTACTTCATACTTATATTTTAAATACGAAAGTTTGTTTGAGGATGTATGTGGGTTTGTTTCTCTCTCACGCAAAAACTACTGAACGGATTTAGAAGAGACCCTACACTAAAAGTAAAACAGCTTAGACATCAGAATAACACTTAAGGTACATTTTATAATATTCAGTTCGTCCTGAGTCTTTACTGTGAGCAAACCTTTAGTTACTTTGTCTCAGTTTTTTATTCTAAATTCGTAATAAACTTTATCAAAATCCCCAAAATAACAAATCAGTGGTGCTGTGTTACTATTTACTATTATCTGAAGCTGGAATATCACGTTTTAATTGGTGCAAGTGTGTGTTTTTTTTAAGCAAAATCATCAATATTTGCCGATGTTGTCATTGAGTTGACCTTGCTAACCAGTTAGAGAACAAAAGATTCTTAAACCAGCTATAGTGAGAATAGAAACCTATCATTTTTTGCACTGCATTGACTGTACGGGTTTATAATTTCGTCCCAATGGCTAACATGACATTGGCGCGCTGAGACGGGCGACGGTTTTTTTACTGTCTGTACTGCTCGAGTTACCGCGAGTTCGTATCCGGGGTCTGCCACTGAATCATTGTTGACTTTTTCTTATTGGAATCATCATCTGTTGGCCGAATTAAATATGAAGTACGCATGTTGTAAGTCTACGACAGGTGGCGCCACCGAAAGAATTACTTGTCCGGCCTGTAGCTTGAATTATCATGTTCAATGCTTGTTCCCGAATGATAATGGGAAGGATCTCAGCACAAAAAAAACTGGATGTGCCCGGAATGTACAGCTACCCGAGCTAGGCAACAGAAAAACAATACCAATAGTAGCAGCAGTAGCAGTTATTGTGACAATGTTACACTCCGTAGGGGCGGTTCGACGTCGCAATCTCCAGACAATCAGCAACATACTGTAGCGGATTCTAATGACAGTTTAATTGAAATAAAGGCATTTATTGCGTCAGAGTTTTCTAAGATGAAATTAGACCTGAAAGCTTGTATAGCCGGTGAATTATAAGAAATTAAGGATGATATGATTGGCATGAAAAAGTCTATGGAGTTTATCAACATTAATTATGAGGAGGTCAGCAAGAGATTGCACGAGTTCGAGCAAAACAATAAAATCATCAACTCAGTGCATACTGAGCTTAATCAGTTAAAGTCTACTTTAGGCGGAGTGGAAGATGACCTCAACAGCAGAGAACAATGGGCTCGTCGTTCCAATGTGGAGATCTATGGTATTCCCGAAAGTAAAAGTGAGAATTTGTTGAAGTATTAACCAGTATCTCTAAGGCATCCCAGTTTCCCTTGAACTGTAATACTGACATAGACTTCATAACTAGAGTAGCACCGAAAAGTAATAAAAATAATAAACCTAAGCCTATTGTTGTGGCCTCTCTAAGGGACTCAGTCTCAGCGACACTGGACATATATCTCTCTGTAACAGTGCTGTCGTCTGCGTATCCAAAGATACCTGTGCACAATAGAACATTAATGTGCAGCAGGAAAAGTGTCGCAGAAAGAACAGACCCCTGAGGTACTCCGGCATTTATAGCCAATAAGTCAGAAGAGCAGCCATCAATGACTACCCTTATTGACCGTTCGCTCAGGAAGTCAGATATCCAGTCACACAGTGCGGTGGGAATTCCGTATGAAGGAAGCTTGCTTTTGAGACTGTCGTGCCAAACCCTGTCAAATGCCTTCGAGATGTCGAGAGAGACAGCGAGTGCTTCGCCGTGTTTCTCGATAGCTTCGCCCCACAAGTGAGTGGCATACGCAAGAAGATCACCAGTTGATCGTTCACGGTGAAAACCGTACTGTCGATCACTGAGCAAACTGTTGTCCTCGAGGCACGCCAGGAGCTTGCTGTTTAATACACGTTCCATACTTTTGCAAAGTATGTATCATTCTATGGTATTTATTGACATTGTTTTATTGTAAATTAAATTCATTATTATACCTATTTATCTGGATGTGACATTTATAAATGATTTTGTGATATTATTGACATTTTTAATTTTATTATTTTTGACATTATTGTATTTTGTGTAACTGTAACTTTATTATTGACATTATTGTATTTTGTGTAGGTTATGTAAATTATGTTTGCTTGTATTTAATTTGAAATGACTGTATCTGTTTTAACCATACTGGCGCGTTGGAAAACTGTAAGTCGGTATGTGCATGCTTTTTATGAATAAATTATCATAATATAGTGTTCCATATTTCCGATTTTTCTAATCGTCACGAGTTTCATATTGAGTTGCATATTTTCAAAAAGCATATTAAAGTGTAGCCCAAACTTGTTTGGCTTTCATACGTATTAAAACACATAAAATAAAAAAGGAGAATAACTATCATGCACAGGGTCCGAAGCACAATAGTCGAAAGACAACGTTGATAAGGCATAAAATTAGAAACTATAATTATAGCATGCTTTTGCGTGCTTCGCGGGTATTCCTTTCAAATCAATCACTTGTATTGTTGTTCACGATCACGACGATGGGTATTGATACGATATACCATGTGGCTTCGGAGGTGGCATTCTGGTAGATGAGTTATAGTATGGAGTTCTTCAAGAGGGGTTTGAAAAGGTTTTTGCAGGGTCGACAACGCGCGAGTGATACCCCTGGTGTTGCATGTGCCCATAGGCTGCGGTAACCGCTTACCATCAGGTGGACCGCATGCTTGATTGTCACCGACGTGGTAAAATATATATATATATATATTTGTGTTTCCTATATTTAGCTAAACATACAACATAAATAGAACCTAATCTCGATACCTAGTAATGACAATTCATTCTCATGGATTTATTTTGCAACATATTGTTTAAAAGCTTTAAATAACAATATAATTAAAACTTAAATTTATATTCTTATAAGGGAACCGTAAATCGACAGCATTGTATTTGTACAACTTTCAATAGAAATAAATTATTCTAATTCTGATTCCTGCAACGTTCCTATCACTATGGTCCAAAAACAACCTAAAACGTGGTCAAGTTGCTATCAAGCAGATTTCATAATTATTTCATTATTTCGTTTTTGATAAAATAATCGTAAAAGAATGCTTGATTTTTACAGTTTTGCATGAATTACATGTTTTACGTTTCTTTTTTACAACGCAAGACGTTTATGTGCGACCTATAGTGTGTGATCAATGCGGAAATTCGTGATTTTGTTACGGAGTGATATTCAAGGCATTCAATTTGAAATCGACTATAGAAGGATAGTTCCATACAAAAAGGCGCGCCTTTGTGATGCCAAAATCAACTGTCCAAATAACAATTCGTTACACATGTAATCACAATTTTCAGTATTTAACATGTATGAATACTACGAGTACTTGTGCTCCTCTGTTATGTTGTTGCAACCATTTACTGCACAAATAAACATTTAGAAGAAACTCTTACCTCTAGAAATTAACATCGGTAAGTTCAGATCCAGACGTGACGTCCTGATATTTGTGGTATCAAAACGGGTGCCCCGACTCGTCTTCTATGCGTAATTATTCTAAGGCTTAGTTCAAAGGTTACTCGTCCATAAAGTACGACATTACTGTTGTACATTATTCCAAAAAAGAAAACCGTAATTTATGGTGTGGGCGGTCAAAAAGAAAATAAACGAATGGACAAATTATAATCGACGATAATGTATGCCAAACCGGCGAAATTAGATTCAATTCAAGAGTACGGAGTACTATTACCTATTCTGTGGTCAGGCAGGCCTCAGTCACTCCGCAGACCGCGATTCTGTGAGCACGTAGTACACAAAACTACCGCTAGATGTAGTTGTACTACTTTAGATCGCGCTATAGAAATGTTTCAACCGTAAGGTGTGTCGTGAATTGAAAGCCAGGAACTACCGATAAACAACTATCATATCTATAATTTTTGTACAGTAAGTAGCAGTATTCTCTGTTTTGAGATTACTTTTTACTGCTGCAGAGATTCAATTCAATCGAGAAAAATAACAATTAAAAAAAAAACACTTAAAAATAAATATTCATTATATGAAAATATCACTTAAATGAGGCTGACAAAAGTTTTTTTCTATACATGTCATTGTATGGAGGAAAAAATTACGAAAAAAACTGTTGTTTTTTTTTCTATCTTCGAAAACGGCTGAGAAAATTGGGATCAGAGTGCGCCATTTCATTAACATTCAAAAATATTTCAAAACACGCTCGGCCCTCGATCGTGGTATGATGTCACAATTCGAGAGGCGCCCCGACCGGTACCGCCGCAACCGCTATGCCCCTGCATTTTATAATAACCATTTGAATTACATGCTGTAAAGGGCCATATTTATTTATTTATTGCATGCCACGTGGTACATAAAAGACCTAACATTAATAAAACAGGACATTACATATTATTGAACTATATTAACTTAATTGGATAAGGATTAGTATTGCTTAAAATCGCTGTGTAAATGAGTAATTGTTTCTCGTCAAAAATAAATGATAAAAAATGGTTATTGTGGGTTATCCCTAAGAGATAGACATACCATTGCGAACTTTCTTGTGGAACGTCAATGAAACACCGAAGTAGGAAGCTGACTGTTCATTAAAATAAGATCTTCTACCCACCAAATACACTCACCGGCACGGTAACTTGGCCAAGCTCTTAACGCTCGCCTGCAATGATTTGAAGTGTTTGTAACAAATGTTTCTTTTGGAGGTAGGTCAATAAAAAGTTTATGTTTATTACAAGAGGTTAATTCTATATGTTTGCGAGTGGTTCGGAATTTTTTCTCAAGTTTAAGTCGAATCGGGACTTTTGAGCAAACCAGTTCAAGTATTTAATTCATTATTGTGAAAAGTGTAGCTTTGTGTTACTTAGCTTTTGTGATATTGTGGGATAAAAGATTCATCCGTGATTTAAAGTTAAAAAAATGCCCTTAACATCAGCCCAAGTTGCATAAGCCGTAGTTTTGATAAAACAAGGATTGACACAACGAGAGGTGGCTATTGCACTTAATGTTCCGCGCTCATCGATGCAATATGCCTTGAAATGATACCAGGAGACAGGCAGCTACTCTCGCAGGCCAGGTAGTGGAGGTGTAAGGTGCACATCAGCTCGGAATGATCGGTTTATTGTCATATAAATTCTAAGAAACCGCTACCTAACTGCCGTTAAAATCCGCTAGCGGCTCCAAATCACAAGAGGTGTGAATATCAGTGAGCGTACGATCAGAAGACAAAGAGGAGGTAAATTTTAAGGCACGCAGGCCAGCTCACGGTCCAGAACTGCTCCGACAGCACCGAGTAGCTCGACTTAGGTTCACACGTGAACACGCGAATTGGACTTCAGAGCAATGGGCTAGAGTTTTATTCACTGACGAGTGCCGAATTGCTTTGCGTGCACCAGATGATCGAGAACATGTGTGGAGAAGAAGAGGAGAGCGGCTCTTACCCATCACAACAACAGAAACCGTTAGTTTTCATGAAGTTTCCATAATGGTGTTCGGAGGAATAAGTTCCCATGGTCGTACAGAATTGGTTGTCGTTGACAATCGACTAACAGCGACTCGGTCCATCGGAGAGATCCTTCACGAACATGTTGTTCTCTATATGGGCTTCATTGGATACGACGAGTCAGACGTGTTCCTTTTGATGCACGACAATGCCCGCCCACACGTAGCTTGTTGCGTGGACGAATATATTCAAGACGTTGGTATACAAAAATTGCAGTGGCCTGCTCGAAGTCCCGACTTAAACCCTCTCGAGCACATCTGGAACATGCTAAAAAGAAAGATTAAATCCTCTCCCAACCCACCGCAAACTCTCAACGAGCTCCGAGCTGCTTGGTAAAGCCTTTCGCAAGTCGATGTACGAAACATCATTTAAAGCATGCCTGATCGCATGCAGGCTGTCATCAGGGCAAGAGGAGGGAACACC
The DNA here is from genome assembly GCA_947369235.1 of Udea olivalis. Lineage (NCBI taxonomy): Eukaryota > Metazoa > Arthropoda > Insecta > Lepidoptera > Crambidae > Udea > Udea olivalis. Next base: position 10,773,010 of record OX376355.1, read on the forward strand.
CGATATTAAACTGGATAAAAGACCAATAAATTGTCGTTAAATAATATTAAGTGCTTTTGTAAAATAAGAACTCTCCTTAATAATACAATGTGCATAAATCAGTGATCACAAATACACCGAAGCTACTAGAAGTGTTTTCATAAAACGTATCCGGTTCGCTCGTATAGTCTAGGAGCTATATCCTAGACTATCTAGTGCCAGAAAATACTTGTGCTATTAAAAATGAACTTGCAGCGTTCACCACCGCAAATTGTGTTTGGCTGTGTAAGTGGAAGTGGAGGTGGGTCTGCCCCTAATCTATCAAACTATAATGAGGAGGAGGAACCCATAAACATGAATCCAAGGAAAAGAAAACCACACACTCTGGAATACGACTTCATAAAAGACCTGGCTGATTTTCGCAGTGAGATAACAAATATCTTGAAAGAATCATCAAAAACGCAGTTAGAAAATATTACTCAGATGCACGAAGAAATGAAAACAGAAATAAAAGAGTTAAGATCTACTACAGAAAACTTGACAACTGAATACAAGAAATTAAACAAAACCGTTTTAAGCATAGTTTCTGAACATGCAAAGTAAAATAAGTACAATCGAAATGGACATCAGGGAGATTGAAAAAGGTCCGAACAAAGATTAACAACAAGGATCTTCTGGAATACAGCACGAAATTATCAAAGAAATACAAGATAGGCTACAGCGAGAAAAAAAATTAATCATGGTTAATCTTTAAACTTATACTAAGACTGTAATCACTATCTGTGGTAATATTTGCCCAAATTTTCTTCACATGTAGGAGGTATCTACAAACCAGGAGATACAAATTTAAACGACTTCTTTAATTTCTTTAATTCACAACTGGAAATTAAGGAAGAGCTCAGTTATTCTCGGAGACTTCAACCTGGACCTACTCAGTAATAACCCTTCTACATTGCAATACTCGGCGACACTGGAAGAAACTGGTTACGAAGTTCTGAATAAGATAGACAAAAACTATTCAACTCGGAAAACAGAAACAACAAACACTATACTTGGCCACGCTTTAACAGGTTAAATAAGGGTAGTATTTAACTGCAAATCAAAAAATCTTGCTTTTGTATGACATAAAAATCCCAATACCCATCAAATATCCTGATTGCACAGCAAAATAGTTACCTCAAAACATTCATATTTAAGCATCAATTTATGTTCGTGACTCATTACTATTTATTTAAATGTAAAGCATTTTAATTCACGTATGTTACCTAATAATTACTAACGTACAGTAAACTATTTACATCTTTTTTTATTAAACAGAGGGTCTATATTGTTATCGCATACTGCAGTTTATATGAATAAAATATCTTTTTATTTGAAAAAATAAGCTAATTATTTATTAAATTAGGACATAATGAGATCAACAATAAAATTTTAAAATCACATACAAATTTACTTTCTGTAGATTTGTTGAATAATGAGAGCAGACCTTGCCTTGGCTGGACCTCCGCGCCCCCTTTTCTGGCCAATAGGTATATTTTTGGGGTAAACTAACACTACACTACATAATTCCGAAAAACATAACTCCCAAAGTCAAAATCCCGAATTCCAAAATTTTGAATTGCATAATTCCGAATGATTTAGAATCCCGAATTATCATAAATCCGAACATTAAAAATCCGCAATTTCAATACTACGAATGTTCATAAGTCCGAATAGTAGTCAGAATTCCGAATTTCACAACCCCGAATGATTAAAATTACGAATCAACAATAATCCGATCTTTCATGAATAAGAATTCCTAATAATCAAAACTCCGAAAAATCCCAAATCCGAAATTTATTATATTTTTATAAAATTGCTTACATTACCTTAAACACTGTGCATGTAGTGTTTACCTACTTTTATTGTACACTTAGATCTAAATTACTTGTAAGCCTGTATATTTAATGTTAAAGTGTAACAATTACTGGTGAACCAAATAAATAAATAAATAAATGAACATTTTACATGTTATTTTGCCGACAATTCGGTTCTGGCACTCGCCGACCGCTGCCGCGGCATGCTCGCTACGCTCGTTAGGCTCGTGCGGGCTCTTGAAATACACTCCAGTGTGTAGGGCAGACTAGTATCACGGCGGGATGACCACGGCGAGTCGGGTTTTGAGCTTAATTTTCTTATATGTAAATAGTATTTTTGATGGAAACTTTTAAGAATTGAAATGAATTTTCGGAATTTTGAAGTTCGGAATATCGTTTTTCGGACAAATGTAGCTTCAGATTTTTAATTCTTCGTACTAATGAAATTCGGAAATTTGAAATATCGGATTTGTGACTTTCGGAAAAATAACTAATAATTGTCGGTATACTAAACATAAACAACTATTCCGTGGTCTGCATGAAGCATAAACGCAAGAGTGATAAATTTATCCTTCTCACTTGCTCTTAGATCCGCGCGCACTTTGCCGGCCGCGAAGTGATGGTAAACGCGTGAAATCAGTTTTCAATAAATTTGATCGATTTTAAAAAAGAATGCTATTTGAAACTCATTACTTTGTTATAATGATAAATAAACTTGCTGAGCGTGTCTTCTGAAATTCTAAGACATTTATGTCAAGCAGGGTTTGAGATGCGCAATATGAAACTAGTCGTAAGAATGAATAGTTATTTTGTTATGGCAGTAAATATTATGTATGTGCGCCCAGGTTCATTTGCTGTGTAATCAGCATATTTGATATGAAAATAGTTTTATTGTATAGCAATAAAGTTTATCGTCGCGCGTCTGAGGAAAAAATATGATAAACTATTGATGTATTTTATTCGAAATATTTGTATTGCTAATTTTGCTATACAATTGGTTTCCCTGCAGTCAAATGAAATATTTGATGAGAAAATAATTAAATTGATGAATATACATAGATGGATGATAAGTTGTTTGCTGTGCATTTAAAAATGAGCCTTTAACAAAATCACTTGTTGATAACAGTTTTTTAAATCGATTTTCGAGTACTCCTCCCCCCACTTAACGGAGCAAACAATTCCTCAATCCTAGGAAGTGGATACGGATCGTTTTTGAGTTTAGGGTTGATCGTAATTTTGTGATTTCCGCATATCCGTATATCGCCATTTTCTTTTATGTGTCCCATAATCCGATGTCTCTCTCGCTCGAGCCGGCCGAGCTCGTGCTCGACACGCGCACGCAGGGCCAGCGGCACGGGCCGAGCGCGCACGTACACACCTGTGTCATCGGTCAAACGCAGCTTCATTGTTTGTTTACATGTTTCTAACTTATCGCTAAATACTTCAGAAAATTAATTATCCAGTCGGTTCAAGTATGGCTCGCTTCCTTTATTATGTTGCATTTGGTTCAAATCAATTTTAATATTTTGTATACCCAGAGCGCGTACCCACTCCCTGACTAATAAAGGGCGTCCGCCTCTCTTACGTATAACCATCATGATATACCCGAGCGATTCCATTTTTGACCCAACGTAGCTACGTATGTTTAAGTTACAGGGTTGCATTAATTTGATCACAAAATTACATCTATGCAGGTCATCACTAATAGTCAAAATTCTACTGCCGGTGTCAACTTCAAATTCCAGGGGTTTACCATCGACTAACAGCGAAATAATATAAAGTTTGTCACCTGTTTCGTCCATTTGTATGTTGAAAAAATCTTCACAATCATCCTCACTGACGTAATTATGTCGGGTGTTTACCCGTTACTTATCAGGACTTTCCTAGCTTCACCAATTCCTCGGAGAAAGGCCTCTGGGTGTTCCGGTGAGCACAGATCACTCATAAGTGCGTATGTGATTTCTCCAACCACGGTAATCAGCAACGGTAGACGCCATCCCAGTTTGATCTCGTTGAGCAAAATGTATTGTTTAACGCGTCGAATGTACGCGGGCTATTGCCTCAAATTTAGTTCGAAAGGTTCTAGTTTGCGGATAGGCATAATGATTTCTATAAACCGAACTATTTACTTCCAAGTTACACGCGTGAGTTTTTCTCGTCGCCAGTGGAACGTCAATGAAACAACGAAGTAGGAAGCTAACTCAAGCCAAAAAAAAATGGAAAGACAGTTAAGAGTACCCGACTCGGATAGGGCGTCGCCGGAAAACGACGCCCTATCCGAGTCGGGTACTCTTACCGATCTCTTAACGATCGCCCTACTCCTGTGATAAGTGGGTTAGGGCTACCGGGCCATGGGCGGGCCCGGTTAAAGACATTAGTCCAGAGGAAGGTCCGCCTCGCATCGTGGAATGTTGGCACGCTGACGGGACGCGCTCGCGAGCTGGCCGATGTGCTCGCCAGGCGGAGGGTGGCCATGGCGTTCCTGCAGGGGACTCGCTGGAGAGGCAACAGGTCCCGGAACATCGGGCACGGCTACAAGCTGATCTGTGGGGGTGGTGCTGTCCGAGTAATTCCAGAATAGTGTCTTGGAAGTAAATCGCGTTAGCGACCGCCTTGTGGTCGTGAGGGTGCTTATCGAAGGGGTCACGACCAATTTGATAAGTGCCTACGCACCGCAGATCGGTTGTAGCGATTCGGATAAGGCACTGTTTTGGGAGCAAATCGACCAGCTCCTATGCACTATTCCATTGTCCCAAGGCGTCGTTCTGGGTGGCGATCTGAAAGGTCATGTGGGTGAACAGTGTGAGGAATACGGGCGTGTTCACGGTGGTTTTGGTTTTTGCAGTCGTAACGCTGAAGGCGTAGAGATTCTCCGGACGTGTATGGCTGCCGACTTGGCCGTCGTGAACACGTTCTTCAAAAAGAGTCCCGAGCATCTGATCACCTACAAGAGCGGTAGGAGCGTGCGGCGGCTAGGGTTCGGTGTAGGATGTATACCCTCCTTACCACAGAATTCAGGGTGGGTTCAATGAAACCACTTGTGTACTAATACTAGCGTGTAATACACCGTCTGTTTCCGCGAGCACTGGGGAGATATAACATTTAGAACACTGGCCTGACGAGGGTCTTCTGGGACGAGCTGCTCCACACGAAGGAAGTGAGGGTCTTCAGTCACTGTCTGAACGCAGCTGCGGGTAGGCAGGGATTCTTCCTAGCCCAAGCGTCAGCCGGGTCAAGGTAGTAGCTGTGATCCTGGAAGCCCAGCATATAGACAGGCATTAGAGGTGCAGCACATAGCTGATAGGTCACTTTCGGTCAAGAACCAAAACCTTTCCGTTTTAACTAAGCAGCTCAAAGCAGACTAAATCACTAGCACTACAGAACAGTTACAATAATAAGAATGGTAGAAACTCACCCCAGCGGGATTAACGTAGCACTTAAATGTTAAGTATTATAATAGGTACTGTGTAGATTGTTCGCGTAAATATAAGAACAATAGGAGAAATCAAACGGACGAGGTTTACGCTCGACGGTTAGTTTCTGGTTAAAGAACATTTATTCTCATAAAGAAATACATAAACATTTCACTTACATGAGAACACATTTGTAGTACACATTATAAAGTACGGCCGAAGAACAGATGAAGTAATTTTTCTCATTTACACCAAACACAAGTAGGTTCACTGCACTTGACTACTGATATATTTGTGTAACATTTGGATATAACTACCTTTAATATTAAAAGAAATTAACACAATAAATTGCAAACCATTACAATACAATTAATAAATTTTTAAAGAGGGTATCTATTATTCGACGTTTACGTATGAGGCAAAAGATGTCACAGTGCAGTTACAATACAGTAGGTGAACTTGTTACTATTTTAATACAGGTATAGATTCTAATACATATTGTTTCAATTTAACCTTGTATACATTAAGCGACTCTGCACACTTCACATTCTGAGGAAGTTTATTGTACATTTGCACCCCTGCAAAACTAATTGACCTCTTGCCATAATCAGTTCGCACCTTTGGTAGGACAATGTTATCTTTTCTACGGCTACTTCTATTGTGAACATTTCGTATTTTTGTGAAGGATATCTGCGTGTGTATAGATTTATCAAATATTTTCTTTATCAATATACAAGAAGAGTAAGTGTAAAGTTGGTTTATGCTCATCAGTTTAGTTTCGCGGTAGATTTGCTCGGTTGGTGTCCGGTAATGATAGTGGAAAATACTTTTAACGACCTTATTCTGACGGATCTGCAGATCTTTGAGATTCGTTTTTGGGGCACTTCCCCATATCTCAATAAGGTACAATAGATGCGGCTTCACAAGAGAATTATATATTGTGCGGCGTATACGGAAAGGAAGGCTATGGACAATAGTCCGCAGCGACCCAGTCAGAGATGCAAGCTTGGAAGTAATGTGTTCAATTTGCGAGCGCCAACTGAGTTGAGAGTCTAATTTTAAACCTAAGTATTTTTCAAAGTGTTTTTGATGTAGTATTTCTCTGTCGATTTTAAGTGGTAAATGAGCTGGGATTGCTTTGTTTTTAGATTTGAATATTATATAACTAGTTTTAGACGCATTCACGGTTAAAAGATTATGTTTGAACCAGGTGCTAATTTTGTCTAGGTCTGCTTGAGCTTGAGATATCAAATTACTGATTGCGTTTCCGAAGTAAAACAGACAGGTGTCATCTGCGTATAGTGTTATATGACCTTGGAAACCTACTTGCTGGATATCGTTGATGTATATCAGGAATAGCAAGGGTCCCAATATGGAGCCTTGTGGTACGCCGCATGTAACAAGTTGGGGTTTACTAAGACTATCGCCAATTTTAACAATTTGAGTTCGATTTTTTAAGTATGACTCGAAAATTTGGTATGAGGCTCCAGACAGACCGATAGATTTTAATTTTTGCAGTAGAAGAGAGTGGCTAACGGTATCAAAGGCCTTTTTGAGATCAATAAACACACCAAGGGCCACTTTACTTTGATCGACGTTAGTTCTTATTTTAGTTATCAGGTCTGTTGTGGCTGACTGAGTATTAGATTTATGTCTAAATCCGTATTGACGACAAAAAAGGAAGTTAATTGAGGAGAGATATGAATTTAGCCGTGTATGGATTACTCTTTCAAATATCTTAGATAGGACAGGCAACACTGATATAGGACGGTAATTGTTTGGGTCCGTTTTGGTTCCTGATTTATGGATGGGAGTGATTTTGGCTAGCTTGAGGGCGTCGGGAAAAGTCCCTTCGGTTAGATGACGGTTTATGCATGTTACCAGGTCGTCAGCTATCAAGTTTTTAACGCATTTAATTACTTTAGTGCTGATTCCGTCTATACCTACACTGCAATTAGGGTCCAGAGCATCAATTATCTTTAGGATTTCTTCTTTTTGGCAAAGTTGAAATTCTGTTATTGGATTATTATGATGGATTGGAGTGTAGCCGAGCTTACTGATATGAGTTGTGAGGATTGTTCTCGCTAAGTCCGAGCCTATGGTCGAGAAGAAGTTGTTAAAAGTCTCACAAATCTTAGTTCCGTCGGTTACGGTACCAGTGGGTAAAATTAGCTTTGGTGGGTGCGAATGCGTTTTGATTTTGTTGCTTGATAAGGTGTTGATTAAATTCCACATCTTCGTAGGGGTTTTCAAATACTTGCTGAATTTATCAAAGTAGTATTTGTTTTTAGCTCTTCTTATCGCGCTAGTAGTATCTTTTCTTTTTGCTTTGAAACTAGCCTGTAGGTTTTCATCATTAGGGGTGTTTTTCAGTTGATGCCACAAAGTGTTTCGCTCGTGGATTTTTTGCATAACATTTATTTTTAGTTTCGATGTGTAGCTGGGGAAAAACGAAGACGCGCGAGCGCAGGTTCGGAAGCCTCCGGGGCTCCGCCCACCGACTGTTAGATGGGATCCGCGATGAGCTAGCTACTACGATCTAAAATTCTAAAACTTTAATCGTTACTCATAATGCGCGGTCCGTATTATTAAGAATGCTTATTTTAATAAAAGTTTTATTGTTAGATTTTGTTTAAAATAACTTGGACATAAATATATTAAAATAGAAGTACCTATAACTTAATTTATTACTAATTTAACCTAATTATATAAGGCGCACCTATGGTGCAACGTTACAAGCGCAACCCAGATCGACTACTTTCTCACCAGGAGAGCCCAGATCGGCAAGGTAGCTAACTGTAAGGTCATACCCGTAGAGAGTCTTACTGCCCAACACCGTCTACTTGTGATGGACCTGCGAGTGAAGTCTCGAGGCAAATACCGGGAGCACTGCCTGCCCCGAACCAGGTGGGGGCTGCTTGAAGGAGCCAGATCCGATGACTTTGCTGCCGCTGTCGGTGACCTGTGCATCGCAGCGGATAGTGAGTCCGGGCAACAGCTCTGGGATAGGTGTCAGGCAGCTATCACCGGGGCGGCGAGGGTGGCGTTGGGTGTGTCTCGGGGTGGACGTGGGCTTGACAAGGAGACCTGGTGGTGGAACGAAGCAGTCCAGAAGGAGATCAGGGTGAAGAAAGCCCTCTTCAAAGCGTGGCAAGCGTCCAAATCTCCTGAAGATCGCGCCGCGTACAGGGATGCCAAACGTGCCTCTAAACGAGCTGTAGCCAGAGCCAGACGTGACCACTTACGTCCTTTGTACGATAAGTTGGAGTCGTCTGAGGGGCAGAAGCTCGTTCACAAGTTGGCACGTTCGAGAGTCAAAGCGGTCCAGGATATTTCCATGTGCCGCTGTGTAAATGACACTCTTGGTAACCTGCTATGCGAGGACCGCGCGGTGAAGGAGAGATGGCGCTCTTACTTCCACGAGCTGCTCAACAAGCAGCACAAAGAGGTGCAGCCACCTGAACTCCCTCCAAATCAGGGACTAGTGCCCCCGGTAACGCCTGATGAAGTCCAGTCGGCTCTTCGCCGCATGAAGAACCGGAAAGCTGTTGGACCCGATGGAGTCCCTATCGAAGCGTAGAAATCGATGGGCTCTCGTGGTGTGGGCATACTTACCCACCTTTTCAATCGCATTCTCCTCACCGGGAAGATACCTGACCAACGGAGACTGAGCATTATCACGCCAGTCTTCAAGGGCAAGGGCTCTGTGCAGGAGTGCAGCAATTATCGTGGCATAAAGGTGATGTCCCACACCATGAAGCTCCTCGAGCGCATTGTAGAATTTTGGATCCGACAGGAGTGTACAATCTCGGAGTGTCAGTATGGGTTTCGACCGGGTTGCGGGACCATGGACCCCGTATTTGCCATGAGAACGCTCATGGAGGGATACAGACTGAAGAATACACCTCTGCATCTACTTTTCTTAGACATGCAGAAGGCCTTCGACTGTGTCCATCGTGAGATGATCGGCTGGGCACTGCGGTCCAGGGCCGTTCCCGAAGTCTTTATTGACATTATCCGGGACATGTACCACGATTCCAGTTACATAGTTAGGACTGCGGTTGGTGACACGCTTCCCTTCCCTATCACCGTTGGAGTACACCAAAGCTCCGTGCTTTCTGTTCAGCGTTATATTAGACGTTCTGTCAAACAGCAACCTAGACCACCATGAGCAACCACCCTGGTTGCTTATATATGCTGATGATATAGCGCTAGCAGATTCGGACAGGGGACGGCTGGTACAGCGGGTGAATAAGTGGAAAAATTCACTTGAAAACGGCGGTCTGAAACTTAATGTGGCGAAGACGGAGTATATGGCCTGCAACACTACAGATACCCAGTCCGTCCGCATAGGGGTTGACGTGGTCGAGCGCACGGACTGTGTTAAATACCTGGGATCTGTGTTAAGCGCGTCCGGGGACATCGACCGCGACGTCAGAGCTCGAATTTCCGCGGCTTGGGCCAAATGGCGTGAGGTGACTGGTGTCATTTGTGACTTCAAAATGCCAATCAAGCTGAAAGGGCAGGTCTATTAAACCATCATTAGGCCTGTCCTTTTATATGGCAGTGAAACACCCAACAGGAGCTGCGCGTCACGAAAATGAAAATGCTGCGGTGGATGTGTGGAGTCTCACGCAAAGATCGCGTGCGTAACACCCACATCCGCGGCGGCCTTCGTGTTTGTGACATCGCAGACAAGCTGCAAGAGTGCTGCCTTCGTTGGTATGGTCATGTCTCACGGAGATCGGCAAACTACGTGGGCAACAAATGTCTGGCCATGCCGCCCCCGCCAGGTACCGGTAGAAGAGGTCGACCCAAGAAGCGGTGGCTCGACGTCGTTAAGGGTGACATGCGGGCCAACAGACTCACCACTGAGGATGCACAAGACCGCGCGAAGTGGGCCAAGAAAATAAGTAAGGCGGACCCCGGGACCCCACACACCAGTGTGGGTTCACAACCGGGATAGACCGCACGGATGATGATGATGAAGATGATGATGATGTTGTGCCGTACTCTCTTAAATTAAGTTTTTATAAAAGTGTTACAAAATATTGCTTATCTAAAAGTACTCTTCACTTTCTTGGTGCCCTTTTCTTATTTTCTAATTACTATAATCTAATCTTATTTATACTTGCTTACATTTATTTACCTTAATTACACATTGCTATTATTTATAATACATTATAACTAATGATTATCAATAACAAACATACTTTGCTTTCTTATGCATTGCTTTACTCTTGTTTTATTTAGTTGACTCTCATTTTATCCTATAGTAAATTGTAGTAAATTTTTACTTGCTGTTTCTTTTATTCACTATTTTTGTTAAATTTCTACAGTAGTTAAGAAAGCTGTTTCTTAATTTACAGTCTTTTATGATCGTGTTCAAGTTTTCTTTTTCCAATTTAGTTTCAATTTTGCTGTCTAGGTCATGCCTATACACGCAGAACGTTGGGCATTCCAACGGAATGTGCATGACCCCCTCCGAGGCGGAGGGGTCGCAGGTGCATGATGGACTCACCTTGCACTTGAATCGGTTCAAGTACTCGCAGAATCTGTACACCTGAACCTGTACCAGGAGTGGATCGGGCTCTATTTTCCTAATAAGTGAATAAGCCTCTATCGCGTTGGGGAAAAATATTTCGGTGATGGATGCAGTTTCTCCTGAACAGTATCTCCGGTTCCCCTCGTCAAGCGATTTAGACCAGATCTGTCCCTTGGCGAAAGAGACCGGACATAGGTCGTAGTCCGGTCTTTTACGCGATCTCAGTGCCGCGTCTTTTGCAAGTTCGTCCGCTCTCTCGTTTCCCGGCAGCCCCGCGTGAGCCTTAGTCCAGAAGAAAGTCACAGCTTTGTTCTGGGTTAATGCCTCCCAAGGTTGCGTTGGGTTTCCACAGCGAGGGGATGAGGTTGGGTTTGCGATCGTTTCCAGCGCTGCCCTCGAATCGCTATAAACGCCAAAACTCTCCTCTCCCATCCGGAGTACCTCTTTTGAGGCTCTACATATGGCCAGTAGTTCTGCCTGGTAAACCGTGCAGTATGACGGCAAGCAAAGTTTGATGGTCTTCGTCTCTGCCTCTCTATCCCACAGGGAAAGAGCGGCTCCGACCTTGCCATCAATTTTGCTGCCGTCCGTGAATATTCTCACCGCTTTTCGTGCCCGTATTCAAGGCATCTGGTGTACTGAACCAGTGGCGACTGGTCTGCCACTTTGATGTTCTGCAGGTCTATATGCACAGAGCCCGCCTCTATAGCTCTCTGCCAGAGCGCTGGCGAGGTGCTGAGTACCACATGGTTGGTCAGGGGATTTCTGGCTTTTCTTCTGTATCTGATGGTCATTCTGGCCTCCTCACCGTCGAGGCCGTGGAAAAGGTGTTTGTTCTGGTTTTTCAGGGCCTTCTCTATGTCCTTTAACTTTTCTTCTTTCCTCGGTGGTCTTCATGCCCATTATGATCTCTCTGTCTTTTCCTTTTCTTACGTTTCCCACTCGAATCCATCCCTCCTTGGCGTCCACTGCCTGCCTCTTTTTTTGTAGGACCTCCTCGCCCGTCTCTTGTTCGTCCTTAGATGTGATTACAATGGAGTGGAGTGCGGTTTTCTCCGGACTGCGTGTCGTAGCCGCTATGCTAGCATAGGTGGTCTTCTGCTTTGTCGTTTCCTCCTAGCATTCATCTATCTTCTTGGCTTTTTCCTTTAGGAGCCTATTGTTCTCCTCCAGCTTCGCGAGGATCTTTTCATGAATATTCTCCTTCTCTTTTGGATTTCCGCTCAATACCTCGCTGCTCGTTCCTTCATATTGGTCTTTCGGCGGCTTTTCTTTGCCCTCCTCTTCCTCACCATCCTTCACCATTTGGAAGAGTTCTTCGAGCGCGCGGTTCACTTCTGTCACAATGTCCTTTTTGGTGTTTCTGGACTGCTCCAGTGCCTGTTTGCCTCTGTTCATGCATTCTCTGGCTTTGTCCGTTTTGCTCATGCTTTTGGTGTTCTTCGGCATGGCTTTAGTAGGTTCTGCTGATAGTCTGCGGGCTGGCACGGGTGGTACTGCCAGCTTCGTTATCGGCTTTGGTTTCTGCGGTGGTTGCGTAGGCATGGTTTGCGTCTTCTCTCTTTCTCCTCCGATTTTGGTGAATTTGGTTTCGCGGCTTTTTCTTGATTTTTGGATGGTGTTCTAAAGCCAAACATTTTGTCAGGGGTACGCGTTACAATATAATAATAGAAGGTTTGTAAAAGTTGTAAATAGGTAGTTTAAAAGGTAAAGTAAATTAAGTTTTGTATATTTGTTTTGGTGACTCCAAATGGAGTGACCTCAACAAAGTCTTGTTTCTATTCTACTTCCCCAGGGATGTGTTTTTAGTAACTATACGAATTTCCAAAAATGGAAATTCGTGTATCAACAAGACAATAAATTAATATAAGTCAAAGCAAAATTTAAATAAAATTAAAATAAGATTCCGACTCTACAATTGCCTACTCTAAAATAAAATACAATACCAGCTCTAAAAATACATCTATTTTAGAGAAATAAACAAAAAAATTATCTACGTAGAGTCACTTGGCTGCGCCAATTTTGTCCTAAAAAAGTGTTGGTAGTGTATGTTTATAGTATAAAATTAAAAGGAAAAAATTTTGTTTCGTCGGTTTTTGGGTAGAGTCAACTCTACTATGGTCACTGTGTGCCGTGTAATGTACTTAATCAAATTTCAAAAAATAAATTGAAATAAGTTTTAGCTCTATGTAGAGTCTCTACACTTTATCCAGAAACTGCTCCAGGCTGAGCCCTATCGTATCCAGAAAACGTTTTGGATTTGGTACGGTTAGCTAGTGCCCCGATAAGCGGGCTGTCTAGCCGGTCAGCTATCGCACGCAGTATAGTGTTGGGGCTGCCGCGCAGCCTGCGCAAATGTGAGCCAGATTTTTTACGCCAGGTGGCGTCAAAACCGTCCGTGTGATCCTCAGCGAACATTGAGGATGCGCTGCAAAAGCGCGGCAGCCGCAACAACGCCCTGAATGCGTTGTTGTATTTGACCCGCAGAGCATTGTAAGACCTTTGAGTATATCTGAACCACAGGGCCCCCTAATACAACGAGGTACAGTAAGCTTTGAACAGCGTTATTTTGACAGCTGCCGTGCATCGTGAGAACCTATAAATGTTCGCCCGGACTGACAATGCTCTGCGTTCCCTCTCCATATCTACATCATCTTTCAGGTCGTCTGTTAACAAGTGCCCCAGATATTTAACAGTGTGGACCCTGTGTATGGGCTTGTTGTTCAAAAATAATGGTGGTATACTGTGAGGACACTTGGTACCCGTCCTGAAGACCATGTACTCAGTTTTCATAACATTATAAATTAGGCCATGTGATGCAGCATACAACTCACACACCCCAAGCAGCTTACGGAGTTCACCAACCGAGGGGGCCAGTAGCACTAAATCATCCGCGTAACTTATGTTGTTGAAACACACTCCGTCAACGAAACACCCAACATGCGTACCACTGAGCCGCTCGATTAGCGCGTTCACATACAGGCTGAAGAGTACGGGCGAGGTTAACCCCCCCTGCCTCACTCCGCACTCCAGCCTGCACGGATCCGATAGTTTGCCCGCCCAGCGCACCCTGCTTTCCTGATTCAAGTACCAGTATCTGATAATAAAAGCTAGCTCTGGCGGCAATGTAGTCTCTTTCAACTTCTTCCAAAGTATGTCATGAGAAACAAGGTCAAAAGCCCTGGACAAATCCAAAAAACAGGCATAAATAGGTGTGTGCCTATCGGTGTAATACTTGCCCTTGTCTACCCTGTTTGGGATAAAGTCGTGATGGTATGTTAAGATAAGATAAATATACTTTATTGTACAATAAGCCCTGGTATGACGTAATCAGCCTGTGACAACGTCGCTACCCCTCCACTCTCTATAAAAGGACTGCGCAGACCGGCAGGCAACCATTTTGCTTGCTGGCGCTCGGATTGTGCACATCGCTCTCGGCGTGTTCCTCGGTTTTGTAGACAGACTTGTAAGTTATTTTAAGTGATTATTAAGTGAATTATAGTGTTAGAATTCGTTAAAATTGGTGTAACATTTTTAGACTGATTTTGTGTGGTTTGAAAGTAAAATAGTTGAGGTTATTCCACGTGTTATTTTTGTAATTTAAATAAACGTTCGTTGTTTCGAATGTTTTTTTTTTTTTAATAAATTCCTACTTCTGAAGCTAAATGTACAACTACAAAGAAAATAATTAGAACAGTGCTTAAAAACTAATAAAAACTTAGTCTAGTACAATTTAGGCGGTCTTATCGCTAGGAAGCGATTTCTTCCAGGCAACCCACGTGTAAGGAATTTACTAATAAAATAAGAGTAGTGGGTAAGGTAATGAGAGATCATAGGATAAATTAAAACATATTGTATGAGTACTCCCATACACAGGTCGTGAATTTATAATGGATAATAATAGTATAATATCAACATACACAAAGAAATAGTAATAAGGAGAACAAAAATATTTGATTTGGCTTATCCACGCACTAGATAACTAAAATACAGGTTTCGGAGAGAGGAAATATGCTTTTACTCGGGACTTGAAAGTATGTAAGGACTGATATTGCCTGAAAAGTGACGGTAACGAGTTCTACAAGCGAATAGACTGGATAGTGAAAGAATGAGAATAGTAACTAGATGAATGAGAGGGAAAAGCTAGAAGGAGTTTCCGGCTTGAACGCATATCATCAGACCTGGCAGACTTCTGAAAAAGGAACAGCTCCTTGAGATACGGAGGAGACCGGGGATCAAACAAAACAGAGTACAGTAAAGAGAGAATATGAAGATCTCTTCGGCGACGAATTGGAAGCCAATTTAATTAGGTGCGGAATTCAGACACATGATCATACTTCCGTAGGCCAAAAATGATGCGGATACAGAAATTTTGAAGCCGTTCAAGCTTATTTAGATAATTCTGAGTAATGTTAAGGTAGCAGCAGTCGGCATAATCCAGATTGGGCAAAAGCAGAGCCTGTACGAGAGAATTTTAATGTGGGTATCGGCAAAAAAAAGTGCATTCTGCTAACCTCGCCAATTTCGCTTACCCCAATCAAGTGAGCCGTCAATGAATATCCCCAGGTTCCTAATAATATTACTGTAGGGTACTACGACTCCATCAAAAACGATTTGAGGCAAAGTATTAAAATCAACCATGAGCTACCTACGACAGTGGCCTGAGTTTTGGTAGGGTTAACTTTAGGACCAAAAATCTCACTCCAGTCCAGGATACGGGACAGATCTTCGTTCACAGCTTGTACAGTTTGATGCAGATAGTCAAGGCTGCCCTGAGAATATATTTGAAGATCGTCTGCATATAGGTGGTAAGAAGAAAAGAGATTACGGGATATTGTATTTATGAAAACAGCGAAAAGGAGAGGAGATAGGACGCCACCTTGCGGAACACCGGCAGGTATAACACGCCATTCAGACAACAAGTCTTCAGCGTGAACGCGTTGCGGGCGTCCATGCAAGTAACTGTTGAACCAGTCAAGCACTGACGGAGATATGTTAAGGGAACGTAGCATACCAAGTAGATTATCGAAGTCG
Organism: Udea olivalis; assembly: GCA_947369235.1. Taxonomy (NCBI): domain Eukaryota; kingdom Metazoa; phylum Arthropoda; class Insecta; order Lepidoptera; family Crambidae; genus Udea; species Udea olivalis. The sequence continues at coordinate 10,788,837 of OX376355.1, forward strand.
ACAGTATTGAAGGCATTGCTAAAATCCAGCAATGCTAACACAGTCAGACGTTTGTTATCCATACCAAGGCGAATGTTATCGGTAATCTTCACTAACGCTGTAGTCGTGCTATGACCAGGACGGAAACCAGACTGGAATGAATTAAGGAGATTGTTTTTAGATAGGAAACTGCTGAGCTGCTGGCTTACAACCCGCTCTAGAAATTTGGACGGAAAGGGGAGTATGGAAATAGGACGATAGTCAGAGAGGGATTCTGGACTGGGCTTTTTTGGCAGAGGGATGACTTGTGCATCTTTCCATATAGACGGGAACATGCTGGAGAGTAAAGAATGGTTAAAGATATGGGTTATAATTAGATTCGGGATTTCAAGGATAGGTAAGATCATATTACGACTAATGTTATCGTACCGACAGCATTAGACGCAACAGACAAAATGTTCCGCTTAACATCACAGTCAGTGACTTGACTAAAAACAAGAGGTGAGTAATCCGGAATTGGAAAAGATGACAGAAAATTTAAGGTTGATCTTTTAGTTTTACCATCCATGGCAAGAGACGCACATTGATGTTTACGTTATTAGGTACGGAGTTATTACGGGATTTTCTAATTCCTAGCGATTTCAGAAATTTCCAGACTTTCGCTGTATTACCATTTTCGACGGACTGGTGGATATGGCGCCGCTAAGCGTATCTACACAGCCTATTGCAGCGATTTCTCAGTTGCTTATACTTCGATCGGTTGTTATAGGTTGGGTCCATTTTGAACTTAGATTAAGCCAAATTTTTCTTTCGACTTAAATTTTTTAGCTCATCAGTAAGCCAGGGTGCAGGAAAGTGTTTCATCTTTACAGGGCGAACAGGAGCATGCACATCAAACAGCTGAACCAGAAACGTGTTGAAAAAGTTAACTTTCTCATCAATACTGTCAGCATTAAATATCGCCGACCAATCCATGCCAAGTGCATCTTGGCGCATTTTCTCGAGGTTCGAGATGGTATGTTATATTATGTTTTATTTTTTCCCACCCAAAATATATGCCAAGGACGATTCTGACAGTGAAATTAATCATAATGCCCGGTAAAAAATATAAATCAAGCTATCTCAATCTTTGATTTATTAAACTGCCAACGAGTAGTCTGTTATTATTTATATGGACCGCCCAAGGTGATTAATTTATCTAATTGAGCTATGCACTTGGTCATTCTTCATTAGGACCGGTCTGTATTAATACTGCCCATTAAATCAAGTAGCCATTCTGTAGTATATTCAGTACAGGATTTTTTAATTTTATACAATAACACTAAAAATGGTGTAAGCGACGCTCTCACTAAAATTTCATTGTTTTTGTAAATTGTATGTATTTAAAATCCTTTTGGAGCGTGGCTTGGTGTCGCGGGTCAAATGGCAGTGTTTTGGCTCATTAAGTGGCAACACTTATTTACTTGTTTTTTTTTGCCGTGCTAACCTGGCAATACCTTTTTTGGGAGCGAGCGACACCACGTTAGCGCGCTAAACAATATTGTGAATTTTAAGTGTAAAAGTTGTGTATCTTTGAAATAAATCAGATTACCACAAAACGGCGTGCGTTTACATACTTCAGTGAACCAGACCCCCTTCAGCTGGTCCTTATCGGCCGGATTAAGTTATTAGTGGCGTGCGATACATGGACGCCACCGCGACCGCCATCGAAAAATATGGTACTCACACGGAAAGGCTCTAAGCAAATGCAACTGGTGTCCGAACATATAGTGAACTCCGAAATAGCGAACAAGCCTGAAAGTAAGAATAGTATGATATCAGAACCACAGAAGAAAACGGTACCGCCATGTCAGTGGCTGTCCCAGCGGATCGAGCCGTTACAACTCGACCCGCACAAGCCGCTGACATGCACCAGCCTGCCCCAATGAACACACAGAGATAATGGTTCACGTGCATCTACCTCCACGTCCGTCAATGCTCAACGTAAAGGGCTTGAACTAGAGGCGGCACAACGAAAGGCTAAATTACAAATGGATTTAATTGATAAACAGCTAGAGGCATACCTAGCCAACCTTGAAGGATACAGTCCACAAGAGGGAAACAGCGAGCGACATACTCGTACGCATGGGGAGGAGTGGTTGGACCACAGCAGCCAGCACAAGATAGATCATCGCGAGGAGGTTTCGCAAAAAGGAGCTATCGAAATGTTGGCCAACGCACTCAAGCAAATTACCACCACTTCCGCCAGCAATGGACCGAACCTGCATCTTCTCATCCGCATGTGCGTGCCCTAAGACTTAGCTGAATTTAATGGCGATCCGGTAGAATGGCTAAGTTTTAAAAAAGCTTACAACGAGTCTGCACAAATATGTGGCTTCACTGAACGAGAGAATGTGTGCAGATTACGAAAATGCCTTCGGGTACCTGCAAAGCAGCCTTGTTAATTCGTGCAACGTCACCCGATCAGCTTATAGCCACCCTGGAGCTACGATTCGAAAACCCTGATTACATCATACACAAAATAACGCAAGATCTACAAAAAATGCAACCATTATCACTTGATTATCAGTGTGAGATAGTGCCCTTTTCGGTTAAAATACAAAATTACGTAGCAGCAGTACGTACAGTAGGGCGCACCGAATACCTACGCGGTGTTCAATTAGCAAACATGATTTTGGCCAAGCTGCCTACTGTACTTATATCCAAATGGACCGATTTTAGCTTCCCAAAATTACAAGGTGAAACTCATAAGTCAAGAATAGACCTAATTTCCGTTTTTTCGCACGATAAGGCTATTAAGATATCTTCTATTGCTAACATATTGGCTACACATCCTTGGCACGGATGTTCGTAGCAACTTAAACCAGCGGTACTACATTGAGAGCGTCATTAGAACTGCATCCCGTAAACTCGGAATCCTGAACAGAGTGAGACGATTCTTCACGCTTGGGCAGCTCTGTCTCTTGTATAAGACACAAGTTCGCTCGTGTGTGGAATACTGCTCTCATCTCTGGGACGGTTCTGCCAAGTACCTACTCGAAGCTCTTGACAGGTTGCAGCGGCGTGCTATCCGTATTATTGGAAACCCAGAGGCCACTTTGACCCTTGAGCCTCTCCAATTGCGTAGAGACATTGCCAGGCTAAGTGTTCTCTATCGCTTCTACAATGGGGAATGCTCTGACGAGTTATTCCAGCTTATTCCACCCTCACCTTTCCACTACCGTACCACGCGTGCTGGATTACGGCATCATCCGCACACAATTCAGCATTTGTTGGCCCGAAGTAAAAGGTTCGGTGAGTCGTTTCTTTGTCGTACCATCCAGACGTGGAACGCCCTTCCAGAACATGTGTTTCCTTCCTCATATAGTCCCGGGTTCTTCAAGCGTGGCGTGAAAAGGCATTTCTGCAGGCCTTCAAGGTGAAGATGGCCACCCCAGTGATTCGTTTGAATGACTGGGCTTGTCAGCCTCATATCTGGACCTCACGACCGCTTTCTATCCTCACGACAGCTTGGAGTGAGGTCATCTTGACAGGCAAAATGTATACGAGGTTCGCGTCTAATATAGATGTACGGATATAATGTAGGTACCTATTAAAATTATCCTTATCGAAGTTATCTCATTGAAAATTAATTTAATTTAAGCGGACAAGGTGTGTTGAGAGGCAGTCGTAAAACGGTACTTGGGTTATTTCTCTTAGCACTATAATATGGTAAATGAACATAGGTATTATTTTATTTTATCTCATTTAATTAACTTAGTTCTTACCTACTGTCAGTTAATCAATACTTACATTTTATAGAGGCAAGATTTGATTGTTTGTTGCATTGAATTGGCTCCGAAACTACTGAACCGATTTTTGAAATTCATTAACTAACAGAAATAGAAATGCTATAATGTGCATATAAAGCTACATTATGAGCGAGTAACATAGCCAAATTGTTATACTACATTGCTGACGGACAGCTAGTTTGACTTTTTCATGTTTTCAGTGTACATTTTAAGTTTCTTTAATGTGTTTTTAAAATTTGTTTTAAGTTATTATTTTTTGTGGATGTATTTAACTATTGTGAATGCAGTCCGTGAACCAATCTTGTGATGGCACGTCGAACGCGACCCATACATGTACCCTGTGCAACAAGTCATTCAAATCTTTGAAAGGCCTCAACATACACACTACAAAAACACACAGGAAATGTATTAGCCAAAACAGTTCACCCTTAGACATCCATCCCATCATTCAGAGTGCGCCTACTTATGTAGCCAATCATACAACTCCTTTCCACACATATCTTAGCCATTTGAAAAATAGTATACCCATAGTTAAAAGAATCCCTCGAGGAGCTCGAATAACCGTTGCTACTCATTTGTCAAAATTAATCCAGAAATGTTACATAAGCAATGGTAGTCAAGACTGGCAGAACCTATTTTTATTTTCATACAGCACACTACATATAATTAAATCTGATGAACCGAATTTATCCTTGACCCAAAAGATTAAGAATAACTGTGTTGTAAGCTCGTTGCCTTCTCTCGCTACTCTAATCAAACATGATGCTCCTCGTAATCGCAACAAACTAATCGAAAATAAAATCAGTGACGGAGATCTCAAAGGTGCCGCTCGCCTTCTGTTCTCCAACGACGTGCTATCACCAGATACCCCTGACACCCTTCAGGCCTTACGGACAAAACATCCTACAGCTCCAGTAAACCCTTATTTTCTCGACCCACCAACAGCAGGGCAAGCATGCCTTCAAATTCAAAACAAAGATGTTAAGGATGCCATTTTATCTTTTAAACAAGGTTCGGCTGCAGGTTTGGATGGAATCTCACCCCAACATTTGAAAGACTTAACATCGCATTCTGTGGGTGATGCAGGCGAGCAACTTGTAAATTCGATCACTAAATTAATCAACTTTATGTATTCCGGAAATGTCAATCCAGAAGTTATTCCCATTCTTTTCGGCGCGAACCTCATTGCCCTCACCAAAAAGGACGGAGGGGTGAGACCAATTGCTGTTGGATCAACACTACGACGTCTGGCCTCCAAAATAGCTGTTCGACATATTTTACCAAAATTAAATTTGGAATTTGAACCCGTACAGTTAGGCTTCGGTGTAAAAGGAGGGTGTGAGGCAGCCGTCCATGCCCTACGCTCTTTCCTAACTTACGGACAGCCTGACGTGTTGCTCAAAATTGATGTCAAAAATGCTTTCAATTCGGTAAATAGGGATACCCTGTTGACGGAAATAAAACAACATATACCGGAAATATACAATTATCTTCTGCTCAGTTACGCTGACCCAACAAAACTGTTATATCGTTCTAATGAACTGTCCTCGGAAGTAGGTTGTCAACAGGGTGATCCCCTTGGGCCTGCAATTTTTAGTTTGGCTATAAATCCGATAATCAAAAATTTAATTTCTAAATTCAACGTTTGGTATTTGGACGACGGAATCCTAGGAGGTGATGTGGATACTGTATTTTCGGATCTTTTTTTAATCAAAAATAAATTTGAAGCCATTGGTTTGGAGCTTAATTTTAGCAAATGCGAACTTTTTATAAATAACTGCGTCTTAAATTTAAATGACGTAAAACAAAAATTTAATATTTTAGCTCCAAATATTAAAATCGTTAACAGTAATTCCCTTTACCTTTTAGGTTCTCCGATTTTTGATGAATGTATTTCTGAATATATTAATAATTCAATTACAAAATTTCAAAATTCTGCCGACCGTCTCCTTGAAATTAGTCCACATTATGCACTTTGTATCTTAAAATTCTGTCTTTTCGTCCCAAAATTTACATATGTGCTCCGTTGCTGCTCCTTTTGGAATCACCCTGATCTTTTGACACAAATAGACGACTTAATCAAAATTAGCTTGGAATCAATTCTTAATATGCAGCTGAACGAGCAATCTTGGACCCAAGCATCCCTACCCATCCGTTATGGTGGTTTAGGGATTCGCAAAATTTCCAGTGTCGCTTTACCAGCCTTCCTATCTTCTGTCCATAGTTCAGCGAATCTCATAAGGAAAATTTTAAGGGCATCCCCTTCAAACTTTGAGATTGCTGGCTTGGAAGAAGCTAGAAACGCTTTCGTAATTGCATGCCCAGGTCAAAATTGTCCAGTTACTCCAAATTTTCAGAGGAGCTGGGACGACATTTACTGCAAATTGTCTTATGACAATCTTTTGAGCTGTAGTACAGGTTCGGCGCGTGCTAGGCTTTTGGCCTTGGGTGCGCATGAGGCCGGCTACTGGCTTCACGCGTACCCTTCGTCAAATACAGGAACATTTCTTGAGCCTGACACACTCCGAATCGCAACTTGTCTACGGCTTGGGGTTCCGGTCTGCGTTCCTCATAAATGTCTCTGTGGCAGTGATGTCGACAAGCTAGGACATCACGGACTGTCATGCCAAAAAAGTGCAGGCCGCTTCTCAAGACATGCCGCACTTAACGATATCATACGCCGGTCCCTTGCCACCGTCAACGTGCCAAGTCTACTTGAGCCGACTGGTATTGCAAGAGACGATGGCAAGAGACCGGACGGTATGAGTTTGATTCCATGGAAGATGGGCCGGGTGCTGGTATGGGATGCAACCTGTTCAGACACGCTGGCCCCTTCCCATCTACATGGAACCAACAATAGAGCTGGTGCGGCTTGTGAAGCGGCTGAAAAAGGTAAAGCATGCAAATACAGGGGTCTAGGCTCGGAATATGATTTTGTTCCATTCGGTGTCGAGACCCTTGGTCCGTGGGGTCCTAGCGCTATAAGGCTTTTTAAGGAAATAGCAAAAAGGTTAGTCGACATCACAGGAGACCGAAGAGCTGGCAGCTACCTCGGACAAAGAATTAGTCTAGCTATTCAAAGAGGGAACGCTGCCAGTATCTTCGGAACCTTGCCTAAAGGGACTTCTTTTAATAATATATTTTAGTTATTAAATTTCATTTTTTAAGATTTTTTAGTTTTAGGTTCATTTTAATAACTTCAGATGTGTTAGTATTTGTTTTAGTATTTTTAATGCATTATAATATACCTACAAGTAAAAAAATAAGACTATAATAATTATCCAAATTAAGTTGTTGATTTCGATTCACGGTGTTTAAATTTTTTTTTCTTATTCCGAAATGATGAGTTCAATTTCATTCAAATTTATCAAAAAAAAGAAAAAGTTTATAATGTTTGTATTCCATAGTTCCATTTCATAAAGGGCTGTGCTGTGATCATTTGTTATTCGTGAACGGCAATGTTTTCTTTCGTTTTTGATGTACAAATTTTAGGGTTTTCCTATATTTTTCCGGTATCAAACTCGGATCTTCTATGTTTCCGACTGAATTTCAGGGTTTTTAATTAGTGATGAGCCCGATCTGCTGCTTTCGGTGATATTATCTGATTTGTTTTGTGTCGGTTTAGAAAGCCTTGCAATTATGATTAGCAGATTTTGTTTTTATTTAAGTAGCCCTACTTAGGCATTTATTTTTTTTGTTAAATTGTATGAGAAACAAACAAGGTGATAAATACATTATTTAATTTATTTATTGGTTCGTACAAACAAAATAAATTACAACAGAAAACATTAGAGAAAGCAGGAGTACAGCTTAGCAGTATGTAAGTGCCGTAGTTAAAAACTTTAAAAATATCTTCTAAAATAAACTAAGTAAACAAGGCACACTTTTTTACAGAACCAAAAGCATGTAAGATATATCTCCAAAAAAATTTTGGCTTGTGAAACCACATGAGCAATAAAGATATATGATTATGATCATAAATAAATATCTGGGACTATTTTACACCAAGATCATCTGACCCCAAACTAAGCACAGCTCATACTATGGGTGTCAGAGACTGATAAACATACTTAAATTATTATATTTACAAAACCAATTGGTAACCAAGTCTACAAAATTAAACCAACTTCTAAAAGCGATCTTTTCAAAATTAAAAAACAAATACTCTTTTGACATGTTTATCACACTTATTAAAAAAGGTTTTTGTAAGAAAATAAATGTCTTCAAGGATCAAAACGAGTGTATAAGAGTAGGTTTGCGAAAGTCCTGAAGCCATTTATTTAATAAGGATCGCGTTACCCAGCCAAAGGATTCAACTCATAAATGTAGAGAGGCTCGTATTACTAATTTGTGTTTTCCTATTGTTAACAGTCTTACTTATTCTAACTGGCCATCAAATATAAGTATATAATAAGAGGTAACGTAATGATAATTCAAGATAGGATCGACCTGTTCGTCTACTAAGAGTTGCCACTTTAAATTTACGTCATCGTTCGCATAAAAAATTGTATTGGTATTTGACATTGGCATGTCATGTTATGTCAAATCCCAATACATATTTTTACACGAAAGATAATGTAAAGTGTAAAGTGGCAACTCGTGGTAGACCGTAGACGTACTGAAGCTTACCAAATTGTAATTTTATCAGCTGGGTTTAAAAACTGCCCACGCAGCCTATAAATACTTGAAGATATTAATACAGAAAATCATAAAAACCTTCGTTGTCGGAAGTGGGTAAGACGTAGGTCTTTTTGACGTAGGACGTTATGTTGTGATTAAATGCGATGAGTTATATCTCGATGGTGTAATGGTGAAGACGTCCGTCTGAATAGAACACACATCCGTCGTGCGAAGATGGGGATTCGTGTCCCACTTGAAACTTACACTTTGATGAATTAACTGCAAATGACATTACTAAAATCCTAATAATATTATAAATGTGAAAGTTTGTGAGGATGTATGTATGTATGTATGTTTGTAACTCTTTCACGGAAAAACTACTGAACGGATTTATATGAAACTTTACAGTAATACAGCTTACACATCAGAATAACACATAGGCTACAATTTTTAAGGATTTTATGTAATTTGGCCATATTGAATGTAACGACGGGCGCAAAGCTAGTAATTTATAACAAGTGGTTCTCTAAGCCTATGAAAATGGGGCATAACAGTTTGGCATTTATACGTTTTTGCTTTGTTTCAGGACTTCAAAGCATGCAGCCACTGTTCAACTGGTACGTACACGCCTACCTCCAGGAGTTGAGATATACATCGTGTTAGATGATGCATTTGAAATCTTTAAAATTGCTGATGAGATTTTTGTAGTATCAGTGTTTATCAGACAGTCACCGCTCAAGCCATAAAGTACTTTATCAATTTCAATAATCTTTATCAATTTTACTACAATATCATCTGACCTCAAACATACAAAACGAAGTCAGATACTGATAAACATTACTATATTTTAACAACACCCAGACACAGAACGATCACAAAATGGTGATTAGTATTTAAGTTTGTCCTGGGTTGGGATCGATCCCACGACAAGGGCTAGGCCAACATTGTTACGTATATATCTAGATTTTTTTTAGTATGACATTATTTAGTTATATACAGTGTGAGTCTCAAATCAATCTCAAAAAAGTGCACATATTAAGATTCAGGAAATTATGGTCAACTAGCTTTGCGCCCGCGGCTTCGCCCGCGTGAACTTCATCGTTACATATTATGACCAAATTACATGAAATCCTTAAAAATTGTAGCCCATGTGTTTTATTCTGATGTGTAAGCTGTATTACTGTAAAGTTTCATATAAATCCGTTCAGTAGTTTTTACGTTAAAGAGTAACAAACATACAAACATCCTCACAAACTTCCTCATTTAAATATTAAGAAGTGAGAAGTAAGATTTTATGGACAAAAATTGAAAAAATTCCAGATTTTTTTTCAATTTTTTGTTGACATTTTAAAAAAAGCATTTGTAGTCGGGTACTCCATGCAGAAATAATGTTATAACTTTTAAACTAAACGCCTTATCGCAATGAAACAAAAGTTTCTGATGATCACTAATAACAAGTAATGCTCATAAAATGAAAAAACGCTGAAAAATTAATAGGTACCATAGATTTATAAATTAATGTTTTTTGCAATAAATCAATCATATTTTACGTATTTTTGTTAAAAAATTATAGGATAATGGGGGCAAATATATAGAAATTTTATAATAATTGTATAAAATTACGGTAAATAATAATGTTTTTCTGCAAAAATCATTTGAATTAATAACTTACAAATCTGTGGTATTTATTTTTTCGCATTTTTTCATTTTATGAGCATGGCCTGTTATTAAAAAATAAAAAAGAATAAAATAAAATATAAATTTATTTTCTCCACAATACAACAACTTATTCTAATTATAATCTAGGTGTACAATTATATTGGAATCGTGCTATAATGTGAGAGACTGGTGCCTGATGTAGGTTCATATCATGATCCTGTGTTACAGGTCACCAGGGCCCCACTAGCCGGGAGTGTCTGCACAGAGCATTTAATAAAAGCACAAGATGGTTATAAAAAAACTAATCTTAACTTAAAATAAAACGGTACTGCAGGACCTAAGACGTGTAATTTGTGTTGAGTGTGATGAGTGAGTGTTTTTTCGTGGGTGTAGTGAATGTATAGGTATGAGGAATGTGGGAAGTGCATGTAAGAGAAGTTGTTGTTGAATGTTGAGTGTGTGTGTGAATTTGTAGATAAGCAAAATATCTGAGGGTTAAAATTTTAGAATCATAATTTGCATAGCAAGTCAACCAAAAATAATAAAATAATTGGGGGGAGATAGGACTGAAAGAAGTGGGCAAAGAATAGCAGGTGTTATAACGAGGGGCTTAGAAGTTTTTCAGTCTGTTGGTAATCTAGCGATTTAAGATGTTGTCAAATGGATTTTTTACAATTGGTTTTGAGGAGAGGGTAAATATTTAACAAGGCATTGTATCTTTTGTAAAGGTAGTCGCCCAGAAAACAGTAGAAATTGTGAGCATGAGCTGTACGAAAAAGCTGAGTGTGACATATACTTTCTCTTCTTCGTCTATCTTCCGCCACTTCCGGTACATAGGCTAACTGCGTGTGTTTTTTGAGGATGGTTTGCAGTATGAAACTCTGACGCACTGTAAGGACATCCCAACGTTTGTAGAGGTCAGATGAAGGGAAGCGATAAGGGAGACCTGCCCCAACCTTTACGACAATACGCTGGGCCCTTTCGACGGCTAGCAAGTGCGTTTTAGCCGCTCCTCCCCATGTGGTAATACAGTATTCTACAAGAGACTGGCACAATGCAAAGTAGACGGTTCGCATTACCTGGCGGTTTGTTATGGATTTAAGAGATTTAAAAATATAAATCAACTTGCGGAGTCTAGCTGCCAGCGCCTCCAAGTGTGGTTTAAAACTGAGTGTTTGATCCACTGTGACACCCAGGTATATTATTTAGTACCAGGTATCTTATTAGTAATCATCAGCAATTTTGTTTAATTGCGATACGGAATTTAGTTTTGGAGTAATAACACTATTTCTGCATAGAGTAACCCAACTACAAATGCTTTATTTTAGTCCTTTAAAAAAATTTAAAAAAATCTGGATTTTTTTTTTGATAATTTTTCCGTCTATAAAATTGACTATAATTTCCTATTTTTTAATATGTGCACTTTATGGAGACTATAAAGGCCTGTTCAGATCTGAGCGGTATTCGCTGCTGCTGTGGGTAGTGGTACATTTTGCCGTGGAACTTGATACTAAATACCTGAGCGAAACCCGCGCAGTATTGTACCGCTACCCACAGCGGCAGCGAATACCGCTCAGGTTTGAACAGGCCTTTACTGTAAATGCCCGAATCCAAAAACGACAGTCAAAGTTAAGCAAACCTCAAATGTTTACCTGTCCCTTTCATATTTCACAGCCTTCATTTGAATGGTGCTCAACTTTGCTTGTCGTTTCTGGATTTGGACGTTAGTACTGCTAAACTTCGCAGTTTGTTTGTAGCTTAGATTAATCAAAATGGATGATAGGTGACTCGGGTGACTTTAGCGTGTGGACCGCTTAATTCAGGCCCCTGTGCCTAATTTCACTCGTCGCAATATACGATTGATAGGACTTGACTCTGACGCACGCCTGTCTAGCTTACGCTATGGTCCATAAATAAGAAAATGTATTAAAGTCTCTAAAGTACTATGGTCCCCCGTTTTTAGTTGTCAATTAATAAGGACTATTTGATTTAATCTAAAGTTTGTAAGATTTTTCTTAGTCAGATCTTATGAAACAATGATAGACAGTAAATAGTCATTCATAAATTTAACTTTTTTGTAAAACAAAAGTGTGTTCCCGATGGCGGATATCCGGATATATACTCGTATGTAATATATGATTATGTATCCGAAGCATGGTTTTTAGTTCTAAATTAATTTTCTCCGCTCCCCTTACCAATCATAAACAGTATTATGAAATAAGCATTTTTTTCTATCACTTGTATTGTTATCGTTCAAACTATTTGTGTATTTGGGGCTACCTATCTGCAGTCAAGGGTCACTGAGCGATAAGTGGCGGCAAATTATAAGTACAAGAGCATTATTAATATTAGTTAAATCATCATTTTTTAACATACAGTGTAACCTTTGAATTAATTTTCTATTATTGAAGAAAATAATAAATACGAGTATTGTAAAACTAAATAATATCTCACTTCTGACTTAATAGTATAAATGCGAAAGTTTGTGAGTATGTATTTAAGTGCGTCTGTTGGTTACTATTTCACTCATAAACTACTGAACGGATTTAGATGAAACTTTACAGTAATACAGCTTATACAAGTACGTCAGAATAACATATAGGCTACAATTGATAAAGATTTTGTGTAATTAGGCCATAATATGGAACGATGAAGTTTAAGCGGGCGATGCTGCGGGCGGAAAGCTAGTATTTCTATACTCGTAAACATGGATTTTAATTATTATAATGATTCTTAGTGATTATTAAGATTCCTGATGAAATAAAATATCGAGGACATCTGTCCCCATATTAAGCAGAGCCTGATAAACTGGATTTTTCAGAATTCTATAGTCACATCTAGACTTGTGAGCTATGGGACCACCTGGTAAGTATACCGATAGATAGAAACTAAAAAAAAATGATATTGGCCTAGGTCTTTGAGTACTCAGGGAACACACACAAAAAAACCGACGAATTGAGAAATTACTAATTTTTAAAGTCGGTTAGTTAACAAATACAAATAAAAAATAAATATCTGGTACAAATTACACCTGATAATGTAACCTCAATCCAAGCAGAACTTGTACTATGGGCGTCAGAGGCTAATAAAAATACTTACATATTTCCAAATACATACTTAAATAGATAACAACACCCAGACACACATCAAATACAAAAGTTTTTCACATGAATGTTTGTCATGGGTAAGGATCGAACCCACGACCTCCGGTGCTGAAGGCAGGATCGCTGCCATTGCAACAACAGGCCAGTCAAAAAAAAAAGTTCTTCCTGGATCGAAGCCACGACCACTATCGCTATAGGTAGAACAACTTCCATTGCTCTAAAAAGGCCGATCAATTTCAAAATAAAGTATCAAGAGGGTTGAGCGCGCTACACAATAAGTAGTAACTGCGTGTCGAGTCAGCCTATCATCGAACCATTCAGTAGTTAGATAATAACAAACAGAGACAGTGCAGTGTGAACAATTTAACAGTATTAGGTAATTAAGTGTAACGTGTACCTATTTATTGCATTTAATCGACTGATATAGGTATTGTTAATCTACTAAGTACATGAAAGTTTCACTCGTGAGTTCTATGTTTCCGCGAGAAGGCTACGCTGGGAAGATTAAGGCAGAGATCTATACTAGAGTGCTTAGCTAAATTACTCGTAAGACTTATCTTTGACGTTGAAAAGCTGTGCCGTGCCTATCTATCTATATCAGATACTTCCTACGATATTGCTTGATTTTTGTTTCAGTTGAAAATCAAATTTGCATTTTCGTTTGTAATAATTATATCGGTTATCTATTGAAACGCATAACGTTTTTTGCCATAAACTAACAATGCATACCTACTGTTAATGACCATAATAGTCATTTGCCATATTAGCCTTTATAGCTTAACTTCACAACGCATAACATCAAATGTCTGAAATTTGTAAAGCATAATCATAGAAAGGCATAACTTCGATAAGCATAAGGCATTCTTTTTATTTGACATAATATTCGAAAAGCATACATGAAATATGCATACCTGACTCAAAAAATCCCTTAACTCTTAAGGAATAACACCTATTTACCATAATATGCAAGCAATGCGGGCAAGCAAACATGCGTGCATGCACGCATAATACTAAATAGCGAGTTTTCCGGCGCTTTGCCGGCCGCTGTCGCATAAAATTATGCGATTCAAGTTCAACTGTTTTAAGGTATGCTTATTAAAATTATGACAAACAATAATATGGATTTTGACAATCATGGTTTTCATGATTTTGCTTTTTAAAAAAATTACGTTTATATGTTTATGCGTAGTGAAAAATTTGCTAAAATATATTAAGCTTATTGATTTGTATGCCAAATGATGTAGGAATGTCAATTGAAAATATGGCAATAAACTTTATGCGTTTCAAAGTGTCACCAATTATAACACACCCATTAAGTAAGATTATAATGTCTGTGCTTAGCTAAGTAACGACTATAGATCTCGGCCTTAGTTTTGACTAGCCGATGTATAACATAATGTATCAAACAAGAGATCATGAAGTTTATTTTAAAATTTGTCAAGGGTGCAATCAGATGTGTTGAGGGGGGTTAAGCCCCTTAGTCACTGCAAGAGATGTTTTGTTAACTGCGTCTCGTAGTGAACGAAATTACATACTGGTAATTATTAGCACTAAATGAAAAGCAACAGGAAGTTTAGAGCCCTAAACCCTTTATTGAAAGGACCTATTTAATGTATCGTAAGAACCTTAGTTCTTAAATATTTTCAATTCGCTTGCTATGTGATACAATAGCCAAATTTGTTTACATTTTTTTTTGTTTTTTCCCAGTATTACATTGCACAGACAGAAATTTAGTTGAAGTATGTGGGTCAAAGGCAAATCAATACACCTCAATCAAAGAGAGAAATTTTATCAAGGACACGCCATCGTGATGGCACAATAAACTTTCATAAAGTTGCATAGTTGGTAGAATAGAATAAATAGGTACGAAGGGACTCGTGTTTCTTATTTCCATTTATGTCTATGTTTCCATTGCTTAGCCTCCACGAATCTTAATATAAAATCATATTTCCATCCCTCGTCAGCAAATCTAAGATAACAATAACTTAACATTGTCTGCTAAAAGGTTTCTTGCTGAAAATTTAATGGACTTTTAAACTCCTTTCATGTAAGGCAATTTGCGACTTATTAACAGGGTTTGTTCGTATAATTTGAGATCAGTGGGTGAAAGGTGTTTGAATAGCCGTATCTGATAAATATTTCATTGATATTGAATAGGCATTTTCTGGGTAAGCTTGTACAACCATCGGCCTCGTCATTGCTTACCACCAGGCAAGACAGGTCAAACGCAAACCCATTTAAAATTAAAATATATATATATACTAAAATATGATGAGAATTAAATATTAATTAAGTGGTATCCTCGTTTTGTCACTTTAGATAATTATAAGTACAGATTCGTTCACATCAACCTTAACATGAAACGTGGTCTCCGAATAAGGGGCTCATAAAAAAGCTAAAAGTCGCTTAGCGAGCTATGGGTATGCTCGGTGTTTCTCTACGTGATCGAATCAGAAATGAGGAAATCCGTAGAAGAACGAAATTGACCGACGTAGCCTAGCGGGTAAGTAAGCTGAAGTGGCAGTGGGCAGGGCACATAGTGCACAGAACTTGGGGCAAGAAAGTTATAGAATGGAGACCGGTTCAGGGCAGGCGCAGAGTGGGACGCCCACCTGCAAGGTGAACGGACGACCTGATAAAAGTAGCGGGATTCCGGCGGATGCAGACCGCCTGCATTCGGTCGCTTTCGAAATCGGTGGGCGAGGCCTTTGTCCAGCAGTGGACGTCTTGTGGCTGCGAATGATGACGATGAACCTTAACATAGGGGCTCGTTATCCTGCTGACACCTTTACAAAACCATAGCAATATGGCTCTTATCCATATTGCTATGGTTTTGTAAAGGTTGATGTGAGCGCGTCTGCATATCCCCTGCAGAGTAGTCTGAGGCGATCGACTGATGCCGTTCTGGTGAACACTGGGATGTTAGATAGGACCACCGAATATAGAAGGAATACACAATATAGGGAGGAGTACAGAATATAGGGTGTCTTCCCCCGTCATCCGGGTTACTTTAGATGTTTATCGAGGTTTTCAATCACCGGAGAGTTAGCCGAAAATTCCACAATACTCGTAGGTGCCAGACAACATCCCACTTGCCATGGTCATGAAGTGGGAATAAATAAATACCCTTGTGATTGGAGGTAACAGACAAGGAATTGAGCCAACTAAGGGCGTCTTTCAGCACACCTAGACCCGTACCAATTCGATTTCCATAGTGTCCCGGGTTCGATTCCCGATCAGGTTCAGTGTCTCAGGTCTGGATGTGCTGGGAGACGCCCCTGGCTTATTACCTTATGTGGTACTTCGTAACACAGGGCTAATAATCCCTACTTCGAGACCATTACATGAGGTGTGTTGTCAAGCGCATATTTATTTGTTTTAATTTTTAAGATCTGCTTGAATCTGTTGGAAAATAAGTTAAAGGTTTTCATAATTTTATGTTAATCTCAAGTCAAGAACAACTTTGTTCTAAGTTTCTAACTTAAATGTATGATATAACACTAACTAAAATCACTTCCTTATTTTTTGGAAAAATCGATTGCGAATTAAAAACTTCAGCGTACTGTTGCGAGTACTGTGCGTGGAGCGCTTTGTCTTGCAGTGTAGAACTTCCTTGTTAGCGTAATGGTAGCAAGCCTTTTTTTTTTTTTGCGTCAGGAAATGCATTTAGGCATTCCCAAGGCCCTGGGTTCGGGACACCTGGGATATGTGGGACTCGGAACTCCTGGGAAAACAGAGACCCCTACCCACTAAAACCTGACGGTGGTCATCTTCGGCGCAGAATGGAAGGGACCCGAGATCCCCAACGAGGGAGAGACTCCTCGCAGGACCCTTCGGCGCGCAAGGCCGCCTGGCAGCCAGCCTCGGGAGGAGCAAGCTCAACTCCAGTGCACGATAACACAGACCACTGTGTCCGAAGACACGCGTTACCGTCTTCCTCGGGATCGCAAACCGAAACACACGCAGGCCCCCCCGCGTGCGCTTCGCGACCCCAAGTAGCAAGCCTACTTTAAGCGTCTAAGCTCGTGAGTGCGATCCTCACCTAGTTTGAACATTCAAGTGATGAAACTTCGGGTTTGTTAAATTAAAATATAATACCTACTCTAACATGATAGTTCCCACGTACGTAAGTTTGAAATAATAAAAAATATGTGAAATTATTTTTTTTCTTTGCAGAGGAACCATGATTTCTGGCATCAGATTGATTTGTACGTTCGTAATGGTGCTATCCATGGTGTATAAATGTAAGTTTACTTTAAGTATTTATTCGATTTGACTTAAGTATCTACAAAAATATTTAACTAGATAGATATCTTTTAACTATCATCATACAGAATATTTTATTCTAAGTATTATGACCATTTTATTTTAGTTTATACTTACGTTATTTTAAAAGGTGACATTTTGCTATTTTGTATGTCAATATTTTCAAAACACATAATTTCCAACAACATCGCAATAGTTTTGTTTAATAGTTCTTAACTAACAGAACATGTCACATAAAAATTGCCACCATTTATTGAAAATCCTGCATTGTACCCAAATGAGCACAAAACCTGTTCCAGCGAGTAGCATTCAGTGCTACTATTGCAACAGCGCAAACAACAGCGCATGCCTCGACGTGAACATTTACGAGGACGAGGACCGCGCGCGCATCATTCCCGTGGTGACGTGCGAGACGGCCATACCCACGCCGATCGCTGTCGACTTCTTCTGCCGCAAGATCGTACAGACCAGTCAGTATCAGTATATTACAACGTTAAACTTAGTTATATCGTTACTTTAACCAATAGCTCATTTCTGGAAGTAAAGATAGATCGTGTTTTTCATACAAGAGTGCGTCTCAGGAAGAGAATGATCATGCAGGGCAGTTAGTACGAGTATCTTAGTGATCTATGTGCGTTATTATAACGCGAACACCAGGCCGCGCTTGGACGTGTTACTAAACGAGGACACTGGGTCGTACGGACCAGTCAGTTACACACCTTACTCACTTTTGTTCTCGATAGTTAGTCGTTTTTGACTTTTCTCCCCCAAGTGCAGACCAGCCGGTCCCAGTGAGATTTAAATAGAAAGTGCACTTCAGTAAAATCAGAAAGAATAGCGCGTAGCTGGATATGACACGAGGACGTACCCATCATTAGTAATGAGTACCCATGTTTCTAACACTATTAACAGAGGGAACATTTACAGAAAGATTATACCCAAGTTTTCAAAAATCAATGTTATCTGCTTCTTATAACATTCGTTATCTTAAATCATACTATTGAAACATCCTGATGACGCTCCTAATATTAACCTAAATAATATAATAGTTGAAGCCAAAACGACTTGGGATAATTAAATGTAAAAAGAAAAGCTTTGGCCGAAGCATGTCATGTTGACATGAACCAGCCGCCGGAAACTGACTCCATCCCCTCAATTGCCTCTGGGATGTTTAACATCCCGTTTGGGGAAATTAAGTATACATTATAATTAATCAGTAACTGTTGTACAACTCCACATTGTATAACTGTGTTATATTAACGATACTGAATACGAATACAAAAATTTTTGTTTGTTCCAGAGCACGTGAAAAATATTAGACGGATTTTCATGAAAAGTTGTACACTTATGATCTAAAAGCTGGGTTTTAATAATATGATATTTAAAGAAATATACGGGCGGATAAGTTTACAAGCTAACCCAAGCAAAGTTACAGACAACTATTAAGTACAAATGTGATATATATATTTGATCTCACCAATGACATTTGAATGACAAACACTACGCATCAGCACTCAGTCAAAGTAACAGAAAACATAACATGACATACCATCACAACTTTATCCCAAACGGGGGATCCCCGTCATGGTGAACGGAGCTCTCAGAAGCCCACTTTTCACCAGAGGTTTTAGAGCCCAACGTGGTAGGTGGTGAGCCTTCCGCCGTTATCCGGGTTGATTTGGTTTTTATCGATGTTCTCCATCACCGGAGAGTTAGTCGGAAATTAAACAATGAACACAAAGATTTTGGTTCTGGCCAGATATGAACTCTGGACCACACGATCCGCGATCCGAGTTGGAGTGCTTAACCACTAGGCCACGACGAAACAGAAAAAAGTGTGCTTAACATCATTATATTCAATGCACAGTTTTTTTTTTATTTCTCCTTTTTTAGGCTATCAGGAAGAGACAGAAAGCAGGATGTCACTGTGAGTCGTTATTGCCAATGTTGAGCTGAGCTTATCAGAATTGCATGACGTCACGTGCATTATTCATATCCATTATCATTGGATCCTACAGACAAACTGGATAACAGGATTGATTTGATCATCTCGTCTTATACGAATATTAGTAAATTTTAAACTTAAAAAAGAAAATCGGTTCAAACTTTGGAACCATCTGGAATATGACACGAACTAAAATTTACCAAACTAGCATCGATTGGTTCATTACCAGAAAAAAATATTCTGTTAGGAAATGAGAGCGTCGTGGCCTAGTAGTTAAGCACCCGAACTCAGATCGTGGATCGTGTGGTCCCGAGTTTAAATCTGGCCAGAACCAAAACCTCTGTGTTCTTTTTTAAATATCCGACTTACTCTCCGGTGATGGAAAACATCGATAAAACACCAAATTAACCCGGATAACGGCGGAAGTGTCACCACCTACCACGTTGGGTTCTAATACCATTGGTGAAAAGTGGGCTTCTGAGTGTTTCGTTCACCAAGACGACACAGTCACTTGCCTCTGACTACCCCGTTTGGGATAAAGCCGTGATTATATGTTAGAAGTGAAATATTCGCAATAATGTTAAAACATTTTCTCCCTCCCCAGTATTCCACTCGCACCGCGACAGCGAGCTGCGCGTGACTCGCGGTTGCGGCTGGGTGCGCCACCACAAGGAGTGCTACAACGCCAACAACCAGGACCACCTGGAGACGGTGTGCCAGTGCAGCCACGACTACTGCAACGCCGCCGACGCAGCAGACCCCGCGCAGGCGGCAGTGTTGTTCCTCGCACTGGCAACGTGCTTGTATTTCTACCGTTAAGACTAATTATGTATAATATACTTTAATACTTTTATTTTTGAGTTATTAAACGTCGTCAAACTCATTGCACTCTGCCTGATTAGTACCACAGAGGAAGGAAATTCCTACCACTGCTCGCCCTGTCAGTCAGATTTACTCAACGTAGCAAAAAATCGCTGTCGACAACTATGGAGCGAATATTCAGATGAGAGATCACTTAACAAGGGTATTTGGTACAGAACTATTCAACCGACTTTGTGCATACACTTGGTTTGATGGTATCGGCAGGAATAAAATAACTACAGCTCTCAGACTTCGTGCCGGACACATCCCTCTCAACAAGTTTGGTTTTTTAATGAAAAAAGTAGA
This sequence comes from Udea olivalis, assembly GCA_947369235.1. Lineage (NCBI taxonomy): Eukaryota > Metazoa > Arthropoda > Insecta > Lepidoptera > Crambidae > Udea > Udea olivalis. The sequence continues at coordinate 10,809,368 of OX376355.1, forward strand.
ATCTCCTAAATGCAGCGAGTGTGACGTCTTTGAAGATGTGTACCACATATTGATGGAATGTGTGCGGAACGAGGCTGAGAGAATAGATTTCTTACAGATTATCAATTTTAAGGGTTAAATCGGCATTGCTAACAGCATACTGTTAACAGCATAAGAAAACCTCGCTCAAAAAACGCTAGAAAACTTCATGTTATTATAGAAACAGGCTCTCAGCGTAGGTCACTGTCAAAGTAATTTGCAACGAAACAAAACTACGGTAAATTGTGTGGTCACGAGCGGACTGTGACATGCAATTGTCGCCGAAACGTCGAGAAAATAGGTAAAACAATTTACCGTAGTTTTGTTTCGTTGCAAAAACCCGTTTTTATTAGAATTATGTTTAATATACTTTTACATCTTTTGGTCGAATTATTTATCATCGATATATTCACTGCCCTCTGCCATTTAGTTCTAAAAGTGCCTGGACGTTGAAGTAGCTATCGTTACTTTAGTACCTATGTGTGACAAATGTGGGTTCATCACAAACAAACAAATATTTTATAAATACATTAAACATTTGTCGTTGCTATAACAGCAGGTGTTGAAACTTATATTTAATAAATAAATAAATAATAAATAAATAAATATCCCTGAACATTATTCCACACAGCGCCATCTAGCCCCAAAGTAAGCTAATTAAAGCTTGTGTTATGGGATACTAGACAACGGATAAACATACTTAAATACATTTTCTTTTGTAAATACATACTTATTATACATAGGAGCCACCCAGACCAGTACAAACAGACATGTTCATGCACACAAAATGTTTGTACTGTGCGGGGATCGAACCCGCGACCTCTGGTGTAGTAGCCAACTTCTTAACCATTACACCAAGTCGGTCGTCAAATCTCGTCGTATTTATTTTAATGAGTTTATTTATTAGTTATGTTGTGTTGTGTTTAGTTTAGTTTATTTATTTTCATAGTGTACTGATTGCAAAAACAACACACGCTCTCATACTCTCGTGCCGCCTAAGCTCTACGTAGTTCAATCCACATTCCCTCAGTTAACAATAATACTCGAGGGCATTTAACTACATTTTCCTGGTGGATTAAGCTAACACGCGTAACAGGCCAACACAGGTAATCCCCGTTCAAAATAGGGCATGCTCTGCACAAAAACCAGAGACAACAGGTCCGTCAAAAGCCCTGGCGGGGAGCCGAGCACACGACTCGCTGTTTGCTTATTACTTATTTAGTTAGGGATTTGAGTGGTGCCTTTACCAGCGGGTTATTAGGGCTAGCAAAAACTACGAGAGAGCCGTAAACGTCACGAACGTCTCGTGCGTTTATAATTTATTTTGGACATGCTATAAATGTGAACGTCTCGGAATTGGATTAACGTAAGGTTACGATTACGTACTCACAAATTAACTCTTACTGCAAAACGTAGTGAGTTGGCCGTTATACAAAATGGTTGATCTAGTTATCTATTTTTACTGAATAAGAATTAGCAAACGCCATTTATTCAGATTTTTGTTATAATAACTAAAAACTTGCGTAATATAAGGGCTTGCGGGGTTCATGTTCTCGTGACTCCCATGAAATTAGTCTGTAAGTTGCAATGTGCCTAGATTGTTAGTCTCTTTTTTTTGCACAATGATAATTAAGTATTTGATGTCAGACATAGCATTGTTAAAATAGGTAAGATATAATGAATAGTAGAACTACTTAACTACTTCATAGAAGTACCAAAGCGCTCACAGTAAAGACTACTTAGTACGGCTATACGAATACGCTCGCAGTGAAGACCTAAACCGCAGTGTGCTGTAAAAATCTCACAGATATAAGAGTTTATGCAGATTCACTGCAAGTACAAATCCACGTGTTCTGAAATGCACCATAAGTAAGGATTAAGGGGAGGTGGTTAGCATAACACGTTTTAAGAATTTATTTTTAAAGTAGTAAACAGTGAAATTAAAATCTAATCAAATTTACTGATAATGTTTAAGGAATGATACAGGGAATTCATCCGGTGGAAACATGATTTGATAAAGTTGGCTCGATAGAATAAATTCACAAAGATACCTCTATTCGTGACATTTTGTCTGAAATTTTGTTTTTTTTTATTACATCTATTAATTTTTCAATCGATTATTTTAGTGATTTTCGGACCGCGTAGCGCTCACCAGTTTTCTTCGGAAAATGTTGTGCAGGACCACCTGGCCATAATTATTTAATACTTTCTGGTTTTAAACGTAAAAATGAAGATAAACTACTTATAACCTGGCCTGGGTGATCGTTTTATTTCGTTTGGTTAGTCGCCTACACGGAAAAAAAATCCGAGAAGAACCGATAGTACCTAACTATATATATATATAGATAGTATAGTAGATGTGTTTCACGTGGCATTGGACTTATTGGTTGCCGAAGTCTGCCTGCCGTACCGGATGCCAAACTCCTATGCAAAGTTGTGTATTTTACAAAAAATATTTCGGAAAAAGAGAGTAAACTGTTTGATTGAATAGTATCGAGGCACTAGACTTAAATTGAATTTTACGCTTTTTTCCAGCCATCAGTAAAGGTTCATGTTCATTTATATACGAGTCTCAGTCACAAATATGATTAACAAGCCTAGCTGTCCGTCACCGTAGAGCCTATGTCACTCGCTGATAAATGATATTTTCGCACTATATCAGTTAAAGATTTTTAAAATCGGTCCATGACTTTCAAAGCCAATATTTAATGCAAACGAACACAATATATAAGATAGGAAGGGATCCTAAATCCTTAGATAGCCTGAAGACGCTGGAGCCGAACTAAACCTGACTCCCAGGGAAGAGTGTTGAAACCACTGCCATCATAGCGATGGCACAGCATGGCAAAATGAGAAGTCCTGTCGTAACGTTTGTAGTTATGTAACTACGAGTTAATGCATATAATTAGTCATTGCACAAAGCGCTGCCTCCATCGTGTCCATGAGGGTCCCGTTGATGGTTCACATGTAGACTATAGCTGACGCCTGCTTCGTGTGTGATTTAGCTCGTAGTAGCTAGCGACACGACACGATTGGCGTAGTGCGCTGTAGCACGGTTTCTCGCCTCGAATTCCGTAGTGTCGCGGGTTCGATTCCCGGTCGGGTCAATTCAGGAAACGATCTTTTCTGAATTGACTTGGGTCTGGGTGTGTTGGGAGACGCCTCTGGCTTATTTCCTTGTGTGGTACCGCGTAACACAGGGATTTTAATCCCTACTTCGAGACCATTTCAAGAGGTGTGTCGTCAGGCATATTTATTCTATTATTTATTTATTTTATAGGCAGTCGCAATTATGATGACTTTAAGAGGTATATTCGTCAGAGAGTATACTATGTGCACAGCTGAAAATTACCTCTCCCACTGATTTTTCTCAGTGGCAGCACTGAATTCAGATTCTATTATTAAAATCCCAATGGTACCGCACTTCTCTGAATATTGGTCCTTGCTCAAACTGACAAAATGACGTCATTTAATCACAATCCAAGTGGGACAAAAATAGTACTGCCCAATGTTGCCACTAATCTGGACCCTGGTCAAATTTTAAAAAGATAGGCCTATCATATATTTCTGCTTGTCTTCTGGGTTTCTCATTCCACTACGTTTATGTTTTACCTTATTATGATGTAATATCAACGTGGTTTAAACTGTAACCAAAACAATAAATCAGTCTAAGATGAAATTTCGTTGTAATATGAGCCTGAGAAACTACATTCTCAGAAAAGGTCCTACCTTCCCATTTTCGCTGGTTAGTTACATACTCGCTTCGATTTAAAAGCATCTGTGACAATATCTGTTTTTCATGCTTTATTGAGTAACTTTGTATTCCGTGGCGTCATTTTTTTTATTAGCGGCCAGCAATAATTTTATTACTGTTTTATAGCGCCGTAATAAAGTAACATATCTGAGTGGTCAGAATTAATCTAAGTGAAATCGAAACCAAGATATTTTTTGCCTTAGTTTCACTAAAATATTAGTTCTGAAATGTTACTTTATGGAGCTAATCTCATCTAACAGCTGTTAAAAAGGATGCAGAAATAGGAAGAGAAAGGTTTCCTTGTTAAGATGTAGGTAAGTACCTGTTGGGTTTATTTTCTGATAAAAGTACATCCAGCAATACATCAAGTTAGATATCCATAATTGTAATGGTGTCTATAAAGCAGTAGATGTTTAGTATTTGGCATTAGTAAGTGGAACTTTTTTTTTTTAATATTTCACAAAACATTTATTAATGTTAATTAATTAATTAATTAATAATTAATTAATCTTAACCTAAAATTAATCTAACTAAAAAACAAAATATATATCTATTTATATAAATAAAAGAAATTAAAAATACCGTCAATCGTTGAACAAAGTATATATATATATATATATATAGTGGAACTCAGTCAATGACATCAAAAAGACATTTTATAATAGTCAAAATGTAAGTAAAGCAAAGTAATTAGCCTATATACTGTCCCACTGCTGGGCAAAGGCTTCCATCATTGAAATCAAGTCATCGCTACAATGGATGGTTATTAGCTTAATCACCACGCTTGCCAAATGCGGGTTGGTGATCACAAACCCGGGCTATGTTTCAAAAAATCCGAAAACACACTTTCCCCGACCTGGGAATTGACCCGGGACCTCCGGGATTCAGGCCGAGCTCTGAAACCACTCGGCCACGGAGGCGCAGTCAAAATGTAACAAAAAGCAAATTCAAAAATGCTTTATTCAAGTAGACCATGGATTTACAGTTCTTTTGAATCGTCTTAATAATATAACATTGGAAAAATTTAGCTATGGTATATTGGCAGGCCTCTGACACTCCATGAACTGCGCGCTTTAATCACCTGACAACCGCCTAGTATTCCATGACTTAAGGCCTGTATTCACTTTGCTTAGTAGTTAGTGCAGGTGATTAGGTCAGTGCTTAGTGTCAGGAGAAAACACGTGTGGACAACGATGGATTATTGCGAGTGATTTGTAACCTGAGTGATTAGAAGCGTGTTTTATTCAATTTCACCCATCAATCGCTTCCACACGTGTTTTCTCCTAATCACTAAGCACCTGCACTAATCACCTGCACCATCTACTAATCAAAGTGAGTACGGGCCTTTATTTGGCAGATGGTTGTCAACAGCCGCGTAGAGCATTTGTACGCGAATTTTGCGGTTGAACTGACGCGATGACGTACTGTAAGTACCGACTACTGACATCGATGTCGAATGAGATGGCCCTGGCAATATGTCACATAACAGCACGCATATAGGATTAAGAATATTGAATTTTTTCTATGGATGAAATTTATCTGTAGTAACTATTAAGTAATCTGTGGTTTTGGTTCCTAACCGTCGTAATTTGAGACATTACATGGGAAAAACACCTGAAAGTCTTTTTGCCCACAATACAATAACAACCATGGCGTAATATTGCACCTGGCCATTGAAAACTAGCCTTTTTAAATCCTAATTGCGTCGCATGTTTGTAACCAGTATTAATAAGGATTATAAATAATGCCGTTTTTTTACGTTTTCCTTGGAATGGATTAAGTTCAATTAAGTAGTTAGCTTAAAATAAAATACCTAATATCCCAGATCCGATATACTTTAGCTAAATGTGCTCCATTATAAAGTTAATGCTTGTTCCCCTTCATATGTTCTGTCATAATAATAAGGTTTGGTGAGTGACTGAAAAATTAAAAAAAGTATCAGTAGGCCGGGCAACGGCGCCAACGGCCGGGTGCGGTAGTTCACTAATTTATTTTGTCGTTAGGTTGAGGAAAAAAAGACAAGATTATAATCTTAAGTTCGTCGCTTTACGTACGTATGTTAGTTCTGGAACAGAGAACATTTCATCGAAACGCAACGTACTTAGCGGCTCGCGTGCACCTACCTCCCGATTCAGAACAAAGTTATCGACCGATTCGGTTATTTCCTTTTATTTTTTAATCATTTTTGTTTTTTCATTGTACACAAACTAAAGGCCTTTGGCTTGTACATAAAAATTTTAAATGCTACCGTTTAGCGGGTAATTTACCACAATGAAAACAAATTTACCGAATCGGTCGATAACTTCTGAATCGGGGGGCTAATCCGTTATCATACGATCAAATGTCAAACGTATGAAAATGAACGGTACACGTACACCAAAACCAATTTTGTCGGTCGATAGCGGACGGAACTACCAATAGTGGTTTTATTTGCTTTTTGGTAACTACTACAGACTTTTGATCAACTGAGTTCGGCCGATGACGGCCGCGCATAGTTCGGCCATTAACGGATAAGTGTACGCGAGCACCAAAACTTGCATTAGTTTCGTTAAAGTTGATGTTGATGCGTCTGTCACGATCGATCTGATAAGTTACAATACTTTCGCCGTGATATGCCTGACAGTTCATAATTTACTTAATAAGTTTTGAATTACTTATTACTTGATAAGTTTCGAAAGGACAATTGTTTTTTAATAGTTTATTACATTTTCTTTCGCCTATTTCTTTTTATTTAGTTTGAAATATAATGCGTGACACGAAAAAATGTGAACTGTCAGGCATATCATCATAAAGTAAAAATAGTATATTTAGTATATTTGGCAAAATTCATAAGAACTTAGGCCCGTGTTCTGAAACAAAATCCGAACTCGAGTATAGATCTGAGTGACGTTTTTGTATAAACTGACGTTTGCAAATCTCTACTCAAGTACAGATCAGTGCTTGAGTACTATTTTAGAATACGTGCCTCGATGTGTCTCATTAACTGTTTATCGAATAAAAATACGAATTTACCTAACTACGAGTACGTGTGATCTTGTCTGTCTCGTCTGTCTGAAAACTGCCAGCATAAGTCGAGCTATCATTGCTAAAATTAGCTCGAATACTACACGTAGGCGTCTAAAGTCTACAATGTTACGTAGCAGACCAACTCCAAGTTACAATTGTAAAACCCCACTTAGTTTGCATACTTATTTGCGATGCGTAGGCCAGTTTTTTAATTAATTGGCCTCCAAGCCCGCGGCGGGATGATCCTCAGTGATCTCGACCACGTTTGATTATACAATGTTTTATTACGCTTTAAAAGAACAAGTATTTTTACTCATTGAGGTAAGTGTTCTTGGGAAATATATTTATTTTTATATGAAGCCACCAATGGCTAATTATGCTAGTTGAATCTACCTTAAAGCAATAGTGTTAAAGGACTATTCACGTCGTAGTAGAAGGAGGTATAGTTTGTGTCATATCAAAAATAATGATGAGCAGGGACTTGTACAGTAAGCTAGTTACAAGCCAAAATAATGATACGATAAGCTGACCCACGCGTTCATTTTGAACCATCCCGTAGATTCGCTTATAATTTTTTTAGGTGACAGGAACTGTGATCGTAGTGTCTATGGCTACGAGACTACTAGAGCTACAGAGCTATGACTACGATCGACAAAAGTATTTGTAGCATGTTCAATATTCGTGTATTTCGTTTTGCCGCATGAGCATGCTGGCACTGGCACTCAAAGTACTAGCAATAGCCCATGGTGGCACTTAAAGTATGAAAGGTCTCATTAGCTGCCACCCACGCCACTTTACCAACAGTCCCTCGACCAAGAAGAAGTTTCCATAGGTAATATCTAATTCCCTTTAAAGTTCAAGGTAACTAATACGTAATCAAATATTCCTTCTTGCGTAAACTAGACAACAGATTAACTTAAGGTAAGTACTTAAATCGCTTTTAGTGTTGAACGGGTAGCTTAAAACTGTGTTAAATTTATAACAAACGGTTTAATATTTGAATTACAAATTACACGTTCTACTGTATTTTGCGTACGTTCTTTAAATAGGGATTTATATACATTGAACCACTCATCAAACAAAGAAATCACAAAGAACAATGATTCAAGAATTTATTCATCTTGTTCTAGCTGAAATAAGTTAATCTTGTTTTACTTTACGAGACAATGAATTTAATTTGCGTAGGTAACTGTTTCTGGATTATTTCTTCTAAATATGTAACTAATCCTTCATTTGAGTAATAGAATAAAGATTCAAATTCTAGTTAATATTTTTATTTTAATGAACTGATACCTACTTAGATTACGAACTAAATATAATACATAGAAAATTAAGCTAGAACCATTTCGTGGATTTAACTAAGATTAATTAACAACAATAACTCTTACTTGGACTCAGAAACGGTTGAGTAAAAATGAAGTATAAAGTCAAATCCACCCAGCCTTCGAAATAGTTCTGGCTAATATTGTAGGTACTCTAGAGTGATTAACATTTTTAAAGATTTAATGTACAACTGGTAATAATTACAGTGCTTTTTGCTACAAAGTTACAAAGACCGAGATCCACCACAAAAAATTAAATTAGATGATAAAATTCTAAATTTACCGGATTTCCGGAATTGAAAAACGTTCACTGACGTTACTTAGGCAGGCATTTCTTGAGGGGGCTTTTTATTCTAACATTGTACTAAATACAATTTAAAATTTGTTTTCCTAGTGGGATTGAACCAATCAGCGTTCTGCAAAGCGTGTTTCGTTGTAAATATATCCTAAATTTTAATTATTAAATGTAATCGATTTTTCTTCTGACAGTACTAATCTTAAGTCATTTAATGTTTTAGAAGACTCAATTCCTCATTAGAATAGAAATTTCATTGTCTAGCTAGATAACAGTTTGTCTGTCGATGCGACAATATGCGGTAAATTGTATATGTTTGTGTATGTTAATTGTATAAATTAAAACAATTTTTATTTGTGAAATCTTCATAACATTTTGAGAAACGCTGACTAGAGTTGTGCCTTTGGTATCGGAGTATCCGCGGATATACGTCGTGGCTGTCGATGTATTAGTTCAGCTGAGTTTCTCGCTTTTCCATCTCTTCGTGCACAGCCTCCATTAGCTCCGGGTCGCTGCGGCCCGTGTTCTCGTTCACACTGATGTCTGTCAAAAAAATACAATATGTCAATAATATAATAAGGGTTAATCGGAATATATGCGCCCATTTGATTGTTTTTATTTCATTTTAGCATTTTCTTGTGAACCTTTTGTGAACCTACTAACAATATTTGTTGAGTGATCGACATATAAGGTCTGTCGGATTTTATCTGTCATCGTATGCCTCCTAGACAAAAAATCGAAAGCCTCTTTGTCAAGGGGATCGCCAGTTTACCATGATTAACTACCACTTACCCTTACCTTAGTTTTTGTGGGCTCTGCCTATCTGGCGGTGGGTGCTATAGCCCATCACAAACGTGCCGTCACTGTGACATAAAAGAGCATGCTCTCCGACACTCTTAAAGCTTAATGTAAAGTTTCGGGCCGAACCATCAGGCGAGTTAGCCAAGAAGAGCAGAAGTACCTTAGTACTTCAAGTAGTTTGTCGTAGTAGATCCCATTTTGTCTGTACCATCTGTCTCTTTCCTTGCAACTTCTATGACATATGAGACAAAGTTAATGTGACAAAGTACTAAAGTGTTCAGCTACTTCTGTTGCTCTGATGTTGATGTGGTGTGTGATGTTATAGTTTAATGTGAAGGAGACACCATCTTCTTCACTGTTGAAAGTCTGCAAAGACCAAGCCGAACCACAGTCGCTACACCTATGCTCAGTACTTAGCAAGCCTATACTAACTATCACTTAGTCATCAGAATAAATAAATCGGAACTGACACAAAAGCATCAACAACCGCGCGGTGAAAGGTGACACTAAAAACGTGAGCGCCTGAGCACTAGCGGCCTCGTCTGGTACGTAGAGAAACTGGTTTATACCGGCTTGACCGGTGGTCAAGCTCACGCATAGTCGCAACTCCCAAGTTCTCTCGTTGTTGAATCTTTTTCTCTGTTCTTATATACTAAAATGTGAGGAAAACACTCACCATCCTCTTCGCTCTTGAACGCTCTTCCAAGCCGGGGGCCGAACCACATCCCAGGGCTGTCAGTCCGCCTCATAGGCGCAGGTACATGGTCGAAGGGCTCCCGCAGAAGCGACAAGCCACTGCGGCCGACGCGGGGGAACGCGTACAACTGCCTCTTCTCTACGGGTTCGTAGTCTGTGAGAATATTAACCTCCTTATTCATGAAAATTTAAATGGTCACTCAACTGGCTTTAGGTGTTATCAACATTGGCATAGGAGTGAAAAAACACTGCATTTGCATAAAAAGGGCTGAAATATGAATCATGGTGGTTTTTAACGAAGAGCTTTACATTGATGCGCCGTTGACTCGAACTTTGGCAGTTTGGAAAGCCGTCAGAATTGGACGCGCGTTCCACGCGTGGATGATACAACAAAGAAAAGTCACCGAAGTTTTTGGTGCGTGCCGTAGTGGTGGCCGTGTGGATGACGCCGTAGTCCAGCAAGCGTGGTACGGGAGTGGAAGGGTAAAGATGGAATTAGCACATATACATTTACTGTCTCACTGCTGACAAAGGCCTATATCATTGAAATCAAGTCAGCTCTTCATTCAGCAATGGACCGAAACAAACTCGGATTAAACTCCGAAAATTACTATTGCACCAAATCCCATCCCACTTGGGATTTGAACCCAAAATTAATTACTTAACCGAGGAATAATAATTAATACTTAATAGTTACTTATTGAAGATCTTACCTAAGTACATGTCGTTGAGTGGTACTTGCCACGTGTGGCGCGAGGCTCGCCCGACGCGGGGGAAGGGATACAGGTTTAGTACGCCATCTCTTCGCAATTTAGCACTGCTGTCTGTGAACAAATAACAACAATGCAGGACGAAAATCTTGATGATAATAATACCTTTAAAACATAATAAACAATAAATATGCGCCAGACAACACACCGATATCCATGGTCTCGAAGCTTAGATCAATATCCTTGTGTTACGAGGTACCAGACAATTCAAAGCTAGGGGCGTCTGCCAGCACAACAGCAAACAATAGCAAGATATTTTAATTTTCGACTATTTGTGACAAGACAATTGATGTTCAAAAAGGCTTATCAATGCTGGTGACCAGCTGATTGCCACATTCTTTTTTAATTTGTCAGAGTAGTGCCTAAATATATTTGATAATATTTGCAACTGAACCTTAGTCTTCATTCAAAAAACAATCATCTTCATGATGTACCTATTTACCTGCCTCGAAATTCCCCTTTTGTTTACCGCTTCAATCGTAATTGAATAATCTTTTTAATCCATTATGAAGCCATTGCATTGTCATCTAATTGGTATGCCTACTTACAGTTTAATACAATGACTGAGTGAAAAAAGGGATTTGCTGGGCCAGTTACAACCAATGTAATTTCGTTTCTCCGCGTAAGTACACCACTATCGCTCAAAATTATATAAATATCTCAGATCACAGTTTAAACGTCAAAAGAGCGCCGTGGCCCAAGAGTTTAGAGCCGTCAAGTCCCGGATTCATATCTGCTCAGTAGTAACCATCTACGCTACGTAAACTACGGCAAGTAACTAGCAGGTTAATATAGCCTACAAATTGCTGCAGTTAATAACTAACTGAGTCCTATTTTTATTCACTAGAGGCTCTGTTACGTTATCCCGTACAAACACTTTAATTTAGATTCTAGCGACGATCGTCAAGGTAAACCAGTAAACTCATGGTTTTAGAGAACCTCTTGCACTAAACTAATTGTAAAATGTGTGGTTTATTCTGTAGTAATTGTGTTGCTTATGAGTATTCTGGTCACTAGGAGGACCGCAGTCAAATTGCCTCTGACTTGCTCATTTGTTATTTTGTCGAAGGCGCATGTTATGTTGCGTTAAAAACGGGAACAAGCGTAACACTGGCCGGTTATGCACTTGTCAAAATAACTTATTTGCTATGATAAGAACGAAACCAATTCAAATATTTTTTTAACACTTTTTCTTTTTACTACCTCTGGGGGGCTAGCCAAGAGCAACACGCTACGGCGATTTCTACAATAGAAATCGTTCAAATGTATGGAGATGACATAAGCGCCTGTGACAGTTTATGTCATCCCCATACATTTGAACGATTTCTATTGTAGAAATCATCGTGACGTGTTGCTCTTGGCTAGCCCCCCTGGTGTACTTTATCTTTGTCGACATTTGTTCGAACGTGAATGAATGTGTAGTTCAAAAGTACACATTTGAGTGTCATTTTCTCCAAGAGGATTCAAAATAGAAATGGCGAAAACCTAAGTACGCGCATATATTTGGCATTGGGCTTGTGTCTAAACCCATAAATAAGGGTTTAGACACATAATAATGGTTAGGTGTTATTATTATTTTTCAAACGTGTACAAAAACTGGTAAACTGATAAATAACTACGAGTGTTCCTTGTTCCCTAAACATAACACAATTGTAAACTTCCCACTATCGCTTCAGAGGGAACGACCGAACAAACTTTGATTGTAATGGATGGTTCGCTTTATTTATAGAGCGGCGTCTCTTAGACAATTTGTGGACTATTCGAGTGCCATTTTGTCAGATACAACGCATACTTTGGACGCAAAAAAAACTTTACACAAACCAGTGGTGTGAGCTGAAGAAAAACAATTTTGATCATGTTATTGTTTTTCTTTCATAAAAATTTGGGCACTGTTGGTCTTTTATAATAATTATTTATAAAATTAAATATTTGAATATACTTTTTATTAGTGCTTTATAATGCGTTCAGAAACCGTAGGAAATGATCAGCATTATTACAACCAATTATACTATGAGTACTTTCTTGTCTGTGGTAGTAGGTAAAATCTGTACTGTAATGTTATTACAGTTTACAGTATGAGTTTAAATTTGTAACAGCTGTCAAAATTCAAGTGGGTGAAAAATCGAGAGCCATATACAAGAAGGCGTACAAAGATTAGTATAATTGGTTGTAATAATGCTGGTCATTTCCCTACTGCTTCTGAACCCATCTTAGAGTACTTATGATATGTGTATTGATAAGGTAATGTATGCAACTGTATATTATTAGACCTTAAAACACTCGTGTGATCTTATTTTGAAACTCGCCGAGGCTCGTTTCAAAAAACCACACTCGTGTTTTAAGGTCCCTCATTATGTAACGGTAGCATAAACTACTATTGAAAACCGAAGTGCATAGATTATGGTAGATTACACCTCAAGCACAGTCTTTCCTTTCTCCCATATAATAGTAGAAACTACTAGAGTTGTACTTAGTGTCCCCCTGAGGGGAGGAAGACCGTTCACAAACACTAAAATAGAAAAACCAGTCTCATACCAAGATAAAGTTAATTAACTTTAAGGTGCTGATGGATCATCGAGCATTTGTCGTTTTTGAATAGAAAACTGATAATTTGCCTGTGATGTGCCTTTCGAAAAACGTTACATTACAATGAAATGCTCTAGCAAATGCTCTAGTCTATACACACCTTTACGCAAATATACATGACTGTTTGCTGCCAAATAAAATAAAAATAGCAATTAACGACCATTTGAGCTTTATGTTGCGAGTTATGTCTAACTTTGTTAACTAACTCGGCTATATAACAACAAAACGTTCTGTTATTAACGCTTCGGACTTTTGCTGGTGTCGGTGGTAAATAACATGAGGGACGCCTGACTTCGATCATAAATTCCCAAGACACTCCTTGAACGCCAAAAGTACATTATCACAGCGCGGCAACGGCGCCGCTCCAACCGGGCATGCATCGTCTCGTATTAAAGAACGGACGGCGCGCTGACCGACCTTTTTCAAATTGACATTATAAAATATACGGGGTTACATTTTGAACACCATACATAAGGCATCAATCGAAGACAGCTTTTTTTTAAAAAAGAGTAGGTGTTTCTAACTTTCCAATTACAATATTTTTTCGATCAGATTATTCGTGCAGCGTGATTACTTAGTCAAAATTAAATTTCAACTTCTGAATAAAGCGCGGGCGGGGAGTTGAGAGGCTGCGAGCCCACCGCCACTCACGTCTCGCAGTGTCAACGAAACTAGTGTTTTTTTTACCTTTTAGTATTTATAAATAATAACTTAAAATTTTAGTAGGTACTGACTGATGGATATCAAGCAGAAAAATACGTATTTTGCCATTTTCTCCATAGATCCTCGTATTTCAATTTAGATGGTGTTCATAAAGTAACCCTGTAAAATAGCACACACAATTTAATGCTCTAACTTGAATGGCAAGTTAATTGCCGGGTCGGAGTGGTGCTGGTGCGGTGCCGGGATAGTGTCCCATGACCAATGACCATTAAAGAACAAGAGTGCTAAAAATAAACTTAGCACTCAAACGATGATTAGATTCCGACAATTTCTTCTTCAGTCTAAGTTATCCTATAAGTTGCCGCTTTTTGTCTTTTTTTTATAAATACTCAGTGCAATTTTAACACGTTCAATGCCACACCACGCAAAGGTGTGTTTAAACAATCGATTTCCTATTATCTTTCTTATTCGGCAGTGAAAGGGTTAACAAGCATTCGCAAATATTGGACCGTGTTCTATTATAAAAATTGAATCATTCCTACTCGTGAGAATTGTACTACTTAACTAGTTCACGAGCAGACTTCAAAACAAAGATAGAGTTGATTATTTTAAATTAAGTCCCTACTGAAACTTTGCTAATAAAGGATCAACAGTAAACGCTGACTGTCAAAATTGTTTTGTACTGAAGTTAGAGTAATTTGTTTTTAAATTAAATCAGTAAAATCTTTCGTAGTTGTACTCGTAGTTTTATTTCTGCGAATGTGCCTTTAGATTTTTTTCAATAGATTAACAACTTACTTTTGTGAAAATCAGACTGAGACTGCTCAGATTCGAGCGAACATTTATGATGTTAATTGAATTAGCATTCTTAAAAGATAGAAAACCAGAAAAAAACGAATTTCGGTTTGAAGATTAGCGAAATCGAGCCCTGGGCAAGTGCCCAAATTGCCTTATGGGGAAGAGGGGTCTGACTGGGGCACTAGTCACGGCCACTGGACGCGGTGACCTGTGGTGATGGATGCGGTGACATTAAAATTAGTTAAGCTGTCAACAGCTGATCGTTTCGGCGTGGAAACAAACATACAGACTGTTACTTTCGTATTTGGAATGATATCTGTACGTCTACCACGAGTTGACACTTTAAATTTACATTATCGTTCGCGTAAAAAATGTATTTGGATAGCAACTCGTGGTAGACGTACCTACAGAGTCTGAACTAGATCACCTTTGGCGTTGTGGGTATATCCCTGTAGTATAAGTGGTAATAATAGTGCTGTGAATTTATTATACGAGTAACATAACGTCGTAAGTGATCATTTGCCCAACAATTGCTCTCTTTTGTAATCTCGAATGAGGGCCTTCCATTATGTAGCTTCTATTACTAAGGATAATATATATTTAAATGTTAAAATTATATAAAAACTCTAGGTAGGTACTATGTGTTGTTCGCTCAGTTCTAGTAAAGTTTTAACAAAAATACAACGTGTTAATGAAAAAGCGCAAAACCTGAAATTAGTTTGTTCAGAATTGAGAGTAGAATCGATTCCACTAATAAAAAAAAGGGTTAAAAATTTAACCAAAAAAATATTTTCATTACGCCCTGTTTAATCATTACTTAACTCTATTATTGCGGCGGCACGCGAAGCGGGAACGCACACTCGCTCGCGCGTTATTGCCATAGACTTTTTAATATTGCAACAAAGAAAAGAAACAAAAAAAAGCGAATATCTTCGTAAATAATACGCGAAAATTTAATTTAATAAATTACATTATTCTTTTATAATAAAAATAAGTTGGGGTGGCTGAGGTTTTGCGCTTTTTAATTAAAACGTTGTATATAGTCATATTTAGCCTAGAAGAGAGTGATAAATAAATCCATTATTTTTTAACTTAAGTTCTTTGAGCAGTATCGAGGGTGCTTATTAATGTTTAAAAAGGTCTGTTAAGAGCCCTTTATTAATTATTGACTTAACTCCAACTATTTCAGTGAACCAAGCTGCTGTCGTCTAATTGGCCACAAATAGTTCCCAATACCCACCTGTTCGGAAAGTTTAAACAGATACTTGTATTTGATAATTTATTGGAAGGTAGGTTTACTTGTTATTAAAAATACTTTACAAAACACAAAATATATATTGGGAACACTAATTGAAGGGTTGGCTTTAGTTATTTAATAAACCTACGATTTACAAAAGGGTTGAATGTCCGATTACCGCCTGATTTTTCGACCGAGTTGATTTTTTAGTATTTCGATCATTAGATAACAGAAATTATAGATAAGTGAAGGTAAAATTACTAAAATTTCCCATGAAATATGTTCATTAACAACCTTCACTTCACACAATAGGCACGTGTAGGTACCGTACCTATAGCTATTAACAGCACTAAAAAAATTCTTAATACATACTTAAATAGATCCGCACAACAAACACAAAATTATCGTTACTTGAATGTTTGGTTGGAATCGAACCCGCGACCTCTGGCGTTGAATGAACGATCGCTACCATTGCGCCAACAGGCCAATCAAAGAAATTGTAGTTTCATAACAATAGGCACGCCACTTGTTATGCCAACATCATGTATGATCACATGTCATGTAATCTAAATTTTTAGTACCTATCAACCAAAGGATAATTTTGTGCTTTTCAGAATGACTTAACTATCACTATGTACTGTTCGAATAAACTTGTTGTCAGAGCTTGTACCTCTTGAACTTAACAGTGAGTACTGACGGTAAGTCCATATTTAGCTATGACAGCTAAATATTTATGGCATCACCTGTGACTTCTATGAGTTATTATTATGCTGAGTTTCGGTTTTTGTACAAGAGTCTCATCATTTTGTTGTTCTACAGTAATCCCTTCGCTGCCTACAGTCTACAGTCATTTGTTTGCATTGAATATGAATAATCCGCATAAACCTTGTTTGCTTTAACTGCAATAATCAGCTTACATTTTTGTTTCAGAAGCTTTCGGTTATAAATAGTTGGATTGCGGAGTTTTACAGTTACAAGTGACGTGCTTACCTACTAATTCCCACTTTTACTGTGTGTTTTAGATTCAAAGGTATTTTGACTTTTTCATTATTATTCAAGGTCATGAAGGTTAAGCTTAAGGTTACCTTACAAGTTTAGGTAAACAGTTTTGATATGAACAACTTTTAAAAATATACCACCGCATACTTTAACGCGTATATGTTTACGATATAATACTGTAAACATGTTTTTATTTTTATTTTATAATCTAAACGTAAAAGAAGAATTGCATTAAATAAAGCTAATTCACACTGAAAGCCATAAACACTAGCGGAGCACAAACACGGGGTTTTCTGTGAAATTATGATCCCTTTTAAAGGGTTTTATCCCCCGATATTGCGTAACAAGAGGATGTAAAGTTAGGCTCATAAAATATTTTTCAAACACGTCACTTGACGAGGTTTCCTTTATTGGTGCTTATATAACTTGATATGGCGCTTTGCAGGGCTATTAGAAACAAATCCTTAAAATTTTCAGAATGTAACAGGGCAAATAATCTAGATATACCCACTTACTAAGACGCTATGGTCGTCGGCGCAATAATAGATATTTCGCTTAAAGTGCCCAACGGCGTGGGTGTGATCCACAGAAAATAATTAGTTACTTAGTAGACGTTACCAAAAACACCAGGAAATGAAAATATTAATAAAATCAAGAGAAAAAAAATAAGAGCCAAAAGGAGGATAAAGTGCCGGGATAAGTGGTTGTGGATGTGGAAACCATTCTTGTGTTCCTTGTAAAATCCTCCGGTGAAGTAAAAATCGCTGCAAAAATCAAAGTACCGGTTAAGCGGAGCGGAGTTTTCGCATTTTCAACCAATAGGATTGAAGGCAGCTGTGCAAATCACTTCACACACACACAGCAACTTGCCTCAGACTACCCTGTTTGGAACAGAACCCTGAACGTGTGCGTGTATGAATTCTTGCAAAAAGGTAGACGTCAGTACTCACGGTAGGCAGTCGCGAGGGCCGATGTGAGAAGGAACGCGAAGACGATAAACCGAACTGCCGACTGCATTGTGCTTTCTGAAAAGAAAAAAGAAATGGAACAAATGTCTTCTTTTTACTGCGATATACGAGTATCAAATAGGCCTTTGAGATCCCACTGCTGGGCAAAGGCTACACTTCCACTCTTTGACAGACTTCATTCGGCATTTATCAAATCTATTAGTCTAAACCAGTTTTATTTGAAACTTGAGGAATTAGCTTGACACTTAATTTGAAGCGCAACATTTTATGAAGGCCCTTTTTACACCAACACTGTTTTTTTTGATAATCAGTCTAGTAGCAAGTAATTGAAATATTATAAGCAAATTTCAAACCACCAATGCTTAACCAAGGCCTCCCCGTAAATATCCGTAAAAGATAGTTTTACGTGGTTTGAGCCTATAACAATCCAGCGGCATAATATGTAGACACCAAAACATCAACAAAGTGTGGAGTGGCGCTTTTCTGACTGGGAGCTTATTGTTGTATTTATTTCATTAAAAAAATATAGTAATAGTTTTGTAACGACTTCTTCCATAATACTGACTGTGATTGTTTTGTCGTGCCTATTAGCAGATGCTGCTACAAATCCTGTTTATTTCTACATTTTATAGGCAAAGCCTTATATATTAGGGTGTTGTTTATTTAAATAAAATTTGGCTTTGCTACATGTTGTAAAGTGGGTAAAAATAAACCAAAATTAGATGATCCATCTTTGTAAATCAAGTACAAACGAACACAATATTTTTCCAAAACATTTTAGTTTTTTAAACATGCTTAGAATAAACGACAAACAGCCTAAAGTTATTCTTCATCATAACCTTAACCGAATTTAAATATAGCGATTGAAGTGGTTCAGGACAACCTACTTTAAATTTTAAAAGACAATTGAATCAAAGAAACGAAATTCAAAAACCCACAATGTTAGCTATAGCTTTCGCCTGAAAATAATGAGCGTTACGTCGTTAATTTTGTAATTTCTTTATATATAACTACTGAGATCAAGTGGTTATAATGCCGGGTAAGTAGGTATCTTGTATCCTTTTCCTAAGGGAATTAAATTTGAACGGCCTGTTTGGATAAGATACCAGTTTTCGACTGTATATTCAAGGCTTCCTGAAATAAGATAGGGTCTATGATATTTATAACTTGATGTAGCAAATATAATAAAATACACAGAACAGAAACTCTTAATGAATTTACCTAACCTAAGGTAGGGAAATAATTTGTTGGTCACTGTGTAAAATATTTTAAACGCAAACTCTTGTTGAACTGCCTCTTCACAAGTTTAAGTCACAAATTAAAGCTAAGTTAATGAAGCGAGGTTATTATAGTGTTGAGGATTACTTAAATCATAAGAATTTGTGGTGATCTTAGGTATAATCTGCTCCTCTGCACACTTTTTTGTTATGACTTTACTCTGTCAATTTAATTTTTGTGTATAAAAACAAGTTTCTTGCCGGAGTCTTCTCGATCGGAAACAACCTCCGAACCGGTGGTAGAGTCACATTATATTTAATTATGATAATTACTATCATAGTATTATTTTATGTAAGTTTATTTTTATTCAGTATATTTTTGCTACAATTTTTTTTTTGTATATGACTTGTCATAATTACTTTTTATAAGTCTATATGAATAAAGATATTTTTTACTTATACTTTACTTTACCGTTAGGTATAAGATAACTTCTGTTACATCGTGTTGGTTGGGTCCTAAAATAATGGTGATTTATTTTAGTGTTTTACAAAAATTAATCGCCACTAACTGTGCTGATCCTTAGTAAAATAAGTAAATTTACGTTGAGTTTAATGTCAGTCACAGTTAAATGCTCATTGGAACGTGTAAGATGCAAAACTTAATCTGCATTTTAAATGTTATATCCACGCTGCTGTAAACATTCTCGCATTTTTAACCTTACTTTATCAAGTGCCTTTGTAATAAAATAACATCACACTGCATACAACAACAAAACTTCGAAGGATGTAAAATATCTGTTGCTTTTTAATCTCGTACGTTGTAACGAACACCCAATGATACATGACGACATTAAACTGATGAGTTCCAATTCACGGAATTAACTTATTTTGAAATGTGACATTAAAACGGAAAGTACAATTCATTAACGGAAGTGTGAACACTTACGGGACTTATTTGTTTTGCTTATGATGATGATAATTAATTCGTTGTGTAAAATACTTTAAAATCCATGAACAGAGTCACTTTGCAAGAAAATGTTTTGAATGAGTAACTTAGACTTTTATTTAATAGAAATTGAATAATCAGCACTGCAGTAACAGTGAAAAGTTTAATAATACCAAACTAAGTATACTAATCATGGGATAAATAAATATTTTGATTTAAACTGTAACGTAATCACCACTGTTTCAATCAACCACCAAAATTTTACCTGGTTTTTTTTAATATGTACATACATGCCTATATTAAATGAAGGAAATAAAGTTATAATCACTCCAGATAGTTTAAAGATTCAAACCAAGATGTAGAATTAAAACATTAGTACTAGGTCGGGCTACTCGTTTAATATCTCTTTCGATCATGATCAGTAATGATTAATTTTCAAAAAACCTAACTTAAAATAAACATTGACACTGCGATGTGACTTACCGGTGCTTTTTTTGTGGTGTGCAACAAAGTATTTAATTTTTCATTAAGCTTGACTCAATTTTTTTATTACACTGAAAGTTCACTTTTTTTTTCTTCTTGATTTTTTTTTAAATTAGGAAATTATTGTCAGTTCTATTTCCGAAACGCTTACGATGTCTAATTTTGTCACTTTCTTTGTCTTCGTTTATAATAAAGATGCCAGCACACTCACCTTCGCCCGTCACCTGTTGCACGCCGGGAATGCTGGCCCACAGTCCGTACTGCTCTTATATAGGACGAGCCGCCCGCGCGCCCCGGCGCTCAAACTTTCCTGGGGGATGAAACATTGTTTAATTTGATTTTGCACTAAGGTTTCACATTAACACGAGACTTGAATGTTTTCACTGTAAATTAAAGACAATTTTTTGAAAGTGGTGTGATTAATTCAATCAAAAACTATTTAAGTAGGTACTAAACTTAGAAACTTGGTCCTAGGTATCATGAAAGACATAATTGTACACTGCGATATAACACAATTTGATGGTTAATATTTAAGGTGAAAATAAGTTATCTATTAGGTATTTTTTAGAAATGCAATTAAATGGTAAAATTATTTAAATTAGAAACTGTTAACTAAAGAAATGAAAAAGTTAATACTTACAAACATTTCTGTGAATGTTTATAATTACTAATTAATAATAATTTTGTAAGTAATATCTAAGTAATTTTTTTATAGTAAGTATTTTTTTATTATAATATGCTGAGTGAAGATGTTGTTGGCATAACTACCAACCATTGTTTTAGACATAAAGTATTTTACGTGTAGACCAATTATACATATTTTTTTGAAAACTTAGCTTAGTCAACTTGAAGCTGGGAAAAAAACAAACTTATGATAACGGCGTGTTTTTACACTTGCAAGGGCAAAGCCTTTATGCTCTACCTGTTGACCTAGACTTAAAGGAAAATCTCCAAAAATTGTTCTTACACCACAAAACCTCGCCGAGTTCAACGCCAAGAAAGCACAGGTGTGTGCTCTCACGGCCAAGGCGTCACCATTGCTTCCCCATCCCACTCTTCAGGGTACCTCACTACCGGTAGTTTACCGGTAAAGGACAGCCTAAACATCCTCGGCATGGATGTCCGTAGCAACCTAAGCCAACGGGATTACATTGAAAGCGTTATTAAAACATCATCCCGTAAACTCGGAATCCTGCACAGAGTGAGACGATTCTTCACGCCTGGGCAGCTCTGTCTTTTGTACGAGACTCAGGTTCGCTCGTGTGTGGAATACTGCTCCCATCTCTGGGACGGTTCTGCCAAGTACTTGCTTGAGGCTCTCGACAGGCTCGAACCTCTCCAATTGCGTAGAGACATTACCAGGTTGAGTGTCTCTATCGCTTCTACAGTGGGGAATGCTCTGAAGAGTTATTCGAGCTTATTCCACCCTCGCTTTTTCACTCCCGTACTACGCGTGTGGGACTGCTACAGTTTGGGAGCCGTTGCTTTTGTGGCAGAGGAATCACGTCCGGATCAGATAATTCATTTACGCTGCGAGCGGCACTAAGCCTATCCCGTGTACAAGCACCCTATATTTTGGACCATCAAAGCAAATGTCAAACGTTCACTATTCTTTACATAAGCGTTCTGTTGCAGAATATAAAAAACGTTTGATTTACATGGCTAATTAATTATTAGCACCAAACTATACTAATATTATAAAAAGGAAAGATTTGTTGGTTTTTTTTGCTTGATTGTTTGTTTGTTTGCTTCAAATAGGCTTCGACACTATACTAAACAGATTTTTAAAATTCCTTAACCAATATAAAGCTACATTATCAGGGAGTGTCATAAGCTATATTTTTTTAATTAGGCTATATTTTGACCGGAAAGACAGACGCGGGCGAAGCCGCTGACGGACCAGACAGCTAGTATAATTACATTCAACGTATTCTGAAAATTAACTCATAAGGGGTGAAACAAGATAAGTGGTGTTGCCTGGGCAATCGATACTTTTAAAAACATAGATAACAGAAGATTATACCTTATACCTTGCATATACATTGCTCACCTTTTGCGCTTTGGCAAATAATGTTTTTTTAACAGAAATTGCTATTGATGGCTTCCAATGGGTTGATTTTTACGATGAAAATATCTTATAATTGATAAGATATTTTCATCGTAAAATATCTTATCAATTAAAAGATCCTCCTATCATAATAATTGATATTTGAACTATTAATAACAGTAGTTCAAAAATATCGATTGCCCATTCAACATTTATTCCTTTGGTTCACTGAAGTGGGCTAATTTTCTTATCAATATTTATACCGGCTGATTAACAAAACATTGATAATTGATATACTTGACTGGCCTGATGGCGCAATGGCAGCGATCCTGCCTTTAGAGCCGGAGGTCGTGGGTTCGATCCCCACCCATGACAAATATTTGTGTAACGAACATTTGTATTTATTGTGTGTCTGGGTTTTTTTATCTATTTAAGTATGTTTATCAGTCTCTGACGCCCATATTACAAGCTCTGCTTAGTTTGGGGTCAGATGATCTTGGTGTGAATTGTCCCAGATATTTATTTGTTTATTTATTATTTATTTAAAACAAAGATATAGCAAACTCAGTAAGTGATGTAGTAATATGTGAGAATTTGATTTTTAATTGGATTTTATTTCCAGGTTTTCATACAAAAATTACTGATTATTCGACTGATTTGAAACCAAAGTTAACTGAATACATTGAATATTCACTTAGACAGTTTCTGATACAACACCTAGTGTGTATGCCATATTATTTTTGGAAGTATTTTGATAATCACCGGTATTTCTGCTAGCGGTTTAGTTTTTCACTGCAGAAGTATTTTAGTTCGTGCTAGATACTACTAAATACTACAAAAATACTATCGAAGGTTCTAATTAATGATACTGAGAGTGTCATGTTGTTCCAGAATGTCTTCAAAAATATAAATGGAATGCTCTACTGCTGATCATAGAGTATCCTTCGTAGTATTTATAATACATGTATTTTGTTACCGCGCCAAAGAATAAATATAAATATACGCCAGACAATACACCACTTGTCATGGTCTCGACGTAGGGATAAATATTCCTGTGTTACGAGGTACCAGACAAGAAATTAATGCAAGGAGCGTCTCCTAGCACACCCAGACCCGAGCCAATTTAAAAAAGAACATTTCCTGAATTGACTCGACAGGGAATCGTACCGTGGATACTACGTAGTCATGGTGAAAGACCGTGCTACAGCGCACTACGCCGATCGTGACGTCAAAATCTATTCAAAATAAGGCAATAAGTTCAGTTCAATCTCAATAACTCTTTATGTACGTAATATATGTATGTGTTCTACTTTCGCCGTTTCGTAAGTGTAGGAATTGAACCCGCACCTCTACATGTTAACCGACACTTGTCTAGGGCTTCTAATTTCGGTATACCGGGATCCTGAAATACCGAAATCCCGCATGATTTTTCACTCCCGCTCACTGCGGGATTCGAGATGCGGGATTCGTGGAATTTCCGGGATTGAAAAATGTTACGAGCTCACGTGCTTTCGTGCCCTAAAGTCTATAGTACCTACAAATGTAGAAGTAGTGCGAGCGTTTTCCGCTCTCGGTTATCTTGCCAATAAAATACGAAGTAGTTTGGCTACGATACGTTGCGAATGTTGTGTTTCCTGCAAAAACACTTCCAAAACGCAAAGTGATTTCATTATAACTTTTTATTTGTTTGTACTTCTTTTACTAAATAGTTTGTCATCCTGTGCTTTGTTTTTCGACGACACGATTGGCTTAGTGCGCTGTAGCACGGTTTCTCGCCTCGATTTCCGTAGTGTCCCGGGTTCGATTACCAGTCGGGTCAATTCAGGAAACGATCTTTTCTAAATTACTCGGGTCTGGGTGTGATGGGAGACGCCCCTGGCTGATTTCCTTGTGTGGCACCTCGTAACACAGGGATATTGATCCCTACTTCGAGACCATTACAAGAGGTGTGTTGTCTGGCGCATATTTTTATTTATTTATTATTTATTTATTTACTACTTACGAGTACCTACTTACTTTTAACTTTTCTTATCGACAAACGCGGGGTCCCGATATACCGGGATCCAGCACCAATGAAAATTCTTGATCTCGCCGATTCCGGGATCCCGCAATAGCATGCGGGGTTGGAAGCCCTACTTGTACCCAGCAGCAATTTAAGGGTTTAAGGTTCACGTATTATAATTTTTATTATTTTTACTTTTTAGTCGGCATCATGCTAAAGACCGTTAACTACGAGATAACTACGAGTTATCTCGTAGCTGACATACAAAGGGTTAAAATAAACGTTTTCCTTTTTAATTCCGATCCGATTTAATAAGAATTGTATTGTCTGTGTGTGTTACTTAAGTGCTAAAAATACCCACGGAGCCCAATTTAAGCCGACCTTTCCCACTTGTCTGATAACTTTCCACGTGCATCCGCTCGGCTCAATCGTTCGTGGTACCGACATGTCCCGCAAATTGGATTGCCCAACAATAAAGACAATAAAAACAAGGCCCGGTGAGGCCTTACAAAACAATACGGTAACATGCAAATTTGTTTAAAAACTGAGCGTTTTGCTGCCCGCACAGAGGCCGGAAATCCTTCTGAAAAAGAAGCAGTGGTTACCCAGAGTGGTTCTGGGTTTAATCTCTTTTCGAAAAATTGGGTTTTTTAATATTGCTGCAGAGCGATCACTCTTTTGATTGTAACGTTTAAAATTTAGAGGAATGCACAATCCAGGCAAACCATATTGGTCTGAGGGTACAAGCGAAGTAACATCCTTTCGCTATTTTCTTGTCTGTTGTTCTGGAGCATTCTACATACACATTTGGCAAGCGTAGGGAGGGTGTTTTTATATCGTGCGGATTTCATCACGCAGGCGGGATTTCCCTCCCCTGCCCGCGCGAGATTCGGGGAATACGCACCCGGGACACGTATTACAATATACTCGTATGAAAAATACGATATTAAAAACAACACGAAGTTCATAATTGAATGATGCAGGTCTTCGCCCTAAACTGGGACGGTCTACAGGTTATTTATTATTACAAAGAGATTAGATTATCGAGTTTTAAGAAATTCGAATCACACAAACGGGTTCAATGATGTGCGTGGTTTGAAAGCGAGATTTTCAGAATAGTCCTCCTGGTTACAATAATAACTGTCAGGATACCACTACTTGTACAAAAATCTAGCATATCCACTATATAAGTCGATACTATAAAATGTAATTTTATTTGACAGCAATAAACTGTGCCTTAGAGTTTCCACTTCTGGCTTCTCCTTAAACATAGGAGGCTTATTAGATTGTGATGTTATCCGTGCTTGTTTGTTTGTTACACCATCGATTTCAGATTAAAACTACGTGAACGTGGGCTGTGATATTATCAGATGCCGTTGTTCGACTCTACATTATATCTCTTGTTTTACGATAGATATCTTTAGCTTTCAAAATACGTACACGTTTACTTTCGAAGATACTTGAGACTTCGTCTGAGTGGAATAAGCATAACCTGAATTTAATTTTTGATCGCGTCGTAGCCTAGTGGTTTAGCACCCGAACTCAGATCGTGGATCGTGTGGTCCCGAGTTCAAATCTGGCCAGAATCAAAATTTTGTGTTCTTGGTTAAATATCCGACTAACTCTCCGGTGACGGAAAACATCGATAATTAACCAAATCAACCCGGATAACGGCTGTCCCAAGTCACCACCTACCACGATGGGTTCTAATACCATTGGTGAAAAGTGGGCTTCTGAGTGTTTCGTTCACCATGACGGCACAGTCACTTGCCTCTGATTACCCAGCGTTGGGTAAAGTCGTGATGGTATGTTATGTTACGTATTTAACTATTTTATTACTACTTACCTACTTGCAAAGATACAGCCTTATATCAGAAACAAGTGATAATTTCTACCATGTAAAATATAGTTTGGCATACTCGATAGGTTATCTAGAAACTATCTAAGCAATAAAAATATTCCAACTAATTGAAAAGCTTCTGTTTTTTACAAATGGGTTAAAATTAGTATTTCTAATCAACTTATATCTTGAAGTTCTCATACAAAATCAGACGATATGAAATCTTTAAACTAAAGATGTATCAATTTGAATTTTCAATGAGTATCTTCATCACCTACTGGATATTCCACATCATGTTATTGCGTCACGTTAAAATAACAAAAGGTTAGTTATTTATAAGCTACTCGTACCTACGCTAACTGTCTCTACTGAATTTCTGAATTAACTAAAATTTGTGAGTGGTTTTAGGGGGTCTTACTTTTAAGCTAATTTCGAGATTGTAATCTTTCTATTTATAGCAATTTAACAAATTCGTAACAGTCGTATTTAGAGGCGCTGAACTGTACGTCTACCACGAGCTGACAATTTAAATTTACGTTATCGTTCGCGTAAAAAAAGTATATTGGGATGACACATGACATAAATAAATATAAATATAAATATGCGCCAGACAACACACCTCTTGTAATGGTCTCGAAGTAGGGATTAATATCCCTGTGTTACGAGGTACCACACAAGGAAATAAGCCAGGGGCGTCTCCCAGCACACCCAGACCCGAGTCAATTCAGAAAAGATCGTTTCCTGAATTGACCCGACCGGGAATCGAACCCGGGACACTACGGAAATCGGGGCGAGAAACCGTGCTACAGCGCACTGCGCCAATCGTGTAAGTGGCATGACAATGTCAAATCCCAATACATTTTTTTACGCGAACGTTAATGTACATTTTAAGTGGCAACTCATGGTAGTTGTACAGGTATGTTTGTTGGTCTCGTCATACTTAAACGTTGAAATGAAAACAAACATTTTGAAACTCCTATGGGAGTTAGGATGCCGTTCGTTCTGCAGGTGTGACTATTGTCACATGTTATTTTTAATAAGTTTAGGCAAATCCTTCTTCAGCCTTATAAACTGTTATTTATTTTAATATTTAATGTTCGAATATTTATCGTTTCATTTTTGAACATCCCGACTCGTTCTCCTTAACAAATCTCTATACCGATGGTTGTCTGGAAGAGAACACTCTTTGACGATAAGACCACCTAGATTGTACGTTTGTTTGTATGTTTCTGTAATTACTTTATACTTTATTTGTTTTGGACAGGATTATTTATTTTATCTTCTCATAAGGTTCTGAGGGCGGTATGGCTCCAGATCTTGTGGTCCTAAGGTTCTATCTCTTCCTATCATTGACCCGTCTAGTAATGACTCTAACTAATCCGTCGTACGACCTGTGCCTGGGCCTTACCCTTCCAACTGTTCAATTCATCTTCACCAGTTCTCATGAATCTATTTTCCTAATCAATTTGAAAAAAAAAACAACCACCAACAGGCCTTTCCAGAGCTCAACATAAAGTCTTTATTAGGACTACGCGCGATACATAAAAAAATGCGCCGGACAACACATTTGTCATGGTCTCGAAGTAGGGATAAATGTCCCTGTGTGACGAGGTACCAGACAAGGAATTAAGCCAGGGGGGCCTCTCAGCACACCCTCCTTTTGGAAATATCGTTTCCTGAATTGACTCGACCGGGAATCGAACCCGGGACACTACGTAAGTCAAGGCGAGAAACCGTGCTACAGCGGTCTACGCCAATCGTGTCGTCTTACTTAAATGCAAGTAGAGGACACGCAAGGTGAAGTCTAGCCAGTTTTACCCCTCGCTGCAACAATATATTCATAGCTAGCTCGTAAACGTTGAGGACACCTCAAATTAATGCTGCCCTGTCACATGTCAATGGAAATGAAAGGGACCGCTATACATGTAAAGGACTGCGCGTCTCTGATTGACGTTTGTGGATTCGGGCATCGTTTGGAGGACCCAATTATCAGCACTTTGAAAGTTAGTTCTAACTTGTGCCGTTTATCACCTTGTAAAATACTTTTTCAGCCGTTATGACGATTTTTCTTGTTACAATATTCAAAAAAAATATGACTTTCAAAACATTGTTAAACATAACAAACAGACGCGCAGTGCGAATAAAAAAACCCTTATAGTACCCAGCTTCAGCAACCCTTGTGGAAAGCATCTTTTGAGTTATCAAGTACCTAAATTAATTAATGACCTACCTACATCTTTAAAACATGAAGTTTATAAAACCAATATTAAACATAAACTTAAACAGTATTTCGTTACCATGTCTCAGACAACGCCATGTAACTAAGTGCAGAACACAATAACCGCGTCACGAATTGTCTTTAGTGGATCGCAACATATTCCCCCCGTGTGGCTCCGGTATCGAACTAAATGCTAAGATTTCTTTGTTGTCAATCTTTGCGCATGGAAGAAGTTGATAAACCGCACGATAGGGAAATTAATGTAGTTCCACCCACATTTTGACAGTGTTTCTGTCCACCTAGTTAATATATACTTATACTTTTTTTTCAGTATTTATATTTTTTCTGGCGATGATTGCCAGTGTACGTTCAAACCTAAATTAGTTGTTGTTACACTGTAAGCAGCTAAAGAAACCTAAGCACTTTTCGTAAATTGTTAATAAATAACTTTAAAAAATATTTATAACATATTTGCTCGTAAAGGGTCTCTTATTTCACCAATTTCAATAACGTAATGTATCTCATTACGCACTTGTGCGGTAATGTAATGTAAAACGCACGAGTTTTTTTTATTATGGTAAAACGTACGGTTTAGCAAGATGCTCCGTCTAAAACGAACGGTACTTTTTTAAATTTTAGCAAAGAGTTTTTATGTCAGAAAAGAGGTCAACATTTTATGAATAAAATTTACTTTGGGAGATGAAATTAAATAAACATTTAATTCTTTAATTTATTTAATTTTGACAATAAATTACAACCATCTGTAACAAAAACACAGAAATATTAATTTACTTTATTAGTAATACTGGCTGTTTTTAATGCCTTTTGCCTTAAAAAAAGCGCTGATGCGCGCGCATCGCTAATTTGTGAACAAGTAAACATTTTCTAACTGCTCTAGCAAGTGATTAAAGATTTTATTTGTTTTAGAAAGTCCGATTTTTATTTATTTCCTCTCAAATATGTTATAAAACGTCGTATGACATACGTGCGCTTTGATAATTACAGTCTCTGTTTTATTGTAGCCCTCGCCTACGGCTCGGGCTAGCAATATCGCCTCGGCTGTATTTTTCAACTTACCGCACTTATATCATAATGTACTATTAGTTTATCTTCATCCAAATTTTCAAAATAGAAATCAAATTTTCAAATTTTTCTTCAAATTTTTTAGATAGGCAAGAGTAAAAAATTACCATCTCACCATTTACTAGTACCGTCATCACCAATTAATAGCATAGAGTGAGCCAATTAACAGCACAGTGATGATGGTACAAAAACATCTTATTTATTTGTTTTTCAAAGTGGTAACCCGAATTAGGACTGACATTTGGGTCAGTCACCCTTAATCTTGTTAAAAAAAATTGTGAAACTCCTAATTTATAATTAGCTTATTTTAGGAAGATATTTATTTGAACAAGCAATTTTCAGTGAAGTTCTATTAATGCCCTAAGAGATTGCGGCTGCCGTAATACAAATGCGTTATAGGAGTATCATGAGTGCAGTCTAAGTCGGTTATACAAGGGCCTTATTACAATCCCTTATTACTTGTCACGTTCATTCCCTAAACTGACCGTAGCAAGGAATTTCGTAATATGATCTATCATTTACAGCCAGTCAGTGGTTACCTGGCGTCTTCCAGGCTGGATATTTGCTGAAGTAACTCGCTATCCTCAGTTTTAATTAACTTGGCTGGATTTAAGCCTTTATAATAAGGTCCCATCTCCCTGCTGCAAAGTGAATATTATTAGTTTCGCTTCCGTCGATGCCTGCGGAACCGAGCAGTGCGTACAACCCCGTTAGCGCTCTTATAGCCCTTTAATAAAGCTCTCCCTGTTCACCTAATGGACCAGTCAACATAGTCAGTTGATATATTTGCTGACAAACTTTGATGTCTGCGCCGGTCTACATTTTAAATGTCTTTAAAGTGGAATACGGTTATTGAAGAGCTTGACGTATATATCGTAGTGCTTTCACCATGAGCTTGCGTCACGTAAACTAGGAGAATATGAATAGATTTATTAGTATACACTTGATTTATGTTAGTATCTGTACTCAATACAAAGTCATAACGATCGAACATACAAAAGTAGCAATTTTTGCTTTGTTTGACGTACGGAAATAAAAAGTTGTGCCGAGAAGTAATACCAAACTACAGCCGCACATATTTAGACTGTTTTCTATTATTCCTTATCAAGTTCGCAGGTAGAGGATAACATTTTTAGTTCCATTTTTATCTACTAGGCGCGCTGTACCTAAATCTCACTCACAAATTATTTATTGCAGATGCTAGCAAATATTGACGACGTAAAGACTCAGTTGGGGTACTGAGTGCCGAGTGCGAGTTGCAGTGAGAGAAGTGAATAACTTCACCATCGCGTTTGCGAGACAAAAAACGCGAATTTGTATGGTATCGAGTCAACGCCATCTAGCGGCCTTAATGTTGCCCGAATTCGCTGCTAGATGGCGCTGACTCGATTCCATAGTAATTGACATTTATGTGCTCGCAAAACGCGATGGTGAAGTCATTCACTTCTCTCACTGCAACTCGCACTCGGCACTCTGGATATGTCACCACTGGACTGGGGATTGTATTTGTGAAATGTTGCAGAAGGTTCGTACAGACTAGTGCTTTTGCTAGACCATTCCATTGTAATGTAACGGTTTTTCGAATGGTACAATACAGGTAATGCTCAGTTATCTAAAACATTTTCATGAAGTGTAACGCTCTTGCGATTGGTCGCCGCTGTGTTTGACGTAATAGTCATAGCGAGTGAGCATTTACCTGTAACTTTTTGCACTGTTTGAAAATGTTCTGACCGCACCTCACTCCCCGCCGTCCCGCGCGTTCTTGCGTTTGCTCGATAACATGTTACACATGCCAAAACGCTCGTTGGTTTCAAAATCAAGTAGTAACAAAACATCGAACGTAATGTTCGCTATGTGGTTCGAGTCGAGAGTTCTAAAACGATGTTCGATCGATGTTCTGATACAAGGGAATGCTGAAATCTATCACCTGTAAAATTCACGATGGTAGGGCGCCGGTCCGGTGTCGCGAAAGGGGTGCACGAGGGACTTTACTTTTAAAATGCTGTCGCGGCCGGCGAGCGACAGTGCCTCGTGCGTTTTTTGGTCGCAGTTCTAACCTAACCTAACCGAATTTGTCTTTTCACGGCTGAGTAAATTTTTCTAAGTCCCTGCACCCCCTTTGCGACACCCTTAACCAGGACGCCAGCCATCTAGATGAAATGCATGTTATGTTTTTTCAATGTATAGTATTTAGAAACAGACAGTTACCTGTATTGATACTCACCAAGAACCATTCCAAGCATTTTGCATAGACGTAAGTACGACCACTTCTAGGTGACTTACATTTCATGTTTTACATCATGTTAGCGTTTGTGTAAGTAACAATCAAATGAAAAAAAAACATGAAAAAAACGACAGAGATATTTATTTTCATTGGCAACCTGTCAAACTAAACACGTGGATCTTTAGTTTTAAAATGTAGTATTTTATTCAATATAATTACATAAGCTCACAACCATATCCCACGACTAAAAAAGGCCAACAAGTTGTCTGTGGCTGTAGTGGGGAACGACAAACTCAGAAGTTCACATTCGCGAAGTTTATTAGAACCCAACGTAGCAATGACAGAACCCACTAAAGATTATTATTGAATTTTTCAGCATCTTATTTCGTACTAACTACCTAGGTAGGTATTTTAAGTTTAGGTAGGTATCTTAACTTAAAATACCTATTACATCAAATTAAATCCAAAACTCGCACTGACAGATCTTATCGAATCTTTCAAAGCTAGTCTTATTCAGGGTGGCAACGATAAGGCCCTAACAATCGACATACACTTGCACCAGTCGGAAAATATTAAAATAGAGCAATAAGTGGTTTTAGGAGTCATTGAATAGCTAATTTTAACCCTACCATCGCGTTTGGATGACGTGGGTTAAAATTGATGGATCTAAGATTGAAATAAGTGACTGAGGATCTTTGTTGAGGTCACGAAACAAACTATTGTAGGTCATTAACCTCGACCCCGAACAGCTGTTGGTTGGGGAGGACTGAATGTATGTAGCAAAGAAATATTTATCACAACTAGAAAACTTCCTACTTGAACATGAAATATTTACTTTTGCATAAGTACTCAGGCTCTTCAGGAACTCCAGCCTTGTTTTGTAATTTGTTGCCACCTACCTAGTAAGTTTGTATTTTAACTTCAACTTTGAGAACGAAATGTACGAGTATAACAGCTCTTTTTCGTGTATGAATTATTGGGAATTTACATCTCTCCTTATAAGTGGTGTTCAGTATGGATTTTCGATATAAGTACTTTACTCAAGTATATTATGAAAAACAGCTTTTACTACGATCTTCTCACAAACAAAGCGAAAGTTGTAACTTATGTAATGTATCTAAAGATAGAAATTTATGTAATGTACTTTGTACACAGTTGACACACGACTAGACAGTCATTTGATCGCAATCGCTTTAAGTGACGATGCGATCTATGATGGAACATGTCTGCCTAGTAAATGCCTTATAACACCCAGACTCAGAAGTGGCCGTGTCATGATGTATGTCGACGGCACCCTATTCAGTAGTGGGAGTATGAAGTGAAATGAAATAATATAATTATTCATGTAAGCTTATTTATGTAAGCATACAAGCACTTATGATAGGTCATATAGCAAAATATAATAATGATAATAAACGTAAATATAATAATACTATAATAATAAATATATGTCTGCTGTCCCCAACAACGTCATTCATCTGGAAACACTCCAGAATTTTCTGTATCCTTACAGAAGTTAATAACATTAAAAGATTTAAGTTAATTTTTGTCTGATTTCACGATTTAACTTTTCAATGGTAGAGTATTCGTTCCACGAAACAAAAGTTTTCATAATTGAATAGATCCGAGTGAGTTTTTCTCAATTATTTAATTATTCGAATTAAAAAGAAGTCCTTTGTGTTAGTTATCTAATAAGTGAGATAAAAGACGTCACATTCCTTTTTAAATTAGGGAAAATTTCTTATTTAGTGTTGAAATTTCCAGTCTTTGGGATAAATTTATTATATTCGTCATTTTTTGTTTTCTTTTTTGCTTAGTAATTTTCCACTAAATTCCGTGTCCGAGTCCCTGAGTGAAGAAAGTATTGGTAAAATCTGCGTCCGGCGCCTTCCAACTAGTGATGTACGAGGCTCGAGACTTTCGAGTCCTTTAGTCTAGAGCTCGGTGTCGTTTCCAAGGTTCGCCTCGTTTGTATGATGCTCGACGACTCGGGACCTTTTCCAGAACTCGAGCCTTCTCGAGAGCTCGATTGATCTCGACTTTTTCAGGGCTCGATCGATCTCAAGGCTTTTTCAGGGTTCGAGTCTTTTTTAGCGGTCGCGATTAAGTTAGTTTCCGTTTGCAGTCTTCCTTTTCAAAGCAGGCAATAAAACATGTGTTTGTAGGATATAATATATGAAGAAGGATATTTTGAAGAATAGAGGTTCAATAAACAGAATTAGACATTTTAATCATCTTAAAAAATATGATGATTAAAATATCTTTTTCTGTTAGAAAACTATGATGAAAAAACCAAATCAACCTGGATAGCGGCGGAAGGCTCATCACCTACCACGTTGGGTTCTAATACCATTGGGGAAAAGTGGGCTTCTGAGTGTTCAGTTCACCGTGACGGCAACAGTCACTTGCAACACCACCCCGTCACCCCGTTTGGGATAAAGTCGTGATGGTATGTTATAAAAATATTATAGTGAAAAGGTTTAAGAAGACTCGAGCTCTTTTAAGACTTGAGTCATTTTGAAGGCTCGAGCTCTTTCGACAGATTCAAGCTCTTTTGAAGGCTCGAACTCTTTTGAAGCTTAGAGGCGCGGCTCTCGCGTCTCAGCTGGGCTCAGGTCTACGAGCCTACCGAGCTCACTGAGTCCGGCGAATCCGCCTCGAGGCTTCAAAAGTAGAACATCACATCAACATCACTGCTTCCAACCATTATGTCCACCATGAGTTTACGCCAACGACAACCGCTAGCGTCCGCGTACACCGCCTTGACGTTTTTCTATGAGATTACGATACAGTGGTCCCAGTTTTTATAAATAGAACCAAAAATGAACATACAAATTTCTGAATGCAACGATCTGTAGACAAGCAGATGGAAGGACCAATTGAAAAATAGTTCCTATTATAAATCTAATAATAAAATGATGATGATTGACATGTACTGGGGCCGTATTACAGCTTGTCAAGTTCATTCCCTAAACTGAGCATATATAGCGAGCACTTTCGTAATATAATA
Organism: Udea olivalis; assembly: GCA_947369235.1. NCBI lineage: Eukaryota > Metazoa > Arthropoda > Insecta > Lepidoptera > Crambidae > Udea > Udea olivalis. Next base: position 10,844,351 of record OX376355.1, read on the forward strand.
ATAAATAATAAATAAATAAATATCCCTGGACATTATTCCACACAGCGCCATCTAGCCCCAAAGTAAGCTAATTAAAGCTTGTGTTATGGGATACTAGACAACGGATAAACATACTTAAATACATTTTCTTTTGTAAATACATACTTATTATACATAGGAGACACCCAGACCAGTACAAACAGACATGTTCATGCACACAAATGTTTGTACTGTGCGGGGATCGAACCCGCGACCTCTGGTGTAGTAGCCAACTTCTTAACCATTACACCAAGTCGGTCGTCAAATATATGATCTTTAATTTTCAGCCAGTTAGCGGTTACCTACCCTGGCTCCCCGAAACTGAGTGTAGCGAGCAATTTTGGAATATTCAGCCTAGAAGATTCTAGGCTGAATATTTAGTGACACTTTCATACTCGACATAAGGGATTATAATATGGCCCCTGTAGTTAACTAACTTACTCGTATATTGTCATCTTATTTCATGTGACGTGCAATTAATATAAAATTAATGAAGATTGTTCTTATGATTCAAATAGCTAATATGAAAAAACACATATGGCCCAAACAAATTGTTTTTAGACGCTAACACAATTGTTTGTCAGTAACAGCTATGAATTATTTAAAACAACACACGTTCGCAAATTGAGAGAGAGTGCCGGATGCGATTCGTGATCATATTAACTTGCACGCTCTAGGCCGCCCGGCGACTAATGGCACGACAGATGTATAAAATATTCTTGTGAAACATTTTTTTTATCAATACTGCTTTGCCAAATAATCTGTATGTAAAAGGACTTTGTTAACAGGAGACAGAAATAATCGTCGCACAAAAAAAAAGAGTGAATTGTAGCAAATACTTGTAAAATTATAGTTTACCTATAAAGTAAGTTCTGTGTATTATATGCAGGCAGAGCCTACCTATGTGTACATATCCTGATAAGTCCAAAAGATCATGAATTTTATGATAAATAAAGGCAAACAAAGTATAATTTCAGCTCAGAAATGTGTTTGCTCATTGCAAGAGTTCTTTGATAGGGAGATAGAGTTAGATAGAAATAAAGGAATATTTTATTGCTCTAATTTGTATGGCAGTGGTAGGATTAGAAAAAAATATTGTTATTGTAATTTAATTTTAATTTAAGTATATTTTAATTATAAATGCTAAGCAATAAAATAATAAAATGTGTATATTTGTAGTGCCCTTACAAGGTTTTTGTTTGAAACTATTAATGAAAAAAATAATGAAAAAAATTAAAAGTGCTTTATTAGTAGCCGAATTACTTAGACTATAGGTACATGGCATTTCATAACCTAACTAAATAGGTAATCGCATTATTCGTCTAAGACATACTTGTTGAAGGAACAGGGGATTCCAAACTAGGCACAGCCTGTATCTTGGGTAACCAAAAGAAGAATTATGTATCAACAGAAATACAGTCTCAATTAGGTAACTTATTAAAGCCAAATTAATAAAGAAACAACAATTAATCAAATGTTTTTTGTAAATAAAGTGGAAAGATGTATTGTATATCGTAGTATGAGTCTGTGATGTGCATTGAAAGGAATGTCATGTTATATTAGATGAATTTAAAATGGTAAAATAGATTCTGTTGCGTTATAGTCCATTGTTAGTAACCATTCAAATAGTGTAGTCTTCGCCTGCTGCAATGTAGACCGACTTATGTCACAGAATTTTAGAGTGTGATTGTAAAGTGCAGGAAATGCATAAACCGAAAATCGTTTTGCGAAACTGGTTCCCACCACGGGAGTTGGAAGTTTAAATAAACGTTTTTTGAGTAAAATTGAATAATCTTTACTTTTGAGGGTGCCTCTATGAGAGCTTAGACACGCTTTAGCAATATATAACTGTCGTACACGTAGAACCCAAGCCTCCAGATACAAGGAGTTCGTGGGGAATTTAAAAGGTTTAATCTATAAGATCTTTGTACAACAAGAATAGTTAATAAATGTTTATGATTTCATTGCAGAACAATGATTTTTATCACTGCAAATACTGTCCGCGGAACAGAAAAATCCAGAATTCCAGACATCGTCATCTTTGAATTCAAGACAAAACGGTAGAAAATGCAATCGTAGAGTTTTCAATTTTTTCCTGGCAAAACTACTGGATTAGCAGGTATATTGGTACAAGTTATTTGGGTTCACCCATAATGTTTAATGAATCTTTTTACTGGCTCCAGACTTTCTGTCGATGTTTAATGTATTGTTTGAACGCATCGCTGCAATTTTTTGTAAATAATCATTTTTTTAATTTTTCATTAATTAGTCACCTGACCATGAATTTTTCAGCCAACCCATTCGCGATTTATTTAGTATTATGTATTTAATTTTCATACCTAAACAAATTGGTGAAGGTTGTTTCTAATTTGGATTTTCTACTATCAGGTACCTACATAAAAAATATATTAAATCTTTGAATGTTAATTCAAACGCTTGCCAAAAATAATATGAAAGAATCACATTTCACTTCAGTTCCATAATTTTCCGCCCGAGTGGTTTCTAACCGAGAAGCCATTTTGTTTAGTTTGAATAAAGAACGAAGATACATGATACCTAACTCCCACGTGGTTCTCTTTAGCACTTACCAGGGATTTTTGGATCTGAAGTTCTCAAGGCTAATTAGTATTCCAGTATGCCAATAGCAGATTATATGAGTAACGTATAGCGAATTATTTAAAATCAGTACGAGAAATGTAGAACTATGCATTTTTGTTTTGGTAGACGGTTAAAATCATTAGTGAAGCTGATTGACCAGGTCATTTACGAGCACTGATTGACAAAAAAGGGGTGCAGGGTCGATTCCCGCACCGGGGCACAACTTCGGGGAAGGCCAATTTTTGAAAGGATCCTCGTGCATGTGAGTGCAATGAGGCTTTTGTGCAGTGGAATGATAAAAGGCTAAGCGATGTTGGTTAGTTGGTAAATGGAAAAAAAACATTTTATTTTATTTAAAGTTTGACTAACAGTTTTTGTGAAGAATGTTTTCATTCAAATGAGTTCATCTAGGAACTCATTAGCCAGTTATTATCAACCTAGTCCCTTTAAAAAAGCTTTCACTATTTGCGTCTGTTGTAATGACATTGTCTCTGGAACTAACGTGTTTTTAAATTGTCTCTTATGGAGACAATATCTTTACTCCTTTGCAATATTAGATGTTTACGGGTTCATGACAGAGAAGAACATGCAAATATCCCCATAGAAGTGATCCCGTAGCCGCTTAGCACGTAAATGAAAGCAATTATAATTAGCCACCCTATCGTGGAGCTTAAAATAAAATCCTAATTCTCCTTTAAGGTTCTACGAGGTAACTTGTTTAGAAAACTCTTTAATAGCAATTGTCAATTAATGTTATTTTGTAAATCTCGTGTTATCGTATTAACCTGTTGAAATATGTTATTTAGATAAAAATATATAGTAAAAAGTACTTATACTTCATTCATTTTAACATTAGAAATAAGAAGCAGGGGGGCTAAAATGAATGACAATTTGCATTTGACGTTGCCATGACATTAAGATACCTGAGTACAACCTGGCAAAATTGAAAACCCCTTCCGCCACAACGTATGAAGGGATTATGTAACATTTTCGATTTGGTAGAGTTATAGTGACAGTAAAAATGAAAACCCCTGCCTGTTTTAGGTTTTTACATCGAAAAATAATTATTTTAAGCAAAAGCCTCATAAATTCTGAAGTTGCTTTACTTTAAATGAGAACAATTAAGTGTGACAGCTGCTATTTATGTGGATTTCAATGAATTCGGCATAAATCTTAAAAGCAATGATGTTTATTGTACTTTTACCACAAACTGTACTCTAAAAATAACCTTTTTGACTTTTGTCTAATGCTATGATGAATGGAGTATAGTCATTTTTAAAAAAGTATCTGAATTCACGCTTGGTTCAGAACCCTCGTAATAGACATGCGTCTAAGCGAAGAAACATTAACTATCCTATTAACATGCCATCTTTTGATCAATGTTTGAATTATCGTGAAAAAAAGCTCCCTCACAATGTCTAAAAAGGTCTACCTTCTCCATTGCTTAATAGCATGCCAGGGAACAAGCCCGCCATCTGCCGAAATCAAACAAAACAAACTCAAAAGCTCTTTGCAGCGCCATCTATGGAGGGGTGGTTCGAATAAACTCTCAAAATTACATTACTAGATGGCGATAAAGTAGAAAAACCTCCCCATTTCGACCACCGCACCTTAACGTAGTATTTTCTAATATTTTTAGCTGCACCAGCGGCACACAACTGTCAAAATAGATATATAAATATATGCGCCAGACAACACACCTCTTGTTATGGTCTCAAAGTGGGGATAAATATCCCTGTGTTACGAGGTACAAGACAAGGAATTAAGCCAGGGGCGTCTCCCAGCACACCCAGACCTAAGCCAATTTAGAAAAGATCGTTTCCTGAATTGACCTGACCGGGGATCGAACCCGGGACACTACGGAATTAAAGGCGAGAAACCGTGCTTCAGCGCACTACGCCAATCGTGTCGTCGAAAATGTTACTTTACAATACCTACCTACAGAAATGTGAAATTCAATAACAACATTCAGGGCCGATTTTTCAATCCTCAGTTATTGAAATTAATTTGTAGAATAAAGTTTATTCGAAGGTTAACAAGATTTTTAATTTTTCAATGGTCAGATAGATGTTATCTGCTGAATAAAGCCGCGAACTGAGGAATAAAGTTATCTGCTTTTTGAGGTGCTGGATGAGATTTTTTCTATGCGTTTTGTTTGTAATTTTGAGGTTATGTGGTGTGTCATTTGAGATTTTTTTCATTTTGTTTTTCAAGAGAACGCACACACATTCTAATAGTTGTTTTTGATCAAATCGACGACGCAACGATTTTGGAGCAAAGGTAACTTAATTACTTAACTATACAAACGCTGAGCCCAATAGAAAAGATCGAGTTGTAAAAGACAGACATTTTAGTACATGGGATGAGAACTGATGAAACGGAGATAAGGAAAAGATTTTGTCTTAAAAAACACGATGCAAACATAGGTACTCTTTGCCACAACTTTAGGCAACAAAAAAGTTGAGGTTAATTTTCTTATACGTCAGTGTCAATTTGTCAACTTTTGTCTGGTTTCATTCCAACATTGCAATGATTGTTGTGGATAATCAGTGTGAACTTAGCGATATAAGTACATAGACAACCGATAGATAGCTATTCTTTGGATAAAAGACGATTGAAAAATTTAATATATTTATTCGCTTCATAAACAGACAGTTAGGTAATTTCATACTAGCTATAGATCTAGGGAATAAACTAAGAATTGAATAATCGGGCCCTAGCAGAACAGAATGTGCAGGGCAGACATGATATTTTATGAAAAAGATGTAAGTATCTGGCACAAAGTAAGTGGGCGAACTCACGAGTTTATAAAATCCCTTTGTTATTCACCTTGAGCTTATTCTAACAAGAATACTATGTCATTGTAACATAGTCGAAGGTTTACCTTTAACGAAGCAATAAAGGCCGGAGGGTTTTTCCAGCACATTGTAACTATTAACTATGAACAAAAATACTCCTTTGAATGTTTTTAAGTCAACAACATTTCCTTTTGTATGTATACGCCCACTACATTCGCGCTAAAAATGTAAAATACAAACCTAGCAGTACTATATTTGCATAATAATTGCGCTCAGGAAGTCCGCTCAGCCTGGTGCATGGAAATGCATTGCGCCGCAGTGCCCATTGTGCCTACGCATAGATCGAGATAATAAATAAGCACTTAGATAACATGTCGGTAAAAAGCGAAACAATGGATGTACTACAGCATTGTATAGAATATTCTTTCATATTTAAAAACTAACCAATGCGTCTCGTATACACACTTACTCGTATACGTTATGAAGCGCAGTAAGATAGGTCGTCGGCAAAGTTATCTACCTGACATAGTGGCCTTAGGGACTAGGAAAAGAGCAACTAAGGCAAAAAATTAAGCGCAAAGTTCCGTCGTGGTCAAAGGCCTAATGAGCAAAAGAATCTATAATAAAATATATTATAAACTAAGAAAATCTTAATACGTAAGTACAGGTAACAATCTTAAAATTATAAACGTCCTGCCATTTTTTGCCTTCCCAACAAGCATGCAGCAGTTTTTAGACGCAAATCAAATTAACAGTAACAATACAATAAAATAATTAGTTCAAGATCAGTTTAATCACAAAGCCTGTATTTTCTCACTAAATTACATACCTTAACACCATCTCTCGATAATTAGAGGCTGTTCTTATAGGTCAAGTCGGAAAGAATTGATGTCTGCGATTTATGCGTATAAGGATATTTTAGAATGATAATGGCAAAACGAACCACAATTTTGTTGAAAGTATTTTCATCATCATCCGCAATATTTCGCAGCCATTAAAAACGTTAATGGCCTGCAAATGCTGATAATGTTAAATAAATAATGTAGATGGGCATCCTACGCTCACTTTACCATCGAATGTTTGCTATTTCTTGGCGACGGGGCTTAGTGCTAGAGGGCCAGGAAACACCGGAAACCCAGCAGGCTTAGGCGAAGCCTTTCGGTGCTTCTCGGAATCAATCACCAAGTGTTTTCCATCTGGTTTGGCGTCAGTCCTTGTGCATAACTATTTCGATGATGCCCTATCTGCGGCTGGTCGTCCAAGTAACTGCAGCTGGTATAATAACCCGACAGTGCGTCAGCGGAGTAGTTAGGAAGTTTGCGTGCGGGTGAAATTCAATGCTGCCAACCTAACGACTTTGACAGTTCGAGCTGCACAGTTACGGGTTATAGCAACAGCGATGCCGTGCTCTGGGTGGCTCGTGGCGGCAGGCCCATTCCTGACCACGGACGGCTTATGAGGACACAGCACATTCGAGAGAATTGAAACATAGGTATTTGTAAAATCTGTTGCTGTTATTTGCAAACCTCGAGCGCCCCGCAGGGTACGATAGAGACAGATGCAAATCGGACCGAAATTAATTATCAAAAGTACACAAAATCGACGTTTTGTAGTCCTCTAATCCCTTTTCGAAAAATTTACCGATTCAGTTACTTTTTTCATTAAAAATTAAAGAAGGACTGTGACCGTGTTCCTATGTTTTCTTTTTTTTGTAATAAACTGGTCAAATTAGTTTTCTGGATGTGGAAAATCTAGCCATTTTTTTTATTTTTGAAGGTAATTCATTTATTAAGAAAAGAAAAACATAGGGACATTCCAATAGAGGCAATAGATTTTTTGCGTAAAAATTATTTCTCTACTAGCAAATTCTAGGGAGGAAACAGGGGACTACGTTTGTATGGAAAAACGGCGCTCCTGTATCCTCCTAAGCCAGTTGGGTGTCAGGGGGGTTGCTCTGGCCTGCGGTGCATGGTTTGTGCGGATGTAAACTAAGTACCAGTATGTCTAACATGAGTTTTCGTCACGTAAACGGCGATCGTTGCGTTCAGAGTATGCCATTTTTGGTTTCATTTTAAAACACTAGGGGTACCGAAATCTCATACAAAAACGTCAACGCGGTGTACCTTGGTGTAAGCTCATGGTAGACTCCATACGTACTCTAGCCGTTAATCGAAGAAAAATAAATTAGTTATTCCAAAAATAAATAACTACTTTGGAAAACGAGAACGACGAAAGCTAGTGCCAACTCTTATTAACGAACTGCCAGCGGACATAGTGCAAGATGCTACATCTGCCTCTAGGAAAAGTCTAAAATGCAGACTCAAAAAACACTACCTGTCGCTGTGTCCGTGACGTTTACTGTTTAATAACTGAACTGAATACCTAACTGTAGCTTGTCACCCGTCATCCGTGGTGCCTTTTGTGTGTAATTAATTGCTTGTTGTTAGATATAGTTTTTACTGGTTCCTTTTGCCTAATAGGCAAGCTTAGCTTAGTTTACTGATATAAGTTATGTGAAGTAGGTTCCTATTTAATGACTAGCTATCTCGAATTTGTCCTAGTAGAACTGCTGCCGACAAACTGCAATAGTAGTTTGGCAAATTTTATGTAATTAGATATTAAGAGTATTATTTTTTGGAATAAATACATAAAAAAGACATACTGTTTACTTCATAACTCAAGGTGCTCCAGGCCACTTCGTTAGGCAGTCGGCTGAACCCGTCTTCGCACACGTGAAGGTCATACCATGTTTATAAAAAGTGTGCAAACGTGCTCGTGAGACGTTAGAATTATGTTTATGGGTAATAAATAATTCCCTAAATTTTACTTGAGTAGCACAATAGCTGGCTTACACGTTAACTTTATGACTGAGTTTAAAAGCACATTTAATTTATTAACTACTAGCTCCTGCCCGCGACTTCGTCCGCGTGGAATAGTTACTTTGAGCTAACGCTAACTTCATGACTGTACGCCGGCCTTGCACATCATAATGCGCGCGCGGTACTTGATCATTATTTTGCTGCGATGTTATTTTAAAACTGCGATATCTCCTAAGATACTCATTGAAATCGAATGATGTAAAGGGTAAGGGGTAATTTTGGTTTGAATTAAATACTTGGGATGAATAACGTAATTATTTGGATAAGGAATAATATCATGTTGATGAAAACACCTTCGCAAATAATGTATAATTTTAGAATAAATTTGGTTAGCAGAAAAAAGGTTATAGTGAGCCAACCTTTAAAGATAGACATATGCCGTGTGGACTTTTTTTTAGAACTTTTAAAGGGTAACAATTCTGTCATACATGATTTTGCAAAACTAACCATTTACGCAGCGCACGCAGCGGAAGCAAAGGGAAACAAAACCACTCGATTTTTGGAACAATTTCCATAGGTGCTCCGCTCCTTTTGGTCTTAGTGTAATAATATATAGCATATTGACTTTCTCGATAAATGGGCTATCTAAAACTGAAATAATTTTTCAAATCGGACCAGTAGTTCCTGAGATTAGCGCGTGCAAACAAACAAACTCGTCAGCTTTATAATATTAGTAGATATAGATAACTTACTAAACTGCATTGTAGAAGCAATATTTTTATTAAAATCACCGCTGTGTTTTGTCGAGTCTTCTCAGTAGAAATCTCCCTCCAAATGGTAGAGTCGCATTATAATCGCACAGTGTATCACATTGTAACATCATTTTGTATAGTGTACAGAAATATTCAAATTTCGACAATGCGAAAGTCCTATTTAAAGCATGATTAACCTAGATATTTAATAAAATAAATGGTTTGACCACGTATATGTTGTTATTTTTATTTATTACATAAATAAATAGCATCAATTTCCTATGCCTGAAAGCATATAGCCATGTGTTGCCTCTTTAAACCGCCGTGTATTACTTCCAACACAGACTAATCACCGTGAGATGAAACACAGAGAGCCAAGTGTAGCTCATTTAGTGAGGGAGCTGCCCTCCGCTCATTAGGGGATGGCCAGTTTAGCGTGTTAACAGGCTTTTCTCGAAACAAGCCATGGTGAAAAAGTAGGTAGACCAAATACTAAGATAGAGACTAGAAAACAATTATAAATAACATTGATGAAACAAACGTCGGAAGGTCGCGGGTTCGAATCCCGCTTAAGTCCCAAGGATCGGGTCGAATTTTTCTAGTTTCCATCTTTGTGTAGAAATTAGTGCATTGTTGAATGGTAAAAATCAAAAATGTACTTAGACTAAATACCGTATGAATCACCTTGTCTGAGTAAAATTCGAAACGTAAAATTACCAATGATTTTTAATTTTTAATTTAGTTACCAATTTTCCATCGAAACTTATCGCAGATGAAAGTAGCTGCTAAAGGGGAGTAATAAATATAAAAAATAAATATGCGCCAGACAACACACCTCTTGTAATGGTCTCGAAGTAGGGATTAATATCCCTGTGTTACGAGGTACCACACAAGGAAAATAAGCTAGGGGCGTCTCCCAGCACACCCAGACCCGAGGCAATTCAGAAAAGATCGTTTCCTAAATTGACCCGACCGGGAATCGAACCCGGGACACTACGGAAATCGAGGCGAGAAACCGTGCTACAGCGCACTACGCCAACCGTGTCGTCTGAATCTGAAAGGTCGAATACTGCCTTTTTAAAATTATTTTTTTACTAGGACAACCACTAAGACAACCAATAAAAAAAACACTTGCACAATTGTTATTTTTGTAGATCTAAGTCTCCGCAAAGATGTACTTACATCTTTACTTATTCTGCAAAGATTATATTGTAATGCTTGATTAAATGCATTGCGAATGTCGCAGTATTGTAGATATTTGACACCTTTTCTGATATTGACCCAACAACGCTCTTAGTACCTATAAATTGTTAACCGTCAATTGAAGAAAATAAGTCTCACTGATATACATTGCTAACTACAATAATATACAAGTAGAACTGAAACCAATAAACTACTTATAATTTAGGGATAACTCACACAATAATTATTGTAACAAATTATCGGCTTCATCATGGTGAGCGGAATTTACTTAAAAGACTACGGTTTAAGATGTATAGCATACTGCATACCGGAGGTCTCTTAAACCGTACTCTTTTTACCCCAAACTAAGCAGAGGTTTTCAATGAGTGTCACCCCCGTATCACGCTAATCAAAAGTTGAGGACACCTCAAATTGCTACCCTGTCACATGTCAATAGAAATGAAAGGGACAGCTATACAAGTAAGGACTGCTCAGCTTTGATTGACGTTTGTGGCTTCGGGCGTCAGAGACGGAACTCGATGGTTACTCTTGTCAATCTTGTTTGTTTACACAAAAAATGAATTAACAGAGTAAATTCATAACAAAAAATGTGCAGAGGAGCAGATTATACCTAAGATAACCACAAATTCTTATCATTTAAGAAATCCTCTACACTATATTAACTACGCTTCATTAACTTAGCTTTATAAATATTAAAATAAAATAAGTTTATTCCTTCTTCTTCTTATCGTGTCGATGGCTATATCCTTTTTGACCAAAACTCCGCCACCCTAACAGCATGGTCGTTGGCACACATAAGTTCCTCATGCGTACAGCTGTCCGGACACGAGGGGCATGATATGAGGTGGTCCATAGTTTGTGGGGAGGCACCACACTCGCACGCATTGTCGCCATCTGTGTAACCCCATCTGCACAGACTCTCCCTGCATCTGCCAACCCGGGTCCTCAGCCTGTTCAGAGCTTTCCAAGTAAGCCATGGCAAATCGCGGCCCCGGGGGAGACCCTCAGAAGGCCCGACGAATGGGGCGGTAGCAGGTAGCCTCTCCAGCCATAAGCTGATCCTGGCCTGTGGTGGGTTGTCAGACAAAGGAAGAACAGTTTTGGCGAAGCTTCGTCGGCTTTTGAGTCTCTGGGGGACGGCCAGGTAGCCATTCATAGGATGACGGGTGTCCAGCTTATTCCTCAATATCAACATTTAAAGTATTGAGACACCCCAGAGAGTGAATGCAATACTCGTGTCGGTTTTGACTCGCTCTCCTATTTTAAAATAGTTTTACATTTGTGACTTAAACTTGTGAAGAGGCAGTTCAACAAGAGTTTGCCGAACCTTATTAAAATATTTTACACATTGACCAACAAATTATTTCCCTACCTTATGCATATGCACTTCTTAGATTAGACTGGGGGTTACGAGCTTATTTTTATTTCTTGTATTGAGTTTATGAACATCCCTTTTTTTGCTTGAAAACATCTTAGTTTTCGGACATACACTAAATTATCATAAATACATTGAGAGTACACAGTTAAAATATCTATATCTCTGAACACTTCCCGAAGCGAGTCACGTGGCCTAAGGTTGTAAATGGAACGGTTGGCTTTTTTGATGGCTATTCCAACTGAGCTATCGAGGCCAATAACAGACCTGGCGAATTTGTCTAGTGTATTTTACGTTGTAAGCCATCGTTATCTTATCAATGTTAAAATAAGGCAAGACCCTTTTAACATCCGAAATAAATATTTTTTTAAATATTTGATTGAACTTTCAATTCGGCAGGATGAAACTAGATAAAGGATAAGAGAGTGTATTGAGTCGTAGGATCATGTCGATTTTTTCTCCTAAATAGTGCATTGTTAAATGCTAGAAATTCACTTTACCAGGTAAAGTTTTCAAGATTAGGTAAGTCTAGGATAAAAGGTAGAAAGATTTTACCACAACACAAATAGCAAATGCAAGAGTAGGTGTGCGAGAAATATGCCGATTTCTGTGCAATATCTTGTAGCAATGCTGAGTTTCGCGCTAGTTTGTATGGAGTAGGCTCCGGGCAGCTTTTCGCTAAAATATTATCAGAAAAGAAAGTTTGCCTTATATTTATTTATTTAGGATACAATTTATTTAGGTATTGTATAGTTGAAGATAAATGTGAAATACATCTTCAAGAGATGCCCAAATTTAAGGCTATCTGGACATGCACAGTATGTTAGCATAGCGGACGTCATAAGGCGTTTCCTACGCTGAGTGGATGTTCATGATATGGTTTTATTTATTTTACTTTAATTAAAACGGCTTAACTACACCAATAACAATAATTAAAGACAGAAAGAAAATCAAAAACAAAAATTTGACAAACATTAAATGAGAATACACTTCATACATTTACTTACACAAAAACACAAACATTGAAACACAATTTTTGTCCATTCATCTGCAAACAAATCTGAACGTGGATTCGCATCGAGGAGAGCGTTAAGTGATGCAAGAAACTGGGGTATAGGTGACTGAGCCCGGGACACAGTGCGGTTTAAACTAACAGCAAACAGTCTGTGCTTTCTGCTGCGGTGGTAATTGGTTATTACATAATATAGAAAATACCCTAATATCTGCTGGGTCTAGTCTCCTCCTTCTCGCGTCGGTCTCCTCAATGCTGTGAATTATTTGTCGCCATTTGCCTCAGTCCGAAGCAGAGTGAAGGTCGTGCAAGGTGGTTTCTAGGGGGGTGCGAATCTGGTCGCTCCATCGCATAGGGCTCCTTCCTTTCAGTCTTCTAGCCTTGATTTTGCCAGTGATCACAAGTCTCTTCAGGTTGTGCCCGGGCCACAGCGCGGTTTGAACTAATAGCAAACAGTCTGTGCTTTCTGCTGCGGTGGTAATTGGTTATCATATAATATTGAAAATACCCTAGTACCTAATGGTTCCAGTCTAGCGTTCTTTTTTATATTTTCCCACAACAGTTATATGAGTAAAACAAAAAATGTTTTTACAAAATGTATGTATAATGCCCATATTTAATTGTATGAAATAATTATGTAATCTTTTGATGAGAGACAAATTAATGAATCCTTCGAATCAAAAACAATTGGATCTTATGAGATTGTGAATTAGTATTTTGAATGTTCGATGTAATAACTGTTCAATTAATTAGGTTCGATCATTTGATTTTCTATCAATTAATATTCGACATGGAGTAAGAAACACACTCTTAAGTGTGCAGTACACACGCGTCTACATGGACCTGCGAGTGAAGCCTTGAGGCAAATGCCGGGAGCCCTGCCCGCCTTGAACATGGCCGTTACTAGAGCGACACAAGCAGGAGCTGCGCGTCACGGAAATGAAGATGCTGCGATGGATGTATGGAGTCTCACGCAAAGATCGCGTGCGGAACACCCACATTCGCGGCAGCCTTGGTATTCGTGGTATCGCAGACAAGCTGCAGGAGTGCCGCCTTTGTTGGTATGGTCATGTCTCACGGAGATCGGCAAACTACGTGGGCAACAAATGTCTGGCCATGCCGCCCCCGTCAGGTAACGGCAGACGGCAGAAGGGATCGACCTAAGAAGCGGTGGCTCAACGTCGTCAAGGGTGACAAGACTCACCACTGAGGATGCACAAGACCGCGCGAAGTGGGCCATGAAAATAAGAAAGGCGGACCCTGGGACCCCACACACCAGCGTGAGTTCACAACCGGGATAGACCGGACGGATGATGATGATGACACACGCGTCCACATCAAGCTTTAACTATGTAAATATACGCTGCTGACTTAAGAAGACCCATATTGCAATGATTTTGTAAAGGTTGATGTGAACGCGTCTGCGCGTCTGTACCTGTACAAATTATGTATAATACTATTTTTAGATGTGCTACAAGGTTTCTATTAGTCTTCATAAGCCAAACGCTACGAAATTGAGTTCCAGTTGAGATTTGCAACCTTTATTTTTAATTTATTTCATTCCATTTAGATGCAATTCCTATGGACCGAGTTTCGCACGAATTTCTCCATACTCCAAGAACTTGGCATAAAGCAGCGTCTGTTGTCCATAATACAGTCTCGCGTATCAACATTTTTTGGTCACGTTTCTAGACGCGATGGCCTGTCCATAGAGCGCCTCGTCGTCCAAGGAAAGGCAGAAGGCACCAGACCGCGCAGGAAGTCACCTACACGTTGGACCGATCAGATAAAGTCCATTGTTACGTCAAGCCGAGAGAGATGGCGAGGCATCGTGCGGCGCCTTCTACCTGCCCCCTCCACTTCCAAGACTACATGACGACCACGACCGCTCTGTCAAGAGTGTATCGATGAAGAAGAAGAAGAAGAATTAGTTCCTATATTTTTTAGGATTATTTTTAATTAAAAAGTCTCTTTCCACACTTTTTTAGCAAGAATGCTCTTCGTTTCTCCGGCAAATTGAGCAGTAAAGAGGACGTGTAAGCGCCCCACTTGACGAAAACAAACTGGCCACGGCTCAGTTACTTAGGACCAACTGCGCCAAGTAGTCTTGATACATAAACTAAGATTTTTTGAGTGCCAGCTCGTGCTTGTCGATCAACAATGATAATGGTTGCCGCAGCCTATGGACACACGCAACCCGGAAATAAATGTAAAAATTAAGTTATATTAGTAAGTACCTTGTTACTTAAGGCGACCTATGTTGCTGACCGTATAAACGTCATCATGTAAATTAAGTAGGTACCTATACATTTTGTGGTAAATGTAGATTATGTTATTATTTATGTTTTGGAATGTATGCACTTGTTACTGTATCATGCGATAGCTAAAACTTAATCGGATGCTAGAGATAGAGTGATAAATATTTTTGCAGAATGGCTTGCTCTGTAAAAAAATATCATTCGTTAATTTTAATCACTAACTCTGACTGAACTAAAATTACCTAATTATCGTAAGAATCATAACAAACTGACCACCCCTAAAGTCTTTTACTTTAACAAGTTAGAGTTGAATACATTCAGCATCTTCACTGATACAAGCAGTTTGTTTAAACTACAGACCATTTCCTTCATATTATTACCCTTTTAACACAACGTAATGAAACAAAGACACCACTAAAAAGGCATTAACAGTGTGGAAAACATCAAAAAAGCAATACGAAAAAACGCTGCAAAACAAAACGTCCTGAATTGAAAAATCGAACAAAAGAAACTAAATTCAAACCTGAAAGCGCGCGAAACCGAAAATTCAGAGCACGTTGATTGGCTGTAAAGGGCTCGCGGTTACGTGCCATTGGTCAAAGATAATGTTTGCGTGACTAACAAATTTGTGCGGGGGAGATAAACCGCGAAACTCAACCGCAAATGTTGACAGAAACTCTGTAGTGGTTTTTCTAGTAAACTAAACCTTAATGCGTCGGCGTAAAATTATTATTTCGTTGTCGCGAGCACATTGTTGAACAGAAATATGATGAGTGAGCGAAGAAGCGGGATGGAACACCAACCGTATGAGCCTTTTTGGTGGTTGCGGGAGAAGGACCGCATCAAGGCTTCAAAGGGTGGCATTGTGGTTCTTAAAATAAAACCTAAATCCTATTAGTGCTAATTTTTTTAATAAACACTATTTTTAATTAATCAACGTTATTTGGTTTACCATGATTAACCGTTTCATTGTCAAGGATAAATGCTTAACCTTTATAAAAGCTTTCATTCCATTAGTTAGGTATTGCTTATCTTCACTACCTCATCGCCTAACTTTTGTGAATGTTACCCAGGTACGTACCTTGCGTACGTACGTACCGTACCTTATCGAGCTTTTAACAACATTCTCACCAAATAACCTTCATTCGTCATGCCTAAGCGGCCAGAGGCGACCACCTGAAGTATTCACAGATAAAGATATCGGCGTAAATTAAACACATCATTACCATAACCAACCCCTTATTTCGCGAAATAATTTTATTATAAAAGATAATTTAAAACTGCCCAAGTTCACCCCACCACCGGGGGGTTGAATGAGGAAAGGGCGGGGCGTGATCACAGCGGAATGAGTTAAAGCTGTTCGTCTCTCTCGCTCAAATGAGCAGTCCTAAATGCAGTAAGCGGCTTACAATCGGAGTTGACACTCGGGGCTATCGCCGTCTCGTTCTGTCTTGGCTATAGCGAGCTTTCGCCCTTCTAGTTATAAAGGTATAGACGGGCCAGTCAGTCCCACGTGAGATTGTGTTTTGTAATCAGTGAAGTGGCGCCTTTATTCACGAACAGGAGGCGCGATGTCCGCGGCTTTGACGTTTTGACGTATCGTTTGGCGGGAATCGTATTTTCTCGCGTTTTCCGCGTAAGGAAACTAGTGGCGTACGGCCTGAAAGTTTTGTGAACTATTTATGAAATGTTTTGTTGATAGTGATGTCGCCGAGTTGAAGACTGCCAAAGTTATTGCTGAGGCAATAACTTGGATTTATTAGTAGCAGTAAGTTAAAGTAAGTTTGATTTCAGTAATATAGTAGGGATTTTTTGCAGAAGGACTCCTAATCTATAATATTGAATAAGTCATTGAATAGTAAAAGGACCGCAGAGATGATAAAAGTTAAAGCTGGGTGAAATTGTATAATATGTAGGTATGTATTAAGGGTTAAAAACTGTCTAAGTTAAGTCCGAACAACAACTAACATTCAGTAAATTTGATAACAGGTGAATTGGATTACTTACTTTAAATGGTTATTCACCTTTCTGAGATCTTTCAAACTAACTAACATTCAATTATTGGAATTCTGGCCGATACTAATAAAAATGCATTACAAACTATTTTGAATAATGTATTTTACTACCAAGAAAATTACAACATCAACATGCAAATGGTGAATATTATGAACCTTTTAAAATGTATATTTACCGCAGTGATGTAGATATTAACCTCCCATAAAAACCCTCGGCCTCTGAAAAGAAAACAAAAAAGTTTTAAAAGCCTTTACTTCATTAACTTTTACAACATTTTAAGTACGCTAAGCAAACTTTTTCTGAATAAAGCTAAATAACTACTTTTTTTTAAATACAGAGCAACTATTTCTCCTGTGCTTACAATCTTGTTAATGCAAAAGTTCCAATGTTTGGAATTTGAGATGTTTACACTTCGAGATTTTCTTAATTTCTTCACCAATTTCAATGAAAGTTTGACAGAAGAAGGTACGGACTAAATGTGGTACGAACTAAATATATCTCAACTTTTGGCACTAAAAAGAATTTTCATGCGTTGCATAATAACTATGTTGAAGTTATACTCGTATTTTAAAGATTTAGGTGTTTTATTATAAAAAAAAATAACAAAAAAAAATCATACGTTTATCTAAAAACAAATACTAAAAGAACATTCTTATAGATTTCTTTTTCAATTTGTTTTGTTTTTAGATTACTTATGACTGGCCTGTTGGCGCAATGGCTGCGATCCTGCCTTTAGCGCCGCAGGTCGTGCGTTTAATCCCCACCCATGACAAACATTTATTTTATACGAGCATTTGTGTTTGTTGTGTGTTTGAGTGTTATTATCTATTTAAGTATGTATTTAGAAATATTTAAGTATGTTTATCAGTCTCTGATACTTAATTTTTCATTCAAAGTGTCAGAAGTTAAAAATTCACGATCTTAAGGTAGCAAATAAAACTTAATTAAAAGTAAGACTGATGCATTTTTCTGAACGTTTGTTGATCATAATTAACATACAAAAAGTTTTGAGACTTTTTTTTTATAATGCCCGTCATGATGACCTCACTCCGCCTGATGGAAAGCGGTCGTGAGGTCCAGATATGAGGTTGACAAGCCCAGTCATTCAAACGAATCACTGGGCTGGCCATCCTCACCTTGAAGGCCTGTAGAAATGCCTTTTCACGCCCCGCTTGAAGAACCCGGGACTATAAAAGGAAGGAAACACATGTGCTGGAAGAGCGTTCCACGTCTGGATGGTACGACAAAGAAACGAGTCACCGAATCTTTTAGTTCGGGCCAACAAATGTTGAATTGTGTGTGGGTGACGCCGTAGTCCAGCACGCGTGGTACGGGAGTGGAAAGGTGAGGGTGGGATAAGCTGGAATAACTCGTCAGAGCATTCCCCATTGTAGAAGCGATAGAGAACACTTAGCCTGGCAATGTCTCTACGCAATTGGAGAGGCTCAAGGGTCAAAGTTGCCTCTGGGTTTCCAATAATACGGATAGCACGCCGCTGCAACCTGTCAAGAGCTTCGAGTAGATACTTAGCGGAACCGTCCCAGAGATGAGAGCAGTATTCCACACACGAGCGAACTTGTGTCTTATACAAGAGACAGAGCTGCTCAGGCGTGAAGAATCGTCTCACTCTGTTCAGGACTCTGAGTTTACGGGATGCAGTTCTAATGACGCACTCAATGTAGTCCCGCTGGTTTAGGTTGCTACGAACATCCATGCCAAGGATGTTTAGGCTATTCTTAATCGGTAGCGGGGTGCTCTGAAGAGTGGGATGGGAAAGGAACGGCGACGCCTTTGCTGTGAATGCACACACCTGCGTTTTCTTGGCATTGAACTCGACAAGATTGCATGCACCCCATTCTGAAATGCGGTCCAACACTCCGTCAAGCTCAACAACAAGACTTCGCCTCTTCTCCTCGATGTCAGTCTGCTTTGCCCCAGGGCGCTCGAAATAACGCGCGTGGACCGTGCTATCATCCGCATAGCAATGAATGTTACCAAGACTGGTGACTTTCTTGTTTAAAACCAATCCTACTTAATTAAAAATATATATTTTTCAGTTCAAAAAAATCATCCATGTAAACGCTTGTATGTGCTCTAAAAAATATTTTTTGACGGTGTAGAAATTTCGCAATCTCTATTTGAAAAAAAATTATTGATGTATTTTTTTGAAAAGTACATTTGGTTTACTTATAATTACGTTTTATTTACTACCATGAGATCTTAAATTTTACTGCTCTGACACTTTTAAGATGAGATGAGAAATTTACAAATACTTTTTTTTTTATTATGCTACCTACACCAAAAAAATAATTAAATAGCTATTTTGTCACGTATAAACTCATTTTCGCAAATGAAATTGAATGTTTGAAAGTATTTACCTGAAACATGGTTGAATAACGCTGATGAGAGACTCGGTTTCATAGCAAGATCAGTCGCCCGTATAGCAAAGGGCAGCAAATTAAAGTTATTAGGTAATGTAATATACATCCAGCAATTTAAATATTAATTACCTATATCATGCAATTAATAAAAATATAAGTACATTAAATAAATAAATATGTATAAATTTGTTATTACACATAAATTACATAGTGAATAATTGTTGCCATAATCCGGTTCGATTTTAAATGAAACTGGGGCTCGATTTTGCTTTTTTGATGTCAATGGAATCGTAATTAAATAATTTACGATTTTGACGTTTGGTCTATACTAAAACTGTCAAAATCACGCCCTTTAATTACGATTCCATTGGCATTTAAATAGCAGAGTCTGGGCCCTGGACAGGACTGGTAGTATAGAATTTCATTCACTACAAAAATATTTTCCATACAATTTATTTCATTTTTAGAACTAAAGTGTTTTGGTAAAAACAAAAAATATGAGTACAAGTGATAAAATAAAAATGTAAGTAAGTATATTTGTTTTTTTGGGTACCCGTAGAGCAGTGAATTCTTTATTCTTTGATGTCGTTACATTGGTCGTTTTATAAGGGTCGTATTATTTATTAGTATCTAACCTAACAATAATTTAATCTTGTTTTGGCATTAAAAATAATAACTTAACATAAATAAATCATCCAGAATCAGTACCCAGATAAACTAATTCACTAAGTACTCCAAATTTGTTAAAACACGGAAAACCCACTTTTAGAAAAACCTACACAATGTGTTTACTACTAGATACTATTACTATACTTTTACTATTTATTTTCATATTTTTTATGCCACGAGCAAACATTTTTAACATACTATCATAGATCTAATAACTGAATGTATATTATGTTGAAATACTTTTTGACACGTGACAAAAGTTGTATTAGATTTGAGTACCCGTACCTCCCGTTTGAACTATGAAGTGATTTTTTAATGTTAGTGGGAGATATTATACTAAATTAAAAAAAAAACTCTCTATATGTACGTATTTATTTTTTTGTAATCGAAGATTGAGCAAAATGTCAAAAATAGAATCATTTCGATTTTTTCTATTTTATGCACCAATCATTTCTTCCACATAATTCACTATTGAATATTATTCAAGATAAGATAGATTCGAAAGTTTGTTAAAGTATTTATAGTACGTCACAATTATAATACAATTATTAATTTGTACAAGAAATTAATGAATATAAGTCATTGTCAAAATAAAAATAATACACAATCATTAAATGGAATAGAATTAAAAACTTCACTGAAGAGCCTAATCTTCTGCCTAATCAGCCCCGATTCAAAACGTAGTAATCGGCCGATTTGGTATTTGGTTCAATTATAGTAAATTATCCACTAAATGGGTAGCATTTAATATTTTTATATGTTAAAGCCAAAGGCATTTAGTTTCGTGAAGCCAATATAAAGAAGAGTTCCATTGTAAATAAAAAGTTAAAGAAAATAACCGACAATAGTCAACATGCAAATAAGTTAACTCAAGTTTTTGTAGAATCACAGTTACTCGTACTATGATTTGAAGTAACTAAAACTTGATAAATAAATGCAATTTCAAGGAATTTGCCATAGATCCAAGTATAAACCAACTGAAACAGCAGTAGGCTGGCCCCTTATGCCCTAGAACCGATAACCGAATAGAGCTAGAGATTTTTATAGTCAAGTCTCCGTCTCGGCTAACAGAGTCTGTAGTATAATTTAGGTTGAATTCTGCGGTCTGTACGTCTACCACGACTTGCCACTTTAAATTTACTTTATCGTTCGCGTAAAAAAATCATTGGGATTTGACATGACATGTCAAATTCCAATACAATTTTTTACGCGAACGATAACGAGACGTACTGTCAGTTTATTGCAAGAGTTGCTGGCAGGAATTAGATACATCGCGATGACTTGACTTCCAAGTCAATTGCATATATTTGTCTTCCGCTGAATCTTCCTCCAATGCAGCAATGCAAAGGCCAGCATACTGCTGTTTCAGTTGGTTTATTCTTCGATCTACTAGGATGTCAAATTTCTTGAAATTGCATTTATCTAAATAGCCACACTGCTTAGCAGAAGCCTCTCCTAACGAAATCACCGCTGAAACTGTGGTGTCTTTCTCCGTAACCAAGGTCCTCTAGTACACTAAACCCGTACGGAAAATCCAAAACTATCATTGCCTACCCAATAAACACCTGAAGACCAACAGATCTTTCTCGAGCTGGTCAAGTTAACCTATTTAATTTATAACAAACTACTTCGGCTTATATCCACCTACCGCCAATGTCTTCCATGTACGCTTGGTGATAGCTGCGGTAGTTGTAGTAGTTGATTCCTTTCTAGAAACGGTAGTAAAACTGTCTTCTAATTCCCTTTCCAATTCCAAGTTTTTTTGATCAGTACTTGGTTCTGTACTTTTATTAAAGTCTTTATTTGTTTTAGTTTGTTCATCTGCTTTTATTTTTTCAATTCTTTCTGCTTTTGAGGCACCTGAATCATCTGTTATATTACTTATTAGTTTAGTAGTAATACTTTCCGTAGCTTGCATAATATCATCGCTTTTCATTGAAGTTAGATTTAATGTAGTTTTAACATTCGTATCGTCTAGCAGCATTGCTGATACAGATTCATTGACTGATACTGATTCAGTATCCAATATGAAAATTTCAGTATTTTCGATCAATTCTGGCACAGTAACTCGATCCGTTGACTGTAAATCTAATAAAGTGTTAGATTGGATATTTGTTGTTATCAAATTCGTGGTAAAAGTTAAACCTGTGGTTCGATTTCTTTTAGCCTTTCCTGTTGTTATCAAATTAGTGGTGAAAGTAAGACCAGTGGTTCGTTTTCTTTTAGGCTTTCGTGTCGTTTTATTAGTGGTGAAAAATATACCTGTGGTTGGATTTTTCTTTGGCTCCCTTGTTGTTATCAAATAAGTAGTAAAAGTTTTTAATTTGGTTCGGTTTTTCTGAAGCTTTCGTTTTGTTATCAAATTTGGGATTTTCTTTATTTTTTGATCTTTGAAAGTATCCTTTTTCTTTTTGATTCTTTCAGTTAAAGCCCTTTTAAACTCTTCTACTGTGAGATAAGAGTTAGGTATTTCTGACTCCACGGGGTTGTTTATGTAAATGATAGGGTTATTTCCTGATCTGGCCGCTTGTTTTATTAGTAGATTGTGTTTTTTGAATCCGTTTACTTCTTTAAGCTGTTTGATGTGGATGCTGTATTGTTCATTTGGTTTGAAAAATCGTCGCAGGGATGCCGTAGGCTTTGCTAAATATGGGAAAGTATTTGTTCAGTTGTACTTGAATTGTCATTATTTGCCTCATAAAAAGTTTGATGGTCAAAATAATGGCACAAGTAAAGTAAGAAAATTTTATGCGTCTATCCATCAAACGCAGCATGAATTTGATAACAAATTATATCCATTTTAAAGATCTTAACTATCTCATGAATTGCTTATTGACTTAAAAAAGACTACTTCACTTTAAAGGAAGTTTAAAAATTTCGGGTTTACCCTAGACATAATTCTACTAACATTTAGCAAGACTTCGTTCGAGTGACGATGAAATGAAATGAAATAAAACTACTTTGAAATGAAAACGTAAAGGGATGGTGACACTTTCTTTTAAAATGATTACGTAATTAAACCAAATTAACTATTTTAAACCCTCCGAAAATTTAAATCCGTAATACCGTTGAGCACAGCCTCCTCATACATTTTGTATAATTCCGGTATCAAATCATCTATTTTTTGTCCAAAAACAATAACTGATTGCAGGGATGTCACTATAACCACTGAAACCGCAGTTTTAAACCCCACTTTAAAAATATTGTGCATGTTTTAAACTTCCGCTGAAACGATTGAATGCATCAGTGATTTCAATAATTGGCGGACATTTTATAGTAACTACCTAGGTAAAACGGTTTTGCAATAACTACCTATATCATTTCTGTTACGATGGTAAAAACTTTTTTTTTTGTATTACTTACTTGATACCTTTATGCAAGGTTTAGACTGAAAGGTTATTTATAGTGATTGAGGTCTAAACTTGTTTACAATTTGAATAGTCGACCGGCTAGGCGTTAATCCCGTGAAATGTTACGAATGTTATGTTGTGAACTTCATGCAATTTTGGACTTTTATTCATAACTTGACCCTTTTGTTTATTGCGATTCGTTGCATATACTGCGACTTGTACTTATGATAAAACTAGCTGCCCGCAGTGGCTTCGCCCGCGTAGATTATTTTTCCCGTTAAAATACAGCCTAAAATATATAGTCTATGCTACTTGCTGATAGTTTAGCTTTGTATTGGTGAAATAATTTTTAAAATCGGTCCAGCAGATTCGGAACGTATTCAATACAAACCAACAAACAGCCAAATTTTTGCTCTTTATGTTATTAGTATAGACTTTCGTAATTTTTGATATGTATTATATTTTACAGAATCAGTCTGAAAATTCTAAACGAACATAGCTAATCCAAATCCCATGAAATCTATATTTGAAACATATCATAATTTTGGTAAATTCAATACTTTTTTAACTTGCCACCATGTATCCATCGTGCAAAACTATTGGACCCACCAAATATACAAATATGTAGGACATAATATATTACTCTTTATTTGTAAAATTAAAGCCTTATTTATAGTTAATATTCCACCTGATTATATTCAGAAAGCTGCCTGATTATAATCATCACAGAATCTATCGTTTTAATAATAGGAAAACAATTCTAGATCATTGACCCGATTCTGCTCTATAAATGCCAATGGAACGTAATTGAATTGTATAATTTTGACGTTTGGTCCATACTAGAACTGTTAAAATCACGCCATTCAATTACGAGTCCATTAGCTTTTACATAGCAGAATCAGGCTCTAGGTCTGAATGGCCTCGATAGCTCAGTTGGAAGAGCAGCCACCCGAATTGTGTAAGACGCGTATTCGAGACCTGTGTGTGCCCTAGGATCAGGTCGAATTCTTCTAGTTCCCATCTTTGTATAGAACAATTCTATCTAACATTAAATTGGAATAACAATAGGCTCTGTTTATCTACAAGTAATTGTGTTCCATCATCCATCATAAATAGCTGCCACAATAAAGCAACTGCTGAATAAAACTAAAGCGTATTCTATTGATCTTCAAAGTGGCGGGTTGTAGGCTGACATCTTCTACTGCAACTCTGTGAGCTGCCAGACTATGACTGTTTTTAAATAGACTTTTTCTTCAGTATCTTGCCAGGTTTTTTTTATTTGTCCCTTTTAAAACAGATGAGAAGATACAAGGTCTCAGGATTTCTGTGAATGGAATCCTATCTACACCCGAGGCCGTAGCCAAGAGTAATGTAATGCTTCATAGTATCATTTCGACATAACTTTAAAAATATATGATAGTGCTTTATCGAAAAGACATTTTTGATGTCAGTCCCGTACATTTTCAAACTTGATATATCGATACGATAGCAGCGTGTCTTAGCGAGGCCCTCTCTCTATGGTCACTAAAAAAAATTGTGCGAGGCCTATACCTTAAACTCAAACAACTTCATTCAAATAGACTGTATCAGTACTTTCAAATCGTCAAATTTACAGCCAAATATACTAAATACCATAATAATATGGATATGTAAATAAACAGTATACAGACATAATGCGACTCTACCACCGCGTCGTAGTTGTTTCTTGCTGAGAAGACCCGGCGAGAAACTCAGCAGTTACTCTTTTAAACTTGTTTTGGGTTTACAACAGGCGTTAGTAAAGTACAAGCAGTGTGTCTTATAGCTGCGAAATATGATGACATAGGCATTGTATGAAAGACTTATCGATTTAACTGGGTTTCTGATATATTCGACTAATAATGTTGCGGAGTATATACCAAAAGGCATTATTTACCAGTCAATAAAATATTATTTCAGTAAACTCGCCATCACGTGTTTTCTAAAGCAGCAGTAATTCCAGGTCGCCACCATAGAGGAGTACGGCGTGTATACGATGCTGCCGGCGCAGCAGCTCGCGCCGCTGTCGCCCTGGCCGCCCGACGGCTCGCTGCTGGACCGCATGGATGACCTCGCCCACAAAGGTAAAGGTAATGGTGACCGCTGTCTTCTTGTTGAGACCTGCTCACACCCCATTCATAAAACACCCGGTTAGCCCCCCAAAGACTCAAGTGTTTGGGTATTAAGTATAGGAAACAGGGGCCGTTTTGCAATCGCTTAAATCCAGTCATGTTAATTTCCTAAACTGTGGGAAGCGAGCAGTTTCGTCAGTAAATATCCAGCCAGAAGAAGCGTTAGTGCCAGATAAACGCTGACTGGCTGGAATTGAAAGATCATAATTATTACGAAATTGCTCGCTACGTCCAGTTTAGAGAATGAACTTGACAAGTTAATTAGGAGTGTAATAAGGCCCATGGAGTTCAGAAAATTGCTACTGATTTTCTTGCAACTTGAAGTGCGACTAGATTGTTGCATTATAATATTGTTGGTTTTGAATAAAACAGCAATTATTTAACCAAAAATGTAGGTTGAAAATTCTAAGTAACCCTTAACCTAAAAATGTTACTGTTGAAGAACACATAGACGCGCTGCAAATAAAATGTAATCCTATACAAATGCTGTCATACATCTTTAGGTTATGATTGCCAAGTACCGCAGAACGTAGCACGATTTGTGCTACGACTTCATAAGTCGTACACGTTGTGGGAGTGAGACATTTTAATAATGTCCAAAAATTTGGTAGTGAATAAATAAAGCGATTTTAGATACGCTACAAAGAAACAGCGTCAGAAGTTCGCTTCTAAATACATCTTTATCTGTTTGATTTTATTGCGCATACAGGCCGCTCTGCAAAATGTGTCACGAAATAAACAAGGCATTGCTGAAATGCAACTTTCGTCAGTAAAACATATTCCTTTCGCTCAAAGTGTCCTTGACCCTGCATCCCGCATGCATGGGGCGTGAGTAGGTCGCTTTACGGCTGAAGTCACGGATGGCTGTGCTGTGGTAAGCGTGTTGCAAAGCAATAGCCGAGAGAGAAGCCATGATTGATGGACGTGCAGATAACTGTCTACCACTTTCTTTGGTAAGAATAGAATAATCAATTCGTACCAAATAAAGTTTTATTTTACTAAAATCTTGAGGCGTTCATAATTCATGGCATATGCTCAATATAAATGACTAATAAATATAAAATAAACTGAATGAGCAAATATATTGTGGATGTGTTGAGCGCTTATCATCTGCACAGTCGTATTAATTAAAGAATAAAAGTATTATGAAGGTCTTAAAAAAGGTTCGCTTGTCAGCTATGAATCCGTAAAATATAGCCGAAAAGCCGTACAAGTGCCGAAAAAACCTCGCACATTCTCGTCCGTTAGCTCACCGGAGACATCGCTCCATAACGTCAGTATTATCATTAAACACTTTGATACAAAACCGCTGTTAAAATTAACCGACCAACACAACTTTTCCACCATCTACGTAGTTTAGCATTTCGTTCGAACTTGTCAATTTAAATTTTCGACACCAAACACTAGACTCAATCCATATTACTGCCAACGTTTAATCCCAGTCTATCGTCATAGCTCATGCGGTCTACTTGATCGTCTTCCGTTATCAATTCTTCATTTTTACAACTTTATTTTCTTACTTTACCACAATAGATTTTTTAAAACACTGACGTAGCGGACCTTTATCACAGACCTTCAATTTCGCAACTAGTATTTAAGTAAAAAATATCTTTAATTTTGTTGTACCAGTCTCTAAATAAACATTAAACCTCTGTTTTGTCCAGTGTTGAAAAATTGTGACAGCCTCCTAAATAAAAAAACTTTTTGTGAGTTACTCATCGTCTCTACACATACCTAAACGCCAATTTGACCGGGCATGTAAAACTATTACGACTAAAATATAAGGACGCAAATTTCTTAACTTTTATTTGACAGTCTGTATCTCTACGAAGAAGAAAAATAGAGTGACATAAGTTAGTTTAGAAACTGCTACAACAGAATTTCCACCAATATCTACTTAGCAATAAGACCCTCATACAAATATGATCGTCTCAATGAGGCGTGCCTAACAGAGAAAACGTGGCGTCATAGATTCCGTCCCTCCCAGCGAGGCACTCACTCGCTTCGCTAGATCAATACTTCCGTATTCATAATGTAATTTTCCGATTTATTTCGACACACCTTTCAAAAGGTGACGAAGTTTTTTTAAGCATAACTAACTACGTTCAAGAGTATGATTTGCTCTATTGGTTTATTGAAGCGGCTAATATTAAAAAATTGAGCCTTAATTAAGTAAGTACCTCTACATTTTTATTAGGAACGTAGTAAGAATAAAAATCTCTCAAGATTCCTATGTTATGACATAATGGAAATGGGAGCATTCACGTCTTATAATTGATTTCAGAAGTTATAAACCCAAAGTTCGTAAAACAAATTAATAACGTGACAAGTTTACTGATACTGAAATCTCGATGTACAAAATATAAGAAGCATGTGAAAGTTAACAATCGCAATAAACCTCGCTGGCGACCGGAACTGTTATTTATGACGGCACGCTTCACACACCGTTAAATTTCCTTGTAGATATAAACACAACCTGTTGCATTAGCAAGTCTACCGTGCATCAACTGCATACAGACGTGATTAATTGGAGTAAGCAGACTTATGATGCGGCAGGTCACAGCGGTGTTAACCAGCTCGGCGGCGTGTTTGTAGGAGGGAGACCCCTGCCGGACTCCACGCGGCAGAAGATTGTGGAGCTGGCGCACTCGGGCGCGCGGCCCTGCGACATCAGCCGTATCCTGCAGGTCTCCAACGGATGCGTCTCCAAGATCCTCGGCAGGTCAGTTGTTGGAGACGCTCCTCCTACACGAGTTTTTAAGCTTCTGGAAGAAGATTAGACATGCGGCTACGTGTGACCAGCAAGAAACGGATGCCATACTAGGCAGGTCAGATACAGGGTTACTTTATATACAGGCGCTGCTAGGAGTATCTTAGCTGAAAGAATCTACAAGTTTTACAAAGATTGCGTCTCCAAAATTTTCACCAAGTCAGTTGTAAGAGTTCATGCTCATGCAGTTCTCTCAGCATAGCTCACATGTGCATCAGCCCCTGTGTCTTGCGAAGTCAGCGGAACTCTATCCAACGCATGCCCTGCAGTCTCCAAGAAACTGGACAGGTCAGTGGCAGTCCGCCAGATATCCGCGGCGACCGAATCCAACGGATTTTGCTCTAAGGTACCACCGAGGGTAGTGCCACGCGAACTGTGTTGAGTTTTTGATCATGAACAGCTACCCAGCTCGACTCCCTCATGTGCCTTAAATCTGCTACGGATATTAGTACCAGAAGTGGCCAAGATATACTGAAGCATGCTAAGGATTTCAGGACTAAAGACAAGGTAAGAATCATTTTGCTTTGCAGATGTAGGAAAGCCTGGTTAATTGTAGGCAACAATCTGAAAGATGGCTGCTGTACCTTTTTGGTATTAAATATGGCTGGCTAGTTTTCTACATCTAGGTAACTCTGTCCACCCACAGGAGTACTATTTATAACTAAACATAGTTTGTGACAATCTGTTAAACTGGTTCATTATTAAAGCCATTTCTCTAGTTCCAAATAGTTTTCAAACCGCAAATGTTAGAGCCAGCAACATTATACTGAACCATCCCAAAAATGCAGTTGGTAACTTATCCCGCGTGTAACTGGTCGCGACCGCAGGATCTTGTGCCGGGCGTAACCGCATGATTGACCACTATTACGAGACCTCTAGACACTAACATGCGAAGACAGTGACTAGTCCAGCTAGTGTGGAACTACCAACCGTTATAACAAGAACTCTGTATTCTTGAAAAGTCCACTTCAACGCGGTGCGTTGTTCCTTGGTAGAGTGGAACTATCTACCAGTATAATAAGGCCTATTATTACTGAACAAATCCTCTCCAACGAAGCCCAACCAATCTTGGATGATGAACTTTTAGAAATCGAGAACTAATCTAAAAAGACACCCTTTTTATTTGTAAATAAACGTCAGCATAGGCCAGTTCCGCTGGTGATATGACAGACAGCCAAGGTGACGATGAAGGTTGGTTGTGACAGGTAACTCGAGAACTCTAGTTTTGACGTCGAGATTGTCTATTAGTATTTTAATTGCGGAATCTAGTTTGTGGCTTTTGCAGTAAAGTTGTCAGCTAGCACTTTAGCAGGATAATTTTATATATCAGTTACATAGTCTTACATACATACCATCAGGCCTTTTTCCCAACGGGGTAGGTAGAGACCAATCTTACCAGCTGCTACGGTCCCGAGACACATCTTGCGCTTCTTCCACTTTTATTAATCCTTTCATGCATGCTAGCCGACTATGGGTTGCTTGGACTTGTCCTAAGTACGTCCGTCTAGGCCTTAATCTTCCAACACAACAGATCCATCCACCTTGGCCTTGTCAATTTTTTTCGTTAATATTCTTTCATATAAAGCAGTTACATCTAATAAATAACGTTAAAAGCAGAATTTTCAAATGTGAATGTTGTTCCGAATCGCTCTATCAATCTTTTATAGGTGATTAGTAGTTATTACCTTTAATCTTGATATGTTTAAGGAATTGGTGGTCTGGTCTACTTTCAAATATTCAATATCAGTATCTAGATTCTTAGGTGAAAATTAATGTTGACCCAAAAAGGCAGCAGCTGCTAGCTAATAATAATATTGCAACTTCCCTGGAATCGAACCTGATACCCACCAGCCGCAACCCGACACCTGTCGGCCACCCCTACGCACTACGAGCTGGCATCGTGGCTACAGTATCGCAGTTTGCTGACTTTTAATGCCTTTTCTGACCAGTTAATAACCGTTATTTAACCTTCCGAACTTGTCTCGGGGTAAATTTCACCATAAAAGTTTATCAATAACTTGACAGTGGCTGACAACGCTTACTAGATTCGTAGTTAACGTAATCATCCGCGCAGCCACAGTACTTCCAAGACACTGACAAAGTTTTAATCCTATCCAATTTACAACGCGACTCGATTGCAAGTCGCTCGCATTATCACAACTTGTCAATTCAATTCAACATCTTTATTGCATACCATCAGGCCATGTGTTGTTAGCCAATAAATATGCAGTGTTCGACTCCAAAAAGCAACACTATTCTATGTCTACTATGGATGTCGGATGTCGACAACATTGAAAAAATCGTATTCTGTTTAGTCCGTTCGTTAGACCGTCCAAAAATACTATTATACATATACTTAGGACATATATTTTTCGCTTCATCAAATTAATAAAAAAAGACAAAGTTAAAGAGCATTCAAGTTCCGGAGTGGGGGCTTGTAACGTCACTTTTAAGTAAAAATTTGTACCTAGGCGTGACGTCACGCGAAACTTCAACGCACTGTATCGTCGTCATTTTTCGTTTACGAGAAAAAATCAAAAATACGTGTCCAGAATTTTTTGATAATCTAACTGACGGTCTAAATAGTTTTTTTATGCTTCTCTAGTCTTCTAGTCTTAAAAAACGCGAATTTAGTGAACAACCCAGTTACCACGAAGTTGGGAAATAACACAACTCAATCAGTGATTTGGCCAAAATAATTAATATGATCATAGTCATACCGATCATTAAACTAAAAGTCACTTTGTACCTGTTACCTAATTACTGGAGCACCTCGAAATCCTTGTAATGAAAAAATATATTTTCTGCTGGACCAATGTTTTTCTAAGTCTTGCTCTTTGAGTTACTATTGATAGTTACGATAGTGTTATACTTCATCTGGTTGGTACAATGCGTGTGTACAATGTTATCTAGTAAAAAAACAGTTAAAGTTTATCAATGAAAGGGTGTTTTTTGTAGAGTCATGATCGTCTCCGCAAGTCATTACAGGATCCTATCGGCGAACATTACTGCTGAGTCAGGATGATAAAAGACATTCTTCGGACTGACTTATCTTAAAATTCAAAGATTTTGCGGTTGAACCTTATATTCTTTCAGTAGGTGCTTTTAGTGAATTTCATTAGCCTAAATATTGGTAAAATTTGCGAAAAACTATTTTATTCATTAGACGTAAAGGATAACTTAATCCCAAGCGATTCGACAGGACCTAAGAACATTCGACAGGTAGATAGTATAGTTTACATGACTGGCTCTGACAAATGCAAGTTTTTTACAACGAATTCGGATTAAATATCAATTTTCAGCTAAATTCAACGTCTTTAACGTCAATTCCTTCGAGCTGTATGGGTATAGTATGGTCAATAAGTGAACATACAATCATCAAAAGACACATACCGCGCTGTGACATGTGCGAGAATGCGACAGAATATTGCTTCATTTAAAAAGTTGAAGATCTGATTTCGTTTTCATGAATAATGCTTGATCTGAATGGTCTCAGCCTAATTCACACTCTGGAATAGTAAATTATTTCTCCTCCTCCAATTCAAGTCCCACTAACACCTCTATCCACCTCAGGTACTACGAGACGGGGTCGATCAGGCCGCGAGCAATCGGCGGCTCCAAGCCGCGGGTGGCCACCGCGGAGGTGGTCAGCAAGATTGCGCAGTACAAGCGCGAGTGTCCCTCCATCTTTGCCTGGGAGATCAGGGACCGCCTGCTCAGCGAAGGCGTCTGCACCTCCGACAACATACCTAGCGTGAGTACAGACGTTATTGGCTTTTGCGATCGTTGAAAGGTTTTTGCGCGCTTAATGCGTTTCGTTTTTCGACGGTCAGATTATCACGAAACAAAGGTTAGAAGGGAAGAGAATATAAGCTACACCTAAGCTGACTTTCGCCGTAATTGATTTAATGACGAGTCTCCCCAAAAGAAAACCACCACTCAAATTTCAAATAAACCGTAAAAATAAAAATAAAATTACATAAATATGCTTAAAGTCACGGTTTCACGTGGGATCAGAAGGATTATTAAGGCGCGCCGTCACCAAAATTACGAGCGGCCACAGCGCGCATGTGTGCATCTTGATTTATTGCAAATTTTGGGGTATTCGCATTACGTTTTTAGGTCTAGTCTAATTAACTGAATGATTGTAAACAAAATTAAATATTTCGATTAACTAAATAAAGATCATGGTGTACTGACATTAATTTTGAACAGTAATTATGCTTTGTTGGAACAATTATCTCTATCTCTTAGCAGAAAGTTCATTATAAATAATAATACTTACAAGTACGCGTAAATAGTGAAAATGCCTTCGTTCGTT
Source organism: Udea olivalis (assembly GCA_947369235.1). Lineage (NCBI taxonomy): Eukaryota > Metazoa > Arthropoda > Insecta > Lepidoptera > Crambidae > Udea > Udea olivalis. Next base: position 10,876,841 of record OX376355.1, read on the forward strand.
TTGCTATCGTTCCTACCATGAGTGTACACCGATGACAATCGCTTGCGCCAGTGTTGAACTTTTGTACAGGATTTCGGTAGAGGTGCTAGTGAATAGAAATGGAACTAAAAATGTCATACAATATTGCTGCAGTTAACTATCGTACTCTACGTGACGGACACTTAAAGTAGACGTTCAGCCTACTTGCAATTTTCACACATTTATAAGTTTCAATCAAATACACAGTACTATAGCTGCGTTACAGCCATTTTCAACAAATTAAATGAAGCGCGAAGAAATTAGATTATAGGGTAAAATGTTATGTTTTTAATATTCAACTTTATACTGTATATGTAAACGAAAAGAACGGAAGAAACTCAAATGACTGTGATGTGAGCAGCTACAAATTCCACCAATAAAAACAGTCATATAAACAGTAATTATATTGCCCTAAAGGCTAAAGCCTCTCATTTAAAACTTTTCTGAGCTTTTCTGCGACGCCTTATAAAAGTATGTGCATATAGAAGCGAGGCAGTAAAATACAATATACAATACGCTATAGGGAGGTATACCGCTATAGCGAGGTATACCTTATCGACACTACAACCCCCACCCACCCTTGGCAAAACAATATGACGTTATAACTTTTTTCTTCATTTTTTCCCCTTTTTGAATACGGCCCGCGCCCCAGTGGGACATCCTTTAGACGTCGATACGTCTTTCTGGGTACAGGGTGATGTTTTTATATAAAATCTCGTTGTGATAAGGATAAATGGTGAATTGATTTAGATTTTTAGAGAAATAAAAGGGTACTGTTTGTTTTGTAACGATTGAGTTGTTCAGTTCGTATTAACAACATGTTTTCAAGTAGAGACAACCGCTCACGAGATCGCAAGGACTACTTCGTTTTTTTTTCATAGCATAATATATTGTAGTAAAATATTATAATATACACTATTTCATGGCATATGAATATAATATACGCTGGAATATGAACTTATGATGGATTTATTTCTTAGTCAGTAACTTTAATATGCAGTTACAATCCACCAAATTTAGGAAAAAATAAGTTTTCATAAGCGTAATCATTTGTAATTCAATAAAAAAAGCATCCTAAACAAGGGCTTTTCTTTGTTTATTTAAATGGCAAAACAGATAAGGGGAAACCAGAAACAAAAACGAACCACGAATACACATAGCCAGCACTTAAACATCAACATACATTCGTCATGTTGTGGGAATAGAGCCCTTTGCGTCTCATCGGCGCCAAAAAATTGTTGTGCCCGTTCATTTTTCATTCCGACTATAACGTAACTGATATCTTTTTAAGGTACAGTTAAACAGCCGACCTCGTGCTAAGAAACCAATAAAGTTTAACGTAGCGAGGGCGAACGCCGAGATTGTACAAAAATTACTGCTAAACGGACATTAAACACCCTTTTACTAGGTCCCTGCACATAAATTAATTAAAGACCACGCGCCATCACCCTGTCTTCAACGTTTAAAAAAGCACCAAGTATTCACCGAAGATATCGGCGAAAAACACAAAACCGAAACAGAGGGAAATCTAGAACGAGACGGAAAAACTGATTCGTAATAAGCGCGAAAGAGTTAGAACGTTGTCTGTTTTTTCGTCTTATGAAGGGGGAGAGCGGGCGATTTTGACACGGCATGAATAAAGAAAATATGAAGGCTTTTGTTACCGTAAAAATTCCTGTACAGTGGATAAAGTCTTTAAGTTATCAGCGGGGGACCCTAGGGGTGGTTATATACATATCTACATAAACAGGTAGATATCTGGCGTAGGGCTGCTTCTTCGTCCTTAATAGTTAAATTAAGCTATGTGGTTGGCCTAATTTCTAACCATTACTTTATTTTTTAGCACTACGCTGCCTGAGATAATTTTCTTGTGGAACCTGTGGAGGAAAATGCTGGGAATTCATTGATTGCATAACAGATCACGCATTATTCAATTATTTACACGTTCTTAATCGTTGCAATATTTTTAGCAGGGTAAGGTTTAGCGGAAGTGTGAATTGCGACTTAAAAGGATGAAACTACTATATTCAAATACACCGCACGTAGTCTCTAATATATTTATTGTTGCCATTAAAAATATTAAAAACTACGTGCTTGAATCAACGGGATTCACTTCAATCTTGTAGACACAAACCAAACCTTTCATAAATAACAGCATAACTGTTAGAAAAATAAGGCTCCTGACTGATATTTCAACAGCAAGATAAGAATTATCTTGCTGTTGCGATATCAGTCAGGAGCCTTACTTCTTACACACTTACACTAAGTCAGTTATTTTCACAGTGTTGTGTCGTATGGTCTAGAGTTGCGGGGCTCGGTAGCAGAACACATTAACACCATCTTTGTTCTTCAAAAAAGAGCTATCCGCTCCATTTACAACCTAAGAACACGCGACTTGCTTCGAGAAGTATTCAGAGAGATAGATATTTTGACTGCATACTCTCAAATAATTTATGATAATGTAGTGTATGTTCGTAAACATTTGCATCTCTTCAAGAAATACAGTGATGTTCATAAACTCAATTCAAAAAATAAAAATAAGCTCGTAGCTCCTAGTCTAAGACTGTAGGGTAGGGAAATCATTTGTTGGTCAATGTGTAAAATATTTGGATAAGATTCCGCAAACTCTTGTTGAATACAAATTGAATTTAAGTTAAGGAAGCTGGGTTATTATAGTGTAGAGGATTTCCTAAATGACAAGAATTTGTGATCATCTTAAATAATCTGCTCCTTTGCACATTTTTTGTTATGAGTTTACTCTGTCAGTAATTATTATTTGATCACAAAATTGAGAAGATTAATCATCGAGTTTCCTTCCAGGTTCTTCTTGATTGAAAACAACCTCCGAACCGGTAGTAGAGTCACATTATGTTTATTTATGACATTTACTATCATAGCATTATTTTATTTACGTTTATTTTTGTTTAGTATATATTTGCTAGTAATTATTTGTTTGACTTGTCATACATAATTTTTCCTGTTCAATTTTTTTTTCTTCGCACAGAACATGCTCAAAATGGGTTGTAATTAACAAAATACGTCTACCGTGAGATGCTAAGTATCAAAAAACTCCTAACTCCCACCTTGTGCCATCCCTCTTGAAGTTCGGCTCGCATCAATATATGCCGATACATCGCTGTTTACGTAGACGCACTTGTATTGTTTTAAGGACGCTGGAAGGTGGAATATTAATGTCTAGCCGCCGACACAATCTGATCTCATCACGACTAAGACTTTAGAAAAAATAGAGATGAAAGTTTATTTCATTCAGATAATCTGTTACAGAGGAGTCTAGTGGTGCTTACAAACCAACTGTGGAACGAGTTTTCTTATATCATATTTATTTTGTTTTATATGAAACGCTCTGAGATAATGCTACTTCAGAAAATGCCAGGTGACCACCCAATACTAAAAGATTCAGGATACCGTAAGCTTTGACTGCATTGATATGACCGTTTCTGGTAGAAGTTGGACACTGGCTACAAAAAAAAAGTTATTCGCCATTTAAATCTTTGTCATCCCATCATCACGACTGTGAAGACGTCGATCGAAACGTCTGGTAAAAACGTCTAAATATATGAGATTCTTAAAGTTCTCATAAACTTATAAACTTCATCCTTAAAGCCCCTAAATATGCAATTACAACAACGTATTTAAAAGAAAGTCAAACTTCACCCCTCTCCACCCTTTGAAGCACATATCAGTATACTTCGATACACAGCTATTAGACGAGTATGTTTACGTATATTGTTTCAAGAGGGCGCTTAGAGGTTGAATATATTAATGTCTGGCTGCCCGTCTGATTTCATTACTGCCGATGAGGAGTGAAAATATCTGATAATAACGTACTCCCATTATTGGATGAGGATCGTGCACGGGAAAATGAATTTACTGGATCAATTTTAATGTACGAGTTGATGGGATGCAAAAATAGGTTTTAAATGTTTGTTCTGTAGGTAGTAAATAAAATACATTTGTTTTAAGAAAAATAAGTTCCTTGTTAAGTTGTGAATTGTATTATTCCTGACTTGGGCGAAGAATGTTTCCCATTTTCTGACAATAACACCAACCCGGGTTGGAACTCATTCTTCATCATTTATAGCAGTGACTATATTGGTTTAATGATAGGAGGCGTCGCCAGGTTTTTTTCACATAATATACTTAGGCGGGCATATTACAATCAAGTCATCAATTAATATAAATAATAGCTAGGTGTGAATATGAAATTATCATGGACTGCTAGGGTTTGCCAACATTTTGTTTAAAGATAAATATTTGGGGTTTATAACTAATGACAATATTGTACACTAAAAAAATAAGTGTCTAACAGCCTTTTACAAAGCGAGTAATTGAAAAACGAACGCTCTTTGAAAGCGTAACGATAACGACTTGAAAGCCGTTAAGCCTTTACTGTAACGATCCTTAACTAAAACTAGTTACGCTTACCCTAATAACTATTCATACTGCCCTAAACGTTTGGCCACCGTTGGAAATTGCGATCAGTGGCTAATGTAATAAAGTTTAATATTGATTGCTAGATGATGAGTGGTGAGAGGGTCAATGGTTGTCACAGGGTCATATCGCAGAGTAACATGCGTTCCCGTTGCAAATCACTTCCGGGCCACTAAATCCAGGCCAAATTAATGCATTTAGCACGCTCCCGGCCCTTCGCTGGGGATGACAACTTTATTTCATTGTGTCGCGATATTTTCTTGTCACTTAGCGTCGATGACGGGTGCGGTGCCATTTTTTTGGCAGTCCTGGGCTCGCGGAACGGGATTTGCGTTGCGGATAATGGTGCAGTAATTTTGCTGTGACGAATGAATATTCTGATTTGTAGATGGCCAAATATATTGACTTAGTATTGATGGAATTTTATTTTTTTATGTTTAATTTACCTTCATTTCTTAGAAAATAGATGCATAATCAAGGCAAAACAATTAACTGCCGTGTTGTGCTTGCTGGTGGAATGTCTAATAGCTTTTTTATCTATTTTTTATCTAACGTTTTCGAAGTTTCTGTTAGCAATGGTTAGAAAAAGTGTGTTTTTGCCGCATCACTGAATTAATATGAATTTACTTAGTTACGCCAAATGTTTTGTAGTAAAATTTTACAACTACACAAAAGAAAAACAAGCAAGGGTGTCGTTTTAATATAGGCAACAATCGCGATCGTATCGAACGCAATAATCGCGTCAATAAATAGTCCGTCCAATACACTGATTTAAAATATCATTACGTCATATCTGCGATCTCACGGGGGCCGAGGATAGCAACAAATTGTAACAAAGGACTGCGCCAAAGAAGATTATCGGAGACGAAGCGTGCCGCGCACGTGACGTGCATGTGGTCGGTGATAGACGCATCTACCCTACTCACATTCTGACATTCGAAACACAACCTTATCACTTACCGTATTAAACACATTTTTATATAAACGCGAAATGAATGGAAAGTCATATCGCATGAAATATGAAAACACAACGTAATAGAAAGTTTCAAAGCCGAGTTTCGCGTGCCGCAGGAAACGATAAAAGTTACTTAAAAGTAAGAAGTGTTGGAGAGAAATTAATACCACAATTGTGAGGATTTAAGGCTTACATTGATGCTGAGTGGTGATCGTGGAGCAAATAAGCAGGAATGCAGTCGTCAATGTGGTTCCTCTGTTGTCACTCGCAATGGCGCCGCGGGCGGAATTGTCGGGATTAGATAGATTTGTTTGCCAGTGGAACTTTTGGATTTAGTTTTATCATTGTGACAAACATGTAGATTATGGCAAAAAATGCGATAGGTCAATGAAGAGCACTGTAACATGGCCGGCAGATGATCTTTAATGATGATAAAATGAATCAAAGACATCGCATCATCGGCATGAGAACTATACTGACAAGCTGATGTGCAGCTTGCAAGACAAAATGCATTTTTGTTAATAAATAAATATAAAAAAGTAATTAAGCAAAGCTCATGGGTGTCAGATACATAGAATACATATAATACTAAACACAAATGCACATACATGTTCGTCACATTAATGTAATTCCCATTTTAATAATTTTCTTCAATAATTACGCTTAAGGCTATGCTTTTTGACGACACGGTTGGCGTAGTGCGCTGTAGCACGGTTTCTCGCCTCGATTTCCGTAGTGTCCCGGGTTCGATTCCCGGTCGTGTCAATTCAGGAAACGATCTTTTCTGAATTGACTCGGGTCTGGGTGTGCTGGGAGACGCCCCTGGCTTATTTCGTTGTGTGATACCTCGTAACACAGGGATATTAATCCCTACTTCGAGATCATTACAAGAGGTGTGTTGTCTGGCGCTTATTTATTTATTTATTTGCCAAAATTGCCAATAATTGATCGACTTTGTTTGAAGATAACTACTACATTAAAAGATATTTTAGCGAATAAAGAATTGTACGATATTGTGTTTGTTTGTATTGTATATGTATTTTTGTTTTACCCTCAAATATTCATTATTAACATTTTGCACTTAAAGAATAAATATATCATATAGATAAGTCTTTGTATATTCTAGGTCGACAACTTTAAAAACTTTTTAATTTGTCTAATGTTATTTCATAATAAATTCATTACACGAAAACAGAAGGAAGCCGCGGCGTTATTCCGTTCGCGCAGAACTAATCAGTGGCCCACCGAATGCTCTATCGGACGGCGCGCTGAATTAAAGCCAGCCTTAACGAATTAAATATAAGATTTTTAATTTCCAATACAAGAAATAAAATAATTTACTTTTAAGGATTAATCTGCCAAAAAAGAGCGTAAGCTACTAGGTTGTATTTAAGACTAACTTCTTGCATTGGTTATATTGTTATGCGTTTTGGACAACAACGCTTGTAGAATGCACGTTGAGTACTGAATACCTTGCGATAATGAACAGGATCAATTAAAGAATATTTCTTTAAAAAATGCAAGGAAACAAAAAGGGCCTTTTACATAATAAATTTAATTAATATTATTAACAAAATAACAACTCCGCTTTACCGCCAATTTATTTTTTTTTATTTTACAATTTGTGCCGAAAGGTAAACGCATCTGTGGCTATACAGCCACGAGAACGCAATGTGTACGATAGATGAAAGAGTTCTAAATTCAAACAGCACACCGTTTCATACAACATTGCCGGCGCGCTCTTCGTTCGAAATTCAAAGAACGCGCCGGTAAGTGATTTTGGGTTTTCAGTCTACGTAAATATGATACTTCGCGTGTTCTTTATTCAAAAGTAATGACAATATTTCCGAGCATGTTTAAGGAAAGAATATTGTGGTGCAATGCGTACCTACACGCGTTCAATTCCAATCAAAGTTTAAATATCAAATTATATTACCATTAAGTTTATATATTTATTTCGAAAACGCTTATCTACTTTTTATTACACTTTTTAACTGTCCTATGCTTAGCAGTAAGCCGTCGTACGCACAGGGGGGGGCAGCCAAGCGCGAGTGAGGGCCACGTGCGAGGAAGCGGCACACGCAATTTCTCTATTATTGTACTTACGCTCCTTTCATTACGAACAGTTTTGGCGCGTTTTCGAGTGTTTTATGAAGTTTTTTGAATAGAGATTTATATTTGGGAAGCTTATGCTAGAGGATTTGCATTTAAAATTTCGAAATTATTGGTTCTTTTTATTAAATATCTATATCGCGCCTTTATTAATAACTCAACGTTATACTTTATGTCTCTGTTGTGTGATGAAAGTAAAAGCTTAAAAAAAATATTTTTCGGGGTCTATTATTACGAGTATGTATATTGTCATTAATTGAATTAACTTAACTTGTCTTGTCTTTGCAGCTAAACATTTACTATTAAAAAAATGAATCACTAAAACTTTCTTAATTTCTTGTAGAAATCTTTTAAAAAAATGGGAATGACATTAAATGTCATTTTGACAACAGCTGTGAGATTCAAATTTAAGATAGTACATGTATCTAGTTGCGTTTTGCTATTGGCTAGGCCTTGTGATGTGGTAATCGTGTTTAATCGTGTGGTTGACTGGTAGAGAATGCCCTTTGGCATTAAGTCCGCCAATTGTATCATTAATTTTGTGCAATGAAGAATAAATAAATAAATAAATAAATCGTTGGATGGAACAACAGCAAATCACAAACCATCAATGTAACAGCTGATTAGAAACAAGAAATATAAGAAGAATGGGTAAATATCTGCTAGGAGCACTTGAGTGTTGTTGAACTTTTATTTAACGCATATTTTTTTCATTGCTGTTTCATATTTTAGATAACTTTTCGTTGTTTTTTTTTCTTACTAAATTCGAACCTGTTTTTAAATGTACATTTACACAAACTAATGTTTGTGTTTAAGCGTGGTGGGGCGGGGGGGGGAGGATTCAGCGTATGTGTTGGTTCTAATCCGCACTCGAGCCGTTCCGCGCGAGAGGCACGTCGATACACTCTCATCCCCTGTACGGACATCATCAACATAACATCATAAAACATATTTATATGGGAAAAAGAAAAAAAAACTAATATTAAACATTTGCTGTGACACCTTTATCCAACAGACATTACAAAAACAAAATAATATATGTTTTTACACATTTTTATTCTAAAATCAATGAACAAAAACAATAATATGAATCCATTTTTGAGGGTTTGGTAAAATGTTTGTTTAATTTCTATATTTTATATTTTGATGTCCTTTTTTAACTGACTTTTAGATCGTAGACAATAATATATAGCTACATGTAATTTGTAATTTTTGGTTAGGTAAACTTTTTAATATATTTTATCTTAGGGCTGAGAATGTTTACACAATTATAATCACAACATGTTTTCTTAGCAAAGCTTTGCTTTAAACCAGGAAAAAAAATCTGATGATAGACACATGCTAAAGGTCTTAAATAAAGGTATCATTATTATTATTCACTTTGTTCAACATAAATCTTAGATCTAAAATTTGTTCTGTATCCTTACAAAACACTTTTATTATATTATCTCCCTTCTTTAAGGGACAATTCCGAGTTTGCGGACTTTTGACCAAGTTATTTTTATTATTTCCATATATACTGATACGAGTGTCAGCTCAGCACAAACACAGGTGCGTTAACCATAGCATTAAAATGACTTAAGCTCAGACTAAAATCAATTCAGCATAACAAATCCGCAAACTGGATTCCCTCTATAAATATTTACAAATACAAAATGTTTGTTTTGTGACCCGTACTCATCCCCTTCCCGGGTATATTAAATGGCGATAGGATCGGAGATATCAGATAAGATAGTAATTATAACGAACAAGTTGCTCTTAGGGGTGCCAGTTCGAACCTGTGTTTATTTTAGGAGGACTGTTGCTACTCTCAAATAGTACTACGAAGTTCTTTGATGACAATACTTCTAAAGTTGCTAGCATTTTTTTTCTAGCAAAATCAAAAACTTTATTCAAGTAGACTAATTCAAATTACAGTTATTTTAACTTTAGTTAATGATATTATGGACATACATAATATTAATACGATCTACACTTGAAATATAATACATACATATGATGTGAGAATGTGACTCTACCAGCGGCGTCGTAACGCTGATTCCACTGAGAAGACCCGGCAAGAAACTCAGGAGTTAGTTGCACCTCGTCCATAAAAATGCGAAAGTTTGTCCGTGTGTTTGTTACTCTTTTTTATAACTACTAAACGGTTTTTTTTTAACGGATAAAACTTCACAGATATACATTTTAAACATCAGAATAACACATAGGCTACATTTACAAAGATATTATGTATAAAAATTAACTTCACGCGGCCCAAGCTGCGGGCGGGAAGCTAGTTAAAATTTAATGAAACACGAAACTAGATATAAAATTAAAAAGATAAAAAATATTCGTCAAATCGTACAATTTTAGTAATTTCATATGGCTACTTGTCGTTGCCTCGACGACATAGCACATGAGTGAAGAAAGCCAAATTTTAAACACAACAGCCACACAATTACTTAAACTAACAGGACAGAATTTTGCAGTCTTTATGTCATTCATTTCGTTTCGAAAGTAACAATTATCGTTCAAAAGCAAACATCGCATGAAAAGACTATAATGTAATGCGTTGATAATTTTGACCAAATGACCAACAACGAGTACTTCTTAATTTTCAGATTACTTGAAGAAGTATCAATCATTAAACTAGGTAAAACATTAACAAAGGTAATGTGTACCTTCAATTCATTCTTCGAATCATCTTCACCACGGTAATAGATATTGTTTTCCAGTCTATACACAGTTCATTATCAAAATTTAAACAAATGTAAAATGGACCAAATCAATGTAGGTATGTGAAGTAGTCTTGTTTTTGTTTCTTTATTAGGAAAATGACGAGTTGTGCAACTGCAAAATATTTTAAAATCTTATATTGAACAATGCGAGTGATAAATAAACGTAGTACTCGAAGTTAAAATTGCTTTTAAAAGTATTTATATTATCACCAGGGACTGTATGAAAACAATGACCACAAACAAATATACTTTCCTATACAAATAACCCATAACAGAATGCAAATTTATTAGGATTTCTTTGCAATTCCTTAAAGATATGAGTTTATTTTTAAATCAAATAACAGACATTGGCAAACTAACTGAATTACAGAATCAGTTTAAGTAACTGTCGGCGAGCTCAAAGTCCCAACTAGAGGCAACTTTGCGGACAAGTGAAAACAAATTAAATTCCTTGAAGACGCTAATTTCGCTTATCAAAGAAAGCCTAAACGTCTGATTATGACTGAGTTGTTTGATGTTCACTGGCGCGAGAGGGCGCTCAGAATGCCTTGTGGGTCGTATCTACCTACGGCACTTACGCCATGTCTTCGCAACTCAAGTAAATGTGGGTAAATTATGTAAACATGGCAATAGCTGGGCTGGTGGTGGCTGGCAACACAGTACGATATGACACTCAAGTTATACATATGTGATGCTTTTTATCTGCTGGAAAAACGGAAAAGTTTCATTGATTTCATATGTACAATGTAAACATAATAAATCACTGCTAGCTTATCATATCTCACGTTAAAGTATAGCCTATGTTGCTCGCTGATAATGGTGAAAGAATTTTCGAAATTAGTCGATTCGTTTCAGAGCCTTTTCAATGCAAACAAACAAACAATTAAATATCTCCCCTTGATTAGATTTTATTACTAAGATATTTTATTACTAAGTGTCTGAATAAGCTCACTGAATTTTATTTTATAAAATTTCTTTTGAAAATAATTACCTTAGCAGCAAATGTTAAGAGATAGATAGATAATATGCTTTATTGACATTTAACTAAATAAACTTAATGCTAAGTGTTACAATAAAACAATGCACAATTTTGGCGGCATTCTCGCTAATAGCGATCTCTACCAAGCAACCTATAGCGAGAGATTTGATAGGGTTTTCTTTTTATTATAATAATGTTTAAATTTTACAGAAGTTAAATTTATTTTTACTACAATGTCAACAGGGCTCTTTCTTAGTACATATGTCATTCAACTGACAGGAATATGGAATTTAAGAGATAGCTCGGATAGGCGAATGTTGTGAGAGACTCTTCACAAACAAATGTTTCATAAACAGACAATTATTGTTGAAGTTTAATTACTGTACACCAAAACTTGGAGTATGACATCTGAACATGCAGAAGTATTTTTCTTCTAAATTCCGCCCGTCCCAAACCTTGACATGATCGAATTATACCAACGGCGTTTACTTTTTAAAACTCGTCGCGCAATCGCGTTAGCACCCCACCGAGTCGCGAGTCGCGACATATGCCGCGTTCGTCGGCTTTAGTGCACTCTAAACGATTTACATGCGAGAGAGTAGATTTTGTAGTGTGAAGACACGGCTTTATGTGTGACCGATGGATCACGTGCTTGGTCTGTGGCGGGCCGAGAAGGTATAACAGGTTGAGAACTCATTTCCGTAAAGTTTTTTTAATTAATCAGCAATGATGTCATTAGTGGAATTTTATTAGCATTGATACAGAGAACAATGAATCGTAATCACCTGTCGTGTACATCACTGTACATCAATTCTTACTTTTATTATTGCCTGTGGTGTCAGAATTTGGGCTTACAGATTTTTCTGACCCTACTCTAGGTAACTAAGTCACAGATCAAACGCAAAGCCCTAAGTGGATTAACTTTAACTTTGCATTTATCATCAATTTCAGCATGGGTTTTTTTAACGATATTATACACGATAAACGATAAACACAAAAAATCGTGAGAATAAAAATAAGAAATAAATATGCGCCAGACAACACACCTCTTGTAATAGTCTCGAAGTAGGGATTAATATCCTTGTGTTAAGAGGTACCACACAAGGAAATAAGCCAGGGGCGTCTCCCAGCACACCCAGACCCGAGTCAATTCAGAAAAGATCGTTTCCTGAATTGACCCGACCGGGAATCGAACCCGGGACACTACGGAAATCAAGGCGAGAAACCATGCTACAGCGCACTACGCCAACCGTGTCGTCAATGATGATAAAGTGTTAACTTAGTTTTGTGCACCAGTCTGAGACACAGATATAGCAACTTATATTGTACTAGAGAGAATGTGTGGTCGATCCGCTCACCAAATGGCAGTCATTCATTACACAATCGAGACTGGCATTCCGCGCGCGTCGGGCATGCTTAGAGTCTGTAGCCACACTACGTATAAACACAGTCCTTGATAGCCAGCATAACTGTAGTATATGTTGTCAAAATGTCTAGGCAGTTGATCGTGTAATCTAGCCTTGTTTGCACCATCTTAACTTTAATGTTAGCTTTACTCATACTAAATTGGTGGTCTGCACCATCGACTTAAAATAGATATTTAGCATAGGCATTAAAACTGACATGCCGTATGAGCATTTGTTGATTTATTTATTTTCTATTTATTTTATCCATTCATAAATATCAAACGCCTTTCATATACATATATAAGCAAGTTTAAGCCTGGATTATAATTTAGTTGTTTGTATTGCTCCGATAAAGTACTTAGCCAAACTGGTGAAAAATCTCTCCTTTTTTTCACATAAATATTCACATATGAATAGTTATATCTATCAATGTTATCAGTGTTAGCGTTTGTGCGATGGCCAAATGGCGGCTATTCATTACACAATCGGGACCATAGAGTACAGATTCCGCGCGCACCAGGCATTCCCCGCGGTTTTAGCCAATCCTAACCCACTACAGATCTCTAGACTTTCAGCTTTTTGAGCTAGAATAGAATTTTTCAATTGAAAATAATTAAATTTATCTAATCTGCAAGATATTATTTGTAGGATTTGTGACGAAAATCGCAAGTGCTACGGCGTAGCGCTAATGGAATAGTACTGAGACTACGAAACTTCGTAGCAAATAACGTCTAGAACTTGGGGCGCTATCAATAAGCGACGATAATGACAGCGCTAATTCCTCATAAGTAGTTTTCTTTCAATATAATAATCAAATATAAATTACCCTTCTACATTATTTAACCATAGCATGGCGTTCAGCATCTGACATAATTTTGAGAGACACCGTAACTGAAATGCTTTTACACGGCTTTATTATACACATTACTGGAACACTCGTCAATTTAAAGCCATTTTACAATAATTTCACAGATGAAACAGTACCGCGACCCCCCTAAACGCGAGAGATCGTCACCCAACCGACAATAATAGGTTTCGATCGACACCATCATACCCTCTCGAGTTAACACATGAATTATGACTTATTACGTATCGCCACAAAGAGTAGGGTACACTCGACATCTAATAGCCCAAATGACATGTCATTGCATTGTCACCTATGCGATTTACGAATGTGCGTACACTGCTTTATCGAGGGATGACCGCTCGTCGTCTCGCTCTCTCTCATACGCTGATATTGTTGTCCCGCTCTAGATATTTATTATAATTTTATGCGGTGTCCACACTATTGTGTATTAAACGGCGTCGTAGTCGGTTTTTGTTGCAGGGAGGGCATTGAATGTAATAACAGTATACTATTGGGATCTCTGATGAATATTAATGCATTTTTTCAAAGCGATAGATTTAATTCGCCGATTACATACAGTGTCAGTTGTGTGTAATTACAGTTGTGGTTTCGGTTTCCAATAAGTTTGCGGTGTTTTGGATTATTGTGGCATTGTTATGTTAATTTTGGTTTAATGGTTATTATGCTCTAGTTACAACTTAACTACTTGTTGAAGCTAATTTGACTCACGATTTGGCTTTGATACGAATAATGATTACGAAAATGGTCTCCAAGTGTAGAAGTTAGATTTTTTTTAGTTTAGTTTAGTTAGGTCAGTTAAAAATGCATATTTAAAAGCTAACATAATTTTACTATTCAGAGCCGTGCCGGCAGCTCACATACTATTATATTTTTCAATTGTTAACCAAATCTGTGGTCTGTCGATTGAATCCCACTGACAGAAAAACATAGGACAGAAACATCCTTATACGATGTTTGTTAAAAACGTTTTTTTAACGTTGACGTCTAGTTAGATCCAATTTCATTTCGATCAATTCCTAATGACATCCATAAAAGTAAACCTTTTTGCTTACGAAAAGCACAAAAAAAATTATATCATATCGAATAAAGTTCAGTTTTATTTACATTTATACTTAATACGGTAAAGTAGATATAAAGCTGCAATCGAACAGCTTTCCACTTTCAAAATTCATGCACCACGCAGTAACCAAAAATTCTAGTCGCAAAAACGTTTACTTGAGGTTTAATAATAATGACGATTGTAATAATTTTCGCCAACAACATTAACAAGCAAAAATATAATAAAAAGCCGTTAAAAGTTATCATTCTGAACCACTCGAGCGTTCATCCCCGTTCGAATACAATAATACACTATTATACTACTTTAATAATAATAATAGCGGCCATTATTGTCATTAAAATAAAATCATTATTATCGGGAGCGGCCCGCGAATAAACACAATTGACTTTTGCCATTTGGGTGATTCTCAAAGACGTAGGTATTTAATTATTTTGACCCCAAATATGTTTTCATTCCCTATTTTACGGATTTCGCCAAACAATGTGTGAATGACTAAGGTGTGACTTGTTAATACAATACGAGATTTCTGATTTAGTCCTTTGTTAATATTATAACTTAAGTATTTAAAAGGCAATTCGACCCATAACGCCTGAACATAGGAAAATCTAAGTTTTAGGTCTTTCAGAAACGAATCTCTGGAACATCGTAAAACGAAGCCTTCTGCGCCCTTACTAAGTAAAGCTGACTGACTTTTATGCTATATATGCATATTTTTAAATATTATACTTATTTTTCGTAACTTTTATATGTAAAGATAGACACAAAAAAATCGACCTGATCATAGGGCTCAGGCGGGTAGAAAATAGTGCATTCAATAAAAAAATCATGTTTATATGTGTCCAATGTTGAGGTGCGTTGCAGATCAGTTAGTATTTCGAAGGTATTTTTAGATATAACTGTTAAAGAATATCAACTACAAATAATGTGTTTTCTAGTCTAGGGAATTGATTAGTTTTGGTGTTAGAAATATTTGTTTTGTTGTATTAACAACAGCTTTCTGTTCAAAATCCGTGGTAAAGGTCCTAACAAATCGACTACCAATAACATTATTAAATATGAAGATGCTACTCAACCTACACAACTCACGTGACTCCGTCACACTTCACCCCAATCAAACCCGGTCCCTATCCGTCTACAACTCCCCATAATAAATGCGAGAGTATAAAATAAATCAATATTCAATTTTACGCCAGCCTCCGGTCCGAGATATTTTTGTCCGGATTTTTATTATTCTGGCGTCACATCTAGTGGAAAATCGCGTCCGTTCGGCTCAGCCGAAGGCGGGAATCACACTTATTTATTATTTGCGCAAGTAACAAGACAACCGCCACGGTCGGCGGCACATCCACGAATAATGTTTATTGATGCGTTATTGTTTAATGTTTATTTTTTTCGGAAACCTATGTTGTCTAGATAAGTAAAGACTTTTCGAATGAGGTGTCCAGGTACTGCAACTAGAGCTTAGGGCTTATAGTGCGAATTCATCCTATTGTCAGTTTAGTTTTAGTTGACTGAACATAGCGAAGTTATTCTAAATAGTTATGTTATTTACGTTATTTAATATATAAAAAGCTTTTAGCAAAGAAACCGTGTCGGGCTGTAACAAAACTTTTCCGAAATTTCTTTAATCGCATTAAAATTCAAAATACAATTTAATCTGAAAAGACTTGTAATTGAATATTCAATTAAATATTGGCAAACAAATAACAAAGCAAGCCCACCGTTCACACATTCGCTGATGAGAGCAGGCCTAATAAACGGTT
Organism: Udea olivalis; assembly: GCA_947369235.1. NCBI lineage: Eukaryota > Metazoa > Arthropoda > Insecta > Lepidoptera > Crambidae > Udea > Udea olivalis. The sequence continues at coordinate 10,893,171 of OX376355.1, forward strand.
GCATATCATTTCAGTCAAATGAATCTGAATGGACCAGAGGGCGAAACACCTCAGACTCAAGTAATATGGCATTGTGGGGCGCGCGCCCCGCCGCGCGACTCGCAAGGCGTATTGACAAACTGCCTATAAGTCAATCAAACAATAGCATTTATGAACTCCTTACGTTATTGACCCATTTCTTCGACTACACAATAGCTAAATCGAATTCAATTTGAATTTGGAATCGTGGGAATCTCTCGAATTAAGTGCAGTCTTGACTCGTGCTGTCATCGAATGGGCGGGAAAGTATTTTTTTTATTTACGAAACGGGGCGTGGGCTTTGCTTTTATTGTGATTGTACGGAAATTTCTTGAGGTTTACTTTTATTGTTATCGATGATGAATTTAATTGTTGAACACTTTGACAAGCCCCACTTTCTTAATTCTATGCTTTTATGATCAATTCTCCCATAATCACTTCACAATGGAAGTATCGGACACCGTTCTGCTGTTCCAATGTTCCTTAAATGGTTGTTCACGGTGTTGATGAATTACTATTATTATTGGTAAGTATTACTCACTTTATTACTAGGTACTTGCATTTAAAATATGCCAAGTTGTCATGAATGTGCCACTAACCACCATCTTAATCGTATTGGGTTTTCCTATAGTTACCTACATAATAGACGTGTATATCTAACTGAATTTCTCATCTTTCATGATCTATTTCATCTCAATATTTTCGATTACGCACTCAAGCTGGCAAAATAAACACTCCAATCAGCAATTGAGTTGTAATTACGCTCGCAAAAAGTGCAAAAAACAAAAGAATAATCAATGAAATGCGACGCGAGAAGGTTAACAGTTGTTCGCTTACCGTGCAACGCGGAGAAACCCTGTAGCAGGGCTGGCAAAAATTAAAATAAACTATGTCACCCAAAAAATATTTGTGTCCTTGTGGAAGTTTCAGTGTTCTGAGCCTAGGAAGTTCTAGACTTAAAATCTGAAATAGTAATGAACTTCAGTTTGAGGGCTGGCAAAAGTTCACACTATAGTATCATGACACCCTATCTGTCAAATCGTTAAAAACATAAAATTGGTCAAAAGGAAAAATTATGTCTGAGAAATAATACTTATTTTGATTTTTAAATATGTATGTTTGTTTAATGAAATAATTATGTTACTCGTTCAGGTTAGCACAGAAGCATAACCCTTAGTTGGATATCATTATGGTCGGATTAATAACTGTTTTAACCAAACCAAATGTTCAAATCAAATTAGAGAAATTAACAATGTTCATTCAAACTTTTATTTAAGATTTAAAAAGTGTCATGTTTTGATGCCTGGCTGTAGGGCCAACCCTGCGTCGAAGGAGCTAGAGTCACCCAAAATATTGACTCGTAAAGTGGCGGCACAAAGAGCCAGCAGGTTGCCATTGTCCCGGCCCTCCCCACGGACAATGCCGATGCCCGTAATGCATTGCTTTTTTACCTTAGCCGGCTTGAAACGAGAGTGAACTAAAGGAGCGCTGGATTCAACATTTTGATATTTAAAGAGCCCTGCGTGAGTGCAATTTTCATTTTTTGCTAACGCGTTTTAGTTGATTTAGCAAAAAGCTATCACCTCTTGGTATCTATCGGCAGAGGTTCTTTTTATTTTTTTATGTTGCTGTTGCTTTCACTGAAATCTATTAAATTATTTATTATTATTTATGAAATTTAAAAAATAAGGCGGAGTCAAAAATATTTAAAACGCGTAACATAGATATTAAACTTATTGTGTGAATAAAATAATACATTGAATGAAACTTAGGTATAGTTAGGTAAAGGGTCCAGTGGACAGTTAAAACGTTTTAAAAATTTTGGTGTGTAATGGTTACTTTTGGTTTGAATAACAAAATCAACTCCCAACATTTATTCAAAAACACAGTCTCTTAGAATATTTTCGTAAAACGAAGAAGCTGTCAACTCTTCCGTAAAATGATTTCAACTAAATATAAAACAAAATGCAATCAAAAATGAAATCGATCAATAAAAGCACCCTCTATTTGCGTTTCGTTTTAAACAGCGCCGCTTACAAGATAGGTCTCCTTGCGAAAAAAAAATCGCTCTCTAAGCTTATTGAAAAGTATTCTCGCCCTGCGTTCACGGCGTCTGAGCAAATATAAGATAATTTTGCCGCTTCACCTCACTTGGTATTTAGGGGCACCTTTCATACTTTTTACGGTGCCGTTTGACGGTACACGGGGTCGTAATGTAATTTATTTTGTATTCAAAACGCGTCGCGATGCTGCGTGCCGAGGAACGCAACTTAGATTTGAGGTTATTGAAACGTTTAGTCGACGTTTTTTGATTGTTTCCTTTTTTATTGTTTTTCGTTTTCCATTGGTTAGGTATATCTCGCATATATTCTAGTTTTTCAGCAGATATACTTAGGCTATCAAACATAAGTTTCCACTTCCAAGTAAGTACATTCTGTTTAAAATTCAGTTAATGTATTTTGTATTTCCATTGTGTCTCTTTTTTGTGTTATTTGCTTCAGATTGGGAGTACTGCTCAGCTTCCTTGATTTTGTTTTCTACTTTTTCTCATGAAGCGTTATATAAATAAGACTTTTTCATCTTTCTTCTAATAACTGTATAATTATGTATTTCCATAAACTAGTCACTGAAATCTGGCACATCCCATATGAAAATCACCTAACTTCAAACCTAGATAGTACGGGTGTAAAAAAAATATGAATATTCTTAAGAGGGTTTGCTTTTTGCTTTTGGGGTAGATCGTAAACGTCGCATTTTTTTAAGGTTTGCGTGATTATTTAGCTAAATTCAAATTAAGTATATATTATCTCTCTATTATTGAATGTACCTTTTAATTTCATAATTATAACTTTAACTGTGTACAGTGAATTTTTACGTGTTAAAAAAACGGTTTTTTATTCAATTAATTTATTATTCATTTATTAAAAAGGAAAATCGCACAACATAACAGTAAATAAAACATTGTACAATTTAGTTTAGGTACATACACAGATTTATAATTTGTTACTCTCACAAAACGTTAAACAGACTTTGACAATATCGCAGGGTTTGTCAGCCAATGTAGCAAATAATTGGCGAATACCTTATATTAGACAATGCAATGTGTTTTTAAATAGTATTATGCACACAATAATAGAGCAAAACATAAGTTTTATTTCAATTCAATGAAATAATGACGAAAATCTTACAAAAATGCAACGTTATCGATCCACCCCCTGCAAACGCTCTCAAATATTTTATGCACAAACTGAAAAAGTAAATAACACCTAGAGTCAGAACAATCGACCACACGACCTTTTACGCTGTAGGCGGGACCTCTACCCACTGCGCCAACAGCCAGACAACTAGGGTTTTAATATATCAAACTCTTCAAACGTAACCCTTTGATTTAAAAACCGCATTATATTAAAATTGAGTCTAATTCACCGTGAACTTTAACTGCAAAAAAATCGTTCTATTCGGGAGAAATCGGACGAAAAACGCACCTATTGTACCAAGGTCATTGTCTATGTGCGGTGGCTAAGAAATTTAATTCGTGTAAACACATACAAACAAATTTAGTATGGGGTTTCAGGTATTGAGGCTTGAGCAGTCGTGGAAACGAGCCAACCGGCGCGCGTGATTCGAATGAACCTCAATGACGGGGACAGGTTAGCCGACAAAAAGTACGGCTTTGGAACAAGTTTACTTTTTTATGGATAGTGCCTTCATGATTTGGAAGAGACAATAATAAATCGATATGTTGTAAAGACTGATGTGATTTAATCTGAAAATTAAAATAGGAAGGTCCTGCCGTCTCGCCACTTCCAGATTTCATTGTCTAATAATTGCATGTCCAATTTTGAACATCAAAGTTTGAATAATCAAAACACAAATAAAAGTAGCTCTTTTTACAACACTGTATGTGAAATCAAAGAGATTGATTATTAACAAATTCGTCTTTCTTGAAAAAATAAGTCACTTTATTGAAATGGAATTTATAGAGATGTTTATATTAGAAAACTCATAATAATAATGTCAAACAATTTCATTTGTATATTATTTTACCATCATACTACATACTGTGACTACTACCAGTGCCCGCGGCGCGCGGCTTCGATAGGTTACTTCTTGTTTGTACGTATTATACTCGTAATAACAAGTTAAACTGATGAAATGCAGTTGCCATGGCCTCCGGAAAAAGGTACACCAGGTACTATATTAGATTTTAGATATAAAAGTAACTACTCTGAACCTTTTTCGCATATTTCTAGCACTTGTGGCTTTAAAAAAAAATTAAGCGTTCTTTTTTATAGTCCAGTAATGACACAGAGCCATGGAAACAAGTCAATCGGCGCGTGTGATTCGCATTAAGGACTGTTTACAGGCCGCACTCGCGAGTGAGTTTATTTTTTTCGAGCGGCCAGTTCGGGATGGAATACGGACCGTTTTCACACATGGCCGCCGCGCGGACGGAGTTAGTGCGCTTAAGGATTTTTGAAAATCGAACACTTTATTTCTGTTTATAATGTCATGTTAAAATTATAGTCGAGGGTGCGTTGCATCTTTTCTTCCACAGCTTTCACACTGCTTCTTGCACACTACCCATAAATCGTGGTAATTGATATATGTATTATTGTTAAAGTTGGATGTGCCTACCATCTAACTTAACCATCATTCCAATATTTTTGAAATCCCCTAAAAGTAACTCGCCGTAGTAAAATGCCCTTAAAATTAATAAAAAGTCATTCTTATTTCTGCATTGGAATCAAGCCTCGTCCTAGCACGTTCTACCATATCCGTCGAGGCCACCAGAACACTGGTGAACACGGGACATTTTGCCCTTGATCCAAAAACCATAATAACTCCCGCTTAATACAACCCGGATTTCAAAAATATTCCTGTATTATTTGAACGTTCATTCGTCGTTCATCCATTTGAGTTAAAATGAACAATAGGTTTATTTGCATTTTTTGTAAACAATACGCCATAAACAAAACAAAGCGTTGTTAATAATCCGAAATAATTTCACATCAATACACAAACAAATATTCAATACAAAATAAATTAATTGGCACGAATCATTGACTTCTCGTCCGTTGATGGGGCTTGTTAAAAACTTCCATTTCATTTGAAAGAAAACTCACTTTGCATCAACCCTTCTAGAGAAATGTTTTTTTTAGTAGCCTGCTCAAAATGTCATTTGACTGTTAGTTCATATTTCTTGTTAAAAATTTCTGATTCAACAAATCTTTGAAATATGTTTTTGTCAGACAATTTCTGTAATCACAATTTTATTTTAATCTTCATACCTTATATTATTATGATCTGTTTTCAATTAGGTAGTGCAGCTACTGCCTCTTTCTTTGAAACATCTTCAAAAAAAACTTAAATTTAATTTTTGGAACGATCATTTACTTAATCCATTTTTTATTAATTTGTTGCCTTTTCGGACATCGATACTATCATAGGCAACGGTTGAGTCAATAGACAAAAACTTTTATTTTTAAAAAAGCATACGGTCTTGGCGCGCTTTCGCGGTCCATCGGGCATCGTGTCAGCTGCCAGTCACCTCGGTGCCCGGACCACCGCGCGCGCGTATCTTGTTACCATCTATCGTCTTACGGCCTCGCCTTGCCTTCCTGCCCTACGTCTAAGTTACGCTCTACGTCCGTTTTGGCGCGCTGTCACATGGCATATGACAGTTGGTAAGGCAGACATTTTGGTTATCCTCCTTTTGTCTTTGTTTGGGTGGGCTTGAGAGTGAAGGCTTTTTTTCGTAGATAACATCCATCGTTGTCATCAAATCGGGTTCAATACACGTTTACTAAACGATGCGCGATATTATTGATGGCGTTGATATTTAAATAGGAATATGCTTATTGCTAATTTCATTGGATCTTTCATTTTGCTTTTATAGGTTTTTTTTGACTTGATCTTCTGCATTATTACATACCTACCTTACCAACAACCTAAACGTTTATTCGTAGTTGAGTATCATATATTAAGATACTCGTATTCACACTCAGCCAGAATCACCACACAGTATGCAGGCCCCTCTTTAACTTTTGGCACTTTGGGCACTCTTACAGGGCCCCTTGAACGCAAAGTTAACTAAGAATAGAAGGGACCCAACATCCTAATGTGCCCAGGGCCCCAAATGAGTTAAATACAGTCCTGGCAGTATGTTGGTCACAGTAATCGAACGTCAGTAACGTCCGCTCGTTCTGCCCCAAATCACAAAACCAGATCACTCACCAGTAATGTGTCTAATATATTTTTTTTGTTTTGTTATGTACAGAGTACGTGTATGAGTTCGTATATATAGCTTTAGTAGAATTATAATAAACAAGACTATTACCAACTGTTGTCTCATTTCACTGCCATCCCGTCTGTGGTTATATAGTAATTCTTAAGGTCCAACTGTGTCTCATTGCGTCTCCTCGACAGCACTGCAACAGTGGGGGACCCCGACGTGATGTCACGTCGGGGTCCGCAACAGTGGTGGTTTAGTCAAGGTCATGTTATGTCTAGTTCAGGTCAGTTAGAGAATATATATGCCGATAAAGAAAAAGAAGGATGCAGATGTATTGGGTCCTTCTTTATGAACGTCGTTATGGGGACATTACCTCAAATCAAAGTGTCGTTTTACCAACAGTGGGTCCTACACGGGGTTACATTCCTAGTCGAAACGTGGACACTCACAACGTGGTCAACGCACTGATTCAGCGATCTATGAAAAGTAGGGAGTAGTACATTCTCTGAAAATAAAATCCACTATAAAATTTAGCTGATAGCGAACTCAAACTCTTACATGACCAAAATCATCAACGTCTACTCATAGTTTCTCTACAAGTGTTTAAATTAAAATCTACAAGTTTTGAAATAACTGTCCCTTTCATCACCAGGTATCTTCAATCAACCGAGTCCTCCGCAACCTCGCTGCTCAGAAGGAGAAATCAAACAGCCAACAAGCCCCCTCCGACTGTTCCACGCCGGTTTACGAACGGCTGCGACTCCTGGGAGCCCCGGGCTCCGCCCCAGCCTGGCCCCGAGCACCCTGGCCGTCGCAGATCGATGCGAGGACTCCGCCCTACCAGCTGCACAGCCTCAGCCCTGGGCCACAATCCATCGGGTGCAATGGAGGAGATATGGCAGTGATGAAAAAAGGTCAGTGTCTTTTGAAATTAGAAGAGCATTTTACAGTTGCAGCCGAGATACTAACAGTCATAATCCGTTCGAATCATTCGAATCGAGGGTGTCTCCTATGTATAATAAGTATGTATTTACAAAAGAAAATGTATTTAAGTATGTTTATCCGTTGTCTAGTATCCCATAACACAAGCTTTAATTAGCTTACTTTGGGGCTAGATGGCGCTGTGTGGAATAATGTTCAGGGATATTTATTTATTTATTTATTTATTAATATGAGCATTATTTAGGTTCCTAAATAATAAATAATTTCTTTCTTTCTTTGATTAGGACTTACTCGTGTTCTATTCCTTCATTCTTTCACACATTATGAAGTTCTCGGGAACCTAAACAACAATATCAGCGAAAATAAAACAAAAATAATTTAAAGCTCGTTCGATTTTATCGCGGTTAACTGGCTTATAAACTGTCATCCTCACAACTCGCGTAATCCCTGTTAAGTACATGCCTATGTATCCAAACTCAATAACCGACACGCCAAACCGTTAAACAAAAAACAAATTGGTAAAAAAAACAAAAGCCTGCCAAAAAAAGCAGAAAACCCGCAACAGCCGGTCACACAGTCTGTGAACACTTTTTCGGCGGGCATTTTGATAGTCGATTTGCGGGGAACACCCCCACCCGTCGACCACGGCACCGTCAAAAACATTACTCTGCCCATCCGCCTGGAAGATTTAATTTTCATTTTTATCTCAAACATCCCCCTTTGTAGTGGTCTGTACTCTGTATCCAATTAGGTGGCTTTGAGCATTTTTCCTAAAGTACCACATAGCTGCAGACTCGCTTGGAGATATGGAATTTTTAATTTCGATCTCGTACAGATTATAAAAGATTACACGAACGGCGCGGCTCATAAACATAAAAGGTAAAAGAAACAGTGAGTGGGTTTTCTTTTATCCAGCAAAATGTTGAGAGAACGCGACGCCAGTAATAAATATGAATAACGCTGTTCCAGCGTTCGTGAAAATGCAGTAATATTAAACTTTAACAGGGTACGAGTAAGTAGATTTCGGTATCAAATTATCTTCCTTTGCAAATTTGCAAATTTGGATGTACTAAATAATTTGAAACGTCTGGTTTTATGCCTTCCGAATGAAGGAAGAATGTATTTCCGAAAATCCCGGTTAAGATTACGTCATGTAACGGACCTGCTAAAAGCAGCTTTTGTTATATTCAGCGCTTTTACCTGGAATCATTGTGGTGAACTAATTTTCATCCCACTGCAATTTTGACATTTCATTATAATGTCTCTTCTAAGAAGTCGATTGCTTTGATGCCAATTTGCTGCCAATAAATTCCCATAATTAGCATAAGGTAAAGCAATGTTCCTGATTTTACCGATCAGTGCGATATTTTTAATTACTTTCGTTTGGTGATCAGTATACCATGTCACCTGTCACCAAGCGGTATCACCCGCGTGCGGAGCGTGAAAGTGCAGTATGTCCGTAACACCGTAGTAAGGCGATACCTCTCACGCGGTCCGTTGGCCACTGATATTTTAGCTGATCACCCGATACGACGCCTCAGTAGACATACTTGTGCAGTACAGATTTTAAGCGTACCTAACACTATGGACTGCGATCCAATCGCAGTATATGAGTTCATAGAAAAAAGAGCTCAGCTTATACCGGCAAAGTTACGCTCCCGCTGTGGTTATCTATATATACACACACAACAGTATTCAACTCATTCATGTATTCATGTTAACTCCTAATAGTCAACATGCTTTCAACGGTCAGGTCAGGCCTATATTTACTACTCATTCACTTACTAACTAACCAATCTATGTTACGTACAAATGTCCAGTACATTTGTACGTAACATAGATTGAACCGAGAACACTTCTATTTTGGTCCCGAAGCTAAATAATCCAAATCCTTAACAAACAGTACACTTTCGAGATGAGTTTTGAATTACAGTTTTTTTAATGGTCTCTTTTTAAACGCAGGAACAACAGTATCATGCCCACTGGTTGCTCCACAATAAAGCCTCCTTCATAGTGTCAATATAGCTGAAGCAGTAACCACTGTTTCGAAGATAGCATAACCACCTAAGTTCCAACAGGCAGGACGTTAGAATTGGTACGAATGAACTTACTGCATGAACATTGAACACGCGATATGGCAAGAAGATAATCATCATTGGGAAATCGGTTATATATTACTAGGGCTCGCTAGGGTTCGTTATATGATGACGGGCAGTGAGCCCGCCTGAATCCTTCTTAGAAGCTCTGTAGCGACTGGTTATGAATTAGGCGTATTAGTGACTATGGCGCGATAGTATAAACTGTGTTACGACGAGGACGTCAGTGCATCAGGTATTTCCCTTTCCCTAGAAAAGCAGCTCTTCCAAGGTTCGTAACTAATGTCAAGATGATTGAATTTTGCGAGTCTTTTTATCACCTTTTTTTACATACTCGAGAGCGAAAGAAGGATGTCCGTACAGCTAAGCTATCGGTCCTGGTTTACGTTATTTTATCATTGAACCTTGTTTTTTAATTCACATTCGAATGGCAAAGGTAACTCGTAGCCACAAAGCCAGCCTAATTGCTAGCTACAAAGCCTTGCCGGGGGCGAGCAGTCGCTCTGACAGCACTGTTAACGATTCCTACTATCTTGGGGCTTTGTGAATTTGATACCTTGGACGTTGACTGAAAATTGTTTCGAATTATCTGAAGGCTGATTTTATTGAGATGCTTTTCTTTTTGCTATGCCAAATATCATTTTCAGAATATGTAGATAATTTACAATATATTTACGCTATTTGGAAGTCAAATGAAACTAACGCATGGCTGAGATTTTGTTAGACCTTTTCCAAACCCGGTAATGTCAGTTCCATTCCTAAACACTGAAAAGTTCTGTCAAAGTAGCCGTCTTTTTAAAGGTATTATTACAAATTTTGCATTAGGAGTTAGTCATGTTAGTCATTTTTAGCTAGGTTTTGCGATTTTGCTTAATTGAAGTAAATTGTAAAACGCACATTTCGGTGATTTTTGAAATGTACTGTAATTAAAAAACACATAAAAATTCAGCCATTATTCTAGTCCAACCCGAAATAGCGCATAAAAATCTCTTTCAAACGCCAAAAATAAATGCAGGCCTTTAAATTTCGGTACCCGATCGCCCAGTGAAGCGTACATCTGGAGGTCACGCTGGAAGTACTTCCCTATAGCTGAGACAAACAAGCAAGGTCAAAGGACGACAACTGAATAAATCCATTAAGAAGCGTAAACTAAATAAAACGTACCGAGGGAGCCCACTGTCTTGATAAATGCTTTGAGAGAGAGACGGAGAATGCAATAGGAGAGCGAGTTTGAAAAGGACAAAAAACCGTCTGGTCTCTCCAGATAAGGCGAAGAAAAATGTCACAGGATATATTATACTTGGGGTCCTGGATAAATGGTTATTATGGGGTTCCGTGGCACTAAATTAGTGAGATGTATGGCGCGTTGAATATTTATTCGGCGTGCACGTGAGTTATCGCGCCGTTTCGAGTCTCAAGTAATGAATGTGTCGTTTGGGGTGTGCTCATTTTCACCTTATTGTATTTGTTTCTGGAAGTTTCCCGGACAGGAAATGAGATAAGAGAATTTCCTTCTGATTGTGTGATAAAAATAAATTTAGTCAGATGACATGACATGTCCGAATCTTCGGTAACATTTACCTCTCGCCATAATTATCGAAATCAACAAAGGTATCACAAAATCCCAGCCGTCACACAAATACCTGATTCATCAACAGACAGACCTGGTACAAGATCAAACCTGCGATTGCGACCCTTCCGGTCTAAGGGAGCGTTCTATCCACTGTGCTAAACGGGTATTTTAGAAATAAATAATTACGTACATATCATTTTCTCAATAGTGTTCCAGAAGTGGAATATTTACCATATCTAATCTTACTTATATGATAAATGTAAAGTTTGTGAGTACCAATGTATGTTTGTTACTCTATCGCGCAAAAAAGGATGAACGGATTTAGATGAAACTTTACAGGAATACATCTTATACACCAGAATAACACAAGCTACAATTTGAAAAGTTTCATGTAATTTAGCCATAAATATATAGCAATCAGTATAGTAAGTCGAAAAATTCCTGCCCTCTGAGAGCCTGCATGGCGCGTGCGAAGCCGCATGCGGAAAGCTAGTACTAAATAACAAAGAGAGAATAGAATCATTTATCTGAAGAGATGAGACGTGAAAAAGTTTAGACAAGGCAATGTGTATTTTTGTTCGTATCTTTATTTATCATAGCTACATGTTACGTCTCCCACGTTTTCTTTGATCGTGTAACTACATATTTAAATACTTATCAATTCAGTTTCCTCACATTCTGTAAAATCATGCCTGAATAATCATCTCTACCTTTCACTCAACTACAGACAGGAATTAAACATACCTCTACATTTAACTGGTTCTAACCAGACTAACCCTGAGACCATAGAGAAGACAGCACCGAAATAGAAGGGTGGTAGATACAGTCTATACCTAAACGGCAGATCAAAGGGCCGCGCCCGCGCTTTGAGCGCCCGCCGCCGACATACATACAAACATACTATGTTATGTATAGGCTGATTCGGAAGGATATACGCGAGGGAAGGGCTATGCTGAATATCAGAGCCAAATACATAATGGGACTTCAAAGGGTGGTTTAAGGTGCACTTCCGATAGCCGGAGTCAATACAACGGATTGGTTAGTTCGACAGCTTAGGGAGACGTTAATTAGTTAGTTTAAAGGCAACTTTTACTCAACCTCATCTTTTTAAAAAATGGATTATTTTATTAGGCAACACATTACTGACGAATATATTTATATCAATTATATTAAAATTAATAAAATTAACCATATTATGAATACTAAATAAGCCCCACTCTTCAATACCTACTTAAATGTGTTTTAATCATTGTTTGTTCTGAATATAAGCATTAAAGTATTTCTTTACCGGTTTTTACAGTAATTACAAGAACCTAACTAATATTTTTTTAGAACATCTGTGGAAGATTTTTATTCTACAAAAACTTAATGAATTTAAGCTCACAAGTTGAAATGTCATCGCATCGCTCCACTCAACCATCATTTTAGGAAATAAACCTACCTGTCACACAACGCCACAGCCCCAGAAACATTTAACTGAGAATGACTACGCAAGCAGAATAAAACTGATGGTAGGCTGCACGTACACAGTTTGAAGTTAACAAAGAGTTGTTAATTTGTATGTGAGTATGTTGACAAATGATAATTTAGAATTAGATATAGCAACAGCTTTCACTATCGGTTGCATTTGGCATGACACTTAGGCCCGATTTTTCAATTAGTTCTTAGTTTACTGCCTAGATAGCTAACTGAAGTATAAAATTAACTGGCAGTTTGTCAAGCCAGTACTATGTACTTGTATCGCTAACTTCACACTGATTATCCACAAGCGAGATGCACTTATACAATAATTTGAAAAATTGACACTGACGTATAAGAAAAACAACCTCAGCTTTTTTTGTTGTCTAAAGTTGTGGTAAAAAGTTTGTGATTATAATAACACTCCAAAACTCCATAACCAAATGAAAATAATCTCAAATGACACACCCCATAACCTCAAAATGTCAAAGAAAACGCATACCTAGATAAATCTTACCCAGCCCCTCAAGAAGCAGATAACTTTATTCCTCAGTTAGCGGCTTTATTCAACAGATATCATCTATCTGACCATTAAAAAATTAAAAATCTTGTTAACCTTCGAATAAACTTTATTGTACAGATAAATTTCATCATCTGAGGGTTGAAAAATCGGCCCTCAATGGAATAGACTGATGGTCGAAGGGAAATATCAAGTTATGTTATGAAGACCATAAGGTGATAAACGCAGCGAGAGACACCCTGATGGGCCAGCGATTAAGGTTAGAGAAAATTGGTGCACGAAATCCTAAAGCTGCCTACGTAAGTCACATTTTGCAATGATTTGGTATAGATTTAGTTACCTGTCTCATGTGGCTGCTAATGATGGTAAAATAAATATGCGCCAGACAACACAAATCTTGTAATGGTCTCGAAGTAGGGATTATATCCCCGTGTTACGAAGTACCACACAAAGAAATAAGCCAGAGGGGTCTCCCAGCACACCCAAACCCGATAACCTGAGTCAAACCGGGAATCGAACCCGGGCCACTACGGAAATCGAGGCGAGAAAACCGTGCTACAGCGCACTACGCCAATCGTGTCGTCAAAAGACACGATGGTGATGCTAAATTGTCTATATTTAATTCTGTATCTAAATTACGGCTGTAATGATGCGACCAAATTAACTGAGAGTGCGAAGGCGCTCAATACAAATAGACCAAGAGGTCCGATACGATACGGTGCCAAACGAATTTTTTGGCTTCGGTATGACACATACTTTGTAAACTACGTGCGTTAGCTATCTTGACATAGAAAGTCAATGGGAAAGGCCTATGTTCAGCAGCGGCCGTCGCGTGGCTGCAAATTATACATGATCATTGCCTCGCCACCCAAGCCTTGAATAGCCTAACTAATAGCACTAAATACCTGGTGATTATCAAGACTTGCAAAAACGAATTATGACATTATTCATCACTCATTCATCATCATTCGCAGCCACAAGACGTCCACTGCTGAACATCCCACCGATTTCCATAGCGACTGGTTGCAGACAGTCTGCATTCATCGTAATCCTGCCACTTTTACCAGTTCGCCCGTACACCTTGTAGGCGGGCGTCCAACGCTGCGCCTGCCCTGAAACGGTCTCCAGTCTAGAACTTTCTGCCAATTGAATAAATATAATTTTCACTTATATAGTTACTACATCACTTATTGAGTATGCCTGTCTTTTTATAATCCCCGGTATATCCCCGGTGCCGTTTTTTGGAGCCAGCAGCGGAAATTGTTTCATAAAAAAGGCTTTGTAGTATTAGCTGACAAAGTACCAGTTTGAGTGCTAATTATGTTGCTGACCACACCACCACACATAAGGCCTATAGATGTCAACGCTGAAATGTAACCAAACGTATTAACCGTGCCACAAATCCCCAGCGTGTACACAAACAAGTGATTAGCACAACCGCTAACGCACCCGGACTACATGCCAGAAACTCATCCGGACGTAATCGAATCAAAGGAGAAATCAATCTTATGGAACTAAGGATAAGGCTTGAAACTGACTGGCAGGATTTCGTTCGGTATCCGAATGGATAGGGCTGCTCCTTGTTATTTTATTTTGGTGAGCTAAGCCGGTGTAAGAATGAATCTGATCATCCTATCTGATTACAAATGAACAAAATAAGTGTACAAAAAATGGTAACTAGTACAACTGTATGCATTGTGAATATTTTTAGACTACGGGCTGCGATAGAGTGAAGAAAGATACTCCAAATAAAATGCTGAAAATTATATTGAGCGTATTTAGGTGAAACTTGATATGAAAAAAAGCATGCTGATCGCCTGATGGTATTTTTTTAGTCACAGTAACAGAAGACAAATCAGTTCATGAGGTAAATAGCAACATAGCTAAACACCACAACACATTCGATGATCTTGTACCAGCCCTAGTGTAGATGAAAGAGGCCCGCCCGCGCGGGACGCTCGCGGCCAAAATAGCAATTAGAGCGCCTTCATTACATGTGCAACCCTACTGGGGACCGCTCGCTAAATGTTTGTACAACTATTTACTTAAATAGGTTTTCTACTTGATATTGGACCTGAAAAAAAAACTAAGTTCTAAATTGTTGCATTTTTTAAGGATCACTTCGTTATCCGTCTTGTACGTCTGTTAACGAGACATTTATTCTCAGGAAGCGTGGTGTATCATAAAATTAATATCAAATTCTCATTCTTATTAGAGCTGTGAACAAAACAGACTTCTAAGTCAAAGCAAAGCAAGCGAGATTTTGGCACTCGCAAGGGAATACCTAGCCAAGAATTATAAAGGCAAGTCGCAATGCCATAAGGCACAAGAAAAGGGAATATCGAAAGAGCTTAAAATGTAGAGGTGAAAATTAAAGTTTTTTGTGAAAGGCTTATTCGCAAATTCGCTGTGCGCGAGTCCTGTTAAACCGGTTTAATTTCGTATTGTTGTAGGCATTTGGTTTCTTTCGTCGAATCTGAATACATAAAGAGACACAGAAAAGGTTAGTGGGTAATAGAAAGTAAAACAAAAGTTCTGTGTTAATTGAGATTGTTAATTTAATTGAGATCTTTGCCAACACGATCTATAACACATAAAAATATATCACAAACGTTAAAAAGGAGGGGATATAATATTTACAGCCTGATATTATAGAATTAAATATATTTACAAAGATAACTTATTTCGTTATCGTTTTTAAGTGCACGCCTCAGTTTTTTTTTGGTTTTTGCAATAAGTTCGAAATACCTGTTTACCGTGCCGACTTAAGTCAACAATCTCCTGGTGGATACCGCGAATTGCGTTGAAGTATATTCTTTAAGTAGAAACTTGGTGGTCTGATGTTCTTGGCTCTCCAGAGTGAGGAAAAGGCACTGTGTCACTTGCGAATTGTGCGATGGAGAGCTTTGCATTAGAGCACACTTGAGTCACATTGCACCGTTGCGTTGCGTTGCATCGTCACTTTCCATGTCAATTTCAATTTCTTTGTGTTTCTTTCAAAACAAAATGTTGAACATTTGATAGTAGTGTTTAAGTTCACCGTCTCTAGCTTTTAGGACGACTTTGCACAGCACGTGTGACATACAGTGCGTTATTGCGTTTAGACGACGCAACGCAACGGAGCAACTTCACTTCGCTTTTACTTGCATTTGCCTTACGTTAACACTATCTCTAAAGGGCAGTTGGTGTAATTGGTAATACAATAATTATTCGTGCATTTATTTAACACTTTATACTCTTTTTAGGTAGAACTCTCTTCACAAACGAAGAACACTTACATATTTTGGTGTTGCTCTTTCCCGTAAAACCAAAGTAAAGGGATTTTTTGAAAGTAAATCCTCGAGAGGGATGATAGATCCTTAATTCTTTATCCTGAATCTAATCTGGCACGACACACAAAAACTTGCAACAAAAAATAAGATTATGATTACAAATATAAAGCTGCCGTATTTTTAGGGTTCTGTATTTGGGTGTGAATTTCACCCTTAAGTAAAATAACCACTAAGTGCTGAAACTAATTATACAACCATCTTGAAATATAGGATGGTTTTAAATTCCTCGTTTTAATTAAGGTAATTAAGTATTTGTTAAAATTACTTTATTAACTTGTGATTATCTAAAATAAATAAAATAAATATCTGGGACAATTCACACCAAGATCATCTGACCCCAAACTAAGCAGAGCTTGTAATATGGGCGTCAGAGACTGATAAACATACTTAAATATTTCTAAATACATACTTAAATAGATAATAACACCCAGACACACAACAAATACACATGTTCGTCACACAAATATTTGCCATGGGTGGGGATCGAACCCACGACCTCCGGCGCTAACGGCAGGATCGCTGCCATTGCGCCAACAGGCTACGAGTATCTGTATTATTATTGTTAGCGTAGTGTGTACTTTTGTATGTTTCTTTCATCGTGATGGCAACAGTCTATTTGCCTCTGACTACCTTTTTATTTATGTATCTTATGAGTTAGTAGATTGACAGTAGTTATTTAAATCAATCGATTTGTATTATGTCTCCATCGTTATACTAACCTACTAAAGAAAGAGAAGAAAGAAAAAAGAAGAAAAATATGTTTATTCATGCTAAACTTATTAAAAGCACTTACATAATTCAAATCATTACTAGCCAAAAAAATACTAAATAACAATAATCGTAAATAAAAATTATGTAAATCTACCACCGGTTCGGAGGTTGTTTCAACTGAGAAGAACCCGGCAAAAAATTATTTCCAATCTTGTTTCTCAAAAAAAAATAGTTAACAGAGTATATAGTTACAAAAAATGTGCAGAGGAGCAGATTACCTGAGATGACCATAATTCTTGTCGTTTAGGAAAATCTACACTATAAATTACTGAAATTTGTATTTTCACAAGGTATTCAGCGGACTCTCGTTTGAAGAGTGACGTAGACCGCAAATCGTTTACTGCCAACTAACATCCAATTAGCAGCGCTTACGCAAAAACTAAACGCCTCTAATCACTAATTTACGAAGCGCACCACAATCGCGCGCGCGGGCTGTACAAAGGGCTGGGCAATAACGCGTGTAACAGGATTAACGAGTAAAACACGAAATACTTAGTGCGGCCCCCATGCGTTTACATGTGTTTATTGCATGAATACGACTAATAACTCATATGTAGAATTTAAATAAATAAACCTGAGTGGATAATGATCTAAATAAACATAATACCCGCTCTATCAGAAACCTTATCAAGTGATTGGCGTTGCGTTGCTATATGTTGCTCTACGAAAGGTTTGAGGAATGATGAGCTTCACAATCATGCCATTATTTTATTATTAAGATGGCACTTCTTCTTCTTCGTCGTGTCGGTGATCCCGTTCCGTAGTACTAAAGTGATAGAAAATTAAGGCACTTAATTGCATACCAAACACTTTGGAAGCAAGAGATACCTTCTACCTTCGACGACCGACTTGGTGTAATGGTTAAGAAGTTGGCTACTACACCAGAGGTCGCGGGTTCGATCCCCGCACAGTACAAATATTTGTGTGCATGAACATGTCTGTTTGTACTGGTCTGGGTGTCTCCTATGTATAATAAGTATGTATTTACAAAAAATATAATAGTGTATTTAAGTATGTTTATCCGTTGTCTAGTATCCCATAACACAAGCTTTAATTAGCTTACTTTGGGGCTAGATGGCGCTGTGTGGAATAATGTCCAGGGATATTTATTTATTTATTATTTTATTATACCTAACCTAGATTATGTGTGCACAATTCCAAAATTGGTTCTTAGGTGAGTTCAACTTGGCTTATGTTAAATTACGTATTGATTACAGAACAACTAAGCATCACTTATTAGTATCTTACTGACGCATGAGTACCTGTTGGTGTGCATTGACGTAATTTTTATTTATTGAGATGACGTTGCATCTGACAGAGCGCAACAGAGCGAACTAACTAACTAAATAAAATATTAGTTACCATAGATAGGTCGCTGATAGCAGTTGAAATCAATTTCCAATCAATCCGCGGCGCGGCACTACTTTCGCCGAGCGCAAACTAGGCGCAGTAGGCGCGTCTAATTACACGTTTGAAAAGCGCACCGTGCTCGCGCGGGCGGGCTGTACAAAGGGCCCGACGCGCGACGTAGGGTTGTCGAATGATTTTTTCTACAAACTGAGAGAAACCATCTGGCAATTAGTTCTTCTAACATATGGCTTTGTACTGCTATATTCAAGCTGTTTTAAATCTGAACAGACGAAGGTCAAGACACTTACTGAAATAAATACGAAAAATACTTAAAATTAATATATTCCCGTGGAATGTTTGTCCAGAGTGAGAATCTGATCCCAAATCCTGCAAAGTAGAATTAGATATCTATAAAATCTCCAATTAATTTTTAGAAATTATTTTCTGTGTTAAGATGTCCTATATGTTAGAATAGTCCCTGTGGCTGTGAAAACTGCATTGTGTAAGAAACTTTCCGGTTACGCAGACCGACGACTAGCGAAATACTGATAGCAGAATATGCATTGCATGCGTCAAGCGATAGTAGATAGTGTGAAGATTTGGCGCGATTGCACGCACTTGGGGATATAGATATATAGAGGATAGGCTATGTCTAACAGTGAATCATATAACCTATATTGTTATGATGGATATGATGTATCCTAAAAAACAGCCTTACCTCAATATCCGTGGAAATGTGTTTTGTAGGCAACCCTACCCCGGAGCCAATAACGCATGAAACAGGATTATAAAACATGAAATGTACGCTAAAGGGCGCGGCGCAGTTACATGTGATTATATCTGTTAATTTGAGGGACGCTTCCAACCCTTTGTGCCTCCGGTTTACCATGATTGAAACAAGCGTGTTGTGCTCAAATATTAATCCTATAACCTTCCAAGCGAGTTTGCAGCGAGGTAAAATTAGACACTTATGGTTCTGTTATAAACCACTTCAAAGAACCCTATCGTTTATGACTAGATATGTTTAAACCATTATGGTTAAATGCATGGGGTTGACAACCTCAGAAATATCTAGTTACTTTTTCATTGCTCTCTATTTAACGCCGTAACACTCAATAAGATTGCTGGTCTCAAAATCCGTTTCGTTTACTAATTCTTTGTGGTAAGTAGATGGGTTTGTGACTAATCCAATTTTAGCAAACGATCCCAATCTTATCGAGGCCAAAATATACGAGTAGGTAGCCTATATTTTGACCTTTATTAATCAAGTCTGTCAGGCAGGTTAGTCTCGGTGTCCAAGGGTATCCTACCTACTACCCGGCCATATAAACTTTAGGCAGCTTATTTGTCACTCATAAATAATTCTCCACACAATGAAGAACCAACTTAGGTCACATCATGAACAGCCAGCCACAGGTAAACTTCGCTGACATGTAAACAGGGGGGGGGGGGGCGGCTAGCCAAGAGCAACACGCTATATACGGGAATGACATTAGCACTCGTCTGATTGAAATGATAATGTCAGTTCCATAGTAGGGTGTTGCTCAGGTTGCTCTTGGCTAGCCCCCCAGACCTCTCGCTGTTATACGCTTGATCGGTTTTGGATTCCTATAAATATCAAAACCATCAATTGGACACATCATAGTATCAGACATTCTTACAAACTCCTACTTACAACATAGAGTCGGTGAAAGAGAGGACAAAAGTTGTAAATTAATTATTTTCATAACCAAAAACACCGTGCTGGTTTTTGCTTAATGACATAGAATATCTTGACAATGTTTTTTGATCAGTTGCCTTGAACAAGAATCTTTACAAAGCTCTTTAAATTGATGATTTCCTCATATAAATTATCGAAGAGTGTGAATGACATTTATCTTATTTCATTAATCTCATGCGGCAAACAAACCCGGATTCTCTTGCGGAGGCCTTTTCTTATTATAATTTGACATTTGGCTAATTATTACAATTCTTTAAAGGTTACTCAGTCTTAGCAAAGCCAACATTTTAAAGGTAACTGACACTCAACTGAACTCAGTCCCACATCGAATTTGTGTTCCGCAAAATTACAATAAAAAGCCCAAAACCTGCACAGGACAAGCTCGCATTCACCGCATATGTCACACGGCCGTACAATCATTATATGTTTACGTGGGCGGGGCATCGGGGTGTGAGTAATGCGAGCCCCGCCCCACATTGCCTGACGATGTTTTTTTGGGTTCGTTTGTTTCGTATTAATGGCCGATTGGACTGAGCCAAGAAGTTCACTTATCTAGCTTAGCATGCCAAGTTCTATTTTATTTGAACAAGTCGTTCACACATGTCAAGGAAACGCGAGTTATTAACGCAAGATGACGCTTCTGGTGGCGCGTTGATGCTACATATTTTTTCGACAAGTGAGCAATCGAACTGTTGCCAGGAGATTTGACCTTGAAAACTTCTTGCAATGAATAAAGGTAAGAGTTAGCAGACAGAGTAGCATCTCTTACTTTTGTATGACAGTGGTTTACAAAGTCCATTGGAATGTGATCTACTTGTACCATATTTGTGTTAACAATAAATTACTAAAGTATTTTGAGAATTGAAAAAGGCTGTGGTTAGTTAATGTCGTAAAATGATGCGACTTAAGTAGTATGCCCGCCGCGGAGCAATGGTAACCATAATTAATATCCATTCATGGTTACGAGACTTGAGACTGAATAAAATACTCTAATATTTTACAACATCCAGATACAGAACAAACACAAAGAGTCGTCATCTGATCACATGTTCTGACTGAATGAGGACTGCACCTACGCCATACCCTATAGATAATTGCTACACTTAACGCAAAAATTACCCAACATGGAGTACCTACTGGCAAAAAGTCGCAAGATGCTGCTGAAGATGGTGATCAACTGCTTATACAAAAACATTGTACCATAAAATAATTTTGCATTAAACTGCTTCCAGACAACTTAAGTCACACTGAACTGTGAGCAGTCCTAAAGGAAATGAATTTCAATAGTCCAGAGAATATTTACCCTTATTTTTAACCTTTTCTGCTCTGAAATATTCATGCCGGCAGAACAATTTGTAATGCGGAGCGCGACGCGGTATCCGTTACCTGCATCGCACACTTCCAAATGGACGCCACGTGACAAGACTAGCAAGGAACCAAAGACAGTTAAGGCAGAGAAAGGCGTTAATAGATAAAGAAATACCTGCAAAATGACACCTACAGTAACGTTTTAAACTTTCTTGTTTTAAAGTAAAGTAAAGTAAAAGTAAAAAGTAAAGTAAAGTAAAAAACGTCCAGAAAATAGGTAAAACAATATACCGTAGTTTTGTTTCGTTGCAAAAACCCGTTTTTATTAGACACCTACACTACAGTGTTGGAGAATTTACCACATTGTAGTTGTACTTACTTAAGCTTCTTCATATTTATTCGGTGTTCCAGCTGGACAGATTTCTCTTGAAGCGCTCTCTAGCTAGCTCTTGGTGCGGCGGTTCTTGTCCAAGTCGGTCGTGCCGTCTTTTTAATACATTCCGACCCACACTTCGTTTTCCTGTGCACGTTCTTTAGAAAAGCGGGGCTATGATGCACACCGCAAGATAAATTTGTTTTTTTGCGCTTGCGCACTTTTCCTACACATTTAAATAAAATCAGAGAACTGCAAACCAGAATGTTAAAACTCCCAATCAATACCTAACTGTACAAAAAAGTTACTAAATTAGAATTATGAACTATTATTTGGCATATGTAAAATCCTACACTTAGAATATAAAGTAAAAATGGCACTTGTACTTGAACAGCAATATGCTACGGAATTTAAAGAGAAGAGGGTCCATACGTATAATAAGTATGTATTTACAAAAGAAAATTTATTTAAGTATGTTTATCCGTTGTCTAGTATCCCATAACACAAGCTTTAATTAGCTTACTTTGGGGCTAGATGGCGCTGTGTGGAATAATGTCCAGGGATATTTATTTATTTATTTATTTATTTATACGTACCCTACCCGTTTATAGAAGAAAATAAAATGAGTTATTCCAAAAATAAATAACTACTTTGGAAAACGAGATCGAAGATGGCTAGTGCCAACTCTCATCAACGAACTGCCAGCGGACGTAGTGCAAGATGCTTCATCTGCCTCTAGGAACAGTCTAAAATTCAGACTCAAGAAGCACTACCTGTCGCTGTGTCCATGACGTCTACTGTTTAAAATAACTGAATTGTGCGTCTTTGTTTGGTTTTGCGTTGTCGTTCGCGTGGGGGATTGTGTTGGGATTTGACATTGTCATGTCATGTCATGTCAAGTCCCGGTACTGATTTTGCGCGGGCGATGGCGTGGGTTTCGAGTGGCGACTCGTGAATACCTAACTGTAGTTTGTTATCCGTTGTGCCTTTTGTGTGTAATTGTTAATTAATTGTTGTTAGATATAGTTTATAATGGTCCCTATTACCTAATTATGCAGCTTAGGTTAGGGATTCTACAGAATGGTACTTTGCGTTGTCCATGAAAATTAGAGAAGGTTTGGTAAGGTTGGAAATCAACTTCTCCGTAACCCATTTTGTAAAGTTATCTTTATTCATATCATGTCAGTAGTAGTCAGTAGATGTACTCTTCGACCTATACACCAAACAACAGTTTGACACAAAACCATTTTCTCCACTAGCATGTACAATTCTAGGCCATCTAGGCCCTGCCGAAATACTTTTAGATGGGCCTGCAATATCTTTATTTTGCCAGCATTTGTTTACTGAACATGGACCGTGTATGTAGGTTTCATCTAAATAAACCACATCTAGCTTATCATCGGCTTCTCGATTCTTTTGCATACATATCTTTATGTCATGTCGCTCCATTAAAATAGTAGGTGCTTTTTGATTGGCACTTCACGAATTCGAATCCGATGTCTTTCAAAATAAGTGTAAAGACAAAATAAGATTGTTATTTTTAGATTACTATGTTTTTAAATTATATTCAAACTGAAAGAAAATTAAATTTGTGTAGTTTTGTTTGTGAGAATGAAATGGTATTTCTTTCATGTTTCATTTAATGTTTGTCTATTGACGACCGACTTGGTGTAATGGTTAAGAAGTTGGCTACTACACCAGAGGTCGCGGGTTCGATCCCCGCACAGTACAAACATTTGTGTGCATGAACATGTCTGTTCGACTGGTCTGGGTGTCTCCTATGTATAATAAGTATGTATTTACAAAAGAAAATGTATTTAAGTATGTTTATCCGTTGTCTAGTATCCCATAACACAAGCTTTAATTAGCTTACTTTGGGGCTAGATGGCGCTGTGTGGAATAATGTCCAGGGATATTTATTTATTTTATTTATTTTCGTACAGTGTAAAACTCATTTATCTTGTTTCTGATCAATTCTAAATAAAAACTATCCAAGTTTTTTTTTTGCCACCTTTCTCTTTTTACCGGGGGTACTAAATACGCCTAAGTTAGATCTGCCTTCAGCAACAATTCGTCTTATGGTAGTATTAGAAACACCTGAAATAAACCAAAGGTTAGTATGCATAATATAATACACACGAAAAATGCAATAAACCAAAGTATCAAGAGTGTCATTCGTACTAACCAGTCTAAAATTTCAGTTGACAGATGACATTTTTTTTGTTGCCACATGAAAATCGCTATTTTTAAAAAAAAAAAATTCCATCAGATCCTGGTAGACCTATATTATGTAATATGAGTTACTGTTATGTAATTATGTGAAGCACCCACTTAATAACTATCTCGAAATTGTCCTACGAGAACTGCTGCCGACAAACTGCAATAGTAGTTTGGCAGGTTTTCTGTATTTAGATAGTAAGAGTGTTTTTCTTTGGAATAAATAAATAATTTTAAAAAAAATGAGAGGACGGCAGGGCAGAGAAATTAGAATAAAAAAATTGTTTTGTAAGACAAAAGCTATAAACAACTTCAACCAACAAAAAATGGCCTAATCATCATCAATAAATAAAAACATCGACAAAATATTCACTTAGCTCTCGGTGTAATACCTACTTGCATACGGCTCACCCCAAAATGGCGGCTCGTGACGAGACTAGTAATCATTGAATTCTTTCTACGAACGAACCCGTAATCTAAATGTTTAACTCCTATTAAACTCAACGAGAAAAAAAATGTTTTCTAAACATTAACTAACAGGGCAGATGTTTAATATGTTTAAGTAGTCCGAGATTTGCTCGAAAGTATAACAAAGTCTATGTTATCTAATATAGGAAAGTTATATAGTTAAAAACGTTATCCAACTAAAATAACGGTTGAATCACAATTTTATTCGCAACCTTAAGACGTCCACCGTCAGGTTGGGTTGTAGGCACTCTACATACACCAAAATGCTGCGAGTTTTATCAGGTCCGTCGCCATTTTATTACTGATTTCTGTATGAAATCTGATGACAGTGATGACCTAGGATGTTTTATGTTTATATTACCTTAATAAGTGGGTTTCTCTCATAGTCAAATTCACTTGGTGACATTTCAATCCAATGTGGTTAACATGTAGCGCCGTTGTAACAACGACGAGGTTTCTTAGTTAATCAACAATAACAATAACATATAATACTAACTCAGTAAAGCCATAGTTAATGTCATTTCTGTAGGTATGCTGTAGGGAAATGATAATTAATAATCAAACACATTAAAAAATATATACGGCTTTTCCGCTTCAGTAGTGACGTTCTATTGGCACATCTCATTTATAGGCTTCCAGGGGTGCAGTTTTCACCTTATGACTTATAGAAAAAAGTTTTCTGAATAGGTACCTACCTAGATAATGGCAATAGCACCCCACAGAGGGGAAGCAAGCACAGGGGAGCGAATACAAGATAAGAAACGGCGTTTGTTTATGGTTGGGATGCCATCTTGCGCCCGTTTCGGTGGCGGGAAATGGATGAAACGTCAAGGCGGCCATGACACTGCACAAATGTCAGTTGCAATGGTATTTTTTATTTTGTAAATTTAACATGTAGATACGTTAAAAACTTCCACTAATAGTGTATGCTAAATAAACGACATTAATTAAACGTTAAGGGATAACCTACTTTTCACTTAATTTAATCCCTTGAATTGGGTATTTGACTAATTTATTTTGATGTCTCATTTCTTTTGAGAGCTCTGAGTAATATAAAACATTGGTAACAATATTCCGATAGCACTTAAACTCCCCGAGATACCTATTTCAATTTTTAAAATCATATATTTTGGACTTGCCCAAAACGCTTCATACAAATTGTCTTAAGGTAGAAAACACATAGGAATAGACATCACATGACGTCTATTTTTATTCAATCAGCACTTTTTAAAATCGGATTTCCCACGCATATTTGAAGGGCCATAAAATAAATTGTACAGAGGCGTTCACATCAACCTTTACAAAACATTGCAAAATAGGCAAATGAGCTTATATCAGCAGCATAAGATGCCCCTATAAAGGTTGATGTGAACGCCTCTGTACCTACATAAGCTGTTATGAAACTAAAAGCTTACTTAATATTGCCATTTTTTATTTTTGGTAAGATCATCTAAATAGGTTAATTCATTATGTACAGTCCAATCCTGTACAGTCCTATTCAATGTTATATTGCGTACGTCATTTGATCGAAGAATTCATGTGTTCGTGTTGATAAAAGTTTTGTTACAGGAAGACCAAAAAAATTTACGTGAGTCTGTATATATATTTTACTTTCTCTTGAACCAGTTTTTAAGCTCGTTTTGGTATAGGTTTGACTGGTTGAGCTTAGTCCACACAAGATACTACCTTATCAACACAAAATCAATCTCAAAGTATTACTCCGACAGTAACTAAGTACCAAATATTTTCTTCATTTTTACCTTTCAATACTGTCCAACCCGCACGTTAATTCCGCGGAATATTTTCGCGAGTCCCCAGACGATGAGTGACAGTAAATACACATCCAGACATGTCTATTATCTGATACAGATCTGTACTCGCGCCTTCATGAAACATTAATGTTCTGCCGCCTGACAGATGGGCTTCTGATAACAAACACAGTTTACAGCTCACAACTAGCACTGCTAAACCAAAATCAACCCTAAAACAGGGGAAGAGGGTAAACGCGCCAGTGAACGGCGAAGGCCCATGGGCATATTTTAGGATTGTATTTCGAGGTGTCATGTTCGCTGTGGTGACACGAGAAGTTGATATAGCGACGTATAATATAGCAGATAACATTTTGGCTTGCTCTCTAAACACAAACCTGTATAACTATAACAAACAATATATGGCTGACTTATAATAACTACATATACTGACTCGGCAACATCAGCCACGTATGAACACTATCAAAATAATTTTCTCAGTACCTCCACCTTTTTATGCATTTGGGTGTCCTGACATTACAGGCGACCACTGAGAATTTTTTTTTAAATCGATTCTCAATAGGCCATTTAAGAGTGAGGTATAAAAATACGGTTACGAACAGGTTCCCCCTGGTTTTTCCGTCCGTCAGCCGACGCGATGATGATAAGATGCAGCATTTATGAAATCTCCGTCGCATAAACTACCCCCTCCCCCGGCCCTGGGGATGCTGTAAAAACACTCGTGCTGCAAACCCCTACCACGTGAATTACAACGTTTGAATTTCACAAATCAGTTTTTTGATTTAATTTAATTTAATTTCAAATGTATTACCGTGAATCAACGCGGTAGTACATTTGAAATTTGTCTATAGAAAACGTGACTTTCTATACCTTTATGCTTTTCAATAGTTTTCAATAAGAAATATAAGATCAACTTTAAAAATAAGCTTAAACAAAATGTTTACTTGGTACGAGTATTATAATTCATGTAAAAACGGGTCACTTAAATATAAATATCAGAAAAAAAACTATCTAATACATGGGAAGCATTACACACTATCTTGTCAAATTTACAACTCGAAGTTTCGTAGCAGAGATTATAATAAGCTCACGTAGTCGCTACGTAATGAATATTTAATAGCCGCGAACTACGACACTTACTACGTACGGAGATTCTGTGCTACGGCCAACGTACTTTTACTTTAGCAAAAGGGCAGAATTTACATACATTTTTTTGTAGGAGATACATCATACATGGTCATATAATTTTTATGACGAATTCCAGGTAATACTACAAAAGCCAGCGTCTTGGAACTAACTCTAGCTGTTAAAGGCTACAAAAACCTACGATAACAGAGATATAAACCGGAACGACGCGAAACAGGGGCTGTAAAATTTCCTTGACATTAATTTCGGCTAATTCAATACTCTTATCTGGCGCAGGTACCGTTGCGAACTAAAGTGCGTTGTCAAAACCGGCACTCCATTATTGGGCATACATTTTTAGGCGATATGCCCCACCCGGGTTACGTGGTAGGCCGGCCCGTTATCGTCACTTTCTGCATGAACGCCCGCGTTACGCCTCCGCCCCCTCACCGCCTGGCGCCCCCGCGAGCCCCCCGAGACGCCGACGCAGAGATCTTGACACTTGAGTTTAATTTATTCGCAGGAGTTAGCTCTTGCAACTGAGAATTGTGTTTGAGATAGTACGGATATCGGTGTGGCTGTTGAATTTGTTGGTGCTTGTCTTTAAGATTAAGTTATGCGGCCAGATTTATGTCAAGCTACGATTAAACGGTTTCGTTCTTCTCCCTTATCCTCATCAAATTATCTTCATTAATCTTTCGTTACTATTTGAATCTTATCGCGCTTTTGAATTTCCTCCTACCTATGGATTTCCCTTTTATAACTAGGACTGAATTTGATTAACTGAATCTGCATCAACTATTAGTAAATCTTTTTCAATGCCGTTTGACTGCTTTAAATTGATGTTAAAATCAGCATTTTATAAGGGCTACTGGATATTATGAAATTGTTTCGTCATTCCAGTTAATCCGAACAGGATACAGAATAACGTAATTATGCCCAACCAGCATTCATGGTATGCACATTTTAGTTTGAACATAGAATATTTTAGCGATAAAAACGAAACACTACCAACTGCCAAAATAAAAGCAACCAGTAACCATATTTATAATTGATAATTAATTTATTTATTAAAATACACTATGTCAATAAAACGCATTATTTCAAAATAGTTCGTGTTCATATTTTTTTGAAACCACAATATTCTATTTTGTATTATCTAATAAAGTATCAATGCGCTACTTCCCCATAGCCAACACTGTAGGGCGGCGGACGTCCGACTACGTCGCTCCGCGGTGCAAGGATTAATACGACAAACCGCAACTTGACTAGATTTCACTTATTTAATCCTTAGATTGTGAGCTGTGGTAAACAATGATCTGTATAGCACCCATGCCTAAACTTTAGCTTACTGTATCTTAGAAACGCAATCAGTCTATCATAAAACGTGACAGAACTGTACTTCAGCGAAGTAGTGTCTAAGCACTTTTATCCAATTCAATATATCAGCCGCATTGATGTATTTCATTCCGTTTGTTGAACACCTCCCTGATAGCTGCACAGATTTTTAGTCGTTTCTACAGCTTAATATAGATAGTTGATGAACACCATAAAGTTTAATAACAGCATAATGTAGTGGTACCTA
The DNA here is from genome assembly GCA_947369235.1 of Udea olivalis. NCBI lineage: Eukaryota > Metazoa > Arthropoda > Insecta > Lepidoptera > Crambidae > Udea > Udea olivalis. The sequence goes on from OX376355.1 coordinate 10,922,031, forward strand.
TCGTCAAACATTGACATGTCGTTATTATTGATGAACACAGATTTGGTCGGTTTCAATTAAAATATTGATATGATTCTTAATATAATTACTAACTAACCATGATAGCGCAGCGACCCAAAGTAGGTCTTGGCCTCCGACACTAAGATACGCCACTTTAGTCTATCGTGCGCCACCTCCTGCCAGTCTTCGACCTGGAGCTCGCGCAAGTCCTCCATGACCTTGTCATCCCAGCGATACCTAGGACGGCCGACCGGCAGTCATCCACACGGTCGCCCCATGTATGCTCGCTTAGCCGCGCGATCCTCCCCCATTCGCATCAGATGGCCGAGCCAGCGAAGTTTTGGACCCTTTATCTCGCCGATGATATTGGGCTCTGCCACCAGCGCTTCAATCACGCGATTTGTCCGCCTCCTCCAAACTCCGTCTGCGTTATGGGTTGGGCCCAGAATATTATTATTTTTAAGAGAATACTTGGGCTTTATTAAAATCGCATAAAATCAAGTGAATTTCCTGAACTGAGGGTCGCGAACCATTCCGTTAGAAAATATCCAGCCTAAAGGATGCTAGAAAATACGTCAGTGCCGGGTATCCGCTGACTGGCTGGAAATGAGAGATCATTTACGAAATTGATGGCTACGCTCAGTTTAGGAAATGAAATTGACAAGTTATAAGGGTTTGCAATAAGGCCTCTGATGGCTCTGATCTTGTTTTTATCAGGCAAAAGTAGTTGACAATTATCATCACAGGTATAGGAAAACTTGTGTATTTTATACAAGTTTTATATGCCCAAAAAAGCAAAGAGTAGTAAGTGAAGTCGACAATACACAAATACTTTTCTCAAATATTATTTTATAAATAAACAGCTAGCTTTGAAAACGGAATTTGAACTAACCTCTAATCTCTCAATTCGGAACAATAGCTTTAACTGTTATCAGGCACCGCGATTTAAATCACAACTCAAATAAATCCAGCGTTATCCAGTTATTTGAGCAATTAATTATTACTTGTGCTCACTTGCTGCCCAACTTTGGGGGAACAGTTGATATCTATTCGCTTAATGATTTCGTACCTTCATCGTTGGTACTTTGTAAGTGCTTCTTTCCCTTTCGGAATTTATTGGCGGTTAGGCCTAAACAAATGCTGATCTAGCTCCGTTATTTAAAGGTACTGAACTTCTCCATTAAGGAGTCATACGGAAAGTAACGTGTAAAAAAAAGGTATCTACTAAAGTTCACGTTTGTTTAGTTTGATTTGTTTATTATTTAGCTATTTTATCAGCCATTTGGCATCTAAAGGATGAAAGTAGGATTAATGCAGTGGAAATGAGAGCATTGCGAAGTATGGCAGGAGTGACATTGAGTGATAGAATGAGGAATAGCACAATTAGAGAGCGTTGTGGTGATGAAAGGTGAAAGAGGATGTTATCATTACAATTGAGATGGGAATCCTAAGATGGTTTGGTCATATGGAAAGGATGGATGAAAGGCGATTGACGAAGCAAATTTACAAGGCGAGGGTGGATGGAGCTGTTGGAAGGGGAAGGCCTAGACGGACGTACTTAGGACAAGTCCAAGACGTCCTTAGAACAGGTCAGGTCAGTAATACCCATAATCGACGAGCATGTATGAAAGGATTAATGAGAGTGGAAAAAGCGCAGGATGTGTGTCAGGACCGCAGCAAGCGGAAAGATGTGGTCTCTGCCTACCCCGTTGGGAAAAAGGCGTGTTGGTATGTATGCATGTATGTATTTGGCATCTAACTAGATTTATTCTTTGGCAACTGCTTCTTACAATAATTTCACTGGTACCTTAAGTTCATCAAAGTCATAGGTGCTTTACACAATGCATAATAGGTAGGTATACAAGAGTAAATATGTTGGTTAAGAAACAGAGCTACAATTTGTTCATTGGGTGTATTCCGAATTGACTCAAAATAATTACAATAATAAAATTATGCCCAGAACGCTATTACATGCGATATCTATAGTAAACATACACCCACGCACTAAACTTATTCTAATGAAATAAAAGTAATTACGTAGTAAAAGTAGTAATTAAGCTTTAGTGTTCAAAAACCGCACTGAAGCATTTATTACATACTGCTTAATTTAGCCCTCGAACGGTGCTGAACGTACCTACTCACATGATGAGACAAGGTTACGCTCCAGCTGCGTACAGTAGGTTACGCTATATGCACGTTGGAGATACTGAACAAATACCGCCCAGACATTTCTAACGGCCACTAAACGTTCGTAAAGATGTGATAAATCAAACCGAACGCCAGTGGAATTGCAAACACGAAGTTTTTCGTGTAAAATATAGTTGACTTTAAGAGTTACGGAGAAACTTCGCCGCCTGATACCGCCAGCAGACTCGGGGAAGATTTATCTTTGCACCGATGTGAATCTTAACTGGTGATCAAGGAGGACCAACTTAGTGAGGCATTTATGTGACAACTACAGCTCACTTACCACTGTAGTTTGTTTTAGGGTGACTAATATTTACGGAGAGATTGTGGATCGTGTGGTCCCCAATTTAAATCTAGCTAAAACCATCTTTGTGTTCATTGTTAAATTTGCGTCTAACTCTCCAAATCAACCCGGATAACGGCGGAGGAAGGCTCACCACCTACCAAGTTGGTTGGGTTCTATTCTAATGGCATTGTTGAAAAGTGGGCTTATGAGTAGGTAGGTATCCCGTTCACCATGACTGCAACAGTCACATGCTTCTCACTACCCAATTTGGGATAAAGTCGTGATGGTATAGGTATGATGTATGTTTGTAATTTTTACTCGTATTTGCCAAAATGTGGCAAAAAGATTTCCTTGTAACTAGTTTTATCGTATAGTAACTACATGGCACAAACCCACCAAGTCAAAAATGTTACTCCTCAATTGTTGCCGACCTTATTCGAAGATGGTCTTATAACATTGTTTTAACTGTTTTTATGAATATCCTTCGCCAACTATTTTTCGATAATGCTAAATGATAATGACCCAGTTGATTTTTTACCCAACAGCGTGCATCTAGAACCACTTCCTTCGAAACTAGGAAAATCACCTGTTTAGACATCCATTAATATATTTTGACCCTTGGATGTACCAATTCTCTAGATTCCCAAAGCCTCAAATCTCATTCTCATATCCCCAGGCGAGGAGCCGCTCGATGGTCTCGAAGGCCTGCACTCGGACGAGACCGGGTCCGGCGACAACTCGAACGCGGGCTCGAGCGGCGCTGACGACGACGCCGCGCGGCTGCGGCTCAAGCGCAAGCTGCAGCGGAACCGCACCAGCTTCACCAACGAGCAGATCGACAGCCTGGAGAGAGGTTAGTCTACATCTGTGATCATCATTCGCAAGACACTTTATTCATTACATTTCGGAACAATCACTGCCTGCCTCTAGATCGATTTAGGCTTGTATGTGATGTTGTCTTATATTTATACACGAATCCGTAGAATAGACACATAGAAAGCAAGTCCGGGCACCATTGGTTATACTTATACCACAAATATTAAGCTAATCATGGGCATACTCGTAGGTACCGTCATCGTTTCAGTGGTAACTTCCCATGGTTAGAACTCAAACAAATTGTAATTTTATGCAGTAATTGTAACAATATTCTCAGAAAAGTACGAACAATACTTTTCTGACTAAATTCAACCCCCAAAATGCGCTCATACCACTACTTTGCATCAGATTTAATTAGGCAGTGGAGATTTATCCATCTCATCATCTCAGTAAGCTATGCTTTTTTCAGAATTCGAGAGAACTCACTACCCGGACGTCTTTGCACGAGAGAGACTGGCTGCTAAGATAGGACTTCCTGAAGCCAGAATACAGGTATACCTACTTAATAACATCATCAGTGTTCAAATGACTGCGTCATATTCAGACAAAGTTAAATGACTAAAAATGCTTCCGAGACAGATATTTGGCTGTTTTAGCCCATTTACTGACTGTCTGCTAATACCAAGCTACAGAGTCAGCCGCGTGTAGGTAATCGGAGGCTGGTCAATTAGAATAGTCAATGTTAATTATGATAATTGTTACAGAATGTTTATAAAAAATAGCGCTATGTTCTATTTCACTTAGATATAAGTACTCGTACTTTTCTAAAAAGGTCCTGACGTCGTGTACATCCAATTCATGCGATATTTTTTTCTAAACATAAGAGTGTAACAGCATCGCCATGCAAAAAAATCACCCCATTGGATGGCTATTTAACATAATAAATTTATAATTTGAAAAATAACAAACACAGAGTTTACTTTCGCATAGATAAGAACTATGAGTTATAAAACTATGTTAACTTAGCGTAACCGCTAGGCGTTGTTATGTTAACCTAACCCGACGTTAAGGTGTGGTTCTCTAATCGTCGCGCGAAGTGGCGGCGCGAGGAGAAGATCCGCGCGCAGCGGCGCAGCCCCGAGTGTGCGTACGCGCCGCCGCCGCACGCAATGCCGCCGCACCCCGCGCACGCCGCGCACCCCGCGCATCCCGCCCACAGCGGACATCCTGCGCCGCCCACGCATCAGGCGTACCAGCCGCCGCTGAATGTTGATACTTACAGGTAAGATTTAATTTAACTTAACTTGATTGTTCATCATAACACAATTATGAGCGTACCTACTACACTTGATCATTAATTAAGCGTCACTTTGTGAATTTGTAGGTACAAAATGAAACCTGATTCGTTAAGCTTAAATAGTGGGAGAGCTGTCTCAAATAATTAAATAAAAATAATCCGGCTCGAAGGACCAACTTGGTGTATTGATGTAAAGGGATTATAGATTTCACTGCAAGATCGCACAATGTTCAAATGTTCAAATGTTCAAATGTTTATTGCACTTCTATGTTGTACATACATGGTGGTGGTGTTTGTAAAAGTTTCAAACATAGACCCTGATAGGGCACAGCAAAATAAAAATATCTTACTTAATAATGTTACTTAAACAACTACGAATATCACATCTTTTCTATGCTAAATTAATAAAATATTACAATTAATTTATGTTATTGAATTTATAAATTGCAAGTTATTAATTATATATCATAATTTTATCATCAATTAAATAAAAAACGGATGTCACTAAAACACAATTACTACAAAGAACAATAAATCAAAGTAGGTATTAGCTGAAAAACTCTTGCAAAGTATAATAACATTTATGCACTAGAAACATTCTTAGCTCTTTCTTGTACGTAGGTATTTTATCCTCTTTTTTTATATTTTCTGGCAATTTGTTATAAATTTTAATTGCCATAGCGGGTCCTGCGTGGAATAATTGTAGTTTCGAAAAAGGTAGCGCTAATTTTGTACGATGGCGCAAGTTCTGAGGTCTTTCATAAATTGGAAACAAGTTTATATTTTTTTTAACGAATATACCTATTTGTAAAATATATATGGACACAAGAGTTAGTATATTTTCCCGCACAAAGAACGGTCTACAACTTGTCATTTGGTCTATGTTGACTATAATTCGGAGACATCTTTTTTGTAATTTGAATAATTCTATCATTTCGGTACTATTGCCCCACAGTACGACTCCATATTGGAGCCAAGCATGTGCATAGGCGTAGTAAGCGCTTATTGACGTTTTTTTGTCGGTGTTTTTCTTTAGTTCATACAAAGCATATGTGAATTTGGACAATTTAGCAGTAATTTTCCTTATGTGTTCTTTCCAATTTATGTTTTCGTCGAGCTCGATTCCTAGCAGAGAATAATGTTTCACGCATTCTAATTTAATATTATGAAAATAAAAATTTATATTTATTGGTGTCCTTTGATATGGTCGAAACTGCATGAGTTTTGTTTTATTTAAATTTATTTCCAAATTATGTTCCAATAACCAGTTTTCTATTTTATGCAATATATGGTCTAGCTCATTATTTAAATTATCTTCATTTTTGCAAGAAATTAGTACTGAAATGTCGTCTGCAAATAAAGTACATGGACTACTTATTATCTGTGGGAGATCATTTATATAAAGTAAGAACAGGACACAGCCGAGGACTGTACCTTGCGGAATAGCCTTGGTCACATCAATTATTTCCGATTTAACTTTCTTTATTTGTCCTGCCTGGTGGTCGTAGTTTACAATTTCAACATACTGGGTTCGGCCGGTAAGATATGATTTGAACCAGTCGTATGCTATACCCCTCACGCCGATGCCATATAATTTGTTCAATAATATATGATATAAAACGCGATCATAGGCTTTGCTCATGTCTAAAAGTATTCCTATAGCATGATTTTTGTTGTCTATAACATTTAATATTTCTCTTGTATAATTGAATACCGCTAGTGACGTTGACTTGTTTTTTCTAAATCCGTTTTGTTGTTCATTAAATATTCCAAATTTTTCACAGTATGTGTAAAGGCGTGTTGCCATGGCACTTTCATAGATTTTGGAGAAGGTGGACAGTAGTGCTATGGGTCGATAATTATTGCAGTCTTTATGATGACCTTTTTTGTAAAGTGGTTTTATTACTGCAAGTTTTAATGAATCTGGTACGGTGCCTTCTGCAAACGATTGGTTAATTAAGTACGACAATATGGGAGCCAATATATCTGCGCATCTTCTTATTAGAAACGGAGGTTTCAATTTTGTTTATAAGAGATTAAGGTCTACAATCATAGGACAAAAACACACAAAAAAGATTGTGCCTGCTCATAGGTGATACCGAAGAACAACAAAAAGAACCGAAATGGTGCTGGAATTCACACTTACCTAAATCTAAAATATTATCACAATATCAATATTCTCATGATGACGATAGCCAAATAATGTATTTTTCCACCAGTCCGCTGACGCCGATGGGCTACGGCGGCGGCATGGGCCCGGAGCCGCCGGCGTGCGAGGCGCCGGACTCGGAGCTGTGCAAGGCCGGCTTCCTCGGCTACCCGCGCTACGAGCTCGGCTACCGGCAGCCGCACCACCCGTACGCCAACCATCACGGGTACCAGCATGAGCCTGCTTCGCCTCCACCAGGTAAGCAACTGGATTTAACCGATTTTGAGACACGACAATACAAGAAAAGACAGAAAATCTGACACGACTGTATATGAAGGACACTGACTCGAGTAGTCGAGATAGATGAACAGTCAACTTAATCTTGCTCGCTTCCGAAGAATAAACTTGTTTCTTCAAACAATCCCTCATTTAGAAATTCAACTAAATGAACTTTATTTCTAACTAATTTTGAGTTCCTATGTCTAACTTTTTTTTTATATAAATCCCAATTGCACCATTTTGATGTTAATTTTTTCAGTTATTTGAAGTTAAGACAATATACTGATCAATAACTCTAAGTCTTCCATAATTGTGCATCTTAAGTACACTGGGCTACAGCTCGAAAGGGAGCAATTTATATCCAATACAGCGATGAAGTACACTTTTGAGTTCAAAAGTCCCTCCCATTATAAATACTTGTAATTTTATCTGTTTGCCCAACTTTGTGAGTGTGGCCAATAAGTAAGTGCAGTAGGTACACACGAAATCACATCAACCTTGGGGGGCATCTTATGCTATCTTTAGACCCGTTTTGAAATGGTTTTGTAAAGGTGGTCACTGGTCAACCTTTCATCCTTCGTACTGTCTGCAGTGCCTACTTCTTCCATGTGTTTTATTTAATGACCACTATTCCACTTGTCCAGAACTAGGCGGTCTACTTGGCGCGGGCGTGTCGGTCCCGCTGGCGGTGCCGGGGCAGGACTCGCAGCAGTACTGGTCGCGGCTGCAGTGACCCTGGTGGTCCTAGTTCCGTTAGCCTTCCCGCCAGGACCGGCGATAGCTTGCTCGAAATGGAATCGAGGATAGGACCCAGGGCTACTGCTTATTCAGTAGAATAAGACCCAGTGCTACTGACTTATCAGTAGCCGTACCGTCTGATTTCAACACACAATTGTAAGAATTGTTAATTCGCGACATCGCATCATTGCAACAACACAGAACTCCGACAAAACTTTAGTCCTACTCACAACAAATACCGAAGATCAAAAATATAAATGGGCATGTTTTAATCGAATTTCTTTTGTTTATTTGCTATTTCTTTGACTATGGTCAAGTCGCTGTTTTATGTTGTTGTTGTTCTGTTGTTGTATAAGTTCAGTCTTATAGTACAGTCAAAAGCATAAATATAAGTATGTACGTTTCAAATGCATTAACATTAGCCACAAACATTAGCACGAGATTTCGTTCAGACGCTTTGATGACTTGTATAGATATTTGTGGCCAATGTTTTTCTCACATATTTTTGAAGCATTAGAAACGTATAAACATTAATGCTTTTGACTGTACCTAATTAAACAATTTGAAGTGATAAGAGTCGAAGTCAGGCGGTATACTCACCTCAGAGAAGAGCATTCAGTATCTGATAAGAGTTTTTACAGTCGATACTTGCTAGCGACCGCTATTGGCATTTGTGATTAAAAGTTAAAATAACTTTCCATTCAAATCCCCAAAAAGTATAGGTAGGTTATAACTTCATAAGTTGATGATATCTAATACTTAAATATATTGACTTTTTAGCTGGTGTCGGTCGGTCTGATGTTTAAGGCCCTAAAGTTGTAGGCGAAATTGCAAAAATAAATAATGGTTGAGTTACGGGCGACAAGAGGCGCTCGCCACACAAATCAACCTTTATGCGCTCGACATTAAGGGTGTTTTTGTCGAGGTGCGGGGGAAAGGGCATTCCCGCACCTTGCTAAAAACACCGTTACAATCGAGTAGAACTCGGACTTAGAATTTTGCCAAGAAACAGCAGCATGTTAAACATGTTTTCAAAAACTAATAAAATTATGAAAAATCAAATAATGTGGTCGCTAGCAGAATTGCCTCCGAGATAAGTATGAGGAACTCAAATTTACAAAACCTTTACCAATACGTACCGGGTTTTTGCAACCCCGGTAGTGTTGAAAATTCTATAGTTAAAATACAACAACAAAGTTTAAAATTGTATTTTACTCTGATGTAATCCAACGAGCAATGTTGACACGGTAGATCGTTTATGGAAAGTAGATAGTTTTTTAAAAAATAATACCTACATATTAAAATAAGTTATCCCTGACTTTAAAAGTAAAATATAGCCCGAATAAGGCTGCCGATCCATTGACGTGGAGCAAGCAAATTGACTTCAGATTAAACAACTCCTCTAATTGGATCTACCTTGCAACCTGCCTGGAATTTTAAAAAGTCAATTTATCAATTAAAAAATACATTACCGCGTTATTGTGTGTAATTCAATGGATCATCTGCCTTTTGTATTTGGCTCTGCTACATATTATAACTTCATGAAACTTTTCACAACCGCACTATGGGACAACCGCCTTCTCTGTAGATAGCCAACTGAACAAATTATATATTCAGCTGATCGTATACCTACTTAACAATGTATTACACTAATAGTATAAAGAATCTACATATCCGTTAGTTGCCACAAGACAGGAAAGCGAGCACAAAATATAGGCTCAAAAAGTATTTATATCAATTAAACTATTTCATTCAAAACATCTATGGTTACGAGTAGGTACATCAAATCACAATGGTGTCTACGTTAATACTGTACCTATTGATTTACTTGTGCACATTTGATGTGGTTATTATTTATGTGATAATAATCAACTCTTTTATAGTTAATTTGAATGAAATAATTTAATATTTTAATGATAAGTGTTATATTTTTATTTTAATCAACACAAGGTAGATAGGCACTAGTTAAGATTAGAAATAAGCGTCTGACTCTGTATATTTCTTGTAAATGTTATGCTAAAAGGCTAAATTTTAAATTAAATGAGATTTATTCGTTAAGTGTGTCGCCAAAAATCAAAGATTGTAAAAATTGTCCGTTAATGAAATTTAAATTGTATCTTGATGAAAAAGCGCGTTCATAGAGATATTTTTTAATGAAACAGGGCTTTAGTTCTAAGACAAGTGAAAATGTAAATAAATTAATTTTGATGTATGTAAGTAAGTACCTAAGTACCTATGTTTATTGTGGATCTTTTTCGATGTGACGTTGTAATTTTTGTAACTTACACGATGGGCATGTAGATAATTAATTATGCAATTTAAACCGAAAATCTTGTAGTATTATCAATCCAAGAACGTTATTATTAAGAATCTTAAATCAGTTGTGGTATTACTTTCGAATTTATTATCGTTAGTTTTAAACTCTGTATAGTTTTAGATACAGGTAATCATAAAATTGTGAATAATTGTGTGATGTCGATAAAACGTTTTATTAACAGCATTATTTAAATAAATTTTTGGATCAAATTATTTTTGTATTTTACTGCGAACCCTGAGGAAGCAATGCAAATCTGAGATGATCTTCCCGTTCATATTAGATTAGATATATTATACATTAGGACAGCTCAAAAAGCATCTCTTTTTTATGTTTGGTCTCCGATTCAGAACGAAGTTATCGACCGATTGTGTGTTTTGCTCATAGTAAATTACCAGCTTTACAAAATATTTTATTATTTAAAAAAAAAAAAAATTATTTATAATAAATTAAAAACTTTAAACAATATAAATTTAAAAAATCGGTAGCATTAAATATTTTTACACCTATGTTAAAGCCAAAGGCCGTTAGTTTTCGTGAACCATTCAACCAACCACCAATAATATACTAGATGCTCCGCATACTAAAAAATACGAGGGCGGGTCAATAAGTCCGTGACTTTTGGAATAAAACACAGTTTTTTTGATAAATAAATCATTTTATTTTTCAACGCAGTCTCCCTTGAGCTCTATACACTTTGTCCAACGCTTCTCCAATTTTTTTATTTCTCAAAATAGGCCTTTGTTTGCGAGATGACTTCATCATTGGAGTCAAATCTTTTTCCACCAAGCCATTTCTTCAGGTTTCGAAATCAAATCGTCATTGAAGCGGTCCAATAAGTTGGCATAATATTCCGCATTGATTGTTCTTCCCTTTTGAAGGTAGTCAATGTGGATTATCCCACGTGCATCCCACAAAACAGTCGCCATAACTTTATTGGCTGACAAACCCACCTTGGCCTTCTTTGGCGCCGATTCACCCTTAGAAACCCACTGTTTTGACTGTTGTTTGGTCTCTGGTGTGTTGTGATGGATCCATGTTTCGTCCACGGTTACAAAACGGCACAAAAACTCCTCCATATTGCGATTAAACAACGCCAAACCTTTCTGTGAAGTTGTTACACGATTGCGTTTGTGGTCGACTGTGAGCAAACGCGGCACCCATCTTGCGGAAAGCTTTCTCATGCCCAAGTGATCATTCAAAATTGAAACCACTGAGCCATGCGAGATCTCTACAGCTTCCACAATCTCTTGCACTTTCAATCTTCGGTCGGCCAACACCATATCGTGATTTTTTTCGATTGTTTCGGGTGTAGAGACCTCAACTGGGCGTCCAGGACGTTCGGCATCTTCAGTGCTTGTACGGCCACAACGAAATTCAGTAAACCACTTTTTTACCATTGAAATCGCTGGTGCAGAGTCCCCATAGCATTTATCAAGCTTAGCCTTGGTCTCGGTAATGGTTTTTTTTTCGAAAAAAATAATGCTTAATAAGCACACGAAATTCACTTTTTTCCATTTTTTCCTCAAATTACTGGGTAGTCTGATAAAGATAGCTGTCAAACACAAACTAACTGACGCAGCAAGTTCAAATTTTGATAAGAGTCAACTGACAGATGCCAGTTGTCAGGAGTAGTGTTGCTTTTTCAGTAAAGAGGTCAGAAATTCAAAAAGTTACGGACTTATTGACCCGCCCTCGTAGAGCTAAACATCATTATAACCGAATCGGTCAATAACTTTGTTCTGGGCTGGATTGACAAAACAATTGCATCTGTCAAAATTTATTCCTGAGACGGGGTAACTTAAACTGCGAGTATGGTAGTTATTTACATCAACATGTATGCCACATGCCACCAACTTGAATGTACGCCTCACGTAATTATTGCATGACACCTTCTCTTTTACGTAATGCACGTTCGTACTGCTAACTTTTGCTGTTGCTGTTCAACCTGACATTTTTTATATATTTCATAATATTTCACGGTAACTGGTTCAACAAAATAGTGAAACGCAATTTTAAAATCAAACCATATAATAAAATAAAGTTTTTACCATACTACAGACAGACGCGCTTTTCAACCGACTTTTAGGTACTACTAAACTACTTCTACTGTAATATGGCAATAAGGAGGAGACAATATTTTATGTGTGCCGAAAATATTATCTCATCGCCAGTATGTACTTTTTCTAGTGCACTTATTGATAATCTTAACAGCATCTATTTATACGTAACATATTGCAAACGGGGATTCTAACGTTAGATAATTTTCAAAACAATAAATGCTCTAGAAGTCACATAATAATAATTATTTTCTCAAAGTATTAAGTAACTAAAAGACATTAAATGTGTCTTGGTGAACAAATACCAAAAACAAAACATAAATGTGATTAGTCTCGCTGTATTCAAAGATGATATAAGTACCTACTTATAGATAGAAGACTACTCTACAGCCTACAGCAATGGAAGTCTAAACTTCGGCATCATAAACAGATAAGTACAAGAATACATACTTACTTATAATTAATCAGTTCTTCATGTATACATACACCTATTATTAAATTAATATTAATGTACGGATTGCAACAGTATTTGAAATAGATAAATAATGTATATATTTCCTTAACCTACTTACGTATATTTTTGTCTAGAGAAAAGCTATGTGCCAGAATAATCTCACTGCAGGACCTGACCAAAGATACAGCTGTAGAGATGTAGGTAATCATCATTCTCATTCTCTTTTGCCAGGTAGATAGTTTTAGACTATCTTAATTTCTACAAAATTACCGTAGTTTTCGAAATTAGCATTATTATACCAACTTTCTTAACTCAAATATTTGCACTAACTACCCACTTCATTGAAGGTAATCATAACTCATCGTTTAAAATAGCGTCAATACTGCTAAGCAGATCTTTACCTGAGTTAATTAAATTCGTGTTTTTCTGACAGCTGGCTACCACGTCTGGCACACTTTTGACCAAGCTAAAGTCTAGATCTGAAACGGTAACATCATCACTATCGTCATCACTCAAGTCGACAATAGCCACGGGGTCTCCCATTCTAGTAGAATCAACGTCTATGATTTCCGTGTCTAAAATCGCACTCACGTCCGTATTCGTTTCACTCATTTCTACGCTTACTATTTGTACTTCCGAGTCAGAATCATTATCAACCTTATTTCTATTTTCTGCTTCATCATCTTTGCAGGTGTCAGCTTCAGTACTGTCCTTATTTAAACTCCTATTTCTTATAAGTCTAGGTTTGGTAGTTTGTTCATTAAATTTAATTCTTTTGAATTCGTGACAGTCATCAACTAACTCGTCGTCTTGTATTTCGTACAGATCGCTCATCTCAGACAGAGTTCGCTTCCTGTTAACGCTTTCTTCGTTTTGCTTTTGATCCACTTTAGGCTGACTGGAAACCGTCGGTGCGCTTCGATCTACTTTCTTGTAAACGATGGAGTTACTCCTGACAACTTTAATGATTTTGTTGCCGGAAGTCGTGATAGTCTCCTGCGTGGACAGTTTTCGTTTCCGACTGGAGAGATTGAGCGTGATCGGTGTGGGGTGTATTAGGACAGAGTCTGTTCTTTTTCTAGCTCTTATTTCGTCGAGCGACAAGATTTTGAAGTCGAGTGATTTGCGGCGTTCCGCGGGCGGCAGTTGCTTTTTACCTGCGATCTCGTCTAGAGAGAGCCGCTCGTACTTGGTGGAGAGCTGCGCGCGCGCGCCGGCGTCGTAGCCGTAGCAGGCGCCGGCGTCGTAGCCGTAGCTGGCGCCGGCGTCGTAGCCGTAGCAGGCCGCGGCCTCGGCCTGCACGCGCGCCAGCAGCAGCAGCTCCTGGCGCTGGCGCGCGCCGCGCAGCTCCTCCGGCGCCTCCTTGGTGGGCGTCGAGGAAGGGGCGCTTTCATTGTCCGACTCTGCAAGAACACACAACCGCTTAGTAAATCGTTACTAACGAAATATGATTTTCGTAATTAATTTTGAAATGACTCGATTTAACAGCGGTGTGTTCTTGGCGAGTCGACCTGAAAGTTCGGGGTGGGCGGTCAAAAATAATTACAAAAATCATATTATGGAACATTTTATTTACTCGTTTGGTATATTAAACACAATTTTATTAAACAAAGCCAAAGTACCAGTTCCGATACGAGTTCCTATATCAGTTTTGAATGTTAATTAGCTTAAAAAAGGTCTTAACACACGCGTTACTAATATTAAGATATTTGAAATTCTTATATAACGTAAGACTAAGATTAACATAACAACAACCCCGTTTTAACTCAAACAACCGGCAGACTTAGCACGAAATGCAGTCACAATTAGGTATAAGTCTTGATTGAATACATGGCGCATGTGCTAGCCTGCTCTCCCGACCCCACTTGCATCAGCATCCACAGAGAGAGACAGTATCCACAGTCACGTCACGGAGAACACCGTACCAAGAGTGCCAACTATCTACTAGATCTCCTCACACTAATGCAAACATTATAAAAAACTCCCCACTGTATTATTTTTCGATTTGATCTTACAAAATTCACTGGCTTGCAATCAGTCATCATTTCAGACAACGAACAAATCGAATAATAATACCATCACTTTCAAGGCTATGTCTTAACAAAACATTCCACTACAAGTCCTAATAACGTAATCATTATCAATTTCATTCATTTAGTCAATTATATGGCAACACAATCAATTTTTTACTTCAAAATTTCATGTGAAAGTAATCAACATTGAATGCAAGTGAATTTAAATTGAGCAAAATATAAATTCCTTCGTTAAATCCTACTTTAAAGATATTACCCTGTGACAGTTGTAGACTTTCTCAAAATATAATTTCTACCATTTCATTCCTCGTTCAACTTTGATATATGGACTAGTGGTTAAAACTTTGGTTAAATTAATTTAGAGCAGGGACAGTTACAGGACTTGCAGTGCAACGTAGACGAAACTTCTTAAACGACGTCGATAAAACCTAGCTTGATTTGGGACGCGCACGGTTAACAGAAAAAAATCAACATTCCAACAATTATTCTAAAGATAAATAGGTAGTTTCTAATGAAAAACAAGATGTTAAACTAAATGTAAAAGTATTGCTAATGTTACGAGCGAAACCAATCAGTGAGGCAAACACAAGCTGCTGCCTTGAGCTGTCACGGCGAGGGAACAACCTTATTTGTACTAATTCACACTTGCCTCGCCACCCGACAACTTCAATTCATTTCGCCTATTTTCATTCAATTACAAAATTAATTTTCTACTTTTAAATACATTATATTTAACTGGTAATAATTTACAGTTCGAAATGACAATTTAGTGTTCGTGAAAAATAAGCACATAAGAACTACAAAAAAACTTCTAGACGACTCGCCGTCTACACCAATCGAGAGCTGGCTTCTCAATATTGATAATTAGTTTCATACATAAATAATGACTAGGCGTATCATGGACCATACAAATTACTTCAAGCGGCTCTTCTTATCCAGTTCATGCTTTTTGCTGATTTTTGTAATGTATATATAGGAACTTTACTCTTAGTGCAAAAATATATAAAACTTGATTACTTTTCCTCCACAATGTTCACATGGAAATAATTTTAAATTTATCTAATCTTCTCTACTTAAATTCTGAAGTGCTAGTACAATAATGGTAAACCGGAAGCATTCTCAAATATGTATTATCAAAAACCGCTAAGCATTACGTTTCTTTTTTTTTGTTTGCTTATCTTTTTTTATAAGCACAAGAATTGATTTGTTTGCAGATAACACAGTGGCTGTAGCTTCTCTTCCTCGCATATAGTTTGCTTCAAAAAGTCACAGACTACAGCTACGCAACTGTGTTCCCTACAAAAATACCTACATTTTACTTTTTTTTTTCATTTTATTAGCTCTATCTAACTCTCACGGTGCGAATATAAAGTATATAGGGCCAAGTAGCAGTGTGTTCCGTTATATACCGCCGAGGCCCTTTTAAAACCTCCTACATACTAACATACAAACAATTTAAAGGCATAAAGCTTCTTTTTTTTCTTTTTTCTTACTTTTTTTTTACCTATAATTAGATGAGTTACAATATTCGTGTATATATATTTTTATTATATATGTTTTTAAACCTATTTATTATGTACTTTTCTATCATAGACAAAGATTATATCAACATCTATTTAAAAATTATTACAGTGATATTTCAAATAAGTGTTGACATTTACTCCTCAGTCAACATGCATTCAAAATGCAACTGTAATACTATATAACGTACGAGTTAAATAAATTATTATAATTATTATTCAATACACCGTAAACGAAAAAGCGAAAAGATTTACAAATCTAATTAGCTAAGATATGAAAGATTAAAATATTCTCTAATGTATTGCACATACTAAAATACCGACTTGGCATATTTCCGCTCCAGTTAGTCGGTCCGATGCAAGGGGAAATCAAAACTAAACTTGTAACTTGAATTCTTGTATCAAATCATTGTCTATGGTATAAAGGAATAGCGAAATCTTAACTACAGTCCATATTACAAACCGCGTTCATCCGTAATCTGATCCCAAGAATAGAACCATTTTTGTCAGAAATAACGTTATCTAATGATGACACATCTGTAATACGGACCTGTTATAGAAATAACCAAAATTGCCTTCTTCTGGCTGAAAACACATCGTAAATTAAAAAAAACCTACTTCCAACTTTTTGAATCCAGTTCATAGTAAATTCAGTAATATAAATGCTTAACGCAAAATCCTGTATTTAATAACTGAATCCAGCTAACTTCATCCCATAAATACTAGACTTTTTATAATTGACTATTGAAAACAAAATACTACACTTTACCTTTAATATCAAAACAGGCAGTAGTCAGACGACAAACCAGGAAAACAAAATAAAAATATTTTTTTTACAAAACACTATTTAAATTAAAAAAATAATAAAACTACACCCCCTCAGTGTATAAATAGTGTAAACAATACAGGTCCTGGTCTGCGCAGACTATCAATAAAGTAAGTAAGTAAAAACATTCTTAATAACTTATATAACATGTGATAAAATAATTATTTTCAAACTAATCACTTAACGAGTACAGTTCCGTACCTTGCTAGTTTTATAATTGGCACATGATGCAACATAAAATTTCCGTTATAAAGGATGCCAAAATCTTTCGAACATAATACTTCACTAAAACATTTGTCACAAATTTTCACACGTAAAACAGGCCACAGAAGATTGGCAAATAATATTCTCCTGCTTGAAGCATTTTACCTCTTACAAGCATATTTATTTATAGTAAAATGAATATGTGAGCGTTCGAAGTATTTCTAGACATCGCTTAATCCTAACTTTACCTCTCATAGAATGCAGAGTTTTCAATAAAATTAGTTCTAATTATTATATTTAGAAGTATTTTATACTATTTAAGTAACTGCAATAATTCACATGGCTCTTCTTAACATTAAATGGGATAACGTTAAAGAGCTCCCTTGCAACATTAATTGCGGTTAGAAAGTCCTGTAGGTGAATA
Organism: Udea olivalis; assembly: GCA_947369235.1. Classification (NCBI taxonomy): domain Eukaryota; kingdom Metazoa; phylum Arthropoda; class Insecta; order Lepidoptera; family Crambidae; genus Udea; species Udea olivalis. Next base: position 10,939,618 of record OX376355.1, read on the forward strand.
TTGTTGTATTGAAAACTCTTAAGTACATTCATGATGGTTGTTACATTTAAACTTGGCTTCATTATTTACTAATCTCTTTTAAAGATCGTCGAATCCGCCACGCACTATAAACATACAAAATCCGCACGTCTCACACAATGTTTCTAACCGTCATTTTATCAAAATACTCTCGACGACATTTAAAAAGCAGATAGCGAGTGAAGCCTAAGCCCTAATCATACAATTCGAGAATCATGCAGCTCATTAGAACACCCCAGCCGTGAGCTGTGTATTACAAATACCGGTTGATAAATCACTTTCCAAAATGTAACATAGCTCTGAAACAAATTATATAGAATGTATTGTCTCTGAGAAACTTACTGTTCCTAAAACCTGGTACATTCGTACTAAAAAACATAACAAATTGTGCGAACCCAGCGCATACTACAAAACAAAAAAGGTACTGAAAATGTACAGTACCAAAATGTACAATGTAACCGAAAACCACCTTTGCAATTTTATGATTCCTTTACCACTTTCAAACATTTTTCAAATGTGAAACGACCTAGCTTATCTATCGAGCCAAATTCAAAATACTCAACCAGTTAAAACTGATTTCATACAATAGACTAATCCGAAATTTTATCATATATTTCAAACAATACCAACTGGTACCTGAAATATTTCAAATTCCACCTTATTCCAATACCACCTTATCATCATCAACGATCCACAAAGTGTCAGTTAATTATAAATAGTCCATAAAATCATTAATTAGTCAGGAACATATTTTGCAATAATATCAAATAATTTATCAACCAGTACCAATAACAATTTCTAGCTGTTGGCTCACTTTTTACTAGAGTGCAGTGTTTGTAGCAAGGAAACCATCTGTCACTGTGGTCTCTACACGAGCTACACAATGTTAGTTTATACATCTTCATTCAAATACATTTAATCTGCTCAAATACTAATGCCTCGCGCTGTCTGTGGATGCTATTTCCACATTCACCGCTTCGCTACCTCGCTACACTCTAGCAGAGAGCGAGCCCAGGAACGGCAGCTGTTCAATTCAGTAGAAATAAATAACAATCGAACAGTCCCACCATTCACTGAGGATTCTCGAATCGTCTGAAACGGGCTTAATACATGTAATTTCAGTAGAGCCGCATACCTTCCTCGAAGTTGACGACGAGCGGGTCGACCGGCATCTGCGCGTAGGGCCCGGGCGCGTGGCCCGCGTGCGGCGCGTGCGGCGCGTGCGGCGGGTGCGGCGCGTGCGGCGGGTGCGGCGCGTGCGGCGCGTGCGCGTCGAAGCTGTGCGCGTGCGCGTGCGCATGCGCGTGCGGGTGCGGTGTGATGACGCGCCGCGCGCCGAGTATGTCCCCTGAGGCGGGCAGCACGCCTAGGATTGCAGAGTCCAGCACTACTGTAAAAATATATGCATTATGTCGACTCGTTGCTCTCAGAATGACTTGCAATTAGTGGTTAACACTAAATTAAAATCTAGGTACTACAGGGCATTTGACAATCTCACAAATAATAAAAATAGATAATAATATATTTTTAGCGTCTTTGGGTAACAATTTCCTCATATTCATGAAAACTAAGGCCCGTATTTTATTTTTTATTTTTTTATATTGCCCGTCAAGATTACCTCACTCCACCTGATGGAAAGCGGTCGTGAGGTCCAGATATGAGGTTGACAAGCCCAGTCATTCAAACGAATCACTGGGCTGGCCATCCTCACCTTGAAGGCCTGCAGAAATGCCTTTTCACGCCCCGCTTGAAGAACCCGGGACTATACGAGGAAGGAAACACATGTGCTGGAAGAGCGTTCCACGTCTGGATGGTACGACAAAGAAACGAGTCACCGAACCTTTTAGTTCGGGCCAACAAATGTTGAATTGTGTGTGGGTGACGCCGTAGTCCAGCACGCGTGCTACGGGAGTGGAAAGGTGAGGGTGGGATAAGCTGGAATAACTCGTCAGAGCATTCCCCATTGTAGAAGCGATAGAGAACACTTAGCCTGGCAATGTCTCTACGCAATTGGAGAGGCTCAAGGGTCAAAGTTGCCTCTGGGTTTCCAATAATACGGATAGCACGCCGCTGTAACCTGTCAAGAGCTTCGAGTAGGTACTTAGCGGAACCGTCCCAGAGATGAGAGCAGTATTCCACACACGAGCGGACTTGTGTCTTATACAAGAGACAGAGCTGCTCAGGCGTGAAGAATCGTCTCACTCTGTTCAGGACTCCGAGTTTACGGGATGCAGTTCTAATGACGCTCTCAATGTAGTCCCGCTGGTTTAGGTTACTACGAACATCCATGCCAAGGATGTTTAGGCTATCCTTAATCGGTAGTGGGGTGCTCTGAAGAGTGGGATGGGAAAGGAAATATTCTAGAATCATACTCAAGCACTGATCTGTACTTGAGGAGAGATTTCAAAACGTCAGTTCATACAAAAACGTCACTCAGATCTATACTCAAGTACAGATTTTGTTTTAGAATACAGGCCTAAGTGCTTTATGACTAAGTGAAAACAGTCTTGCAAGACTGATCCTAAAGTTTTTAGAGAATAAACGGGTTCATACGAGTATGTATAGGCTGTGATCTCGTGACGGAAAATGCTTTGAATAGTCACTTCTGTAATTAATGACGTACGTACAATTCCCGTACGTTTGGCTACGAATAATATTGACGTGATCTTTTACGCTAAAAACTAGCGGCGCGGTTTTCTGCCGCGCCCGCCGCGGTTGCGGGCCCGCAGCTTCTGTAGAATGCAGAAATGTATGAAAAAATTTAAAGCAGAACTCACGACGCGTGTTATTCCCGCTGCGGGCGCGGTTGCCGCGCGGCAGCCGCGAGCCGTGCGGTTCCCGCCGCGGCGGCGGCGGTAACATAAATCTGACGTCATTCTGTAGTGACTTGTTTAAAGATTAGAGAGTATGTACTATCGTATAGATAGCCATCTCGCTATTTTACTATAGTGCTGTCATCTACTTCCCAGCCCTAAAACTATAAGCTAACAAAGGATTCTACTAAATGGTTCATATAAACGTATGGGTAGAAATTATTAAAGCTTGTACTAGTAGATGGTAGAATAGACATGTAATATCGCTATTATCCTGATTATTTTCAGGATGATTGTGACAATCTGGCTAGTCCTAGGACGATCGGAAAATTGAGCGCTGATTGGTTAGTCGCAGAGTCGACTGACTGACATCTCTATCATCCCGAAAATAATCAGGATAAAAGGGATATTACATGTATATTCTTCTACCATCAACTCGTAAAAGCTTCAATAATTTCTACGCTTATGTACATATGAACCATTTATGAGAATCCTACGTCTACTTTAGGGAATGCAGAGTCGGTTCTGGTTTAAGGAACCGGGTTTTTCGGGTCTGGTGGTCATAAGAACCGGGAGCCCCGGCTTTTCGATTCTTACGGTTCCAAGAAGAAATATTTTAATAATTATTTTTTAATTGAAATTACACTTCTTTGAATAGACAAGAAATAATCAACATACAAGATACAATATTTATTATATTTATTTATTTTTACTAAATTTTAATACCAAAAATAAAAAATAAACTTCTGAAGTAAAATAATTGGTGTTTGTAATTTTTGTAACGTCTGCTCACCAAAATCACAAACAATAATAATACGTTGGACTCGCGCAGGTCGCGACGCGACGACAAACTCACTACGTTTGGCAGTTTGACTCATCATCATCCGTGCGGTCTATCCCGGTTGTGAACCCACACCAGTGTGTGGGGTCCCAGGGTCCGCCTTTCTTATTTTCGTGGCCTTTCGTGCTGTCTTGTGCATCCTCAGTGGTGAGTCTGTTGGCGCACATGTCACCCTTGACGACGTCGAGCCACCGCTTCTTGGGTCGACCTGTTCTGCCGATGCCCGGTGGAGGCATTGGTTGCCCACGTAGTTTGCCGATCTCCGTGAGACATGACCATACCAACGAAGGCGGCACTCCTGCAGCTTGTCTGCGATGTCACGAACACGAAGGCTGTCCTGGATGTGGATGTTCCGCCCACGATCTTTGCGTGAGACTCCACACATCCACCGCAGCATCTTCATTTCCGTGACGCGCAGCTCCTGCTTGTGTCGCTCTAGTAACGGCCATGTTTCACTGCCACATAGAAGGACAGGCCTAATGATGGTTTTATAGACTTGCCCCTTCAGCTTGATCGGCATTTTGGGGTCACAAATAACATCCGTCACCTCACGCCATTTGGCCCATGCGTTTGACTGACTCGGTGTTGCCAACTTACAAAAAATTTACTTATCTCACAAAAAAAACCAAAGTAATCTTCATTACAATAAGTAATCTTCATTAGTAGCTGATCTGATATCTTTAAGTTTTCTATACATTCGCCATTTTCTTGTGACGATAACAGATTTTTAGATAACTATGCCAAACACGAAAGTAACGAAAGAACCGGGTTTTGAATTTTCTTGACCCGGTTCTTAAGCTGGCGAAAAAACCCGGGTTTCCCGGTTCTTTCGGTCCTGGGACTACCCGGGTACAAACCCTAGTTAGCTTGTAGTTTTGGGGTTGGGAAGTAAATCAGAGGCATTATAGTAAAATAGCGAGATAGCTATCTTTACGCTAGTACATACTCGAACAAGTCACTACAAAATGACGTCGGATTTCTCTAACAACCGCGCTTTTGGCCAGCGCGTCGGGCACCAATCGCCCGCAGAACACGCGGTCGCGAACCGCCGCGGCTGCGGTATGCGGCGGGCGGGAGCCGCAAACAATCGTGACCGCCGCCGCCGAAATAAACTCATCGTGAAATCTGCTTTAAATTTTTTCATACATTTCTGCATTCTATAGAAGCTGCGGGTCGCGGCACAAAACCGCGCCGTGAGTTCTTAGCCTGAGACGATCGCGAATGGACAATCACGTTCTGAGAGCTGATTGGCTGATAAAGATGCAATGTACTGACGGATGCGCTGATTGGGCAAAAGTTACGTTCACCTTTGTTGTTGTCAAAATTTACTGCAGACTTTTATTAACATTAAAACGTTATTTTTGCGTAAACTGAAACGACAACGTGTTGTAATCAATAAGTGTTATTGTGTACCAGTGCAATGAGTGAATCGACTGAAGTGGCTGTGTTATTCAAGTCAATGAGAAAAGAGATGTCAGTTAGACGACTCTTCAACTAACCAATCAACGCTCAATTTTCCAATCGTCCTAGGACTAGCAGGATTGGCACGGTCATCCTAAAAATAGCCACGATAATAGCGATACTAAATGTCAAATTCCTATTATCCGGCGTGTCGCGAACGTTCCGAGGATTTTTGCGAAATTCTGTGCCATCGTGAATGTAGCCCATTTTGGGCGAATTTTAATGTCATTCTCATACACTTTCTCGGTCCTCTGTATGTCAGCACAGTATCTTCGACATAAATCTCAATCCCAATTATTGTTATGGTTTTTCCTAATAACCTTCGACATTCATAAGTTACTTCTGGGGTTGGGTACCAGATGGCGCTGCCTATGTAAATTTGTTTTTCTATGAAAGGTAAACTCGCATGCTCAACTATGCTTTGTACAATCTTTTATTTTTTTTGACAGCAACGCCTAAAAATTACCGTTTTTTTTCGAAATAATTATCTACAGTAATGTCGTACTTTATTTACGGGTACCGCCCAGTTGGTGAAGTGCCCTGTGCATAACAAAATAAGTCTTGAAATGAAATAAATCGACTATTTGTAAATTAAAGCATAGAAATTGAATATGACTCCAATTATAATTATTAGTTGTAATTGGATATACGAATGAAACAAGTAAAATTATTACGATTAATTCAGGCTTTATTATTTATAGATATACATAGACTGGCCTGTTAGCGCAATGGCAGCGATCCTGCCTTTAGCGGCGGAGGTCGCGGGTTCGATCCCCACCCATGACAAACATTTATGTGACGAACATTTGTGTTTGTTGTGTTATTATCTATTTAAGTATGTACTTAGAAATATATAAGTAGGATTATCAGTCTCTGACGCCCATAGTACAAGCTCTGCTTAGTTTGGGGTCGGATGATCTTGGTGTGAAATGTCCCAGATATTTCTTTATTTATTATTTTATTTACAATTAAACAAAAAGAATAAATCCAAACTAATAAATCTAGCCCGATTTCTTCAAGGCCCGAAATTCGCATTTTTCTAGTTTTTTTATGCTAAAATAAACAAAGTAACAACTAATAATGAACCACAGTTTTTTGCGGCTCGTGAGTTCAGGAAAAAAACCGCCGGACCGCCCGCGGCGGCGGCCGTCAGTTCTAAGCCTTTGAGAGTTATAAAACCACTGAAATACAAATGTTGGCTAGATGACTTCTCGCAGGGTGACGGCAGACTCACCAGATCGCTGTTGCTGCCACAGCAGCGGCACGGGCGCGGCGGGCGCGGGCAGCGCCACGCCCAGCGGCGGCTCCGCCACGCCGTCGCCCACGCCCACGGCGTGCGGCAAACCAGCCTGGGACAAGTAGAAACATCATCTGCTGACTATTTAACGAATAATACTTGCTATACAACAACAACAACAAACAACAAATACAGCCTTATACGTCCCACTGCTGGGCACAGGCCTCACTTCCACTGTGAGGTGGTACGAGCCATATTCCAACACGCGGGCTCAGTGCGGATTGTTGGAGAGGTGAAAGGCCAGTGATAAACCTTACCGTTAGATGTTATCAAGCCGCCTTTTTAGGCCTCTGACTAGGCTTTTACTGATATCTTGCGACGTCAGCCGGGACCAACTGTTGAACGTGCTTTCCGAAGCATGGATACTTGCTATACCTACCTTTTAATAGTCGCATCAAGTCTAACCTAAACCTAGTTAAACCTAATCTTAACTAGGTTTAGGAATTAGTTTAGGAATAATCTTGTGAGAATCTGGATAATACGAATAACTTGTTGCTGTAGTTAAAATTAGCTAGGAATACAGACGCTTGCCTAGATATCTTTCGGAAGTAAATTAATCGGGCATCGGCCTTAGTATACATAAATCATCTCATCACTTAAGGTAAAATCACATAGCAGAAGCTACAAAAAAGTGCTGTTGGCCTGATTGAGCCAACAGCATAGAAAAAAATTAAGCTCATGTTACTTAATATTGGTAAAAGAATTTTTAAAATCAGCTCAGTAGTTTTGGCGACCGAGGTGGTAATCCATAAGACCTCAATTTATCTTAGTTCCTTATTTCAAGTACTTACAGGCTGGGGTGGCCCGGGCTGGCTGGGCGCGATGCCGTCGGTGCGCGCTTCGGGGTTCTTGTGCATGAAGGGACAGTGCATTTTGCGGCAACCGCACGGCTGGTTCTCCCAATAGCAGGGAATATGCTTGCGGTTTTTCTGTAACAATGTAATATAAATAAACCAATCATTCATTTTGATCTTGTTCTAATGTTCTTGATGTGTGTGGCGGCCCAGAGGAATCTTTCTTTTTGGGAGTGAATGACTTTGGTGTTTGAATAAAACACATCAAAAAGGAGAGAGGAATATTAGGACGATTCAGTGTTAATGATGTGGGTAAGTTGCAGAACTAGATAAAACTAGATATAAATGTGTGATTAAGGTTAAAAACTAACCATTTGACAAAAACATCCAACTGATTAGATTAAATAAAAAGCCTGATTTACCCTAAGCTTTTAATGATTAATCTGAATCATGCAAATAATACTAATTAGATTATTTTATTGAACCTGTGGGTGCCGCTGACGCAGCACACACATACAACCACGTCTATTTTGTAAGGTGATAGCAACGGCCACGTCGGTGTCCGAGCTATTTTATAAGTTAGTCCCTTGTGTCCCGAACGCACATTGTAAATTGGTCAAATAAATGACATCGGCAGTCAACTCTGAGTATCATTTCACCCTTACACAAGCTAGGGCAGAGCACGAATATTGACCCCTTCCGGGACTCAACAAATAGATAACGATTGCAATGGTTCTGTTGATAACAGATGTAACCTGCCTTAAAATCTTGGTCTGTCATCAGATTCACAGCAATTGTTGCTGATGAAGAATAAAGTATTGGAACATAATGACAGCAAAGTCAAGTAGGAAAACTACAGTAAGAAATGGCTACTTTAAATATTTTGTACTAGCCAGCCTTTCATAAAATGCTGTCACAACATAAAAAGTAATCATAGATTGTGGATTATTATACTCATTATATGGCAGTTTCTTATCAAAAATTAATATGATGTCTTTATCACATCATTATGTAATGCCAACTATACCAAACCATAAATGTTTACAAAAGCTTACAACACCTTGATAAGAATATCTATCTACAGTCACAAAAAATATCCACATTACATCTATGATTCAAGACTACCAACCAGTACACTGCCATGGTAACGCCCAAACAGCATTTAAACCCATCCCACCATAATCACACTTAGGCTAATGCCTCCGATTTGAGTAAGATTTAGCAGATGCACTAAAGAGACTGTACAATTACCCAGTCAGAATGACTTTACATTGTGGTATCACCTACCTAATCTAGTTGTAGTTACATTTAGTTGAAGAGTTCTCCCTTCAAAAAGGACTCTCACTTTTATTGTTTATGAACATTATTTTGAAATCTGACAGTCAAAAACATCAAAACATTTTGCAATAATCTTTAGGTTAGAGAAATAAATCAAAGTAAATCAATCATCAGGTACTCACCCTTAGCTCCATGTGACGTAGTTTGCATCGTTTATCAAGGCACTTCCCCTGCTGCCAAGCAGTGCACATGGTCTCGCAGCCCAGTGCCGATGGCTCATGTCTGAACACACAGTTGTCCCCCTGGAATTAACAATTTATGTTTACAACATCCTTGAAAATTTTTCAGATTGTTGATTAAGCTCCCTTTTTATTTCCTACATCATAGGCAAAGTCGAAAGATATAGGAAAGTAGGGTTATCATTTACATTCTCTGGGTGTTTGAATGTAGCACTGCAAGTAACATTATCATAGCATTTATGGGCTGCAAATTGTGGTGTGTGACAAGCGTATAGAATTAAATGCAATTAATAAGATTTACTATCAATATGAACAATTCCATCTACAGAAGATTATTATTGGTAATTTTATAGCAGAAAAATTACTACCTACTAATAAAAAATATCAATGACTCACCTTGGTGCAAGTGGAATAGTAATAAAAGTAACAGTCGTTAAATTTTCTCGGGGACTCCATGGTGTTTTCGCCGTCCAGGGCCTGCGAAATACAATAAGCCCCGCTCAAACGCCGACACAAATAAACACTGAATGGCTAGGTTACGCCAAAAAATTATACAATTGACACCCACTGAATTAAATCAACCATGTAATTAGTAAATAACACGTGTAATCGATTCTATGAACAGAAAATTAAGAATTTTCCATTTTGACAAATTGCAGCATGTCGCGGCTAAACTAGTTCCAAATTAAAACTATGATTACGTCAAATTACAACTGCGGTATTTACTTACCGTGATTGAAACAAACTAAATATTAATTAAATTATACAACAAATATCTACAAGACGATGCTATCAAAAAACAAAATAATACGAACGTCACTATTTTCTAAAGAAGATAAAGTAGATATGGCGGACATGTGGCGGACTTTCATTTCAATTCTTCCACGAACCGAACCGCCCATTGGTTGTCGAATTCTAGCCATAGACAAAATATTAATTAGCACGTGTCACAATACTGCATGAAGGAAATTGACAGCTTCTACACCAATCACACAAATAGACAGTTGTTCTGTGTGATTGGCTGAAATAGAACTCGCAGATAGAGTTTCAATCACGGTGGTTCACAGATTGGAGATAAAAGCGGTGGCCGGTGTGGTTTATCAAACAATGAAAGTGCCTTAGCTACAAAAATCGCAATTTTTACAGCGATTATTGCTCATTGGTCTTAATACAGCTCGAGATGAAGCTGTAGTAGTAGGCTATTCACTAACTTTCATCGCAAGAAAATCGGATCGTGATTTTGACAGCGATTTTTTTCATTGCTATGTATAATGTAAAAGTAAAGTAAAAAAATCATTCATTCATTTAAGCTTGTACAAAGCACATATGACATTTCAAAAAAAAGTATATGGTAATAATAATAATAAACGTAAATAAAATAGTACATGTACATAACGTGAATATACATAATGTGAATCTATCACCGGTTCGGACGTTGCTTCTTATCGAGAAGACTCCGGCAAGAAACTCGATAGTGACTCTTTTGAACTTTGTTTGTTTTACAAAAAATAAATTCAGAGTACAGTCAATGAGAGTAGAAAAAAGAACACAACATTGAGCAGAGGAGCAGATTATTCCTATTATGACCACAAACTTTTATCGTTCAAGTAATCCTCTACATTATAATAACCTTGTTTCATTAACTTTGCTTTAATTGCAGACTTAAACTTGTGAAGAGGTAGATCAACGAGACTTTGAGGTATTTTGTTAAAGTATTTCACAGATTGACTCACAAATGAGTTTCCCACCTTGTGTAGCCTAAGACTGGGAGCTTTCAATTTGTTTTTATTTCTGGTATTATGTTTATGAGTATCACTGTTTTTTTTGAACAGATGCAAGTTTTTGCGCACATACATTATGTTAACTAAAATGTACTGAGCATGCACAGTTAAAATATCGATCTTCTTAAATACTTCCCTAAGCGAGTCGCGTGGTCTAAGTGTGTAAATGGAACGGATGGCTCTTTTTTGAAGTACAAAAATGGTGTTCAAGTCTGCAGCTGAACCCCACAACAGTAGACCATACGACATAACACTATGAAAGTAGCTAAAATATACTAGTCTTGCTGTTTCAATATCAGTCAAGAGTCTTATTTTTCTAACAGCACAAGCAGCGGAACTGAGTCTTCCTGCCAGGGCCGTTATATGCGGACCCCATTGTAACTTAGAATCTAAAGTTATTCCTAAAAATACAGTAGAATTTGGCTCGTCATTCATAGTTACAATAGTATCAACCTGTCTCACATTGGTCTTAGAGAATTTGATGCACTTTGTTTTTTTTTGCATCAAGTAATAAATTATTACTAGTGAACCAACATAGTACTTTTGAGAGAGTATTATTTACATCGTCAAATGCTTGCTTACCTCTGTCGACTTTAAAAATCAGCGAGGTATCGTCAGCAGATAATACTATCTCACAAATATCTTTGACATAGGTAGGAAGATCATTTATATTAATAAGAAAAAGCAAAGGTCCTAATATAGATCCCTGGGGCACTCCCATACGTATGGTGGCACCGGAAGATACAGTTCCGTTGATACTAACTTTTTGAGTTCTATCTGTAAGATAGGATTTCATTAATTGAGATGAGATACCTGAAACACCGTAATGTCTTAGCTTAATCAGTAATATTTCATGATCCACGCAATCAAATGCGTTTGAAAGATCACAAAATATTCCTACTGCATCTTGCTTGTTTTCCCAAGCATCAAATATGTTGTGCTCTTGTGTTTAGTAAAATCATTTTTGAACCATTTTTTTTTTGACGTCGAATGCTGAATGAAACGTCATTGGCAGACAAGCTGTCAAAATGCGAGCGACTAGCAATCGATTCGCGTTGCTGGATAAAGAATATAGGGAACACATGGACTTCATATACAAACAGGACTGAGCACTCGCACCTGAAAAACGAGCCGAGTGAGATATGTAGTAGGAAGGATGTATGTCTCTTTCTAATAGGGTGACAAAAAGATCTTTGCCATGTGAGACATCGCATCGCATGTTGCGTCTTTTTTTTTATTAATTTCACAGCAAAACGTTTATTATGTAAGTAAGTAAGTCTTTATTGTGTATGGAAAAAGGTATGTACATAGATCTTATAACTAACAAAGTATCACTTAAGAATAAGAATAATTTATTTTATTTTATTATTTATTTATAATAATTTATTTATACTTGATCCTGCTTTTGCAAGCGTTTACACATTTACAATAATTATGTGAGAGACATTTAAATTACAAAAATAATTTTTTTATGACCTAACTAAAAGCTACTTCCTATGTATAATAAGTATGTATTTACAAAAGAAAATGTATTTAAGTATGTTTATCCGTTGTCTAGTATCCCATAACACAAGCTTTAATTAGCTTACTTTGGGGCTAGATGGCGCTGTGTGGAATAATGTCCAGGGATATTTATTTATTTATTTACTTTTATTCTAAATATTCGGTATAATTATTATTGGTTTGAGTTATTTGGTCAAATAATCTAAAAATCTAGTTTTCATATGTATGTAGACAGATATCTACCGTTGATTTGATTGGATACCGTTGTTTAAATTATGAAATAAATAATAAAAACAGTACACCAAAAAAATTTATTAACATATTCTTTTATAAAAGTAAAAGCAATTGTAAGCTTTTTAATCTGTTGTCACGCCTGTATAGCCTTTGTGTAAATACTTTTACTTTATCTTTAAAATCATCTTCTACGGGATTAAAACATCTAACAGTAGCTGTCTGAACACCGACCTTCCTTACAATCAAGCAGAGCTTCTTCTTTTGTAGTTCTTCTATATTGCTTGAACTGGTTCCAGCAACAACAGGAGTTCCATAGGACTTTCGTTTCAAAAGTGAACGATTCTGGCTGTTGTATCATTATATCGCTGAAAACTGATATTTTTTTTGCTTTTAGGCTGTGAATAAACATGAAAGTATGGTTAAAGTACTCGTATGTGTCGTGTAGTTAAAAACGGAACACATAACGTCCAGTTTACAACTTGCAAATAACTATTCAAAGTTATTATAATATCAAAATATAAATATACCTATATTAACACACAGAAGTCCTGTGAATGGATGGTTACAATAGCAAAATATTCTAACCACGAGAGAAATCGTCGTTATCTTTTAATAATTGACGAGAATCCGCATTGCGAAAGCTGGAAGGTTCGAAGTGACGACTGCATAAAACTGAATTCTTTGTAATTTTTTGCTTTACGTGTATAGGTACTGCTGAGCCAATTTTGTCACATTTATTCAATGTTCGGAAGACTGTAATTATGAATACAACAGTACAGTAAGTAGGACTTTCCTCGCCCACACAATACAAGAATTGATGGACAACATAGTTGTTAGATTTATAATAATGTTATTTTTAGCTTACCTGTGCAAAGATATATTGCAACTACTTACTATATGATTCAATTGGGCAAGCATAAACGCAACACTTTTTTACCATTTTAAACTGTCGTTAAGTGAAATAAATTAATCTCGTCCAAGTGTTATTTAGAGAATACGTAAACCATACGTAAACTGTCAAATCTATCACTGCTATGACACTTTAAGGGTTACCAGTAGAAAATTAAGCAAAATATAGATTTGATAAAATTAAATGATATATTTGTGTAATATGAAAATAGCAACAAAATTAACGTGATTACAATACAGTGACTTAAGTGCATTAAAATTCCATTCAAACATAGGTGTTTCAGCGAAGATTATTGAGTCTAAATTTTTAATCAACCGGATTTTTTTAGTCTACCAATATTAAAGAACAAGACACAAGGTCTCTGTGGTTGCTATTCTTCTCGGCTCCTATTAACTTCTGTAAAAAGCGTTATCAAAAATATACCCTAACTGCAAACAATAGGTACAGTTCATTTTCGTAAATGCAATTTTTCAGAGTTATCAGTCCTGTTTGTATTTTAAGTCCATGGGTTCATAAATTTCTTGAATGACATTTATAATTAAATAAGATTGACCTTAATTTGACCCCAGAAAGGCCACGTACGCAAAGAGTACAAGTTCCGAATGGACTCTTGATGGTAATCAAACTGACATCTCGCAATGAGGGTTTTCTGAAATGGCCGGCGTGAGATTGCAGCACTGTAGTGTTAGGTTCAATCAACCGTCAAACACATACACTTTTCGTATTTTTTGATGATTTTTTTGGTTTATTCATAAAGGAATATTGTTTTCTTAAAGGCCATAGTGTTGTGCAGTGCTTATGTGTGCAAATAAATCAGGAGGGCATAAGTTTCCTACGAGAGATAAATACCGATTAAACAGTGGCTTGTAGCCATTCGCAGTGATAAATTTACGCCAATAAAAAATAGCCTCTTTGATTAATGTGTATTAATAAAGCATGGTTTACTATGCTTTACTAATATAATTTTTTGGGTTTGGTGATTTGTATTGTATTGTACATTAATAAAGCATGGTTTATTTTGCTTTATTAATATACATTAATCAAATACAACTCAATGAAACACAAATAACTGCAATTTAGAAATTAAAAAAACAAATCTATATGTGTAAACAAATACTAGTACCTTAAGTTACCTTTCAATGAGCTTTTCCTCAGTACCAGTGGCTTTTGCGCCTCTGTTTTTGAGCTTAATCTTCAGATCAGCGATTTGTTTCTGGCCGGTATCCATCCAATAAAATCAATAACACCTCCAAATTAATAGAATTTTAAACTTACTCACTTACTTACTCCGCTGGCTTAGCGACCCGAAATGGATCTTGGCCTCCGACACGAGATGACGCCACTGCTGCCGGTCTTGCGCCAATATAATTTCAAAAAACAATTGTATTTTCTGTACGAATCTATGGGATCTGACAGCCGTTTGGACCTAACGCAACGGCAGCGCTGGCTGGTGGCAGAAAAAGTACCGAAAACTCATTGAAACCTATTCGATCGTATAAACGTCCTTTCACGTGATTGGTTGATAACCTATCCATCAACTAATCAAATGAGGCGATCTGTATCATCCGTGTGATTTTAAGGTAGGTGATTCTACTGCATAGTAATAATGGTGTTTCCAGATAAAGAGCAGTTGCCAAGCAGGAAGAATTTCGTACATTGACCTCTTCATTTACTGACAGTGGTAACAAACATTTTTGTATTAATTATGTGCCAGTTGTTAAAATATGAATAAATATGAATTCATAAGCTTTAAAAGTCTACTTGAAATCCTTATAGATTGGATTCCCTCCCACGTCCATCTCACAGCAGTCCCGATTTGAAAAAAGGTGGACATAGGACTCTTAAGAGCAAAGTGCGAAATTCAGTTCTGAAAAAAATGAAAATCGATATGCCCAAGATATCGGCTGTTTTGTCCTTAATTTCTTGTTTTGACTGATATATTTGCACTGCTAATATATATAAATAAGAAAAATGTCACACGATACTGAATCGGAGAGGTTCATGATTATCTTACGCGGAGAAACATACTTCCTTAATGGGCGCGAGGTAGATGGCCCTGAGTCCATTTTAAAACATTGTAGTAATCAACAAGTAACAATATGACAAAAAAAAAATTAACAAAAACAACTTTACTCCAATTTCGACACGATTGTAGTGCGCTGTAGCACGGTTTCTCGCCTTGAATTTCGTAGTGTCCCGGGTTCGATCCCCGGTCAGATCAGTTCAGGAAACGATCTTTTCTAAATTGGCTTGGGTCTGGGTGTGCTGGGAGACGCCCCTAGCTTAATTCCTTGTCTGGTACCTCGTAACACAGGGATATTTATCCCTACTTCAAGACCATGACAAAAAGGTGTGTTGTCTGGCGCATATTAAAAAAAATATATAAAAAATAACTAAACTTGAGAAATTACAATGAATCGTCGCGTTTGAATATTGCAACAAGAGTAGTTGCCCATTTGCCAGTCTATGCATTTGCCGTCGGTACAGAGTTTTCTCATCACTTTTTTTGATTTACGACAGATTATAAATCCATGTGTCACTCTAATCATATTTTTACGAACTATAACGCGTCCTAAAATGGAATGTCGTTCGTTATTTTAAATTAAACAAAAATGTCAAGGAAAGCGCGAGCACAAGAACAGACCTTATTCTCGCGGTAAAATATTTGCAATCCCTCAGACGCCGGGTATTGAACCGTGCGAGCGTGACGCAAAATATTTTGCGCGGGAGCGACAGAGACAGGTAATAACGGGTCAATGTACGAATTTTTTTCTGCTTGGCGACCGCGCTTTAGCAGATTTTGAATTCCCCCAGAAGAAAAATGTTTTCCTACAAGGTCAAATTATTTCTGTGCAAAGTTATTTTAAATAATACGTACATTCATTTACACCCTGTAACGACTTCATTCGTTTTTAAAAAAAAACAAGCTTCTTATAAACTATCCTAATAAATAATATAAAAACAATAACATGCAAACCTACATAACTAGGACTAAACCTAACACCAATCAAATCTTATAAAAAAAAACATACCTTATCATCATAGATAAATTGTACTCAATTATTGTCGCAACAATATCGGCACAGCGAAGCTCTCGCATCGGGCCGGCGAACCGGTTTTGGTGAATGAGCGACCATAAGATTATGCTACGGCAGCGCGGACGCAGCCGGACAATCTAAGTGACGTTGTCATAAGGCGGTGCCCCTGGCGAAATGCCATAAATTGAAATGTTTAGAAAGCTATTAGCTTCATAACTCATAATCAAAAAAAAATGAAAAGAATACTTAAATATTCTTCAGCATCTCTGCTACACTTTACACGTTTCATTTATTGCACGTTTAAGTAAACTGATAATGAAACATGCTTCCTAAATAATGCCTAAAAATGTTCATTTAGTGCATCTAGTCTTAAACAAGAAGTTATTTTTACTTGCAATTTACACCAATGTGTAGACAATTTATCAATAAAGATTTAACACGTTTGAATTTTTCAAAAAAAGCATTTTTTAATCCGGTAAATCAATAATTTGTCATTTATGTTGTAAATTCGTACATAATAATTGTGCGCGAGAATGGCGGGCGGGAGACTGAGGCAGTCTGACACCAGCTTTCGCACGGGAAGGCCACGTCGATCGTATGCTCTCGCGCTCAAAGTCTGTTCATATTATTACGATTGATATTTTATTAAATTTTTTAGGTCACAATCTGACTAAATTTCGTGAAAAGACACTTCGGTTGTAATAAAGACTGTGATTGTGGCGAAAAGCCGCTTTGTTTCTTTATTTTGTTTGTTTAAGTTATTTGTATTTTGACAGACCGTGAAAGTGTTGTTTTCTTCGTATCTACGAGTATTTGTGGTTTGATCGTAAAAATGCCTAAACATTCAAAGGATAAGCGTACAAGGAGACAGAACGCACAGAAAAAGAACGAAATTCGTAATTCGAAATGAGTAAGTATTGTACAGAGTTTTACTCTTGCAAATATATTTGAGTGCTTTGTAGCTGTGAGTACCTATTAAATAAGACTAGT
Organism: Udea olivalis; assembly: GCA_947369235.1. Taxonomy (NCBI): domain Eukaryota; kingdom Metazoa; phylum Arthropoda; class Insecta; order Lepidoptera; family Crambidae; genus Udea; species Udea olivalis. Next base: position 10,956,815 of record OX376355.1, read on the forward strand.
AAAATGTAGTGTCATGCATGTTAATTAGGTTCTAGTGCTAACCGTTGAAACTCTTAAGTTATATTCTTGCCAGTAAGCTATAGTTGATTGTAAAGTTAAGTAGTTAACCATTTTGGTGCGAACACCTTTTTCATACGCACGGGTTATCCGACGACATTCAAGGGTCACCCACTAGCGTGTGTAATCATTCGTGCTGTTCCTGCTTCTGTTTGCTGCTCGAGTTCTTTTCCTTAAAAATATTCTTTTATTTTTAAGATAATCAAAGTAATTAGTGTAAATTAAGGCTCGTATTAATTTTAATTACCTATTCTAAGATAAGCGGTCAACTGTAAATTTGATTCTGTCTGACTGCCGCATCATTAATCAGTATTTTTGCCAATGATTATTCCAACTGCTTCGCTTATGCTGCTTGGTAGAATTGATGTAGCAGTCAGAGTTTGAAAGTCGACATTTTCTAAAATGTCTGGTTTCCGGATTCCAGGTCCTTCTTTCGGCTGTGATTTTCTGCTCACGAGCATAGTGGATGCAAGGAAGCACGACGCCTCGATACGAAGACTTGCCCTTTACCCTACGTCTCATCTACCCGGAGCAGCTTCCGGACGCGATCACCACACTACTACTAAGGACAGTGCGGTTTGATCTTGAATTCTGGTAGCGGATCGGTTGTGTATGCTATTAGGACTCACTTCCCTGTAAAATGTATGTATTCTGTGTATCTTAACTATTAAATATTGTAACTAAGGTCTTACTTTTTTTCTATTTTAACTAAACTCTTATTTGTTACCTTTCTCAAAATAAAGGAGAACGGTGCATTGGCGCCCAATAATAAGTTTAATTTGCATCGCAACCGATATATTATCAGTTTTTTTTAAGCATTTAATGGTTAGTTTTGGTGTTGGCTCTAAATTTTAGCTTTAGGGCTGATTTTGCTTACTTTTTTACTTCAATTATTGTGTGGTCGTATAATTACAATAAATTGAATAATAAAAAAGAAAAACAATTATTACGCTAATTTATACAACCACTCATTTATTGTTTGCTTTGTTGTAACTGTAGTTAGTATTAGTTCTGTGTCTGCAACACACATCCTGATACTAGATATCCACAATGTCGTATCCAATTCAGTTTCTCTCCTTGCAAAAGGCGGATTTGGAATAAGAAGTTAAGCTTCGTGGTGGCTCGGGCGATTCGGTCCTAGAATTAAGAAAACAAATCAATAAACTGTCAATTCTTAATGATTCAGAAGATATACTTGAATCACACTTGGAATCAAGTTATGATTTAAGATATGTCAAAGAATCACTTCTGAAATCACAGAATTCACTACTAAATTTGAAGGCAAAATTTGATAAAAACCCTTATAAAAGAACCGAAACCTTGTACAGTGCCGCGGTTTCTCTTTCGATAAAATACTCTCGTTGGCGTTTGAAATCTTTGTCGATGACGCACTACATTGGTATCGGTACATTAAAAGCAAAGTAAATTCTTGGTCGGAACTTTGCATTTTACTTTTAAAAAAACTTCTGTAGTAGTGATTACGACTACCGACTTGCAGTTGAAATCAGGTCTCGCACACAAGGTAGTGACGAGAATATTGTTATTTATATTGCCATTATGCATGGATTATTCTCACGTCTAGGAAAACCCTTCTCTGAAGAAGAAAAGTTAGAAGTGTTACTCCACAATATCCGACCCTGCTATGCCAATACTCCAGCCGCCACTACTGAAATTAAAAGCATTGATGCACTTGTGTCTGTATGCCGAAATAATGAAAGCGTTCAATCTAAATTTACCAATTTTCAAAAGCCACTAAGAGTATCGATCGACTAGCACACTTGCACCTAGATTTGCTTACAAACCCAGTTCTTCGTATGTAGATAATAAATACAAAAATCAAACGAAAAATGGCCATGAAAGTAATGAGTTTAATAAACAACAGAAATATTATTCTTACACTAAAACAAACTTAAATGACTATAAAACTAACCCTACGGCACAAAAAGAGCCTGATAATCATGTAAGCGCAATAACTACATACGCTCCTAAACATCCTTACTGCCCCAGGTGTAGACAAGATGGCCATTCCTTGAGATTTTGTAAGGAGGAACGGGTCATACTATGTTTTAGATGCAGTTTGAAAGATTATTGCTATCCTGATTGCCCTCATTGTAACCCTACAAATGGTGACAACCAAAAAAAACTAGGCAGGCAGGATTGGAAAGACAGTGCTCGACAAACATACCAACATAAACATTTTTAAATAACAGATTGGCAAAAATGGTTTGAGATTTATCTCCCAATTTTTCACATATAGCGCTGTCTCTTCAATCCAAGATAATACCAATATCAATCCATCCTAACCCTATGTAACTGTTACCGCTGGAAACAGGTCAATCCTGGGTTTGCTAGATACTGGCTCATCAACTACCATATTAAGAAATTGTTCTCACCATGATCTTTTAAAAGCCTGTTATAAAATGCAGCAATCTGATACCGCTTAATTTATTGCTGCTGGTAGTGAGAAACTTCATTCCATAGGATTTATCGACCTTCCTATTAGACTACAAGACCAAACCTTTATCTCAAAACTTACGTTGTTCCTACATTAAAATATCCACTTATATCAGGTATGGATTTTTGGAGGTTATTCGGACTGTTCCCGAAACATCTAGACCGTATTACCTATTTTAAAGACTCTGAGAATATTTTAATAACCGCTTTAAACTTTAAACTGTAACCAAAATGTATGTTCATATGACTTCCTAACTAGGGAACAAAAGTCTGTAGCCGATCATGTCATAGCTCTGTTTCGAGACGTATCGTATGAAGAACGTGGTTTAGGCCGTACAACTTTAATTACACACCCGATTGACACTGGGGATGCTGCCCCCATACGTCAAAGACTAGACTAGACTATGTCACCAGAAAAGCAATGCATTATAGTAGAACAGTTGGACGAAATGCTCAAAGAAGACGTAGTCGAGCCATGTGAAAGCCCATGATCGCCGCCAGTTCTCCTAACTCCTAAAAAGAACGGTGAACTTCGTTTCTGCCTAGACAGCAGAAAATTAAATGCTGTGGCAAAGAAGGATGCATATAGTCTTCCCTATATCGCAGAGATCTTGGATAACCTACGTGATGCAAAATACTTGTCAAGTTTGTATCTTTCCAGAAGCTTTTGGCAAATTTTAATAAAAGAAGAGGACAGGGTGAAGACTGCATTCTACATTCCGTCGCGTGGCACCTTCCAATTTAAGTATATGGCTTTTGGATTGACCAATGCACCCGATACGCAAAAGAGACTTGTGAATGCATTATTTTATGGGCCTGAATTCGAACACAGGGTGTTCGTTTTCATCGACGATGTCGTTATCGTATCTAATAGTTTCACTCAGCACATAAGCTTACTGAAACGGGTTCTTGAAAAACGAAAAATGGCCAACCGGACTATAAATATTCAAAAAAGTCAGTTTTTCAGGAAACAACTCAAATACCTCGGCTATATTGTTGACTGTAATGGGTTGCAAGTTGATCCTGATAAAGTAGAGGTCATCGTTAGATACCCTGCTCCTACGAACCGCAAAGACGTGCGAAGATTCTTAGGTACCACTTCGTGGTACCGAAGATTCATTCCAAACTTTAGCACTTTAGCCAGCCCACTCAATAAACTAACGGCACAAGGTAAGAAGAAGGTTTCGGTCTTGGATCCATACGAGATCGTTAACTCGGCCCCAGGAGAGGTAGAGTGACCTTCTCTATCTTACACTGGGGTAGTTCTTTTCCGGCGCGTCCACGTCGCGGGGCTGGACACAACTCTCTTCAGTAGGCCGGAGTGAGAAGGTGACCAAGTTCGGATAGGGACCCAGCTCTATGGGGTATATCATAGAACCCTTGCTCAGGGTTACTTGTGAAGAACTTAACGACAGATTGGGCGGAGACAGCATGTGTCGGAACGGCTAAACTGGCGGAGGAGGCGAGCCACAGGGGCGTAGTACCTGGACCCTGGTGTAGGGCTACGGTAGCCACCAGTACCTTAGTGAAACGCAAAGATGTGGAATCTGTACTGGTTCATGAAAGGATTATTATAGCCACTGAGGTTATAATACCGCGATGTAGAAAGCAAGGGGAAACTTCTACATTACTTATCCCATGAGAGCTGTATGATGGACACACAGAGATTGAGAGCGAGTTTGCTTAGTGATCCGCGAAGCGACCGGCGCTCTGAGCTTTCCGGGGCTGGGGGTGTGAAATTGGTTACCGGCCATGGAGACGCAGGCAACCAGGCGACTCATGGAAAACATGCTACTGGAAGAAGCTTTAAGTTAAGAAGACATTATCTCTTCGGAACATGGAACGTCAGAGGGTTACGTGAAAAACACAAGCATCCTATGTTAGAGAGAGAGCTGGAGAAACAATAACAGGACTCACAATAACAGGACTAAGCGAGACACATTGGAAAGGAAGCGGACACTTTGACTCTGGAAAACATACCATATATTTTTCCGGAAATGACAAAAGTAGTTTTTCTGGTGTAGCAGTCGCAATCCCAAAGATATGGAATGGAGCCGTGCTGGGTTACAACCCCATCAGTGATCGGCTCATGTCAATCAAACTCAGCGCATCACCGACCCCACTGAATATTGTGCAGGTATATGCCCCTACAAGTTCCTCCAGTGATGAGGCAATAGAAGAGTTTTATAAAGACCTTGAGTCTTCTGTAGCCGCAACCCCCAGAAGGGAGCTACTACTCATTATCGGAGACTTCAACGCCAAAGTGGGAGAAACCACTATGGATGATGGAATTCGTGACATCGTTGGAAGATATGGTCTTGGTGTTCGTAACAAGAGAGGAGAGCGCCTTATAGAGTTTGCTGCCAATAACAACTTGACCATTATGAACATTACTTTCAAACACCATCCTAGGCGTTTATATACCTGGACATCGCCTGATGGCCAGTGTCGAAACCAGATTGACTATATCCTGGTTAGATCGAGATGGAGGAGCTCTATAACCAACACACACACCTTGCCTGGCGCAGACTGTCTGTCGGACCACGAACTGCTCGTCGGAAAGCTGAGGCTTAAGTTACAGAAAGTAAGAACGACAGGAAAGCCTAGGCGTATGCAAATAGTGGATAAGAGCTCTCTCACAACATCCATTGAGAGCAGACATTCTGCTTGGCCGGCGGATGTCAGGGATAAGGACTCCAATTCCTTGTGGACATCCGCAAAGAAATGTGTTGTGGATGCAGTGGCAGAATCGCAGCCCAAGCAAAATTCAACTAAACGGCAGCATTGGATGTCAGCGGACACCTGGCTATTAGTGGAAGAAAGGAGAGAGCTAAGAGCCAAGGGTGTGAGTGGTGCCGTGCTGAATGCTAAAAATAGCGCCATACAAGCTGCGTCTAGAAAAGATCGTAACAACGCCTTGACAAAGATCTGCGAGGTACTGGAACGGCACTCTGATAAACTGCAGACCAAAGACCTCCACGATAAGGTACGACTCATAAATAGATAGATAGAATAGATAGATGACGCTGTCACTGAGATTAAGGACATAGTTAATGTTTGGAAGGACTACTGTAAATCTCTCTTCGCCAATAAATCTGCAGCAAACAATCTATGCTCCTTCAATTATACCAGTGACCGAGAACCTGAAATCCTGTGAGATGAAGTACGAGCGGCAATTCGGCACCTAAAAAGGAATAAAGCAGTAGGAGTAGATGAGATCCCAATAGAAGTGTTTGAGGCAATGGGAGAACTAGGAGTGGACTTTTTGCATACCATCTGTTGCTAGACATGTGAGTCCGGAATTTGGCCGGAGGACTGGTCTAGATCAGTATTTATCCCCTTGCACAAGAAAGGCTCCACCAAGAAATAATAAATAATAATAATAATAAATATCCCTGGACATTATTCCACACAGCGCCATCTAGCCCCAAAGTAAGCTAATTAAAGCTTGTGTTATGGGATACTAGACAACGGATAAACATACTTAAATACATTTTCTTTTGTAAATACATACTTATTATACATAGGAGACACCCAGGCCAGTACAAACAGACATGTTCATGCACACAAATGTTTGTACTGTGCGGGGATCGAACCCGCGACCTCTGGTGTAGTAGCCAACTTCTTAACCATTACACCAAGTCGGTCGTCAATATGCAATAACTATGGGTATGGTATGCAAGTAAGGTATTGCTGCACATTATCAACGCAAGGTTGCAAGCTTACCTGTCGCGCCAAATTGCACCTGAACAAGCTGGATTCGTGAAAGGGAGAGGCACGCGCGAACAGATACTTATACTGCGGCAACTGATCGCAAAATCTAGAGAATTTAAGTCGCCGCTCTTCATCTGCTTTGTCGACTTCCGTAAGGCATTTGACACTGTCATATGGGAGTGTCTCTGGAAAGTCTTGTTAGAGATGGGGGTACCACAGCACCTAATATTCCTATTGAAGCGACTCTATGAAGATGGTTCAGCAGCAGTACGGGTTGATGACGTACTCTCGGATACTTTCAAGACGGAATCTGGTGTTCGTCAGGGATGTATTCTGTCGCCGCTGCTATTTAACACCTACACTGAATATATCATGCGCATCGTGTTGGAAGGATGGAACAACGGTGTCTCAGTCGGTGATCGCGTGATAAATAACTTGCGATACGCTGATGACACCACTCTTCTTGCCCGTTCGAAAGAAGATTTGGAGGAGCTCTTGACTCGTCTGGAAACCACTAGTCTCCAATTCGGTCTGACTCTAAATAGAGACAAGACGAAGTTATGATAGTAGATCGAGCTGAACATATTACTACCAGAATACTACAAATAGCCAACTGCGAAGTTGTGGAACGGTACATCTACCTCGGTTCTATTATCTCAAACTCTGGAGGATGCGAAGATGAAATCAAGCGTCGTTGCGCCATCACCAGATCGGCAGTGGAGCGACTGGGAAAGATTTGGAAAGACAGAAGAATAACCAAAAACACAAAAGTTCACCTGATGAAGTACCTCGTTTTTCCAATCTTTCTGTATGGAGCCGAAACTTAGTCACTAAGACAGCAAGATCGCCGAAAAATCGACGCACTGAAGATGTGGTGTTGGAGACGTCTGTTAAAAATACCCTGGATGGCGTTTCGCACCAATGTTTCCATCCTCAAAGAACTTCACATACGAGACAGGTTATCGTCGATTGTGCAGCTACGAATACTGAAGTTCTTTGGGCATATCTCCAGAAACGAGGAGTCGATGGAGAGGCTTGTAGTACAGGGCCACACTGAGTGGAAGAGAGCACGAGGCCGGTCTCAGACTCGCTAGATCGACCTGATTAGGAAATCAACGCAGTCGACCGCAGTACAGTGTACTCGCAACGCACAAAGTCGACAAAAGTGGAGAGACATCGCGCGACGTGTGGCTGCCATAGAATCCAGCGGCGACGGCGAGCCGCAACCCTGTCCATCAGCAGCCACGACCACTCTGCCAAGAGTGCCCGACTAAGAAGAAGACAAGGTAAGAAGGCGCCAGCCTTTGTCTGGTCTGCAGAGGCGGATGAAGCTTTTAATAAGCTAAAAAAATGTATCTCAACTACACCTATACTTTCCTGTCCAGACTATACTAAACCGTTCGAAGTACATACTGACGCCGGTGACTACGGTATTGGAGCTGTACTTTCCCAATCAATTGACGGTACCGAAAAGGTAATAGCTTACATGAGCAAATCGTTATCATCAGCAGAACGTAACTACAGTGCCACGGAACGCGAAGCGTTAGCAGTACTTACCGCAATTGAACACTGGCGTTGTTATTTGGAAAATGGATTACGTTTTACCATCTTCACAGACCATTCATCTCTAAAGTGATTCCTAAACCTTAATAACCCAACAGGAAGGTTAGCTAGATGGGGAGTGAAACTTTCGGCGTACAACTTCGACATTAGACACCGAAAAGGATCGGAAAATTTAGTTCCAGATAGTTTATCTCACGCTGTAGCAGTAACCGCTATTGATGTCGTTCCCCATACTAGGGCACAAATCACAAGCGACCCCTGGTTTGTAAAGATATTTGATGGTTGTCTTCAATCAACTGCTATTTTTTAAAATTATCGGGTCCTTAATAAACTATACCGTTACATTGAGTCTCTCAATCCTCTCACTGGAGAATTTGAGTGGAAAGAAGTGGTCCCCTTAGAGTATCGACAAGACATTTTAGCTAAAAACCATTCCGAACAGTCTTCTGGCCACTTTGGCATTTTTAAAACCCTGAAACGTCTCACCCTAAAGTATTTTTGGCCTAACTTGCACTATGAGGTAGTGAAACTCGTGTCTAGTTGTTGTACCGCTTTGCCTCTCGCATAAGCATCCTAACCACCCTACACTTGGCACGATGGGAAGACCTTAAGACTGTTGTCGCCCATTCCAAATGTTAAGTGTCGATCTCGTGGGACCCTCACCCGTTTTAAGAAAGCAAAATACCTTACTCCACGTAATTACTTGTTGCTTTTCTAAACACTGTTTATTATTTCCCATAAGGCGGGCCACAGCAGACATAATTTCCAAAATTTTGGAAGAAAATGTATTTTTGGTGTACGGGATACCGAACACTATTCTAATGGATAATGGGAGACAATTCATTAGCGCAACCATGAAGAAATTATTCGAGTCCTACAAAATTCCTAACGTTTTTTATACACCGTTGTATACTCCACAGATAAACATCGTAGAACGGTACAACAAAACCATAAAAACATCCGTGTCTACGTTCATTGATAACGATCATAGGGTCTGGGACACTCATCTGCCCAAAACACAATTTGCCATTAATAGTGCGGTAAATGAAGTAACTGGCTTTACACCTTCATTTTTGGTTTTCGGCAGGGAACTGGTTAGTTGCGGATCACACTACGTAGATACCGACCTAGTGAATAACTTAATATTTACACCCCGTGATAGTTATGCTAAAAATTTAGGTGCACTGCACAATATATTTAATAAAGTACAGTTATCCCTCATCAAAGCGCATTCTAGAAACTGCGCGAACTATAACTTACGTCGTAAAAACGTAGACTTCCACGTAGGTGATACGGTTTGGAAAAGAACATTTTATCAAAGCGATAAAGATAATAGATTTTCTAGGTGCTAACCACCTAGTTTATACAATGCCGTATCATAGATAAAAAGTCAAAACTCGTTCTATGAATTGGGAGATAATGGCTGGCCGTAATTTGGGAACATGAACAATTAACTTCAGTCAAGCTGTCAAGCGTATTTTTATAAGAAAAATACTTACCTAAAAAGGGGGGTATGTAACGACTTCATTAGTTTTAAAAAAAAACAAGCTTCTTATAAACTATTCTAATAATTATTATAAAAACAATAACATTCAAACCTACATAACTAGGACTAAACCTAACACCAATCAAATCTTATAAAAATTAACACTAAAACATACCTAATCATCATAGGTAAATTGTACTCAATTATTATCGCAACAATATCGGCACGGCGAAGCTCTCGCATCGGGCCGGCGAACCGGTTTCGGTGAATGAGCGACCATAAGATTAGGCTATGGCAGCGCGGACGCAGCCAGACAATTTATGTGACGTTGTCTTAACGCATAGACGCACTACTTACAATTATCAGCAAACGTGAGCTACACTCGGTTTGTGATTCTCATTTGGCTGTTCAACAGTGAATTGTTTTAATCAACTTCTCAGTCAATTGTGTTACCCCGATATAGGGCGAGTTTTGCAAATATATTTTAGTAAAGTAAAAGTAAAGTAAAAAATATCTTTATTCATATAGACTTATAAAAAGTATTTATGACAAGTCATATAGTAACAAAAAAAAAATATAGCAAAAATGTACTAAAATAAACTTACATAAAATAATACTATGATAGTAAATATCATAATTTAACATGTTGTGACTCTACCACCGGTTCGGAGGTTGTTTCCGATCGAGAAGACTCCGGCAAGAAACTCTATGGTTACTCTTTTCAATCTTGTTTTTTAACACAAAAATTGAATGCTTTGTAGCTGCAAGTACCTATTTAATGAGACTAGTAAAATGTAGTTTCATGCATGATAATCATTTTACTAGTCTTACTACTTACTTGGCACCAGATACTTAAAAGTAATAGATTGTAGGTTTGGTTTCATCTCGAGTACAGCTTTCATCATAAGAGTAATTTTTATTTTCCTGTTTTGACCGCCGCATGAATCCGACTGTAGATTTAAATATTTTACAGTGTCAGAGACATTCTTATCGATGTGTTTCAGGAGAGAAGATCCTACTTCCTGTGCGCCACGTCCAGCCTGACCCTCGATCCATGTATAACAGTAGCTTTGGTTGTTTTTATAACTGTAGACACCTAAGTTGTAGAGCCAGATCTGTCTTTTGTAAAAAAAATATTTGTCTGAATCCGGGGTAATGGCAGCGTCTTTTGCATTATCAAACGTAAGACATTCGACGTCTTCCTGATTTTTAGCTGATAACTTGTCTATTTTTAATTGAGATCTTGTTCTTTCGGCCTGATGAAGATGATTGTTGTGTGTTTCTTTTATAGAATTGACGTCCTCAATTCTGTTTGTTTTTTTTTGCATTGATTAGTTCGATGCGGAATTTATAACAGAGATTGCATGTATCTTTGCTAAGTACTTTTACTTTGATGTTAAAGTTGCTGTAAAATAATTTTTTGAAGAAACTATAGCTCACAGCGTTCGGGCTCACCTTAGTTTTATTTTCATCATAAACTTCAGACAAAGTCACTCCAGATTTTAAAAAATTTGGCTGATGTTTTAGACCTGCTATAATGAGACGTGAACAGTGGGAGTGAATTAATGAATTCTTTTATTTCTTGTTTACTTACATCAGGTACCCTATTTTCTCCACCCTTTTTTGAACCTCTCTGGTCTAGCAGTGGTTGCCTCGAATGAATTTTGTCCATGGCTGCTGAGATTCTAGTTGAGCATATATTAAGAGTTTTGCAGTACAGTGGCGGGATATTTAAATGAATTTGATGGTAAAAAATAATTTCTTTAAAATACTTAATAGGAAGTGGACACAAAATGAATAAGTAGGCAACGAAAAAAGTTGTAATTACCTGTTATAAATTTTGATAAAAACAGGCTGGATGATGTTAAAAAAAGCCAAGTATGTACTTCTACCAAAAAAACAATTTGCAGAAAGCAGCCATCGTAGACTGGCTGTCTTCAACGTAACTCGAACCGCGATACCTGCTAACATTTTGAAATTTGCATAAAACAGCCATGTAAGATGGCTTATTTCTGCAATATAGGTTAGGCACTTTGTGTCAAAATTGGCTGCATTTAACACCATGATGACTGTTTTTTACAAAATATTATTTTTTAGATGGCTGCATTTGAAGGTTCATATCTCAGCTTCGAGAAGAGATATCGACATGGCTGTCTTTGCAAAAAATCCGTCATGTCGAATTTAGAATGGCTGTGTTTAAATCTCATTCTCGGAAAAAGTACGACTTGGCTGCTTTCTGCAGAACTAGGTCCAATTAGGTTCTAGTGCTAACCGTTGAAACTCTTAAGTTATATTCTTGCCAGTAAGATTTTGAATGGAAAAATTGATTGCCCAGAATTGTTGTCAAAGTTAAATTTCAAAATTCCCTACAGATATCCTAGATCCCGCATCAATAACCTTCTTTACCCCCCATTCCGTAAAACCGTCCTTGGTTCAAATTCCCCAATATCGAGGCTCTGCAAACTTCACAACAGCATTGGAAATGAAATTGATATCCTTCACACCTCTGCTAATAAGTTAAAGCTTCAGTTAAAAAAATTGTGAGATTAAAAACTGATTTAGACATAAGTATGTAATTTTATAAAATTGCTTAAATTACCTTAAGCACTGTGCATGTAGTGTTTACCTACTTTATTTTACACTTATACCTAAATTACTTGTAAGCCTGTATATTTAAGGTTAAAGTGTAACAATTTCTAGTGAACCAAATAAATTAATGAATAAATAAATAAATAGTTGATTGTAAAGTCAAGTAGTTAACCATTTTGGTGCGAACACCTTTTTCATACGCACGGGTTATCCGGCGACATTCAAGGGTCACCCACTAGCGTGTGTAATCATTCGTGCTGTTCCTTCTTCTGTTCGCTGCTCGAGTTCTTTTCCTTATAAATATTCTTTTATTTTTGAGATAATCAAAGTAATTAGTGTAAATTAAGGCTCGTATTAATTTTAATTACCTATTCTAAGATAAACTGTCAACTGTAAATTTGATTCTGTCTGACTGCCGCATCGTTAATCACTATTTTTGCCAATGATTATTCCAACTGCTTCGCTTAAGCTGCCTGGTAGAATTGATGTTGCAGTCAGAGTTTGAAAGTCGACATTTTCTAAAATGTCTGGTTTCCGGATTCCAGGGTCCTTCTTTCGGCTGTGATTTTCTGCTCACGAGCATAGTGGATGCAAGGAAGCACGACCTCTCGATACGAAGACTTGCCCTTTACTCTACGTCTCATCTACCCTGAGCAACTTCCGGACGCGATCACCACACCACTACTAAGGACAGTGCGGTTTGATCTTGAATTCTGGTAGCGGATCGGTTGTGTATGCTATTAGGACTCACTTCCCTGTAAAATTAAACTTTTATTTGTTACCTTCCCCAACTAAGGGAGAACGGTACAACCCATTGCCCAGACGGGTAGGCAGGACTTAAAATAGCCATTCGCTATAATCCCAACCCTTTCAGGTAGGGCTTGGTTTTAGAACTTAGCAAAATAAATTGTATCTGAAGTGTACTTTCTCACATTCTCGCGAGATGCTACATGTTCATCATGTAGCATCTCGCGAGCTCTGTTTCAGCCGTAAGTGCAGTAAATCACTAATTTTCTCCTCATTATTTATTTGCCACGAATCGGGCAAAACACATGTGGGATATTAAGCGAAATTATGACGTCATGAGTTCGCAATGTTTAAAAATTAATAAAAAATTAACTACCGGCTAGATCTAAAAAATATTCAAACTAGTTTCATAAAATAGGAAAAGGTATTTTAAAAAATAAAAAAAAATTGTTACCATACCCAATTACTGTACTGCACAACGTAATCTCAGAATATTTAAATAATTTTAGACAACAAATGATTGTCTCATGCTCTCCAGCAGAGCAGCCTTTTTTATAGATCTCAGTCATTTTTTTCTTAAAACAATGTGCGTCGAACAAGTGTACGTGCATTGTATATAACTCTACGCATACTGAATAATGGACGGTGAATGTGGCTATGCTGGGGAGCATAATCTCTGGCAGAGCCACATAGAAAAAGTACTCAGGATAGATATAAAGTACTAGTTTTCATAAAAACTGATGTACGAATACTGTTTATTATGTTCGTGTTAAAAAAGCGCTTATCAAGTCAGTAGTTTTAGTTATTTTCATTTTGTAAACATTTTCGTATAAAACGCCTTGTTATATTCATTAGCAAACAGTTGCTATTTCATATGTTTAGGAGCTCTAGTATAAATTTTATGAAACAGGAAAATTAATGCCTTATATGCCAATTGTATTGTAATTGAACTTATATGCCATTTTATCAGTGCATTAATTTATGAAAAATATTAATTTTATATAATAATTTATAATTTTATAAAATATATTTTATAATTTATTATATTCAGAATAATTCGTACTTTTATAGAAAAATGTTGAAAAAAACAAAATGCTTACTTATTTTATATATTTTTTATTAAAAATGTACTGTATCAATAATAAAACGCTGTACATTACAGGCTAAAGGTTTCTTAATTTTGTATTCATTATTAAGATTATTATTCACCACTAATTTATAAAATTTTCTACAACTCTTCTCGCTCGCGATAAACGATAATTATATTGCAGTTCAGGCTCCGACAGTCTCTGTGTAGTTGAGCGAGGATATGGTCTTAATAAATATGTCTTCAATGGAAACGCCTCATGCAAACAGACACTGGCGCTTCAAACACACAAACGGGCTCTTTAAACACTGACGTTTTTAATACTTTAAACTTAGAAGAACACGACCGACTTGGTGTAATGGTTAAGAAGTTGGCTACTACACCAGAGGTCGCGGGTTCGATCCCCGCACAGTACAAACATTTTGTGTGCATGAACATGTCTGTTTGTACTGGTCTGGGTGTCTCCTATGTATAATAAGTATGTATTTACAAAAGAAAATGTATTTAAGTATGTTTATCCGTTGTCTAGTATCCCATAACACAAGCTTTAATTAGCTTACTTTGGGGCTAGATGGCGCTGTGTGGGATAATGTCCAGGGATATTTATTTATTTATTATTATTAATAAATAATTATCAAAATCGTAAGGGAACCAAGGCTACGATAATTATCAAAATCGTAAGGTAACCAAAGCTACGACTGAAGATACGAAGATTATAAGAAAATGGACAGCGTGCTTAATTAATAATTCGATTTTTTTATTTTTGTTGTAGAGAGTTGTTTGATTGCATTTCTGAAATAAAACCTTCTTGATATTTAAAAACGAATAAAGTATTTCTTTAATAAAATAATATGACCTAATTAGTAAGTAGTAATTTATCCCAGACAATCTAGTGTACAGGAGTTGCCAACCTTCATTGTTGCTTACCTTAATGTTACAGCCAATGTTTCTTCGGATGAAATCATTTCTCTGAATGTTGTATTCTTCTTTCTTATACATTCTTCTATAGACTGCAGTATGTTATAAAAGAGACATTTTGGCAAATGGAAATAAATATAAAATTTCTCTTCGATCTATCAAATATTTCTTAATAGTTCGAAATTCTCCTTCAGTTGACCTTGCTTCATTCATATGGTGTACCCAATATCTTTTTTTCGTTTCTTTCTATTTTCTATTTCCTCTTCGTCAAGTGCTATGGCAATGATTGCCATCTCGCGTTTTGTGAACCAGGACATAACCGTACGCTACACTTCACGTTCGAATACTGACTCGCGCGGCAACCCGCCTAGCCGTCAACCTGCGGCCGGCGAGCCGTAAGCGCGGCGTCGCCTAGCCGTAGCCGAGTCGACTCGGAGCCTCTGGTCGGTTGGAAACGCGCTTACGTTAGGTTGACGCTTGGTTGACGGCGAGGCGATCCGGGGACGATCCCTTTCCGAGTTGTTGTGTGCTACGACCTTAAATGGCAAATTGTACACAAATTGCTAATAAATATATACAGGCGTTTTATACGAAAATTTTTGCAAAGTGAAAATTACTAAAACTACTGACTTGTTAAGCGCCTTTTTAACACGAACATAATAAACAGTTTTCGTACATCCGTTTTCATGAAAACCAGTACTTTATATCAATCCTGAGTACTTTTCCCATGTGGCTCTGCCAGAGAGTATGCTCCGCAGCACAGCCACATTCAACGTCCATTTTTCCGTTAACCTGTTTGCGTACAGTTATATACCATGCATGTACACGTTATACGTTCGACGAACATTGTTTTGAGAAAAAAAATACTGAAATCTATGTAGGCGGCTCTGCTGGAGAGCAGAATCGCGTCGCGTCTCGCTGTGATTTTTTACACCGAAAATGTAAAATAAGCATTCTAAGGTACGAGAAAATCGCTCAATGCCAGGAAAAGGGGCTATTCTACTTTCATAGTTCCGTCTGAAAAAGTTTTTTTTTTCGTAGGAAAAAACATGTACTTATACATGTAGATGTTTCGAAACAACAAAAAGAAATGAATTGTTTTTTTTTAATTGGCATTTACTATCAGTTTGAGGATTAGTTTAAGGTGGGCTAATAATTAAAATGGCAAATAGTGTTTTTTTTTTTTATGTAATAGGGAGCAAACGAGCTAGAAGGTCACCTGATGGAGAGTGATCACCTCCGCCCATGGACAACTGCAACACCAGAGTCGTCACCGATGCGTTGCTTGCCTTTGATATTATTTGTGTTATCTAGTGTTACTATTCAGAAATCCTTCATTACACGTCTTGTTGGCAATTTGGTTATTAAACACGATAAACTACTTTCACCGTATAATGATAGGCCTGACAGTTCATAATTGTCAATTAAAGTGCTGTAACGAATGTAATTAAATCAAGTTGGCAAAGGAAATGGAATCAGATTTACCGATTTTAAATTTTTTGGCTAATAAGTTATAGAATAAAACGCGGTATCCCGAAAATTATAGTAAAAAAATAGCACACAAGGCAGACGCACAGGTACTGATGCGAATGACGTAATTACAAATTACAAAATGGTCGCTCCTATTCATCGATTTTTTGTCGATTCAGTAGTGTCAATACACTATTGAATGGCGTTCCTTTTCACGCATCAGGCGCTATACAGATGTATTAATTTAATTTCAAATACCTCATTTATTAACAGTTAATAATAATAACAATAATTTACTTGATAAGATTCGAGTGAACAACAGTTTATAACATTTTATTTTGCCAGTTTCTTTTTATTTAGTTTGAAATAGTATGCGTGACATGGAATAATAAGAGCTGTCAGGCAAATCATCTTACAGTGAAAATAGTATAGTAAACCAACGTTTACTTAAGGGTAGTTAGGGGGCTGTGGAAGACTGCTTTAAATCACATAAGTTGTATGGTGTAGTATGAACTTTATTTATCATTATTACATCATGATTTTACAATATTAATTTACATACAATAAATAAATGCTCACAATAATAATAATTAATGATGTCAAATAATCAGTAAAAAAGATTTTTTTTAACTAGAGATAATAATAGCAACTAACCTAATGATAATAAAATGGAACTGGAACTAAGAAAATAAGAACAAATAATGTAAATAACAAAATCAATGTCGCACCACTAATATTAGCTCAAAAATGCGAGTTTTAAAACATTAAAATATACTTAATCGCCAATATTTGTAAGCACGAGTAATATAAGGCGTGTAATCAGCAGGGCTATCACATCTGTATTAATCTAGTGTCTGAAGTCTGTATAAGTCTCCCTATTTTGACTAGTTTTATTTTTATTTGACAGTGGGCGTGAACAAAAGCAAATTAAACTATTTTCCTTTTTACAGAATCGTCGATTCGAAAAATACATTATTAATGATAAAATATAACATTTATGAAATATCCTCGCAAATCAGAAATTACGGTGATATAATATCAGTACTTCTGAAGTAATGTCATGAATGTTAGGGTCTAGAATAATGACAGATATATACTGAAGTTTTTATGGACATTAATTGTATGGCCGAGACCGGTAACGTATCAACAGTAAAAATAATTATTGTATGTATGGAAATATGATATGGAAATGATAGTGAATGCTTTATGTGTTAATATGATGATGAACTTGATATAAATTTGTACATTAAAATCCAATACTGAAGGGGAATGTTTGAGTTAATTTAAATATAATACATAGGGGTTACAAACTTGGCGAAATGTATATGGCCTCATCTCAGCTTATTAAGTTTTACAACAAACCTACCGGATGACGACTAAACGAGCACTTCGAATTCAAACGATCAAACAACACAACACAGCAACAAACACAATATGTTAACATTTATAAGTAACAAATATAGATTCAATTGTAGAAATATTATGTAGACATGCAAATTAGGGCATGAGAGCTTCTTGTTGAAAATCAAGACTAATTGCTTTTTATAACTTTGATAAATTACTATGAATCAGAAAGTGATAACAACACCTGCGTATTAAAGGCCAAATTCAATAATAACATTAATGCCCTTAATTTGCTAACATAATTGTATAGATTAGTAAACGATGTAATGGATAGTGAGTATTGTCTTTGAAAACAAACCAACTGCAAGCCATAAACAGTCTCAAAAACTCGCTCAACCAAAACAACTCTATTCACAGCGAACAGAATCACAAATAAACCATAACGTATTTCTTTTCTTCCAAACTCGGGTATACATCAATAAATAGTTTTCAATAGGACTGAAAACTACATTGACAATTACATACAAAACTATCGATCAACTCTCACTACTGCTCTATTACTAATTTCATAACACAGAAATGTTGTGTATGTTGGCTAGAAAATACGGCTGATTACTTTTTCTTTCGGTAATTAGGACTTATGGCATAATATCACTAAATAAAATATATTTTTATAGTATTTTACAAATGCAGTTAAAACAAAATTATAGTGTAACAGTGCGACTACGATGTTTAAGTACACAGTCAAATAAGAAGAAAGTTCGAGCAACAGTGCCTCGCCCGTTGCAGCGCTCGGCCATTTTTACAACGCTTCATTAGAAACTAGCAAAAGTAAGTCTTATAACTTTAGCTACTTTCCTTCAATCAAGTTGAATGTAATTTACCTAATTGCACGTAAGCAAATCATATTACACGTAATTTTATTTTGACTTCACTTATTAAATACATATTAGCCATCCATACTTTGAATATGTTAACACAACTTTATAAAAGCCTTGTTTAGTTTCATTTTAGCTTTAAATGATGGGGCAAGGTTGCTCACTTTAGATATAGCATGGTACAAACGTGCTACGGGTGCAAAATGTGAGTTTGTCCGTACCTAACACACATAAGTTTACCACATTTAACTACATGGTCATACATAATATTTAACCGATATTCGAATACATTTTACTAATATTTAAATGTCAAATCCAATTATTATCATCACTTAAATAAGGGGTTATGTAAAAAAACAATTAAATCACTAGTCATACCGAAATCAGTAAAACTAATGGGTTAGTTCTCTCGACTTTCATAGCTTCAACTGAAGGCTCGACTTTCATAGCTTCAACTGAAGGCTCGACTTTCATAGCTTCAACTGAAGGCTCGCATTCAGATTTTTAAATGGCTTAGAAAAATTGCATCAATTGCCCAAACAGATTCCGATATGGCACTAGAGGTTAATTTATTAAAGTTACAACAATGTTGTATTACATTAAACTATGTTCCCTCACAAATCATTCCTTTTATAACAATCTCCGATACGTGGATGGTTAGATCGCATATTATTTACGTATAATGCCGATAGATTTTCATTCAAAATTCGGCACTCAAAATCGTAAGATCTACTTCGTGGTAAACCCCTACCTACAGAAAAACATTGCGATTCTTTAAGCTTTTTTACCCTGTTTTGGCGATATTGTTTAGCCATACTGACATGTTTCCGGCAACTCGGTAAGGAGTGTAACAACAATTGGACGTAGTTAAGACACACATAGGCCATTAAAGTGACTACTATCAAAGATTTCATAATCCTACACGCTCGATTACTACATGAGATTAAATGAGATGTGAATTGTAAGACCGTTTTTAGTTATTCCTAAAGCTGTTAATATTGTGAATATGATACAGCGAAAACGCCTATCGATTTTTTTGTTCATTTTGTTTTCCTTTTTATGAAGTTTTATTTACCTGAAAAGAAAAATCACTTGTCGAGTTTCATCAGATATGAAATCTGTTATCCCGCTCAAAATGTGATGTGATGTCAAACGTGAGTGAGAGAGCTTTAAGTCCGGAGTGCGTGAGAGTGAGACAGCCTTATCTCTTGGAGGAGCTCTTAATTTGTTGTAGTTTGAGGCGGAGTGCGTCGACGGCCGCTTCGTTCTTGTGCGACATCGGCTGAGTTGTGTGGAGCTGATGAAAAATTGAGTTAGATTAGTAATTGCAATGTAACCTATATCTATGGTTTTCTGGAAATCGGGTCAGATTTACGTTTAGTTTTAAACAACTTATTTAATCAATTGCAAACATAATCACATTAACGTTCACATCAGTGTTTTCAATTGTGTGTATTAAATTACTGGGTTTTTAACAAGTATGTATTCGAATGGAAATTAGGCTATTCAACATTAAAATTATTTACTCCACACAGAAGTATTGCTCCAAGTGTGAGACAAAAAATGAATTTCAATAAAAATAATAAACCGTATTAATCCTCCTGCAGGGTAGCACTTTTGTACTTTGACATAGTTGTTCCCATTTAACCTGCCATCTGTCATTCATTTCCCATTCCATTTCCAATATGATATACTATATTTGACAACTTTGAAGTTAAAATGACAAGACAAAGTACTAAAGTGTTAAGTTTTTTCTGTTGCCGACTGTACATTTGTATAATCTATACTAATATTATAAAAAGGAAAGATTTCTTTGTTATTTCGTTTGTTTATTAAATTATTTGTATTGAATAGGCTCCGAAACTAATGGACTGATTTTAAAAATTATTTTACCAAAATGAAGCTACATTTTCACTCAGGGAGTGACATCTTACTTAGATTATAAATGCGAGAGTTAGTGAGATGTATGTATGTATATGTTTTTACTCTTTCACGCAAAAACGATTGAACGGATTTGGATGAAACTTTACAGTAATACAGCTTATACATCAGAATAACGCAAGGGCTACAATTTATAAACATTTTGTGTAATTTGGCAATGATATAATAACGATAACGCGGGCGAAGCCGCGGGCGGAAAGCTAGTAGGCTATATTTTATTATGATTGAACAAAACATTAAGTGAAAAATAATAGTATATAAATCAAGACGGAGAAACGCGGGCGAGATGTGCTGCTTTACCGACGCCCGGACGCGCAATTACTTTTGACAGAACGAAGTCTGTCGAGGCAGCTAGTTTATAATATTTCCGCAATAATGTATGTAAACTGACCTCCAGCTGCGGATCGATGCTGTGCGTCCTCGCGGAGAGCGTGTTCTCGTTGATGGAGTCGGCCAGCGCGCGGTTGTCGCCCACCGGCGCCGGGGACTCGCTCTTGAGGCCCGCTTTAGCCTGAGGGGGAGAGATCCTTGGGTTTACTTTGTAACAATGCCGTTGCGTTCCAGTCTCATGGACGTTAGAACCTCCACGATGGCTGGAAACTTCATAGTTTCTTCATTGGCCATCAATAGTGTTCTATACCTGTCCTTTCAAAATGTAATTTATCGTTCCACGTTCCCTTTTCAGCATCCTAAGGCATTCCTACCAAAGCCATCGTACTGAACTGAGCTTGCGAGCATTTTACGAGATTAGCAGTATAAGATTAAATTAAGCACGTGATGGTGATTACTTTAACACTTTAAATAACCAATTGTAACAGTTATAATGTAACAGGAATCCGTGTATCGGGGTAAGCACATCATACCTATTACTATTAGATAATCTTATACCTAGGACTCTTTGTATTAATTTATTGTTATTTTGTTATAGTATGTTCAGCAAGCATTCCATCCTAGCTTGTTTATGAATAGGCCTAGAAGTCACTCTACTGGCAGCAAAGCCACAAATAACAACACAATAGGCAAAAAAATATCAGAACCCGCGAAAAATAACCCGCAGTCCGAGGATTTTGAAACCCAGCAGCAGTGTCAAGCATCTCCGAGTACACCACGCCCACCAGATTGGCAAAAAGTCCCGCAAAACAGAAGCATCAAGCGGAAAAAAAATTTCTCAATCGCCGGAAACAATTGAAACTCACAATAAGTTTAGTGAACTACAAGTAGATCTGATATTGGACGATGATGAGCCTAAACAAAAACCACCCAGTAAACCACCTCCAATAATATTATACGGCGTTACCGACGTTAATAAGTTGATCCAGCTATTAAATACTGTCGCAAAAAGAGATGAATACTCGCTCAAAAATACTAACAGAAACCAACTAAGAATTACTTGCTCAGAAATAGAAGGCTACAAAAGAGTGATTAACATCATACGTGAAAATAATCTTATTGGCCATACATTTAACATAAAAGTCCAACGCTCTTACCGTATCGTGATAAGAAATCTTCACTACACAACACCCCATAGTGCAATCACTGAAGCCATAGAAGATACTGGGAACAAGATCCAAGGAGAAATAATAAATGTCAAGTTCGGCCCTGAAAAAACACCCACTTCCACGTTTTTCGTCAACCTTGAGGCAAGTCCAAATAACCAAAACGTTAAATCAATCAAAACGATTTATCATCAGAAAATCTTAATTGAGGAGCCTAAACGGAGAAACGCAATACCTCAATGCCAAAGGTGCCAGCAATATGGCCACTCAAAAAATTATTGCATGAGGCCATATCGCTGTGTCAAATGTGCAGGTGACCACAAAACATCTGAATGCCCTAAGAAGGATCGTAATACGCCAGCCAAATGCGCCTTATGCCAAGGTGCACATCCCTCCAACTACAAAGGTTGCTCCGTTTATAGAGAGATACTAATAAGGAAGCTTGGAAACTCAATCACTAAAGCAAGAGAACAACCCAGAAAAGTACCAGCGCCAAACATAGAGATACGAACTGATGTTAAAGATAATGTACCACAACTAACAGCTGTGGAAGTAAACCATCATACTTATGCTGAGGTAACCAAAAACAAACCTAACCTAGAAGCACTACTCACACAACAAGCTGAAAAGCTAGATAAATTGCTGGATCAAATGTCGACAATGATGAATCTTCTCACAACACTTATCACAAAACTTGTGCGATAGCGGAGGGCACTCTACGAGTAGCAACCTGGAACACAAATGGTCTCATGAAACACAAACAAGATGTTGAACTATTTCTCATAGAACATGATATTGATGTACTTCTGGTATCGGAAGCTCACTTAACATCCAGTCATATCTGTGCAATAAGAAACTACGTTGTACATTCGACATGCCACCCTGATGGAACGGCCCATGCTGGTACTGCCATCATCATAAAGAAACACATAAAACATGTTGTAGTGAAGGAATATAAAACTGCTAAAATACAAGCAACCACAATAACTGTTCAAAACAAAAATAGCTCATTAACCCTTTCTGCGGTGTATTGTCCGCCCAGACATACAGTGAAGGAAAACGATTTCACTGATTACATAAAAACACTTGGACACAAGTTTATAAGTGGTGGAGACTGGAACGCTAAAAACGTATATTGGGGCTCTCGGTTGACTCTACCCAGAGGTCGGGAAATGAAGAGAAGCTTAGATACAAACAAGGCGTACGTTCTAAGTACTGGACAACCTACATACTGGCCGACTGACCCGAATAAGGTGCCCGACTTATTGGACTTTTTTGTGCATAAAGGACTTTCCAATCTATATCTCGACGTTGAAAGCTGTTTGGATAGTAGCTCTGATCACACCCCAATAATAGCCTCAATAAGCACAACGCTAATATACCACCCTCAAAAAGATAAACTATATAACCGGAAAACTGACTGGGACATGTTTAGGGGATACATTGAGGAAAACACTAATTTGAAAGTACCCTTAAAAACGAATGATGACATAGATAATGCTGCTATGAGTATAACAAACCTTATCCAGACTGCAGCGTGGAAATCCACGCCGGCTGACTCTGATAGGTCTTTTAAAACAAAAATTCCGAAAGACATTAGAAGTAAAGTCCTAGAGAAGAGAAGACTCCGAAGAGTATGGCACAATAGTCGTAATAGTTATGATAAGAGAGCATTCAATTGAGCCGCCGCTGAATTGAGGCAATATCTAAAGAATATTGAAGATGAGACTCTGAAGGATAAACTGGAAAATCTAAACCCGAATGCAAAAAACGAATACTCGTTATGGAAAGCTGTCAAAAATAGTAAATCTGCACCTCAAGTCGCTCAACATCCAATCAAGCTAAAAAATAATGAATGGGCAAGAACGGACACTGAGCGTGCGGAAGCCTTTGGGTCTTTCCTAGCCACAGTGTTCACCCCTTATGAAGGCGAGGGAACCAAAGATAGAGAAATCGTAGCCTTCCTGGAATCGGACTTACAACTTAGCCCACCTTTGAAAGCATGCTCGCCGCGAGAAATTCTTATGATTATCAGAAGACTGGAGCTAAACAAAGCACCAGGGTACTGTCAAATTACTGCCGAGGTGCTAAGACAAATTCCAAAAAAAGGCATTGTTTTCATCACTCAGCTTTTTAATGGAATCCTGAGAACGGGATATTTTCCAAGGATTTGGAAGGTATCTGAAATTATAATGGTGCCCAAACCCGGAAAGACAACGCACCTCGTATCCTCATACCGACCGATCAGTCTACTACCTGTAATGTCAAAGTTATTTGAGAAAATCGTCTCACGGCGACTTAACCCTGTGCTCGCAGGCGCCAAACTCATTCCTGAATACCAAATTTGGTTTCCGAATGGGCCACTCCACTATCGAGCAAGTTCATAGTCACTGAAAAAATAAGAGAAGCGCTTGAAAAAAGGGAATATTGCTCGGCTGTCTTCTTGGATGTTCAACAGGCGTTTGATAAAGTCTGGCACCAGGGCCTGCTTTACAAAATAAAGAAGCATCTTCCACACAACCTCTACTTGCTCTTCAAGTCGTACTTGGAAGACAGGATATTTCGAGTCAAAATTAACGACTCATACTCTGACTTTCATGACATCCGAGCCGGAGTCCCTCAAGGATCTGTTTTAGGACCAAGCTTGTATCTCATTTACACAGCTGACGTACCAACAACACCTGGAATCATGAGTGCAACCTTCGCTGATGATACGGCAGCAATATCAAACAACAAGGATCCACATATGGCTTCGGCCCATCTACAAGACCATCTGAACAAAGTAGACCTATGGATGAAAGAATGGCGTATAAAAGCGAGCGCTGCTAAATCAACTCACGTGACATTTGCACTAAGAAGAGGAGACTGCTCCCCAGTCAAACTAGGAGATGAAAAACTTCCAAGGAGCGAAACAGCAAAATATCTTGGCATGCACCTTGACCGAAGGCAAACTTGGAGACACCATATTCAGAAAAAACGAGATGAGCTAAACCTACAACTGAGAAAACTGCACTGGCTGCTAAACCATAAATCTCCGGTTTCTCTAGAAAATAAACTCCTCATCTACAAAACGGTGTTAAAACCTATTTGGGCGTACGGCATTGAACTCTGGGGCTCTGCGAGGAACTCTAATGTCGAAATACTGCAAAGATTTCAGAACAAAACACTCAGAATGATTGCAAACGCTCCATGGTTCATCAAGAATTCTGAATTGCATGATCACCTCAAGGTCGAGACCGTGAGAGACGCTGTGAAGCACAGAGCGGGGAGGTACCGGACACGAATCACCGCTCATTCGAACCCTCTAGCTGCGTCTCTACACGCATCCCCAAAAGCTAAAAGGCTTAAAAGATTCCACATCTGGGAACTGGCACAACAGCGAACAAACAAACAAACGAAAGGCTAAACAGATAGTCTGAACATGAGTGGCAGATCCTTGCTGGAGGAATAAGCCACACCAGATACCCTATACACAAAAGATCTGCTAATGGTTTTTCTTAACTGATTGCAAGATGGCATTATTAAAAAAAAAAAAAAAAAAAATTTTGTTATAGTTTTTCTTTCCTACCTATACTTTTACCCTATACAATAAACAAGTCACTGGATTGGCTGATCTATTATTCACTATTCCATTCATACATCTCCGCCTAAATATTGTGTGACGCATCTCGGCGCTCCGGCTCCTGTATTGCTGGCCTGCAACGAGGATTTCGCCACATATGGCGCCGAACTTTGCTACTTAAGAGCGTCGTGGGCTAGGCGTTCAGCACACCAACTCGGATCGCGGATCGTGTGCTCCAGACTTCAAATCTGGGCAGAACCGAAATCTTTGTGTTCATTGTTAAATTTCCGACTAACTCTCCGGTGATGGAAAACATCGTTAAAAAACCAAGTCAACCCGGATAACGGCGGAAGGCTCACAACCTACCACGTTGGGTTCGCATACCATTGGTGGAAAGTGGGCTTCTGAGTGCTCCATTCACCATGACGGCACAGTTACTTGCCTCTGACTGCCCCGTTTGGGATATAGTCGTGATAGTATGTAATGTTATCTTTGCTACTTGAGGAAAAACAAGATTTATGCGGTAGAGTAACTATCAGTCGAATATATCGCGGCACTGTCTCTGAATATATTAAGAGTGCCGAGTGAGAGTTGCAGTGAGAGAAGTGAATGACTTCACCATCGCGTTTTGCGAGCACGTAAATTAGTATGGAATCGAGTGAGCGCCATCTAGCGGCTAATTTGGGCAACAATAAGGCTAGATGGCGCGGCGCTTACTTGATGCCATACATATTCGCGTATTTTTTCTCGCAAAACGAATGGTGAAGTCATTCGCATCGCTCACTGTAACTCGCACTCATAATCGTTTTGCAGAGTTGACATCCTGGTTTATCCTAAAACAGCCCGTATACTAAATTTAGGTTGGATAATCACAAGCCAGCATTGGCACAGCCAGAATGAATTCAATAGCTTAAATTTTTTTTATCGAGCTTTCCGTTGTAACCGAACTAACAGCACATCATTGAAGCACACTAGAATTACCCAAGGTATAAATCAATCCGAGGTCTATGAATTTATTTTATGTAGGGTCAATAAAATGTAACTGGCCAATTTTTATTTAATTTCGACACGATTCGCGTAGTGCGCTGGAGCACGGTTTCTCGCCTTAAATTCCGTAGTGTCCCAGGTTCGATACCCGGTTAGGTCAATTCAGGAAATGATCTTTTGTAAATTGGCCTGGGTCTGGATGTGCTGGGAGACGCCGCTGGCTTAATTCCTTGTCTAGTACCTCGTAACACAGGGATATTTATCCCTACTTCAAGATCATGACAAGAGGTGTGTTGTCTGGCGCGAAAAAAATAAAAAAATATGGGAAATTAACATAATAATTATGTTTATGTACTTACTTGTAGGGCTCTGAGTCTTTCTAAGAACATGACGTGTGATTTTTCGTCGTTTTCATTACTGATGTCTGTAACCAAAGAAAAATGATTTTTAATACAAATGATTATAATTGGTAAGTTTAACTATAATACCAAGACCGGTGTATTGTGGTACAGAAAGGACCACAGCATGCGAATCTAAAATAATGAGGTACCTACTTAAAATAGTGAAATGATATTTATTACAGTCGTAATCATCAGTAATGCTTGGTACTAAACCAATTTCAATTAGTCCCTAACTGATTTCGTAATTAGTATCTAGCTAATTTTATAACAAGCACTTGACTAATTTCCTAATTAGTCGCAATCGGAATGAAATCCGTTAAGAAAAATTCCAGACACATAATTTAAGGGCTCATTAGTAGTATTATTAATAGGGCAAAGTATCTTCAAATCATTGATTGAATATCACGCCTAGTTAACTACACTTAAAAAGTACTAGATTCATACATCAAAAAAGTATTAGAGGGAATTTATTTGACCACCCTCTAGGCGCACATACTAAATACTAGTTTTCACTTCTCTGCTCTAAAAGTACGCCAATATAGCCCTACGAAGCGGGCCTAAAGTGACCACTTTAGCCCATAAGGAGTAAAAAGTAATTCGTTTTTTAATTTCCTTCATGTGACATAGTAATACTCAAACAGCCAGTAAATATACTATTATCTGTGGAGTGGGGACG
Organism: Udea olivalis; assembly: GCA_947369235.1. Taxonomy (NCBI): domain Eukaryota; kingdom Metazoa; phylum Arthropoda; class Insecta; order Lepidoptera; family Crambidae; genus Udea; species Udea olivalis. The sequence goes on from OX376355.1 coordinate 10,984,185, forward strand.
GACCATCTTCATTGCGAAAATGTTGAGTTTTAGTTGCATGGTTTGTCCGCAAAGAAGGTGGCGCCATGTGTTTTATATTGTTAATCTGTGACTGGTTTAGAAGAAAAAAAAACTGCCCGCGTAAATTTCAGTCGAGTGTAAATTTGTTCGGTTTTAAATAAATTTATTAAGAATGTCCTGTGACAGTGAAGAGTTTGAATTCGAGCAAAGAGCAAAAGACATAATAGATAATCTTTTGCCGCCAAAATCGCAGAAGATTTACCTAAAAACTTACGAAAGTTGTATGGACTGGAGGAATAAGAAACATTTGTGATTTTTATTTTATTATGTAATATTTATTAAATGTCTTTGTACTAAATTGACTTTTTTTCTTGCACTCAAAGTGAAAAGTACAGTTTGCACCTCGATACAACTTAATAAACCCTCGGTTTCATTGACTCCCGAGATATTATGGCTTCGTTTAGTCCCTCGATATAAAATATACTATTAAAGGGTTTATTCTCAAAATGTCCTATTCGCAAAACGTCCTGTAGGCGTCGAAAAAGTGGCACGCTCGGTATTCTAGATACGGACGCCTTGCGTTTTTCAATTAGATTTATGTGTGAGGTCATACCGATGTTGTCAGCCTTGAAGTCGTGTTTGTAGATGGGCATCGACGCCATCTTTCTCTGCTCTGCCACTTCCCGGAGCCCGCGCTCCACGTAGTTGCGGAAGTAGAAGGAGGAGCCTTGCATGAACGTCCAGATGTCTACTTCTGGGTGACGCTCCTGTAAGAATGACAAGATTGATATTTAGAACAATAGAGCTAGGAAAACTCGTCTGGCTAGGAAGCGTTCGGGAACAGATTTCTCGACCAAAATACCTGAGACCTTAACGGAACGTCTACAAACCATTGTGTTACCAGTGAAAAATTATGGTCAGTAATGTAGTCCCTTACATAAGAATAAGTTTGTTCTTCATAAGAAAATTTGAAATCACACGTAGGCGGATTTCATTACGGATTCAAATCAGTAATAAGAAAATCCCTACAACGAAAGTCACGAAACTACCATAAAGGAAAGAAGCGCGAAGAACAGAGTGCCTAGTGCGAGTTACATTAAGAGATTCGAATGACTTTACCATTGCGTTTTGCGAGCACGTAAATGTATATCTATTTGTATGGCATCGAGTCAGCGCCACCTAGCGGCCGAATGTTGCCCGATTTTACCACTGACCAATCAATATAACTCGCACTAGGCATTATGAGACCTATGAGGCGGAAAAGTTTACAATGGAGACTATTACATGAAGGGACGACCAGATAAAGGTTGCAGGAATCGCAACGGATGCAAACTGCCTGCAGCGGGCTCTAGAAAACAATGGGTGAAAAAAGCCTATCTTCATCAGAATCAGTAAGCTACATACCCTGAGCTCGTACAGCTGTGCCAGCGCATCCTTGTTGTGTTCCTTGCTGCCGATCCTTTTGAGTATGAGCGCGAGCTCCTCGTGGACTCCTCGCGGCAGCCGGCCGGCGGTCAGCGCCGCGTTGTTGGGAGTCACTGATGCTAGGACTGTTGTGCCGTTTAGTATGTCAGAGGTGTTTTCTTTCTTTTCGTCCAGTTTTAGTTGCTGCAAACATTTTTATTTATAATTACACCAGATCTAGTTACGCGTTTGTTCGTGCTTTTCGCGAGTGCGAATACAAGCGTAGGATAATTTTATCAAGGCGCATCTTAGGCTTGTAGGCCACGACAGGCCTACTCCAGTGTAAAAATTACGAAGAATCGTGAGTTTTTTGAAGGCTAAAAACACACATAACGTAGGTGAAATGATTTTATTTAATGTATTTTGTACAGTAAAATATGATGATTACAATGCCAAAACTGTAGGTATATTTTTAACACCTAATGATTTACGCTATAACATGTTATGATAACGAACGGGAGTAGGCCCCCAGGAATCAAGCATTTAACAACAAGAGTTACAAAGCCGAGGTGACATTTTTCAAGCCTAAAAGTATTGGAAATGCTATACTCTCATTCTCAAAGTGTCGAGCTTCAAAATACTTGTTTTCTGGGTAATTTTTTCATAACAATGAATGTCAAGGTAGTGTACCTCTTCCGGGTATATTAATGTAACTAATTGTTCTAGCTGTAACGATTCTGATTCCTCATGTACAAAATATGTATTTCTTACCTTCAATACTTTTAAGAGGTATGGGTAGAGATCTGATTCGTTGACGTCTGGTATTTGGGTGAGATGATTTGTTATTGAAGATCCTTTCATTTTGACTAGAGTATGCACGAGAGTTTTCACTGTTCTGTAAACAACATAGACAGTTAATAAGAATTACTGAAACATCAGTGATTTCATGAGATTAATATATTTTTTTGAATATTAATTTGTCTTTTCTGTACTAAAACACACTCCACATTTGGCAAAACTAACCTGTATGGTGTATCACTAATTTCTGGATTCTTCTTCCAATAACTATTAGGATATGCTTTGTAGAACAGATGTATTTTGTAGAGCACCGCGTCGAAGTCTATGGAGTTCGCGTCCCAGGTGGAGATCATCTTCAGAGTCTTCCAGAAGCACTTGAGGAGCAGGTCCTGGTAGCGAGGGTACGCTGGTTCGGATATGCCGATGGACTCGTGCAGGAGAGATACTATGGCACTGTAAAAAAAAAAATGTTGTTGGTGCCATTGCAGTGTAGCTTCATAGCTTCATGGTTATAGTTTGACCACAAGCTGCTGTGGCGCGGAGAATGTGCAGGCAATTTTTTTGGGTATTACATATTTCATAAAAGTTTCTTTGATGCAACTTAGTTATGTTTTTTTGAATGCCCAAAGATGTTGGATGGAAAAGCCGAAAGCAGAAAATTAGACTTTAGAACTTTGTTTGGACTAGTTACGAGATAAACATACTAAAAGTCCTTACCCGAGAGGGGGGTGGGGGCAAAGAAGGTCTCATTTTTTTATTTTTTGCTTACATCTGGAAAACGGTGCGGCGTACGAAATTTTGTTGTACCACATAATGAAAGCTGATAGAATTCTCCACCACTTTGGCCTTCACTTTTTTTATCTATAATCTTTGCCTAAATGAAATGAAATTGCTTAAGAGACACGGTAAATATCGTTGGACATAATGTGTTATAGATAGGTACATACGTGCTCTGCCGAAATGTCAGCATGCAAAATTTTCTACTTTATACATATAGGTAATTACTTTATGACAGTTAACAGATTCTATTTTAATGTTAGTATAAAATTATCATTAAATAAGTATTATATATATTATACAATGTCAGGCAAAAACATAGAAAATTAAAATTATTAAATCATTAAATAAATAAGTAGGTACATTGGAATGTTCAGAATATAATGATTACTTCGCCTACGTGTTTGTGTCAAAATATTCTTTTAGGCTATAAAAACATTTTTCAATGAGCCATCTTCTTAGCTTACGTAAAAACAAAGGTGTGGGCAACTGTCTGATTTCTATAGCAATTCTGTTATATACACGGATGGGCATTATGGAGCAGTTGTTTCCGTGAAGCGTACTATTATGTTGCGGCACTACCAACTTATAAGGGTCTCTCGGACGCAACCTCTGTGCATGAGTTTGTGTTTTAAAGAAATGTACGTTCTGTCTCACAAAACTTCCTATTTCAAGGCATGCAAGTCACTGTTAGTAAATTGTATTTCTTGAATATGGGTTTACAACTATCGCGTGGCCCAATACCACTTATAGCTCGAATACATTTCTTTTGAAAAATGAATTTGAACATACATCAGTGGAGTTACCCCATATGATTATTCCGTATCTTAGCACTGACGATACATAACCATGATATGCTAGAAGGGCAGTCTTTTCATTGGCTGTGTTTCTTAAACGATAGAGAGCGAACACGAAACGGCTCAAATTGTCACAAATTCTCCGTACATGAATCTTCCAATTACGATGACGATCCACTGCAGTACCCAAAAAAATTGTATCATTAACTTCATTCAAATCATGTCCTTGGCATTGTATTTTTAGATCGGGACTTTTAGATTTATAATTGAAAAATTGTATATATTTGGTTTTTGAAGGGTTAAATAACACAATGTCAGTAGGAGTGGATCTCCTTTCAACACCTGTACTGAAAGCATGTGCCGAATACTTAGCACCTATTCTTGCACATTTTATAAATCTATCATTTACGCAAGGTGTATTTCCCGAGTCACTTAAATATTCTATTGTGAAACCACTATATAAGAAAAACAACAGACAAGACTTAAGTAACTACCGGCCTATAACACTCGTCCCCATTCTCTCAAAAATCCTTGAACGGGCTATGAAGACAAGAATCTTACAGTTTCTGGAAAAGATATTATAGCCGTTGAACAGAATGGATTCCAAAAAAATAAATCATCTACTCTTGCGGGATACAGATTGATGTGTAATGTTACTGATAATATAGATAATAGAGTCCCAGTTACAGTTATATTTTTTGATCATAGTAAGGCATTTGATCTCGTCGATCATAAAATTCTCCTTAACAAATGTGAAATTTACGGTATTAGAGAACCTGCCCATGACTGGATCAGGAGCTACCTAACCAACAGAAAACAAAGTGTTCAAATAGCAAAAACAGACAAAAGTAACGAGGTTGTATCATACAGTTTGTCATTTCAACAAAACAAAGTAGGTGTTCCTCAGGGAAGCGTAATGGGACCGTTATTGTTTCTGTTGTATGTCAATGATTTACCCAAGGCCACTAATTATGAAACCGTACTTTTTGCAGACGACATCTCACTTGTAGTGCCAAATAATAATAAAACAGTGCCCTATGAAACCTCCATAAATGAAGCGATAGAAAACATTTCCATTTGGTTACAAAGAAATAATCTCTCTAATAAGGATCTTATTATCTTTATTATTTCGAATTCCGTGCATGGCTTTAAAAATATACTTGTACTCTGTCTATCAATTAGATTATATTCTGGTTTATGATGTGTTATCGGATGATCACATAAATTTATATAATAATTATTGAAATGTTGAGCTGTTATGTAAGGATCTTTGATTTCTAGTCCGTTCATACAGAGGGATTCTATTTCCACATTTTCCCTTACACAACCCGATTTATCTTTAATAACGTCCCACGATGCTTTGCATTTATTTTTGGCTTTTTTACTAAATTAGCGTTGTTACTATACTTTTTAGCTTATGAACTTCGAAAAATGGTCGATTTTCAAAAATGTGTTCTACATTCTTACGTTTTCTGTCATAGGTATATTTCTTATTAACTTTTCTCAGCTGCGATCATAGATTTCAGGATACTATATAATAAAAAAAATGAAAAAAAAGAACTTCAAACATACTTGATGCAAATTTAAGACTTATATGGTTTTCTTATGGATGCCACTGTCAGAACTGGACAAAATTAAAATGGGATCACACGGGAAGCACCAACTTCCATTAGTTTTCATTATGTAGTACGACAGAATTTCGTACGACGCACCGTTTTCGAGATGTACGCAAAAGAAACTGCTAAAATATGCTTCTGAATCGAGTAGACCTAGTATTTACCTGACAGTTTCCTAGTTGTTTCGGATCGGGTTAGGGTGACATGTATGACTCTGACAAGTGCGAAGTCTACCGGTGCCTGGAGCCCGATGAAATTTACCTGACAGCTGACGAAGGTTTTGCTCGTTTTGTCTCTCTATTCGACGAGGGTGAAAATCACTCAGCGAAAAGCGATTTGGAACGTGGCCTTAAATAGTTCAGAAGTTTATGGGCACACTGACAGCTAAAACATATCTGATGGCGACTGTACACTACTACGCTTGTTTGCGTAAGCCGGTAAAAACCGGTTTCTCTCCGTACCCGACCAGGCCACAGGTGTTCATAACCATCGCTAAATGGGTCCTGTCTTGTGTCAGCATCTGTGTCCGTAGTGCGACGGGATGTGCTCACTCACCACAGCAGCTCCGTGCGCGGCGAGTGCTCCAGCACGCGCACGCACACGTTGTTGAGGATGCGCACGAGGCGCTCCGCCCCCGGCCCGCATGGGCCCGCGCCCAGCACGCGGAGCAGCTCGCCTAGTAGTGAGCAGAGATCTGTGTGCCTAGTGCGACGGGATGTGCTCACTCACCACAGCAGCTCCGTGCGCGGCGAGTGCTCCAGCACGCGCACGCACACGTTTTTGAGGATGCGCACGAGGCGCTCCGCCCCCGGCCCGCATGGGCCCGCGCCCAGCACGCGGAGCAGCTCGCCTAGTAGTGAGCAGAGATCTGTGTCCCTAGTGCGACGGGATGTGCTCACTCACCACAGCAGCTCCGTGCGCGGCGAGTGCTCCAGCACGCGCACGCACACGTTGTTGAGGATGCGCACGAGGCGCTCCGCACCCGGCCCGCATGGGCCCGCGCCCAGCACGCGGAGCAGCTCGCCTAGTAGTGAGCAGAGATCTGTGTGCCTAGTGCGACGGGATGTGCTCACTCACCACAGCAGCTCCGTGCGCGGCGAGTGCTCCAGCACGCGCACGCACACGTTGTTGAGGATGCGCACGAGGCGCTCCGCGCACGAGGCGCTACGCCCCCGGCCCGCATGGGCCCGCGCCCAGCACGCGGAGCAGCTCGCCTAGTAGTGAGCAGAGATCTGTGTGCCTAGTGCGACGGGATGTGCTCACTCACCACAGCAGCTCCGTGCGCGGCGAGTGCTCCAGCACGCGCACGCACACGTTGTTGAGGATGCGCACGAGGCGCTCCGCCCCCGGCCCGCATGGGCCCGCGCCCAGCACGCGGAGCAGCTCGCCTAGTAGTGAGCAGAGATCTGTGTCCCTAGTGCGACGGGATGTGCTCACTCACCACAGCAGCTCCGTGCACGGCGAGTGCTCCAGCACGCGCACGCACACGTTGTTGAGGATGCGCACGAGGCGCTCCGCCCCCGGCCCGCATGGGCCCGCGCCCAGCACGCGGAGCAGCTCGCCTAGTAGTGAGCAGAGATCTGTGTCCCTAGTGCGACGGGATGTGCTCACTCACCACAGCAGCTCCGTGCGCGGCGAGTGCTCCAGCACGCGCACGCACACGTTGTTGAGGATGCGCACGAGGCGCTCCGCCCCCGGCCCGCATGGGCCCGCGCCCAGCACGCGGAGCAGCTCGCCTAGTAGTGAGCAGAGATCTGTGTCCCTAGTGCGACGGGATGTGCTCACTCACCACAGCAGCTCCGTGCGCGGCGAGTGCTCCAGCACGCGCACGCACACGTTGTTGAGGATGCGCACGAGGCGCTCCGCCCCCGGCCCGCATGGGCCCGCGCCCAGCACGCGGAGCAGCTCGCCTAGTAGTGAGCAGAGATCTGTGTCCCTAGTGCGACGGGATGTGCTCACTCACCACAGCAGCTCCGTGCGCGGCGAGTGCTCCAGCACGCGCACGCACACGTTGTTGAGGATGCGCACGAGGCGCTCCGCCCCCGGCCCGCATGGGCCCGCGCCCAGCACGCGGAGCAGCTCGCCTAGTAGTGAGCAGAGATCTGTGTCCCTAGTGCGACGGGATGTGCTCACTCACCACAGCAGCTCCGTGCGCGGCGAGTGCTCCAGCACGCGCACGCACACGTTGTTGAGGATGCGCACGAGGCGCTCCGCCCCCGGCCCGCATGGGCCCGCGCCCAGCACGCGGAGCAGCTCGCCTAGTAGTGAGCAGAGATCTGTGTCCCTAGTGCGACGGGATGTGCTCACTCACCACAGCAGCTCCGTGCGCGGCGAGTGCTCCAGCACGCGCACGCACACGTTGTTGAGGATGCGCACGAGGCGCTCCGCCCCCGGCCCGCATGGGCCCGCGCCCAGCACGCGGAGCAGCTCGCCTAGTAGTGAGCAGAGATCTGTGTCCCTAGTGCGACGGGATGTGCTCACTCACCACAGCAGCTCCGTGCGCGGCGAGTGCTCCAGCACGCGCACGCACACGTTGTTGAGGATGCGCACGAGGCGCTCCGCCCCCGGCCCGCATGGGCCCGCGCCCAGCACGCGGAGCAGCTCGCCTAGTAGTGAGCAGAGATCTGTGTCCCTAGTGCGACGGGATGTGCTCACTCACCACAGCAGCTCCGTGCGCGGCGAGTGCTCCAGCACGCGCACGCACACGTTGTTGAGGATGCGCACGAGGCGCTCCGCCCCCGGCCCGCATGGGCCCGCGCCCAGCACGCGGAGCAGCTCGCCTAGTAGTGAGCAGAGATCTGTGTCCCTAGTGCGACGGGATGTGCTCACTCACCACAGCAGCTCCGTGCGCGGCGAGTGCTCCAGCACGCGCACGCACACGTTGTTGAGGATGCGCACGAGGCGCTCCGCCCCCGGCCCGCATGGGCCCGCGCCCAGCACGCGGAGCAGCTCGCCTAGTAGTGAGCAGAGATCTGTGTCCCTAGTGCGACGGGATGTGCTCACTCACCACAGCAGCTCCGTGCGCGGCGAGTGCTCCAGCACGCGCACGCACACGTTGTTGAGGATGCGCACGAGGCGCTCCGCCCCCGGCCCGCATGGGCCCGCGCCCAGCACGCGGAGCAGCTCGCCTAGTAGTGAGCAGAGATCTGTGTCCCTAGTGCGACGGGATGTGCTCACTCACCACAGCAGCTCCGTGCGCGGCGAGTGCTCCAGCACGCGCACGCACACGTTGTTGAGGATGCGCACGAGGCGCTCCGCCCCCGGCCCGCATGGGCCCGCGCCCAGCACGCGGAGCAGCTCGCCTAGTAGTGAGCAGAGATCTGTGTCCCTAGTGCGACGGGATGTGCTCACTCACCACAGCAGCTCCGTGCGCGGCGAGTGCTCCAGCACGCGCACGCACACGTTGTTGAGGATGCGCACGAGGCGCTCCGCCCCCGGCCCGCATGGGCCCGCGCCCAGCACGCGGAGCAGCTCGCCTAGTAGTGAGCAGAGATCTGTGTCCCTAGTGCGACGGGATGTGCTCACTCACCACAGCAGCTCCGTGCGCGGCGAGTGCTCCAGCACGCGCACGCACACGTTGTTGAGGATGCGCACGAGGCGCTCCGCCCCCGGCCCGCATGGGCCCGCGCCCAGCACGCGGAGCAGCTCGCCTAGTAGTGAGCAGAGATCTGTGTCCCTAGTGCGACGGGATGTGCTCACTCACCACAGCAGCTCCGTGCGCGGCGAGTGCTCCAGCACGCGCACGCACACGTTGTTGAGGATGCGCACGAGGCGCTCCGCCCCCGGCCCGCATGGGCCCGCGCCCAGCACGCGGAGCAGCTCGCCTAGTAGTGAGCAGAGATCTGTGTCCCTAGTGCGACGGGATGTGCTCACTCACCACAGCAGCTCCGTGCGCGGCGAGTGCTCCAGCACGCGCACGCACACGTTGTTGAGGATGCGCACGAGGCGCTCCGCCCCCGGCCCGCATGGGCCCGCGCCCAGCACGCGGAGCAGCTCGCCTAGTAGTGAGCAGAGATCTGTGTCCCTAGTGCGACGGGATGTGCTCACTCACCACAGCAGCTCCGTGCGCGGCGAGTGCTCCAGCACGCGCACGCACACGTTGTTGAGGATGCGCACGAGGCGCTCCGCCCCCGGCCCGCATGGGCCCGCGCCCAGCACGCGGAGCAGCTCGCCTAGTAGTGAGCAGAGATCTGTGTCCCTAGTGCGACGGGATGTGCTCACTCACCACAGCAGCTCCGTGCGCGGCGAGTGCTCCAGCACGCGCACGCACACGTTGTTGAGGATGCGCACGAGGCGCTCCGCCCCCGGCCCGCATGGGCCCGCGCCCAGCACGCGGAGCAGCTCGCCTAGTAGTGAGCAGAGATCTGTGTCCCTAGTGCGACGGGATGTGCTCACTCACCACAGCAGCTCCGTGCGCGGCGAGTGCTCCAGCACGCGCACGCACACGTTGTTGAGGATGCGCACGAGGCGCTCCGCCCCCGGCCCGCATGGGCCCGCCGCGGCGCCCGCGCCCAGCACGCGGAGCAGCTCGCCGAGCAGCGAGCACAGCGCCGCTTCGCCCACTTGCGACCCGCAGCCGGCTGTCTCGTAGAACTGCCGATGATAGTGGATGTTTAGTGGAAGGAGTAGGCAGCAGCTTTAGTATTGAAATCACACACGAATTATTGAAATCACACACGAATTTAACAATGTGTCACAAGATGAATTAAGAATTTGTGGGTTTGGACATCTGTCACGTTTTGATCCAAAGTTGTGCCTAAACTAAATTAAAAGGTAAAAAAAACGATAAGGCCAGTCAAACGTACAAGGAATTCCGAATTGTAATTTGTACGATGATTTCCGTATGAAACAAGCTATGCTATGTAAGGCTGACTGAAGATGGAGCGCTCGCGCAAGGCGGAGCTATCCCTTTCGTGGGACTCTCCTACTAGTAACAACCCGAAGCCCAAGCGACCAGCAATTGAGAAACTGAAAAGTCACAACTGCGAGGCCGAAGGCCGAGCTGTGACACAGTCGAGGTAGGCGGGGCCTCTCGTTTTAAGTGTTTTTTTGTATTGACTATACTGAAGTTTTTAAGGGTACTGGAATGTTTACATTGCTGAGGAATAGAAATTGCGGGTATCTCAAGCACTCACCGTAGTGAGCGCCCCGGCGAGGTACTTATAGGCGGGCAGCGTCTCGTGCGGCGGCAGCGCGGTCTGCGTGCGGAGGCGCCGCACTTGCGCGGCCACCGCGCTGACGAGGCGCTGCTCGTGCGCTGTTAGTGCGGCGCCGCGGCCCGAGACTAAGGCGCCGGAGATTAGGGACAGCGCGCGGATCGCTGCCTGAAGATGTAAAAGTAGAAAAATTAACCACTTAGGACCTAGTGCGAATTTTATTCTGCGTTCACCCGCAGATTGGCATAGCAAAACACGCTTATCAGCTAAGTACCGTACAGTCAGCAGCTGATATATCGGAGCTGCAGAGTGGTCAAATAGATCTAAGCAAAGTAAATTGCAATAAGTTCTGTACTGCAAAGTTATCATTAATGAACGTCTACTCTGTCATAAATATCTAAGCAGCTCTATTGCTAATAATATCTGAACACACGACCAAGCAAAAATATTTGTACACCCAGAGCACCACCTGGATCTACGGAGCCAGGCTGTCAGTTGTCTTCGTAGTGTTCAAATTTTAATTAATTCAATTTTAATGTTTTTTCCTCAAAATCAGCGAAGTTTATTAGTGATTTAGGCTGTGTTTAGCTTAAATATCAAGTGAAAATAATAAATCACCCTCCTGGTGAACAACCACTTCGAATCTAAGAAGAGTCTGCTGCCGGGCGGTTGCCTTACAAATTTACGTTCAACGGATTCAGGGGAGTATTGTTTACTTTTCAATTTTACTTTCTAAAACAACAGTGGAATACTATAAACAGACCACAGTGAATTTTGTACTTCAATTACTCATAAGATTGTTATTTATTCAGTAGAACTAGGTTTTGTATTTTGACTTTCAGTTGATTAACATTGGTGTAGATCCTGAGTATTTATCTACTTTTTAAAACATTAAACACTGCACACTGCTCATTAAAGTGAGACACGTCAAATTACAATACGATTAGGCATTGTTGTTTGTCTCTTCGCTTGACTAAAGTGAAAGCAAAGTTGACGTAAAATAACCTCCCGCCTCAGTCAATTTACACTTTACACTAAACAATATTGTTTCAAATTAACACATCTAATACTTCATTAGCCAATAACACACAAAACTACCATTTATTTTCACCTACTATTTATTTTAAAAAAATAAGATTTTATTTAACTGAAAAACATAGTTTATTTTTGAGAATTATTCAATTTAACCTATCAACGTTTATTTCTCTAGGTTAGGACTAACATATTTGTTACTAGTTGAACTGTTGCCTGGTTAAGTGTCCTACTAGAAACAGTATTTTCTATATACTTCTTTCATATTATTTTGCTAGTATACTGACACCACTTCCCTTGCTTTCAGGGTGACAGTGTAAGACTCTTCGCACCCTATAAGTGACCTTGGTGTCTGCTGGCCCCGCTTCATACAATTTCAGTTAGAGGATTGCATCAAGCCCACTTCAAGATGATGACCCGCAGTAAACTCGCTGAGTTATACAAGCAGGCATGCCATGACCTCAAGGTCGCAAGGAGCGACAATGTCCAGCTGCTTGAAGAACGCGCAGATAGTGAATTGGAAATAAGAAATATTGTCGACAAGAACAGCAAACTTAAGTGTGACCTTGCCGAACTGGAGATCAAGTACTTGAACATGGCTGATCGGTGCACCCAGCTGCAGGAACTTGTTGATTCTTATAATGCATGCAATAACACCCACGAGCTAGCACTAAATCGGATTAATGACTTAGAAATTAGTTTATATGAGTCACAAAAAACCATTAGACAGTTAGAGAGTGACAAAAATTGTACAATTGAGAGTGGCAATCAAAGTTTATTTGATGAGTTAGCTTTAGCTGATTCAAATATATGTCCTAAAATAATTCCTATGGTTGATCTCACATGTGATGATTCAGTCTCTGAAACTAGATCTATAGATTTAATAGCAACAAAAAGTTAAAGAAATATATTAAAATTAATAAATACATTAACAAAACTAAAAAATTAGTTAATAAACAGTTGGACATCAAGAAATATAATATTTTAAGAAAGGAAAAGTTAGATTTAATCTCTGAATTAGAACAAGGTAGCTTACTATTAGATAGTACTAAAATCTCCTATGAAAATGAGACCATGGCTCTTGAGCATAAGATTGCTTGCTTAGAGAGTTCTCTGAGGGACACCAAAATAATGTATGATATATCCCAAAAAGAGATCAGCGAACACATATTAGCTGCCACAGAATTGTTAAAGATGTCAACTTACAATGCAGAGAGGTTTGATTCGCTTATAAGCAAACAAATCACTTGCAATAATTGTTATCAACAAGTAGTGAAGATGGATACTGAATTGTCACGTGTTGAGGCCACGCCAACTGACTTATCAGAGCCTGCTAAGGTGGATAAATGTAATACTCCACAGGCTGCTCCAAATAATACTTTTATATTTTCTGACGAGCTAGGCCAAGGATTAGGCATATTGTTGTCTAATAAATCGAACCAACAAGTAATCAATTTATGCCATCCAGGTATGTCCTATTCTGACCTAGTTAGTAACATCTCCAAAGAGAAGCTAGGGGTAAACTCCACTGTGGTTGTCTTTCATGGAGACTGCCGATCATTGACAAAAAAAGGGTTAATTAAAAATATTGAAACAATAATGGGCATTCAATCAAAGAACAAGTGTAAATTTATTTTGTGTGCATTCCCATACTCAAGTACCTCAAGTACTTCAAGTCAGAACAAGGTCATCCAAGACCTTAATTTAACTTTGTATAATCTGACATGTCGTCATAGTGACATTGACTTTTTTGATACAAATCTGTTTGTACCATACTTTAGGTTAACTGAAGATACTATGTATCTTCCCATTAGGACTAAGCAGAAACTAGCTACTTTGTTAGCAAATAACATTAACAATGCCGCTATTGGCAGTATTTTCTATTCTGACATTAGTACTAGTACTAATTTATCTATTTCATGTGATGCTCCTTCAGCGTCTTGTTTAAACTAGGACCTAGGACAACAGCCAAGCCCAAATACTTGAATTTATTCCACCAAAATATTCAAAGCTTGACGGGCAAAGATTTAGAAATAGAACTACTTATTGCTGGAAAACCAAAATATTGATATTTTATGTTTTACTGAACATTGGCTGACTGATGAAAACTATCAGTCTTTTGTCCTTAATAATTTTAGATTATCAAGCGCGTTCTTTAGAAAAACCACTATTCATGGTGGTTCATTAATTTTTACTGCAAATAGTTTGAAATGTAAAGATCGTACTGACATTGTAGGCCTGTCCATAGAGCGTATTGTCGAATTGTCTTGTGTTGAGTTAGAGGGCTTTGTTGTGATAAGTGTATACCGTCCCCCAAAAACTAACTTAGATAGATTTGAGACAGTTATGGAGGAAGCTTTGGGTAGGTTAAGTGCTAAGTCTAAACCCATTATTGTGTGTGGTGATTTCAATATAGATTTGCTAGTAAACTCATCTGAAAGGAATAGGTTATTGTCGCTATTTAAATCCTTTGGTCTGGATTATCAATTCCATGAACCCACGAGGATAACAGCCACAACATCTACTTGTCTGGATAATGTATTTTGCAACTGTGTACCCATTGAAAAGGCAATAGTAACTGAATTAAAGTCTGATCATTGTGGGCAGAAGATAACATTTTTAGATTTAACTAACAATAGCGTTAATTACAGGAAAATAACATGTAGACCGAAGACGGGTAATCGCATTAATAGTTTTAAAACTAATTTAAAGCATAAAGTATCTTCCATTCCTTACAAGCAGGGTGACCCTGATGCAGTCTACAAAAGACTGTTTGATTGTGTTAAAAATGAATTTGATGCTTGTTTTCCCACCAAACAAGTTACTTGCAGAGTTCAATCTAAGTTTTGTGAATGGGCCACGCCTGGAATTTACAGGAGCAGACGTAAGATGTATGAGTTGTACGGCATGAAAAAATACAATTTCGATCCACTTTTTGTTGAGTATGTCAAGAACTACTCCAAAATATTCAGAAAAGCCTGCACTACAGCTAAGGCATTGCACATTCGTGATAAAATATCAAAGTCCACTAACAAAATAAAAACCACTTGGGACGTCATAAATCACGAAACAGGTAAAGCTAAACAGCGCGATACCTCATACACTCTTAATATTAACAATAACATCTTACAATCAGAAGCATCTGTTGCTGAAGCATTTGATAAGTATTTCAGTAATATACCTATAATCACTACAGCTTCATTAAATTCCTCACCAACTAGAGCGGAACATTTGTTGAAAGATAATGTATCTTGTTGCAGTGTATTCTTTAAATTTAAACATGTTGAGTCACTAGATATAATAAAAGCATTCAGATTAATTAATTCAAAAGATACCGCTGATCTTTGGGGTATATCAGTCAAAATTGTTAGCCACATAATTGACGTGATTGCCCCTTATTTAGCCGTAATATTCAATGATTGTGTTGATGAAGGTGTTTTTCCAAACTTAATGAAACACAGTAGGGTTGTACCACTTTTTAAATCAGGCAACAAACAAGACCCAGGTAACTTTAGGCCTGTTGCAATCCTACCAGCTCTCAGTAAGATCTTTGAAAAAATCATTCAAGAACAACTATTAAGCCATTTTTATGAGAACAATCTCTTACACAGTGAACAATATGGATTCACGAGAGGCCGTTCTACTACTGATGCTGGCATCGCACTTCTAAAACACATCTTTAGGGCTTGGGAGAATTCACAGAACGCTCTTGGCGTCTTCTGTGACTTGTCCAAGGCCTTTGATTGCGTTGATCACGATACACTTATACGCAAGCTTGATTTTTACGGGGTTAGGGATAATGCTTTAGATTTAGTAATTTCGTACCTTAGTTTAAGAACTCAAAAAGTTGATGTTAACAGTGTACTCTCTACAGGATCACAAGTTAAAATGGGGGTCCCTCAAGGATCCATTCTAGGTCCATTACTATTTCTGATATATATAAATGATTTACCTTTTTACTTAAAAGATATTTGTGATGTTGTATTGTTTGCAGACGATACATCTTTAGTTTTTAAAACTGACAGAAATAAAAACCTTTTTGATGATGTTAATGACGCACTTTCAAAGGTTTTACAATGGTTCACAGTAAATAATCTACAGCTTAATGCAAAAAAGACTAAATGTATTAATTTTAAGTTGCCTAATGTTAAAGGTAACCCCATTAGTCTAAAAATTGATGGTAATACTATGAAGCTTGTAGATACAACAGTTTTTCTTGGAATCACACTAGATTCAAAACTGCAATGGAACCCTCATATAACAGCTCTCTCAGGCAGACTTAGTTCGGCTGCATTTGCAGTGAGAAAAATTAGGTTATTAACAGATGTTGATACTGCTCGTTCAGTTTATTTTAGTTATTTCCATAGTGTAATGTCTTACGGCATTGTACTTTGGGGTCAAGCGGCGGATATACAAACCATCTTTATCCTCCAGAAGCGAGCTATCAGATCCATCTATAAGCTTCGTGCACGGGCTTCACTTAGGGAGATTTTTAAGGAAATTGGTATCCTCACTGTAGCGTCACAATACATTTACAATTGCATTGTTTTGGTGAGAAAAAAAATTGGTCTCTATGCTAAACACAGTGACATACATTGCAGAAATACTAGGAATAAGGATAAAATTGCACTTCCACTCTTTAGGTTACAAAAAGTTTTAGGATCCTTTATGGGGCAAGGTATACATTATTACAACAAAATTCCAAAAACAATTTGTGAGTTACCTTTACATAGATTCAAAAATCACATCAAAACGGCTTAATTAAAAAAGGGCTATTATACTACAAAAAACTATCTTATAGATAAAAATGCCTGGGTATAAGCGCTCTGCTCGATATGGGATTAAATAGCTCTATTGTAACAGATGTTTTATTGTAAGAGTTAATAGGTACCTAGTATGTATGTACTGACTAACAATTTTTGTTTTTGAATTGTTTAAATGAATTCTTTTTATTATATTCTTTTATGGTTGGTTTTTTCTCTTTGTTTTATATTCTTTTAGGTTTATTTTTATCAAAATGACACACTGTTTGTACTTTACTAACGCCTGTTGTAAACCCAAAACAAGTTTAAAAGAGTAACTGCTGAGTTTCTCGCCGGGTCTTCTCAGTAAGAAACAACTCCGACGCGGTGGTAGAGTCGCATTATGTCTGTATACTGTTTATTTACATATCCATATTATTATGGTATTTATGTCTATTATTTAGTATATTTTGCTGTAAATTTGACGATTTGAAAGTACTGATACAGTCTATTTGAATAAAGTTATTTGAGGTTGAGTTTGAGTTTCAAGATGATCTTATATATCTAAACATTTGAGAAACAACGACCTTACTCTATTGACATATCGTCCAAAGTGCATAAATAAAAACCTGTCTAAAACGATTTTGACGTTTCACGAAAACAGTGTACTATATGTCTGTCTCATGTTTAACTCTGTCAGGAGATAGACAGATTACAAATACCATTTCCATATATAATATCATAAATTCAAAGTGTGTAAATATTAAGGTGAGCAGACTGCTCAGATATGATTGAAGCACCAAAAGTTCATAAGTTAGTGCTAATTTGACTGTGTATATATTTTTAAAATCTGAAATGCTTACTTCTTAATGAGCACCTACTGTATAGCGACTTCTGCTGCCGACTACGATTACGTTACGTACGAGTATGATTCACGTTAGCGCCGCTTCAAGTTTGTAATCGAATGAAATTAGCACTTGGAAACACACATAAGAAAAAACGCCGGTAGTGGACAGGAAATCGAAAATAAAACGCATTTGAACAATGCACAAAAAACAAACTTTTCTACTTCACACTACCCGTGTGACGTAGAAGCATGTTTTGGTCTCTCTCTCTTAAAATTAGTTTATTATTATTTATTATTACTTATGAAATGTCTAATCATGACAGCTTCTTATACAGTTAAATAGAAGTAAACGCAAAAAACTGTCTGATAATGACCACTCCGCAAAAAATTCACGGAGTATGTGATTCCAACCATGAACCAATACATCCACCTAATTGATTATATTTTCTATTGAAGCTCAATTGCGATAGAAATTGACATAAAATATGAAGAATCAAATTTGAATGGGCGTTTAAGTGGTTTAATATTGCGAATTTCGGGTCGTTCTACTTTATTTCCATTGACCTGCAAAATTTTGACCAATTCATGATTTGCTAGTACTCACATTGAGGTCAGGGCTAGCAATAGAGTGTATGGTGTCGGCGAGCTGCGAGTCGTCAATGGCTTGTTGCGAGTGCGGCGTCGCGGACGCCAGCGAGTGCGGGGTCAGGCTGCTAATGTTGTGCCGCGGCGGGGACATCGGCATTGTGCTGCAAATAAGCAGGTTAAATTGATATTTAGAACAACTTACACCAAAGACATTCAGGGCCCTTATTACAATCGCTTAAATTATATATAAATATTAATTATATAAAAGTCTCATTTTTAATTAGAAGGAAAAATCTGACGTTTACTGGGTTGCCACGTTTTGGTGAAAAAAATAAATAGTGTCGGGGCAAAGTGAACAAGGTAGTGCATGAATGAAACAATCATATTTTGAATATTTATCATAAATAATACTTGTACTTTCGGTAGCCTAGCGAGTAGTTAGAACACCGGACTGTCGATATCAGGCGCTGGGTTCGAATCTCAGTGTATTTATTCTTACAGTATTACTAATATACAAATGTCTACTGTTCGCGGATGACTTAAAACTGTTTATGCCAGTACTCGGTAGGCAAGACGCTGATCGCTTGCAGGATGACATAGACAGGGTAGTAGATTGGGGTACTAGGAATAGCCTCCTTTCAATTTAGCTAAGTGTATGAGCATTTCGTTCACGCGATCGCGAGCGCCATTAAGGCACAAATATACGGTTGATGGGGAACCGTTGCATCGTGTGGTTAGAGGTTCGCGATCTGGGAGTTACTCTAACACCCGGAGCTAACTTTTCGTGAACACATCGTGGACATCTGCAAGAAGGCCTACCGAAAACTAGGTTTTATTCTTCGTACGGCTAGGGGCTTTAGTAATGTTAAAGCAGTTTCAGCTCTGTACAATGCATTGGTCAGGAGTCAGCTTGAGACCAACTCGAGTATATGGGCACCGCGTTAGGCAAAATATAACCGAATGTTAGAGAAAATACAAAATAAATTTGTAAGATTTTTGTATTTGTGGCAATATGGAGTATATCCATTTTTCCTACTATGTACCCAACTCTGTTTGTTTTAGGTATGATTGGGTATAACCAACTAAGAGTGAGGCGGGAATTCTCACTGGTTCTCTAAGTGTTTCAACTGCTAGTTGGAAAATCTTATAACTCCCAGTTACTAGCCACCATTAACTTCTGCGTTCCGAACGACTACGTCGGGCGAAGGCGGCGTCCGCGACTGTTCGCAGTGCCGCGAAGTCGGACCAACCTACACGCCAGTGCTCCTTTGACGCGCACGTTGCACACACTTAACATGGTTTCGGAGCAAATTGACTTATTTTCGTGTGCTCTGAGTGAGTTCACGAGGCTAACAATGTTTATTTTATGTAATTTGTAAAAATGTGTTATAATGTTTTTCACTACTATATCGCATAAGGTTTGTGTTATCCTGTAAGATAGTGTAATTGGTTAAATAAATAAATAAAATATTCACGTTCATTCTTCTCATTATATTTTTAACTGAACTGTCTTAAGTGCTTGTGAAAGCTTATAGGAATAAATGCGTCACTGCCAGGTAACCGCTGACTGGCTGGAAATGAAAGATCATATAACGATTCTCAATACGCTCAGTTTAGGGAATGAACTTGACACGCTATAAGGGATTGTAACTGGGGTGGTTTTATGAGTATCAGAGACTGATAAATAATAATATCGAGGCACAGTATGAGTACGCAAAGGTTGGGGAAAAAGTTTCTTCCCATTTTTGAAGAAAATTAAAATCATTTTTTAATATAATTAAATAAATAATAAATATCTGGGACAATTCACACCAAGATCATCTGACCCCAAAATAAGCAGAGCTTGTAATATGGGCGTCAGAGACTGATAAACATACTTAAATATTTCTAAATACAAACTTAAATCGATATTAACACGTGTCTGGCACACAACAAATACAAATGTTCGTCACACAAATATTTGTCATGGGTGGGGATCGAACCCACGACCTCCGGCGCTAAAGGCAGGATCGTTGCCATTGCGCCAACAGGCTCGTCTAATATAGCTTATTTAAATTAAACTAAAGTACGAGTATGTAGGTATGCATGTAGGGACATGATCCCATTACTATAGGAATTTTGAGGCTTGTGATGAAAATACCGCGACAAGTGGTTTTGGCAGTCCTCGTGATGTTAACCTGACACTGCCTAAAGAATTCTGAAGAAATCTGAAGGTGCAGATCTGAAGGTCAGGACTAAACGGCGGATGCATTAACACCTCCCAGCCAAACTCTCTTAAATTTTGCAGAGTGGCTTAAGATGTGTGAGGTCTAGCGTCATCATGATGAAAAACCACACCCTTTCTGTTGATTAATACCGGAAGCTTTCTCTCAACTTGTTGCTTTAATCTCATCAGTTGTTCGCAGTAGAGTTCAGAATCGATGGTCCTGCTTGGTGGTAACAGCTCATTATGAATAATGCCCTTCAAATCCCACCACACACACAGCATCACCTTGTTGCGAGTTATCCCGGGTTTCGCCACAGCCTGTGAAGCCTGACCGGCCTTTGACCACGACCTTTTTCACACGTTCTTGTCGTACGTGATCCACTTTTCATCACCAGTTATCAGCTTCTTCAAAAATCGTTCGGTTTCATTACGTCGTAATAAAGAATCACAAATGAGTACACGGTTCATTAACTTTTATTTCAGTGAGCTCAAGAGGTACCCAAATATCGAGCTTTTTTGTGTACCTCGTTTTTTTCAAATGCGCCAAATTTGTTTTGTGGTCATTCCCCGTTCTTCAGCTACATCGTAACTACTGTTAAACCGATCTTACTCCACTTTTTCAAAAATGGCATCCATTTTATCCGTAATAGGGCGACCAGAGCAACGTCCATCTTTTTTTAACATCAAAATTTCCGGATTGATAACGCTTAAACCAAATTTGTGCTACTCTCACAGACACTGCACTAGGTTCATAAACATCGCAAATTTTTTTCGCGGCTTGCGTTGCATTTTTACCTTTTACGTAGTAAAATTTTAAAATGTATCGAATTTCTTAATTAAATTCACTCATCTTGACACTAAGAAAAACAAATGAAAATCACACATTTTCCTAATTTGAATTTGGAATTATCTTTTTTATAATTCAAACTTTTAATGATACCAAAACCAGCCAGATACAAATACTATAGCCAAAGAGATTTTATTACAAGGTCATACATACTTTAAGCGAAAAGACTTTTTCCCCAACCTAATATTTGTCACATACCTATTTGCCCTGGGTAAGGATTGATCCCACTAACTTCCTTGAGCAGCAGCATTGCATACTGTCTTAACATGCTAGTAAATTGCGTTTTATTGTATTTCGTTATACGGAAATCATGCGCGAATAATCAATCATCTCAGCCATTAAGAAGTCCATTATTGATCCTGAAATTCCTAGATCTATGAATATTTATTTTTGTCTACTTGACATTTAAATTTCTCACATACTTTTATGTCACTCTCATCAGTATTCATGATAAAATATAATGTGAACTTTGTTAAATACTGCAGGTACGTACAGCAAGGATTCTCTTAAAAGTACAAGTCAGACGAAATGTAGGTAGGCCATTGACAGGGTACTCACCTTTGCCTCTGTAAAGGCTGCGTGTGAGGTGTAGGCCTCCCGCCGCTCACGGGCACCGGTTCATCCAGGAACTTGAGGTCCAGCTCCGGCAGGTCGGGCCGCCGCAGCACCGGCACGGCCGCGTCCAGTTTAGCTATCAGCTCTGGGTCCAGCCCGAATGGACCCGTGATCACTTTCGGCTCTGGTGGCGGCCTGGGGTAAAGAATATACAGTTTTTAAACATTCTCTGTGTTTATAATATAGATCAGAGGCCCTGGCCAAGAGGCTACAACGCGCTGCTTTCGTTTCGACATGTACGTGAATGACATTAGCGGTCGTCTAATCAAAATGACATTTGATGTCAGTTCCATACATCTTAAATATGATGTCGAAACAAAAGTAGCTAGATGCTTTCGGGTAGCCCTCTGGGGCTCATTTTCTGCTATTACATTATTTTGAAAATTGGTCCATAGGTATTCGACATCATTTGACACATTGTTTAAATCACACCATTTAATCAATATTATATTGTGGAATTAAAAAGCAAAATCTAGAATCAGGATTCAACAATCTGTCATAAATCGCCTATACAATCAAATCTTTCCTCTGTAATAATATTAATATGATGATCTGCGCGATATCGTCGCGATTTCTTGAAGAAAAAATCAAGGCGGGTACGCCACCGCTTAGAGTTAGATCATTGCCAGTCAGATTGTTAAAATATCTGTACAAATTTCTACCTTTCACCATGGCCTGCTGAAATAAAGCTATTCTAGGAAATAAGCTTGTAATGGCAACCTTGTGTTATCCGCTCTACTATTCGTAATTTTGACTGTCAATTAATGTAAAAAGCAATTATCATTTTATAACTTAAGTTTACTTACATAATAAACACGTAGGTGGAAATATGTTTAAAAAAACGAACAAGCTGGTATTTTAATTCATAAAAAAGTTATAATAACTGTCCCTGATGTGCTCAAAAACCATAGAATAATAAACAATAAACGAATTAAATAATTCGAATAACACACAAAACATGATAAGTCGCCATTGACCACTTAACCAGTTGTGATAAACAGATAGATAAATTACATTATGAACATGTGTTATCTAATTTGATAAAAGATAAAAGGCACGTATACAAAAGATACGTAAGACAATCATACCCGCATTCTGAAACCTCACTGATTGAGCAGCCTTCACATGTAAAGGCCTGTTCAGACCTGAGCCTTATTCGCTGCCGCTGTGGGTAGTGGTACATTTTGCCGCGGAACTTGATACTAAATACCTGAGCGAAACCCGCGCGGTATTGTACCGCTACCCGCAGCGGCAGCGAATACCGCTCAGGTTTGAACAGGCCTTAAAGCTGTTCTTATTATTTCTTCTGACATTATTACTTATTGTAATTGTTTAGTTATTTTATTACAAATGTGTGTAGCTATTTGTACTTTTTAACTTGTTGGCATTTCGGAATTCTATAAGCTTCCAAGGATTATCACATCTACACTGATATTATAAAGAGGTAAGGGTTTGTGGGTTTGTATGTCTGAGGGAGGTAGGTTATCTCCGAAACTACCAAACTGATTCCAAAATAGTACATTATTGCAAAGGCAGCGAAATAGGCAATTGCAGGTCGAGTATGAGTTTGAAGGCCGAGCCGCAGGCGAGGACTTCAATGATACGAGACAGGCAATTGCCATTTCGGCCGAGGCATATATAGTGCTTTTCTTTAAAAAAATGCAAGGAAATAAAAAGGGCCTTTTACATATAAAATTTAATTAATATTATTAACAAAATAACAACTCCGCTTTACCGCCAATTTGTTTTTTTTTATTTTACAATTTGTGCCGAAAGGTAAACGCATCTGTGGCTATACAGCCACGAGAACGCAATGTGTACGATAGATGAAAGAGTTCTAAATTCAAACAGCACACCGTTTCATACAACATTGCCGGCGCGCTCTTCGTTCGAAATTCAAAGAACGCGCCGCGAAGTGATTTTGGGTTTTCAGTCTACGTAAATATGATACTTCGCGTGTTCTTTATTCAAAAGTAATGACAATATTTCCGAGCATGTTTAAGAAAATAAAATTATAGTACTTATTTACACTTACAGTCAATCAATTCGAAGGGGCTTAACTTAGGGTTTCACAGTTTTGAGGTTTCACTCATTCATTAAACCCTATGAGTAGCCTCTTAAGAAACTATTTAACTCTATTACACGTGCGAGTAATTGACAGAACCATTCGTAAGTCAAATAAGTCTTTATGTTTTATAAATAAGTGTGTCAGAAACTCACTGGTGGACAACAGGCGGCGGAGGCGGTTCGTCCTCCTCCTCTTCTTCTTCCTCATATTCCTGCGGCACTGCATCCACGGAAATAACTCGTCGTGGGGGCTCATCCTGTACAAGCAATGAAATAAGCAATAAGAAGTAAAGTAAGGCTAGTTTTGGGAATTCAAACGACAAATCATGTGACTGTTTGGCCTTCTAAAACCCAAAAATAATAACTAGGTATATATGTCGCAGGATAACAGGAAGAGCCGGATTTTCGCAAAAATCATAGGACCAACGCGATACGCCGGATAAGAGGAATTAGACATTTATTCTGGCGAAAATGCGGCTTTTCCACAAACGATCGAAAACTTAAGCGCTGATTGGCCAGTCAAACAGGAGACTGACTGACATCTCTTCTCTGATTATTCCAAATATGTTATAACCTCAAATTCATGCGTAGACCTGACAGAGTTCTGCAGCCACTTCAGCAGATTCACTCATTGCACTGGTAAACAATTATACCTATTAAATAATCTTAATCTTAACACGTTTTAGTTTACGCAAAATAACGTTCTATGTTAATAAAAGACTGCAGAAAAATTAGACAACAAAAAGCGAAGGAACTGTGAACGTAACTTTCGGCCAATCAGCTTATCCGTCAGTGCATGACATTTTTATTAGCCAATCAGCTTTTATTTGATTAGTCATTCGCAATGATAAATGTCAGATTCCTATTAGCCGGCGTTTCTCGATCGCCCTAGGATTATCGAGAAAATCCGGCTCTTCTTATTATCCTACAACACATACATTCACTCACACTCTCAAAACTGGCAATAACTACCTAGACACTAACTGTTCGAGCAGAAACCTAAATCAAAATAGATGATAACGTAAGGTGCTCCCTTTGTTTATGAGAAATCATGCGTGCCACTTTTTGGACCCATAAGGCCTGCACAGACGACGGACTTTTCTTGCTCCGCGAATAAAAAGTCCGTCGCGGATTTACCGCGGACCTAACGCACACGGTGTGCGATCATTTGTTGTCCAGAAATTTGGTGAAGCGCACGTTGTGGAGGCAAATATTTTGAGATCACGTTATGCCTCAATTTACATTAAGTTTAAGAAAAAGAGATGACGTTTTAAAATGATTTTTATTTCGATTCTTCGACTTAAGTCCGCTGTTTGCGTTGCTACTAGGGCTTCCAATACCGGGATTCCGGTATTGCTCAATACCGGTATTAGGCGATTTTTTGGCCTTTTCTCAATACCGGTATTGAAATCCAATACCGGTTTTAATACCGTAAGTGTCGATGCTTGGAATTCTCACGAATAAACTGCAAAATGTCCCTTATTTTTGGCCAATCTGCACACTTTTTACCAAAAATAGTTGTTTAACGGACGGGATTACCTTATCTACTGAAATAAATGAATAAAGTCGCAGTTATTGCGTTCCTTCGACCCTCACATTCGACTAAAATTCAACAAAATTGTATCTTACTTTATTTTACAACTAGCTGTTTGTCCACGGCTTTGGCCTATCGGCTGTTTCTCCCGTCAAAATAAAGCCTAAATAAAAAAATAGCCTATGTCACTGGTTGATAATGTAGCTTTATATTGGTGAATGAATTTTTAAAATAGTACTTTCAGAGCCTATTTGTTACAAACAGTTAAATCTTTCCTCTTTATAATATTAATATAGATGCGTTGTTTGTGGCATTTGTCCTTTTAATGAATAGGCCATACTTGATCATAATTATAAACCTTAATTGATATATTAAGGTTTAAAACTAATGATTAATTTTGAGTCGTGCGGCTGAGAAATCTGACAATCAACCAGATTTTCAAAAGTGTTTTTTTTGCCCCAACAATAAGTAAGGAAAAAAATTAATGACTACGATTTTTGATAGTGTTTTGGTTAGTCGTAAACATTTTGATAGGCTTTGATAGGTAAAAATACTACATTTGTTTTAAATTTTTCATAGAAAATTGGAGGGTACTGTTATCAATTCAGCTGTTAAACTTTGTGCAGCAGAATAAAATAAAGCTATTAGTAATTGCTTTTACTTAAGTACATTATCATGAACAAAAATATATTATAGGAATACAGTTCTAAATACTATTTGTTTGCACTGGTCAAATCATAAACCCAAAACAAGTTTAAAAGAGTAACTGCCGAGTTTCTCGCCGGGTCTTCTCAGCAAGAAACAACTCCGACGCGGTGGTAAAATCGCATTATGTCTGTATACTGTGTATTTATATATCTATATCATTATAATGATTATGTCTATTATTTAGTATATCTTGCTTTTAATTTGACGATTTCAAAGTACTCACTGTGAAAGTGTATTTGAATAAAGTTATTTGAGTTTTGAGTTCATACGCGTTTTTTAAGTGTCGTTTACAATAACACACAACATAACATGTCAGATTATTTCATATACCTTCATGATACTTACGATATTTTTTTCAGTTTTAGTATAAAAATTTTAGTAGTCTAAAGCAAAACTAAATTGAGTTGGTTACCGTAAGGGGTTTGCAATTACGATAATATAGCCTAAAAGCAGATGTAAATATTAGATGTTGTGCGAGTTTATCCCTTACACTATTTGGTGATTCCGGTGTCAGTTTCTTAAAAAGAGCTTGCACATTAAAAAAAAACTAATAGTTCAGTGACAATTTTAAAAAGGTAACATAGTTTTAATTTTTAAATTTACCTACTTTTTAACTTGTAAAAATCATAAACGCATAAAACAAATCACTGAAATCGATATAATTATGCTTTGTATATTTATAAAAGTTCATTTTCAATGAAATCTGTTACTATTTCAGCTTAATTTTTCAAAAAACGCATTTAACAATAATAATTATAAATTTTCACCTCAATACCGTAATACCGGTATTAATACCGGATTCGAAAAAAGATCCG
Source organism: Udea olivalis (assembly GCA_947369235.1). NCBI lineage: Eukaryota > Metazoa > Arthropoda > Insecta > Lepidoptera > Crambidae > Udea > Udea olivalis. Next base: position 11,010,734 of record OX376355.1, read on the forward strand.
GTATTGATACCGGTATTGAAAATATCCGGTATTTGGAAGCCCTAGTTGCTACTCATACTTCATTCTATTTTTTTCTCGGACACCCGCGTACTTTAATCCGCTACGCCCCGTGGGCATCCGCGGTTTTTTGGTGGACTATTTGTTCGCGTGCTTTTAGTCGTCCGGGGGCGTTCCTCGATACAGATTGCAAGGGATCTATTTTGACGTTGTCCGTCAAAATAAATCCCTTAAAAGTACGGCGCAGGTAATCCCTCGTCTGCGCAGGCTATTATTGTGACATCAGATCTGCACATCGCGATTTTTGCAGCACTGAATGTCGCTTTTGCTTCAGATTTTGGTCCGTAGGGATCCGTAAAGTTCAAACATATATTAATATTTATTATTGACACAAAAAAAGCCTAAGCTAGCCTTACCTCGATATGTGGGTTTATAATGGGCTTCCCTGTAGCGGACAGCGGCACGACGGAGCGGCGCGTCTCCACGCTGCGGGTCTTGCTGGCGCGCTTGATGCGCTCTTCTAGGAGAGATAGGTCCTTGTCCGAGATCTACGGTCAAAATTATGAAAAGTTAGCCATCTGAAACTCAACCTCAAATAACTTTATTTCAATAGACCTGAGCAACTTTCCACTGCCTAAATGAACTTTACTTTATGTATGATTCAACTGACTTTTAAAAAGAATTCGCAAACACGACAAAGTAAAGACGGGAGCACATCTGGTTACCACGAACTGTAAAATGATTTTCACACAGATTATAAAGATTTGACTGCATGTGCTTTTGTGAATGTACAGTCTAAGCAGATGGACAGATTTTAGCACTATAAATGAATGGGAAAAGGTACAAATTTAACAACACATACTTATATTTCCATATTAGAATATTTACTGAGAAATATTTTAGGTGGTGACACAAAACTCTCTGGCACTTTGCAAGAAGACGTTGCAAGCGTAGGGCCCAAAGCCGCTTCGTGACCGTGTCGTGTCGTGTTGTAAAGAAAGTCCAGCAGTGGACTTACAAAGGCTGACGATGATGAAATTGGAGACTTCATGAAGTGACTGTATCGAGACGCCTGTAGGCGTCATCATCACTGTGTCTCGCTGACGTCGGCAGGCGTTATGTACCGACCTGCCCGATCATCTTGTACACCTTCTCGCCCTCTCTGAAGTAGGCTTGGGTGACGCAGTCGAGCGCGGCGGAGCGCACGGCGTTGTCGCGGTCGCCGATGTGCCGCGCCAGCTGTTTCAGCGCCGCGGCGCCTGGAGGCGTCATGTACCGACCTGCCCGATCATCTTGTACACCTTCTCGCCCTCTCTGAAGTAGGCTTGGGTGACGCAGTTGAGCGCGGCGGAGCGCACGGCGTTGTCGCGGTCGCCGATGTGCCGCGCCAGCTGTTTCAGCGCCGCGGCGCCTGGAGGCGTCATGTACCGACCTGCCCGATCATCTTGTACACCTTCTCGCCCTCTCTGAAGTAGGCTTGGGTGACGCAGTTGAGCGCGGCGGAGCGCACGGCGTTGTCGCGGTCGCCGATGTGCTGCGCCAGCTGTTTCAGCGCCGCGGCGCCTGGAGGCGTCATGTACCGACCTGCCCGATCATCTTGTACACCTTCTCGCCCTCTCTGAAGTAGGCTTGGGTGACGCAGTTGAGCGCGGCGGAGCGCACGGCGTTGTCGCGGTTGCCGATGTGCCGCGCCAGCTGTTTCAGCGCCGCGGCGCCTGGAGGCGTCATGTACCGACCTGCCCGATCATCTTGTACACCTTCTCGCCCTCTCTGAAGTAGGCTTGGGTGACGCAGTTGAGCGCGGCGGAGCGCACGGCGTTGTCGCGGTCGCCGATGTGCCGCGCCAGCTGTTTCAGCGCCGCGGCGCCTGGAGGCGTCATGTACCGACCTGCCCGATCATCTTGTACACCTTCTCGCCCTCTCTGAAGTAGGCTTGGGTGACGCAGTTGAGCGCGGCGGAGCGCACGGCGTTGTCGCGGTCGCCGATGTGCCGCGCCAGCTCCTTCAGCGCCGCGGCGCCTGGAGGCGTCATGTACCGACCTGCCCGATCATCTTGTACACCTTCTCGCCCTCTCTGAAGTAGGCTTGGGTGACGCAGTTGAGCGCGGCGGAGCGCACGGCGTTGTCGCGGTCGCCGATGTGCCGCGCCAGCTCCTTCAGCGCCGCGGCGCCTGGAGGCGTCATGTACCGACCTGCCCGATCATCTTGTACACCTTCTCGCCCTCTCTGAAGTAGGCTTGGGTGACGCAGTTGAGCGCGGCGGAGCGCACGGCGTTGTCGCGGTCGCCGATGTGCCGCGCCAGCTCCTTCAGCGCCGCGGCGCCTGGAGGCGTCATGTACCGACCTGCCCGATCATCTTGTACACCTTCTCGCCCTCTCTGAAGTAGGCTTGGGTGACGCAGTTGAGCGCGGCGGAGCGCACGGCGTTGTCGCGGTCGCCGATGTGCCGCGCCAGCTGTTTCAGCGCCGCGGCGCCTGGAGGCGTCATGTACCGACCTGCCCGATCATCTTGTACACCTTCTCGCCCTCTCTGAAGTAGGCTTGGGTGACGCAGTTGAGCGCGGCGGAGCGCACGGCGTTGTCGCGGTCGCCGATGTGCCGCGCCAGCTGTTTCAGCGCCGCGGCGCCTGGAGGCGTCATGTACCGACCTGCCCGATCATCTTGTACACCTTCTCGCCCTCTCTGAAGTAGGCTTGGGTGACGCAGTTGAGCGCGGCGGAGCGCACGGCGTTGTCGCGGTCGCCGATGTGCCGCGCCAGCTCCTTCAGCGCCGCGGCGCCTGGAGGCGTCATGTACCGACCTGCCCGATCATCTTGTACACCTTCTCGCCCTCTCTGAAGTAGGCTTGGGTGACGCAGTTGAGCGCGGCGGAGCGCACGGCGTTGTCGCGGTCGCCGATGTGCCGCGCCAGCTCCTTCAGCGCCGCGGCGCCTGGAGGCGTCATGTACCGACCTGCCCGATCATCTTGTACACCTTCTCGCCCTCTCTGAAGTAGGCTTGGGTGACGCAGTTGAGCGCGGCGGAGCGCACGGCGTTGTCGCGGTCGCCGATGTGCCGCGCCAGCTGTTTCAGCGCCGCGGCGCCTGGAGGCGTCATGTACCGACCTGCCCGATCATCTTGTACACCTTCTCGCCCTCTCTGAAGTAGGCTTGGGTGACGCAGTTGAGCGCGGCGGAGCGCACGGCGTTGTCGCGGTCGCCGATGTGCCGCGCCAGCTGTTTCAGCGCCGCGGCGCCTGGAGGCGTCATGTACCGACCTGCCCGATCATCTTGTACACCTTCTCGCCCTCTCTGAAGTAGGCTTGGGTGACGCAGTTGAGCGCGGCGGAGCGCACGGCGTTGTCGCGGTCGCCGATGTGCCGCGCCAGCTGTTTCAGCGCCGCGGCGCCTGGAGGCGTCATGTACCGACCTGCCCGATCATCTTGTACACCTTCTCGCCCTCTCTGAAGTAGGCTTGGGTGACGCAGTTGAGCGCGGCGGAGCGCACGGCGTTGTCGCGGTCGCCGATGTGCCGCGCCAGCTCCTTCAGCGCCGCGGCGCCTGGAGGCGTCATGTACCGACCTGCCCGATCATCTTGTACACCTTCTCGCCCTCTCTGAAGTAGGCTTGGGTGACGCAGTTGAGCGCGGCGGAGCGCACGGCGTTGTCGCGGTCGCCGATGTGCCGCGCCAGCTGTTTCAGCGCCGCGGCGCCTGGAGGCGTCATGTACCGACCTGCCCGATCATCTTGTACACCTTCTCGCCCTCTCTGAAGTAGGCTTGGGTGACGCAGTTGAGCGCGGCGGAGCGCACGGCGTTGTCGCGGTCGCCGATGTGCCGCGCCAGCTGTTTCAGCGCCGCGGCGCCTGGAGGCGTCATGTACCGACCTGCCCGATCATCTTGTACACCTTCTCGCCCTCTCTGAAGTAGGCTTGGGTGACGCAGTTGAGCGCGGCGGAGCGCACGGCGTTGTCGCGGTCGCCGATGTGCCGCGCCAGCTGTTTCAGCGCCGCGGCGCCTGGAGGCGTCATGTACCGACCTGCCCGATCATCTTGTACACCTTCTCGCCCTCTCTGAAGTAGGCTTGGGTGACGCAGTTGAGCGCGGCGGAGCGCACGGCGTTGTCGCGGTCGCCGATGTGCCGCGCCAGCTGTTTCAGCGCCGCGGCGCCTGGAGGCGTCATGTACCGACCTGCCCGATCATCTTGTACACCTTCTCGCCCTCTCTGAAGTAGGCTTGGGTGACGCAGTTGAGCGCGGCGGAGCGCACGGCGTTGTCGCGGTCGCCGATGTGCCGCGCCAGCTCCTTCAGCGCCGCGCCGCCGGCTGGCGCCATTACTGTCGAGCCGTACGTTTCTAGGAGGTGGCCGATGCATTCGAGGCATTCTGGAAAGATAAAAAATATAATAGTATGCACTAAGAACGCACTTGGCAGCATAGGTGTTCTATTTTTTCCTACTGTTAAGTGAGTTTTAGCAAAAAGAAATAAGTGCCGAGTGCCTTCACAATCGCGTTTTGCAAACACGTAAATTGGCATGGAATCGAGTGAGCCCCATCTAGCGGCAAATTCGGGGAACATTAAGGCCGCTAGGTGGCGCTGACCCGGTGCCATACAAATACGCGTTTGTTTTCTCGCAAAATGCTAAGGTGAAGTTAATCACTTCTCTTACTGCAACTCGCACTCGGCACTCAAAATGTGTCTGTACAATTTAATTATGATAAATTTAAGTCTTATCAATTGAAGTATGGTCTTATGATTCTAAAGGCCTGCGCAGACGACGTACGCGGAGAAAAAAGTACGCTCCGCGAATACAAAATCCCCCGCGGATTCACCGCGGATTCAACGCAGGCGGTGTGCGATCATTTGTTGTCCGAGAGTATTTAAATATTCTGAGATTACGTTGTGCTGTAATTTACATGAAGTTTAAACAAAATAGAAGATGTTTTTAAAGAGAATACTGGGTCCATCCCTTTATTTCGAATCGGTTTTTAACGCGGAGTTTAATCCGCCGTGTGCGTTGTCTGCTCATAGTTCATTCGTTCTATTTTTTCAAGGACGCCCGCGCACTTCAATCCGCTGCGCTCCGCGGGTGTTTTTTTTTGTAGTTTTAGTTTGTAAGGGATCTATTTTGACGGAGAAAAAAGTACGCCGCGGATAATACGTCGTCTGCGCAGGCCTTTATGCATTAAAATCGGTTAAGTATTTCTTAATGTTAAAGACTTATATGTGTACAGCGACGCCGGTACTCTTAAAAATAATTTTAAGAGCTGCAGGTGTAATGATAAAAAGTACCTAACTCTTAATCATATTTATCAAATAAAATATGTGCCTATTTCTGAAGATTTATCTGCTGCTTACAGCCTGATACTACATGAATATGAAAATATATTTACCAGCCCTCTGTCTCGCGTTCTTTGATTTGAGCCCCTCCATCAAGTATCCGAAGAGCTTAGTGACGGAGTACACGACGCAGATTTGCTTGAATAGGGCTTTGACGCTGTTGCGGATTGTGTCCTTTGGATCTCCTACCTGATAACGAAATATATCGTCATTTGGCATTTGTTAAAGTTGGCTAACATTTCAAAGCGAATATAGAATATAGATAATTTGGCTTGTAAAATGACTTAATTCAAAAACTCAATGACGTTTATTTTGGATGTTGTTTTTACCATAGGGATTAAAATATGGCATATTCAGTAAGTGGTGTGTGTAGATGAGATTTGAGTTAATAAAAAGTGATATTTCGAAAATTTAGAAATAAATGAACACTAGTGTGTCGTGCTAGTGTTACATACCTTCAAAACTAAGTAAGGTATGAAGCAGTTAGCCTCATACTCGGCCATGGTGTAGTCAGTATCCATCAGGTAGTGGAACACCAGCGACAAGTACTCCAAGCACTTGAGTATCACCGAGGGGTTCGTGTCGAAGAACCGCAGGGTGATCCACTTCAGCACCAGGTCGAGGTTCGCCATCAAAGCCGGACCATTGTCTTGTAGGTCGTCAGAGAGGGATTCGATTGCTTTTAGATGATATCTGAAAGAGGTTTTAGTCAGCAGCTTCAAATAAAAAGAAAGAGAAACAAATTAGGGATATAAGTTTTTTTTTAAATACAAAATGCAATAAGTATAAGTTTCGGAGAGTGTGCAAGCAAACTTCACATTGGTTTTCTACCCTCACATTGTGCATATCTCAGCTATCCGCACTACGTGTTTTGCCGAATCTTTTACAATGCAAACAGCATAGGAGTGGAACTTGCTGCTTGTGGAACAATAAAAAACAAAAGTAAATAGGCATTTCCTTGGCAGACATCTACCAACAAGAACATTATCACACCAGGTGCAATTGTGATCCAGTGACAGCCTAGTCTACAATTAAATTAAAAAGGTGGTGGTCTCATTCTAATGAAACAACTATATGTCTTGCGAGCCTGTCAGACTTCTCCTTACAACCTTAAATCTTGTTACAATTATAGAAAACGTCAAAACGTTAGTGACAAAACCACACATCGGACAGATTCAGTAATTCCTACCCAACAACTTACCTGAAGTCAGCGTGGAACATGTTGGCTACGAGCTGCTTGTTGACTCCGGCGGTAGCCATCTGATCCTTGAGGAGTTCGAAGAACTCTTCTCGTGGAATCGTGAAGTTCCATTTTAATACTAAAACAAAGGTAGCCTTTAGTGCTTTAACAAATACACACAATATCACATCATTCTATACACGAGGACAGCTTATGCTGCTGAAATAAGACCCATTTTGCAATAGCTTTGTAAAGGTTGACCACAAAACTAAAAATGCAAATTGGTTAGAGATTATTTTTCTAGGCGAAATTGGTAAAGGCTCAAAAATCTCTTTGATTTTGTATTACCTACTTCAATGGTGGCACATTAAAGAATGTAAAATACATATCTGTTAAAGGCACTGACTACACACAACATTTCATTTATTATGCTCAAAAGCCCAACTCAATTGTTTTACTATGAACAAAGTTATATTTTTACATTGAAAAATCAGTAGCAGCTGTGTTGATAAAAAATATTTTTAATGAAAGCAGAACAGAAATCAATTATAAGATCAAAAACATAATAAGTTACTAGGCTAGGCCTCTATAACTTGGGGAACCAGTAATGCGTTAAAACAAAAGTTTCAAAGGTGTGTTTGTGTGTAAGTGATTCAGCGTGTGACTGTGTCTTTGAATATCTATGTGTGTTTGTTTTGGCATGTGAATAGTTGATTCAGTTGAAGAAATTCGAAAAATGAAAATACAAGTTCTCACCTTTGAGTTTCTGATCGTCAATGATGCGCTGGTTCTTAGCGTTGTTGGTCGGCAAAAGCGGAGTGAAGTCGTCGTCGTCTTTCTTGCCGCGACTTGACGCAGACACAGGTTTCGCAATATTCTACAGTAAAGTTCAAAATCAGTATTTGGCCTCACAGTTCAATGTTTACGAATGGTAAACAATGGTTTTTACTTTCACTAATATTTTGCTACTAAAGTCACATGAGTAAATAATTAGAACAAAGATAAAGCTTCAACAACCGCGCTATCACGGGTTCACTGCTACGCGTGTGTGCGTGAGCGCCAGATTGAGCACTGTCCGAGCCGGTATAAACCACCTCCTCTGTATACACGACGAAGCCGCCAGTGCTCACGCGCGCACGTGTAGTAGTGTCACCTGTCACAGCATGATTTATGAAGCTTTGTCTCTGTTTCGCTTATTTACTTAGTTACTTTTCCAACAAGATATTTTTAATTAGATGGAGTAAACTGACGTTTATTGGTTGTCAGCCCCCCGGTTCAGACCGAAATTATCAACCAATTCGGTAAGTATGTTTTAATTATAGTAAATGACCCGCTTAACGGTAGCAATCAATAATTTTATATGTGAAAACCCAAGGCCTTTAGCTTTCATAAAATAAATTATATTAAAACTACCCATACTTAAAAATGAATTAAAAATAAAAGAAAATAACCGCATCGGTCGATAACTTTGTTCTGAATCAGGGGGCAGGTTTTGAACGGAACAATCATATTATATTTATTTATCATACATAAATAACACTCAAAATACCTTTCGGTAGCCTAGTGAGTGGCTAGAACACCGGACTGCGGATTTATGGCAACATTATTTCACAAAGTGACATTAGCAGCTGTCAGTTTACTCAGTCTCACTAAAAATACGACTTTATATGAACGTTGGAGATACTAACCTTGCCCTTCACAGCAGCGGTCGGCTTCTTCTCGCCTTCCTTCTTGAGCGCGCCGGCCGACTTGACGCCGCGGGGCTCGTCCTTCTTGCTCTTAGTCGGCAAAGGTTGGACTGGCAGGTTTGGTCTGGCCTTGTCTAGCGCTGCTTGAACTACTGTCTTTGAGCCCGGCTGAGAAAATGATACAATAATGTGGTGAAGGTAATTGAGAGATTAAGCTCTAGCAGAATTTAATGCTATGTGACTTCTCGTAAACCAATTTTGCGATGACTGCAAAGAAGAGAGTCCGGCACGCAGACTACGAAATTCAGTTAAGCAATTCACTTATTGTTTTAACGCAGATAAATGGTTGGTATTTTTTGATAATGAACTACTGACTTCAAGGTCTCAATGCAGAGTATAATTCCTCAATTTGGCTATTCTGTTAATATTTGAAAAAATTATCAAGATCATTCCAGTTTCTGAACGTTACGCTTCTACATAAGGGAAGCACAGCGATAGGTCTATCTTTTATTTTTTTATATGACACTATAGGTATACCCAATTACCCGTCTCTATGGGAAGTGTAGAATTTAGGCATTGGTACCTTTTCACTGTTATATGAAGCTATGTTACCCTATTAATCTTCTAGCAGTTGTATGCTTACCTTCAGTTTATCGACTTGTTTATGCATTGCGTCATATCCGAGATGCAACATGAAGGGCAGCACGCAGTCCGCCGCCGCTTTCCTCACATCTGCTGCTCTATCTTCAAGGCACGCGAACAAAGTCGGCACGCATAGTGATAGCTCTTCACGGGGAAACGACTTTAGGGGTACTGTGAACAAATGATATTTTAACGTGTTAGTAGGTAAATAACTTTCATCTTTTATTGCTGTTAGTCAATGAAAGGGACTCACTGCGCAGTGCAGCAAAATTATGGCCAATTTTGTGTTTTTTTTTGCTATTTATTTCTTATTATTTATATGAAACAGTGACTGCTGACATTTATTAAAATAGAATGTGAATTAGTTTTAGCTTGGCTTACATACATACATACCATCACGCCTTTTCCCAACGGGGTAGGCAGAGACCACATCTTTCCACTTGTTACGGTCCTGACACACCTCTTGCGCTTCTTCCACTCTCAATAATCCTTTCATACATGCTCGTCGATAATGGGTACTCCGGACCTGGCCTTTTCTAAGCACGTCTTGGACTTGTCCTAAGTACGTCCGTCTAGGCCTTCCCCTTCCAACAGCTCCATCCACCCTCGCCTTGTAAATTTGCTTCGTCAATCGCCTTTCATCCATCCTTTCCATATGACCAAACCATCTCAGCATTCCCATCTAGTGATGTGCAAACCCCGAGGCGTCGAGCTCTACTTTTGAAGGTTCGAGGCGGATTGGCCGGACTCAGTGAGCTCGGAAGGCTCGGAGTCCCGAGCCCAGCCGAGACGCGAGCTCCCTGAGCCGCGCCTCGAGGCTTCAAAAGAGTTCAAGCCTTCAAAAGATCTCGAACCTATCAAAAGAACTCGAGTCTTGAAAGAGCTCGAGTCTTCTTAAACCTTTACCACTTTAATGTTTTTCATGACGATTAAAGTGTCTTTCAAACCTCTATTTTCAAAATAGAGGTTTGAAAGTGTTTGTGGGATATAAAATATGTAACCAGAATTACATATTTTATATCCCACAAACACATATTTTATTGCCTGTTTTGAAAAGGAAGACTCCAAACGGAAACTAACTTGAGCGCGACTCGCCACGTAAAAAACGACTCGAGCGCTAAAAAAGACTCGAGCCCTGAAAAAGCCTCGAGATCGATCGAGCCCTAAAAAAGCCCCGAGATCGATCGAGCTCTCAAGAAGGTTCGAGCTCTGGGAAAGACTCCTGACTCGTCGAGCTTCATACAAACGAGGCGAGCCCTGTTAACGACACCGAGCTCTAGACAAAAGGACTCGGAAGCCTCGAGCCCTTTAGGGCGTCACTGGCTGGAATTCAACTCTGTTGCTTATACGATAATAGGAAATAAATTATTCTGGAACAATGACCGGATACTAGAGGAAGTGTGCCTCACAGTCTGAATAGCTAATGCAACTGGCGAACGATTCCTTGTATTTATTAAAAGGTCACGGAGTGCGCACTCGGCCATTTTAGTTTTAACACGATGACGGCTCATTTACTTCCACAATAATGTGGCAAGTAGGTTGAAAAATGAAAGTGAAGTGATACGCGCAAAGTGAGTTTACTGTCGCTTTAATGCGACAAATCTTCACTAAACGAATTAAATGACTATTCATGAAAGAATACAAATATTTACTACAGAAATTTCTTAAGTGGTAAGTACGAGTACTTTTGTTATTATAAAATATTATACCCAACAAACAATAAAGATTATTGACTCCGTAAAGCTGAAGAGGAAAATTTTGGTACAGCCACCAGTGAGTATATTAGGAGTTCTAAGAGAACAGAAGAAGTTGAGTTTAACTAATACCGTCCTAACTGAAAGAATATTAAGAAAGAAGAACAGTAGAGGGGTTTAACAATTATTTTTAAACCAGGTTATAACTTCATCGTGTCTTATCTTAATATATCATTATAACATCCAATCTTATACTTTACTTTTCCGGTTAAATCTATAAACTAAGTCTTCTTTACGTTAAGGTGAGGTGGTTCTGCACAACATTTCCTGAAGAAAACTGGTGAGCGCCAGGTGGCCCGACAATCGCTAAAATAATCGATTTAAAAATTAATAGATGTAATAAAAAAAACCATCAGATGAAATCCCTCCAGTTATCTTTAAACTTTGTTTTGGTAAAGGACCCATATTATCAGATCAATTATTATAGAAATAAAACCAAAAATAGAAGACAAAACGTCACGAAAAGAGGTAACTTTGTGAATTTATTTCAACGAGCCAACTTTATCAAATCAGGTTTCCACCGGATGAATTCCTTGTATTATACCCTCAAAAATATCAGTAAATTTTATTGGATTTTAATTTCACTGTTTACTACTTCAAAAATGAATTCCAAAAATGTGTCTTGTGAACCACCCTTGAATCATTAAGTTTAGTCACATTCTACTCACATTCTCTAACCAGAATTACATATTTTATATCCCACAAACACATATTTTATTGCCTGTTTTGAAAAGGAAGACTCCAAACGGAAACTAACTTGAGCGCGACTCGCCACGTAAAAAACGACTCGAGCGCTAAAAAAGACTCGAGCCCTGAAAAAGCCTCGAGATCGATCGAGCCCTAAAAAAGCCCCGAGATCGATCGAGCTCTCAAGAAGGTTCGAGCTCTGGGAAAGACTCCTGACTCGTCGAGCTTCATACAAACGAGGCGAGCCCTGTTAACGACACCGAGCTCTAGACAAAAGGACTCGGAAGCCTCGAGCCCTGAACATCACTATTCCCATCTCAATTTCTGTGACAACACACACACACCACAACGCTCTCTAATTATGCTATTCCTCACTTTATCACTCAATGACACTCCTGCCATACTTCGCAATGCTATCATTTCCACTGCATTTATCCTACTTCCATCCTTCTTTGGCTTTGCTTTAAATGCAATATTTACTCGTAAGTACAGTTAACAGCAAAACCAAGTGATAATTTGAAGTGACAAAACTGGTGATTTTATGAAAACAACTTTACATATTCAATTACGAATGTTGTAAATGAGATCTTGGATTTACTATGATTGATATTTTAATAAAGAATGACTCTTTTTATGTAGCTTTCTTTTATAAAATCATTAATCATTCTGTTTATACTTTTGCAGTCAAAAAGTACAGTGCACTTTTGGTAGTATTCAGAGTCTAATTATCTATCAAAAGGTGTTTCATATAATTTTGTATCAGCCTAGAGCCAGCTGTAGACAGCTGTGAGTGTCACCTTGCGGCAGATGTAGCGCCAGCCACTGCAGCAGCGAGGCGCGCAGCACGGGCGAGCCGGCCTTCAGCGCGTCGAACACCATCTCGCCGTCTAGAGCGGCTTGCGGGCCGGCTTCTCTGCAGCAGCAAGCCTAGAGCCAGCTGTAGACAGCTGTGAGTGTCACCTTGCGGCAGATGTAGCGCCAGCCACTGCAGCAGCGAGGCGCGCAGCACGGGCGAGCCGGCCTTCAGCGCGTCGAACACCATCTCGCCGTCTAGAGCGGCTTGCGGGCCGGCTTCTCTGCAGCAGCAAGCCTAGAGCCAGCTGTAGACAGCTGTGAGTGTCACCTTGCGGCAGATGTAGCGCCAGCCACTGCAGCAGCGAGGCGCGCAGCACGGGCGAGCCGGCCTTCAGCGCGTCGAACACCATCTCGCCGTCTAGAGCGGCTTGCGGGCCGGCTTCTCTGCAGCAGCAAGCCTAGAGCCAGCTGTAGACAGCTGTGAGTGTCACCTTGCGGCAGATGTAGCGCCAGCCACTGCAGCAGCGAGGCGCGCAGCACGGGCGAGCCGGCCTTCAGCGCGTCGAACACCATCTCGCCGTCTAGAGCGGCTTGCGGGCCGGCTTCTCTGCAGCAGCAAGCCTAGAGCCAGCTGTAGACAGCTGTGAGTGTCACCTTGCGGCAGATGTAGCGCCAGCCACTGCAGCAGCGAGGCGCGCAGCACGGGCGAGCCGGCCTTCAGCGCGTCGAACACCATCTCGCCGTCTAGAGCGGCTTGCGGGCCGGCTTCTCTGCAGCAGCAAGCCTAGAGCCAGCTGTAGACAGCTGTGAGTGTCACCTTGCGGCAGATGTAGCGCCAGCCACTGCAGCAGCGAGGCGCGCAGCACGGGCGAGCCGGCCTTCAGCGCGTCGAACACCATCTCGCCGTCTAGAGCGGCTTGCGGGCCGGCTTCTCTGCAGCAGCAAGCCTAGAGCCAGCTGTAGACAGCTGTGAGTGTCACCTTGCGGCAGATGTAGCGCCAGCCACTGCAGCAGCGAGGCGCGCAGCACGGGCGAGCCGGCCTTCAGCGCGTCGAACACCATCTCGCCGTCTAGAGCGGCTTGCGGGCCGGCTTCTCTGCAGCAGCAAGCCTAGAGCCAGCTGTAGACAGCTGTGAGTGTCACCTTGCGGCAGATGTAGCGCCAGCCACTGCAGCAGCGAGGCGCGCAGCACGGGCGAGCCGGCCTTCAGCGCGTCGAACACCATCTCGCCGTCTAGAGCGGCTTGCGGGCCGGCTTCTCTGCAGCAGCAAGCCTAGAGCCAGCTGTAGACAGCTGTGAGTGTCACCTTGCGGCAGATGTAGCGCCAGCCACTGCAGCAGCGAGGCGCGCAGCACGGGCGAGCCGGCCTTCAGCGCGTCGAACACCATCTCGCCGTCTAGAGCGGCTTGCGGGCCGGCTTCGCGGCACCACGTCTCTACGCAGGACACGGCTGAGGTGCGGATCCATTGCTTGCTGTCACCGAACGCTGAAGAAACAACAAGAAAATTAAAATGACTAGTGAAAGCAAAATAAATCATTTAATCAACAAATTGCTGCTCACAAGCCAATAGTTAAAGGTTACTTGGACAGAACCCTCCAAATTGATAGAAATTTACATTATTTTAACATTGCTGTGTATGAGTAAAGGAAATCTATCCTTCAAATGCCCAGGTTCAACATTGATTGTTATGATCGTTTTTCCAGCTTCGTTTGAAATAACTCGTGCATGACAGTTGTGATCGTTCCTAAAGCAATGATGGGCTAATTAAACTAAAAATCAGTCAAAACCATTGGCATTGGCTATTACTCACGAAATACTACACTAAGTTTAGACATAACGTCGCACTAGTTCTCACTGTTAATATAAAAAAATTACGAACATGTAACATGTCACCTTGGCTAAGAAGCAGTTTTTAAAATCAATTTGTGAGTTCATAAAAGAAATTATAATCAAAACCAAACCAATGATCTACTTGGCTATTGCAAGCTGAGCGATAATAAACATTAGCTGTGCAGTAAACAGTTACCTAATAGAAAAATCCTCACCTTGGAAGAAGGCCGGGAAAAAGGTCCTCACGTGGCCTTTACACTTGGACCCCATAGCGGCCGCGAGGGCCTCGCAGATGTTCAGGGCACTCTGCGCCAACTTGGAGTTGGAGTCTAAAAGACGCGCCGCTAGGGCCGCGGGCAACTCGCCCAGAGACGGCTTGATGGGCGCTGCGTTGGTAATGATGGCTTTTAGCTTGTCTAGGGCTTCGTTGCGGACCTGGGATACATAACATTTTGTTAAATTATTAACAAGTTATTACACAATTGTTGAACATAAGTGGTCAGGATTATTAGAGAACCAACTTCTAAACTAGGTAAAACCTGTGTTTTAGAGGAGTATTAATCTGTTACAATTCAAAATTTGCTTTAAGAAGATTGCTTGGGAGAAAATCTTATAATTGAATCGAATATCTCGATCAAATTTGAATAATATTAGCAAAAATGTTTCCTTCGCATTTTGATAGGTAACCTAAAAACATAGATGAAAAATAATGCTACCGTGAAGCGTAAAACACACTAGAAGAATTTAACGGGTCAGCAATCTGATCATCAATTCTCCGCTGATCCCGGTTTAATTCTTCTACTACTACTACTACTAAAAGGAGATCTTACTAATCTAAATAAAATGATATGGCTAGAACAGTACCTTCCAGTTCTTGTCGTTAATCTCAGCCCTTAGCGCGTCGGTGATCAGCGGCGCGATGTCGCTGCGAGCTCGCGCGTCCTCCGCCGGCGCCGGCTCCTCGTCCGCCGCGTCCTCGTATGTCTCCGACAGGTCGTCGCCCAGCGAGCCTTTGCTGGCCGACTGGAGATCACAAGAACATTATTCAAACACACGAATTTGAATGAGATAAAATTGCAATTTGTTAGTTGACGGCAAATAAGGCATTGGTATTG
Source organism: Udea olivalis (assembly GCA_947369235.1). Taxonomy (NCBI): domain Eukaryota; kingdom Metazoa; phylum Arthropoda; class Insecta; order Lepidoptera; family Crambidae; genus Udea; species Udea olivalis. The sequence continues at coordinate 11,025,740 of OX376355.1, forward strand.
AGAGCTATCAAATAGCAAGCGACTGGCGATTTACATGTAGTTAGAGATTCTAGGGGCGATTTTTGTCGTCAGGCTCATTTATCTTTGGAATATTTTAATTTTGATATTTTAGCGATTTGATTTCTGTTTAATAATGTATATAGTGCAAGAACAAATGGAATATCCATTTGGTTGCGTGGGGGAAAGGAGGAGTGAGGGATGCGTCGCTCCTCAGGTCATCCTCAAGTCAGGTAAAACATAAGTTCAATTACCACCAGGTGGCTTTATCAAAAATAACTAAGTAATCTTAATATTTAATTTACACTGTACAACGCTAATAAAAGTGTTGGTAGTTAAAATGGAATGCATTCATTCACCTTGCTGACTGTTCCCAGCTGCCTAGTCGGTGTGGGCGGCGTGCTGTTAGCGTACTTGTCAATCTCCAAGCTGACCAGCTGCTTGGTAGCCGGCTTCTCGCCGTCGAAGTTGGTCAGCAGCGACGGGCCCACGTAAAGAGAGAGGATCCCGAGGAAGTTTACTGTAGACGTGCGGACGTTCGGGTTTGTGGCTGAGAGGGCCTTCTTCGAGTGAGCGATTATTGAGCGAATGTTCATGCTGTGGACGAAGTAGATATTGTAGCATAATAATATACCATTTATGTAAGTATAGACATTTTTATAACGGGAAAAAAAATGCCTAATGTCAATGTATTTTCTGTCTTTTCCTTATGAGGAAAATTTACAGGAAGTTTCCAGTTAAAAATCTGCAACAGCTTTTCAGGATGTTCTGCCAAACCAAAGGCACAAATAAGTACCCACAACCTTTTCATATAACTTTGAAACAAAGTGATTCTTATGATTGCGAGTGGATCCTTACGGAAAGAGGAACAAGCTCATTTTTGTAATTTAACTCACTTGAATCCAAACTCCTTGATAGCCGTAGCCATCCAGTTGAACATCTCGGACTGCACTTTGGGGTTCTTCTGCGAGTCCATCGCGAAGGTCAGGCCCTCGTTCAGCACGTGCTCCAGCCCCGCGGCTTCCGCGAGGCTCGTGAGGCAGGCCGCCGAGAGTGCGGAGCAGGAGGCCTCTCCTAGTTTGGTCACCACGTCTTGGAGGACGAAATCTGCTGCTGTTCTGTTGGGGGATTTGAGAGTAAATATTTATTAGTTAGCTAGAAAAAAAAGTGCAATGTTGCGAAACTGTGGGAAGTCTATCTTTTGACCAACACATAATTATTGTCAAATATCAATTATGTAATTTAGCACACTCAATATTTCGGAAAAATCTAATATGATGCATAATTTTTAATGAGAAAGAACTAAGAAAACTGTAAATTTTTAAGTTCTACTCATTTGTACTTTAAAACCAAGGCTAATTAATATAGATTGAAATTTGTACGCATGCTGAAATAATAAAAAACATGAAGATTTTTCTTAGTCGTTCAGGCATTTTGTAATATTCGCAAGGCTAAGGCCCAAATCTAAGCGCCCACGTTAGGCGAAGCCGGAGCGCCCAACCCTTGCACTTCAACTCGAACTCAGGCCTCATGCAGTGGGATGCAGACTTGGAGCATCAGTAAGAGCTACTAAGGCCTGTATACTCACGTGGACACAGGCCAGCTCTCCGTGATGTGCTTGACGGCCTCGAGGCGCGCCTTCAGCACCTGCACGTTGGTGTCCTTGAGGCCGGGCTTGCCGTTCAGCGTGCGGTACAGCACCTGCGCTGTAGCGTCCGTGCTGCTCAGGCCTTGTATAGTGGAGTGGATGCTCTGGACCGCTGAGAGGCGGGTCTTCCAGTTGCCGTCGCTCAGGCCTGGAAGATAACAATCAATTAAATCCTACTAATATTATGAATGCGAAATTTTATGAGGATGTATGCGTGTGTGTATGTTTGTTATTCTTTCACGCAAAAACTGCTGAACGGATTTAGAAGAAACTTTACAGTAATACAGCTTAAACATCAGAATAACACATAGGCTTCAATTTATGAAGACTTAATGTAATTTGGTCATAATATGTAACGATAAGTTCACGCGAGCGAAGCCGCGGGCAAAAAGCTATAGGTTAACCGCCGTAAAGTCGACCCTCCTGATGGGGCGGGGGGTAGCACGGGTACACACGACATTACGCTGCGGCGAGATATCTAAAATCTCCGTGTTGTTATTTAGGAAATTTATAACTTCAGATAATATGTTAGTATTTGTTTTAACTTACATATAAAAATAAACTAATTAAATATCAATTATTTATTTGACTTGGGATCAAATACGGCCGCTTTCACTTTACTTTTTAATAGTAACTACAACTGTTGTCATAGACACGCTAGTAGCCTCTGAAATTGTCTTATTTACATTTATGTCTTAACCTGGAAAAATCATGAATACATATACTAAAGACATAGCAATAATAATGTAATAATAATCAAAACACATCGAAAGTTCTATGAAAACTTTATTAACACAATGTAGAAAACGAAATGAATGCACACCTGAAGAAGAAGCTTGTTCCATTTTTTTTCTTTGGATATAATTCGCCACATTTTAAAGCATTGACTTTTAATTTTTTATTACGTAGATTCCATTTTTGTATTTATCTCATGTGGAGCAGACACTAGGCTGCAACCGTGACTGATTGAAGTGATTGATTGGCCGAAAGCATCCCCCTCCCGCGTCCCGCGCACCATCAGGAGGGCTGACTTTATAGTGGTCAAGCTATTGTATGATATAAAACAATTTTGCTATTCTCTTCTCTGACTTCTTATTTTGATAAATAGTCATGACCGTATGTACCATGTATGCAAAGGATATAAAAATCCATATTTTTTTTTATGAAGCATTCTTCAAAAGTGTCCCAATTTATTGTAGGTAATGGTTTCGTTTGCGCCTGCTTAAATTTTAGTATTCAACGCTTAGTTTTAGCTTTAATGAGAGACAAAATGATAAAATGAGGATGCTTCGAAAACAAAACGAGAAACACCCTAGCTGAATTAGATAGAAGTCAGTATTTCAATGCGTAGTTTCAGTCAGTTTGTATAGCTGCATATTGTTAAGTATTCTAGCCCGTTTGGTAACAGCAATTTTTAAAACTCTCACTAATACAACAACTAATATTGGCATAATTACTATCTACATTTTATCAGCAACTTTAAACTTAATATCTCACCGGCGAGCACATCGGGCGCGAACAGCTGTTCTGCGCGCATGTCCACCTCTTCTTGAGACAGTTCCACCTCGCGCGGCGGCGTGGACTGCCCCCGCGCAGCGAGGGACTTCTTAGCGGCGCCTACGCCGGCCTTCTTCGCTGCTCCTGTAGACATGGTAAAAGTTTATAAAACAAATCAAATCAAATCAAATCAAATACTTTATTTGCTATAAATAGGGTTACATATCACAATTTGTGGGTGTTATTATAATAATATTAGCTCTTATGCCTACTTAGCTATATTTTCATAGCATGCAAAATTTTTATTAAACTATGAGGTCGGTATCTACTATTTCAATATTAATTCTTATTATTCCACTTATTCTATAAAATACATCACTGTCCTTATTATTTATATTATTTGTAATGCGCTCTTTATTAGTTTAGTTTTTTAAAGAAATCGTCAATGGAGTAAAAGCATTTTTCCATAAGCCATTGCCTCAGAACCATTCGAAATCTGTTGTAGGGTAGCAGTTTTATTTCATCAGGTATTCGATTAAAAACTCTGATAGCCATCGCACAACCATTCTTATTGAATTTCGAAGTTCTTGGTAGGGCATTTAGGACAAGCCTATTAGGATTGCTTGCAACAAATGCTTCTTTAATCAAAAAAATCCACCTTGTGCTCCCAGAGAATGCTTAAATATTAGGTCACGTGGCTAGAAGAGGCCCCAATAATCTGAAAAAGCTTTTTTAATTCTAGGCAGAGTAGTAGAGAAAAGGTCTCGTGGTAGAGCACCCCATCGCTGGTCATGGTCAAATGTCCATCACCATTGCTCTCCGAAAAGCTGAAGACCGAGACGAGTGGAGTAGCCTAGTCAAGACCGCCACCGAAGCTTACCAAAGAAGTAGTTAGACACAACCTTCATATGCTGAAGAGGACGACAGAAGAAGAAGAAGAGAATCAAAAAAATTAAACTAAAGAATGAAATTATAAAACACTAGCTGTCAGCGGCTTCGCCCGCGTAGACTGTCTTTCTAGTCAAAATATAGCCTCAATTAAAAAAATATAGCCTATGTCACTCCCTGATAGTGCAGCTTTATATTGAAGAAAGAATTTTTAAAATCGGTCCTGTAGTTTCGGAGCTTATTCAATACAAACAAACAAATCTTTCCTCTTTATAATATTAGTATAGATTAAATTATATTAATTTTATAAATAAGGTATTTTGACAGAATATGTTAGGGTTTTCAAAGTTATAAATACTACAATATACTCGTATTTAATGTAATGTAAACATTTAAACAAAAAACTTCAAGGCTGCTTGCTTACATGAAGCGATGAACAATAATACTTTAAAGATAGAAACTAGAAAAATTCGACCTGGTCCTGGGACTCAAGCGGGATTCGAACCCGCAACCTTTCACAATCCGGGTGACTGCTCTTCCAACTGAGCTACCGAGGCCGTTAACAGACATGGCGAATTTATCTAGTGTATTTTTACGTTGTAAGCCAACGTTGTTTCATCAATGTTATAGGCAAGCGTCTTTAACAAGATATTATTAATACTACTTTAGCAAAATTCGAATGGATGCCGTTAGCAACCAGTCCTTGGGAAATGGCATTGAAATTTAATTGAAAAGCAATGATAATGTAGTATTACCTGAGGCCGGGCGCCGCGCCGGCCGGGGCGGGGCGGGCCGCGCGTCGCCGCGCCCGGCCGGCGCCGGCGCAGACTTCTTCACCTCTTTCTTCGGCGCGGCCACCTTCACTTGAATCACGGCCTACAACAACCACAATAACATAAGTATTTGCTTCTCTGGGACAAATTACAATGCCGTCTCTGCACGATCTAATTAAATCCATAAACCCCTAAGGAGGTAAAGTTTACGATCGAAAGGCTGCTTCTATCTTTTAACTACGACGAAACGGAATCACTTATTTCAAACAGATAAACACATACATTCTCTCTCACACACACAAAAACACAAACTTATTTATGAATAATATGTTATGGTTTTTATTTTTTAAATAAGCCTAAATGAAATCGGTTTCCCAGGATACAGGCCTACCTAGGGATGCAGTTTATAAAAATATCGATTTCGATGAATATCGAATAAAGTCGATATTAATATATCGATTAGTACGCCGATATATCGATATTTTATCGATATTTCTCCTTTTCTAAAAGCTTATTAAAATAATATAGTTTTATAGCCCCTCTACACGATGGGCTATGATGGTAACCATTCGCTGTACATTACTGTGGTTTACTATAGTTTTAGAAAGAAATTCGGCCTTAGTAAAGTCAACTGTTGATCGACAATGTACAGCGAATGGTCATCATCAGCATGGCATGATGGCCCATTCGTGAAGAGGAGAGGAATACTTCAAAAACCTTCCAGACAATTCAAGTACTGTATATACTTCTACTTATGTCTGTAATTTTTTTATACCTTACCTATGTGAACAATAAAAAAATAGGAAATAAAAATTGAGTTAAAGTGAGTAAGAATGATATGTGCTAGCTATCGAACTTAAAAATAGCATCTTTGACAGTCTGCTCCCCTTTAGGCGGTTTCTGCTCTGAGTTATATTGGCTCCCGCCTTTAAAAAAAGACGTTCAGAAGGAACACTTGTTGCCACGATTGGTAATCCATAGACACACACTGACACCACAGATTACAACAATACATTAGAGTCGAAAACAGTTTTTTTTTAACATCATTATACCCAATTTTGTGGGTATTTTGAATTGGGCGGATTTTTGGATATTTCGTTACGACATTTATATTTTTTCGATATTGATATATAGATATCAGCGTATCGTCGATATCGATAAATATCGATATATTTAGGCGTCGATATATCGATATTTATCGGTTTTCCGATATATCCTGGCATTCCTAGGCCTACCCCAGTTTGGGAACTTCTGCTAATGTAGAGACAAGTTTTTCACTGTGTTATTATCTTATTGTATTTATTTTGAATGTGTTGTCAATAAAGAATTTTCATTTTTATTGTTATTTTTATTTACACCAAGTTCAACTGACCCCAAACTAAACAGAGCTTGTAATATGGGTGTCAGAGACTGATAAACACACTTAAATACTTCTAAATACATACTTAAATAGATAATAACACCCAGACACACAAAAAATACAAATGTTTGTCATGGGTGAGGATCAAACCCACGACCTCCGGTGCTAAAGGAGGCATTGCACCAACAGGCCAGTTAAAACAATGTCTGCATAGTTTACAGGCCAAGTATAACACTGGACTCGTTGCGTGTTATGCGAATTTATAGCAATGAGCTCAAATCAGGGCAAAATGACATAAAACGTTTTGGCCTTGCATGTCTGGAAATTACAATACCACTAAGCTATCATCTTAAAACGTCATACTGAACTTAAGTATGCAGAAAATAAATAATTTGCATGTAGATAATGACATTCTGAAGAAATCGACATCTTTACCTTGTCACATGCTACACTTTGAATGATAACAACCAAAAGAAATGAATTAAAGGCTACGGAAATAATGTTTAGTGAACTAAACTAACTAATTTTAAGTTAATAATGATGAACATCTCAGTCACTTAACTTGAATAAATTAACATTTAATAATCGAAATACTTCATTACACGCGGAATGCAAATTAATAATCGTTTTATGTAATAACTCATCAAAAATATGATAACTAACTGTTTTTATCTTCTCAGAAGAAGGAACGAGGCAAACCTGCAGTAAAAATTCACAAGTCACACATTTGGGAATCACAGCTCGTCTAAACAAAAAATCACTCGTATTTTATCAAAGATATTACCTTATCAGCAAATTCCTTGATCTTCTGTTCTTTCAGTGGTTCTATCTTCCCGATGTGTGGTGCAATATTCTTCTCACCGACTAGTTTGGTGGCAGTACCGAGAGCTTCCGCGGCGGCATCACGAACTGCTGGATCTGAAGAAGTAATAGGCAGTTTTGAATCATGTCAGAGATGATTTAACCGTAGAGAACAGGTATATAAATGTACATTTGCATTATCATATTGGAACTGCTCATATCGATAGTCATCTACACCAAAATTATAACGAGGAAAGATCTGATTTCTTGCTTGTTTGCAATGAATAAACTCAAAAACCACTGGACTTTTCTTTCAATGCAATTCAATGAATAATGACATGGATGGAACTCAGTGAATGTAAACAGTATAAGTTTGTGAGGATACAGTTGAGCTGAGGCTTTGGTACTGAAGCATCTATCCGATAAGACGTCCACTGCTGAACTGTTTTCAATCGCAATCAGTCTGCCTCCACCGGAATCCTGGTTGATCCGTACACCTTCAATAGTGTTTCAAGATTAGGATGGCCAGCTCAGTGATTTCCTTTGCATTACTGTGCTTTTCAGCCTCATATCTAGAACTCACGATCGCTTTCCATCAGGTGGAGTTAGGTCATCTTAACGGGCAATATAAAATGTTTTTTTGTTTCAAGTTGTTTTTTGTTGGGCTTCCACTTTTGAAGCGATTAAAACTGGTTTCTATAGCTACTTACCAGCACTCTCGAGTAGCTTCAGCAGGCCCGCGACGTAGGCCTTGACCAGCTTCTTGCCGAAGGCCGCGGGCTGCGTGTGGCAGAGCGCCCGCGCGAGGAACAGGGCACTCTCCGTTTTAATTGAGGGGTTCTTGTTGTCGAATGCTGCTAGCATGTCCTCCATTATCACTTCTAGGTTTGTCTGAAAACGAATTCAAGTTAGATCTCACAAATAAAAATATAAGATTTAAATAATAAATAAATAAATATTTGGGACAATTTATACTAAGATCATCTGAACCCAAACTAAGCAGAGCTTGTACTATGGGTATCAGGGGCTAATAAACATAACAAAAATATTTCTAAATACATACTTTAATATATAACAATAACACCCAGCCATACAAATGTTCGTCACATAAATGTTTGTCATGGGTGGGGATCGAACCTACGACCTCCGGTGCCAAAGGCAGGATCGCTTACAGAATTACTTTGTTATTTTTCTTTTTATCAAGAAGTTCACTCAAAAACAGGCTTCCTTTTATATTTCTTGAAAAATGTAGACTATCTTCAAAACAGAAATAGAAAATCCTTAGAAAAACTTAGGCACACGTCCAGCAGGTTTGAAATGTGAATTAGCAATGCATTAGCACTGATGGTAGTACAGAAAGTACTGATATTTTTAGAGCAATACTAATTGCGAACAAAATCTTGTCACTGTAAACTTCGTTAATGCAACTACGAATGCACGAAAAAGGTGCGATCCACCTTGCATCTGCCTTCAAAAAACTTTTCTGCCTCAACAATCCACTCCAATAGTATATTTCATATTGAGGGACTAAACGAAGCCATAATATACTCGGGAGTCAATGAAACCGAGGGTATATTAAGTTGGCGTTTAGTCTCGAGGTGCAAACTGTACTTTCACTTTGAGTGCGAGAAAAATAGTCAATTTAGTACAAAAACATTTGATATATAATACATAATAAAATAAAAATCACAAATGTTTCTTATTCCTCCAGTCCATACAACTTTCGTAAGTTTTTAGGTAAATCTTCTGCGACTTTGGCGGTAAAAGTTTATCCATCATGTCTTTTGCTCTTTGCTCGACGTCAAACTCTTCATTGTCACAGGACATTTTTTTTTAAAACCGAACAAATTTACACTCGAGAAAAATTCAGAAATTTATGCAGTCAGTTTTTTTTTCTTCTAAACCAGTTACAGATTAACAATTTAAAACACATGGCGCCACCTTCTTTGCGGACAAACCATGGAACTAAAATTCTCAACATTTTCGAAATGAATTTTACTGGCTGTTTGAGTTTGTCTATGTCACATGAAGGAAATTAAAAAATGAATTACTTTTTACTCCCTAGGGGCTCAAGTGGTCACTTTAGGCCTGCTTCGTAGGGCTATATTGGCGTACTTTTATAGCATGAGAAGTAAAAAAAATTATCACATTTTCTAGAGACGTATCTGGAAAAGTATGCAATGAAAACAACTTACCGCAGGGTATATAGCATCAATAGCCTCTCTCAGCGCCGCCACCACGTTGGTCTTCTTCTCCTTGAACTTCTCCAGTACGGCCTGCACGCACGCGCTGGCGTACGGCGAGAACCGGCCGCGGAGCCCGAGCGCCAGCGCGCCCAGCAGCCGCCCGCCCAGAGCCACTAGCATCACGTTTGTGTCTTTTGATATCACCTGTGAAGGAATGCAGAAGGTTAACATATGGCGTACACCTTAATAGGCCTCAGTCCACCATATTCTGAACTTTATTACTTAAGCTTAAGGTCCAAAACCAATGAAAAATAGCTCAGCCCTATATAGGGTGAGGGGGCCCTATAAGAAACAGGGTAACTGGTTTCTTTATGCGTGAGCGCATATGATAACATTGTTATATTTCACCTGTACGGTGAACGGTACCTATCCATACCGGTTTGTCAGCACCAAGAACCCGTCACTTTATGTCCTCACCCTTAGCAAGGTAACGCTTGGTACTCAATCCACAAATTCGGTGTTCAAGTGCAAGGTCGAGCCCAGGGCTATGCCATCATAGCCTTTATACCAGCATTGATAAAAATATTGATAGACGTTGACACTTAAACTTTTTTTTACATGTGTTTCTATAAAATCTTACACTCACATCTATATCCGATATGGTAAAGTCAGAAACAAGTTCACTATTTGCCAAACGTGTAACTAAATGCCCTATCCTGGCTTGAAAAACACTCATGTAATATGATTTAGGCTCTTTCTGTTTCTAGCCTTAAGTATTTAAAATTCTCTGTACCAAATTTAATTAATTTTGGGTCTAATATTCTAATATTGAACCAGATAATACAAAACAATTTTACCTTTTTCAATGCTCTCACTAGATCCGCATAGTCCCCTGGCTCCAACTTATGTGCATGTTTCAGTAAGTGGTCCAACGAGTCGAGGGCTTCCTTCCTCTCTTGCCACTTCTTCTGCTCCAGCTTGTCATAGAAGTCTTTGGGGAGCTTTGAGAGGATCTCGACGGGGTCCATGAGATCGTAAGGGTCTAAGTCGCCTGAGTCGCCTCCAGCCGTTTCTGCATCATCATCTTCAGGGGCACCTAGGGTTAAAAAAAACTCTCAATTAAAGATTACTATTGGGCGCAGGCATACGCTGTGTACGGTCGTCCTTTATTTAATGACATCAGAACGCTCTGTCTCATGGTATTTCTTGTCTTTCTATTGTTGACCACTTTAATTTTGTTTTTAATTTAAATGTACATACATACCATCATGACTATATCCCAAACAGGGTAGTCAGAGGCAAGTGACTGAGGCAAGCCGTCATCGTGAACGGAACACTCAGAAGCTCACTTTTCACCAATGGCATTGGAACCCAACGTGGTAGTGAGCCTTCCGCCGTTATTTGCATTGATTTGCTTTTTTATGTATTTTTTCCATCACTGGAGAGTTAGTCGGAAATAACCATGAACACAAAGATTTTGGTGTTGGCCAGATTTGAACTAGGGACCACACGATCCACGATCCCAGTTGGGGTACTTAACCCCTAGGTCAAGACGCTCTAAATTTAAACTGCTCAATTTGAATGTAGCAATTGCTCAATTTAATTTAACATTAAACAAACACAAAGACCTACCTATATATCTAGATATATATTATAAGTGCAAAATGTTGTAAATCAATATTGGAGAATAAAACAAAAAATCGTTTTTTTTATCGGTGAAATTATGCTATATCGTGTTTTGGAAAAGTTGTCGACTTAGTTAAACACACTGACCTACTCGTACAATTTTTTATTTGCCAAAATATTTTTTAATTTAGTAGTTATATTCAAACAAAGTCGATCAAACATTGACAATCTTGGGAAAGCATAGCATATGTCTACTTTTTTTTTCTAATAGACCAATTATTCGTTTTTATTTTCATGACATTGTGCTGATAACTTCATTTCTGTGATATGGATCCCTGTAATCCGAAATGTGGCAATTAAATTAATCAATTATTTCCGTCCTACTTTTTCTTCCGAAATTTCACATTTCGCCTTTAAAACTTTAGGGATTGGAGGAGAATCCAAGTACAGTACTATCCAATAGGCTGAGGATATGGTAGACTTACCATCAGTAGAGTCGGCGGCAGGCGCGTCCCTGATGCGGTTCTGTTGCGAGCGCAGGTACCGCGAGGGTTGAGAGGTCTCGCCTGTGCTGAAGGACTCTCTTAACTCTTGCTGCACAACTGCTTGTAAGGATGCTATGTGAGGTTCAATGGCGGGGCCGATCCATCTAGAGAAATATATTTTTAATAGTAAGATGAAACGAAAAATACTCCGTTTTTTAGTTTTGTTTAGCACTGCTGTAATGCAAAGCAATAACTGAACTGGTCAGCCCCACATAAAGACCCCCTAAGAGGTCTTCCACGTCTGGCTGGAGGGTATGACGAAAAAAGGAGTCGCCGAACCTTTTTCATCAGTTTGTTATTAGTATGTTTTTTACCTGTTAAACTAAATATGTTTACCACACTTGAATTGCCCCAAATAACATGCTTAGTGTAATACATTCTGTAAACCAGTCTTTGTTATTATTATGCAAATAGTATATTCAAAGTTAAAAAAAACTGACTTACAATTCAATGAAAGCAAAAACTAGGTTAAACTTAATGTATGTCGATGGCATTAGAGAATAGATTGCAGAAATATCTAATATATTGAAGAAGTCATACTACAAAAGCTATGTCAACCTGAATTATCAGTCTTTGACAAACAATAAATTTTCAGACAACAATGTTTATGCTTCATTGAATGGCATTTGCCAGTCAATGCCTAGGCGACTGAACTAGGCAAAGAAACAATGGAATTTGGCGCGTAGCAGGTCTTACGCTAGTAACAACAGCTTTAAGACGTACGACAGGCCTTGTTAATTGCGTATAGCAGGGCATTGTGAATATCTGTCGGCCTCTTTTCGAAACTTTGAAGGCATTTCAGTTCTGGCTGTAAACTAACAGAAAACCTTTAGCAAAACAAACTTCTAATTGGGCTAAATTGCCCAAACCATTATTTTATTTTGCATTTAGCATGGAAAAATAATCAAACATTTGTATTTTGAATTTAAATGCTCTGAATAATTATAGTTGCATATCCTTGCATACTACAACAGAAGGAATGAAAAACAGTCACAACTAAAAGGTAGCAAAAACAAAAAAGATTACTAGAATACTTAGTTTTTTTGTTTGTGTATTTTTTTATCTCACCAGAAACACTTGTGTAAAATGTTGCTAATACAAGACCATCATGGTTGACACTGAAAGAGTTATTAGATCTCATGATGTACAGCCAAGTTTTAAACTCTATACCTTATTCAAAAATATGTCGCTAATACACAATATTTCCGCAATCGTCCTTTGTGACTTGTGACTAATCTAGAGCTACAGATAGACATGCTCATTACTAGCACGAAAGCATGCTACTATTGAGCAATTGCTAATTAGTAGAATGTGTGTCGAAGCATTGCTAATAATGAGCATGATTATTTCAGTGAAAAATGAGCATGGTCGTTTTAAGCATGCTAGTAAGCATGCTATTTTAGAGCATAATTTAAAGACGAATTTCTAATATTAAGTTGTGCTTACTTTCCGCTGGGTGTCGTGGCTTGAAGGTCAAATGTCAAAGGGTCCACATTCTCCTTAGAGTTCTGTCATGCATGATGTCGGTATACGTAACTGCAGCTTATGATTTTAAGATGAGATTACGAACCTGTGCATCTCAATGACCAGCTGCTTCATCTCCTCTCGCACAGTCTTGTCTCTATCCGCCAGCAGCACCGGTATCTTCTTGACCATGGGCTTGATGGTGATCACTTTGTTGCCGAACAGCTTGAGCGCCGTGTTCAGGGCAGACACGCAGGCGGCTACCACTTTTGGATTCTTCTGCTCCATGCCTTTTAGAAGCTCTTCCTCGACGACTTCGTGCTTTTCTATCTCTACGTACATTAGCGTCACCTGCAAGCAGTTAGAGACCTACTTAGAGAGAGTAGGTTCACATGGTTTTGAAATCATAAAGCTCCGATGTAAGAGAAGTGCTGTCCTAATTAAACGCTGCATTAGTTGAAGTGATTAAGGGTCAACGTCACAGCAGTTCTGTAATGAGGGTGACAAAAGGGTTAAAATGTTACTCTAAAATATAAATAACACCAAAGTATAGACGACGTAGGTTTATTATTATTATTATTATTATTATCTAAATCGATACAGTATTACCGAAGTTATCGCTGCGGGAAAGTTTAGACCAGTTTTTAAATCTCCGTTAGGTCGCGCGTCGTGCGCGACGTCACTAGTCCAGTGGTACCGTCCGCGCCGCCCGCCGCCCTATTGAAACTCGAGTAAAACTACTTGCGACCACTGTGTGAGTTGTGGTTATTTTGCAGAAATACGTTAATTTATAAATCTTCAACATTAAGTAGCTATCCTTTTTTAGTAATATTGTAAAAAATCATAAAATCCTATAAGATAAACGCGGTGGAAGAAGTATTTCAGAAAGGCCAGTCGGACCAATCTGCCGAAAGTGGATAGCTTGATGGTGGCTCAATAATTTATAAAAAAAAACTAGCGACTCGACCCGGCTCCGCACGGTTGCAATGCTGATACTGAATATACTACAGAATGTATACATATTATACGTTACGGGCTACTTGATTAACTGGGCTGTATTAATAAGGGCCGGTCCTAATGAATAATGACCAAGTGCATTGGTCAATCAGATAAATTAATTACCTTGGCTGGACTATATGAATAATGACAGACTACTCGTGGGCAGTTTAATAAATCAAAGCTAGAGATAGCTTGAATTTATCACTTTTACCGGCATTATGAATAATTTCAATGTCAGAATCGTCCTTTGGCATATATTTTGGGTGGGAAAAAATTAAATCGATTCGTGTGATTTCTTTATCAAGATATCTTTACTTTAGTTATAATATCAAAGTATAAAACGGCATAAAGAAAATGATTCCAGTTCGTCTCTGGCACTCACTGGCCGCTGCCGCGGCACGCTCGCTTCGCTCGCTACTCCCAACCTAATAAACCCACTTACTTCTCTTCAATAAAGTTTTTTGTTTGTAAAATTGAACAAAACTAATTACCAATAAATGCATTCTGTACACATGTATGTACACTGTACAACTCCTATGGGATATATTGCCTGGGCATTGTATACAATACCTGAATTATACAGATTGCCGGTGACATATACACACATTGCCTATAAGTTGATTTTACATAATGTAATAAACGCGCTATTTATAGGAACGCGCCGCCGGGGTGCATACATAATATAGTAAAGAAACACTGATAATTTTAGAGATTTCGAAGTGATGTCGTAAATAAACACATTTGTTTGCGCTTATATTGCAAACTTTGGCCTACCCTACCCTAACCCTACGAGATAGATCTAAATAATGTACTACAGTATTGTACACCTTAATAAGGTATACAAAAAAAACCGCGATTGTATATGTCTATCTCTTAGGGATAACTCACAATAACCATTTTTTATCTTTTATGTTTTACGAGAAATAATGGCATCTTTTCGAAGCGATTTTAAGCAATACAGCACCAATCCTTATCCAATTTAGTACCTTAAATACATTGGGCATTTAATATAGATCAGGCAATTTACAGCATATAATTTAAATGAATATTTTCGAAGATATTACAGATTTAAAATGCAGGGACATCGCGGTTGCGGCGGTACCGGCCGGCGCCTCTCGACTCGTGACGTCATAGCACGTTAGAGGGCCGAGCGTGTCTCAAAATATTTTTAAATGAAATGGCGCACTTTGATACTAATTTTCTCAGCCGTTTTTAAAGATAGAAAAAAAGTAAAAACACATTTTTTTCGTATCTTTTTCCTCAATACAATGGCATTTATAGAAAAAAAACTTTTGTCAGCCTCATTGTTCAGTGTACCCAAAAAGCGACGTTTCTTCTCACATAGGGCTGCCTCAATGCCTCGCGTACACCTAATCCGTTATCGGCAGAACTATGCCCGATCAAATCAAACGTATGCAAATGAACGGTACGCGCACACCAAAACCGATTTTGCCGGCCAATGGAGGACAGAACTAGGGTTGAGCTACCTTTGGCCGCACCGCATCGCACTTTCCTATGCTTCTATCACTCAGAACTGTCATTTACTAGTGCGAGAAAGAGAAAAAGCGCCGAGCGCCTCGTCGGTTGCGCCGCGTGCGGTCGCATTCGGTTCTCTTTCTCGCTCTAGTAAATGACAGTTCTGAGTGATAGAAAAGGATAGAAGCATAGAAAAGTGCGATGTGGTGCGGCCAAATGCAGCTCAAACTCGGACTACTCGTTTGACTTGACGGCCGATGACGGATCAGGTGTACGCGAGCCGTAAGGCTTGCTGTACGACAGACACTTACAAAATCATGTACTGCATTTGAATACTCCTACAGCTGCCAGGAGGCCGTTATCGACACAAAATGCTGACAGAAAAACATTGTAAGCTATAGGTAAAAAAAGAAGCAGCCGACCACTTCACTATCTGTAGCTACTCCCAGCTTTAGGTGGCGTTTGGTGGTTAACGCGAGAGGCCATGTGCGAACAATCCCTGTTTTATTATATCGATTTAAATGTCGTCTTATATGTTACCTGCAAGGCGAGGTCTTTAGTTTTGGTCCTGGGCGCGGCAATGCACTTGGCGACGATTCCCGACATGACCTCGCCGGAGGTCTTGCCGGCAAGGCCACAGTTCTCAACGAACACAAGCGCCGCTTCGAGACCTGTTGAGGAACGTCGCGATTAAAGTTTGTCCACTGATGGACAAAGTGCGTCATCGCTACAATTGATAGCTTGATCACCACGCTTGCCAAATGCAGGTTGGTGATCGCTAAAATCTGAAAACATACTTTCAACAACCTGGGATCAGAACCCGAGACATCCGCAATTTCAGGCGGAGCAGTTTTATCACTAACCACGCGACGAAGGCGTAGTAAGTAGTTATAAGACAAGATATTTCCCATTGATCTATCATGAAAACGAACCCGCCTTCCGCATTAGACATTTCGCATTAATGCAACTGACCGAGGTGAAAACATTGAGGGAGCCAATGTTAGCTATTATAAAATTCGGGCACTAAGAAATAGTCTCGTAAAAATATCAGAATTCTATAATTAGAATTAACTAACTACTTGCATCATCATAATAATCCTCAGACAACACGTGTGGATGCCATACAGTAAGTAGCGACTGAACATAAACGTGAGGACAGATTAATCCTTTATAATTGGCTACCTCTGACACACATATTTTTTCATTGTGAAACCCTTAAGAGGCTAGTGGACTACAGTGAAATAAATATAATGAGTAATTAACTTATACACTTTAGAACACTGCTTCCCTCTTTTCACACTTTTCCTTAGATTTATTTCATACTAGCTTTTCGTCCACGGCTTCGCCCGCGTGACCATAAAGTTATATGTATAATATGGCTAAGTTTATAAATTGTAGCCTATGTGTTATTCTGATGTATCAGCTGTATAACAATAGTTTCATTTTAATCCGATCAGTAGTTTTTCCGCGAAAGAGTAACAGACATACATACATCCTTACAAACTTTCGCATTTATATTATTAGTAAGACTTGGCCAAATCTTTATAAATTGTAGCCTGTGTTATTCTGATCAGCTGTTTATCTGTAAAGTTTCATCTAAATCCGTTCAGTAGTTTTTGCGTGAAAGAGTAACAAACATACATACATCGCACAAACTTTCGCATTTATAATATATTATAAGTAAGATTAGTAAGAAGTAAGACTAGCCCGGCTTCGCCGGGGTATTTAACGAAAATTTTAAAAATGTATATTGGCATGTTTATCAGGGATAATGTGAAAATCGAATGGTAAAAGAATTATTCAAATCAGTCCAGTAGTTTTGGAAGATATTATAGTTATGCAAAAAATCTAATAATTATTTATATTTGAAGCATTTAACAACTGACTAGATTTCAATGATGGAAGCCTTTGCCCGACATTTGCAACAGTTTGTAATTTCATTAATTTTTATTTTTGGCTATGCAAAGTTTACAGTAAAGATTTGATGCCATTATTGTTTAATATTAAAACTATGTAACACTTGATCTCAGCATAAAAGAAACAAATAGATTGTAATTTATTGGTTATGCCAGTCATATTGACCTGCTGAGGAAAATTAAAAAAGAACAAAATAAAATGTAATACCTTTTTCCTGAGCCACTGCATTGCTGTCTGTGACAAACTTTTTGATCAATCCAAGGTATTTGTTCCACTCTGGTGACTTTTCATCGTCTATCTGGTTGAACAATTTGATCGCCTCCTCATACCCCATCACACGCGCTTTCCAAAGTTTGTGAACGCATTTCTCTTCTGTTGGTAGCTTTTTGTATTCATTCTCATCCTCCATTTTGCTGATGTCAGTTTAAAAGTTTTGTTATAGTTTGTCCTGGTCAAATTTTGTGCCCTGTAGAAAATAATTGAAATATTTATCAGATAACAGTCACACTGCTAGTTTCTGAACATTATTTATTACTAAGAAAACAGAAACAAGCAAATAGCTTGTAATTTTAGAAAATGCAGGAGTCAAACACTTTGTATCAAATTTACAGCTTTCTTACAGGAAATAGATAAAGAATTAAAAACAAAATAATAAATGAGTAATACCAATAGTTATAGCACCATTAAATGGTTGGCTTAAAATCACATAGGAACTCATTGAGAAATATTAGAAGCATAATTGAGGAATATAATTGTTTTCCAATGCAGAAAACAAGGCCACTTCTCCGTAATAAAAAATCTATATGAAAAACACTACAATCAAATTCACTACAAGTTAGAAAAGATTGCATTTAATGTCTTAATTTAGGTCACCCCAGTCTGTCTAGTTGGCTCGGTAGAAAGGGACACAGCCTCCTAAGGTGCAGGTTCTGGGTTTGATCCTCATCCATGAGTTCCATGACAAACCCTTGGATTTGTTCTGTATCTGAGAGTTGATATGTGTTTATTTTTCTATGAATGTGAATCAGTCTCTGATAAACATAGAACAGGCTGTGCTCAGTTTGAGGTCAGTGACTATTTGTAAAAATGTCCCATTATACCAAATTCTTACATAATTTTTACTTCAGTTAAACTGCCAATAAAACTTTCAACAACAGAATTAACTGTTCGGAGTGAGAATCTAGTAGAGGACCATGTAAAGCAAATAATAAAAAAGGAAACATGGAAATACCCTCATGGCAAACTGAGAAAATTATTATAACTATACTCATGGCGAACCTTTGTCTGCATACATACTTCTTGTACATTTCTTTAAAAGGATGCCAGTTAGCCCTGAATTTAAAGTATTAAATTTAATTGTTGCAAGTCTGGTGACCTTTAAAGTTTCCCTTGTAAAGTAAAGGTTCACAACAATGTGTACAAATAAGGAATATAGATAGTATTAGAATACTATGAGATATCCCAATGGTAAAGAAAAGCGATTTAACTATTCGTTGAACAATGAAGCATGAACCGAGAACATGCAAGATGAATATGTAGGTACCTAATTTGTAAATAAGCTTACTATTGTACACAACCACTTTCTTTTTCGCGACTTCGCGTAGGCGTGTGTTATCTGCCTTTAAAACACGAAATATTTACTGCTTCAATTAAAAAATGGTGATTCAACGTAGACTCCTTTCGAATTTAAAATATGACGACTCAGACAATATCGCGGAACAAATAGTTAATTGCGAGCCGGTTCAATTATAGCCGTGCCCAATAAAAGGTAAGATGTGAAACTGGATCGCATCTGCAGCCGCTGCGACAGTCGCAACGGTCACTTTCTCACTTTACAAACAATATTCAATCAAATGTCACGAAACTCACCGTTTTAGAAGCTGTCTTCAATGAGTCTGTGTTGTGAAACTATTGATAATAGACACTGCGAACGTAAACAGTAATTAACTCACATTATTTGGAGAAATGATACATTTCAAACGACAAAAGATATGTATGCCTTTTGACTTTTTCTTTTCCGTCGTCGTTTTTTTGAGTTTGCGAAATGATGAAAATGGTTGAACACGTAATGTTGCCAGTAAATATAATTAACACTAAATTACCCTATTTCAACTTCCCCGTGTTGTTGCAATGAGTAGTGGTCTTGCATAAAATAACGCCGAAGATCTTCAGTTCGAATTTCACTGTTTTTCAGTTTCGGACTTGACACCTACAAGCTCTGCTTAGTTTAGGGTAGGATAATCTTGGCGTAAATAGACCCTTTTCCCCCTATTTACTTCATGTTACATTTTAATCACTTTCGGATTATGCCTTGATAAAAAAAAACAATTAATAAAAAGACAGGCTGCGTCTAGCATTTAAAAACTGGTTGCAGAGATTTTACAGTGCGTGAATAATATTATGTGTAGCCTATTTCCAATAAAGTAGATATCAGTCAAAGTCATAAAAACATTTTATGAATGAACGTGAATGGTTTTTCAGGGTAACACAATTTTTTTTTGCATATCTGTAGATTACAAAAGATCAAAGCCATCTGTCCCAGTATTTTCAAAGTATGTTTAAAACCTTGTGGATATTTGATTTTAAGAACCTAAAAGTTTTAGGTTAAAACATCAGCACTTGTAATTTCGTACAAACTACAAACGCAAAATTCCCTCCAAACGCATTTCATTCCCTGAGAGTGGAACGATGGCTGGATCATACGTCAACTTGTGAATAGGTGCCACTTTCGACAACTGGTCGGCTCAGGTTCACTATAGTTTGGGTACCTACCGTTATGAAAACTATATTTATGTTCAAACTGTATGACTCTCTTAAACCACCTCTTTTTTATAAAGAGAAACTACTGAGTTTCTTGCCGGGTACTCTCAGTGGAATTGCGTATTGGACTATATTTATTTCTGATGTTTTATTAAAAGGGCTTTTAAAAATATAAACATTGGTAAAAAGCATTCCGATAAAACTCACCGAGATATTGCAATTTTAAAAATAATAATTTGGACTTGATAAAACGCTTCATACAAATTGTCTTAAGGTAAGCAAAACCTCTGTTCGGTAGCTATATTAAATATTGCGTTAATGATAATGGTTTCATAACAAAAGTTGATGACTATCGATTGGTATGAGTATATCTATTTTTATTCAATTTGCACTTTTAAAAAATGGGCTTTCCCACGCAAGTTTTAAGGGCCATAAAATAAATTGTACCTATCTATGTTATCAAACTAAAAGTTTACCCTTTTATAATGTATTTTACTAAATTATTGTAAACTTATTAGACACTGATGATGGTGTTTAAGACCCAATAGCGTTCCGACGGCAGTAGTAGAATCACATACTTTATAATGTCCCTGGAAGTAAGGATCAAATCAAAATAGCGCATAGCTGGGGTCATTTCTAATTTTTATAACCCTATCGATATTGGTCCGATTTCTAACCATTAAATAGTTATAATCAATTTCAGTTTTTTCCATTAAATCAGGGACTTCCAGGGACACCCTTTATGTAATATATTATAAAAATTATACAGTGGGTGTCTCCATGAAGTGCACATATTAAAAAGTAGGAAACTATAAGTAGTCAATTTTATTCACGGAAACAATATTTAAAAAAATCCAGTTTTCTTTTTAATTTTTAATGGACTCTTTCAAAAAAGCATTTGTAGTTGGGTACTATAAGTAGAAATAATAATATAACTTTTGAACTAAATGCCCTAACGCAATGAAACAAAGTTTATAATGAAAACTAATAACATGCTATGCTCATAAAATGAAAAAATACGAAAAAAATAATTATTTAGATTTGTAAAAAAATAATTTCACGTTTTTTTCATTATTCTTTTACGTATATTTTACAAAAAACATAAAATTGTTCGTAACCTTACATAATTTTAAATCAGCGCTTAAAGAAGACCCTAGCGTAGTTTCGCACAATTGATAAGCTGGTTTTTTTTCATATGACAATTTCTTTTGTTCTTCCGCTTCACCTGCCTTCCCTATGCACCCTGATCGTCATGAACCGCTTTCGTTTTTAATAACTCTAAAAAAAGTGTGTTCACCTGCTTATCAAGTGTGCGAAAATACGCGCAAGCTGTAATTGTGTTACGGACATGATTCGATTCCCGGTCGGGTCAATTCAGGCAACGATCTTTTCTGAATTGCCTAGGGTCTGGGTGTGCTGGGAGATGCCCCTGGCTTAATTCCTTGTCTGGTACCTCGTAATACCGGGATATTTATCCCTCCTTCGAGACCATGACAAGAGGTGTATTGTCTGGCGCATATTTAAAAATAAATAAATAAATAATAAGAATATTATGTATGTTAGTATTTTCAAAATGGTCTACTTGAATGTAGTATTTTTGAATTTTGAATTATTGAACATTGTTTTCGGCCGTTGAGATGGCATTGAATTTCCGTTTTTCTCAACTAGTAGAAGCGGTAAACAGGTGCTCTCGTCTGGCTTTACCTAATTTATGCTGCCGATATAAAACCCATTTTCCAATGGTTTTGTGAAGGTTGACTTGTCTTCCTTCGTGCGCAGTTTAAAAACTGTCGAACTCAAAAGGGAGTTCATAGCCAAATAGAGAATTTAATTTAGACTTGAAACATCAAGCATAGGCCTTTACCCGATTCCGATGAATATTTTTTAGCTATGGCAATACCCAGGTTCATCCATAGACAATGTAGAGAACATTTACAGCTTTGGACCAAAAGTCATAAGTATGAACATGACATTTTGGATTAAAACTGTGGAAGCAAAGACTAACCGTAAAAAAAAAAATTGCAGAATGACGTTTCCTACGTTCGTAAACTTGAATTTTGCTTTGTTTTAGAATTATCAAACAGTTCTGAGAGCAACTGCGGACGAGACGTATGTCGCGTTGTTGACGTGGCTACTGTGCGTTCGCAATACCAGCCAATAACGAAATAAATCGTTATAATTTCGCGTTTTTACTTTATGTAGTGGTTCGAACAATGATTCAAATAGATAAATAAAGACATAGACGTGATTTTCATGAAAAAAAGACAGCTAAAAGTGTTGTGTTTGTATTTGGTGTTGGGTCAAAAATATTGCGATCGTAGATAATTTCTACCTGCCGCCTGGGCATAGTATGCTTTATATTGTGAGTACGTTGATATTTTACCTTTTTTTTATTTTTAAGTATTTACACCTTTTATCAAACCAGTTCAAAAACAACTCAGTCGGTCACACTCGAGGTACCTACTCTACCTTCCAAGAGAAAGAGGTGACAATGTACTGTTATTTCATGGAGGATAGTTTTTCTGTAGGACATGCTTGTATACTCAGGAGAGTTTGTATAAACAGGCTAAAATTGTATTTACTATTATTAGCTTACACTGTCCACCTTTGTCTAAAAACTTAAAACAATGAGCAGTACAATGAGTACTTAAGTAAGTAGTTTGAGGCTCTCAGTATCTATAATATTTACCGGTACATAGACGAAAAAAATTTACTTTACCAAACCTTACACTTAAATAAACAGGTTTAAAAAAACAACCATACTTGTTCATATAATTTATTTTGTAAATGTAATTTTGTATATTCGAAGCTGTACATAGTTAGTACTTGTGTACATAGGTACTCAGCCAGTCTTTCTTCACCTTTAGAATGTCTAGGAGATTGCATTCAGCAATAGAACCTTATAATTTGTACACCTAGCACTTAAATGTTTTACAAACTGTGTAAATGACTAAATAAATAAATAATTAATAAGTGTGCAAATATTATTTACCATAAATGATGAGAATTTGATTTTAGTGGATGTTTAGGATATCAACAAAGTAGAAACATCAGTCAGGTTGAATGTAATTGTTCAAATTGTATTAAATATTCAACAACCCATATGCCGCAGTCAAATGTATTTATTACCTAAGAAAAAAAAAGATTGGGATTTTATGTAAGCTGGATTTATAAATATGAATGTAATTGGTGAATTGAATAATATCCCTTATTTCGAAAATACCTTTACATAGAGATAAAGTCGGTTGTTGACATACTTATTAATATTTTAGAATGGAATCTTAGGTAGGTAATAGCACTAAAGATGTTGGTATATGTAGTTTTACAAACGAAAACCCTTCTTAAATAATTGTTTTGGTACAAGTTAGGCCATAACTGAAGAATTTATTTGTAAGGCTATCTACTATCTACTACTATCAGGTAATTAATTTTATTTAGTAATATAGCCCACATCACCCTCATATTTTACCTTGCTGCACGCTGTTAGAAAGTTCAAACACCTTTTTAATGGGTTTGAGAGAATTCGTTTTTTTTAAACATGGAAGTGAAGTAGCTTATACTTGTCTTGATGAAGGTGGCTTGCAGTCTGTTGCTTTTATTTTGAGTGGGTAGGTAAGATTGATTTTATTATTGAGGTCATCATGACCTAATTGCCTTGGTGTTTATTAGATTAAGTAGTTAAGTGTAAGGTATTCTGATTTTAAAATTGACTTTTTGATCTATTTTACTGTTCTTGATTTATTTTCGAATATTTTTTGATTTTTTTGCTCATAAGAGTGTGGTACTGACTCTGATCCATTTCATTGAATGTCTCAAAAGAATGGCTGGTTTTGGTGACTTATGAATTATGTACTAGAACTTAGGAGGTGTGGCACTAATGGGACTTGATGCTACACAATACAAAACCATGCAGTCACTTAGATTTAGACCACCATTTAGTTATTTGAAATATAATGTTTTACATAAAACATTACTTGCTATGTTTATTTTTTCAATTAAATGGCTTATTTGCATTAGGTACGTAAATGAACTTAGATTCATGAGCAGAACAAAAAAAAATGCCATTTAAAACCCTAGTTTTTTCATGTTTACATTACTGATTGTGATTATTATTGTTTTGGGGTATTTATTGTATTTGTAATTGGCAGTAAATCATTATTCATTATCGTAACTACTGTACTTTTTTATATCCAGACCCCACCTGTCTGGCATTTGCTCGCGCCAAAGACATACAAACTGCATGAGTTTGTTTTTACTTTTATTTGTTAACGCCGCCGGCTGTGGGTGTGGTGTAGCTATTACCAGGGTGGTGTGACGAGATAACACGTTTGCACGCAACTTCGGTAGGTAAATCCACTCCCATCCTTCTAAGAGATCCCAGGCACAGCAGTGACTGCTCGTTTTGGCTTGCGGAAGCTGCTTTTCATCACTTTTTACCGTTTGCCCGACAATTCAATTAACTTGTCGCTACTAGTTGCGATAAATAGATCGAGTGAGCGAAAATTTGCTAAATACGTTTAATGATCCGTTGTAAATGGAAGATTTTTTCCAAGTTATTGAAAACATCTCGCGGACCGCGTACCTACCTATGTCAATTTATTTTATACTTTAATTATAACGTTATTACAACAATTATAATAATTAAAGATCAAAATTTATTTTTGTACACAGTCGTGCAAATCTTTCACAGAACATCAAACACACTCACAATATATCTTTCCATTCATCAACAAACAAATCACAAGCAGGATTCTTATCCAGCAGGGAGTTCAAAGAACTGAGGACCCAGGGTGGAGGCGACTGCGCATGGAACACTGTCCAACACGAAGGCACAGCTAGTAACCTGTGGTGCCTGCTTCTAAGATATTTATTTGGGGTAAACAATTTACACAGCGCCTCATGCAAATTCATGGCGTCAACCTTCCCTCTAAGAATTTTGAGGGCCTTAACAAGCATGGTATACTTCTAACGAGTTATATCCCAAACATCCTAAAATAAATTGTGTTGGATACATAAAGGAGTAGTAGCCAAATTGCCTTTGGTATAAAAATCTAAGGAATGCCTTCTGTACCTTCTCGAGTGCTGAAGTGTAGCTTCGTGAGGGTTCCATACACATGCAGCAGGCTCCAGCTTACTTTGCACTAAAGCGCTAAAATCAAAACATAAAACACTCACGACACATCTATATCCTAAACAGGAAGGTCAAAGCTAAGGCTGGCTGGCTGTTGCTATCATGGTGACGAACCCCTTAATACAAAACTGCACCTAGCGTCTTCTGCGTCTTTTGAATTTCCAAGACAATAAACTCAGGGTCAATGGCTGGTGAATATTGGACTAATTCCTATCAAGTTATCAAGGGGGAAGGCATTTAACGACGTAAGCTATACATATACCTACTAACATTGTCTGACGCCGCTTGTGGTCAATTTACCCAGTTAATTAGATTCTGCTATCTATACCTATAATGATATAAGTGCCTTTGAGATAATGGAGTGTAGGAGACGTGTAGGGGTAATGATTAAGCCAATAACATTATTGTGGCGATAACTTGACTCTAATGATTGATACTTTTTCTAAGCAATAGGTACTTCAGACTTTCCACAAATCCACAGTAGGGTATTTTTAATTTCTTTTTCTCGAAATAACGTTATTTCGGTCAGTTTTAGGTGAGATTCACGGGCCTAAGCCAAGTGAATGTCACCTCCTGTATTGGATTAGTTTGACGTATCCTCCTGTAGAAATTTGCGCACAATGCGACTATTATTATTAGTATTATTTAAAATTTGAGGTTAGAAACAAGCATAAATATTGGTAGATAATTTTACCACGTAGACGAAACCATAAAACTCGGTTAAAAATATATAATTTAATCAATATAGATACGTATATTTCTCAAGGAAGTATACGCTTTCAAGCTTTAGAGATGTTTGAAAAGCTTCAATTAACCCAATTTCGAAAACTGACATGAGTTTATATGAAGAAATTGCTTTGAGCCTTGTTTAAACAACCAATAAATCGACCTGGATTAACTGACTAAACAAACAGTCAGAAGTCTTCATCTTGCAAGATAAATGTTAACTCAGAAGTATAAAATACCCTAGCTACTTTGATGTACCTAAGTGAACAACTGTTAAAATGTAGAAATTACGTGTAGCCCGTCACGTAGTCGGCTCGAAGGGGACAATCACCGCCTGCCTTGTTTGCAGTTGCGTTGCAGTCGCCATCTTTGAACCTAACTAGTGTTGCCGTCGAGCATGATCGATAATCTCAAAATATTAATCTGAACCGCGCCGCAATTCCGTTATCTTGTAAGATACGCAAGCTTCATGTTCTTTGTATTAAAGTTTGATAGTAAATTGCGACCGTACACTGTTAGTTTCGCAAAATTTTCTAATTCGCACTAAATCATTTGGTGTCAGCCATAAACACTGGTGTAATTTGTGTTTGCGATCAGCCTTCAGTCAACAATCACATTTGCACTAAAAAAGAAATATTTTAAGGCTGGTGATGTGAATACAGGTATATTGATTTAGCATACTTGATGTTAATTAATAATCGGTGGTTATCGATACTATTCAGAAGGATACGCATCACTAGCTCCCAGATGATTCATGCATGGCTTATCAAGTCCAGTGGACTCTTTATTATTGTTGCATGCGCAATTCTTTTGCGCTGATAAACAGACAGACAGACTTCCGCCCGTACACTTAGGTATCATGACGTCATTGTCATTGTGACAGCTGAAAGAAATGACCTTCGATTTCAGCAATTGACTGTTTTGTTATCTTTGAACCTTTTTAGTAGAAAAATATTTCTTTTGCTACTAACTATAGCAGTCTTTAACTGTGGACCTTCGAAATCCTAGCCAGAAAACTTATTTTCAGATATTCCCTTGGTGTGTAAAGGCTTTTTCGAAATGAAGCTTGAATCTTGATTCTACTAGTATATTACACCGTTTAAACTTAATAATAATTTGATGTTTACTACTAACTTTGGTATACGAGTACGTTACCATTAGCAATTGAAAAGGTATAGTTACAAGATAATGCATCTAACCCCAAGAAATATTTAAAAAAAAACACTCTTGGACGACACGGTTGGCGTAGTGCGCTGTAGCACGGTTTCTCACCTCGATTTCCGTAGTGTCCCGGGTTCGATTCCCGGTCGGGTCAATTTAGGAAACGATCTTTTCTGAATTGACTCGGGTCTGGGTGTGCTGGGAGACGCCCCTAGCTTATTTCCTTGTGTGGTACCTCGTCACACAGGGATCTTAATCCCTACTTCGAGACCATTACAAGAGGTGTGTTGTCTGGCGCATATTTATTTATATTTATTTACTCTAAAGGCGTGTGTAAGCACACGTGAAAATAACGTGTTCCGAATAAAATACTACTTGTATTACTTCATTCCTCATTTGTTTATCCAATTAACCCTAATAGCAAGGCAGGTTTTCATCACATGTGAGCATGTAGCCTAATAGGATTGAGGGAGTGACATGTGAATGCATTGCTATGGATTCACGAGACAGCGCACTGATTTAATTATCACTTTGAAATATCAGTTATCGTGAAATGCATGGTAGGATAGTGTATTTGATGAAGAAATTTCTCTTTTTAGTGGCCATCACATACGTTGGTAGTAAACACTTACAAGAATCTTAGATCAGTACTCAAATATCATATGATTATACTTCTTTTCCTTGGTATTGCTATACGGTTAAGATTGAGTTCAAGAAAAGTGAACCAGAAACTTCAAAGGTACCACACTAGAACTGCTGTACTAACTGTGATTTAACTAGCTTTTCGCTCGCGGCTTCGCCCGCGTGCTCTTATCGTTATATATTATGGCCAAATTACATGAAATCTTCATAAATTGTAGCCTATGTGTTATTCTGATGTCTAAGCTGTATTGCTGTAAAGTTTCATCTAAATCCGTTTAGTAGTTTTTGCGTAAAAAAGTTTCAAACATACATCCTCACATTTATAATATAAGTAGGATGTATTTTTTACAATAATCATCATCCTACTACTAGGAATACACTATTGACACCTCCTCAGAAAATGTTAATGCTTGAAAGCTTGAAAATAGCAAATTAATTAATTTAACAGTAAGTCCTCCTAACCTAAGAGCTTGTAACAGAAATGCGTCAGGCAATAGTTAGGGCTTGACTACAAGACACGTGTGAGATACTTAGTTCAGAGCGACAACTATGAAATCCGTTCACCTAATCATGATGCGTATAGCTCAAAAACGGCAGCTGTTATGTTGATCAACCACAAGTGTGTCAAATAAGCTGGAGCTAATAGGTGGTGCACCGTTATGACATACTTCGATAGGATGAACTACGCTTACCTGCTCATCATCTTGAGTGCACCATGACGGCAACAGTCGCGGCCAATGTTACTCAACTCAATGCAGTACGCGAGGCAGAGTACTGCTCAAAAATAATGACTCATCGGGATCGAATCGACTAGAAGTAGAATGTGACTAAACTTAATAATGATTCAAGGGTGGTTCACAAGACACATTTTTAGAATTCATTTTTGAAGTAGTAAACAGT
Source organism: Udea olivalis (assembly GCA_947369235.1). Lineage (NCBI taxonomy): Eukaryota > Metazoa > Arthropoda > Insecta > Lepidoptera > Crambidae > Udea > Udea olivalis. Next base: position 11,054,237 of record OX376355.1, read on the forward strand.
GAAATTAAAATCCAATAAAATTTACTGATATTTTTGAGGGTATAATACAAGGAATTCATCCGGTGGAAACATGATTTGATAAAGTTGGCTCGTTAAAATAAATTCACAAAGTTACCTCTTTTCGTGACATTTTGTCTTCTATTTTTGGTTTTATTCCTATAATAATTGATCTGATAATATGGGTCCTTTACCAAAACAAAGTTTAAAGATAACTGGAGGGATTTCATCTGATGGTTTTTTTTTATTACATCTATTAATTTTTAAATCGATTATTTTAGCGATTGTCGGGCCACCTGGCGCTCACCAGTTTTCTTCAGGAAATGTTGTGCAGAACCACCTCGCCTTAACGTAAAGAAGACTTAGTTTTATAGATTTAACCGGAAAAGTAAAGTATAAGATTGGATGTTATGATGATATATTAAGAAAAGACACGATGAAGTTTTAACCTGGTTTAAAAATAATTGTTAAACCCCTCTACTGTTCTTCTTTCTTAATATTCTTTCAGTTAGGACGGTATTAGTTAAACTCAACTTCTTCTGTTCTCTTAGAACTCCTAATATACTCACTGGTGGCTGTACCAAAATTTTCCTCTTCAGCTTTACGGAGTCAATAATCTTTATTGTTTGTTGGGTATAAGATTTTATAATCACAAAAGTACTCGTACTTACCACTTAAGAAATTTCTGTAGTAAATATTTGTATTCTTTCATGAATAGTCATTTAATTCGTTTAGTGAAGATTTGTCGCATTAAAGCGACAGTAAACCTACTTTGCGCGTATCACTTCACTTTCATTTTTCAACCTACTTGCCACATTATTGTGGAAGTAAATGAGCCGTCATCGTGTTAAAACTAAAATGGCCGAGTGCGCACTCCGTGACCTTTTAATAAATACAAGGAATCGTTCGCCAGTTGCATTAGCTATTCAGACTGTAAGGCACACTTCCTCTAGTATCCGGTCATTGTTCCAGAATAATTTATTTCCTATTATCGTATAAGCAACAGAGTTGAATTCCAGCCAGTGACGCCCTAATAAAAGTCTGAAGATATGTTATTATCATATACAGGTCAACGATCATAACTAAGGGTTGAATGACACCTGGTATAAATTTAGTTTGACCGAATTTCGTCGAGTGCCATTACTTCTGACGATATGGGTGGTATCTGGTACGAAAGTAACGAGACGTGCATTTCCTGGATTGAAATTAGCCTGAGCTTTTCCAGACATCGAAAATATTCAATGTTTTTAAACGGAAGCGTTATATCTGCTTTATTTGGTGCCGAATGATTTCATCATGTATGCGGCGTGGGAGATTACTGTTCTGTTGAGTGGAAGCGATATAATTTATTTTTGAAATAATATTATTTCCTGCTTGTATACAAGACATTTATAAATTCAAGGCAGTCTGTGTGTTATGTTTCATTTCTTTCCTTACACAGTTGTACAATTTCTTATTTGGATTTCGCTCTATGAGTAATAAATATCCCTGGACATTATTCCACACAGCGCCATCTAGCCCCAAAGTAAGCTAATTAAAGCTTGTGTTATGGGATACTAGACAACGGATAAACATACTTAAATACATTTTCTTTTGTAAATACATACTTATTATACATAGGAGACACCCAGACCAGTACAAACAGACATGTTCATGCACACAAATGTTTGTACTGTGCGGGGATCGAACCCGCGACCTCTGGTGTAGTAGCCAACTTCTTAACCATTACACCAAGTCGGTCGACAATAATGATAATGATGACAATGCGACATACTTAACTGTTTGTTCTTCGAAATAATAGCAATCTACGATTAAATGTTATTGAATATTTGTAACTGTTTTTTTTTCTCTATATTATTCGCTTGTTTACAAAAAAACAACTTACTGTGGGGTACCTGTGTGAAAAAAAATAGTTCAGGGTCCTGAGTCATTTTGGGTCCGAATTTTACTGAATCGCCAGTTTATAAATTATTAATGAGTTCCTTCGTTATAAACAAAAATATAAAAACAAATCTTTTCTTTTTATAATACTTATAAATATAAAAGTTTAGATCGATGCCGTTTTCTTGAATTAATATAAAATACAATCCCAGCTAAGGTGTGTCTGGAGCGGTATTTCGAGTTAGTTTGTTGTGACTATCCCTGCGTGAATGAGTGGGCGTCGAGAGCCCTTCGTCTTCGTCAGCCTACTCTTGAGTTTGACTTGAACTTGAGTAATGAGTTCTTAACTAACGGAGAACGTATTTACATTACAAGTTCGAAATAATAGTTCTTACTAATATTTTCATTGATTTCATTTGTGAAGTTAGTTAGGTTTTTGTCGATTATTATTTGTTGTTGATTCAAAACAGAAGTAAAAGAGGACTTTATGTTATATCACTGGAGATGAGATGGGACGTTTTGATGAATACTCTAAGTTGGATCATTAGTGCAGAGTATAACAAAATTATCGAAAAAAAATTCAAAATGGCAATGACTGAAAGAGAAGGGTGAACGAACATACTTTGTTACTTCGCAAAATTTATGTCCCATGTACCCATGTACCCATAACCGACAAGGATATGTATAGATCATTATCAGTAGAAGCATAATATTCCCTTCGTCTACTCCGTGGGGAGAAATATAAGATGATACCCTGTTGTTTTGATGTTAATAAAAAATAAAACAAACAATACTTTTTCTTAGTTTCGGTTTGGTTGTTTTTTATCATAATTATGACCTGAATAGCGTTCATTCAACTTCAACAACGTGATTTTCATTGCTAGAGGTTGAATATATTGTGCTATCTTTGAAGTGGACGCTGGCCAAGTGTCAAGACTGCTGGTTCTTAGTTTTCGCAGATCAGAAAAATTGCGAAAGTGACACAATCATCAAAACAAACTAATAATACATCGGCCTTGGCCGCTGAAATCATTGACCTCATGCTTGTCCCTCTTTAACCAAACATCTATAAGACATAGATGTAGGTACGAGTATACGATGGCATGGAAGACTCAGTTTTTCAATTGCTGAATATGCGGCATAGAATAATTCAATTAAAAAAATACTTACTCCAAAATCATCTAACCCAAAACTAAGCCTTCTATTTTAGGTGTCAGAGTCCGAAGTAAACTCATTCTTACATACTTACACTCATAGCTACAAAACTAATTAAAATGTTAGTCACATGTTTTTTTTGTAACAAGCAGTCTAAGACTCGGAGCAATATTACTATTCGCATTAACAGGCCAGTCGAATAAATGATTTTGTTAATTTGTTCCAAAGCCATGAAACCAAATATTCCGGTGCTAGAAAAAGCAGATTACGCACAGACAAAGGGAAGTGTTGCCACAGGGAAGGTTCTGTCTGATCGCGCTTGGCATAGGATTAAGAAACTGGTTTCAGTACTTCCTGCGATGGACCGTCTATAAATATACCGGTGGCCGGAAGGCGGGCGGCCTTGCGACGCGCGAACTTTTGTTGAAGCAAGGAGTTGGTGACGTGAACACGGAACTGTCGCAACGAGGACGCAGTGCGTGCTGATGTCATTACCCTCAGGTTGAGGATAACAAGGCGTCCGTGATCGTGCACCGATCGATTAAGCATAAATCTGTAGGAAAGGTCTTTGTCTTTTTATTATTTACATACAAGCATTTGTTGAGTGTTAAACATTTTAATATTCCTGCGACATTTCCGGACATGACCATCTGACGCCAATCTCGAACTAGGCTGTCAGAAGGTGATAAATACAGTAATTTGCTTAACCGGGACACGAAGCAACACCGATGTCCGTCACATAAAAATGGTTCTGGTCGCGTCGATCTTGCAGGTCGCAGCCTTTGGTGCTATCAAGATTTGTACCCATTACACCAAACGTTCCAGTTAAATATAGAGACCAAAGCTGCAGAAAGGCTCAGTTAAGATCAAATAAAACGCTCAGATCAGACATAATATGGTTTAAGTGTTTTCAATACTAAGCCAAGCTACGTGTCAATACTGAAATAGCACGCACAGCTGATTCTAGTACAGCACAGGAGTCACGGACCTTGCCTTAAATGCTTACAAACGTCAACCATACCCAACCTAATTTATTGGCATGGCGTGGGGCATTTTTTACGCATCGACGCGGGGGCTCTTAATAAACAGTAAAGTTATTTTGGGCTCAGTAAGAACAAACACTACCAGATGTCTTGCATCCTACTTAGTCATAATTTGTTGGAACCGTGTGTTTTGGTTCATACTTCTAACAAATATTTAAGTTCAGCTGAAACCTCTTATCCGTGCTTTGATACTAAAACGGGATCAGCTGTAGCTGTCAAGTCAATCATCGTTTGGCCAATTTGTTTCATTCATACTAAGCCAATGGAAGTTTTTTTAGACAACATACCACTTGTCATGGTCTCGAAATAGGGATAAATCCCTGTGTTACGAGGTAGGTATCGAGGCGAGAGACCGTGCTACAGCGCACTACGCCAATCGTGTCGTCACTGCTTATGTTTAGCAGGCCACATAGTATTCCAGAGTAATTAATTACAGGCTACAATCACCGAAACTCTGCGACACTCATGAAGCCCGCGCATGCGCATATAAATAATTTTAAAAGAATTAAAAAATGGTTGTCAGCGGAAAAGTTTTTGACGATAAAAATAAGTTATCATGTTTCTGTATGTGGTTGAACTTTACAAAAACCGGCTTTATTTGTGAGGTTCCGGTTGCGAGTTGCTGTTATAAGTACAAACTTATAACAGCAACTCGCACATTTTGGTTATTTATATTTACCCGATAGTGCCACGTGATAACCACTTGTTATCACTGTGTAAAGGCCGGCGCAGACGACAACGACGACTTTTCTCCGCGGCTGAGAAAGAGTACGCTCCGCGAATAAAAAGTCTGCCGCGGATTTACCGCGGACTCAAAGCACACGGTGTGCGATCATTTGTTGTCCGAGAGTATTTAAATATTCTGAAATTACGTTGTGCTGTAATTTACCTGATGTTTAAGCAAAAGAAAAGACGTTTTAAAAGGAGAATACTGGGTCCATCCCTTTATTTCGAATCGATTTTTAACGCGGACTAAAATCCGCCGTATGCGTTGACTGCTCATAGTTTGTTGGTTCTATTTTTTTCACGGATGTCCGCCGTACTTCTGTCGTAATCTGCTACGCTCCGTGGGCGTTCGCGGTGTTTTGGCGTACTTTTAGTCGTTTGTGTGCGTTGCTCGATACAGTTTGTAAGGGATCTATTTTGACGGAGAAAAAAGTACGCCGCGGATAATCCGTCGTCTGCGCAGGCCTTAAATAGGACCACCTACAATTTTTGCAATGACGTTTTTGATTTCGGCAACATCCGATATTCTATACTGTCAATTATAAGTGAAACGAACAAAGACATCTCTAAAAAATATTTAACGTGTAATACGCCCATCTGTCTTCAAACTCAGACTAACTCGTATCTAGCTAGACTAACTCGTCAGAGACTGATATGTTGTGTTGTACATATACGACTACTTTAATACTAAACGACCTGCAGCATATAAGTAAGTGAGTACTGTATTTTATTAGCAGTACTAATTAGTCTTCTGACGCAGAATGTCCATTCTTTGCCCACAGCAACCAACCAATTAGCAGTCAAACTTTATTATAATTTACATTTATTTTAAGACCTTTTTACCTTAACTACTTGCATGGGAATGGCTCAATTTGTATAGATAATTCCTAACACGTAGTAAACAAAAAAATGTTTAGTATGTTGTTTTGACGAAGCTATCGTCATGAATGATATGAAAACAATATCTGGTTCAGTGCGCGCGCACTCAGCACACTATAGACAGCCGCAATGTACCACTTACGTATTACAATACACACAGACTATAGATAGAGTATATTTACCTATCTTCTGCTGTGCGATTCTAGGCGTTGCGTGTTTCGTATACGAAATATTATTCAACTCCCATTGCGACTGGCGGTATGGTATTTGACAGCACCTCAGTTCCTTAGGGAACCGTGTAGCTGAATAGTTATTGATAGAGAGATAGATAAATATAAATATACTAGCAGGCACGGGTGCAATGTAGTTCTTATGTGGTGTCCTTTCTGACCTTTCTCTTGAATAACTCTGCCTATTTATGGGAAAATTAATTGTGTAGTTTAAAATATCTATCATCAATAACTAATTTAGGTATGTCATCATAACTTATGTATGAGTCTTATTATGACATACTTAAGTCAATCGTTTTGCATGAGCAAACGAGTATAAATCAAAGTCGCTTCCCGCCTTCTGTGCGCTTAGTTAGATATTTCATTATTGGGGTTTTCAATTAGCAAGTGTTTTACAGTAGACAAAGGTACTACAGAGTTTTTTTTTGTGTTATTTTGTACAGGTACGAGTTACGACATAGACAAGTAGATGTTGAATGAACTACGTAGTATTCTGTTCTAGCGATAATATTTGCATTAACACAGCAAGAAAGTGTATAGTTTATATCGGAACACCTGCGTAACTAAACGACTTTCTACAATGGGTATATAGAAACAATCTCTTATTTGTTAGACCTGTCTGAGATCATTACTGTTCGTGTCTGGTACAACAACAATCGTAGTTTTAGACACTCTAGACATAGTGTCTAAAACTACAATTGTTGTACTATACCGCATTGGTGCAGTGAATGGTGGTCCTGAAACTTTGCCATGAGTCAGGGTTATTTAAACTCGATGAATGGGATTAACGATCATTCTTAGTCTCTGACACCCATAGTAGTAGTATAAGCAATGATGCCTAGTTTGAGGTTTGTAAGATGACTCAGCTAAAAACTTATTTCATGTTTTATTATTCTGTTTACTATTGAGGATAGCAATTAGGAGCCATTTTATTTTAAAGTTATGGCTGGGCTACAATTACTAGTATGCTGGTTTTGTAAATTTAAGAGTTCTCCTTTGCGATTCAAAGCAAACATAAATAAACCAAATTGTTTCAGAATATTGTTCTTGCTTTTCTTTTGACCCTTCTTCTTTGATACCTTTCTAAAACACGATACGATATAGTGCTATACCACAGTATGGCACTATATCGTATCGTGTAGGTCGCGTTTGACTCGACCTACAACGTTTTCACAAGACGTCATATACATATCATATACATATAATACCTACTTGGCTTATAACCCAGTGACACAAGTTTCGTGATAACTGTCTACGATATTATTAGACTCATTTCCTAACTATATTATTGTAAATCACGGCCGGTTTCGACTGTGATGCTGTAATCTCTAGCAGGTAATAGACAATGTCTCTTAATGGTTTATATAATTAAGATCTAGCAATTATTTCACTCAAATTGCACTTTCATCTCTAACTCTGATAGAACCTAAATTATTTATGTTTGTGATGGCTAATAACTTGAAAGTGTTATCACCAGCTCTGAGCTATTAAAAAGGGTATGCTCATCATCATCATTCGCAGTCAAATCGGAATCGCCACTGCTGATGAAGATCCGCCTGCATCCACCGATATATACTGCATTATGAAATAGGTCCGCAATACACCTTGCGAAGTTGCAATGCTAGTAGGCGATGAGGCGAGGCGAAATCGTCTCCGTTCACTTTTCTGACGTTATCGGTCCTTGCTGTCTGCCACTTAGATATTCTTACCCTCAGTGTGGTATTTATGACGTTGGTTCACGATCAGCTTTCTTCATGACTAATTCGATAGAGTAGCGATACAGGGCCCACCCCTCGTATCAGCGAGATATCTGCACATTATTAATCGTATAATTGACAATAACTTTCGTAAATTTGGGGTTTTCAGAACAATCAATACCGTGTTTTTAATCGGTATACATTGATTGATACATATTTGTAATTTCCTGGTGCTTTACAGATTAGATTATACTAAGCCGGAAACCCTTGGTTCATAACATAACCCAGCCTCGTCTTAGCATAGAACATACATCAAGTTGATATATTGATTGTTTTATCTGATTGAAAATTGACTCGTTAACGATGGATATCAATAGCATAAATATTTACCTAAATCAAATATTAAGGATTTTAATTTATGTGTATTAACATCTTCTGCACTGCAAGTTCATCGTATCCTAATTGGGTATTTTGAAGTGGTAGTTCATTTAGCAAGTTTTTCAAATTACGATCTGTAATTATGATCTGTCGATATGTCATTGAACGATTTGAGAATACATGACGACGTCCATAAAATATCGGGAATGACTGTGGTCATTACTCATTACACTCATCAAGACTCTAGCTGTCCATTAGCGGCTTCGCCCGCGTAGACTGTCTTTTCCGTCAAAATGTGGCCTGAATAAAAAAAAATAGCCTATGTTACTCCCTGATAATGTAGCTTTATGTATTGTAATAGTGACTTGTGTTATGACCTGATATTGTAATAGTGACTTGTGTTATGAATAAAGATTTTTCTATTTTTCTATTTTTTTTCTATTTATATTGGTAAGATAATTTTTAAAATCGGTCCAGTAGTTTCGCAGCCTATTCAATAGAAACAAACAAAAAAAAACAAATCTTTCCTCTTTATAATATTAGTATAGATGTCACCGGCAATGTGTATAATTCAGGCATGGATACAATGCCTAAGCAATGTACACAGTGCCGGGTGCGTTTAGGCTATGTATGAAATATTACGAATTTGATTGTCCATTGCATACTTTTCCTAGGCAATTTATACAATGCCTAGGCATTGTATAGAATGCCCAGTGGTCATCTGGTAATGTGTGAAATAAATAGATTTTGCTTTTAATTATCAAGTTTCATTGAGATACTCAAAGTCAAACAACGTAAAGCATAAATAACTTTTGGCAAAATGCAAGCTTGGTTATTCTTTTTGTACAATTTTATATTCAGAGAACCTTTTTAACCCGAAAATGTTTTGCTCCGTAAGACGTGGGTTTATTAGGTTGCGAGGAGCGAAGCGACAAGCATGTTAGGTTTACATGAACCAGCCGCACGAGCTGAGCGAGCGAAGCGAGCGTGCCGCGGGAGCGGCCAGCCAGTGCCAGAAATGAAGTGGCTTCATTTTCTTTTTTGCCGTTTTATACTTTGATATTATAACTAAGGATATTTTGAAAATGAAAACAAACGATTCGGTTTATCTTTCCGATCCAAAATGTATGCCTAAAGACGATTCTGACTGAACTTTCTTTTTAGTGAACCCTTTTATACACATTGACGGCTACGCATCCGGCATTGCATACAATGCCTAGGCAAAGTATGAAATGAAGAATATTTCATACATTGCCTGAACGGTTTGTTATTGTATACAATACAATACAATACATTGTATACAATGCCGGAATATACACATTGCCGGTAACATAGATATTCATTGACAGACTGAAAGAGACACTTTTCAGAAGATGTATCAGTAATTTAATTATTCTTCGTTGCGACCAATTGGTACTAACAAATAACAACGCATTCACAACGTATTACTATTACACAATCTTCACTAATATAGTGTTGGCGACCAAACTGTTTGCCTTTCAAGTCTGCCAACGATCCAACTGAGTAAATTTAATGTACTTTGTTATATGCACACCACACATTTGTATGTGAGGGGACTGTGCTAGTAATAATACCCGTTGTTTGGGTGTGTCCCTGGGTGTTCAAGCCAGGCATCGATAAAAATTGATAACTTAGATAATATTTTTACCGACCGTTCGCGTTGCTAAAGATATCATGTTCTCGTATTTAACGTTATAATATTCATTGCTTGAATTCGCTGGCCTTCGGGCGGGTTACCTAAGGTTGCCTTTATTTCGCTCTGTTTTTAAATTGTCTCATTATTATCGTCGCTTGCATTACATGCCCTCACCAAACTTGTCGCCCAGCTATCAACCATTTTTCATGTTATCTTGGAAGTTTTTGCGATATTGAAGTAAGTAAATCTTCAAAATGTCAGAATGAAACTTTGCGCTCATTCAGAAGTTCTTGCCAACAACGCAGTCTTTCCAGCTTGAGATCTCTGTTCTATTAACTTTGTAATAAAAAGTCTTGAGAAAGACAGGTTATTTTGTAAATGTAACGCTATATCATCTTAAGTGCTTCTATCATGTGCCTCTAATTGACTTCCTCGTCGGCCTATTTATAATCTATTGCAGGAGATAGGCCTTCCTCAATTACACGTGACAATTTATCTCCAGTGGCTGTGGGGTTGAAAGATTTCCGGCATTTTACAGACATGACACTTGTTCAAACAAAACTATCTTTATTTTTTCGCAACAGAATCGGTGGCAGGGTATTGAAAGACCTAATTAAAACTTTTTTAGTTTGTTTTTCGTGAATATATTTTGTTTATCGACTTTACAGACCTTTGTCTCCGTAACCAAAGTCACACACTAAGTTATAGGTAGCTAGCTATTGTTAGCAGATTTCTGGCGATAAATAACAGAAGTAGTGACTTTGCCTAATCTTGCAGTTAAGTACCGTATGTACTTTGAAGACGCTGTTTGCACAGTGTTGTGTCGTGTCCTGCTTGACTGAATCTTACCCTAGATCAGATAGCAGTTACTGTATACTAGCAGGGCATCGGCTCTACATCGACATTATTGCATCAACATTGTTTGATGATAGTTATTTCGTATCGATGACCTGCGTAGTCGCAGCAATTTTTTGCCCAGAATCTGAGTGGCTGTTGGATTCGTTCGACAGTTGTTAAGTATATATATATATATTTTGAAGGTTCGGTGACTCGTTTCTTTGTCGTACCATCCAGACGTGGAACGCTCTTCCAGCACATGTGTTTCCTTCCTCGTATAGTCCCGGGTTCTTCAAGCGGGGCGTGAAAAGGCATTTCTGCAGGCCTTCAAGGTGAGGATGGCCAACCCAGTGATTCGTTTGAATGACTGGGCTTGTCAACCTCATATCTGGACCTCACGACCGCTTTCCATCAGGTGGAGTGAGGTCATCTTGACGGGCAATACATAAAAAAAAAAAAAAAAAAATAGCATTTGAATGACTGCTTCGAACATAAATAAGAAACATAAATAACAAACATAAATAACAATAAGAACTTTTTTAATGACCTCAAAAATATACTAATACAAAAAAGCTGCTACACTATAAAATAATTTTTAGAAGATAAACATTTAAAATAAATTGAAGACTGAATAGTAATACTAAAAACCAAACTATTGATATAAATATATTTCATAAAAATATTCTTTAAACTTCCTTTAGACGAGTTTCTAAATAAGAATTAGATATAATTTAATATTATTTTGTTGCATTATAATTTAATTTTCTATGAACAATGGTTTTCCTCCTTTTCATTTTTGTTGTGCCCGACAGGGTTCATGGTGCACTATTTAAATATATTTTAAGATCTTCTACTACACTGTGAATTGTCAAGAATTGAGTATTGAACTGTTTACAAAAGTATACAGCGGCATCGCATCGCTGTGAGAGCCACCTGTGGCTAGGCTAATCAACAATCAACATGATCACTTAAATAAGTGAGTGTGGTAGTCCTATCTGAAATTATGCTAGTATGAACAACTTCCTTCCTTTCGTTTCTGATATGTTTACAATGGTGAAATAAAAAGTAACTTTATTAGTACGGAGTCGAGGAACCGTTTGCATATTGCTTCGGCCACTGTTAAGCTAGTCTCGTCGCCAATTTCTCACAGGCAGGCATGGAGTGCAGCCAAGTTTCTCGTGGCTATTTTGTATTGGTTTTATCCACTTGGCACCTATGAGGGCATTAAAAACATGAGATGGGAAAAACGTTTTGCATTGGTTAAGCTGTTTCTCGCGACTCTTTTCGGTAGCGCAATAATCGGTATCGGTGTTTCTTTTGTCATACGTTAATTAGCTGATTTTCCGAAACACCCTTGTTAGCGGATACACTTACTGTTGAAATGGCAGACTATCAGACTACATTTGAAAACTCCTCCCGACCTATAACTGAATGAGTGAGTGTCAAAGGATGTTGTCAACGAAAATCTGTATGAGCTATATGAACTATGGACCCTAAAAATATTACGAATGGCACTAAAATAAATCAGCATGGTTCATTTATCATTATGTTGTGTGCGCGTTAAATGTTCAGTTCAGTCCAACTAATTCCACATTCAAATCCACAAGTGTGAATGTTGCGATTGCCGTCAGCAGCAAATTATTCATGTGACCTGAACAAAACTACTCTCTTTATCAAGATTCAGTGTACGAGGGTCACAAATCTTGGCATTGCCCATTGACAGTTACGAAACATTAAACAGTACGTGCCTAATTTACACAGGTTACCTAACTTCCTGGTGCTCTGATGTAATAGAAGAAATAGTCGCTGTTACCTCAAAAGCGCAGTGTCCTTATGCTGTTAGCAATAGAGGTCAGAATGGGAAAGGTGCTGAACACAATGCTCGTACGTGCAGCCGGCGCGGCGGTGTATAGGTATTATCGGCCTCGTATTTTCTATTGCCGCGTGAACTTGGATAGGGTCGATCAATATCAAAAGGTTGGCAACCTCGAGCCGAGGCAGATATACTCGGACATTATTGACAACTCCTTTCCAATATCCGGGTTGCAGTCCAGCCGGCTAATGAAGTCATGGATCAGTTAACTTGCAAATTGAAAGACTTGCATTTATGTATGCGCCTTGTCTTTAACTTGCCTGACGTCATGAGGAACTTTAATTCTCTTTTGTATACTGAAATTACGACTTTATTCACATGTTTTTGACTCCGTTTAACGTAAAATTCTCGTCAAGTTCTGATTTGTCTATACGGCGTCTTAAAAGGTATCATTTTAGAATCTTGTCGTTTTATTTACTTTCGATTGCTTTATTGTACTAAGCCTGTTATTGGTTGACAGTAAAACTTAAGCGTTTTTTTAGTGTGTTTGCGTCAGTGTTTAATCTTTGTATAAAATAATATCAATTGGCTTTTTTCATGTCAACACATTTTGTGAAGTAATTCCGGATATTTTAATATTTAGTAAACTGGTTTTATCAAAATAGTTGATTTCCCTTTAATATTCCCTAACAAGAATAACTAGTACTTGCAGAAAAACCATTTGCGATGTAACATATCTAAATGATTTATTTAAGTTTACAAATTGTATTAGGTATTCGCTAGTTTGAGTATTAGTAGGTTTTGAAGTTTTAGTTAAGTAACAAATTTGTTGTTTGTATTTTCTTGCACCAAATTCCATACGTTGCACAGCCCAAAATTCGTATGTTCTCTGTTAAACCTTGCGGTTGACTGGTACAGAATGCCTTTACGCATTAAGTCCGCCAATTGTACCTATTTTATAAATGTGCAATAAAGAATAAATAAATAAAAACAGGATACACATGTAATGATAAAGCTAAATCCTCACATTAGCTCAGCATCTATCTATTTAGTAATTTTTTAGTAGTTTACTATTACGGGGGGACAGCCAAGAGCAACACGTCAAATTCAAAAATGTATGGAACTGACATCAAAAATATCATTTCGATTACACGAGTGCTAATGTCATTCCCGTTACTTTTTATTTTATAAATGTCAATTTGACATGTCGAAACGAAGGTAGAGTCTTGCTCTTTGCTAGGGCTTGGTCTCAAATCTCAATAAATTGTTTCTAGAAAATACTGGCGCATTGTTTACTTCAACATTACTTTCAAAGTCAATTTTAAATACGTCTGCGCATAAACAAACCGCAACTGGTCATAAATCGTAGATAATACTGTTCTATTTAAGCGGTAGATAAGATAAATAAACGAAGATGGAGTGGACACAGTAAATTATGACGTTGTGTTGCGCCTGCGCCGGGCCGAACCATTCATGACTTTCATGACGTGTTGCTTAGCTGAGAAATACTTCATTGTGATATTTCAAGCACTCTGGCAGAAATTCTCAATTTCGCAATCATATTTCGCATACTTTGTATGAAATTGTAATAAACATTTGAAGATAACCATACCTAGGCACGGAAAAAAAAACTAAATAGTATAGTTGTCCTACTTAGTAGTCAAACCTACGACCCCCGCGGCCTAAGACAAGATTATCCACTAACCAGAGCATCAACGATTCAGTCAGTTCATAAGGTCAAGGGCTTCTCTTTGATTTTTTAACAGCAAAATTTATTAGGAGTTGCTCCTTAGCTATACACGCTGAATGAAAATAAGTAGTGAAAATGTTTTATAAAGTATTGTGATAAAATCCGAAATTGCCTGACTTAAATCTCGCAACATATAGCTTTATGTACAGTGAGCCGGATCTCAAGCCTTACACTGTAGAACTACCATCCGTGCGTGATATGCAAGTTCATAGCAAAAATATCTCAACTTATGCTGGCGGTGGCAGTATTGTACAAAGTGCAGGAAAAAATCAGAAACTTGACCTTATAAAAGTCGTGCACATTCTAAGATCGACATCTCTATTGCACAAAGTTGATAGGTCAATTGCGCAAAGTCAGCGTTACTCGTAACTTTCTACTCTCAGATTTAATGGGAGTCCCAGATTGAGCACAAGTCGGTCACGGTCTTCCGTGTTTTGGTACTTCCGCGGCTGGTTAACTGTCTTTGCTTACTTTCTTTTCAAGGCTGATGGTGTCGTATCTATTATCTCATATCCACATTTAAACTACTATGCCTTGAACTGTCGCACACAGACCTGTCATAAACAGCTTAGCTATCGAATTGAAGGTTTAATTCAATTCGAAGAAGTCTTGTAACTACATGTTGCCATTTTGTAAAGCTAAAGTCAATAGCAGAATAGGTGCCCATTACTTCAAATTGGAGTATATTTTATAAAACATTAAATGAGACGACTTAATCTGGCAGAAATTTTATAAATAGCCACATAAAATTTCACGCATGTTTTCCAAACATCTTACCCCTATGAATGAATCTAGACCGCAAAGACTTATTCGTTTAGTAAATAATTTTGAGGAAGGTTACATCATTGTGGTGGGTTACCACAAAGTCAAACTACGAGATGTATGGTAGATTATGTCTTCCGTTCCTTTCTACTGATTGAAGTTTACAACAACATAATATAAGCGTCGACCATAAATGTTTATGACAAAGATACCTGAACAGTCGCTTACGTGACTGTCGCAGGAAATACTTTATTTTTAGTGCACTTTGAGTTATTTACAATAAATGAATTTTAATGCATTTTCATGACTACTTACAAACGTTTAGTTGAAATGTTGAATGGTTTAGATATCATTGTCGACTTTGCGTTGACATAACTTGACTTTAAGTTAAGTATATACCTACTTTGTTGAATAATTAGTTTTTCCTTCGTAACCTTAAAAGCCTTATAAGATGATGGTAGGTATGAATGGATAAAATAATTAGCAGCGGTTTAGATAGTCATTGAAACTTCAAAGTCATGATGTTTCTGGTAGTCTCTAATACATCTACGAATAACTAACTACGCAACACGAGAAACAATTTAAAGTGACTTCTTTACATTATATTTGGCACAAAATAAACCTATGTACAGTCAACTGCAGCTAGAGCATTACGCTATCGACATAATTATGTTGGACTCATATTAATATGAACTCACGGTAGGTACGGTTTGTTCAGCCGAAAGTATTGTGATATGACAGAACTAGATACTTCAAATTATGTTCTTTTAATAAATATCCATGTTATCTTATTATTATAACCAGTTCATTGGTTAACCATTGAGTATTTTGTGAAGACACACGATTAAATCATTCGCATTTTCTAGGTTTGTGGGTTTGATGTTAATTACTAATCGTTGATGCTCGTCTGATAATCGACCGATCGATACATGTCGACATCGCTCGCGCATCGATGCCACCGCACGCACTTGCGCTTGGGGGGCCTACTCCCTAACACAATCTCCATAGTTATTGGACAAATAGTCATAATTAGTTTAAAAACAAATAAAATTTCAACATCCATTGTTAGGCCGAGGCCACACGGTGCGGCAACGGTGCGGTGCAGCGGTGCGGCGCCGCACCGTAATTATTTCGAGCTATAGGGTACGGGCGGCTTGTTGGCACTCCGCGTAGCAGCGCATCACCACTCCCCGCCTCGTCTTGCAGGTCACAAGTCCGGCGCGCTTGCGGTGCCACGCCGTACGGCAGCCTAAATTAACAATTTTTGTACTGTTTTCTATACCTTACTTATTAATTTTTCTTTGCCTCCTTTTCTTAATGACATTTGAGTTGTCAATTTATTTTCGTGGTCTTGGTATGCTTTTCTCTTATTATTTCTGTTTATAATAAGGGTAACTATGACATTATTACTATTATTTTCTCTAGAAATAAATCTTCAAGAACAGCACATTGTACTAGGTTTTTTGGACACATTAGTTATGACGAAACAACATATCATATCATATCCTTAGTGAGTAGACCCCCTGTGCCACCACCTGACACGAAGGCTCTCGTTTCAATGTAGTTACATCACCACTATCGCAACCATTCATTAACAATCTAATTATTACGATCCTACCTCTCATTGGGAATGATAAACAGTCCGCCGGAGAATAGAGTATGTTTTGCCCTGTGCATTGTTTTTCTATTTTTGGTTTGGTTTTCCATCATTTTCCATATGGGTATCAATGGTTACGTAATTGTGACATATCGACTTGTTACTGGTATTACGCCTGAGTTGGCGATCACCCAGCATCTTTTTAAATACATTTTTTTAAATACATTTTTTATGGTTTTTCATTTAAGTAAATACTCGTAATTATTCGTTGAGCCTGTGAAAAACGTGCTTTACCGAGAAATTGTCTTAATAATGTCAATAAATTTTAAGGATTCACAATGCTTTATTTATGGTGTTTTTTGTTTTTATTCACATTTTTTTCCATTAACTAGCGCAAAATGCATAACCGCAAGCGCGCGTTCTTGGTTATTTCAAAGGTTTTGCCAGAGCGTGTCAGGCTCTTATCTAGCGTGGGAGTCATTGTATTGAAAACTAACCGCCAACCTGCTACCTAGTAAATGATAATGTATTGCTATTGGTTATAGTCACTTAAGATCGGTTGGACTATGTGAACTTTGGCTGTAACTTTGTAAGTTTCTTATAGCATCTCATAGTAAATAAGGTAGTTAAAGTCCCACCTTTTTCTCTAAAAAGTGATGAGTACTTATTTCTTTCACTGATACTAAGGATAAAAAAAACAAAACATAACACAAGTTAAACTGCTTCGTAAAATGCGGAAATATCGAAGTATAGCCACTCTCCAGGAGAGTTGATATATTTTATTCCGTTGTCTACTAGACAAAAGATCATTGCATGTTGTCACAGGACAACGAGACACGGTATACAGTTGTATTGCAATAGTTCCAAGGCCCGCTGTTATGCAATGTTTGTGTCCTGTGCATTAGCAATTAACGATGCAATAGATGCACTCTACACCGACCCGCGGTGATTAGCCACGATAAGATGGCGAGTCGATTGTCATTTCTACTAGTATTACGTAAACTGATTGCCGTCGTAAATACAATATTATTCACACAGAATTATAAATTTAATTAATGATTTCAGTGAGGTAATGTCAGTGTATTTGAACATTATTTGTTCTAATGTTGTACTCGTACTGTTTTGTGTTGCGCTTATTGTATAAAACTTACGAGTCCGGTTTCGATGCAATAATTTATTCGACGGCTTCCAGCTATATCCTGTTATCTTGAAATTTATCCCCCCCCCACTGCTGGGCAAATATCTCTATCACAAGGTAAACTCATCGCTAACTATGGGAATTACCTTAATTTCTATTTTCCTGGCTATGAGCCTTTTGTCCGAGAGTGAACCTGAAAACAACTGCATAAACCTTTACTTTTCGTACATTTCCCAAGTGCCAACCCCTCCCATGCCAAGTACTTGGCGCGTGGTAACGAGGCGCGACCGCAATCAATCGCTCCAATATGACCTTTCTTGTTCGGGATTAGCGTCCAACGACTCATGGCCTCATTATTCGTGCGTGCCTTGTTCTCCGGCTCGTAAAGATTATAATTCAATTTCGATCAAGCCTGCTCGGTGTGGCTGGCCTAATTGATTTACCTACTTTCTTCATGGCGCTGTTATGACAAATAGTGGAACTTGAAATTATCATAATACATCATTTTATTACCTTTGGCATCTGCTGCCACCTCCCAAGTAAAATTCAACCTGTGTGAGTTCTACTGGGCAAAATGCTCTCAAACCATTCCATTGATCTCTATTTTGGGTCAAAACCTGCCTAACTCCAGAGTAGTAGTGGTACATCAGATCATCGCACCGGCTTTTAAGGCCTTTCTCTACATATTTCATTCTTAACTTTTTATTTACGTCTGTAACTTATATTCATTGGTGTGCCAATGAATAATAAATAAAAGGAAAAGGACAAAAATGTAATCACTTTATTTTGGTATGCTGCTGTTGAGATTAGATCCATCAAGATATATACTACTTAGCTATTAAAACGCAGAAGCCTTAAACAATTTGTATGTGGGATTACTAATTGTACGTTGCTGTTATGAAACGCGTTTAACAAGTCAACGTTTTGTTACCATTTAGGCTGTGTTCCAAAACGAGTAGAATTTCACACTGAGGAGTGAAAATCACCCTAACCCGTTCCAAATTGACCCCGAGTGAAACCGAGGTTGACCGAGCTGTCACCTGACAGTTTTCTAGTTGTTTCGGAATGGGTTCGGGTGACGTTTATCACTCTGACAAGTGTGAATTCTACCGGTGCCTGAAGCCCGATGAAATTCACCTGACAGCTGTCAGACGCAGGTTTTGCTCGTTTTGTCTCTTTCTATTCGAGGAAGTGAAAATCACTTGGCGAAAAGCGATTTGGAACGGGCCCTTAAGTACGATTAAAACCCGTCACTAGATTAAAAAAGAATAAAGAAAACTGATCTCTTTCATTAGTTCGATTTTCAGCAATTAACTGTAAATGACGTTATCATACCCATTACCTACTCGTATTTACGTACGTAATGCGCATACAAAACAGTATAACAGTTATTGATCATAAAAATTCTCTCTAAAATTATATCGATAGTCAGAAATGTCCGTTACAATCTAAGTGAAATGACCCTAAAAATTGAATCAAGAAATTATCATAAATATCCAGTTTTTTTTATTCTTAGGCAAACTTATACTTTTTTTTAAAAAATATTTTTCTTCAAACGTTTCTAGAGCCATACATATTCTAAAAAGCAAATTTAATTTTTTTGAGACATCAAGCAGGACACAAACACACTACACTTTTAGTGCAGTGCGTATCTGTGTGTGTACGTTGCAATCGCTTGTTGATATGTTGATTAGGCGGTCGCTTTGAAATTGTAGGTTATATGAGCTCAGTGGATATTACTATTTGCAGACGTTTTCAAATCATTATAGTCATAAGGGGTACTATAAAATCATTGTTACTATATCTTGAGTGACTGTAAAATGTATCATCGGTAACGTACACACCGACATGATAAGGTCTGTTGATCTTGGTTAACGCATTCAGTTTTCGGTTTCGGAAATCACAAAACATATTTATAATTTTTGTTTGCCTAGGAATTAATGCCTCGCAAACACTTAATCAAATTTTATTCATTCAGGAATATGGTTTATGTACAAAATCTGCGTCGTTGTCACGTGTAGGTTGTAAGTTTTGTTAAGTTTTTTTTTTACTGACGTAACAGATAAATCACTTCATAGAAAATTAACAATTTTGACAATTTAAATGCGTGCTGTCATGTGACAGGCATATATTCAAATTTAAATATTTTTTTCAAGCCAAAGTGCCCTAGTTAGTAACAAATTTTCTTATAAACTAATCTTAGTAAATACAATATTTAATTTTGAAAACATTACTTACTTAATTGTATAGGCCGTCACCCATCTCATGAGGATGGTCCCATCCATCAACAAAGACCCTGAGAATAGTGTTGGTGCTGCCTCGCATACGAGCCAGCGCTGAAGCACACAAGCCACCAGTCAAAGCCGTCAGTTCGCGCTTCATTCTGACGCACTACACCGCCATGGCAACCCCAACAATATCCTCAAGGCATTGTTGTACTGTACTCGCAGATCGCTGTATGTACGCTGTATATTGCCAGGGGACCTACAGTATGTCATTGCGTCAACCGCAAGATACAGAGGCGTTCACATCAACCTTCACATAGGGGCACCCTTATGCTGCTGTCATAAGCCCCATTTCGCAATGGTTTTGTGAAGGTTGATATGGACGCCTCTGTACAAATGCTCTTCGCGACTGTTGACAACCAACTGCCAAATATTATGAGTCTTGGGAGACCCGGCGGCTGATATGTTATTATCGCTCGCAAGTACATTGAGTGACAGAAGCCTGGTTTTGTAAAGCCATCAAATAAAAACACATTCACACGGAGAGCCAGAATTATGCACAAGCCATCCATATGGTAGGAGGAAATAATTTGCATAAATACAGGTTACAACCAGCTAACAAATCTGACACTATGAATTAATTCCACTTAGTTTGCTATACAACCATAGTAAAGCCAAGAGCGAGGTTCAAGGCGCTTCCTGACTCTGCCTCGCAAAATCTCGTATATATTTTACGATTTATCTTTTATGGTAAACAGCGAAGCGATAGTAATATAATATCGCAATTTAAGTGCGATATATGGTATTTCCTAGTCAGCAGTTATAGTATGCTAATTAGTCAAAGTATACAACTAAACCTTCACGTCTGATTCCGCTTCAAAATGGCTAACGATATTTATGTTTTTATAGGAAATGAATCTCAATTGCCGTTTACACTAGTGTTAACCGTTATCGTCGCTTATCATACCAAGTAATGTATGTTATAATAATACAATACTAATGTGACATACATGTTTCCGCAGACTGTCCTGAATTGTAAATCCCTCTAATCCTTTAAAACTGTATTATAAACAGTATTATAAGGCCAAAAATAAGTGAGAAGTTTGTTTTGCGTAAGAATCTTAATTAATGTGGCAATTACCGTCTTTGTATTTTAAATTAAAGTGGTGCGGATGCCAGTTCTAATTTAGAAGTAATGTGACTTGTTATCATCACATACATAACATACCAACTTATGTAAAAAAAGTATGCATAAACAGTTGATTTAGTAACAGCTAAACGATGTTTGTGCAGTTGTAATGTTTCAGAATGACGTCTTCAACATTCATTCAGCAATAGATTTGCTTAATATTGTGTCACATAATGACTGTCTACGTCATAGATCATTCAGCGAGCCAATTTTTTTTCTGTTTTTCACAAACGAGGATAATTCCCCATTAAAAAAATTGTAAGGAAGTGTCTTCTTTAACAAATAATGATGGCGAAAGACTTCAATTAATGTTCGGCTGTTGCTATTTGGTATTCAGATTAGTACATTTCGTAAGTCTGACACAGTTTTATAAACGTACTCTTAGATACTAGAAATTCAGATCGCAACTTCTATTAAGTGACAAAGTATTTAAATATTCTCATTACATGACTCTTCAAATAAAATACTCGTGGTGTTCAACACCCAGGTCTGCAGAATGTTTCGGCCATTTTGAAATCAACCATTGTGCGTCTAAGGGTCTGTTATTTATATTTATTTTAAAATCTTATAATTATAATAAGTCGTTTCGTGGCTTACATAACGGATTATAATCGTGTCCTACCAGTAAGTTGCTCTCATCGTGTATCTCTGCCGGTATCAAGTTGCACTGTTCTGCAAAGAAAGTGCAAAATGGCTCCGTGTAGAGTTTCATGTGGTATCTGCACAATGTAAAGGCTGGCGAATTGCCATCGCGAACATAAGGTATTGGATGACAGTTGTGTCGTCAGGAGGCGCCATGTTAGAAAGTTTACGTTGCCGAAATATGATGCCTAATGTATTGTATGCATATGCAAATTTGTCCAAGTTCGTGTAGTTAGCACTTATTTGATTGTTTCTTTCAATATCTCTAGTCCTCTCATTTTTATCAGTTGAGGGTTTTAAAAGTAATTTCAACACAAAACCTGGTATTCTATCTTAAGAGAAACGAATTCCATGCCTTTCTGCCAGCATAACACCATCACCCCTAATACTAACTATTAGGCAGCAATCACATCACACACGCAGCTCCCTCATTAGGAGATGATATTGATAACCCTAGAGTGACTACCTCATAATTTCGGAGACATAATATTTATGTTAACATGAAAAAACATCTTCATTTTTAAAATCTACCTATCCATGTCTCAACACCGTGATTGTAACAGCCATTATTACAACAGAGCCATTGCTAACCTAAAATTACGAGCGCCTTAACGAGTGGATAGTTAAAATTAACATATTCGATAAAGCTTCTTTAGGAAAGTTTTACCGTGGTACTGTTTTGATAACGAAACAAATTTTTTGACATTTCTATACAACACTTCTGACATTTCTGTACAACTAGTACAAGCTAAGTACTTGTATGTACTTTATCTTGGAAATGTCCTTGAACGTTGCTCGTTTCTTCGTGCATATGAACCTAACTTTTTTATTTGCATTTAGCAATCTCTCATAATTTTGTGGAGAACGAGCCGACTAGATTTAAACCAGGCTAAAGTAGGTTGGAGCTGGCCAAATCTGCTGCCATAACTGACATGTTATGGGCGATTAACTGAAAGCAGCCTGTCCTGAACAGGCTCAGGATAGGACTTAGTCCAGCAGTGGGATCATTCTGTTCAACCAGTTCAACGGAAGTACCTAAACACTTTAGTTCTATTTCATAGTTTCCCATTCCCCTATAATTGCTATTACAACTGAACTTAGACAAATGTAACTACGTACTTAAGTGTTAAGCTAAAAAAACCTTGTTGCCATGCCAAGACTTGTTTTCGTATTCACGTATTTTTCTAGGATTTGAATGTTCTGTCTGGCCGATAATGTAAGTGCATGCAAATAACCGGTGCCTGCCACGTGGACCTACTGCCAATGTATTCGGCCTCTAACGCAAATAAGATTGCGATAATAATGTACTGAATACTAGGTAACTGTCTCAGTTAGTGACAATGTAGGTAGACTAATGGTCGTTTAGTTAAACAATAACATAAAATTTGTACGCCTACATATTAAACAGGACTTCAAAAAACTGAAGTTTATACGTGAAAAGTCTACTCGTAATAGGACGTTGCAAAGGAAGAAGATAGTTCTTATTAGCTGTCTATAGAAAACCGTCAAAGACTGTATGGGTGCGAATGCGATTATGGAACGTTACTTGTCAACGACATCAACTGAACGTCTACCACGAGTTGCCACTTTAAATTTACATTATCGTTCGCGTAATTTTTTTATTGGGATCTGACATTACCATGTCATGTCATGTGTCATCCCAATACATTTTTTATACGCGAACGATAACGTAAATTTAAAGTGGCAGCTCGTGGTAGACGTACTGAATAATTATTATAATTATTTGGAAAATAGATCACAAAATTTGCATTCAGATACTAACTATTCAATAAGCTAGCGACCCAAATAGTGTAAACGGCTATCTTTAATTTACGATTAAATACGTAGATATTTAAAAATCAACTATCTGAGGGGGATCAACTTCCACTTTAAGAAACTGTCACTTTTTTAAGAAGCTAAGCCACGCACAGTGATTTTAAGTTTGAGAGCAAGACTATTGCAAAAAATAAACACAGTATTACAAGGGAATATGAGCTTGTGAGGACGACAGGTCAATCTAACAAAACGGTTGCAAAATAGTTCTTATTATACCAGCATAAGTACTTGCTGTGATTTCGTGTGTGGTTGTACAATACAGGGGCCTTATTACAATCTCTTATTAAAACTTGTCAAGTTCATTCCCTTAAATTTAGCGTAGCGGTAAATTTCGTAATAAATGATATTTCATTTCCAGCCGGTCAGCGGTTACGTGGCACCAATGCATCTTCTAGACTGGATATTTTACTGGCGAAATTGCTTGCTACCCTCAGTTTAGGGAATCAACATGACCGGATATATAAGCGATTGTAAAAAGGCCCCAGGCAGTTATAGCGGACAATTAACTTTTCCAGACAACCTTTGGACATAGAAAATCATTTACAACATTTAACTCCGTGACGAATCTCTCACTAGCAATGTTTTGTTCATGTTAGGATGTGGCAACTAAGGCCTATAAAGACTTCCATGTACCTAATTAAGGGGAGGGTTGCGTTGCTTCCTGGTCGCCTATAGACGGCATATTAATTGTTATGAAACGCCATTCTTGCTCAAGCAATTCCTATAGTAATGCAAGTCCAAAGGACGACACAATGGGACAATGGTATGAGGTGATTGGAAATACTTGTATTTTTTTTCTAAATGTCAACTGCTGCTGCCGAAGGGCAAGAGCGCTTGGCTCCTAATCCTGAGTAGGCCCTGGGGTCAATCCCAGGGCAGGCAAAGTGTATTTTCGTTTTTACTAAACATAGCCGGGGGTTTGTGATCACTAACTTTCATTTATCAAGCGTGCTGATAAAGCCAATACCCTTTTTATTGCAGTGATATTTGCCCAGCTGTGGTACTGTGCTAAATTTCGAAAGTTTAACCGTTTAAATATTATTTCGTTTTTTTGCCTGTAACTGTGGAAGTGAGTTTAGTGCGAAAAGTGCTTCATAGCGGATTGTTAAACTTAGAGCAAAGACTTCGTAGTCGTACTATTCACACATTACCTTATCTATTACTAGCTTTTTTACGCGTGAACTTCATTTTTATGACATGAAAACTAGTTATTTCTAAACAAATATATGCCTATAGCAATCAGGGATAATGTAACTTTTTAACAGTGAAATAATTTTTGAAATCGGTTCTGTAGTTACGGAGATTACCTGCCTCAAACATACGAACTCACGATCTCACAAACGCATACCCCTTTAAAATACTCGTATTAGTATGATCGCGTGTTGTTACGAGTAACACGCAACTCGGTTGCTATAAGTATAAAAGTCTTTTCATACATTGAAATACACAAGATCAGTAGAACAAACCTCCGTAGTTAAATTAGGCTCCTACCAGATTTTTTAACGTTTCAATTTCGTATTTTTAAAATTTCTTGTTTTACATCCAAAAGTTAACACTCTGCCAAGGTAGAACTGCTTAGTTAAACTTACTTAACTTTTTTATTTGCAGAAACCTTGTTCAATAAACATGGTGACGAATGCAATTACGCATGAATAATGCAATCGGAATTAATTAAGACCTACGTGTTTGTTATCTAACTTGTTGTGAATGGTATTTATTTATTAATTGCACAAAAACATAACTTGCTTTCTAATATTTTTATAAAAACGATTCAACTAAGTAACCTTAAGTACTGTTGTAATTATTTTATTTTTAGTTGTAGGTATGCACAAAAAAGTATAAGTAAGTATCTTATCTTATTGAGTCGTATGGAGCACTAGCTGTATCTGCTACTTTATACGCGTCAAATTAGGCTCTAAAACTGTACTGAACTATATATACTCCATTGCCCTTTAAGATGAAATAAATATTCTTTATTGCACATTAAAAAGCAACATCACAGGTTGGTATTACAAGATTACGATGAAACAATGAGGCGGTTTAGTTGCTAAAAATAATACCTTTCTGACAACCCAGGTGAGGAAAATGTTAGGGGGGGTATTTAATATGATTAAAATCATATAATATTTTTTTATTTACTAAAAAATTATGCAATTTATTTGTTTTATTTTATTTTTCTCAAGTAGAAAGTTTCTTTTAAATCAATCCCGTAGTTATCACCTAAATTGATCTTGATGTTAGAACATAGAGTCCGACAAAAATGTATCATAAATCAATAGCAAATTTTCAAGTCATTTTCACAAAAAAAGCGTGAAAAAACCGAAACTGAAAGATAAAAACAACATTAGAAGTGTAAGGTTCATGTGTTTTTTTACATTTTACGTAAGATACGTATTTCCTGTCTGAATATTAATTTGTTTACAGAATTAGGTATATGTATTTATGAAGAAAAATAATTGGAATCAACTCCACAAACAACTCCATATTACACTTTTATCGTTATCATAGGGTAATTTATCATACCTGGTACAATGACATGACATTATAGCAAATGGTGGTTACGTTTATCAATCATGAAAACTATAATAGGCATAATACAGGTTGTTACAATACAAACAACCTCAATGCAAGGACTTGTGTAACCAATATCCACCATGTTAGATGTGAAGGAGAGGCCTAACGGGATAGACCCAGGTACCTACTTACTACAAGTTGCTAGTGAGAGTTTAATAAGGACCCGGCAGTGTACGAGTATTTTTATTGAAAAGCTTCACCACAGATTACATAGTAGTTACTACGTAACAGATAAATCACTTCATAGAAAATTGACCATTTTGTCATTTTAAATGCGTGCTGTCATGTGAGTGTGACAGGCATATATTGCGAGGGCTACCTCTTTCGATTGAAATGTCAGTCGTCAGTACTCTAACTTTACATCCATGACGCCCAGTTCAACTGCAAAATTCGCGTACAAATGCTCAATTAATGCTCTACGCGGCTTTTGACAACCAACTGCAAAAATAGGTCTAGGAAGACCCGGCGGCTGGTAGGTAATTATCGCACGAAAGTACATGGAGTGACAGAGGCCTTCCCGCTTCTCATACTCGTATCATAAACTAGCATCTTTTTAAAAAAGAGCGAGCTCCCTCAGGCTGCCTTTCCGGCAGAGATGTGCTATGCAGCTATGCTGCGAGGATGTGCAAGGTAAGCTACGAAACTCTCAGAGACTGTTTCCACTGATAACGTGACGGAGCAAGTAAGATGTGATACGAAGATGCGCCGCCACAAGGTAGCTGTGCGAGGAAGATGCCCAGCTCGAGCTATGCGACGTATCATATGTGTTATATTAAAAACATAGCTGAGTAGAACCCGTTTCCACCAGAACTATGCTATATGGACCAATGAATGTGATTGGCGGATCCTCAGCAACGTAGCATAGCACATCTCTGGTGGAGAAGCAACCTTATTGGGATATGGCAGCCAAGGTTAGGAAGCCCTTGAATTGTTTTTGTCTCGCAATATGTTAGTAGTTCCAATTGTGACGATAAGGGTTAATTAACTTTGGGTGAATGACGTTAACAAATTTCATTGTACAAGCTCTGCTTGATGTCAATTGGGACTAATACAGCAGCCAGTGTATAGTAGTACTTTTCTGTAATAAATAAGCAAAATGTTTTTCAAATTAAATAAATTCAACAAATTGAGACAATATCACATACATTTTCGTGGTCACAAAGTAAGAAATCAGAAACAGCGAAGGTACCACAAACAGGACCAACACCGATATCTGTATCATCAACAACCTTACGCCTCGACCGCCTCATAAACCATTGCGCCAAAATAATGTGAAGGCAACCGAGACAGGAGACATTTTCTGTCTCTATGGCTTTGCACGGGCGACAGATCGCAAAAAAAACCAAGACCGGAGACAGAGACGCGAGACCTCACAAGACTACCGGAGACAGACAATACTTGGTTTGGTCTCCTGTCTCCGTGAACGCCGGCGTGGAATGAATCAACTACGTCAGCATTACTGACAATACTGACCCATTGTATACGGAACTCGTTCATCTGTAAGTCCGAGTAGCTGCAAAAACTCTTCAATTAAGATCGCTTCGCTCCATTTCTCAAGCTGATTGGATCAGGCAAAAACCATCAGGAAGTCATCTCGTTCTGACTGGCTGATGGTGGAGACTATGGAAAAATGAACGGCGTCTCTGGCTAATTGAGCAATCGGTTGTATTGGCAGACGGGCTTTTGCCAAATGATGCGGACGGCACGCTCGGTTAGTCGCTTTCTTTAACGGTTATTTGAAGGTTGGAAAACTTTGCTATCGCTGCATTTACAGTCAATTGCCGCTCAATCGTGACACTGAGAGTAAGACACAAAACCTGAGTTGATATTAATACAAAAATTTCAATAAAACTTAACACAGTCGCTGCTTAAGTTTCTTCTACGAGTATGAACGTCAATCTTGACTGTTCTGCATTTCCAGAAATTTGACAATTATGTAGGTACCTAATGTATTATGTAGGAGAAGAATTATGTTACAAAAGGATGGGCTCGAAGGTTCAAACTACACAAAATTAAGCTGAATTTGACTGTTTCTTGATTATTTCGTAGTAGTTATTTTAATTTCAGTAATACAATAAGAAGCACCAATTGAGTCATCAAAATGTACGTTAAGAAATCCGATATTCTTGTTGTGTCGTTATGTTTGTGGTACCTTTCTACCTGGATTCCACAATATTAGGAGACACACCCAGTTAATACATGAATACAACAAATGAATGTTACGTTGTCTCAATGTTCCTTCATTCCTTCGTTTTAGACCAGGCAGTCATTTGATCACAAATATCACAATCGCACCTGGTGGTAGGTGACGATGTGGTCTATGATGAGATGATACATGCCCTGCCCAGTAAAAGCCTATTCACGCTTGTCGTGAAGAGACCCAGGTTGTATTGTTCGTATTGTAATGTATAGGTTTACTGCGGGTACAAAAACCAATTTCTGCATTAAACACTTCCGTTCTTACTTTTATAATTTATCAAAAGAATGTATTAATCAGTTGTGAAACTCCGAACCAAGAAGCAATTCACCTTTGCTCAAGGTGAGCAAAATGGCTTAAACGTTTCAGTGAAAACAACAACAAACCAGAAATCGTGTCCACTGCCATTGCCACGGCTGAAGCCGCCCGCCCAAGTTCAGCGCAGCCTTCGCCTAATGGCGCGCCGCCCTGACAACAGCCAGTCACGCAACCCCCGCCCAAGGGGTAGTGATGGGGTATTTTGACGGCTAGTCGTTATTATGTTTATTTGAAGGTTAGTAGGCGCTAATGGCGGTTTATCTTTATGACTGACCTTTAAAATACGCCTTTACGAATAGGTCCTACGTTTTTTCACACGCATTTACTTAACACGGTTCCGTTCCTTGCATGAGTCATACGTCTAAATGAAAAAAGTAACATTAAAAGGCACATAATTTATATTTTAGGTTGATTTGTCCCGTAAATTATGGTTCCGATTAAAACAAGTTATATGTAGAACAGTGTATGTATGAATACTGATGTATATAGATAAGAATTCATTCAACTACAAATTAATAATGCACTGGATATACTGGGTATTTCCTTTTTATATTCCGGTCATTTGGTTATAACTGAGTTGTTTGCTATGTACGTAAATGACGTATTTTTAATGTGTCAAATATTATTTACTAGCTTTTATGCTTCACTTTTCTTTTAAGCTCTTACTTGCCCTTCTTGATAATTTTCCTTTGCCTGTGCATTTTTAGCACTTATGACTTTTAAAAAGAATTTTCTACAAATCGTTTGTGTAAAAATGTATTTCCTTGTAATTAAATAAAATAAAATATATAAATATGCGCCAGACAACACACCTCTTGTATGGTCTCGAAGTAGGGATTATCATCCCCGTGTTACGAGGTACCACACAAGGAAATAAGCCAGGGGCGTCTCCCACCACACCCATAGACCCGAGTCAATTCAAAAACTATCGTTTCCTAGATTGATTGAGAATCAAACCCGGGACACTACGGAAATCAAGGCGAGAAACCGTGCTACAGCGCACTGCGCTAATCGTGTCATCGTGCCATCTAAAAAACTCATGACTGACCTGCTTCACATCCTATCCACCGTGTAGTGTTCCTGTGTCATTCTTTTGCAAACGATCGATCTTACGTTTTACGATTTTAACATAATTATCATGTCATTAATTTAACATCTACACAATGGTTACCGGCCTGTCGTGCCTGGAGTTATTACACGGAAGCCGAAACGTTCACGACCGTAAAATGCGAAGGACGTACTCCTCAGTCACGGCCGCGACCCTGCGTCGGAACTCCCTTCGACGCCCTTCACGAGGCTGGTACCCGTCATTTGTCGTGCTCATGAGCAAGGTCGTAAATCTAATTGGTTGGGAAAAGGGTTTCTTCGCATTTTTTAAGAAAATTCAAAACATTTTGCAATATAGTTTATTTAAATTTAACTAAAGTATGTAGGTGCCATTTTGTTCGATTACTTTTTGCCATTTTGTAGGTAGGGACATGATCCCATTGCTATAGGAATTTTGAGACTTCTGATCAAAATACCGCGACAAGTGGTTTTGGCAGTCCTCTCGTGATGTTAACCTGACACTGCCTAAAGAATTCTGAGGCAATCTGAAGGTGCAAGGTCAGGACTATACGGCTGATGCATTAACACCTCCCAGCCAAACCCTCTTAATTTTTGCGGAGTGGCTAAAGATGTGTGAGGTCCAGCGTTATCATGATGAAAAACCACACCCTTTCTGTTGATTAATTCCGGCCACTTTCTCTCAACTTCTTGCTTTAATCTCATCAGTTGTTCGCAGTAGAGTTCAGAATCGATGGTCCTGCCTGGTGGTAACAGCTCATAATGAATAATGCCCTTCCAATCCCACCACACACACAATCTCCTTGTTGCGAGTTAACCTGGGTTTCGCCACAGTCTGTGAAGCCTGACCGGCCTTTGACCACGACCTTTTTCACACGTTCTTGTCGTATATGATCCACTTTTCATCACCAGTTATCAGCTTTTTCACAAATGGTTCGGTTTCATTACGTCATAATAAAGAATCACAAATGAGTACACGGTTCATTAAGTTTCTTTCAGTGAGCTCGTGAGGGTACCCAAAATAGAGCTTTTTGTGTAGCCAGTTTTTCTCAAATGCTTCAAAACTCTTCAGTGGTCAATTCCCAGTTCTTCAGCTACGTAACTACTGATATGCAATCTTGCTCCACTTTTTCAAAAATGGCAACTATTTTAGCGACGTGCATCTTTGACATCAAAATTTCCGGATTAAAAAAGGCTTGAACCAAATTTGTGCTACTCTCACAGACACTGCACTAGGTCCATAAACATCGCAAATTTTTTTCGCGGCTTGCGTTGCATTTTTACCTTTTTTGTAGTAAAATTTTAAAATGTATCGAATTTCTTCATTAGTTTCACTCGTCTTGACAGTAAGAAAAACAAATAAAAATCACACATTTTTCTTTTTGAATTTGAATTTGGAATTAGCCTCTTTAAAATTTAAACTGTTAATGATACCAAAACCAGCCTGATACAAATAGTATAGCCTATATGCGAAAAGACTTTTTCCCCAACCTAATTAGTAGGTGACGTGTGTATCTGTACTGCGCGTTTTAAAGAAGAGAGCATGATGGTGCCGTTGAAAATCTGCGTTATGGCCTGACCTGACATAAGTTGAGTGGCCACCATTATGGATGCCTAACGAAACTATTGTTTAAATAGATAATATATATGTATGGTCTATATATATATATATAAAGACCGCGGTTAGCGGTAGGTAAAGCGCGGATTAAAGGAAGCAGCATCAAAAGCTTGGGCCCACTAAAAATCAGCGCCTGAGTCCATAAAGCGCAGGCGAAATGCTGAGGTCCATCCATTGGTTTTTGATGCCCAAAATGTTTAGTTTAAGCTTTTGATGCTGCTTCCTTTAATCCGCGCTTTACCGCTATTGCATCAAATCGATTTTCATTATCCATTCCTTGTACTATATCAGGCATTAAATAAATAAATAAACAAAATATGTTGGTCTGCAGAATTTTCTACCACTGAAGCGCTTTTGTGACTTTATAGTGAGCGTCAAAAAAGCACGAATTCAAACAAGGCCTCGTTGTTTGTTTCGAGATATGCCTGTGGTAGTGGGCCTCGGAAGTTACAAATCCTTCTCTTAATTTTGAAGGCACAGACTAAACATTATCAAAACACCGTAATTTAATATCTTTTGTCTCAACATGACGTAACTTAATTGCCATTTCGATAAGCTTTGTGTAGGCTTCGGTAAAGTAAAGTAAGTAAAGTAAAAAAATCATTTATTCATTTAAGCTTGTACAAAGCACTTATGACATGTCAAAAAAAGTATATAGAAATAATAATAATAAACGTAAATGAAATAGTACAATATCAGTACATATCGTGAATATCCATAATGTGAATCTACCACCGGTTCGGACGTTGCTTCTTATCGAGAAGACTCCGGCAAGAAACTCGATAGTTACTCTTTTGAACTTTGTTTGTTTTACAAAAAATAAATTCAGAGTACAGTCAATGAGAGTAGAAAAAAGAACACAATATTGAGCAGAGGAGCAGATTATTCCTACTAGGAGCACAAACTTTTGTTGTTCAAGTAATCCTCTACATTATAATAACCTTGTTTCATTAACTTTGCTTTAATTGCAGACTTAAACTTGTGAACAGGTAGATCAACAAGACTTTGAGGTATTTTGTTAAAGTATTTTACAGATTGACCCACAAATGAGTTTCCCACCTTGTGTAGCCTAATACTGGGAGTTTTCAATTTGTTTTTATTTCTGGTATTATGTTTATGAGTATCACTGTTTTTTTGAACAGATGCAAGTTTTTGCGCACATACATTATGTTATCTAAAATATACTGAGCATGCACAGTTAAAATATCTATCTTCTTAAATACTTCCCTAAGCGAGTCGCGTGGTCTAAGTTTGTAAATGGAGCGGATGGCTCTTTTTTGAAGTACAATAATGGTGTTCAAGTCTGCAGCTGAACCCCACAACAGTAGACCATACGACATAACACTATGAAAGTAGCTAAAATATACTAGTCTTGCTGTTTCAATATTAGTCAAGAGTCTTATTTTTCTAACAGCACAAGCAGCGGAATTGAGTCTCCCTGCCAGGGCCGTTATATGCGGACCCCTTGTAACTTAGAATCTAAAGTTATTCCTAAAAATACAGTAGAATTTGTTAATTCTAATGGCGCGTCATTCATAGTTACAATAGTATCAACCTGTCTCACATTGGGCATAGAGAATTTGATGCACTTTGTTTTTTTGCATTAAGTAATAAATTATTACTAGTGAACCAACATAGTACTTTTGAGAGAGTATTATTTACATCGTCAAATGCTTGCTTACCTCTGTCGACTTTAAAAATCAACGAGGTATCGTCAGCAAATAATACTATCTCACAAATATCTTTGACATAGGTAGGAAGATCATTTATATGAATAAGAAAAAGCAAAGGTCCTAATATAGATCCCTGGGGCACTCCCATACGTATGGTGGCACCGGAAGATGCAGTTCCGTTGATACTTACTTTTTGAGTTCTATCTGTAAGATAGGATTGTATTAATTGAGATGAGATACCTGAAACACCGTAATGTCTTAGCTTAATCAGTAATATTTCATGATCCACACAATCAAATGCTTATGAAAGATCACAAAATATTCCTACTGCATCTTGCTTGTTTCCCCAAGCATCAAATATGTGTTTGATAAGTGCTACACCTGCATCAGTTGTGCTCTTGTGATTAGTAAAACCAAATTGTTTCTCATGTAGTAAGTTATTTAAAATCAAAGTGTGAAAGCGCTGGTTCAATATAATTTTTTCAAAGATTTTACTGAGAGCTGGTATTATAGAAATGGGTCTTTAATTAGATGGGTCACTTTTGCTACCAGATTTAAAAAGCGGGATGATCTTACTAAATTTCATTAAGTTGGGAAACTGACCTTGGTCAATGCAATTATTAAAAAGTTTAGCTAAGTGGGGTGATATCGTATTAATGATTGATTTGAGTAGATTAATCGAAATACCCCACAAATCTTCGGTATTTTTCATATTAAGTTTTTTGAATACCTTGAGGATGTCATGAGAATCAACATGATCAAAGCAGAACTGATTTGTGCACCCATCAACACTATATGTTAGCAGGGACTCAGCTAAATGTGGACTAGATTTTAACGTGGTATTGTATCCGACCAAATATTCGCATCACTGGGAAATTCTTCCGCGAATTTTATATGACTTATAATGTGACGAATTCTTTTGATATCTGTTATTTGTATTTGCTATTTCTCATTGTTAATACTCGCATGTATGTAATATGATAACGCTCAAGTCATCTTCCATTTTTTTTTACTTCGAAAATATCTTATGAGTGTTAATTAATTATCACTCAATTTGTTCTTGAACTGAAGTTTACCATTTCCTGATGATTAGGCTTACGAGGAAAACTAAAGACTGACAACGATAACATACCAAGGAATGAGTTATAGGGTTCCGAAAGGAAAATATAACAAAACATTTATTCCTAAATATGTCTTTCTGGTTTGTACTAGAATTATGTTGTGGTTATTATCGTACTCAGCCCGTGATAAACGCACTAATAAATAGTTTATTTTTAATTTTGCAATTGGTATCACGTAGACTACACCGGTTATTCTCATCCGATTATAAACTTTACCGCTCTGAGTTAAATGTTAGTTCAGTTAGTACATTGGTTCATTTATCCCGACCATGTCAATAGAAATAAACACAAGATAAATATAATGAATGTGATGATGACCCACATTGAGCGGTTTGGAAATAATAACATACGATTATGTTTGTATGGCTGGGAATTTCACATCGAACTGTGCCGGCAATTTCGGGTTTGAAACTATTATAATATCATAAATATTTGTTTGAACTGTGGAAGCGAGTTTCACTTTAAATGGCGCTAGCAATTTAACAAGTAATTGTTAATGGCAACAGAGCACTTTAAGAAGATTTTCGTGTGTTGAAAGTTGAAAGCCTTTCCTTCCTTTACTATTGGCCTTGTTCAACTGTCCTGCCCAATGAGAGTGCATGTGTGGCCAATTCAAATAAGTCCATACATACATTTAGGTGTATTTGTGCAATAAATAATATCCTCTCTTATTCTCACTTCTGCCTAATCTCACACGGGTTTCCTGGCTGCTTATTGTGTTTATTTTCAAGTCTGTGGTATATTATTCATCTGTAAGATACTAGCCTCCCCCAATCGGGCATCCTAGTATTCAGTATTTATTACCTCGAAAAACTCGTCCTACTTATTTTTGTTTATTTTTTTTCTTTAAGTGGTGCCTTAGTTCATCACCTGTCTTCACTTTGTCTCCAAAACCCTGTCTTTTGTTCTTGTGTTATTTACAGATTAATGAGGTAGAACACTCATGATTTTGTATTCATTGCACATTGATCAGTTTATTGATACGCATCAAAAGAACTCTTTTTGTTCCGTTTTAATATGCACCGGTGTGGGTGACGTACATTTGCTCGAGATTGTCATGGCAGACACGTTTGTGGCAAATTGTATGCTTGTATAATTAAGTGTCAGAGTAAAATAATTTCCGAGGTCGTTTTTGCTAATGGTTTCTGTGTTTTATGTTCTAAGTGTAAATGCATGTAAGGCGTAACTCGTAGTATCAAACTTACCGGATACTAAACTGACGTAACCAAAATAAAACAAAAGTGTTTGTAATTGAAACAAAATGTAGTCTCAACAGTGGCGTACATTTTCAGCCTACTTAACTTCTGAACTACTGTACTGATAACTTGAAATTAAGATTAAACATACAAAGTAAATACTTCAGGAATAGTAAGATAAGATAAATATTCTTTATTGCACATCAAATAAAACATTACAGCTTAGGATTACAAGATTATGATGAAGCAATTAGGCGGTCTTATTGCTTAAAAGCAATCTCTTCCAGACAACCCAAGTAGAGGAAAATGTCAGGAATGGTAAGCAAGTGCACAAAAAACTGATAAATAAAAATAAAACAATTGATTCACTTAAAAAATAACAATAAAAAGACAAATAAATAACAGTAAAATATAGAATCCGTAACTAACAGCCCACGAATAACAAAAAGTGATCAGGTAAAGGAAAAAAGAATATAAGTAAACAGAAAGGGAGAAGTAAAAAGAAGGAGAGAGATTAGGAGACTAAGCAGGAGCGTTAAAGGGCGAGGAAATGTGCTTTGATCCTTGTTTTGAAAATAGACAATGATTCTGACTCTCTAATAATATAATATATAGTATATAATATCTAATAATATATATTATATATATATATATAATATATAGTAATATAACTTTAAATCACTTTGGTAAACTTCGTCCCTAGAGGCCTCCTTATCAAATCCGACTATTGTTATTTAACTGTTAATTAAATAGTGATAACATAGATATGAATTACATAACCCATTTTCGTGGATGATATCTGTAGGAAGTTTCTGTGCAGTTGACATAGCACAGTATTAATTAAAAACCTGAAGTAATTTGCGCTCTTATTTCCTAGGTATTAAAGTGCAGGCTTGTTAATTGACATATGATATGATTTTACGTCACGATGGCTTATTTGCTTTCATTGAGTAATTTAGCTTATTATGTTTATACTGGCTTAATAGAAATTACGTAAACATTAATGAAAGCTTAAACAGCACACCACGCACAAAAACAATATAAATTTTATTACTTAATTTAAAAGGGGTTTGCGTTTGGCCTCAGTCTCACCTGGTGGTAAGCTATGACGAGGCCAATGTTGGCCAACGCCTACCCAGAAAATGTCTATTCACCCTGACCTTGAAGATACCAAAGTTGTGAATACCAAATACGGAAACACAGAGGCAGGGAGAGCGTTCCACACCTTAGCAGTGCGGACCAGAAAAGACGCAGCATGCAAACCGTTGGGTGCGTATTGCTAGGAAGTCTATATGTGGGTGGAAGCCCACCCGGAGTCCCGGCATCTAGTAGTCCGGTTGTAGAAAGTAGAAGGCGGTATCAGGTTATGTTATATGTAGGTTTTTTTGAGCAGCATTGCGGATTTGAGGATATTGTCAAGGTAATTTTTAGAAATAATAAGTTTGTAACTACACAACAAATACGACGAATTTTGTTTTTTTTAATTAGCGTGTTTCTGTCGATTCATTATCAACACCAAAAAAGCGCCTGTGGAAAAGAAATAAGATTTTTCATTTTACTTCATAGCGATTGTAGTTTTAGTATCGTTATGCAAGTACTTACTGTTTTACGTCGTGCGACTTCCTTATAGTTTATTATTGTTCAATCGCCTTGTTTCCTCGTGGCTAGTGGGCTTTGACTGTTGAATGATAGCCGGTCAATGAACTAATTGCTTGTGGAACTGGTAGAATAGTTCCTGCCAACGGCGCTGAGGTCGTAGGTCTTGGTGGTGGTCGGCCTACACCTAAGACAAAAATATAAGTGACAACGGGGTATGTTAGTTCTGTATCTAGGTTTTATCTATTAAAGTATGTTCATCAATCTCTGACACTTTGTAGTACAATCTTTGCAGCTCTCTACAGTTTCGGGACAGATGATCTAAGAACACAGTTCCTGACACAGTTTTTTCTTATTTTAATTAATATACACGTCAAATTAGGTAAATTTAAATGTAATAAGGTTTTTCGTTTAATTGCAGGCCTTTGTGAATGCGCAAGATTATCGAGATAAAGCATTAGGTATTTTCGTTAAATATCTATTTAATAGCTAGTAGATTTTTATATATGAGGGTCTGATGATAGCCTTCATTCATATATTTTTTAATTATTTTTGAAGATACATTTTTATTCTTGAATTAACGCGTCTGCTCCGGAAATCTCATTTACTTAACAATTCGAAACTTCGAAAGTAGTTGAAAAAATATTTGTTAAAGTATGATAAATAAATAAAACTTACGCAATTTTTTTTATTATGTATATCAGCTCCCTTTTTTAATTAGGTTTTACAAACAATTACAACTGATAACAATAATTGAAATAACAGAAATTAAAGTTAATGTTACTTCGGTAGCATGACCTTATATAGTAACGGTCAACATTTTTTAACCAAGCATCGTCATTTATTTATCTTAATCAAAAAAATCTCTTATTATTGTAACTGCCAATTAAAAAAGACACGGCTACCTACAGGTTAATTTTTTGCCTATGTAAAAAAAAACACCGTATCGCATTTGTTTCAAGTAACAGTAAGTTGACCTCAATTTACCGTTCATCATGTTTGAGTGGATAAACCAATAGAATCTCTACTTAATCGCGTTGCCTAACAACAGAACTCACAACCTTTGGGTGCATTACAAAAGATTTTATAATAATTGTGACATCAGGTATATTAATAGTGTCTTTACGAATTATATAATTTAAAGCCGGTTCCAATAAGGTTATTGGAACAAGCTTGTTAGTGGAGTGGATGGACTTCGGGCGTGAACACGATCTTTAAGGTAGCCTTCCGTGCATCGCAGTCGCACGCACGCAACTGTCGCAACCGTATAGAGAGAGAGATCGCGCGCGGTTTTGATCGGCCGCGATGCACCCGAACAACCGTCAAATTCTCATTCGTTTAGGGATGGACCACATTGACATTGACAAAATGAAAAATCTGACGAAGCATTTAGGCGCCGTCTGAGAAACCTTTTGTCGGATAACCCTTTCTATTCCATTACAGAATTTATGACAAATGCGTCATAAATTCTCCACGGACTGTAAGCTGTATTATTATCATTATTGTTTTTTTACCTGTTTGACATTGTTTCAAAGATTGACATTTATATTGACATTTTTATTGTGACATTCATTAATACTAATTTATTTTCATGTAATTTTCAATGTTGGGATTATTATTGTTGACATATTATGATTATTATTACTTCTTTCTTTGGTTTTTGTGACGTGTTGTGACCTTTACCTATTTTATTATTTTGGATTAAGGCTTTTGACATTTTATATTTTTATTCTTTTTACATTTTGACGATCTCAATATTAATATCCTTGTAATTCGTGACCATATACTTTAACATTGTAATGTTCTATTGAGTAATACTTAAATAATCTATCTATCTATCTATCATTGAGAAGTCATTTCGCCGATGGACGCAGGGAAGCTTAAAAAAAACCAAAAATACCTTATCAAAATGTATTTTTTCTACTTTTCCATTCAATGTCTTTTGATGGATTATTGAAAAAAAATAGATTAAAATACCTAGATAAAAGTCGTGTAAAAATAAGCTTGTAAATAGCCTTTTCGGCGATTGTAGTCAACAATGTCTGATAATGAAAACCCGTTTCAACTTATCTATGTTAAATCCCAACCACACAAGAAACGACCAGCGAAACGTAAATGAAGTGTCAACGATAACTAATGATTATGCATTTCCTTATTGACATTACAGTTTCATTCACTTTAATTACCTTCGTGATTT
The DNA here is from genome assembly GCA_947369235.1 of Udea olivalis. Lineage (NCBI taxonomy): Eukaryota > Metazoa > Arthropoda > Insecta > Lepidoptera > Crambidae > Udea > Udea olivalis. The sequence continues at coordinate 11,093,224 of OX376355.1, forward strand.
TTATCACTTTTACTTAGCACTCAGACGAGATGACTCATTTGTGCCTAACTAAGTAAGTTCAGTAGCCGCATGTCATCAACCTTATAAACATAATGTTGTTTTGGTGATTTATAAACAAACAATGACTTCCAGACATCATTCATACTGTTATCATATCAGATTTTGTAAGATTTATCAGTTCTAGACAGGGCAAGAATTTGACACACATTGGGCATAATATCAGGATACACACGGTAGAAAAATGTAAGATTACATTTATTATGTAGATGTATCTACGTAAGCTTACAGTTCTAGAACGTCTTTCTAAGCTGGTTAGTCGACGACTGGGAAAAACCTTAATGAATGCAATTTGTAAGATAATGAAAAATCGACTCAGTATTATTTAATAGCGATGTATGTGCTACAGTTGCCACTTGTACACACCTACACGGTAAACGAGTCGTAGTAAAATGGCGGCTACGTGACTAGTTATTAGTAGCGATTCTGACCTGACGTCACTCTATTGTTTCAGTTGCCTGCTGCAGCGAGGTTCCTTGACGGTTATGGGGCAGCAGTCGACTTCGCATCCAGTGTTGTAAGACATAAAAAAATACGAACAGAGGCTGCGTCGATGACGTCATGACGAAAACCTCTCTCCGCAACATCCAATAGCGACATCACATTTTAACAACTCAAAATTAGAACGAAGTGAAGTAGTTCTCAGGTGTGTTGTGCAAATAGATGTGAAACTTCGCGGACGATAACGATATTATCGCGTTCTTAACTAAATCCATTGCGTCTGTTTTCGTTAACCGATAGCGGAGTTGATAAGTCGCGCGGTTTCGTGCGGGCGTCACACGAGTCCGACGCGTTCGGCGGCGTACAGCTGATTACGGCTTAATGTTTAGAAACATTGCGACCGTTCAAGTGTGTTTTCAGTACAGCTACATTGTGTAGTGTGACTTTTTTTAGCGAATGTGTATTTAGTTTTTGAAAATGCGTTCCGAAGAGTTGTGGTGTAGTTTGGCGGCGTTGGGCTGGCTCGCGCTGGTGCAGTGCCACGCGCCCGGCAGCGAGCTGGAGTCCGTGCGGTACGGGCCCGCGGAGGAGCGCTTCGACACCTTCACCGTCGCCAACATCAACATCACTTATGAGGACGAGCATGGCGTCATGTACTCGGATATATCCGAGGTGAGTGAATCGTGAGATACTTAGTAAATGACAAAATGATTTCGCTTAATGATACTAGAAATCGGATACGCTTTGTGCCTGATTTGGAAATTGAATAGCGTAAAATTTTATATATTTTTTTAAAACTTGCACCATATCGTAATCTATACTACGAGTAATATTATAAAGAGGAATGATTTTATTATTTGTTTGTATTGTTTGCTCCGGAACTACTAAACCAATTTTAAAAATTCTCCCACCAATAAGCTATTAGGAAGTGACATAGGCTATGATATGTTAATTAACGAGAGAAATAGACTACGTGGGCGAAGCTGAAACACGGAAAGCTAGCATTTTATATTAATAAAAAAAAAATCTTATTGCTTGCGGATTATTTGCATCGTTTGCCGGGTTTCTGACTACGAATTTATCCCAATTTCAGTACGTCTACCACGAGTGGCAAGACGTACTGATTTATCATTTTCTCGCTACCCAGCTGAACTCGTATATGTGACGTATAGCAATCAATAAAGTTAATGTCGTTGGCCGAACGATAAATATAATAAAGGGATTAAATATGTATTTTCCTATCGCAGATAATTGTGAACTTCTGCATGGTAAATCGGTTTTGTACATAAATAAGTATACATATGTGCAGGATAATGAATAAATCAAAAGTTAGTTGTCATTGCTGAACAATAACATCGTTTAATTACGGTGCAGATTTTTGTGACAGTAATTAATTTACATAATAATGTTATTAGGTATATTTATAATAATGAAACCGTCGTTCACGGCCTTTAAATCAAAATAAAAAATGTATATGTTTAACAATACGCGACGTGCAATGGTCTTATTTCTCTGCCTCTTTTTATGCACAATATTCTCAAACTCAAAGAACTTTATTCAAATAGACTTTCACAGTAAGTACTTTCAATCAAAATTAAAGCAAGACTTACTAAATAATAGACATAATTACTATAATAATATAGATATATAAATACACAATATACATACATAATGCGACTCTACCACCGCGTCGGAGTTGTTTCTTGGCATTTTAGTAGAATTATAAGAAGCCATCAAATGGAGCGCTTGGCCCGAAATCCGTATATCCTAGGTTTGAATCCTAGGTCGTTTACGCGTAGAGCTAAACGCCTCCCGCGTACTAGGCACTAGGCTAGGCAGCCTGTAAACATATTATGTCTTTCGTGGCTGCTTTAGTGCACGGGCTCCCAATTCTCATACACCGTCATGATGTTCGACTGGCTGCCGCCGGAGCCTTAATGCCTAGTGCGCGAGGGCGCTAACAGCGTGGTGACTGGTGCTGATCTAATTTCTAGAGATGGTAGCGATGTCTGGATTTCAAAGGCAAAGGCCATTGCCCAGCATAAAGACAGTAGAACCTTACGTTTTGGTTCATTATGAAATCTCAAGAGATGGAAAACAGAGTTATATGAACCAAAAAACCTGAATAAAATTACGGCGATAGACTTGCCTTTGACTACCACATTTAGGCTGTTGTCATTCGAAAGATGTGATAATATTATAACGAGGTTTAATATGAGAAACAATTACAACGCGTTATACACCTGGCTAGTACAGTCAACAGCAGAAGTAGGTGATACTTTAACATACCAAAATTAAGGTCATTAAAATACTAAGAATATAAATGTGATAGTTGATTCATTATAATGGCTATATGCTGCATGTGATCATTTTTTTACGTAGTCTTCATTCATAAAAACAAATTGGAAGTTTGTTCAATCATCATTTACTTTTTCTGTTGACTGTACACGTGCCCTCGAAAGGGCCTGCGTCAAAACTGGCTTAAAACTAGGCCGAGCACTCCTAGCTGTTACAAAATCGTCCTTCAGTGAAAGGCCTTAGTTTCATATTTAGAAGTCTCAGCTTGACTAATATGAGCAAACGTTCAAAGCGGTAGTATCAGTTCAGTTGCCGGAAGGAAACTAACTTCGATGTAACCTCTACCTACTAACCAGACATCTCCAGTTCTACCGTGTAATTATTTGCACTTTCATTAAAGCTTGTCCTAATTCTGTAATCGAAAAGATTATAAAGATCCTGCCCGGGTGATGGTTATATCGTAACTCCTTTACAAATCTGTTCTGTTGGAAAGTAGTAGGTTACATCACGAAATATTTGCACTAGTATAGAATTTCATTAAAGCTTGTCCAAATTCTGTAATCAAAAAGATTATAAAGATCCTGGCCGGGTGACATGGTTTTATCGTAACTCCTTTACTTACTCTGTTCTGTTGGAAAGCAGTAGGTTACATCACGAAATATTTGCATTAGTATAGAATTTCATTAAAGCTTGTCCTAATTCTGTAATCAAAAAGATTATAAAGATCCTGGCCGGGTGACATGGTTTTATCGTAAGTCTTCTGTCTTATCAGATTGCTGTTGTAAAGTTGAATATTGTAAACAGTCTCTGAACTGAAATAAAATGATGCATGTGCTCACCAATTCTTAAACAACCAAAGTGAACTAATATAACCTTCTCCAAGTAAATAAAATGACACATGCCTGATTTCACCATACTTCGGTCACTGTCTGTCTGTCTGTCTGTCTATGGTCTTTTTTTAATTTAATACGTTAAACAATCAATTAGTGATACGCTAACCTGACACCAATATACCTAAACAATACATGCACCAAACAAAATAGTATTTACGGGCGGAGTTCCCATTAACAATTATCCACACATCTCATGACCTCGAACATGATGAATAATAAAAGATTATCGAATTAAGGAAAAGCGTAAATTGAAAAACATAAATATCGAAAATTAGAACGTAATAAAAACAATACTGGTGAAAACACAACATGCCATAACAATACTAAACTAGTAACCATTGTAATGGAGAATGCATTACAAACATAAGTTATGAACGAAAATATTTTTTGAAGTGCTGCCGATAAGGTACATAATAGGACAGGGTATTTATGAGCGGAGTCCGCCATATGGTAGCTACGGCTTAAATACATGTGATTACTACCATATGTTTCGAGTAAAGTATGAAAGATAAGCACAGTTGGTAACCGTAAATTGGACTCGTTTATAAATCGAAAACAGCATGTTTGTACGACATACCATAGGTTAATTACAAGGGTGCATAGCGTAACAAATATATAAAACATGTAGGTATGGTTATGCTTCACAGCATGTAGGACGTTGAAAAACAGATTTCGTACATTTTTGTTTAAATTGGACACGTTCTTGAAATCTTATCACCTAGAATCTCAAAGAAAAACCAGTGCCAAATATTATTTTTACAATTATTGCTGCTAGTCGTTTGACCACGTTGCATGCAGTTTAGTGGTAGTTTTTTTAATCATTACTTTATTTATAACATTACAATGCCTTTGCTTTTATCCCAAATCGGATAATCAGGAGCAAGCTGTCTGATTGTGAAAGAAACACTAAGGACTTTCGTTTACGTCTAGCTCGTTTGGCAATTTTTTCATACGACCAATGTTCTCCTTGCCTTTGTTCCATTTAAATCATTTTGCTGATTATTATGTACTTCAAAAATGCGTAGGATTTGTAGCTTGTTTTTCATTCAGCCTTTAGAGAGGAATGCCGACATATTTTTCGTAGCTGTGAACTGCCAAACTGCGGTGTGCGGGTATGCGGCATTTTTGGCACCTGCCTGGGGAGTGCAGGCGTGCCGCCAGGGATTGTATCCGAACGAAACGTGTCGCGAGATACGGCCTGCCAAGTCGAGATGGCAAATTGTTATTATACTTTTACATACATACTCGAATATATGAATATTCTGACCGACTGAAATATCCAGCACCTAGATTGCTTTAAGAACGTGAAATTTTGTGCAAGGTCTCTTTTTATCATGCAGGCGGCGAGCATTAAAAAAAAAATTCAACGCCCAAAGGAATACTGTTTTATAGGAAAAAGATACAATGGATTTCATCGTTTTGAAAATATTATTATTGATCCGAGGATGAAAAGGAGTTGATTTTTTTCTTATTGCTTTATGGAATGTTGAATCGCGATGCTATGCGAGTGTAAAAAAATATGTACTAAAGTAAATGATTGCTTATAATACCTTATAATTAAGGTTATATGTAGGTACAGAGGCGTTCACATTAACTGTACGTAGGGGCACCTTATTTTGCTAACATAAAACCAATTTTGCAATGGTTTTAGACGACACGATTGGCGTAGTGTGCTGTAGCACGGTTTCTCGCCTCGATTTTCCGTAGTGTCCTGGGTTCGATTCCCGGACGGGTCAATTCAGGAAACGATCTTTTCTGAATTGACTCGGGTCTGGGTGTGCTGGGAGACGCCCCTAGCTTATTTCCTTGTGTGGTACCTCGTAACACTGGGATTTAATAATCCCTACTTCGAGACCATTACAAGAGGTGTGTTGTCTGGCGCATATTTATTTATTTATTATTTTATAAGGTTGAGGTACGTAATAAATCAGTTTGATTTAAATATCGTTGAAGGCACATTTCAAACCTAGTGCTCTTTTTCCCGTTTGGATAACTCCTTAAAATACCAAACCACATTATTTACTCGCATTAGTGATAAGATAATCGAATCATCGTATTTGGCAACTGATTTAGAGTTATATTTGATGTGATTTATCACTTATCTGTTTATTTTGCGAATGTTTGCTCTTCGGTTAGTGTGCTAATAAAAATCAATATATAAAAGTAAAATCATCCGAAGATATTTAATATAAATATTATTTTACATTACAAAGTTGCAGGGCATTATTTATATGGACCTACATGATCACAATGTACTCGTTTATTTGCTGTCAAAAATTGAAGTGCCTAAAATAACATCACGAAACGGGGCGGAATGTATTTGTTAGTGTAAGAACAAGATAATCAAAATATCTTTGATATCACTATCGATAAAGTTATTTATGCTATTGATTAGGTTGTTGAAAGTTGAGTGTTTCGTCCTTCGATTGAGAAAAAGATTGCCAAATGGTGGTGTAACAGCAAATTCGTCAACCTTTAAAACTGTTAGATCGCACGGTCACACCCGTCGAAGGTTTTTGAATAACTCTTCGCCTGACCGTTTGGCGCAATGGATAAAGCAAGTCCTGCTGCCCAACCAGGGTCCGATCCGCCCAAGACGACATTAGTGCCTGTTCTGTGTCTATGTTATCGGTCGCTAACATCTAGTAAAACTGCTCAGTTTAGGGCCAGATGATGGCGTAAATTGTCCTTCGATTTATCTCGTTAAGAGGACACAGCACGAGCGAGAAAATTTAAAAATAGGTATTTGTAAAATCTGTTGCTGTCTGTTGCTAACCTCGAGCCCCCGCAGAGTGCGATAGAGATAACTGCAGCTCGGACCGAAATCACCTATTAAAAGTACACAAAATCGGAGCTTCGTAGTCCCCTGATCCCTTTTCGAAAACTTACTTTATTTTTTTTAGTTAAAATTAGAATAAGGCTTATTATCTTTCTGGATGTTTGAAAAGAAGGCTCATATCTCTTATCATAATTAATTTATTAAAAAAAGGAAAACACAGGGACAAGCTAAATAGTGGCCATAGATTTTTTGGAAATAAAATATTCCTCTAAACGAATTGCACAGTCTGGCTGAGATATTGCATGAATTGCGACCTGAGATTGACTACAAAGTAAGTCGTTCCTCATTTCTTACTAGCATTATCCAGGGAGGAAACAGGGGACTACGTTTGTATGCAAAAACGGCGCTTCTGTATTCTCTTAAGATTGCCAATGATGGTGTAACAGTCCGTCAGCCGAAACTGTTAAAACGCGCGGTCATTCCCTTCTATGAGTTTTTGCGTGATTGTGGATACTGATTATTTATAAAGCGGGAGCAGTGACCTTATTAAATCGATTCGGCGCGGGCTGGCCGGGTGCCATTCACTTCGCAAATGTGGGTTAGTGCGTCCGTTTGCTACTAACCTTAGTTTTAGAATCGTTAATTAAATTAAAAGAAAGAATCAGCGAACTTGAGGTTATTTTCAACAGGCTTCTGACGTCAGTGAACTGTTGACTTAAAAAGAGTTCGACGTTTGTTTTTGCTTGTAAGGTACATTATTATTATTATACGTGTGGCGCGGCGGCCCAGCCAGATAGTCTGCTTAGAACACACCGCCATTTTGATCAAGCACACAGACATAGCGAGTTTACAGGCGATACCAGTAAGAATCGGTGACGCGACTAGTAGCACTGTCGACTCGCGAGTAAAAACACTAGTTTTTGTCGAACTTGGTGGAATTTTTACATGATGAGTTTTGTTTTTGGCGGGTTCTGTCTGTCAAGTAGGTACTCGTATAACCTACCTACTTGCCATTAAAAAATTCAGAGCGAATATAGTAGTAACCCTTGGCGGTCAGACATGTTTAGGTGATAATACTCTAAAAAGGCGAAAGCGGTCCTTCTGTAAGATCTTTATTTTGTGCCTGTACCCTTACATGGTAGTCATTAGGTAAACCGACGCGACAGTAGTCGTGTACGGTAGCGGTCAAATATTTCTACTACATTTCGTGACAGCGGCGAACATTGACCTGTAATTTGCATTTCAGAGACAAAACTTCAGGGAAATTGTATTAAAATATTACACATTGTAACAATAAATTGCGTACTGTAATGCGCGGTTCTCCTCCCTCACTGATGTAATGCTCGAATTTACAACATTACAGTTTGCGACCTTAAATGCGCTGTTCTCCTCCCTTACCGATGTAATAAATAAATAAATATGCGCCAGACAACACACCTCTTGTAATGGTCTCGAAGTAGGGATTAATATCCCTGTGTTACCACACAAGGAAATAAGCCAGTGGCGTCTCCCAGCACACCCAGACCCGAGTCAATTCAGAAAAGATCGTTTCCTGAATTGACCCGACCGGGAATCGAACCCGGGACACTGAGGAAATCGAGGCGAAAAACCGTGCTACAGCGCACAACGCCAATCGTGTAATGCTCGACTCTGTAACGTTGCGTTACAAGTAAATTCTCTAGGTGAGGGAGCACCTTAAGTGTACTCATGCAATATTCTTAATACATTTTTCGTTAAGACTATTTGATTTCATGGTAAAAAATATGCACATTTTCAATGAAATCTGTCTGAAGATTTTGTTGATACTACTAACGTTGTCTGTCTATATATAAATAGCGAATGACTTTGTTTTCTTTTGTACCACATAGTGATACTAAAACATATGTTCCAACGATAACTTTTTATAGCTACAATTAAAGCAATAAAATATATCTTAATGTAATCCTTTAGTACAATACGACTTATCAAGGCAGGCCTTAACATATGTACACATCAAAGCAAGTAATGTGGCTATTTGTAAAGATAATCAGTAGATTTCTATGCAACTATAAAAATGGTGGCGAAATATTTCCTTCTTTTATGACGCTAGATGATAACAATTGAATATTGGTAGTGAAGTTAATAGTACATTATTGCAAAGGCAGCGAAATAGGCAATTGCAGGTCGAGTATGAGTTTGAAGGCCGAGCCGCAGGCGAGGACTTCAATGATACGAGACAGGCAATTGCCATTTCGGCCGAGGCATATATAGTGCTTTTCTTAAAAAAATGCAAGGAAATAAAAAGGGCCTTTTACATAATAAATTTAATTAATATTATTAACAAAATAACAATTTAATTATTATTATTAACGCTTTACCGCCAATTTGTTTTTTTTTATTTTACAATTTGTGCCGAAAGGTAAACGCATCTGTGGCTATACAGCCACGAGAACGCAATGTGTACGATAGATGAAAGAGTTCTAAATTCAAACAGCACACCGTTTCATACAACATTGCCGGCGCGCTCTTCGTTCGAAATTCAAAGAACGCGCCGGGAAGTGATTTTGGGTTTTCAGTCTACGTAAATATGATACTTCGCGTGTTCTTTATTCAAAAGTAATGACAATATTTCCGAGCATGTTTAAGAAAATAATATTTATTTGTTGTACATCTGTTACACACCTACGCAATTATTGTGGTTATTTTTAAAGATAATCAGTAGGTTTCAATACAACTATAAAAATGGTGGCGCAATATTTACTTCCAACTACTTGATGACAATTGAATATTTTTAGTAAAGTAAAATAATATTTATACAGTACGTCTACCACGAGTTGCCAATTTGAATTTACGTTTTCGTTCGCGTAAAAATTTGTATTGTTGTGTGTCTGGGTGTTATTATCTATTTAAGTATGTATTTAGAAATATTCAAGTATGTTTATCAGTTTCTGACACCCATAGTACAAGCTCTGCTTAGTTTGGGGTCGGATGATCTTGGTGTAATGTGTCCTAGATATTTATTTATTTATTATGATTTGACATGATATGACAATGTCAAATCCCAATACATTTTTTTACGCGAATGATAACGTCAATTTAAAGTGGCAACTCGTGGTAGACGTACAGGTAAGCTTTAACAAGCCCTCACAATGGTCATTACCGAAAAAATATGGTGTAAAGACGCGTTCGCATCAACCTTTACAAAACCATTGCAAGATGGGTCGTATGACAGCAGCATAAGGTAAATAAATAAATAAATATCCCTGGACATTATTCCACACAGCGCCATCTAGCCCCAAAGTAAGCTAATTAAAGCCTGTGTTATGGGATACTAGACAACGGATAAACATACTTAAATACATTTTCTTTTGTAAATACATACTTATTAAACATAGGAGACACCCAGACCAGTACAAACAGACATGTTCATGTACACAAATGTTTGTACTGTGCGGGGATCGAACCCGCGACCTCTGGTGTAGTAGCCAACTTCTTAACCATTACACCAAGTCGGTCGTCAAGATGCTCATGTAAAGCTTGAAGTAAACACGCTGTGTACAAGCTGGTAGAAATAAATTGTATCCTCAATGACAGCGGAAGAATGACAGGATATGTGTTAGGATCCGATCAAGAAGGCTAGAGACTAAGGAGAGATAACTCCCTGGAAAGGGTTGGACTAAATCCGTATCCCACAGTGACGCATGCGCATTACGCTTCTTTGCCGCGATCCTCGCGAAGTGTCAAAATTGGTCAACACAACCTCGAAAATGTCAAAAACAAAACATATCGGACGTTGTGTTTCGAATTGATGTAAAATGCAATTCAATTGGAAATTCATTGTTTTGGCAATCAATAATTATCAAAAATATTAGTTCGGAATAGAATCGAAGGCACTTTGTTTTTTTGTACGGGAATACTGATAAATTATGACGAATTAGAACTGAAACGTTTTGTTATAACAAGTTCTTCGCCCCATGGCGATTAATTGAAATTAGCAATTACTCTGGAGATAAAATCAACAACATTGCCATCATATGAATTAATTCTGTATCTTATCTTTCTTCACTTGGGAAACAACAAAAAACAACAACTGTCGCACGTGACACCGTTCAAAACAAAACCATGTGACCATGAAATGACAAATAGCTGCCGCTGCACATGCGCAATACAGCGTTTTGCCCGGCACAGAGTATACGACTTTCGGCCCTCGAAAGCTTACCCCCACTTCGGGAGTTATCTCTCCTTAGTCTCTAGCCTTCTTGGATCCGATCAAGAAAAAGGATGTGGTCTGTGTCAACCTCGTGTGAGGAGAGGTGTGTGTGACAGTATTATGTACTTTAGATGAGCTAAGCTATCAAACTAACCGCAAAGTTTGTCGATAACATGTGCATGTGTGTGATATGGTATAGATATCTGTGCGTAACTGGGGGCTTACTATCCCTAACACAATCTACGTAGTTTTGAGAATACTAAATGGTCGTAATTGTCGGTACAACACGGTTCACGACATTTGGTCACATGACTCACATGGGGGAAGCGGTTGGCGGTTGTCACACCTTGGTTATTGAAATTTCCTCCAGTTTTTTAATCGTTGTTTAGTGCATAAGACCCACTTGCTCAAACATACCTTATCGAGATTACGCTTCATTGCGGCAGATATCGCATTTTGAGGAGTATATTTAGCGCTTACTAAAATTCAACCATCTTACTAACACACTAACCCAAAATCTACACACTATGAAAAAGTGACGTTTTTGTCAATCAGATGTTGTCGGGTCTTCACAACAGATTATTCCTTGATAATACTGACCTTATGCGTCAGAGGAGGCTAAAGCAACCCTGGGTAGTAGGCCTTAAGGGTATTTAGTTTTATCCTAGGAGTAGCAGTTGATTTATGCAGCTATATCCTATAGCGCTTGTCAGGATTCCAATGCGGTTGCACTTCAGTGGTGTTTTAACGGATGTTCGGCTCTGCCAATATCCTGGGGTCACCGACTTCCTCATTGGTAGCTAGCTTTGGTTAACCTGGTTTTATGGTATATGCAATATAGGCGATCAAAGCAATTACCTAGCACTGCCGACCTGTATAGCTACTACAGGTTAGTTAATACAGGAAGTACAGTACGATGCGTATAATTATATTGTATTGCGAAATACCGGTTAGCTGTCCGAGTTCTATGCAAATTTGAACTCTAACCTCTCTTTAAAGCAAGTCAAATAGCCTCACTAATTGCAAATGCGTGAATATTCGCTGTCTGGTCTAAAAGAACACTCAATATTCTGTTCAGGATTTTTCTATTGTTGGTTAAGTTTTATTTAATTTCCACATTACTCGTCTTACTTCGACGACCGACTTGGTGTAATGGTTAAGAAGTTGGCTACTACACCAGAGGTCGCGGGTTCGATCCCCGCACAGTACAAACATTTGTGTGCATGAACATGTCTGTTTGTACTGGTCTGGGTGTCTCCTATGTATAATAAGTATGTTTTTACAAAAAGAAAATGTATTTTAAGTATGTTTATCCGTTGTCTAGTATCCCATAACACAAGCTTTAATTAACTTACTTTGGGGCTAGATGGCGCTGTGTGGAATAATGTCCAGGGATATTATTTATTTATATTTATTATTGTTCAAGCTCCTTAACGATTGCACAACTGTTATCAAGTGGTATCATCAGCCACATTATTGTCTATTCAGACTTTCACGGCTCACTGGCAGCTTTATGTACCGAGGCTGTATAGTGGCTGTACAAAGACCTTATAAAGCTCCAGTGAATCATTTCCAGGTCGGCGCACAATGACTTGCAATAAGATGTTTAAACAGAAATTGTTGCGTGAATTTTGATCATGTTGTATTCAAACTGAAAGTTTTTTTTCTGTATTCGATCGTGATTTGCAATAAAAGGGATTAAGTGAGGCGATTCATAGTGGTAACAATAATAATCAATTCATCTATGTTAATGCTATCGATTATCACTTAAATTAACAGGAATAATTTTATTCCGAAGAGTCTGAAATGAAGCATTTTCGCTGATGTTCGCTGATCATGAAAATTCTTTCACTAACGGAAAGCTAACACTATTCAGGAGTGGCGTAGGCTAATTTTTTTTTGTTTAAGGATATATTTCAACGGGAGAAATAGTCAGGACGGCTAGTCGTTGATAAGACGAGTGCTAGTGTCACTATACAATTCAAAGATTTTTAACTTGTAGAAACTCAGTACGAGTTTAGCTCTTGGCTTTGCCCTTTGGTGTTATAAAACTATTACAACAATGTCAACAATTGCTGAGTCGATATCATGCTCCGCTAATTGCAAAAAAAGGATTATTAATTATTCTGAAATTAGTCTATCCTAGTGCATCTGCGCTTTAAATGGTTTCTCAAACAGCCAATTGAAGTGGCAGTAAAGCTTACGTCATCAACGACGGAAATGAAAATTTTACAAATACTTAAAAGAGCGATAAAAGACAATCACATGATCTGGTAAGTACCTTAGTGTGATTAATTGGCGTGAGTCGAAGATCAATTGGAACGATAGCTTCGGCAGTAATCTATACGTGCATGACTTGGTAAAGTTGGTATATTATCTGCACTCGTTTGTTATTGTTGATATCCAATTTACCTAGTTTAATTGACATGTTATCTTGACATTTGTTGAATTATCATATGAATAAACAGTTACATGTCCTGAGTAATTGACTGATCCATGACCGTTAAGCCCGGTTCACATTATTCCAGTAGCAGCATTCTAGTCCAGCGCTGGAAAACCACTGGAATAATGTGAACCGGCACTGGAATGTCCACATTGGTTGAGCGCTGGAGTGGAATAATATAAACAGGGCACAAAGGCCTAACTATTGTATTAACGACTATAGTAGAGAATCTTTGGCATACCTAAAAATTATAGCTCAATATGGTATGAAAATCCCGCGCAGGTTGATAGCTATATGAAGTCTGATCAGCAGCACAATGCAATGTTAGGTACAAAATCTTAAAAGCAGCCCAATGATCATGTTTTAAAGACCAAGGTCGTGAATGCTATGATTTATGCAGTCAAAACACTCAAAACACTTCATGTGCAAAGTCAAATCAAATAGAATATCTAAGTGGGAGTGCCGAGGTTTGTGCGTAAATCTAATCTGTTATTCTTCAGGCTGGCCGGGCCGGATACATTGAGAAACAATATCCTAATGGGGTTTGAGTAACTTTGTATAGACCCGTGGCGTATTTTTTTTATTAGCGGCCAGTAATAATTTTATCACTGTTTTATAGCATCCTAATATAGAAACATATCTGAGTGGTCAGAATTGTTCTAAGTGATATCGGAGCCGAGATATGATTTCTTAAAGTATAATTTTTTGCCTAAGTTCCACTAAAATGTTAGTTCTGGCTGTTACTTTATGGACTTAATCTCACTTAACAGCTGTTAAAAAGGATGCAGAAATAGGAGAGGAAGGTTTTTCACTTCAAGATGTAACTGCTGGGTATATTTTTCTGATAAAAGTACATCGAGCAAGTTAGATATCCATTGTGATAATATTAATTACAAAGCAGTAGATATTAAGTATTTGGCATTAGCAAGTGGAACACGTGCTATCACGAAAAACGTCCTTAACGTCAATGACATCAAAAAGACATTTTGTAATAGTCAATATGTAAAACACCTGAGAGTCTTTTTACCCACAATACAAGAACAATGTTGCACCTGACCATTGCATACTAACCTTCTTGGGTCTTAATTGCGTCGCATGTTTGTATAAAGGATTATAAATAATGCCGCTTTCTACCTTATCCTAGGTATGGATCAAGTTCACTTGAGTAGTTATTTAAAAGTACAATACCTAATATCTCAGCTCCGATATACTTTATTATACATATATGTAATAATAAGGTTTGGTGAGATGTCGCGAAATTTCAACAATGACGCCAACATTTTTTAATATCCCTGGATGTCGATGACCACTTATATAAACAAACAACGTTTTCAATTAGTACTTTGTTTTTGTAAAATAGACGCCTCTTTAATTTTATATTTATTATTACATTGACGCTGCTATTTTCACTATAAATTGTATCATTGTGACTGCTAATTGTCAAAAGTTATATTTTAGTGGTGTATTCAAAGACAGGATGAATTTAAAAATTCAGCAATTTCATATTGTTTGACATTCAGAAGTTTATTAATAGAGCCCTAACGTGATAGTAATACACTTGAGGTTACTTAGTCATTCTCTTGTTGTTGTGAATCATTTGCTTTAAACCCGATCAAAGCAGACTACTAAAGTCGTTAACAGAGTTTTTTATTTATTGTTTTACATTTTTTAGTTATGTATTGTTTTATATGCTTAGTAGACAAGTCCCTTTCCCAAAAAACTACTGAGATTTATTTTAGTGCCCCCCCCCCCGAACAACCTCGCGGTTATGCAGAAAGGCACACTATTCCTAGCACTCCGTGAAGTGTACCAGGGACCATCTGCGGTAGGTCCTGCCGCCATTAAGCACAACGCACAATGCATTACACAATGGTACTCATAGGCGAGTAGCCCGTGGCATTACCCACTCCCATTTATCCAGAATGGTACCGGAGCAGTTATAGTCGCTCACCACGCGCATCCAAAGAACGCTAGCGGTTTCAATCCCCGCTAGGATGGCTACTGCTTAGTAGACAGTATGATTAGGTTCAAAATCGTCTTGATATCGTTTTGTAAGTTCTTCGTTTTACCAAAGAAATACTTGATAATTCTGTGAGACCGCTGGGCCGAGATTGTGAAAAAATGAGACACTGTTTATTTAATAGAGTTTACTCGAAATTTCATGGTTGTATGAAATTGAGTCATGTTTTATTTATTATAAAACGCCGGGGCATCACCTCCACTGCTTTAGTATACATAAACGTATGAACGTTCCTATGAAGCAATGATAGCATTAATAACATATTAGTCAGGAAAGTCCTAGGTTGCGTTTGCTATCGAATGATCTTCCTGTTAACGTTCTGCCTAAACGGTCAACAGTTCTTCGCACTATTGCTGTACCCACTGCACCCCATCAAAGTTTGATCTAGGCTACCTAGTATGTATTTCATATAATTGCCGCGTTGTATGTATATTAGCCGGTAACAGCAGGCTTTTCTTTGTTTAGAATTACCCTGAAAATATTTAATTTACTCATATGATGTGGTTCATCTTGATCACCACTTTAGCTTCAGGAAGGTAATTGAGTATTAACTGTCTACTCTGATCTATACAACAAATATTTCCTTGTTAAACCACTAACCAATAGTTTCAATCGGAAAACTCGTCTGTTAAACATTATGGAAAGTGGAAGAAATTTAACGAGATAGGTAATGGATGACAACAAGAACAAGCAAGCATTATCAATTATTTATTATATACGTGTAGAAGACTGAAGCGGGATGTGGAATAATACGGTCTGGCGTTGCGGTCATGAAAACATCTTGAGCTCTTTTACACTCTTTAAATCCACATTGTTTCGGTTCAAACACCGCGAAGAACAAATTCCAAACAACGACGATTGCTCCAAGGACTGATGCTAAACTCAACCTGTAAAAAAAACGAGTCGTGTAAAAGAAGGAAGCGGAAGCGTCCGTCTGTTGATCGGTATTCGGCATTATCATCACGCCGCACCGCGCGCGCAGGTCTGCCATACTTAATAAGTTAGGGCTTTTCCACACTGACAGTCAGAATTTTTGCTAAGAGGACGGACACTACCTCACTGGTTGTTGTAAACCTCACTGGTTGTTGTAAACCTCACTGGTTGTTGTAAACCTCACTGGTTGTTGTAAACCTCACTGGTTGTTGTAAACCTCACTGGTTGTTGTAAACCTCACTGGTTGTTGTAAACCGCACTATTTTCTCTCATCAAGAATGTTTAGTTGATTTTAAAAACGCATGTTAACAATTCTGGCAAGGCATAACAATACTTAATTACTTCTTTAACATCTACTCGTAATCCCATAGTTTTGACTCTTCTACTTAATTTTGTGCTTTTCCAACAAATTCCTATGATTGTAGATTTTTAGTTACATTATGTACAAGGGTGTCAATTTAAACTCTATATATACCAATTAGTTGAGACTGTATTATCAATACATCACGAGTTCAGATAGTGCCTCGAACAATGGAAATCATCTTCTCTAGTCTCTGTTGAAAATATGTTATGAGCTTTCAATTGAGACCAGGGTCCTGAGAATCGATCCAAGTGTTCTAACCACTCTGTCACTAAGGCGGTGTCCTAATGGCAGTAGGGTCACAAAATAAAGAGTTTACAGAAGGGCCGCTCGCACCTTTTCCCAAAACTTGCGGGAACCGCCTAGGGTTACTACTATATTCGCTCTGAATTTTTAAAATGAAGCAAGTTAGTTATACCTACTTGACAGAACCGGCCTATGATTATAAAATAGACGATGCTCCCATGAAAAGAGTCACGGGAGTAAGAGACTTAGGGGTCTGGTTCACAGCAGAGCTGAGGTTCCGGGACCTAATTATCAATATCTGTAAGAAAGCGAACAGAAACTTAGGACTTGTACTTCGCAGGGTCAATCGTTTTACTAACATTAGGGCTATGTCGCGTTATATTATGCTCTTGTAAGAAGCCACTTGGAATTTAATGCTGTTGTTTAGCCTCCATATCAGGCCCAATATAGCCTAATGCTAGAACGCATTCAAAAGAAATTTATCAGGTATTTGTACCAAACACAATACGGGGTCTACCCCTTCTACCCGTTAATTTTATATTAGGTATGGTAGGATACAATGAGTTACGAGTGCGAAGGAACCTGGCGTTGTCGTTGTATTTTTTTAAATTAATAAGACGTCGAGTAAACACTGCAGTAATATTGAGTTTGGTGGGGCTCTGTGTTCCGGACAGATATGTGGAACGCCGACGTAGGCCACCGTCACTGGCAGTGCCACGTGGTAGGACCCACTTTCAGAACAAGTCCCCGCTGACGCTCACACTACATACTCTCAATCAAGTAGCTGAAAAGATTGACATTTTCCATTGTTCTCTGAGCGAATTCACAAGGATAACGCTGTATGTGCTATGTTATAGTGGTTAAGTTGCTTGTCTATCGCATTGGATAATGTATCTGTTAGGGTAGATATAAGCTTGGCTAAATAAATAAATAAATAAATTTATTAAAATAGTTAATTACATGCTACTACTAAGATTATTTGCATTACTAAGATTGGGCACGAAGCTTTGTACTCTTCAAACGGCTTATTAGCCGAAGCCAATAACGATTGTTCGATTACAACAGTTGTAACATTAATGCCTATAGCCATTTTGATCATCGTTATTCTCAATCGTCCTTAATTACTACCATATTGTTGGATTCAAATTGGATGGAAAGACACGAAACGACTGTAGCTATCTTTATCATGAACATTTTTCTAGTAAGTTTAACAGTGGAGTTCTGACGAGCATATTATTTTTAAAAAGATTGAAAGACACATTACTTACTTACTTACTCCGCTGGCTCAGCGACCCGAAGTGGATCTTGGCCTCCGACACGAGATGACGCCACTGCTGCCGGTCTTGTTTGGGTTGAAAGACACAGTAGTACCATTAATAACAAAGCCAATGTTAAAACGATCGTAACATACTTACAATGGCTAGTCTGATCATTGAGTTTGCGGCATAAGAATTGGTTGGTTCTTTTCTTCTGTCTGGGGGCTTACTCCGGTACAAATTAACGAAGTTTCGAGAAACTCTGAAAGGGTAAAAAGGACACAAAACGTAGAATGTCATGAATACGTTAAGTATTCTATGTGTATTTATATTTTTATACAATTAAATATGATTTTCAGAATACCAAAAAAATCAACATTAATTTCTAACGATAAGTATGTTTTATTCACGTAACTACGTGTTTAACGAACGGGCTATTTCTAAAGGCCACGGGGGCTTGTAGAAAAGTGCTGGGTTCTTTTGCGATTTAACTATTTTGTAAGAATTATTTTTTGCTAATTTTAATTTCAACAACGTTTCGGGTGAAGTTATGAATTAAGTATGTGAAAATTACTTGTTGTCGAAGAAAATGTTCAGTAAATGATTAGACATGATAACTTTTGAACAATTAACTAGAATTGAACTATTAATTAGAATTGAATGCACCGTGTAATTGCGTTTCTGTCGCAACTCTCGGTCACTGGAACAATTGGTATCACTTTTAGAAGAATAACATCGCGAATTGTTTTTGTTTGATCCAATGTGTTATTTATGAAGCGTCGACAGATGGCGCGCGCGATGAATAAACATGAGAAACCAAGGCCTTCGAGCCGACAACGAATATTATATTAAAATCACATAAAAAACAACGCCATTTTGCAGAACTACTAGTGAAGCTAGAGATATTCAAAGTTTGGAGTTTGGAAATCTTAACTTACCATTATTTTATTTGGCAGCCTTACGTTTATTTTACTGGCGCCTTTCAAGGCCTCCCACTGAAGAGTGTTCTGAAATCTGAAAGAGGTTCTGACTCGATCACGTAGCGAATACCCTCCCTGTTGCTCGTAGGGTGACCATGAGTTTTCTGATGAGGAATGTTTTTTACACTTGCTACAATCCCCACTAATCTTCACATAATGTGGCACTAAATTTCTCATAATGTACCAATAAACTTATATGTTGGTTATATGAGGTTCGTGCCTGGTAATGTGCCGTATAAGGTTGTAATCGTTGTGGCACAGGGGGAACACAAAGCACGCATGTGGCGCGGCGCCCCAGACAGATAGTCCGCTTAGAACAAACCATCATTTTGATCACGCACACAGACACAGTGAGTTTACAGGCGATACCGGTGAGAATCAGTGCCGCGGCCAGCTGCACTGTCGCGAGTGATTTGGTTTTTGTCGAACTTGGTGCAATTTTTCACATGATGAATTTTGTCTTTGGCTGGTTCTGTCAAGTACCTACTTACTATTTTTAAAAATTCAGAGCGAATACAGTAACCCTAGGCGGTCAGGCCTGTTTAGGAAAAAGGCGCGAGCGGTCCTTCTGTTAACTCTTTATTTTGTGGAAGGAATGTCTCCAGGGTATGTTAAACTAATTTCTAACCTGTTTCTGTTGTCACATACCTGGCGAAGTTGGAAGTGATAATTGTGAATAACTTGCGAAAACGCCAACATTCGTCGTGCACTGCGGCTCTGATGCATGTAGGAATGCAGCAGCGGGAAATCTATTGTAGACTTAATTGGTCGGCAACTGTGACATGCCACACATACCCTGCACAATCCTAACTTAGTGTTTTAATATATCCTCCTCAATGTCTCTTTATTATCTGCGTTGGTTACTTTACTAGCAAGAGCGTAACTAGCACTTCTTTAAGAAGAACAATCAATCCAAACAAGACTGGTTGTTGGATACAAACCTTGAGCTTGACCCCGAGAGGTTTTATAGTAGCGTCTCATACGCTCGTTTCTGGAAGCGCATGTTGGCGGGTATGGGCGCGCCTTCTGCCGTACGCGTAAGTCGTACGAGCATTGACGCGCTTATAAGCTGGTCGTACAATCAATGAAGATACTGACTTACCAGTACCGGTTCGAGCGAATGCGCCGTAATAACCCCTTGTACGCGAGTGCGGTTTAGTTAAAGTGCGAAAAGTAGCGCGCGTGTAAGCGCTTGTGCCAAAGCGACCGTATACGCGCACAACAAACAGTAGTCTGGGTATTTACTCACTAACACAATGTCCGTAGTTTCGGGCAAACTAACATGGTCTTAATTAATATGAACACAAAGATGATATAAATAACATGAAAAAATATGAAATCAACCCGGATAGCGGCGGAAGGCTCACCACCACCTACCACATTGGGTTATAATACCATTGGTGAAAAGTGGGTCTGGGTATCTACTCACTAACACAATGTCCGTAGTTTCGGGCAAACTAACATGGTCTTAATTAATATGAAAACAAAGATGATATAAATAACATGAAAACATATGAAATCAACCCGGATAGCGGCGGAAGGCTCACCACCTACCACGTTAGGTTCTTATACCATTGGTGAAAGGTGGGTTTCTGAGTGTTCCGTTCACCATGACGGCAACAGTCGGTTGCCTCTGACTACCCCGTTTGGGATAAAGTCGTGATGGTATGTATGTATGTACAAAGATGATTTTAACAAACATCATGTACTTTTGTACTCTATAATATGATATTCACCCACCATTAAAAAAATTCAAGAATATCATAGTTTTGTAAGTTTTTTTGACAAATTAGTTTAAGAATAAGAATATTTATTTCGCAAGAATGTGGTACATTTTAGGTGGTAGAGAAAAATTAAAAGTAAACAAAACACATCACCCATTGAGGCATGCAAATATAATTTTATATAGCAATTAAATAATGTCAACTTTTAAAATTAAAATTATAATACATTCATTAATTCACAAGCACAAACACAATCAATATCAAACACAATAATTTAAATTCCCATATCAAAATATTCAGCTAGGTTGTAAAAGCAATTTTGAATGAGCCAAACTTTCAACTTATACTTGAATTGAAATAATTGAATTAATGATAGATTCTTTAAGTCCATTGGTAATTTATTATGTATTTTAACGGCCATTACACGGCTGTTCCTAGAACACATTGTCGTTTTCATTATTGGCAGAACTAGTTCATTCGGTCGTCTACAGCTATGGATCCGCGGATAATCGCTGAAACACTTGAATAGCTCGGTGTGTGTTTGACAAATATACACACCTCATATACATATATATAAACAAGGAACGGTTAGGATTTAGAGCTCCGTAAACGAAGGTCTGCACGAGACCAAACTATCCACATCATAAATGGCCCTAACGCACGATTTAAATAGTTTATTTATATGACACGAGTTACCCCACAGCACTATGCCATAACGCAGAATCGAGCTAACGTTTCCGTAATAAGCTTGGAGAGCTACTGCAGGCAGTAGGCTGGTAGGGTGCTGGCAGTTTTTCCAAGCCTCCACAGGGCATAAGCGTATGAATTTATTTTATTGCTTAGCTTGCATATATGTTTTTCCCATGTGCACTTATCATCTAAAAGAATGCCAAGAAAAGTAACCTCATTTGTTTCCGTTAAATACTGATTATCATGTGTTATTTGAATGTTTTTTTTACGTCCATTTTTATTTATGAATTGTATACACTTCGTTTTATTAATATTAACTTAAAGATTATTCTGGTTAAACCACTGTACTATGGACTCAACAGTATTTGTTATTTCCCTATTGTAATCATCCATGCACACACAAGGTATCACCACAGATACGTCATGGGCAAACAAGATGCAGGGATAGTCTGTCACGTCAGGAAGGTCGTTAATGTAAATTCAAAACAGGATTTACATTAACGACCTTCCTCCCAGGATGCTTCCTTGGGGCACTCCGAATTGGTTCACCTTCGTGCGTGATTGAACAAAATCAACTACGTTATGTTGATCCTGTTTTTGTATCTCTACAAACTGTTTCCTGTCACAGAGGTAGGATCTGATCCGATCATAAGCCAACCCTCTAACTCCATACATTTCACACTTACAGAGCAGCAACTCATGTGAAACGAAATCAAAGGCTCTGCTCATATAAAAAAATACAGCAGTAAGCGGTATGCGCTTGTCCACGAATTCAATGATTTTATCGACCAGAGAGAAAGCAGCTAAAGTGGTTGATTTTCCCTTTTAGAAGCCATTCTGTTCGTTCTTTATCAGGTCATGCTTATTAATGAACGCAGTTAATCTAGTTTGCATAGCTTTTTCGAAAGTTTTAGACCAAATAGGTATTAGAGATATAGGGTCTATAGCTATTAACGTTGTACTTGTCGCTTTTTTTAAGAAGTGGTATAACAACAGATGTTTTTAAACAATCAGGAAACAATCCATTAGTAAAAGATAAGTTAATTAGTTGGTTTAACTATTTCTTCTTTTACACTTTTTATTACTCTAGTTGAAATCTTATCATAACCTGTTGAATTCGTTGAATTTAATGACTGAATATTTTTTTTTATTTCGTAAGTGTCAGTTGGGAGGAAGAATATGCAAGAATTATTTGTTTCTATGTTTGCTAAAGCTGATCTATCAATTGTATTATTATTAGTTGACCGAAACTGAATTACACACTGTCTGTCCTGATTATTGCACCTCCTCAGGCCGAGAACTCTTTACTATTTGGACGCCAAGGCGATTCAAAGTATTCGATAACTGTCATCGATTTTCTTCGTAATGGGTTCTTAAAATTACCAATTAATTAAATTAATTAGATCTTTTGTTATCAGGAAATTGATGTTTTTCATTTACTATTATTAAATAATTGCCAGACCGTTCTGCGTGGGTTTCGTATAACTTGCAAAATCAATTCAATTTGCTAATAGTAAATATGAATATTCCTTTCGTCAATCTAACCAAGGTGAATTTTCAATTTACGCCCATTTGAGGGGTCTGTCAGCCGTTGTAATTGAGGTCCATTCAGGCGAAGCCGAGCAAAGCGTCTATTTGCGAAATTATTAAACGACATTCATCGTTATATTTTCTTATCCTACTAATAATGTTGTGAACGCAAATAACTTTATTTTACGTTTACGTTGAGTACGTTCATGCCTAAACCACTGAACCAATTTTGATTTAGTGATAGGTCCATTTAAGTATGGATGTCTTATCTTCATTATTCATAAATATACCAATATCAACGTAACATGAAGAATACCACTGCAGCTCGTAGCCGTGTCGTCCAGAGTTCAGTGCTGCCCTCCTACTTTTGTATTTTATTCTGTGCTTTTTACGGCCGTAGTTTCGTTCGCTATCCTGCTCTCGCATAGCTGTGCAATCTGTAGTGAAAACGGAATAGCGCACAACACTTCGGCCGTAAAATGAACGGGAGTAGGCCCTCTGGCCAGAACCATCTTTGCGTTCTCTGTAAAATTCGCAGCTAACACTTTGGTGATGGTAAACCAAAGCAACCTGAATAACGGCGGGAAGCTCGCCATCTGCCGCGGTGTCTTCTAATACGCTTGGCAAAATGTGTGGACTTCTGAGAGTTCCGCTTGCCACGGCAACAGTCAACTTGCCACTAACCCATTTGGAATATAATTGTTAGGGTATTTTATGTCATGAAGATAGAGTACAATTACACTCATTATGAAATACATTTCAAACTAAATAAATAATTATCTTATGAGATCATTGATCCCGATGAAGTATTTTAATTATAAGTGCCTATTTCACTCTTAAAATTATAAATTACGAATGTTTCCCTATTGCTCAATTACCATGGGTGAATTTCCATTAATTGGATAATTTCCTTCGTACATCATTTGGCTTAGGTATTATTTGCCCTCTGATTTAACAAACATAATAACCCCGATAACCATGACTGAAACCAACTTAAATAATACATAAACCAAAGTTTTTATTTATTTTCAGTCTACCTGGTGTTGATGTTATTTATGTGTGGATTCCGACATCTAAAATAATATGAGGAAAATATACCAATAAATGTATACACAAAATAAATGCCAATTAGTGCTCAAAATATTGTTTCGCATTGGTAATTAATTAGTTTGTAAAAACTTCCTGTTATTATTACCTATAATAGCCCAATTCCGTGTGTTATTATAAAAACATGAAGACCAGCGAATTGAACAGCCCGCCTGGAGAACACCCGCCTGGGAAACACATCTAAATAGAACTACTTAGGCAGTAACCCGGCTGATGAGTTAGGCATGTACGTATGTGCCCGTTACAGCCGCCTCTGACAGATAGTCCGCTTAAAACAAACCCGCCATTTTGATCACGCACACAGACACAGTGAGTTTACAGGCGATACCGGTGAGCATCAGTGTCGCGGCCAGTCGCATTGTCGCGAGTGTTTTCGTCGAACTTGGTGCAATTCTTCACATGATGAATTATGTTTTTGGTCGGTTCTGTCATGTAGGTATAACCTACATACTACAAAGTCCAGAGCGAATATGGTAGTAACCCTGGGCGGTCACGCAAGTTTAGGAAAGAGGCGCGAGCGGTCCTTCTGTAAACTCTTTATTTTGGGCGGCCACCCCGCAACCGCGTGTTTACCCACGAGGATCGCCCATGGCTACTTCTCTCTCTGATGCCATTGTCTCTTTTTCTTGCTACGTAAAAGCTAACCGGAGCCCTACTTAATTATCTATAGGCTGCGATAACTGCTTATTAACAAGTCGCCGCCACCCTCAAGCTTGTTACCACCGAGTTGAATAAAAAGAACAATCTAAAGCATACCAGGAACAGTCCTTATGAAACTCTTAAATATTCAAGAGGAACTATCGATTAAATAAATTCTCATTCAAGCGGCAAAGATAGATACAAGCTAAACGAAGTAAAGGCACGAGGATTATGATAATACGAGTCATATACTAGTGATATATTAACAATCGGGCTTCATAGCAATTATTATGTGGCAATGCCCTGGTAGTAAAATATGTATGTAATGTATATGTGGATCTACCGCGTAAACCTTTAATATATGCCCGTGTACCATTGTCCATTATACAAATGTAATTAAATATTCATTTAATTGTGGATACGCATTATGGTGAGTCACTGGCAGATGTTTAACCACGGAATCGATGTTTATTAATGCTTTTGTGTCAATCTCTTGATAGTAATTATACCGCCGCTTGTTGAAGTTTCTATTGCAATCAATAAATTATGCAAGTTATTACCAGCGTAATGTCGTGCGGACCCAGATCAGCCGGTGCAAAGAGATTGTGTGTTAATAGTATACTAACGGTGCCAACAACGTATGGAAATGGGTTTCCTCCCCGAAAAACATGAGCATAGTAAAAGGAGATTTTACTATGACATTAGTCAATCCTATTGTGTCCTACGTGGTAGACGTCCAGCTCAGCCCTTTAAAGCTCACGTATATACGTTGTCGTTCGCGTAAAAAAATGTATTGAGATTTGACATTGTCATGTCATGTAAAATCCCAATACAAATTTTGACGTAAACGATATCGTAAATTTAAAGTAGCAACTCGTGGTAAACGTACTGGTGAGTGCCAGTAACAATACCGTGAAGGTGGCGGAAAATGGGTGGTGTGGGTCTTGCTATACGATATGAAGTAAAAGTTAGTGATGACTGATGGTTTATTCAAGAACAGGCCTGCTTAAATAACTGCGGTTTTTAAAAGCTGATTTGTTGTTAGGCAATATGCCTTTTGACTATCACCCAAAGATCAGACAGACACGTATCACTGGGTGCTTCGGACCTATCGTAGTATGCGACTTCCTTCGAACTTTATAGCCGTGTCGTGTGTTTCTAATACAACCGGTATTACATAGCGTGCCGAACACTTTCGCTGTACACCCGTATGTACAAGAAACACTAAAGGTTTATGAGTTTATCTTGTGCTGACAGTGTAATGCTGTATTTGACTGTAAGGCATAGTTCTCATCAGTTGCTTGCCGATGGGAAACAATACCATATGGATCACGAGCAAAAACAAGCAAAGGCAACTTGTTTTTATCGAGTTTGGTTCGAATGTTGCCAAGAATCTGTTTTGGAAAGGAAACTCCAGTAGCATCGTATGAAAATGTAGACCCATCCCAACATGTCTCTGCAGCGTGGTTGATAACTGACTGATATTAATGTTCTAATTGTATTCATCCTTAAGGAAACAACTCTAAATAACATTATTCAAACTACTGTGAACAACAAAAGTATTAAAACTTAATCTTCATAATTTAACTTATTAAAGGGTGTGTTGGGAGACGCCCCTAGCCTAATTCCCTGTTTGGTACCTTGTCACGCAAGGCTATTTATCCTCGCTTCGTGAACATGTCAAGCGGTGTGTTGTCTGGCGCATAAAAAAACTTTCAATCCTGTGTTTTTATGCACTTGCTTACCCTTTATGTCATTTATCCTTATGTTTCCAACATAATTTTCCAGCGAATGAACCACTCACCGCCTGGTAGTCATGTATTCCAAGAAAAAAATATGTTCTACTTTTATAATCAGGCCATGATTTACTCAGTGCGCTGTAGGATCAACAACTTAAATTATATTTTTATTAAGTTTAAATAAGATATTAAATATTCTTATTTGTTCGGATCTGACTGAATATAGGTTCCATTTTATACTTAGAATGAAGAACAGGCCTACGGAAATCAGAATAATCGTTGTAAATTATTTACGATGATTATTCTGAATCGTATCTGTTATGCATTGGTCCAGCGGCTTATGAGTAAAACCGTTACTAAACGACAGAGTTACTTTCGTATTTATTATACATAGCTGTCCGTCAGCGTCTTTCCCGTCAAAATATAGCCTAAATTTAAAAAATATATATCCTATATCACTCCCTGATAATGTAGCTCTATAATGGTAGAGGAATTTTTAAAATCGCTCTTTTAGTTTCGGTGCCTATTCAATACAAACAAACAAAAAACAAATAATCTTTCCTTTAGATTAGTATGGATGGAAAACTTTCGATATACCGCGTCTTAAACCTGGAAAACCCTGTTTTATAGGGCTTAAAACAGACTAAAACTTCAAGACATCGAACGATGAATACCATAGACTCATATATGATCCGTCAGTATTGTTTAATAAACAATGCCTCAGAATGTCACTAGACCTTTGGTAGCTAATCCAGATAAGTCAGCGGCTGTTGAACATGGTCGTACACAAACACCATTATGAGTAAGCAAAGCGCGTTGTCTGCCGTCTGCCATCTTGGTCAACTTCAAGGTTATAAGCCCGGAAACACATCGATAAGCAAAAAGAAACCCGTTTACAATACTCCTTGTCTGTTCATGGATAAAATGAATTTATATCAAATGAAAATGAATTCATATCTAATGCTGTAGTTAACTAGACCGACTATAGTAATATTCGAATTAAATAACAATCTTGCCTGTATGTTTCGAAAACGGTAGAAGATATGGTTTGTACGAAAATCTAGGCAACAGATTTTCGTAGTTTGGTACACCTTTTCATTAGTAATATCAACATTTTTGAACTTCGGCCGCGATGATTCATAAATCTGTTTTCCACTTTAAGATATGGTTAGCTGTGTCCGTCAGCGGCTTCGCCCGCGTAGACTGTCTTTCCCGTCAAAATACAGCCTAAATTTAAAAAAATAAAGCCTATGTCACACCCTGATAATGTAGCTATATATTGGTGAAAGAATTTTCAATATCGGTTCGGTAGTTTCGGAGATTACCTACATCAAACATACAAACTCACAAACGCTTACCTCCTTATAATATTAGTATAGATATAGATAACTTGATTAGTGTAAAAGATGGCTCCTACCTTATAAAATGATGAATTGCTGTCTTAAAATTATAAACAAGCTCGTTTGCGCAATGAAGTAAAGGTCTTGTTTAAATAAGTTTGAAGGTTTCTCGACTTGAAGTTACTTCTCGTTTGGCTCTGATGCTCTTAGTGTAAAATGTCTTAAGTATTTTCAAACCATGTTTCCATCTTGCTCACAGTCAGGAAAATACGGCGAGGGCTACATCGGCAACGCGCGCGGGATCGCCGTGCACGTCCGCGCGAAGGGCGCGAGCGGCGAGCGTGACCACTCCGGCTGCACGTGGCCGCTGCTGTCGGCCACCGGCGAGCCGCTGCCGGAGGAGCCGTGGATCGCGGTCATCAGGCGCGGCAGCTGCAACTTCGAAATTAAGGTATGGAGCAAGTGTGACGTCAGGGAAGCGGCAATGCGATCGTTTGTTTTTGTAAGATAAGTTCGTTCAAATTGTAAGATCGTTAAAATCTTCTAATACAAAGATGCTTATAGGGTCAGTCTTCGCCCTGCAAGCACTTTTTTGCTGTCTCTCAGATATAAATCTGTTTAAATTTTATTAGATTTGACGATTCTTGAGATTTGTATACGATTTTGACTCAGAATGTATATAAATATTCAGTGATAATAACAGAAAAAAATTATCCGCACTGTGAGCACACTGGGTATCCCCATCCAACCAAAGCACTGCCGACAATGTGTGTCAAAGTGTTTTCAGAATCACTTAAGCCTTCACCCGAGATTCAGGCCACTAACAGCTGCAGGTATGTACTCTGGCCAATTAAAGTGAATTGCGTTCTTACACTCTAAGACCGTTGACTGACGTGCAACATTGAAAATAATCTCCTAAATATCATTGCACTTTTGTATACCACATCGCATGTCCTCAGCTGTCAGTTCATTCGATCAGATTGATTTTCGATAATCTCGATATAGAAATAAGCCACACTTCAGTTTTGTTTACGGATTATTCTTTGCTTTCAATGCGGCTCGAGCCAATCTTCAAAACCTTTCAAAATTACTAGTTTTTTAAATATATGCTGTGCGTTCAAGTTAAACAAACTTACCAGCCTTGCATTTTCCGAAAAATGCAGCTATGACAGGCAGGGTACACATGACGGTATCCACCAATCAAATTCATTGGTCCACATAGCACGCGTTCTACACCCGTTTCCACCAGTGCTATGCTTCGCTTTAATATGACACATGACTTTTGTATTTTGTATGCTATGGAGGCTCGCTGTGCGTGTTTTTCCTACTGAAAATTTAATACATCGCCTATACAAGGTAGCTGAGAGAGAAAGATGCGCAGGTCGAGCTATCTCGACCTGCGCATCTTTCTCTCTCAGCTACCTTGCGCAGGCGCATCTCCGAAGCACATTTTGCTTGCTTTGTTACATAGCTTAACATCAGTTGAAACGGTCTAATGGTTATTTTTGGACGAGTACACAAAAACTAAAGGGATGCTTTTATTCAAATATTTACCTTGCGATAAAATTACTGATCGACTCATGACGTTAACGTAACCTTTCCACTGACATTGGCCGGTGAAGAGAACATCCACCTACCAACCCTGAGGGCCAGATACCGGCGGCCTTATCCGGTCGTTTGCTACCCATCGACTTCCGGTCTTCAGGTCAACGTAACTTGAGGCTAAATACCGCTTTCGCTGATGGCCTGATGTGGAGCTGACCCTGGAGATAAGGCAAGGCAAGGAAGGTTGTTACTTCGAACGAATCAATGACCGATGAATTGTGATACGGGCAAATTTATTTAGCCCTGATCTTGTGGGCAATAAATCACGAATACGTCAGAAATACAATCAGTGTTATAAGGATGTTAAAATAGCTACTTTTTAGTGTTTGCCTTATTACCAATAATCTGTATTATAGCAGTTTATTACTGAACCCTCTTTTCAGTAAAATTAACCTTTGTCTTCGTTGATGTTAATTGTTAGGTAAGTAAGACCTCTGTCACTCCATGTACTTGTGCGCGATAATTACCTACCATTTGGCAGTTGGTTGTCAACAGCCGCGGTTAGCATTTGTTCGCGAATCTTGCGGTTGAACTGGACGCGATGACCTACTGTAAGTACTGTCTTATGACATCTTTATCAAAATAAGTACCCCTGGCAATATGTGCCTGTCACATGACAGTCTATGGAGTGATTTAGATCTGTTACGTAGTAACTATTAAAGTAATCTGTAGGGAAGTAAGTATAGTATAAACAGATATATAACACCTCAATCTAAATCATTTAATTCGATTCGATTTCCAGCTAATCCATGTCTTTTATTCGACATGATATCTCAATAGTATCTATTCTACGATTGCTTCGAGTAGTAGAGTAAATATTTGTACGATCAATTTACTTTACACTTAAATCCCTGATAGATAACCAGAATACTATGCTCTATGTTAACATTATTCTTGTCCTAGGACTCGAATATAGTACTAAACAGGTTATTTATATTGTTTCATTATAAAGACAAGGAAATAAATTCTTATAAAATAATATTTCTATTCATTAGTTCATTAAACCCTTAAGGTCCGTGCTCGTCTGGTAGACAAAAGAGACGTCCTTGTGTAGACTGATTCTACTATCAACCACCTCAAGGCGTATTACTGTGAACTTCGTACATTATCTTGTTGTAAAACTTTGCTTGAGAGAAAGTACTGATTTGAAGATGCCAGGGCTTGGAACCGGTTTAAAAAATAACGTTTTTAAAACGTTCCAAACGGTTCCTTGCATAGCATTTTGATTGCGTTCCAAACAAAATGGGAACATTTTATGAGAACGACAAAAACCGGTTTATGCCACAAGGAAGAGAGGCTCGTGCCGTGACAGCAAAAAGTCCATGGCAACACTTCTTATTTATCGGAGAATGAAAATGTTTCGTAGCGATAGATATATTCGTTAGCCGTTAGATGATACAAGTTGATGACAAAATAACATCGTTGTTGACAAAAAATATAATTCCCTTATTATTGCATCAATGTTTTTTGTTTTTCGTTTTAGTTCAAACTTGAACAGAACGATCCGTTTTTAAGCTGCGGGGCTATGAATAATTATTCCTTGTTTCGTATTGAACCTAATAAATAGACAAAACCGGTTAAAAATGGTTAAAAAAGTTATATTGAGCAAGAACGATTTACATTTCGTTCCTCAACTAAATCGTTATTATTACGTTACCGTTCGAACGGAAACAAAACCAATATGTTCTTCGGCATTTTGGACGTAAACGGTTTGAAGAATAAACCGTTTGCCAAGCCCTGGAAGATAAAACAAATAAACAAGAAAACATCGCTCGAAAACTTAAAACAATTCTGTAAATAACAGCACTTGCCTTACGTCGTAGAAAATAACGATGATTGTTCATAGTGGAAGACGCACTTTATTTTAATTAATCTTTGT
Source organism: Udea olivalis (assembly GCA_947369235.1). Lineage (NCBI taxonomy): Eukaryota > Metazoa > Arthropoda > Insecta > Lepidoptera > Crambidae > Udea > Udea olivalis. Next base: position 11,124,373 of record OX376355.1, read on the forward strand.
TCTAAAGTGAAAGATAACATAATCGTTTGTAGTAATTGTAACTTATTATTGGTCACCGAACCGACGTTTCCCGAAGAGGCATTACGAGGGCCACAGATAAAGCACAGATAGATAAATGAGTGTTGACACCGGTTGAACTTGCATCAGTACGTCTACCACGAGTTGCCACTTTAAATTTACGTTATCGTTCGCGTAAACTTAAAATAGCAACTCGTGGTAGACGTACTGGATGCACTCACGTCAAAACATTGTTACAGTGCAGGCTTAAAAAATGTTCAGCGCGTAGAAATATTTTGATAAATAACTGATTCGACGTGAATAAACAAAACGCCAGACTGATTAGTGATTAGAAAATATAGTAAACACTTTTGATAACCTTTTTATTAAAAGTTTAATCCGTGCTTGTTCCGGAATTTGGCAAGTGCGGGTGATTATCACCGGTAATATTTGACACTGTTTAAACAGGACAAAATAAAAACAATGACTTGAAGAAAATAAACAGATGAACACGAAATCAAACTAAAAATACAGAAGTGGCCTGATTCACCCGCATAGTATACTAATCACGAATAATCACGTCAACTGACAATTTGCATCATCAGAAATTTAACGAGTTGAGAAGTTTGCTTTTCCAGTTGATGTTTTATGACTGAATATTCTGAAGACTCAAAGAGACACCTGTAGGTTATTAAAATAATATGTACAGTTGAATCCACAAGATTATGGCCTTTCTTTATGACCTTTTCCTCGGTACTGCGACCCTGCTACTAGGTAATCGTAAATTCATGCCAGAATAAAATTGGTTGACGAAAATTTCATTCGTCAATACTGATAACATAACTTGACTATAACCCGATTTTTGTAACTGTGCACCTCGAGTTGTCAAAATCGTTAGGTTGGGAGCATTGAATTTCACCCGTCCGCATACTTCCTCACCACTCCGCTCACAGCCGACAGCGCGTCAGTAATAAAAATCGGGTTATACTAGTTAAATAACTATTGCATCGATCATCCTGGGGGTTCATCTAATCTCCGGATGTTAGCACTGATATACCTACTAAAATACTGTTTTGTAGATGATTCATTTTCTGAGTTTATGACATCATCAGAGTTAAATTCCACACAATAAACAAAGGACTATTTAACATGACACTGTCGTAAAAAGTAAGTAACTTTCGAGGATTCCAGATAATAAAATTTATCTTTGGAATTTATTTGGTGTTACTTGTAATCGCTGCCCCCGATACCAAAAAGCGTTTGATAATAATAGTGCTTTTTCATATCATAAGCAAAACGGAAAGTTCACTTAATAACTATTTCTAAAAGGAGTGGATCAGTTAGATAATATATATTGAGTAGTAACAGTCAACAGCAAAGATGATGATTGAACAAACTTCCGATTTGTTTTTATGAATGAAAAATACGTAAAAAAATTATCACAAGCAGCATATATCCATCATGATGAATGAAATGTCTCATTTATATTCTTAGTACACACATCATCATAGTCTAGGGATATATATTTTTTTTTTTTATATTGCCCGTCAAGATGACCTCACTCCACCTGATGGAAAGCGGTCGTGAGGTCCAGATATGAGGTTGACAAGCCCAGTCATTCAAACGAATCACTGGGCTGGCCATCCTCACCTTGAAGGCCTGCAGAAATGCCTTTTCACGCCCCGCTTGAAGAACCCGGGACTATAAGAGGAAGGAAACACATGTGCTGGAAGAGCGTTCCACGTCTGGATGATACGACAAAGAAACGAGTCACCGAACCTTTTAGTTCGGGCCAACAAATGTTGAATTGTGTGTGGGTGACGCCGTAGTCCAGCACGCGTGGTACGGGAGTGGAAAGGTGAGGGTGGGATAAGCTGGAATAACTCGTCAGAGCATTCCCCATTGTAGAAGCGACAGAGAACACTTAGTCTGGCAATGTCTCTACGCAATTGGAGAGGCTCAAGGGTCAAAGTTGCCTCTGGGTTTCCAATAATACGGATAGCACGCCGCTGCAACCTGTCAAGAGCTTCGAGTAGGTACTTAGCGGAACCGTCCCAGAGATGAGAGCAGTATTCCACACACGATATTTCAATTAAACCTAAATAACTAAAATTCTATTAACTTTTTGCTAAGACACCTACACATTAAAATAAACCTTGTTTAATAGCCTATCTAATCTGATAAATAAACTTTTAGATAAAGTTACATTTAAAAAAACTTAGAAAAAGAGGAAAAACTCAGACTAAATTTCAATCTTAACTTTATTTTCGAAACATCAAACCTAAACAAAACAACTATTTTTTTTATAAAAATTGTTGAAAACATAAAATTAATAATCCATGAATCCACCTAAGACTCTCCTGACACATCTGCAGCGGTTCTGCATACTCAAAAAAAAGAGTGTCAATATCCTGTTGTGGAATACTGTCCCAAGTCCTGCAAGAAAAGCTGGTTTTCATGCACAATATCTTCAGGGAAATTCCTAAGAGCTCTTCTCTGAAGCATATCCCAGGCATGCTCAATAGGATTTAAGTCAGGGATTGTGCAGGCCAGTCTAAAGCTTGGATATCATGCTGTTGTAACCAACTTGTAACGATACGCGCCGTATGTGGACGGGCATTGTCGTGCATTTAGCTAGAAATTTTGTACCATTTGCTGTCTGTGGGGCAAGATTACAAGCTCTAGCACCTCATCTCGGTATTTTAGAGCAGTCATATTGCCTTGTATCCAAACGAGGTCCGTTCTACCGCCGAGACGAATTCCTGCCTAAACCATAATCGTGCCACCTTGATAAGCATGAACTTGTTGTGGGTGCAGCAGTCGATTCCAACGTCCAGGTTCTCTCCAAACGCATACTCTTCGCGAATCAGGATGAAATCCAAACCTGGATTCATCAGTGAAAAGCACAAGTGACCATTGAGAATGGTTCCAGTTTTCGTGTGCAATAGCCCATTGTAATCTTCTTCCTCGATTGCCTCACCTTAGCTCTGGTACCCGAAGTGGCCTACGAGCACGTAGGTTGACTTCATGCAGTCGTCTTCTCAAAGTTTGACCGCTTACCAGCAAACCATACTCTCTCTGTAGCCTTTGAACCAATTGCATCGCCGTTACATTTGATTGATGCAGCATTAACTATGAATCGGTCCTGTATATGTATTGTAATGCGTTGAGGTCCTCGGTGCCGTTCCACCACTTCCCCCGTGACATGTTAACGTGACCAACATGGTGGACCTCATGGCTTCAGAAACCGCAATTTGGGTAGCGCCAGCTTGAATCATGCCCACTGCTCTTAACATTTCGTTCCTGGTCAAGTGTCTACGTGGCATGATTAAATGAACACCGGAGATGCGTTTGACAGAGATTTATAGAAATTTATGGAGTTTTAATCAAGTTAGAAGTTCGTGAAGATTTACTTCTGTGGAAGAAATTCAATGAATGCGAATTTCATCTTAAAACAAAACCTTTTATATACAAATTTGAATTTAAAAAAAGGAACTGTAAGGCCAGTACTTTTTAAGTTATTTAAAAAAGTTTTATATATCCCTAGACCATGTTGTTGTGTGTAGTTCAATAAGCTTTATAGTTTGTGTAAAATCATCAATTTTGGCACGTTAAATTATCTCTCTTCTGCTGTTGACTGTACGAGCCATGCTGAGTGTGGATTGTTTAAGAGACGAATGTAAGCCAATACTAAGATGCCACTACTGCCAGATGTTATGACGCAGCATTAGGCAACTGACCAGGTTTAACCATAGACACTTAGAGATGAGAACCGGTAATTACAACCTTTCCTGAAATCACTAAAAACACCTCTATCCGTAAAAAAGCAACCCTCATTTTTTGACTGTGACGCATGTGTTTACACCTTGTATTAACTCAACATCTAATTTGCTATTGTTTCAAAATAAGGAGTAGTGACTAGTGCTAGACTAAGATAAGATATACTTTACTGCACAAACAAAAACATATGACGCGTACCATTAAAAACGATATTATGTTATTTGTTACAGGTGCAGAATGCCTGGCGAGCTAATGCGTCCGCCGTGCTCGTGTACAACGACCGCGACACCACGCTCCTGGAGAAGATGAAGCTGTCCACAGATAACGGACGTGAGTGTCTTCAACATTAAAAAATATCAAATATAAGAGTGTCGTGCGAGTGTGGGCGCCCTTAGACAAGTTACTTAACTCTTTATGAGTCTCTGTCCTATCTCGGAGGTTATGTATTAGTAGAACGCCTACCAAAGGTAGGTGGCTGGTCGAGTTAATGAAGGCTGCTGGTATTGAGGGGCTGCAAGCTGCTTACAACTGGCCTGCTTAGAAATCAATAGTGGAGGTTCATGTTGAGCAATGAATGTCTTGGGGTGCTATCACACCAATTTATTAATTGACAGTGGATTCGATTATACGACGATCGTCTCATCAGTTGCTCATAGGCTCACGAATCACGATCGAGTTCTATTGATCCATTATACCATCGATCGACGAGCGATCGATTGGTGTGGTAGCACCCTTATGGCTGCGGATGTTGATAATACTTTTCACCAAGATCTTATGCTACGTGGCCTTGGTCAGATAATAATATGACTTGCACAGATAAAACTAAGATAAAGAACAAACAGAAATGTATGTCACATAATTTTCTTCCTGGGTAGGAGTTTTAATTTACTTTTATAATTTTTTACTCCAAACCTAACGTATTTGAAATTGTAGGTAGGAAAACTCGTAGTGTAGAGAATGACATCTAATATACGTAAGCTTGCTCAAGCGGAAGAATTACATTACAATATTTATGAGTATTCTGCGTAATCTAGATCCATATAACCTACTCCTGTATAACTGTAAACTTGCCTGTAAAATGTACCTATGTGTGTTACATGCAAATAAGTGATAATAAGTAACAGAAATTGTATCAGCCCTTTAATAACGCCCAAAGCTGAGGTCCGGGACCTACTTTAGGGCGCCACTGAGGGGACCTTCGTCCATGAAATAGGGATCTTTTTTTTTGCGTCAGGAAATGCATTTAGGCATTCCCAAGGCCCTGAGTTCGGGACACCTGGGATATGTGGGACTCGGAACTCCTGGGAAACAGAGACCCCCTACCCACTAAAACCTGACGGTGGTCATCTTCGGCGCAGAATGGAAGGGACCCGGGATCCCCAACGAGGGAGAGACTCCTCGGCGCGCAAGGCCGCCTGGCAGCCCACCTCGGGAGGAGCAAGCTGAACTCCAGTGCACGATAACACCACGATGCAACGTCTTCCTCGGGATCGCAAACCGAAACACACGCAGGTCCCCCCGCGTGCGCTTCGCGACCCCAAGGGCCCTTGTAGTCGCCTCTTACGACAGGCAGGGATACCTCGGTAGTATTCTCTTACCCTAACCGCCGCGAACATGAAATGGGGATCCTGCGCTGACCTCGAAAATGACTATAATAACACCCAGTCATCGAAAAATACAAATTTCCGTTACATTAGTGTTTTACCTACACGTGAAAAGCCGTGGACACAGCTAGTCATCCACAATGAAATGCAATGAGCTCGCATGAGGGTATGTCGGTACTGGCCGTAATTTTGCCTTTATCAAGGTGAGCGCGGTTCACTCACGAGTTGAGTACACCGTACAAGTTATCGCAGACATGCAAACAGCCAAGCATAATCATAACTTGTTCATGCATGGGTTCTTTCACATAACTACTCATTTTTTTACTATGCACCGTCAATGGCAATATAGACAATCAAGCATGCGGGCCACACCACACGCGTTTTTACGAAAAAAAAAACAATACCCTCTTGAGGAAAATCTTGGTATAAAGCACATTCCACCGTACAAAACATAGCTGTAACCGAACTGACTATACTTACCAAAAACTACTATTGTTACATAAGGTTAGGATACTTTCTTGCTGCATTTAATCACAGCTTGTGCGTAATATTTATAATCTTGCGCTTGTATTAATTTTTTTGGGGGGAGATCGAACTACTACACTACCAACCGAGCCTATTCTGTTCAAAGTAAAAGCTCTATTAGGCCCGTATTCTAAAACAAAATCGGTACTTGAGTAGAGATCTGAGTGACGTTTTTGTATGAACTGACGTTTTGAAATCTCTACTCAAGTACAGATCAGTGCTTGAGTACGATTCTAGAATACGGGCCTAAGACTGCTTTTACGTCTCTCAACGTACCGTCAACCCCATAGCTCAAATGTAGTCCTGTAGAGCTATTTTGGTCACTATATTGAAAATCGTTTTTTAGTTCAATATTTCGCCAAGAAAAATTGGCGTAATTAATTTTGTAGGTAACTGAGTTAGCTATTAACTCAGCTGAACTTAGAACGTCCGCGCTTTCTTAAGAATTAGAGATCAGCTTTTGCCGGTTTTTTGTACTTACATTGTAGCTCTAACTCTAGGTTAAATCTAACTTTGAATTAAGTTATAAAATGGAGGACTCGTTATTGATAATGAGCCGTCGCTGCAATAGGGAAGCAATTCAAGTGCACAGTGCACTTATGAATGCCTCATCCTACGATGTGTATCGAATTAAGGCTTTGAAGGAGATGTTTGTCAGCGGTTCGTAGTGGTCAACCATTTTTAAAAACGGTTTTAAGCAAATGATGATAGAGATATGAGAAAATAACTCAGCACATAGTACAGTCAACCACCGCTTATCCATTATGCAGACGAAAAAAAGGATAAATACGAAGATGTGCTGAGTAAAAGTAGTCAACATTTCACCTCTGCTCTTTAAAAAGGAACGGTTTGTCATGAAGATTTAAGTCCACAAGGCAGCGCCTCAAGCTTCTCATGTGCACCTTATGCTGCCAACATAAGACCTATTTTGCAATGGCTAAAGGTTAACCTGTCTTTATATTCGAATAGTGTTTCTGTCGCCTCTCAACTGAACGCATGCGCGCTCTCGCTATGGCTGCGCGAAGGCCGTCCGCGAGCATTGTTTGAGCCAAACCCTTTACTCGCTTGGTCTACTGGCACATAACTTGTAAACATCTTATTAGGTACCGGTGATGCAATTGAGAAGTGTTTAGTAACTTCATATTCGCGATCAAATCAAACTCACGTATTTTCTTGACTATTATTTGGGCTTGCTCTTGAGCATGATCTGTCCCAAAGAATGAGATGTGGTCTGAGATAAGGCGAGCTCGCTCAGTGGGTTTTCACTAACTTCGATTGCAAAAATATCTGTTTTGACAGCTACGAGAATTATTAACTTTATTGTTACTTAACGTCAAAACGGCATTACGCCGAGCGACTAGCAATCGATTTGCATTACCAATCAAAGCAACCAATTAAAGAATCCTCATGGACAATCACAGTTTAGTTTCCTGGTAAGTAAGCTCACCGGGAAAGTGCATTGTCAGGGTCCTAAAGTTAGACTGCGCTAAAGTTCCCCTAACTAAATCACAGAAGGTTGTAGCAACGCGGGAGTCATACCTCTGGTGTAGCAAGTGTCCATATATATATATAGGCTATAGGCTGCAGTACCCGCAGGTTTTATTTTCTGAGAAATCTCATGTATTTAATTGATTATTGCTTTGTTGGCTGTTTGTGAAAACCCTAATATGTAAAAGTGGAATTTACTGTACAAAAGAGTCTACTATGGGAAGCAACAGATACTACGTGAAGAAATATCAATCTGTATGTCTACCACGAGTTGACACCGATGACAGCCACTAGCGTTCGCGTAAACCGTTTTGACGTATTTATATGAAATTTTTATTAGGCGGCAGTGATTTAAAAATTAACAAAAAATGGCATAGAAATTTCTGGATGCAACGATCGCCGTGAACGTGATGGCAACTCACGGTAGATATGCTGATCATAATTTACTGCATAGTGCATACCGAGACGTTTACTTACATGGAACTGTGACAAGCGATGACCGTATTATGTGAAGTTACCTTTACATTCAAAATCATGTTTAATTGTATAACGGTGGCTTTTCGTCACATAAAAGCGTAATACGTGTTTTGTTGCGAAACTAAAAATAATTTATTCATTAAAAAAACCATCAGACGTTTTCACAAATAATGTTAAGGTTTTAAAGATTAAGTATCAATAAGGTGGTTTTACTCCACAAACTCTTTTTACGTTAAGTACACAAGAAACCAGAACACCTTAAACAGATTCTGCACCGGAAGATTATCTCGTCTAAAATATCCATGTATTATAAATGATGAAACAAATTGGTAATATGCTCATGCTCATGCACCTATCTACCACCTAATCTCGGTGGTATCCAAACGAATTGTGCAACTAGACCGTAACCTAAAAAAAGGTTATTCACCCCTGCCAATACTTTCGAACACTAATTGCTCGCGGCCGTGAACTAGCGTCTCTATTTTAAGCCTATCCTATTATTTAAGTTGGTCAGTTAGTGCGTTTGCAGTCACCTTGGCAGTGAAACCCGGCAGCCGCAATCGCATTACAAAGGCTTTGTCTCGAATGCCATAACGCATTATGCTTTTAACTTTAGGTATGGAAATTAATCGTATTCTTTCACCTTGTGCAACATCAATTAACTGCTAATATTCGCTGTGAATATTTACGCGAACACGTTACATGAACATCATCTTCAGCCCGTAGAAAGCGCCATCACACAAGATCATCTGCTTTCCGCATCCAGTTGCTTCCAGCCACCCTCTTCAGGTCGTCGATCCACCTGGCTAGCGGGTGGTCGCCCTACTGGCCGTTTGGTGATTGAGAATACTATAAAAATATGCCAAACAACCCTTATCACAGCGGATGAGCTTTGTACTCGTAATTCTGTGCAGTAAAGTATAAATAAATAAATGAGCTTGGTTGGTGGTTGCTTCCTCACCAACATGGACAATATGGACATAAGGTCACAACACTGCATGAGCAGTAAGTAACTGTCGTCTCAAAATAACGTTGGACCGGGAAATGCGCAGTGCGGCCAAATTGGTGGTATGCACAGAGCCATACCCTACGCTGTCCCCTTGCATTCTTTTTACGAGATCAGTATGTCTGCTATAGTTTACAAAAATGACAGGCGGTAGCCGCGTTGACGTTTTTGTATGAAAAAATGGCATGCAAACTCACTGTAGACGTACAGAACTATTACTCGTAATAAGCTCTGGATTCCATGAAGGTGAAGGTTCTTGCATCTTGGGCAGCTCAATTTTAGCTCTACCTCTATTTCTATTTTAGTCTCTCCTCTATTTTAGTATTATAATGATTTTGTTTATGTTAGAATAAAAACAAAGAACATAGAATATTTAAATAATACCAAGAGGTACTTTTCTGCTGTTCTTTAAACATAATAAAACGATTAGGAACGGCACGTATCTAATCAACTTTGCGTACAGACAAACAATAAGTCGTCGCGATAATACGATCCATTGCTCTAGAATCTACTGCGTTCATTGTGTGTCACATCTACACTCAGTCTAGTCTGAAGTAAGTAAAGTTTTTCACTGATGAGTCGATGGACTAACCATCATCATCTCTTGGGGTAAAGTTCTACCACCTACTACCTAATAAGTAAGGTTAGTCAAAAAAAATCCGCCTTACTAGAAAAAGGTGGCGAGGCGAACAGATATGCATCACAGGGATTGGCCAACATTGGCTTTAAATCCTGAGGGATGGAGATTGAGAGGAGAGTTTCCTTTTCGCTGTAGTGGGACGGAATATGTTGATTTAGATGGGTATTAAATCAAAAGATTGCTACTCATCATCCGTGCGGTCTATCCCGGTTGTGAACCCACACTGGTGTGTGGGACCTCACACACCAGTGAATGGCCAAATCAAAAAATTGCTACTATCCATGGGTTATGGTGATTGATTTCTGATAACACCCACGATTGCCAAATACGGCTTGTTGATCTTGAACCTGGGCTTGTTAAAATCCAAGAAACCAAAACACACCTCGCCAATCACCGTTGTGGGCCGTGCGCTCTTAGTTAGCTCTACTATGCCGAAGTTACGCGACTGAAGTTCCGCATAACTACGCCTGCAATGCTATTCGAATTACTGATGACACATTATGCCGAAATTACGTTGCGTTAATGCGCAGCGTAATTTCGGTCGGCCGTGAGTTCAGCGGCAACTTATTTTGTAGAGCACACAACAACAGATGTCTTCTCGGCGCCTGGAGTGGCGTCGGGGAAACCGGTCGAGGCAATGGCCCCCTGCAGTGATTTCAGTCGCCAGTTGTTGAAACAGCTGGGTCGTGGGGGTGCCACTAGCGAGGCCTAGGCCTACCAGCTAGTGGTGTTGTGCGTCTTCTCTACACAATAATAGACTCTGAATACACATACAAAGTTGTTGAGCAACTGAATTTCTAAGTTCGGCACTTATGGTGTGTCATAGGTATCAGCCGAATACGTTGGCACGTAAAATCAGCCGCGGAACTTCGGTGGCGTACCTTCCGAATAGTGTGTGTAGACACTTACCATTGGTCATCGAGGCAGCCTATATATTATATATATTATGTATAAAACTATTTGGTGTCATCATATTTGTAACCACCATGTCTTCATTGTTACAGGGAACATCTCAGCAGTGTTCACCTACAAATGGAAAGGCGAGCAGATCACCCGTCTGATCGACAACGGCACCAAGGTCATGCTCGGCATCACCAAGAGCCGCACCTTCGCCAACGTCAGCAACAACATCAACAAGTAAGTGTTCATTAAATTATAGAAAAACTAGAAAACATAAACTGGTCCCAGTTAATTAAGTTGTTACGCGAAAATGCTATTGTACCAGCGCTCTCTCACAGGTCCCCATCTTATGAAAGACGATGGCTTCTCACAGGTTCTTTATTTTGCAGAACGTCTGTGCTGTTCGTGTCAATCTCGTTCATCGTGCTGATGGTCATCTCGCTGGCCTGGCTCGTCTTCTACTATATCCAGCGCTTCCGGTACATACACGCCAAGGATCGGCTTTCTGTAAGTTCATAACCAGGCTTCACTTACTCTCCATTTGGCCATTTGCAGGAATAGGTTTAGTCCGCAGGTGCTTTACCATAGGTTTACGTCTGACGTCTGGTGAACAGTTAACTACAGCGACTTATCGTCGCTTATCTTACCAACTGACGGAACTAACATCGAGGTGCCTTTCAGGACAAGCTTTTTTGCGGTTTCGCGCTATGTTAAATCTCATGTTATGCGACTGATTAAAACAAAATTGCATGAATTATATAAATTTTTGGTTATTCTTCCTAAATTTATACATGAATTTGTAAATATCACTTTAGATAAAACATTTTTTTATATTATATGTTTCTCGGTAAAGCTTGAAGATACATATATGTCTATTAGACCGATCGATTCGTGTTCAAAATAGTATGAATAACTTATTTTTGACGAAAATACAGATACGTCTGTTAGAAAGATAAGCGTATGTGCCAATTTTAATTCCATTTCTACTCACTAGTGAGTTCTAGAAGCACTGTAACTCATGGTGTGAAGTCATGGTGAGGGTACTAGAATGGAAAGCATTTGCAAGCAAACACATCGCCCATGTCCACCAACCACAGTCCACCAACTTGCAGGAAATGGTTAGTGGACGTGGAGGTAACAGGATTTCGGCGAATGAGGGCCACTTCCAATCTGCCTAGAGAGGCCGACTTTCAGCAGTGGACGTCTCGTGGTTCTGAATGATAATAATGAATACATTAAGGCGAATCACATGAGAGACTAACCACTAAGAGATTGGCTTTTTATTAATAACTAGCTTTAAGCCCGCGTTATCGTTATTTTTCATGCCAAAAATAAGCTGTTTTACTGTAAAGTTTCATCTAAATCCGTTCTGTAGTTTTTGCGTGAAAGTGTAACAAACATACATACATCCTCACAAACTTTCGAATTTATAATATTAGTAAGACTATAAAAATCGAAGAATACGGATTTCTAACAACCTACTGTTTTTTTCAGAAACGCCTATGTTGTGCCGCGAAGAAAGCGCTATCTAAAATTCCTGTTAAGAGCTTAAAGACTGAAGATAGAGTAAGTATTTTTTCATGCGATCTTAAATACGAAAAAATTGTAAACGAAACGTCTCAAGTCTGCAATGAACTTCTGATTGTTCGTTTACATTATTATGTCGTTTCCTTTTGCGTATAGTCGTAATTAATTTTGAAATTTTCATCTGTGATGTCATAATAACTTTTGTTTATTTTCCAGGAAGTACAGGGTGACGGCGAATGCTGCGCCATTTGCATAGAGCCTTATAAAGTATCAGAAACACTCAGATCTCTTCCTTGTAGGTAAGTTTAAGATTATTCCGACTACTTTGTTTGCTTAATTGTCGGTCTTGATAAGGTTTGTAGTTTAAATGTTGGGTGTACAATGGTCTACAGTCTGCACCCAATAAAGAAAGATCTGCTTAGTTTAATCGGGTGGCCGTATCGCAAAAAACCTCCTATCAGTATTATCCTGTTTCCTGTCCCAGTTCGGGTTAAAAGGCCTCTTTGATGGAAACCCAGTCATCGCTACAATTGCCCAATGCGGTAAAATCACAAACCCGGGGCCTTATTCTCTGACTTTAATGCGACTGACGAAAAAAATTAATGACGATGCAGGATCGGACGACAAATAACGGTTATAGCCCTCAAAGATGCGATTCTCGAGCGATCGGAGTTAGTTAATAGCCCCGCCGGGTTACCTTCCGAAAAGGGGCGATCCCCATCTGGGATTTTACCCCTGCTTCTCTAGGTTCTATCGAAGTAATATGTGCGTGATCTGATTAATTTATCCATTGTTCTCCAGACACGAGTTCCACAAGAGCTGCATAGATCCGTGGCTGTTGGAGCACCGCACGTGCCCCATGTGCAAGATGGACATTCTCAAGTACTACGGCTTTGTGGTAAGTTCAATGTTTTTAGCCAATTAATATATTACTAGCTTTCCGCCCGCGGCTTCGCCCGCGTTTCGTTACATATTGTGGCCAAATTGCATAAAATCTATATGAATTGTAGCCCATGTGTTATTCTGATGTATAAGCTGTATTACTGTTAAGTTTCATTCAAACGGTTCAGTAGTTTTTGCGTGAAAGAGTAACAAACATACATACATCCTCACAAACTTTCGCGTTTATAATATTAGGAAGATATAATACTGTAGCACAAAAAATACATTATTCGTTTCGTAAACTCAGAGCTAATTTACATGCTGTCGCAACTACGTTTGTTCTAGGTTGTAGTGAAAATTTCAAATCGACTAAATACGAATGACAGTATGAGCACTGCTCATCAGTGAACTCCAACTTAAAATCAAATCGAGACTTATGTTTTCCATAAAGACAAATACGAAACAAGGATAACATACAAAATCAAATGAACATTCAATTTTCTTACTTTAAAATAAAACACAAAATTACGAAAATCTATTGATCTATCTATTCACTGAGAAAATTTAACGTTACCTACTACTAGCTTAAGCCATATTATTAGGCGACACGATTGACGTAATGCTCTGTGACACGGTTTCTCGCCTTGATTTCCGTAGTGTCCCGGTTTCGATTGACAGTCGGGTCATTTAGGAAACGATCTCTTCTGAATTGACTCGGGTCTGGGTGTGCTGGTAGACGCCCTTGGCTCAATTCCTTGTGTGGTACCTCGTAACACAGGGATATTAATCCCTACTTTTAAGACCATTACACGAGGTGTGTTGTCTGGCGCATATTTATTTATTTTATTTTCCTTACAGTAAAAAGTGAGGGAGATCGGGCTTTGTGGCGCGCCCTGGGGGGAGGCTTATGTCCAGCAGTTTTCAGCCTATAGCAGTACAAAAATGATTTTGTTTGTGTGCAGTACACGGGCAGCCAGGAGAGCATACTCCAGCTGGAAGTGGAGGAGCCCCGCAGCCGCGCGCTCAGCCCGCAGCGCAGCCGCCAGCCGCTCACGCTGGTAAAAATACCACCTAGTTCTTACACTATTTCACTATGAACGTTTAACCATTTAGCTATTTTACGCGGCTGACCTTGTGTGGTGTCCCGGGTTCGATTCCCGGGTCTGGGTGTGCTGGGAGACTCCACTCAATTCCTTGTCTAGTACCCCGTGACACAAGGATATTTATCCTTACTTCGAGACCATGACAAGTGGTGTGTTGTCTGGTTCATATTTATTTATTTACTAAGCCACTTGTGAAAAAAATCCAACAAATATAATGGCCCATAAAAGTCGTAATGCTTCACTTAGTTTTCCCCTCGCATTGTAAGTTTATATATACCAGGTTCAACCAGTAGGGCTATTCCGGAAAACTCACTTCAAATCTTGCACAATGAATCCGCTGTGAGTGTCTGTATAACGTGACAACGAGGATGTGGCACCTTGCTGTGAAATGAAATTGAGTGAGATCTTGACAATACGTCTGAAAATGTGAATGTCAGTGTGAAGAAGTGTGTTCGGTTTCCTGAGTGAGTTCTAGTTTGTTGAGAATAGCCCTTTTAAGCAATTTTTTTACGTATTTTTCCGTTCTCTGGTAAGCATAGAGGTTAAAAAGTGACATGGGCTTCTTCCTGACTTTCCAAACTACCATCACACAGTGTTCCGCAGCTTATGTTTTAGAAATAGACTTTGTAGTGCAAGAAATAAGGTACAATAGCAGATCTCATTGCAAAATAACAAACCAAAGCTCTTATTTCTACTTTTACAAGTGTAAACAACTAATCCACTACATGTGGTATGAACCTACATGGGTAGCTTATCTATAAATTATTGAGCATAAGTTAAAGCTTGCGTTTCGTTGCAGCTGACGAGCGACAACTCGTACTCGGAGGCGGGCAGCGAGCGCAGCTCGCGCGCGTCGTCGCCCGACTCGCTGGTGCCGTGCGAGCCGGCGCGGCGCGAGCGCGACCCGCCCAGGTAACACATTATTATTAGAGATGTCACGAATATTCGGCAACTATTCGGTATTCGGCCTATTCGGCCACTTTTTTGATATTCGGTATTCGGCCGAATAATACGTACTATTCGGCCGAATACCTAACCATGAAAAAAAGACACGTCATATTACTTAAGATTATATATATTTATCACCAAATTACAAGACTTTAGTAAGTAAAATTGATCAATGGTAAGTTGTGATGGATAAAAACAAGCTTTTCAGCATTTGTTGGTAGCAAACGATTACGCTTTTCGTCGTAAATGATACCAGCTTCAGAAAATAACCTCTTACACCTCCTTCAAAGGGGCTGACAGAGTAGAGGGCACCGCAACGAAGGAAGCAGGTTGCGACTTGTCTTAAGTATTCTTGTTTACCTACACGCTCCAAAAGCAAGTATTTTGTGCCGAATATTCGGTATTCGGCCAAATCACTATCCGTGGCAACTCTAATCATTATAATGCTATATATATTAAAGTCATCTGTGATCTGTCTGTTATTTTTTTTACTTTTTGTCTATATAATGTGCAATTGCTATTATTATGTATATATGTTTATGAAATCCATTTGAGATCTTCTTATTTTGATTTAAACCATTTCACCTTCTGTACACCTAATTTAAAACTTTTATCTTTAGCACTGCCTGTAATATCTTTGTTTGACTGTGTGGTTGACTGGCAGAGAATGCCTCTAGGCATTAAGTCCGCCCTTTGTAACATAGACTATGTGCAATAAAGAATAAATAAATAAATAAAGACAAGTCAAAGTTCTTTATGTGCAGTACAAGTGGTCTTATTTTAACAAAATTAGTGCGCACACTTAACTGTATAACAGCATGCAAATATTATATCAATTGAGGTTCAATAATAATAATTTAATTCCATTTTTGAAATACCAATTAAAATTAACCAAAAAAAAAAATTAGTAAATACGTTTGAAAAATAATTACAAAGTCAAATTAAATTATAAATTACCATGTCCGTTTCCATATTGTTAATCTAAGTAAATGATAATTTAAAATATTCGTCAATAGAGTAAAAACATTTTTCAGTCAAGACTATTTTTGTGAATGAACCTTTTTTAAGGCAATTCCTTCAAAACATGCTTAAAAAACTATAACAATAAATAAAACAGGAAAATTATGCAAAGATCATCAATTTCGGCCCTAAATGTCAAGCGGGTTTCGGGCAGCCGCCGCTCTTGACTAATAACCTACTGAAAGCATAAACATTAAATAAAAACCGGCCAAGTGCGAATCAGACTCGCGCACCGAGTGTTCCGTACAAACCTGTAGGTATATTTATTAAAAATATTTCGATTATATGATGTAACTAAAAAAAAAAACGAAAAAAAAAACAACAACGTAAATAATTAACGGTTTTCGCAACTTTTCCTTTATCTGTGCTATAAGATGTTGCTTCGTACCTACTAAATTTTAAATACGGAACCCTAAAAACTAGAAGAAATTGATAGGTCCATTATTGTAATTTTCTAGTTTTCCTACTTTCAGATATGAAATAAACATTGTAGGTAAAAACCCAAAGAGGTTTAACAAGACCTAAATAATAAAAAAGAGATAATATTTAACAAAAGATACAATTAATATTCTTAGAATATTGACTTGTAGTATAGGCATTTTGTTTGTTGTTTGAGAATTGCGAATGGTGTTTTCTGATCGATAAAGTGTAACGTTCGAGCTGTGGCCTGATTTTGTTTTATGTTATTTGCAGGTCTTGCGCATCCACGCCCTCTGGCGGTTTCCGAGGCGAGACTTCACGCCAGGACGGCGCGTCCGAGAGCTCGGCGCCCGTCGCGCAGGACTGAGGCGTGACGTCACGGGCGCGGGACTGAGAGACTGAGACGTGACGTCACGCGTCGTGCCAAACCCCCGGCCCCGGGAACGCCCTCATCAGCCACCGAACAGTGCAGTGTAGTGAATGAGAAACAGTGATGTGTTCATTATTTTTAAAAAATACTCAAAAAAATATTTTTCCAAACATTTAGTGGGGTCGAACTTCCAGTGAAATGTGGATGACAAGTGATATTCTGTTTGATAAGGACATTAGTTTTACATGTGTTAGGTAGATAGGAATCCGCTACTCCGCCTAGTCAACGAAATAGTGTTCTTAGTCTGCCCCAGGTAGGTACGCGATTATTAACCATTAGACCATCGACATTGGAAAGCTAAGCCAAAGTGTCTAATTTTAAACAGTGGCATACTTTTAATACTAAAACTACAAAATGAATTGATTTTTTTTAGGCTTTTTGCTTAAATGTCAGATTTTGGATTTATTTTCAAATCACTTATGAATGTCAAATGGTCTAGCTAGGTACTATTATTTATACAAAATTACAGAAATCAGCAAATTATTTGAAAACTTATGTACATATATTTTTTGCTCACTACAAAACAGAAAACAATGAAGTATGTTGTATGATCACTACAGCTCAAGTATAACATGGACTTTGTACCATCCATGCCTATTATGGGAGTTCATAGCTATTTAGAGCCCAGCTTATGCTGGCATTGTTGCACTCCAGCTGTGGTCGACTGTAAGCAAGAGAACTGCCGAAGTCATAAAGTTCGACTAACTTCGAGCCACTGTACTTAAAAACAAAAATGTTTGGTTCATGATCTCTTAGTGTATCCTAAAATCGTTAATACGGTTATTGTATCATTCTTCCTTATGTCTAACCCGGTGGTGTATTGGCCGTATATGTGAGAGTACATTTTATTATAATTTCTAAGTGGCCCGAACTAATAAAGATGCCTATCTGTTTTTTCCTAATCTTAGAACACCTATTTTCTTTTTCTTAGATCCATGAATAGGATTTGTTTTGTTTGTAACATTCGCCAATTGTAAGAATGTATAAGCAAAATGAATAAAATGACACCTAGTTCAGTTCTAGAATTAAAATGGCGTGTACGAAAGATATACCTATAAAGGTGGGTACTGACCGGCGTTACGTGGCGTAATGTAACATGTTACAAAGCGAGCATTCATCAAGTCAGTACAGGGTATTCGGTTGTTTCCCCATGCTGACTTGACGAATGCTCGCTGTGTAACATGTTACATTATACCGCGTAACGTTGGCCAGTACCCAGCTTTATGTACCAACTTTATTCACTCGCTAATGTGACATAAATCGACTGTTATATTAAACTAAGTGGTGTCTGTAATTATTAATAATGTTGTGTATTATGAAATGTAACAAAAATGATACAGGTAATGGGAGCCATGCTGTGTGAGAGTATCCGTCCATGATAGTTAAATTCACTATCCGCTATGAGTGTGTGATGGCTGTACGCCAACCTTCCATTTCACTACTTACTGAACGATTGGATAAGGTGTCCTGTGAATTTGTGATTGCTCTCATTGTCCCACGTTGGAAATGTTCCGAACGCAATGACTGGCAGAGTATTTATGACACTTGTCTTTTGTTATGTAGTCTGTTCAGTAATTTAATTACTATCACGTGCTAGATTTATAGTTGCGTTTAATTTTTGAACAGAAAATGGGGCCATATTGCAGCCGAATTTCTCTAAGTTTTGTATTAAATAATATCACTGTAAAACTTCAGTCTAGTTTGTATAGAAATTGTGTATTTAGCATACAAATACATGCTTTATAATTTGTTCCCAACATATTTTATGGAATCAGTTTCGCGTGTGCTTCCTCAATATTATCCTGTGACAGTGTGATTTAACTAATTTACGAGTTTAACACAAGAAATTATACTATGTAATTTCAATAATTGATAATGTCTTCTTCATATGCAGTCATTACTTATTTAGACTTATGTTAACACTTATTTCGTGACTCAGAGAAAACGGTAGTTATAAAATCTAGTCTGAAGTTATGTCGCTTTTAAATCCAACTGAATAATTTGTGTCACATTTGTTTCGAGGAATTGAATTTAAAAGCGACTGCAACTGTTCAAACTGTATTTTTAAGTAAAAAATATATTTTAGAATTGTAAGTGAGCATTTAAGTTATTTCTTATGCAGTACACTTAAGGTACTTATTACGAGAAATCCATTGGATTTTATATTAACAAGGAGACTGGTATGTACTTTTAATAACGGTTAATTATGTAAAGGTGTTTACATTCCCCTATTGATCATGTTCTTCGTACTCCATGTGTGGACATGAAGTGTTGAAATAAAAACCAAAACAGTATTGAATATTTGACTTTTATTACACGACGTATAGGTACGTGCAACCCACTAGGAAGAGAAATAATTTTCATTCCCATAATCTTAAAAAATGGCAATTGTAATAATGATGGCTGATGAATAAGGTAGACACAGTTTCAATTTACAAACTCGCGGCGAAAGGGTCACAATTTCGACCCTAAGATTAGGTCTGATGAGAACCAGCACCTGAACCTCGCGCACCGAATGGAAGTTGACGAACGAATATTTGCAGGTGGGAATTGGTTTGCGATCCAGAGCGTTCTTTCGTCTACCTACATTTTCTCGATAAAAATATTTCTTGCTCAAGGCTCAGAAACACGGAATAAGTTAATAGGGACTTAACACAATTTGATTAATCACAAATTGTGATGAATGACACAAAGGGTCTCATCACAAGATTTACTATTTGAAATGAATACCATGGTCATTCATCCAAAATTATTCTTTAACCTAGTCGTATATACCTATTCATACTACTACTTTAAGTGCTGCAGGAAAAAAAGTAAAAATTGAAGAGATGGCTGTATAAACTCGCTCGAATTAAACCGCGTCCATATATTTCGGAAATAGTCGAAGTAGAAGTCAACAGAGACAGTTTTGATGTAAAGGATAGAACTGACTTAACTAAAGACCCTATCACTGCGAGCATTATCGGTAATAAAATTTTGAAAACTCGAAGTTTTACCTAAGAAGAAAACTGCACTAGATGGCATTTCTAAAAGTGAAAAAGAAAATATTCTGAAATCATTTCAAAATGTTTTACCGAAAAACAGAATGTCCGTTTTGAGAGAACTACCTACTTTTGACTGATAAGATTTTATTGACCTGATTGTATTTTCAAATGTTTTTTTGTGCTATTCTAAAAAGTAATAATAAAATACTTTAACTGTTTTTTTTTCTTCATAGTAATATGTATTTTATCCGATTGGAAATTCATATCTTTTTGTATGCAGAAATGTAGGAGTGGAGGTAGTCATGAAGCGGTAACTCAAATATTAATTGTATAATTACTAAGCGAAATAGCAGTATCTATCTCATTAATAAGCGATATCCACACACATTTTTGATATTCTATCTATAACCATAAAAAACATACCCAATATAACAAATAAATTCGATTTAATAAATACGAAAATTGGTTTAGAAGTAAGGAAAAAAACTAATTTCACAAAACTTCAACTATCTCAAAACTAGCTTTCACTGAGATACCGCTTTTGCGCTTAGTAGGGCAGTATTGGAGTAATTAATAATTAATCTGTGCTATTAGTATCTACTTTAGGCTGCTCGCCCACGTCCGATAATCGGTGACCGATTTTTTGTAGGAGAAAAATAGAACGTACTGAAAGCAATGGAGCAACGCACACGTCCTACAAAAAGTAGGTCAGAAATGATATGAAATACAAAATCGGCCCGATTATCGGTCCGACAAAAAGTCTGTGCACCCTTATACTTACTAAAACATAGTTGTTCTATAATCATTATATATTGGTCCATGAACTTTACTATAACAAGGTTACAGGAAAAATAAATTGAGACGAGAATGAAATGTCGTCAGAAGTTTATTAATGCGATAGCAAGGAATAAAACGCTTGATGTAATACACATTGATTTATTAAATAAAACATTTATTTACAAATAGTAATTATGTACTGTGGAAAACACCAGCGCGCAACCATTTCTAAGGTAAAATCCTTTGCACATGGCAATGGGCCTCGAATCAAGCGCAGGGGTGTGGCGGTATTTTCGACTGTACCTAACATAGAATTGATTTCTAGAATATATTTATTTCATTTAAAACATGAATTAAGGTTTCAATTCGAAATCATGGCTCGCCTTTGACTTGACCGGAGCGAAAGAGCGAGACAGTTGAGCCAGGAAAATTAGGAAAATAAAGCAACCGTCACATAACATATTAGACACTGTGCGAGGGCCTTGGGAACATCTGATTCAATAAGATGAGAAACCGAGACAAAGTTTCAGAAGGTCTTGAAAAAAAAGTACGAACTTTTAAACCGTTGAGAGTTCTTAAATAGGTCAAAGAAATGTCAGTCTTTTTTACAACAACAAAAATTATGGCTTAACTTTATTAAATAACTACTTACAGACATGTTTCGTTTCTAATCCTACATTTTAAAAAACGAAAAAATTTACTAAAATTCATGATTTTTTTTATACCACGTCGGTGACAATTACGTAAGCAGACCGCCTGATGGTAATATACATATTTGTCTTTGCAAAGGTCACCCCACGTGTTCTACAGGTTCTCAGGTCACAGACTATATCTGCAGACTAGGGGGGAGTTACATATTTAATTTGTACCACAACAATGTAAGAAACGGATATAAATTGCTTTTAACCCTTCGATAATGTATGGAATTAAAGTGCGAGAAACACATAAAATATATCTATGCACATCAAATCTTGTGTATGATGGTGCAATGTTGCATCACAAACTATCAGTAGTTGATAAACCACCAAACAACAAGTATTGTGTTAATATCTTAGAACTTTTATAGACAGCTACTATTTTCAATAAATCCATAAACACATATAGATAATTTGTAAATATCCATTTTTTTGTAAATATTTTGCTATCCAAAACAACTAGTCATGTATTCACGGAGTTTACTAAGTTGCACTATCAGAACATGTCTTAAGGTCATAAGGATTCATTGGGAACAACACACACAACAACACATAGAACTCTGGATCAGAAGAAATTTGTTATATGTTTATATGTTAAGAAAAAATATAGATGCTGAAGAGTTAATAAATGATATCTACAATAATACAACTTTATAGGAGGTTAAAACGGGAACACCTCAAAATTCCGAAACACCTAATTCCAAATTTGAATATTACGATTTTCAAAAATCGTAATTTCATAATTAGGAAACAACACAATTACGAATACTCAAAAACACGAAAGTCATTTTTCCGAAAGTCTCATATCCGAAATTTTACATTTCTGCTTTCATTAGTACAAAGAATTAAAAATCATTGCCAAAATAAAAAAATATATATCAAAAAAATCAAAATCATGTATAAATTAAGCTGAATGACTTTATAAAAAAGATTATGTCTATCGAGCGTGCAGCGGCAGCGGCCGGCGAAACGATGTTTTATTTTCCACATTGTTTGCTTTCTTCGTATTCATGATAATTCGGATCATTGTTGATTCGAAATTTGGATAATTCGGTATTGTGGAATTCGGCATTCTGACTTGCGTACATAATGAACATTCGGAGTTTTAAAATTTCGGATTTTTAATAATCGCAATTATGCTTTTCGGTGTTCTCAATCATTCGGAATTTTAAAATTCGTGATTGTGGATTGGATTTATGCAGTGTTAAAACACGTTCCCTTTAGCAATTATGTTTTGGTATTCAATATTTTCATGTAATAATAAGAACGTAAGTGTCAACATTTCAGTATAATATTTAGATACGCGCAATTAGTTAGATTTAATTCAGACTAATTGAATGTTTCAAGGAAAATACATAAATGTATGTAAACAATAAAATAAATGCAACAATGCAATGAAATGAAACACGCCACAATGTGAGTCGTGCGATATTGACACTTCACCATCAATACAGCAGAATGAGCTACACCGATCCTATTTTTCATTGCGGGGTCGGTGCGAATTAGGAGCTTGGCTGCTGCGGGGCGGTAACCGCAGCGGATTACTTGTCCAACGCGGCCTCCCTCATCTTGGACTGGAAGTACTTCTCTAGAGTGTTCGCGCATCTGTGCAATAAAGAATGAATATATAAATAAAATAAGTAAATATCTAGGGAGCTCACACCAAGATCATCCAAACTAAGCAGAGCTTGTACTATGGGTGCCAGAGACTGATAAACAATATAAAAATATCCTAAATGCATACTTAAATAGATTATTATCCGCGGCGTACTTTTTGCTCCGTCAAAATAGATCCCTTACAAACGGTATCGAGCAACTCACACGACAGACTAAACACTAACTAAAGCCGCCGAAACACCGCGGACGCCCGCGGAGCGTAGCGGATTAAAAAGCGCGGGCGTCCGCGAAAAAAAAAGAACGAACGAACCATGAGCAGTCAACGCACACGGCGGATTTTACTCCACGTTAAAAATCGATTTGAAATAAAGGAATTGATCCAGTATTCTCTTTTGCCTGAACATCATGTAAATTACAGCGCAACGTAATCTCAGGATATTTAAATACTCTCGGACAACAAATGATCGCACACCGCCTGCGTTGAGTCCGGGGTGAATCCGCGGGGGATTTTGTATTCGCCGAACCGAACCCGATGGTGTGGTCATTCGACTCTCTCTGTGCAACTCGTTCTAGGCTAGACACTCTGTACGTCTGCCTCACGTAAGCTACAACACTTGATTAAAGCAACGCGTATACTATTTTTAGTTTCATTTTTATTTACTAGAGGCGCTGTACCGAAAGCCCATAGAAAAACATCATGACTGACATCTATGTGCACTGAAGCTAAGGGCACTGTACCACAGATTACTACGTAACAGATTAATCGCATCATAGAAAATTTACCATTTTGTCACATTGTAAATGCGTGTTGTCATGTGACAGGCATATATGGCGAGGGCTTGCTCTTTCGATATAGATGTATTAGTAGTCGGTACTTACAGTACGTCATCGCGTCAGTTCAACCGCAAAATTCGCTTACAAATAGTCTACGCGGCTGTTGACAACCAACTGCCAAATAGGTCTAGGAAGAGGCGGCTGGTAGGTAATTATCGCGAGCAAGTACATGCAGTGACAGAGGCCTGATCGTACCTGTAGTAGTCAGTCTCGGGCGAGTTGTAGAGGCGGCAGTTGGTGAAGACGCGCGTCATGTCGGCCGTGAACAGCCGCTTCGACACGTAGTAGCGCGACTTCAGGCGCTCGCCCATCGTGCGCAAGTCTGCAAACGCAAATATATTTTTATACATTACTTTTTTACCTATCAATTGTAGCGATGACTTGATTTCAATGATGGAGGCCTTTGCCCAGCAGTGGGACAATTAATAAGCTAATTACTTCACTTTTTACTTTTTTATACACTATTACACTTACTGTCAAGTAAGTGTATTGTCAGATTCGCAGACCAAAATTCCATGTAGAAGTATTTTTAAAAAATCAGAGTAGAGAAAACGTGAGAAACCAACATTGATGATTAAGTATTTTTTTCAAATAGTCTAAAAACCCATTTTATGAATTTTAATCATGCGTTTTGTACTGCGATGTATTGATCCTTAGTTTCCTATAATTTGATTTCCACTAATGTTAATGCAACACATTACATTAACACCAAGATATTTATGTAAAGTTTGTTCTGATTTATAACAACTGTCTGTTTACCAAATAATAAAAAATAAATAAATAATAAAACCAATCAGTTTTTGTGGAAAAAGCTCTGTAAATCGGGTTAGAACAGTGACCAAATCACCTGCCCATTCGGCGTTGTAAATATAACAAATCAAATTAATTTAAAAAACATTCATTAATGCCAACACTGTTTAAGCTCACCCATAGGATACTTGATGTGATCGTAGTAATCAGGCACTTCTGCCTTGTCTACGGGCTTCAGGAACGGCCATGCAGCTGCGTGATTCTTCACCTGGATAAAATCATATATTATAGGAAATTGAATGAGCAGAACAAACCTATCTCATAAGTGTCGCAAAATATAATTTATTATCGACAGAAGACACATTGCACAGAGCCAGTACAATACAATTATCTTGTGTGCCAATACAATTTGTTGACATTTTAATATTATTATTTTGAATTTTTACGTTCTTTTACTTCATTTCCTTTGACGATCTCAATTTTGAACCTATAATTGCCCAACTAATATAATTAACTGTGTATTTTAAAAAAGAGCAGTAAACAATGGAATGTAAGCCAGTCACCTGGTGCAGCACGTTGCGCAGCGCGGGCAGGTCGGCGTCCGCGTCGGCCTCCAGCGCGGGCGCGCGGGCGGCGGCGCGCCAGCCCGTCTCGCGCAGCCCCGGGATGCACTCCACCGGGATTATGCGCACCTGGAACGGCTCATGTGTACACGGCTGGGCGTGAACGTCGACGGTTTGCATCGCCAGCCGTGTCAGGCATTTTGGATTTATCACATTATCCATAATAAATATACAATACAAAAAATAAAATACGAAAGTAACACAAAATGTGGAAAATAAGGCTTAAACCAGAGGTTTCCAAACTTTTTTCGCATAGACCACTTTCAAGATTTAGCTGGTTCCGGTGGACCCCCTGCAGCTACACATCTCTACTGTATTCCCAAAACTCGACAATAAATTAAGCCAACATAGACCCCCTTCGAGTATCCTGTGGACCCCTTTGGGTCCACCTGGACCACTTTGGGAACCAATGGTTTAAACGGACAAAGACACGAGCAAAAGCTAGTATTTATTTTTTGTTGTTATCTTATTTAAAATATATATTTCAGAATCACACTGGGTACCTACTATTAAAACATTTACGCGATCATATTATAAGTAAACAAAATAATAACAAAAATGAGTTTTTCTTCAATAGTGGTCGCTCATGCATGTCCAAAATAATAACTATTTAAATTTTACTAACATAATTATAAATATCTACCTACTAACATAATATGA
Source organism: Udea olivalis (assembly GCA_947369235.1). Taxonomy (NCBI): domain Eukaryota; kingdom Metazoa; phylum Arthropoda; class Insecta; order Lepidoptera; family Crambidae; genus Udea; species Udea olivalis. Next base: position 11,150,060 of record OX376355.1, read on the forward strand.
ACCTGTATAATTTTATGTGTGCTTGGTCTGAAAAAAATATTTTCATTTCATTTCAATAACCATAATGCAAAAGCTCCTAAACAGTATCTAATTAATGAAATTAAACTTACACCATCCTTGAAGCAAGTCAATCCTGGATGAATTTTTCTTACTTCCTTCTGACGCATGTCGATTAATTTCTTCACAATCTATGAAAAAAGAAAAAACTTGTAACCAGGGTTTTTACACACAAAAAAAAGTAAATAGAAATTTTAAAATATCAAAACGAAATTTCGTATTAATACTACGTGCTAGAGTCCTCCCATTATTATTCTGAACGATCTAGCATTCACTTGTCGGTCAAGTGACCCCGAAGTTAATTCAAAATGTTTAAATTATAATCTGTAAATAAAATATTGAACCTATACAAGCTCCTTGCATGACTGACATCAGTAACAAGGACGGATGATAAACAAATAATATACAAAGTTACAACATAATCTAGCTCATTATAATAATAATAATAAATATTTACTCATTTATATTTATTTTTATTATTATCAAATAGACAAATAAGTCTCTTATCCATAATGAATAATTAACCATGTGCAGAAATTGTTTTATGCTATTTATTCCCAACAAATTAGGTTGTTGATCTTTATCAAAGGCCTATGAGAAATCTAAGTAGAACAAATTCTTCACGTGTTTTTTAAGTATCTGAGGTTATTTTATTTCAATAATAATAAACTATAACGATGGTCTTACTTATCTGATGTGACTATGCGGACAACAATGTAGCTTGCCTAAAATAGCTATTCTGTTATTGTCTGCAAAAAATGTTGTTGATCATCATCGCGTGGTTGATTCCAAAAAATCTAAGTAAATAATAAAATAAATATGCGCCAGACAAGACACCACTTGTCATGGTCTCATAGTATCCTTGTGTTACCTGCCTGGTAAGGCAGCTTCCAGCCCAGTACACCCAAAAAAGAGTCAATTTAGAAAAGTTCGTATCCTGAATTGACCCGAGACAAGGCGAGAAACCGTGCTAAGCACACTAGGTCAATCGTGTCGTCAGTAGATTCAATCTTATCGTGTCTTTTAAGTATGCAAACGTATTTTGCAAATGTTTTCACAAACCTCCTTCTGCCTGCGGATGACCTGCGTAAACATGGTATAGACGATCCTGGGGTTGAGCTCGCAGTGCATGAGCGTGGCCCCCTCGTAGTCCTTGATGTAGCCCTGGTACATGGCGCGCGGCAGCTTGATGTCCTTGCTGAAGCCTTGCTTCTTGAAGTAGCCTGCCAACAGTTGGACTTTCAATAAAGGGTTTTAGTGAATTTTATGTTTTTATCATTAAACAATTCACTATTTTCTAGTTTCTATCTTTGGGTTTATCAATGTTTATGTATTTTATTCATGACATAATAATCTGACTATACCGGGTGATTATCAAAAGACTTACAAAAATGATATTTCATAGGTACTCAGTAGGTGATGTAGAAAATATCTAAGTGAATATGAAATTTATTTAAATAACTTTAATTTCAAGGTCACTATACAAATCAGTTGAACAGTACAGTATTTTTGAATGAAAACATTAAAATTAAGTAAATTGAAAAAACAATTTTTCAGTAAAATAATCACTACAGGATTTACTGAGTATACCATATCGTTTTGGTAAGTCATTGGATAATCCCCCGGTATATGATTAGTTCTGTCAAATTGATTCAAGCATTACTGTCTTATTATTATACTTAAGTCATATTACTAACTAAAGATTAGTGCTGAAAATGATCAAAGGGATTGGATTTAATTGACTGTCATTTGTAATAATTTTTGGTCTTTGTGATCTGAAGTTTGATTTAATGTGTCAGGTCAGATTCAGTTATTTACATCTCTTAGTAGAGTAAAACCTTAAAAAAGATAGTTAATTAGAAGCTAGGAACGGTCAGAATAAACTTTGCCTACTGTGCTGCTATAATTTAGGGAACAAAATCATGAAATTCAATCGCTTACATCAAATACCGTGAAAAACAAAAGTCCTTGAAAGGAAACTTAAAATATAATGTTATATTGTCTTCATGCTAAACTACATTTGACTGTGACTCATACCGATAGCGAACTCGTCGGCAAAGGTGAGGAAGTGCAGGATGTTGCTGCGGATGTGGTGGTCCTTCAGGTGGTTCATGAGGTGCGTGCCGTAGCCCTTCACCTGCTCGTTGGACGTCACCGCGCAGAACACTATCTCGCTGAAGCCCTGGTTAAATCATAAATAAATGAAGTTTCTTCTAAATTTATAGACGTTCTATCTCAGGAAGACCTTTTTACTATTCTTGTAATAGTGACATGTACAATAGCACACAATAAAATAGTACTCCGTACAGAAGGTTCTCTTAAGAAACGCGGACAACTAAAAAAGTATTATTTAATCTTACAAGTTCGTGAGACACTAATGCTTTTTAATTTGTCTGTACTATCGATCAAGGCCATGTTTAGATAGCTTGCACGCGGAATCGAAACTTATCGCGTAGCACGAGCGTTTATATTCCACTGTGCGTCGCTGAACGAAGCCAATTTAGCTGTCAGAGCGCAGGGTCACAACTCACTGATTTAATTAATAACTTTAAAAAAAGTATCACTGTGATTAATATAACATCGTTTAGTATTCGTAGTATTCATTATTATTCTTATAATTACTATCAATTACAAGTTACAGTTAAAACAAATCAAAAACAAAACATTAAATAACGCGCTCGGCAACCTACTGTCATACCCCAGAGGGCCCACGGCGTCCGAGCGTACCTAAACTTTGAAGTGGCACAGGCCTGACAATAGTGTACGTATACACTGTCTGAGTGTCACTAGTGTCAATTTGTTCCCGCTGCGAGCGCGCACACTAGCGTATGACATACTGGTATGCCAGTCCATGTCACTACTACAAGCATAGGTAAACGGTCTTCATAAAATAGACAGACTATTCTTGCTTAAAAAACTTTACAATACAGACATTTCATTATTCGTCGGCTTTCTGCAAGAAGTTAATGTTTTGTTAATGTTGAATTAGCGTAGTGCGCTGTAGCACGGTATCTCGCCTCGATTTCCGTAGTGTCCCGGGTTATTATATCGGGATATTAATCCGGGATATTAATCCCTACTTCGAGACCATTGCAAATGGGGTGTTGTCTGGCGTATATTTATTTATATTTTTATTTATTTACATATTTGAAGGAAATATGACTTAACATCACTTGATGATTTTTGGCAGATAATGACTTCTTGCAGAAACCCGATGTTGTTTTTTTTGAGTTTTTCCATAATTTACTAAATCGTCGTTTGTACGCTAATTTCAAACTGCGCAACGGATTTCAATGCATTAACCATACACTAACCTGTGAATGGAAAGTTCTGAAGCAAATACCACCGATAGGTCTTCCTTCTTTGATCAGCGCTAACGTTTTGTGTTTCCTGATAAAGAAAAGTAAGTAATTGAACAAATTCAATAAAACAAAACAATTAAAGTTGTGAATTCAGTGCTTATTTGTATTTGTTGAACTTACGGATCGAACACCATCTGTGAGATGTATTCCTTCGTCATTTCTGGAAGCTGATGGGAGAAGACGTTATGGAGGCCTGTAACGAATCAAATTTTACTTATTTTAGACGTTTTTATTTTAAAATCAACTTAAACTCAAATAATTTTATTTAAATAGAGTTTTACGATAAGTACTTTTAAATCGTCAAATTTAAAGCAAAATATACTAAATAAAAGACATAAATACTATAATAATATGGATTTATAAATACACAGTATACAGACATAATGCGACTGATGCGCGTCGGAGTTGTTTCTTGCTGAGAAGACCCGGCGAGAAACTCAGCAGTTACTCTTTTAAACTTGTTTTGGATTTAGAACGGGCGTTAGTAAAGTACAATGTGTCATTTTATTGACGTGTTTATTTTTATTTCAGATAAATATGGATATGAGAGCAGCCAAAAAAGTTGAGTAACGTCTCGTAACCTTTTGCGCACGGGTACCGTATGAAGGGGGAATTATTGTTACAAAATGCGCAGATCCGGCCAGCGTTTACTCAAGGGCAATAATCGGACGTATATGGCGGAGAGAAGCAACCAGGCTAAGTGGCGTGACGAAGTTAAGTGATTGCAGATTGTCTATACTAATATAATAACGAGGAAAGATTTGTTTGTTTCGAATAGGCTTCGAAACTTCTGGAACAATTTCAAAAATTCATTTACCACCATAAAGCTACATCATCAGGGAGTAGGCTACATAGGCTACATTTTTTAAATTTAGGCCAAATTTAGACGGAAAAGACAGTCTTCGCGGGCGAAGTCTCTGACAGGTAGCCATGCAGTTTACCAATAAGCCAGAGCATGGTCTGCTTGTTGACGGCCCCCGTGAGCGAGTTGCCGATGACGTGGAACTCGATGAGCTTGCGCTGCTCCTCCAGCTTGGCCGCCTCGTCGCGCGGCGCTTGCATCTGGAACAGCGCCTGTTGCGGGCAGAATGCTATTGCTGATTACCGTTTCTATCCCGAATAAACATCAGTAAACGCTACTCTTCAGGGTACACCTACTCACTAACGCAATGTACGTAGTTTCGGGCAAAGTAACATGGTCTCAATTGGTAAACGAAGACGATTTTAACAACTGTCATATAGTTTTGTACATCTAAATATGATATTTAGCATACACAAGTAAATTTATAACAATATCATATTGCTCTAGGATTTTTGACACGTTAGTTTGAGCGAAAATACGGACTTTGCGTTAGTGAGTAGGCCCCCAGAAACGACAATAAAATTTGAGCACTCTTCAAATTGATGCTGTCCTGTCACATGGTAGTAAAATGAAAGGGACAGCTATACATGTTAGGGCTATTTAACTTTCATTATCGTTTCTGCATTCGGGAGTAAGTCTTTAAAATCAGAGGAAAAAACAAGTTAACTAATGAGGTAATGAATTCTCCTATATTTGCGCATTGGCTTTGTGCCATTGTCATGAGCAACAGTCAATTGTTCTGATGAAGTTATGATGGTGCAAGCCACTTTTAGCTAACGGCGATTTTTCTCATTTCAGTGTCACTTTAAGTTAATCAGTTTCAAATTTTAAAAATGCAAAGGGGATCCAAATAGAATCCGCAATAGGGATGTCGACAACATTAAAAAAATGGCTGTTATGTTAAGTATTTTCGTTAGACAGTCCAAAAATACTGGACATATATTTTTCGCTTCATCAAATTAATAAAAAATACAAAGATAAAGAGCATTTAAGTTCCGGAGTGGAGGCTTGTAACGTCACTTCTAAGTAAAAATTGTACCTAGGCGTGACGTCACGCGAAACATCAACGCACTGTATCGTCATTTTTCGTTTACGAGAAAAAATAAAAAATACGTGTCCAGAATCTTTTGATAATCTAACTGACGAACTAAATAGTTTTTTTTAAAAACATAATGGACCAACCTATGTACACTTAGTTTGCAATAAATGATTTGATTTGATTTTTACTCGTCTAGCATATTCTAAACATCACTAATACAATGGAGACCATTGTGTGGATTTGCAAACTTTAATTGCAATTACTCTAATAATTATTTGTTCAGTTGACTTATAAAATACAGCGTACAGATTCAATGCGAAGTTTTCGTATTAGTTCTTGGAAAGTAGCTAATGGAAAGTATCTCAATTGACACGAATGTAGTAATTTATGACTTACATCCGGTCCGCACATGTAGTTAGGATCCGAGATGGTGGCAACGATATCCGCTACGGTCCGCTCGCTGACGTCATCGCCGCTCTCGTCGACCACGCGCCGCCGCTTGGCGCCGGCGGCCGCGTCGCCGCGCGAGTCCGCGCTGCGCTTGCCGTCGCGGGACTCTTGCTTTATCGAGCCTGTCAGTATAACAGACGGAATGGTAACAAACGACATATTTACAGTCCTAAACTACGATAGTCGACTAGAGCTTGTCTAAGCTGAAATGACGCAACCCTCCACCGCATTCACGCCCGAATATAAATTGTAAATATGGACATAACATAACATTCCATCGAGACATTATCCCAAATGGGGTAGTCAGAAACAAGTGACTGTTGCCGTCATGGTGAACGGAACACTCAGAAGCCCACTTTTCACCAATGGTATTAGAAACCAACGTGGTAGGTGGTGAGCGTTCCGCTGTTATCCGGGTTAATTTGGTTCTTTATCGATGTTTTCCATCACGGGAGAGTTAGTCGGAAATTTAACAATGAACACAAAGATTTTGGTTCTGGCCAGATTTGAACTTGGGACCACACGAAGTTGGGGTGCTTAACTCCAAGGCCACGACGCTCTCTAAATATGGACGCAATACATATACACATGCCTCTGTAATTGATTGTTAAGAAGCTGGTTGGAGTCGAACCTATCAGCACGCATCGTTTGTTCGCAAAAGTACACTCGGCACATCTTAATCAAATTAACAAAGTAATGGAATGCGTCATTCCAAATTAAACAAGCTATACAGCAATTTGTATGACATTTATAGTCACGCTAGAAGCGCTGTACCGAAAACCCATACCAAAAACGTCAAACCTTTCATTGGTGTAAACTTATTGTAGGAGTCAGAATTGTATCAATACAAATCGTAATCGAAAAATCGTAAATCGTTAGGTGGTAAACAAATAAACTTACAGTTTGAAGTTAATCTTGATTTTTTGGTATTCTTATCACTAATTGTTACTGTACAAAATATGATAAAAGCTATTTACATCACACTGATTTTTATTGGCTTTTACCATTGCCGCGTTGCAAAGATTAACCAAACTTCGTGAATGTTGCTCTAGAGTAGACCCCCAGTATCATCTGTCGAATACATGCAAAAACTATTGAACGCTTGGCATTCTATGTAGAAAAACCTGCACTTATGAGGACATGCATGCAGCTTGAATGTAAGGTGTCTATTGAAATGCAGTTCAAAATTTCAAAAACAATTATCAGGATGTGATAACCATGACAAATTTATATTTAAGCGTATTATACTTTAGGGAATTCGACTTTTATGCAAAAATTAACTTTACCGTCAATTACCTAGTTCGTTAAAGAGGGTAATTTAAAAACATAAATTATTTTTCCACCAACAGCGTGTGCTGAAGTAGGCTTGGCAACGTCCCATTTTTTACTGTAATAAATTAGAATAAAGATGTATTTTTTTTTACTCTACTATGTTTTGCATAACACTATATACTCGTAGAAACATATTGAATCCTTTAATATTTGGCAAGTAGTCGCCAAAAAATTGCTTTACAAAAAAATAATATCAAATTACTGAATTACCGTAAATATTTACAGTTAATAGGATAAAAAGAAACAGAACAGCAGAGAAAAAATCATACTTTAATTCAAATTCAATAAGTAATCACGAAAATCTTCCGAAAATGCGACGTTGCCAATTCGCCCTCAGCGCACGCTGTTAAGTATAAACGGGTTCCGCATTCAAAGCGAACATATCTGTTAAAGTTGGCCTTGCGACTTTGCACCTTGAGCCCTAGTATTAAGTTATGTTACCTGAAGACAGCGAGACGGTGGTGAAACCGTCCTTACTCTCGCCGGTGGCCGTGACGCGCTCGAACTCGCCGCGCCGCCCCGCTGGACACACAACACATGTATTCACACAGCGCCCACCGGTATATATGGGGATGACATCTGATGGTCTCACCCATAGCAAACTAAGCGCCACCTACCTTGGATTGACCAGTTTGCTGAATTTAGTAAACTATAGAAATTCATGATCAACTACTAAGGGTGACCTTCCGTTTGCACTCGTTGAACTCTCTTATTGAACTAAAAGGGCCACTAAATTTGCCATTTGATGGCAGCCTAACAAAACATATGATTATGCTCAGGTTACCATCTTTTAATCTTGTTGGTTTTACTAAACGGTCCCAGGATCGAAATCTGGATATAATCAAAAACGTGATTCATCAATAGACATTTCTGCCAGTGAGGAAATCGAACCCACGACACTTGCCGTCCTAATTGTTGTTATTTAATTTGTTAGGTCTATAAAATTACTATTTGATTTTAATAATAAATTGAAATAGATCGTACATTGCAGAATAATTTAAATTACAATAACATATGCAAATTTATAAGAAAGAATTGAAATAAAATCAAATCAAATAGTTTATTTGTGATACACAGGTACTTAAAAGATATTATACATAGAAGAAAATTATTGGCATACAAATGTCACATAAAGTAAATTAATTAATACAATTACAAAATGAATTTGATTAAATTAAATTAAAGAAGGAAATGTCCAGAGATGATAATTGAGGTCGTAGTTAATGATAAAGTCACTGAAATGTTTCACGAGTCATACATAAAAACAAAAGATGGACCGAACAGAAGCCGGATGTTCTGACACACTAGTAGAAAACAGAAAATGCCAAGCGTTCAGTAGCAGTGCAATCATATATACCTGTATGAGGCAACGTGGATGCATGGAATGAGATGAGATGTCTCTTGGGTTAGTAAGTGAAATGCATGTTAGAAGCAAGTACACAATAATAGTGATACACTGTGCTTATTTAAAATTGTTACTATCAAATTCGTTAATACTAATATGTGAAAATCCAAAAAGTTTCGGAGCCAGCACTCCTCCCGAATTTTAAATAGACAATCAAAGGTTGGCAACCCTGACATGACATGTGACAGGACAGCATCAATTTGAAGAGTAATCAACCTTGAGTCACACTGAAGAATTCGGTAGGTGGCCATTGGTAGAATGTATTCACAATATAACTTAATTATATTAAGGAAATACAAGTCGAGAGCAGTGATTATGAATTAACTGACATCATTTGCAATCATTGAGTTAACTTATCAAAAATAATTAATTTTACTGCTATTATCTCGAAGATTTATAGTCTTAAACCTTTTAAATAAGCACAGTGCACATAAATCATGATCAACTATACACAAAAAGAAGAAACAGGAAGATTTTATAATATCATAAACATCAGTTTGCTTGCAACAGTGGTATTTGTTATTGGAATTAATAATTAAATAAAAGGCAACTATTACAATTATCTTCCTCTTCCTGTTAAAAAGAGTATGAATATGAACATAACATACCCTCACGACTTTATCCCATACGTGGTAGTCAGAAGCAAGTGACTGTTGCCGTCATGGTGAACGGAACACTCAGAAGCTCACTTTTCACCAATGGTATTAGATGAGTATGAAGACTTATTTATATATCTATGACCCCAAAAGTAAGCACCAAAATTAACCAATTCCCAAACACTGCTAAAGTAAAGTGAACTCTAACTCACTGGTCTTATTGTCGAGGATCGCCTGCAGGTGGTGGTTGGGCGGCATCTGCTTGAAGTCCGGGTCCCATATGGGGGAGTTGGCGCTGAAGATCTCCTCCTCTAGCAGAGCCAGGAAACGCGGGAAGTGGGTCAGGACTAGTACCTGAGGAATTATGTGTTGCAGTTAGAGCTTATCGGACGTTTTAATTGCTAAATAAAACTGGCAGGTTCAAATGTCGAAATATTTTGATGAAGTTTATTTTTTCAGATCTATGGTTAAAAAAAAGTTACATCTTGATAAGCTGTAAACTTATCTTTAATATTGGATTGAAAAATGTGTTTTAGTTAAAAATATGATAAATAATACAAAAAAAGGATAGAAAATCACCTAATAGCTAAGTTAGGTGTTCACTAAAAATGGATCAGGCTTACTTTTAATTAAGTTTTATTTGCTACCATAAGATCGTGAATTTTACACTTCTGACACTTTGAATAAAAAATTTAGTATGATGTGATGATAGTTGATAAAATAGTAGTTTTTTTTAAAAAGATTTGAAAGAAAAAGTTCATGTAACGTTTTTTTTTAAATGGCGTTCAAAACATGTTGCTCACCCGCTTCTCCGGCGGCATCCGGTCACGTTCTGAGTGGCACTTGTCCATGAGCTGGCGGCAGACGGACTTGAAGACGGCGCGCAGCAGCGTGCGCCCGAACACCAGCGACGTCTCGTAGTGCGGCAGCGAGTCGCAGAACGCGGGCACGTGGCAGAACACCAGCCATCTGGTGAGGTTATTATAACTTGAGACTTCTGGGGTATTTTTACTCTTTGGCATTGTAGGCAAAATCGTGAGAATAGAGAAAAAATATTTCAAGTACGATTTTTACACTGATTTTTACTGCTACTCACATTTGAGAAATACTATTTTAGGCAGCGTGCTAGAAAATTTTGTATATAAACTAGAATCTAGATTATGCGCCATCCTAGTGTCTTTTGTGAGGATCAAACTCTGGGGAATTATGTTTGATAGCACATTAAAGAGAAGGTCTATACAGATAATGATGATAAGATCATAGATTTCATACAATTAGGCAATACATAAACGGTTATAAAATAAAAAAATAGCACTCACCTCGTAAAGTTTATTTGATAAGCTGAGATATCTTCTGGGTTTGGTATTTGCTAAAAAAATAATTATTCATTTAAATCAGAGAAACAAAAAATGTTTACAGACAAATTCCTTATTTGCTAGTAACAGAAGTATAATATTTTCTGTGTTGCTGGGCTTAGCTCAGTAATGTATTACTACAGATTTACTTTCTACTTTATGAATACATAACAATATTCCACCAATTTGTAACATCAATCAATGTACACCTTGTCAAGCATACACAACAGTGTAGTCACCTAAATTATTCTCAAAACAATGACCTAGTGTGAAAACGCCCTAAAGAAAAACCAGAACTCACCAACTTCCTAATGCTGGGCGCCTCAAAGTTCCAATGGTTGAAGCAATGCAGGAACATCTTGGCCAGGTCGTACATGGTCTGCCACTCGCGCTGCGGCAGCGTGTGGAACTTGTAAAGCACGAAGTTGGTGATGGCCTTCGCGATGGAGGGGCGCTCGAAGGGCGGCTGCCCCAGCGGGCCCTCGATGCGCGGCTGCGTGCGCGTTAGGATGCACTTGCGAAGCAGCTGAGGTACAATAAGGAATATTCTAATTCGAAAGTACACTTTGGGTGTTTTTAACAAGGTGAGGGATTGCCCTTTTCCGCGTGACCCCGCGGGTGGAGCGCTGGCGCAAACTAGGCAAAAAATAACATAACTTAAGAGTAATTAATACATGTTTATAAAGTAAAGACAAAAATAAATCGAATAGTGGTTCAACCAAAAAGGTGTCCATTCAGCAAAAGCTAACACAGAAGTCTTGGCACTGGTTTTCAGTGGGTGACAGATCTCTATGGATGGGTCACTGATAATACATAAACTTAAATATTTCTGAATAAATATTTAAATAGAAAATCATATCCAGACACAAAAGTGAGTCACATGAATGGTTGTCCCAGGTGGGAATAGAACCACAACCTTCAGTGGTGAAGGCAAGAACCAATGCCAACAGCAGCTTTGCAATAAAAGTAGTTTACATACAGAAGATCCACTGTGGAAGGATACTTCAATTAAATATCAACTTTCGCAACACTGCAATAATGTATAATTTAGCTAGCACAGCATTCGCTTTGAAAGTGAATTGTCATTTTATATCTTCGAAAGAGACAGTTTTCTTTTGAGCAAGTTTTAATACCTCATTAAGAGATACATACATACATCACGCCTTTTTCCCAACGGGGAAGGCAGAGACCACATCTTTCCACTTGCTACGGTCCTGACACACGCCTCGCGCTTCTTCCACTCTCATTAATCCTTTCATACATGCTCGTCGATTATGGGTACTCCTGACCTGACCTTTTCTGAGCACTTCTTGGACTTGCCCTAAGTACGTCCGTCTAGGTCTTTCCTTTCCAACAGCTCCATTCACCCTCGCCTTGTAAATTTGTTTCGTTAATCGCCTTTCATCCATCCTTTCCATATGCCCAAACCATCTTAACATTCCCATCTCAATTTAAGATAGATATTCTTTATTGCATCTATGATGATGATGTCCCTGCCGATTTCGGCAGCTTCGACTCCATTATTGAGATTTGCGGACCTACTGGACCGATTTGAAAAATTCTTACACCTTTTACACCAATATAAAGCTACATTATCAGCGAGTGACGTAGACAATTTTTTTAGGCTACATTTTAACGGGAGAAACTGCCTACGCGGGCGAAGTTGGTAACGGACAGTTAGTGTTGAATACAATAAATGAAATACAAATAAAGTCTATTCCAGTTCCAGCAATCAAGGAAATATGTATATGCATAACATTCCAGATATGAAATTTCATACGTATAACTTTGAGTTTGGGGACAGACCTAGCTAAATAGACTTAAATATAATCCTATGATGTTACCTTGATGAGAGAGCGTCGTGGCCTAGTGGTTAAGCACTCCAACTCGGATCGCGGATCGTGTGGTCCTGATTTCAAATTTTTTTTTGTATTCATTGTTTAATTTCCGACTAACTCTCTGAAGATGGAAAACATCGATAAAAAACCAAATCAACCCAGATAGCGGTGGAAGGCTCACCACCTACCACGTGGGGTTCTAATACCATTGGTGAAAAGTGGCCTTCTGAGTGTTCCGTTCACTATGAACCGATCCAGATTCATAAGATCTGTATGTGTACCACATTTGAAGCAAAATAAAGTTCTTATCTTATCTTATGTCTACCCAGTTTGGGTTTATCCGTGATGATGTGTATGATGTTACCTTAAACAAATAGTAGTAGACTCTCTTGGTGTCGTGATCTTCCTCTCGGTGCATCGACATGAAGATGTTCTCCACGTCCACCACCGCCCCGAGCAGCCGGTTCACCTCCGTCACCGGCAGGTTCTGCAGCTGCGTTATATGCGACTCTGGAATAGGAACCGGTTTCAATTTTTTGTTAACGATTTAACATAACAAAATACCAGCGTAGTAGATGCATTGACACATGCAGTGATAGGGACCTATAACGTCAGTGGCAAACAAATAGGGTGATAGAAAGATGAACGCATATAAAGCCAGAGGCATAATTAGCGTCGAATCGATGACGCTGGCTCTGTAGGAAACTTATCAAACCCTTCTTGTTGCAGAAATCAAAGAGAATCGCCTAGTGATCGCCTCTGTGACCTCATAAGATTGCTGGAATGTTCTAGTAAGATAAGGCTATAAACGTAAATCTTTAAATGATACTTTCACAGTCGTAAAGCGCAGGACATACAAAAGCGGCACCGGAGTGTTCCGTGGGTGGGAATTTTCGTAACGTTCTAGTTTTTTATGCACCGTACCACACATACGATAGACCGCCCGCGCGGTTGCGTCGGCACCATATTCGTTACCGCAAGTCCGATCCCGGACCGCCGCCTCAGTAAGTTCTGCGCTTATAGGACTCTCTGTAGATAGAGTTAAGTAATTTACCAAGAATTATGTCAGTGACATATGCCCGCGCAGACTCCTCTAATCAGGCGACGAATAAGCAACCGAGTGGTTGAGGATTCTATTAGAAACATAGATAATAATAAGAAATGTTTAAAAGATCTCAAAAATGCTAATACACTATAATTTTTTTAGAAGATAAAAATTTAAAATAGTGATACGAATTCAAACTAAATAATTTATATAATTAAATAATAATAATGTACATATATATCTCAATAATAATAAGGAAAAAAATAATAATTTGTTGTATTGTAAATAGCTATTAATAATGGTTTTCCTGCTCTCTATTGTTGTTGTGCCCGACAGGGTTCATAGTGATCTATATAAATAAATATTATTGTAAGATCTTGAATTACACTGTGATGAGTATTGAGTATTGAATCAGCAGGTCAGCAGCTTAGGTACGTAGAGTACATAACATTCAACAGTAACAATGCACAGCTCAAGCGTTGCAATGCATTGCAACTATATATTACTAACCTAAAATATGGTTGCAGTTACGGCAGGGGTCATTGAAACTAGCCGTGGGCTCAGTCCTGGGGTTATTCTTTGGTGAGGGGTTAGTTCCTGGTGTCTTCCATCCATTGCAAGCGCAGTCGGGAGTCTGAAATTATCATTCATTTTGGTAAATATGTTCGTTAAATGGTCCATACAACCATATGCGAATAGTTTTTTGTGACTGGCCTGTTGGCGCAATGGCAGCGATCCTGCCTTTGACGCCGGAGGTCGTGGGTTCGATCCCCACCCACGACAAACATTTATTCATTTATTATGTGATGAACATTTGTGTTTGTTGTGTGTCTGGGTGTTATTATCTATTTAAGTATGTATTTAGAAATATTTAAGTATGTTTATCAGTCTCTGACACTTATAATACAAGCTCTGCTTAGTTTGGGGTTAGATGATCTTGGTGTGAATTGTCCCAGTTTTTTTTTTTTTGATTAAGGTCAGGCTACCATAATGCAGTAAGTACAGAGTAGAATTGAAAATGAAAGCTATACTTGAACAGGGTGCTGAACTTATTTTTTTTTATCGTCAGGCATTTGTGCGCCTTACTGTAGTAAGTTGTAAGTAAGTACTAACTCCTTACCTGACATCCAGAATAAATAGCAAGCTTGAGCAGCTTCTTGCTATGTAGCCAGTTGAAGACCTGTTCCTTGCGCTGCTGAATGCGCTGAAGGTTGGACTGCCGAGACTGCACCTCGCTGCCCGTCGGGGTGGGCGCACTGCTGGAGGCCGAGTCATCTGTGGTAAATATTGGACTACATCATGTGATTGTCGTAGTGGACTGCAGCACAGTTTCTCGATTTGGCTTCTGTGGGTTCAATTCTCAGCCCAGTCAATTCAGGAGACTATCTTTTCTAAATTGGCTCGGGACTGGCTGTGCTGAGGGACACCCCTGGCTGGAACCTCGTAACACAATGATATGTATCCGTACTTCAAGACCATGAGAAGTCACAAGTCAAAGTCTGGCGCACATTTATTGGTTTAGGGTTGACCACAAGACCTAGCCAGCATAAGCCAGTATATAATAATAAACCACACATGCCTAGGGTAATAATTACTATGGCCAACGCACACATCACTTTCTAAAACCTAAACTCATGAACGAAATACCAGCTAAAGTAATATCAAAAACGAATATTGAAAAATAACATAGTTTCAAAAAATATTTCCTCGAACAACTACAAAACTTGCAATCATAATTTTATTGTTTCATCCTTTATTGGTTGTTTTTTCCGCCGGTTTTCTAAAGCTCCAAACTGGTTTCTGGCGCGTTGCGAGCGATGAATGTCGACAGCAAGTAAACACATGTGCCACTGTGGTTTTTAATGCATTATAGGCAGTTAAACCGATCAACGGATTATGTGATGTTTTATTTTAAGAATATTATGTAAACTTTTATTTCAATGAATGATAAAAAAATTAATAATAAATAAATAAAGCCAATGTCACCTTCAGCCAGCAAATTTAAATAGGAATGCATAGGTGGCGCCACCCTACCCAGTGTACTGATGTGATGTGGTCACACACAATGTACTGGAAAGCAAAGAAAGGAAAGCCGAAACAATGAAATCAAAGAAATGGCTGGAATGGACAACATTGTGGTGCGCCACTAAATTAGAAACACCTTATTGTGTACATTATGGAATAAATAATAAGCCTAAGGGTATCTGAAACAACAAAATAATCAATATGGAAATTAGTACTACATCAAACACAAGCTTGCTTTACCACTAGCGTGTAATCTTATTTTAATGTTGATTGCATTAATCTATACTGGCCTATATACTGTCCCACTGCTGGGCAAAAGCCTTCATCATTAAAATCAAGTCATCGCTACAATGGATGAATATAGGCTTAATCACCACACTTGCCAAATGCGGGTTGGTGATCACAAATCCGGGCTATGTTCTGAAAAATCCGAAAACACACTTTGCCTGATCAGGGAATTGTACCTGGGACCTTTGGGATTCAGGCCGAGTTTTGAAACCACTCCGATAAATAGTAAGCTACATAAAATGTGAAACCGGTCTGGCAATGCAACAAATCTTTTTTAAGATTTCCAGCCTTTTTAAATGTCTGCATAAACTGATCTTTTTATTAAATTATAATTTTGCTTGCAATCTGCTTCATAATACAAGTAGTCGTTTTTAGGACAGATGAACTAGGGCTAGGGAATGCAAATGCCAAATCCTCTCATGAACCTGGTAAAGATTGCAGAAAGTATTTACTTTCTATAAATAAAAGAAGAAATGCATAGAATCAGCTGATTTTTCAAATCTCTTGGCAGACTTTGTTTTACCTAAAAAACACGTGGCTCTAAGCCCATTCCTGAAAAATATGTTTATTTTTTGGGACAAACAACGTTTGTTACGTTTTGTATTGTTATTATCCAATATTATTGTATATTTACCTTCGTGCCCGTGTATTTGAGATGAGTCCGCTTCCGTGCCTGTCATAGTAATACTAATTTCTTCTGACATGATGCGAATTCACACTCACTTGTTTTAATACCGCACTTCACGAGTATATATTATCAATTTAGAGCATTATTTCCATCGTATTAACTCCACAAAATCCGATTTTATTCCCAAGTAAAGATTTTGGAAACCGAAAAAGTCGCGTTGACGCCTCCAAATTCACGTGTCTTACACAAAAATGTTGACCAAGTTATGCCAGTGTTGCAGCAGCCACCTAAGCAGTATTATACCGGTATTGGCCACTTTTCAGAATTATTTGTGACCTTGACAGATAAACAGCCAATGAGAAAAATGCAACCACTTTTTTTCTTTCCAAACTTGAGCTACTGCGTTGCGTTTTGAGTCAATGTACTAACTACAGAGGGCAGCACCAATAAAATGGAAACATTGGAAACATCAGAGCAATGGGTAATGGCTCTGGGGCGTGGGGTGTGGGTGGCACCTGCCAGTTTGGCTGCGACGTATTCTCCCTCTCAACGTTCCGCGTTTTCTGATGTTCTTGGCTAACAATGGTTTGGATTTGGATTTTCCAGTCCCTCTAAAATGAATCAAATGTCCCATTGCGAATGAGGGATCCTATGCGCACTTTGTAGAACTGTCCAAAAAAATGTCACATATATTTTTTGCTTAGTCCGTTGTTAGTGCTAAACTTTGATAAGGTGCATTCTCCTCTCACTAGGGTCCTCTCAGCACATTTAACCTTTTACCTATTGAAACGCATCAAGTTTTTTGCCATAAACTAACAATGCATACTGTTAATAGCCATAATAGTCATTTGCCATAAGCCTTTATAGCATAACTTCATAACGCATAACATCAAATGGCCGAAACTTGTAAAGCAGAATCATGGAAAGGCATAATTTCAATAAGCATAAGTATTGAAAGGCATAATTTTTGTTAACCATAGTATTCAAAAGACATAATATTTAAAAAGCATGTATTTAATAAGAATAACCGTCAACCGTTTGGGGGAGGCCTATGCCCAGCAGTGGGCGTCGTTCGGCTGAAATGATGAACCGTCAAAATCCCTAAGCTTCTAAGGAATAACAATTATTTCCCATAATTTCAGAAAGCTTAAATTTCTATGCATAAACGAATTGTTACACAAATAAATATATGTATATCTAAAACTATCTAAAGCAGCATGCATGCAGGCAAGCATGCAGCATGCATGTAGGCTAGCAAGCAGCATGCATGCAGGCAAGCAAGCAGCATGCATACAACCATGCAAGCAGGCATGCATGCATGCAAGCAAGCATGCAGCGTGCAATAGTTTCTGCTCTTCTCCGGCGCTGCGGGAAGTGCAGCCCTTCCGCCTTTGCGTAACGAGCCTCATGCCTTGTTACAGCGGGCGAGAGCTGCACTCCCTCCGCGCCTCCGGCTTTTAAATTGCACTCTAGTATAGGGTAGAAGCATTGTTTCTGTCACGGCTCCGGCGCTGCGAGGCTCGGCGGTCCCACGCGAGCTTATCGTCGCAGATGGTTTTCGCTCATCACCGCGGCTGAGGCTTTCAAACCACCTCGCCCCTCCGCGCCTACGCGGGCTTGAATTAACACTCTAGGGGTAGGGCAGACTAGTATCACGGCGAAGGACCACGGCCAGTTCGTTTAACATACTATTTTTATACTTAGCAGTAGAATTTCCGCAATATATTATTTAGCAATTTATTGTTATATCTCATAAAAGTTATAACATTTAAGCACTAAATAAAATTATTTTTATATCCCATGACTGATATGTTTCATAAAAGTATGGCTTCACTGAGTTATGATTTATAAAAGTATGTCAGACAAAGTTATGAATATGGTAATTTATGATTAATTAAAATTTGCGTTTCAAAGTATGCCTTATAAAAATATGGCAAATGAAAATATCGATTTATATGATTATGGCTTTTATTATTATGCCCTTCAACAAATCTGCGTTATTATGTTTATGCGTTATAACAAATTTGCTAAACACTATTATGCTTATTGATTTGTATGCCATATGATGTATGTCAATTGAAATTATAACAATAAACATTATGCGTTTCAAAGTGTCACCCATTTATCCGCATCTAGAGCTCGAACACAGATATAAAATTTTAACAGATAACGCATGTCTCTTCACTGTGACATCACGCTCTGTGTAAAGTGCACTTTTGAAATGGTATATCTCTATAAGTAACAATACTCGTGTCATTTATTTAATTTTATGTGAAAAATGCTGCAAATATAGTGATCTCCACTAGAAAAGAACGATGTAACATAAATTAACATACCAACAGGACTATATCTCAAACGGCGTGGATAGGAACGGAACACTCAAAAGCCCTTTTCACCAATGATATTGGAAC
Organism: Udea olivalis; assembly: GCA_947369235.1. Lineage (NCBI taxonomy): Eukaryota > Metazoa > Arthropoda > Insecta > Lepidoptera > Crambidae > Udea > Udea olivalis. Next base: position 11,168,753 of record OX376355.1, read on the forward strand.
CCAACGTGGTAGGTGGTGAGTCTACCGCCGTTATCCGGGTTGATTTGGATTTTTGTCGATGTTTACCATCACCGGAGAGTTAGTCGGAAGAACGATTCGATTTGACATATATTCGTTATTCATTCATGATAAGATGTGGTTGGCTGTACTAAAATAACTTTGGCACCCTACCATGAGTTGACTACAGCAACTTGTATGCCATTTTTAGTTACATTACCATTCATTTCTATGCTGTTGTACGAAATTCCATTCAAAAAGTTGACAGCAGACGCTAGCGACTGTCATCGGCGTAAACTCATGGTCAGTGGTATGGCAAAACGTAGTGTTATTACAATCGCTTATAAATATCCAGTCAAGTTAATTCCCTAAACTGAGGGTAGGCAGCAATTTCTCTAGTAAATATCCAGACTAGAATATGCGTTAAGTGAGCTAAAATGGCAGGGGGCAGGGCAAATAGCGCGCAGAACTGATGGCCGTTGGGGCAAGAAAGTTCTAGACTGCAGACCGTTTCAGGGCAGGCGCAGCGTTGGACGTCCGCCTGCAAGGTGGACGGCCGACCTTATAAAAGTGGCGGGATTCTGGTGGCTGCAGACCGCCTGCTCGCTTTGGAAATCGGTGGGGAAGGCCTATGTTCAGCAGTGGACGTCTTGTGGCTGCGAATGATGATAATGATGATGATGAGAATATGCGTTACTCCAGGGAACCGCTGACTGGTTGAAAATGCAATTTAATTGTACGAAATCGCTGGCTACGCTGAGTTTAAGGAATTAACTCTACAAGTTACAAGCGATTGCAAGAAGGCCCCAGAACTTTTATTGTATCGTCTAAACAAAGCAACACAGCTATGTCTGAAGTTCTAATTAACGCTTCTGCTAACGTAACGTTAACTCTTTCAGCCTAAAATTAAAACTTGCTCATTGAATTCAAAATTATGTAACTTATTACCACCTACTCCCAAATTATGAATATATGTCTGTTGTGGTTTTCATTTTACATTTAGGCACACTTCTGCGAATTTCTCTAGTCTTTGTTTATTTTCTTACGTCGTGTGTTGTCGCAGGCTAGAAGCCTTATTTTACTCTCCTAAATATTAATGTTATAATGTCAGTTCATTGGTGATTTTAAGTTAAATAGTTTTTGGTCTAAGTTGGGTATTATTGGCGATTAAACAAACAGTGATTCTTGTCTATCGTTTTTAAAATTGTGATGTAGGTTAGGTATTAGTAATAAATATTGTTTGAAGTGCCGGATTAAGACTACCTACTTGATGCCCTAAGCAATCCACGGCTGTAGGCCCCCCTTTCCATTAATAGAAAAGTCCAAAAAACGAAGTGTTTGAGTAATACAACGGTAATTATCCTTAGACAATATGGATGAAGGACGTAAGAGATACGTCAAGTAGGTATTCTATAACTGCATACAATAACTTAAGTCCGGTTTCAGACCAGCGTTTTATACGCGCGTATAAGTTCGTTTTAGGAAGCGCATGGATACAGGCGCGCCTCTTGCTATTTGCGGAACTCGTACAAACGTTGTCGCGCTTATAAGCTCGTATAATCCATATAGATACAGACGCACCACTACCGGTTTGAGTGAACACGCCGCAATAAGCCCATGTACGCGCGTGAAATGTAGCGCCCGTGTGAGCGCGTATGCCAAAGCAACGCATACGCGCGAACAAAAACGCTTGTCTAAAACCACTCTTCAAACCATCATTACGAGATTCACAAGTCATTTTAGCAAAGAATATTTCCCGAAAATATCCTAGTTTCGCAGTAAGAAGTTATACTCGTATATATTTTTTTAACATTTTGTTTTTATCTCCAATCTGTTGATGAAAAAATTATCCAATTAGACTATTTCAATTTTGACATAGAGGAAATTTAGTCATGTACTTAGTTACAAACTTGTTAGCATTTTCAAGGAATACCAAGACAGTTGATTTACTTTTTTGTGACTGTTTGTAAAATTTCGAACAATCAGAATATTTTAAAAATCACTATGGTTAAATAAACGTGGTATCCAAGATTTGTTCCCAGTTCAAAAACTGCCTTTACATGTTTATTCTCCGGACAAAAACTGATGTTATGTAAGTCGATGCTACATCGTCAAAAGTAACATCATACAAAGTAAGTAGATGGAAAATTTGCGATCTTTTCCAAAGTAATAAGTTTGGACCACTGAACAGGGCCATCCTGTTAAGTAAAATATTGATAAAGAATTGAGCTTTAGACGTCTATGGTCAAGCGAGATTTTCAAACAGCCTTGCCATTCATGTGCTAGCAAATACTAGAATACAAATTTGTAGCTGGTTCTGGTGCCCCCCAAGACGTGATGCCCTAACTAAGCAATTGCTAAATTTGCTTATGGGTTAATCCGGCACTGAACATTGACCATTTTCTGTAACTGAGCTACGGTCTGATTTCGTATTTTGACCTGATTTGTCAGCTAGTCGGTCAATAATTCAACTAGCAGGGTACATACATTATATTCTTCGGTCTAGTTTTGTATAAAGTCTCAATGACTATATTTATTACGAAGTCGAATATATACAGCCATTATCATGATCGAATGTGCGTGTATCGTGCATGTATTTTAAATCTCAATCGTTTTGAGTTCACATCATCAATCTTACAAACATAAACAAACGTAAAAGCTGACTGACAGGTTGAATTAGTTTAAAGTTGCAAAATGTACGAGTACCATAAGTTAAGCCCAATATAGAGCAATAACGATTAAAAAATGCAACACACTTGAATGGCCAGAAGTAGCGATGTGGGGGTGAAGCTGCTTTATTGAGTTTCGATAAGCTACTGTTATATGCCCAAAAACTACGGTAGCGTCTGAATATTGTAAGTAATAGTGGTTATTGCAGTCAAAGCAGAAATTATTTAACACAATTATTTTGACTTTCAATTTAGTGAATAGCTTTTACAGCTCGGGCATGGTTATTTTGGCTACGCGCTACGGTAGCGTAGTGTCTACGTCTAGAGTAGTGTCTACGTGGTTCGTAGCAGATACATCCATGACTACGAACGGTTGATTGCAACCGTAGCTTTGTGTCGATTGCCAAATTGTTTCACAATTTGTTTTATAAAATATGTAGATTATAGTTACTAAAAGTTTTAAATGTCCCGCTAAATGTATAAGGCTAAATTGAAATATAATTGTATGAAACCAACGTGCTTTCAATTTTTTTAAAGTATTTTTCATCAATAGATGACGGTCTTGAGATTGTTTTGTACAGGCAGCCAATATTGAACGCTAAACACTGTGTTCTCGGCGCTTGAGTCACGGTGCCCAGTTTGATCAATCAAGAAGGAAGGTATTATAATTTCTTCCTCGCGTAACACTGCAAACTTAAAATCTACTTCCTTAATATTTTATCCCTGGAACTAAAGTTTTCTAAGCCACAATTGGCCCTGGCACGCCCCATTTCCACGGAAAATCGTCAACGAAGTTCAAAACCAGTCTAGGTTTATTTTATTAGGTTGTCGGAAGAGGAAAAAAATCCTTATCGCATTTAAGTCGGAAAGCAAGTATTGACTCTCCAGCTTGGGCTGCATAGGATTGACATTTCTAGTACCGTACAGTCTACGACAGTGTTACCTACCGTCAAATACAAGTGTGAATAGACGACGCACTAGCGTACACTAGTACTTCTTTTGACGCTGCCTCATTGATTAAAATAGTACGCGTTGAATACAGGAATCAGGATAATTGAAACGAAGAAGAAGATGAAGAATCGTGACTACGCTCAACTTCTAAGGCAACGTGATATCAAAATCAAGTTGATTTTCATTTTGCACTGATTATTCCTCTGCCTATGAACTCATTTGAATCTCTTGAGAAGTGGAGATTTCCAGTCACAATAAGGGTCAAAAAAGTGTCACGCTTGGTATTCATTCATACGTACGTTATCTGTTGCAATTTATGTGTGTACCTCCTCAAAGTAAGCTAGCTCATAGCTCTTGAGCTTAGATTATGCCGGCAATGTGACGTTTTATCTGCGGATGCCTGTACCTAGGAGCAAGCAGAAATCACCTACTAAGGATTCGCCTGCTAATCGTAACTTGGAATTTGTGTGTCAAATATTTACCTAAGACTTCGACGGTTGGAATTTCTCAATGGATTCTCTCTGTTATATAACTTGCACAAAGTTAAGTTCATTTGTGACTTTGAGATCAGGTATTTATCTCAACAAATTGGGTTATGTATAAGTTCAATATCGCATAAAAAACCTGACTGCTTTCAATAGATGAAATCTCAATATTTCACAAGTTAATCGTTATGGATGAGAACTTATACTTAATCAGTTCGCTGCTTTGATATTCAGTCCTTTATAGTGCTGTTTAGCGACAGCACAGATGACTTTGAAAGCGTTACCGGATGAGAACAGAAGTCTTCTAAATATTTTTTATGCATCGTGCTTAAGGGTTGGAGTACCATCACCCCGAGGGCACAGGCCCACGATTATCCTTTTTACTGGGCAATCGATCGTAAAAATTATAAAGTCATTTTATTTGGCGTGCGTGAGTTTGGGACCCGTAGTAGCAAAGCGAGTCCTGCGAAAACTTCTAACGGCTCATTTCAGTTCGCGCGGAATCACGAATGGAGCGGACACGTCTAGCGAATCCAATAACATTTTTACGTGAAAATAATAATTCACTCAACTAGCTTACTTCTCCAACTTTGTTACTATGTCAATATTTAATAAAAACAATGAATGATGACTTAGATAATGATGTCTGAAGAAATGGCGACCCGCTTGTTCCTGCGGGTTAACGAAACTTACGATGACTTTTTCAACCGTTGCAACAATCTTTCGAACTTCGATTGCAGTGAGGAGGAGATGTTGTGGTGGCTCATGGGTTCGCGAAGGCTGCCGTTGAAGGAAATAGTGCCTATAAGCGTGGTGTTGGTGGTGATATTCTTGACCGGCGTGGTGGGGAACGTGAGTGTGTGTGTGGTGATCGTGAAGCATCCAGGGTTGCACACCGCTACTAACTATTATTTGTTCAGTTTGGCTGTCAGCGATTTGCTGCTGCTGTTGTTTGGTAAGTTATTATTTTTTCCAATCAACTCACACGACATTCTTTTATGATTAAAATATTTATGAGTAACATCTGTTACTCATAAATATTTTATATCTTTTCTTATATCTAAAGCCTTCTTCAAGAATAAGTATGAATAAGCCAAAAATACTATATTGTTTCATCATTATTTTTACTAAATACAAACTAAGAAAATTCACACTAGTGCTGACACGAAGTTTATATCGGCTCTTCAAATTTCTTTACATTTTTTCATATTTACTGTATTGGGAACTGCGAAGTATTGGAAGTAAAGGGTCCATTATACCATAAAACATACTTGGCCCATTTTTACCGTCCAAAAACCCGCCACTTTACTTTCCATTATCCTGAAAGGGTAGTCCTATCCTGTAATACCGTGCTAATATGAGCATGTCTGATGCACTCTCAAAGAGAGAGATTTAAAGATAATCTTTATTCAATATAAACTTACCTTATTTGCCTGATGCGGGAATAGGACGCTAATCGAGCGAGGTGAGGAGAATTGTAGCGAGCAAGCGAGGAAAGTTCCGCGGTGTACAAGGTACCTACTCCATAAATTGGCATCAGAGTCAAAAAATAAGAATTAGGTATCATTATCATTGAAAAAGATGTAAAATGATAAAATAAATCTTAAGGTAGCGTGATGTGAAGTTATTATTTATGCGAGTTATTGGAAAGGCATCCCTGAATCATAAACCGTTCGCAAAATATTTTTTTATTTGGTTACTACTCCTGATTGTTTGCTTTCACACCTCTGCTAAGGTTTAGATCACTGGTTAAGGCTAATTATTGCGTTGCTCAAGTTTCTGTTAAAGGTCAAAGCGAACAAGAAACCTTCAGCTATTTTTACCGGAGCATTTTTCATCGGTTGAATGTAATTTCATTTAGTTCATGAATAAAAAAATCAAACATTCTATAGATGGGACACGTACTCGTAGTTGTCACTTAGATGAGACCAATATGAGAAAAAACGCTGGCCTGTGACCGCTCTAAGCCAAGTAGAGTCATAATGATCATCAACCGTGCATGCAAAGAGAATGTAACGTTTTCGTGCATGATTTAATGACTTCATTGACACCGCACGGTCAATAGTTAGCAGCGCTACGGTTTCGGAGCCAGGTGAAGAAAAGCACTTTCACTTTTGGGGTGTTCATATCATCCGGACCACCTTCATCCCCCGAGGGGGTGGGATTTGTGGATTTAGAAGCGATAAGATCTAAGTTCCTTTGGGTGTTTCAATAAGATCTACGATACAGCGCTGTAATAAGAATGCCTTACTAACTACGTACTATTTAATACTTTGAGGTATTACTTACAATGACATTTTGCTGTCTCGCAACAGATCGTAACGTTCAAGCTAGATAATTAATGGTATTTTTAATTGTCGCACACGACCATTTGAAACAAAACTAAGCTATTATATAATATATACTATTCTATACTAATATACACAAAATCTTTAAAAGATTTAAGGGAGAGAAAGATTCAATTGTTTGTTAAATAGGTTCTAAAAGTACTGGATCGATTTTGAAAATTCTTTCACCTATATACAATGTGACCCGTTCGTGGAGTAAAAAACTTAAAGGCTGTAAACTGGGATTAAATTTATCGACAAACGCAGCGGTTTCATTTTCTTTTTCAAATTCTTCTTTCAATTTGTTCAATTAACTACTTTACTCGTTATTTTGTGATTGTAAGTTCCAGAGCAATGATTATTTTTCGTTAAATACTTGAATTGATATGCTTTAATCAAATTAAAGCATATCAATTCAAGTATTTAACGAAACGGCTACCAATATCTTCTTCATCTGAAAAAATATTATTTTCTTTGTTTCGCAAAAAAAACAGTATTTTATGAATAAAGTCTTTGAAAAAAAAATACTATGGAAGAAAATTGGTAATGCTTTTATTGGGTTTTTTTACGTATGTTTTTAAAGAAGCTACAAGTTTGTAATGTTTTAGTGATTTGTAGCAATAATAGTTTAGTTTTAAAGTTTATTCGAAAAAAAAAAAGTTAGTTGACGTCCAAGTTTCCAAGAAATATCGAAATGTATAAAAAAAAAACTGTATTTTTTTGGGAAATTTGAAAAAATATATTTTACTTTTACATAAATTTACAAAATTGAAACCCATGTAAAATTTACAATAATAAGTTGCGGGCACTTATTTTGTTTTTTATCAATGAACTTAATCCTAGTTTAATAGCCTTTACGTTCGTTACACTACGAACGTTTCACATTGTAGAGCTACATAATCAGTGGTTACCTAAGCAATTTTTTAAGGCTATTTTTAACAGAAAAATTATCTACGCGGGTGCTGATGGACGGATAGTAGGTGTATAATAAAGCAGGAAACATTCACATAATTGTGTTTGTGGGAATCAAACTCAAGACCTTTGGCAGTACCTAGAAGCAAGTTTGTTGCACCTTCGAACTTTGCGCTAGTTAGATGGTGCCTTAGGTACTGCGATAAAGTTTTAACTGAGATATTATCATAATTAAATTCAAGCCTAAAAATTCTTTTGATTATCAGTGCAATAAAGATTTTAAAGGCTTGCTTTATTCTACTTTTATTTTATTTTATTGTACTAAAAATATTTTTAATTAACATTAGCTGGCATAAGTTTAATATAATTTACATTTGCATGCCCACAAAACTAGGGAATAACGTTGTTGTAACTTTATATTCATTGTCAATCATCCCACAATGTTAATCAAATAAACGTTTGAGTTTGAAGTTGGTTATACGTCGTCTCTATTATTAAATACTCTGCGAAATCTAGCCCGATTTTTTTAAACCTGTTTTAATATTATGCTTTGAATCTAGTTTTATTTACCAATAGTTCGATCACTCACCCCACGTTATCTAGAATATTTACTGATGTCCTTTAGTTCACCAAGGAGCTAGGCTTGGTAAACCCAACGCTCGTCTTTCGGATTAGATTCCATTAGGGGTTAGTAAAGGTTTTTTATTGGTTTCTGCCTTTTTAGGTGCATATTTTATATTGAAGAAGTTTGATTTCTAAAATGAGCTGATATTTAATATGACTAGAGATTTCTATAGTTCATTTTAGAGCGTTTGATCAAGCTGAGTTTTGGGAATTTTCAACATTCCTTTCAATAGTTATTTGTTATACAAGAGTCTTTTGATGACCGAGCAAGCGATGAATTCTAAAATTGAATCACGAGCGCAGCGGTTGATTTGAAAATTAGAATCCTGAGTGTTAGCGAGGGAATCAAAAGAGCACAAGGTGAAAAATCTTTGCACTCGAGTGCAACACGTAACTTTTCATCCCCCCTCAGCGGGGAAATGACTAAATGCAAAGTAAAGTAAGTAAAAGTAAAAAATCATTTATTCATTTAAGCTTGTACAAAGCACTTATGACATGTCAAAAAAAGTATACAGAAATAATAATAATAAACGTAAATAAAATAGTACAATATTAGTACACATCGTGAACATACATAATGTGAATCTACCACCGGTTCGGACGTTGCTTCTTATCGAGAAGACTCCGGCAAGAAACTCGATAGTTACTCTTTTCAACTTTGTTTGTTTTACAAAAAATAAATTCAGAGTACAGTCAATGCGAGCAAAATAAAACATTTACAATTACAAGATATTCACTACAACATTATGATAGGTAAGTATCACAGAAAAATATTTAAGTATATTATGTATAACAGATAATCCTTAGGTAGGTACTTATACTTAAGAAAAAATTAAAGTAACGTTGCTACAGTTATGTACTTATGTTGAGTGTAATATTTTTGTTAGGCACTTTAATGTCGGTGTTAGTGACTTGTGTCATGTTTTTTGGTAAACTATCTGTCATACTTAAAAGTTGTTCCGATTCAGCGGATTCCCTTGTCGTAAATGTTGGCGAAAGAGGGCGATGGTTGAGTTATTCGTGTCGGCTCATTTTTGATGTAGAAGGGCCAGTCCAAGGACCTGACTGGGGCTCTATCAGTATAATGGCTCCTACGATGTCTTTACATATTTTGGACTTATTTTGGATGGAATCCTCTGTGGATCCGTCCACAACTGCATTGGATTTCCAGCCTCCATGGCACTTCAGCTCCTGAATCTGCCAAAAGTGTGGGCGATGTTCGTCGGAAACAGTGACCCGTGTACAACTGGGGTTCTGGAAGTGCAAGAAAATGCTGCTATTTCTCGCGGGATCCTGCCAATTTTATTGGTACCCATAGGCTGTCTGACACACTTTCCGTTGCGATATAGGAGAAAAAATCGATCGATTGGAGTGTTAGGCGGGCGTAAGGCTTGATATTTCTCAATAATTCAAACTCAAACTCAAATACCTTTATTCAAATAGACTGTATCAGTACTTTCAAATCGTCAAATTTACAGCAAAATATACTAAATAATAGACATAAATACCATAATAATATGGATATGTAAATAAACAGTATACAGACATAATGCGACTCTACCACCGCGTCGGAGTTGTTTCTTGCTGAGAAGACCCGGCGAGAAACTCAGCAGTTACTCTTTTAAACTTGTTTTGGGTTTACAACAGGCGTTAGTATAGTACAAGCAGTGTGTCATTTTGATACAAATAAACATAAAAGAATATAAAACAAAGAGAAAAAACCAACCATAAAAGAATATAATAACAAGAATTCATTTAAACAATTCAAAAACAAAAATTGTTAGTCAGTACATACAAACTAGGTACCTATTAACTCTTACAATAAAACATCTGTTACAATAGAGCTATTTAATCCCGCATCGAGCAGAGCGCTTATACCCAGGCATTTTTATCTATAAGGTAGTCTTTTGTAGTATAATAGCCCTTTTTTAATAAAGCTGTTTTGATGTGATTTTTGAATCTATGTAAAGGTAACTCACAAATGGTTTTTGGAATTTTGTTGTAATAATGTATACCTTGCCCCATAAAGGATCCTAAAACTTTTTGTAACCTAAAGAGTGGAAGTGCAATTTTATCCTTATTCCTAGTATTTCTGCAATGTATGTCACTGTGTTTAGCATAGAGACCAATATTTTTTCTGACCAAAACAATGCAATTGTAAATGTATTGTGACGCTACAGTGAGGATACCAATTTCCTTAAAAATCTCCCTAAGTGAAGCCCGTGCACGAAGCTTATAGATGGATCTGATAGCTCGCTTCTGGAGGATAAAGATGGTTTGTATATCCGCCGCTTGACCCCAAAGTACAATGCCGTAAGACATTACACTATGGAAATAACTAAAATAAACTGAACGAGCAGTATCAACATCTGTTAATAACCTACTTTTTCTTACTGCAAATGCAGCCGAACTAAGTCTGCCTGAGAGAGCTGTTATATGAGGGTTCCATTGCAGTTTTGAATCTAGTGTGATTCCAAGAAAAACTGTTGTATCTACAAGCTTCATAGTATTACCATCAATTTTTAGACTAATGGGGTTATCTTTAACATTAGGCAACTTAAAATTAAAACATTTAGTCTTTTTTGCATTAAGCTGTAGATTATTTACTGTGAACCATTGTAAAACCTTTGAAAGTGCGTCATTAACATCATCAAAAAGGTAGAAATAAAAACCTTTCGACTTCGTCAGTTTTAAAAACTAAAGATGTATCGTCTGCAAACAATACAACATCACAAATATCTTCTAAGTAAAAAGGTAAACCATTTATATATATCAGAAATAGTAATGGACCTAGAATGGATCCTTGAGGGACCCCCATTTTAACTTGTGATCCTGTAGACAGTACACTGTTAACATCAACTTTTTGAGTTCTTAAACTGAGGTACGAAATTACCAAATCTAAAGCATTATCCCTAACCCCGTAAAAAAATTGTCACGTATTCCTTACGAATGACGAAGTGGCGGTCTATTTTTGTCTTTGTATTAGGTAAATTAATTAACAGTAAGTCATCTGAATGTTTCTCAATGTTTTCGACATTAAGTTGTGTTACTTTTTATTAGTTCGACATGCTCCGTTTATTCCAATGATCAGAACAACCTGTAATATAAAGATAAATTTATAAAATGTATATGCATACATAATTATGCCTATCAACATTTACTAAGTACGTATTAGATAATGTTGAGTAAATGAACATAGTAGATACTGAATGTGCAAGTGACTTACTTTCGCCACCAAATACACGGAATCAGGTGCTTCGTTAAGAAACTTTTCAATTTCAGACGCTTTGAGAACCTTCGATTTTTTAGCTGATGACCAGATGACGCTCTTTTTTAAAATGCCACTAATTTAGGATAGGTGTCGATTTGTATGTCTTTTTTCATCTTTAATGTTGCTTTCAGCATTGAATACGTACTCCATAGAGTGCTTGATTTCTTGGTCTAGGATAATTTAATAAAATATGCCATCAAAACGTTTTCTGAGAAAGTTTTGGCTCCTTTAGCTAGTCGCCACGAGTTAAACATAACGTTCTGTTTTAAATACTTCTCGCGAGATTGTTGAGGGAGAAAGCTCATTTGCGCATTATTAACCGTTTCTGTCAATTCGGTTAGCATTAAATAAACTTCTTCGTCGCTGGAATCACTCATTTTCGTTTTTTTTACTTGTTTTCAAGTTTCATAATTATAACAATACTACGTCAAAACAAAATGGCGCGCGCAAAGCAAATTAAAAACAAAAATACACCAAGGAGTTTCAGAGTTTTTAATAAATTTAAAAAAAGTTGTATGCTAAATACGGTACCATGGAAATGGAAGTAAATAGGTTTAATGATGTTTTGAAATCACATACCTAGTGCACGCGATGTTCTAAATTCAAATTTACTTTAACCTCAAGCGGGTAAAAACGGCTTTTGCGCTCAGATATCGAAAAGCAAAAAACCTTACGTTACTTAATTATAAAATTAAATTCATGGAAATAATATTTCATGCAGCTGTAAATCGTCGGCTAAATATTCCATGCTGTCTTTCCAAATTTATGTAGCACTATTTTTTTTTTTCAAAACTGGCTAAGTTAAGTGAAAATCTTCGCCACAACTGATAACTGAGTTAGCTGTGAAATAATTTGTCAACGACTTATAGTTCTTCTATGATTTATTGAAATCATCAGTTCAATAGATCTCTTAAAAGTCTAGATTTCATATATCTCAACGTTGACACAATGTATTCATCCCTCCTTGACTGGCCGGTTAGTGCAATGAGTGAACCTTCTGTCTGCCTATACTGCCCAGCCGGCGTTGTCTGCAGGGGTTCCCAACCGTGCGTCGCGTCGTTAGTTCGATTTACTTACACGCAGGACGTTCGCACCACCCTTCATGTATGGACAGTTGTGTTTGTTCTACGATAAACAAGTATCAAACATGAATTTCATTTTACAGAAAACTTTTCCACGGATTATTGACAGTTCCAAAAAAGTATTTGCGATGTAATGAAATTGGAGGATTAGCTGAATATTGAAAAAATAACAACTTTAAATGTGATGAGAATTATGAAATTATTCTGAATGAAATGCAATGTAGTATTTATGTAGTATATATGCGAGTAGTTATTAGTTATCATCAATTATGTGAAAATCGTATACTTGAAAGCCTTTCATGACAAAAAATAACTCTTTGTAGATACAAAAAATGATTGATTGATTAGAAAAAAATATTAGCAATCCAACTTGTTGTCAGATGACAACAAGCAAATTTTTCTAATTTCAATACACATATTTGTTACCTTACCGTTAACTCGTTGTCACCTTGACTGGAAGGACGCTGGTTCAAGTTCCGCCTGACAGCTTCCTACTTCCATCCTCCAAGTTGTCTTTTTCTGGTATCTATCTTCAGGTGAAATAGTGCATCATATTTTTTCAAATGTTAACACAATATAATATAATTTAATAGATTAATTATTAGCAAGATCTCACATGTTATCTACTATCAAATCTAGTCCGGCAAGGGCTTTACCAGCGAAAACGGCTGAGGCATGAAGTTACAATATTCCTATCGCCAAAAGTCCTATCCAGGGGGATCCTCTATCCATATTTGCACTAACCATGATGAATTCCATTCTTTCGCCCATAGAATAACCTGACATACTATCACGACTATATCACTGCTTCCGACATGAACGAAATACTCAGAAGCCCACTCTTCAGCAAAACCTAACGTGGTAGGTGGTGAGCTTTCCGCCGTTATCCGGGTTGATTTGGATTTTTATCGATGTTTTCCTTCACCTGAGAGTTAGGCGGAAATATAACAATGAACACAAATATGGCTATGGTCAGATTTGAACTCGGGACCACACGAAACACGAGTTAGGGTGCCTAATCACTAGACCACGACGCTGTGTGTCAAATTGTTTTTTTATTATTTTCTTCAAAGTTTTAGATACGGCTCCTAGCTTGTGAGAAAATGACCAAATAGTGTGTTTCTCTTTTTGAAGAAAAAACAGAAGGCAGGGGTTCTAGGGAAATGATACAAAAAAACAGAGCCCCCCTGTCAACGTATTAACAAAGAAGCTTGGGACCCTCAACTCAAAACCATGGGAGTAATTTAGATGTTTTGCCTCAGCAAGAGATTTTTACTGTTGTTTATGTGTGTGTTTACACACAATATTAGTACACAAGGCCCTAGGTTTAAGAGTTATTTCTGACAACATTCTCAATGCTAGAAACAAAAAAGCATCAGTGACCATAAATACATTTTTATGTTTAGCAATAATCAATACACTATTTTCTACACAAAGATAGAAACTAAAATAAACCGCGCGAGTCCCTAGGATCTGGTAGAATATTTTAAGTTTCTATCAGTGAGCATGTTTTTTTTCTTAACTTCAGGCAGCATTCGTTATGCAACTCACGAAACAGATTGCTTGCATATTTCAGCCTGCACTGTTTCAGTCCTTTTTTAGGATTCTGTAACAAAATTAATAACAGGACCTTCGTGTTGTACTTTGTGTTGGTTATGGCCAATTTCTCCTTAATAGGTAATTACGAGACTGAAATTAGTAAAAACATGTGAGCTCAGGTGTTAGTGCTATGTTCATTGCTTAAGTTATTAGTTCATTAATTTCAATGTTAGAGCTTGGAAGAACATTGTAAATTTCATATTTATTCGATACTTACAATTGAAAAAAAAATGGAATCTTAAAAATGAAAAATAAGCGCTTTCTAATGCTCAATATTGAGCGGAACCGTTGCCGCTTGATCTAGCTTGTGCTTTCAGTGCTTTACCGCATTTTATATGGTCAGCCGCCCATTTATTATTGTGAAAATATCATTAAGTTCTTAAGTACGTCTCAATAATTTTCTGAAGTAAAAATAACTAGTGGATGCCTGCCTTGTCCACCGGGAGTTGGGGGTTCAGTACGGTCAGCAACAGAAGGAGCCGAGTACTTTGTCATATTTGTTCTCTTCCTGACTACCATCGATCATTTCCCTAATTGCTTTGATAACTGGGACAAAGTGAATGTTACAAGGTACTAAACTGTTAAGCTACTGCTGTTGCTGCTATACTTATTGTAGGTACTTGAGTAGTTAGTCTATACTCGTAGCGGGCTTCCGTAATCGTTCTGATAAATCCATAAACACATTTTGCAAACTGGGATTTGAACCGCTGAATATCCAGTGGAGCTCTCTCATGACTCCAGCAACCAAGGCGCAATATTTTATATGGGACGAGAATTAGTTTTTTTTTTACACAAATGATCTTCAATTTACCGAGAGACCACCGATTTAGCGTTATCATGCCCAGACCTATTTACCTCTTTACCATAATATCTTTTGTTGTATCCGGTTAAGATAGAGCATCGGTAGGTACCGCCAACGCTTGGAAACTACCCAAAATATTATATTCAACATATTCTGACAAAAGTGGAAAATAGTTTGACAGACCTTTAAGCTGACCCTTCGGGTTTCCACAAATAACAGTAAACTATGCCCTGGATACCAAACATTCACCTATTCACTAAACACGTTGTTATGGAGCATCAGTTAGTAATTAAGCGATTTGATGTTTGCTGTAATTAATTTTGTTAGATCATGCCATTGGTCAAATGTGGGTCCAAAGTAAGTTTATCATAAAATAAAGGTCCCGCTAAACAGGGTGGTCCAAACATACACGTCAATAAATTATATGTCTGACGTGTCGTGTCGTGATTCATCAGAACGGATATTTGTATGGTACAAATTTAACTTTTTATACATGTTTCAACTATTCGTATTTCTAACACATTACATAAGTAAAATTAAATAATTAGAAAAAAAAACCTTGATGTAAATGTTAAAAAAAACCTTTTTCATGATTTGATATGAGGGTACCATTTGAAGCATATTTTATAAGAAAAAAATATTCAACCGTATCATATCTGGAGGAGCCCAAACATAGTATGTTCTGAAAATGATTTTTTAATTTAATACAAGTGACTAAAATATATTGATGTGATATATTTTTAGAATTGGCTTCGTAAGCCCTTTCATTGGATACCACACACAATAGGTTTCAGAGCAAAACATTTCTTTCTCCCATACAAGAAAAAGATGTCGCCATAACTCCTCTCCTTTTTTTTTTACCATGCTACGGGTCAAATTGATTCATATGGCCTAAAGGTCAATCGTTCCGATTTCCATGCCTTTAACACCATTAGCAGGTCTTGAATTTCGGGGTGTACTAGCTAATTTAAATGTATGAATCCAATTCCGTTCTGGCGAGTCACGCACGACACGCACGACAAGCCAGACAAATATAAATCCGGCTTGTAGAAAACGATAAAAAAATACAGACAACCTGGGGCCGTATCACCATCTCTTATACCCAGTCAAGTTAATTTCCTAAACAGAGGGTAGCGAGCAATTGGGTAGTTGACAACATCATCAAATTCTAAAAAATATTAAAAAATACACTAAAAAGGGCATATGCAAACTTTTAGTTCGTTTACTTAGGTATAATTAATTTTATGGCTGTTCAAACTCGGGTGGGCAAGTCAAGTTATAAAAGAGTAAAATAATTAAAAATAAGTATACCATTTGATAATCCATACAATGTATAGTAACTTTTGTTAATAAACCGTATTCATAAACGCAAAATTCAATAGAGCTGCCGAACCTGTGACGTCATTATCTTGCGACAGTTTGTAGGGAGCGTTTTGGGCAAGTCCAAAAATATGAATATTAAAATTGTGATATCTCAGGGAGTTTTCGTGTTTTCGAAATATTCCTTTCACCAATGTTTCTATTATAAGGTATTTTTCTATTTGGTTTTTCGATAACACATCAACAAAAAAAAGTCAACTGCCCTATTTCGTCAGTAAATATCTGTTCTAGAGGATGCATTATTGACAGGTAACCGCTGACTGGCTGAAAATGAAAGATCATAAGGAAATCGCTCGCTACTCGGAAATTAAATTGACTGCTTAAAACAGATGGTATTACGGCCCCAGATCCAAAAGAAGGTGTCAAACGACACTGCGCGAAACGCGTAGGTGAGTATATCACTGTAGATAATATATTCGTGTCGGAGTTAAGTCTTCAGTGTACATACAACAGAATCAAATAAATAGGATGGGACATTATTCGTTTTCTGTCTAGATCGAACAATCAAATTTGCCAAAGTGGTAACTTTTTTGAAGTTGGTTAACACAGCACAAAATATTCAGTAAGTGCTGGAAAACCAAATATGAATATTATAACTATCTTTCAAAACATAGTTTGTTGTTACCAGAAGTTGCATAAATTTTGTAAATGATATCCATAACTTTCTGATTTAAAAACTGTACTGTTTACAGTCGTATGAAATGAAATAGGATACAGAAACGTCCTATTTATGTATTCCTTAATGCACGTTATATAAAGAGCAGTAATGCCTGTAAGCATACTACGAGTACTACACATGAATAGTGTGGCCCAAAATCAGTCTTGGTCTTGCAGTCTTGGTCTTGTTCTTGCATTTTCGCAAGACCAAGACCGAGAACAAGACCGCCTAATTTAAGCACGACCAAGACCAAGACTGACCGTGCAAGATTTGAGCAAGAACAAGACTAATCCTGCAAGACTCTTGCGTCTTGCAGTTAGGACTAAGTGTCGTTTCAGGGAGTATTGGAGTTCGGGTATACGCTTAGGGACTCCAAAAAATATAGAAAAACATTGGAAAATTGGTCTGATTAGGCTGAACATGAAGACGTAATAGACTTTGAGAAACTGTATGCATGTCCTTCAACGTCATTTGTATCTGGATCTTGTCTTCAAGGCTTATATGTTGACGAGTTGGAGGAGTACCTAAGTAAATCGAGAGCAGCCAGCTTGGAAGACATTTTAGAGTGGTGTAGGACGCATGAGACAGAGTATCCGACTTTATCGAAGATTGCCCGTGATTTTCATTCAATACCTGCACTTCAGTATCTGCTGAGAGATTTTTTTCTAAAGCGTCATTAGTAATTAGAAAACTCTATGTTAATAATGTAACAGGCTGAGTGATGAGTCAGCAAGATGGTTACTTTGTATTAATTCTTGGTCAAAAGAATTAATATAAAGTTGTGTTGTATTTTTAATTAAATAAATGGTGAATTCAATGAATACTGTTCTATAATTTAATTTGTATAGTATTTTATTTTTCATTTAAATAAAAGGTAAATTGTATAAATTGTGTAACTCTTTTATTCAATCGTAAAATCGTAATTGTATTTGTGTGGAATAATGTCCAGGGATTTATTTATTATTATTTATTATTATTATTATTCCATTGCATTTAAGGTGGCTTAAATGCAATGGAATAAAAGACCTTGGCTGTCTTTCTATCTCTTTCTAGACATTCAGGTGGGTCCAAAGATACACGTCAATTTATTTTTAGCTTCTGTATAATGTATAATGTTCCTGAAATTGTTGAAGTTAAGTTAAAAGTCAAGTTAATGTCAATAATTGGTTATATTATCTGTTTTAACCATCTTTTAACACATGTAAGCTAATTAAATGTAAACGTTTATTATGGAACAGACTGACTCCCGTAGGTCACGGTAGATAGCTCAGTTGGTTAGAGCATCGGCACGGATCGCTTAGGTCGTGGGTTCAAACCCCACCCAGTGGCAGATAATTTTTTGAATTTCTCAAAAAAATCTCAAAAAAAATGTTCTTAAATGTTTAGACATTTATTAATTTGGTTGGTCTTTACTATGGTTATGTTAATTCAAGCTCAAATGTACCTACTTCGTTACGTTGTTATAAGATATAAATGAACGTTTGATAAATAGCAATAGGCATAAAGGTAATTGCGAGACTAGCGAGACTCTTGCTGCAAGACCAAGACCAAGACCAAGACTGGGAGCGCAATACCAAGACCAAGACCAGGTGTATTGGCGCAAGACCAAGACCAAGACTGGCTAAGTCTCGTCTTGTTCTTGCATTTGGGCAACACTACACATGAAACTTTCTCTACTCATAATCCGACTGCGAATCAGATTCACGATCTTTTTTATGTTTAAATGAATATATCTATAATAAATATGCGCCGGGCAACCACACTTTTTTATAGTATCTAAGTAGGGATAATATAAATACACAAGTGTTACAAGGTACCAGGCAAGGAATTAGGCCAGGGGCGTCTCCCAGCAGAACTAGACCAGAGGCAATTTAAAAAAGATTGTTTCCTGATTGACTAGACCGGGCATCGAACCCGGGGCACTACGTAAGTCAAAGCGAGAAACCGTGCTACAGCGCACTACGCAAATCTTGTCGTCAACAACACGATTGGCGTAGTCATTTTGAAACAGGCTTACCTAAAGCTCTCAATCGACTATAGGCTACGCTTCGTTATACGAGTAGGTATAACACAAAGGTGAAAAGGCAATGTTTTGAGATATAACGGTATATAAGATAAACGGTAAGTCGTAAACAGGCTACACTAAAATCATTATTTAGCAGTCAATTCTTAAAGTCAGCGAAACAAAAATCTTTATGGTACAATATTAAAGATTTTTACATGTTAAAACAAATATTAATATTTTAAGAATATTTTGATATAACGTGAGGAGCTTGCAAAGGCCTTACTTATTATCTAAATATTAAAAGCTCATCCAATATACAATTCGCTGGCTGGAGGGGGCTTCATTTTATTAAAGTAAAAAAATATGAGCATTCTTATAATAACGACGAGAGAAATAATACTGTGTCTCAGTGTGATAGAGAATTAGGAGTAGTTTATGGTATAGTATAAAAATAAATATTGACTTCGATAGTCGTCAACCAATATTAGTTAACATAATCAGTATCATAATAAATAAATTAATATAAATATGCGCCAGACAACACACTTCTTGTAATGGTTTCGAAGTAGGGATTAATATCCCCGTGTTACGAGGTAATAATCATTCATCGATGCTGCTCGCTTACAGCGCGCGGGCTGCGAGAAAGGCGGAAAATAGACGCCACAAAGCCTGAAACCGAGGATGTGGTGGAGTTGTCAGAGCGCGGCTCCTAGTCCAGGCGGGGCTGGTAGTTGTTTTATGCGGTAGGTAGTATTTGTAAAAAAAGTTTTACACATAAACATTTGAAAATATTAACAAAGCCATCTTTTCCTACTGACAAAAATCTAAATATTAAATACAAAACAAAAACTTAATCAACAATCTTAAAAATACTCATTATAATTCGAAAAATCCTTGTAGTGTGATAACTAGCTTCTGCCCTCGACTTCGTCCGTTGGAAAAATGATATATAGCCTATCTTCTTCTTATCGTATCGAGTGGCAACACTACATTACGTGCGACCAGAATTCCGCCACTTGAACGGCATTGTTTCTTATGTGTATGAGGTCCTCATTTGTGCAACTAGCCGGGCATGCAGGGCACAGTAAAAGGTGTCTCATGTTTTGTGGCGAAAAGCCACACTCGCATGCGTTATTGGCGCTGTCGATGAATCCCTATCTACACAGGCTGTCCTTGCAGCGGCCGACCTGGGTCCGCTATCTGTTTAAAGATTTCCAGGTCGACCATGGCAGTTTATGACCAGGAGGGAGACTCTCAGCAGGTGCGGCGAATAGGGAGGAAGGACTTTGCCCCTGCCACAAGCCTAGTCTAGATTGAGGAGGGCTGCCAGAAACTGGACAGACGGATTTCAAAAAGCTCTTTCGGCTCTTTAGTCGCTGTGGTACGTCAGAGTTGCCATGCAGGGGGTGGCGGGGGTCATGATCAGATTTAGTTCTCTCAGTAGAACCAGCAACTGTTCGGCGGACTGCGGGTGGAGCAATTCCAGCCAGCGGATACAGCATGTTTATCGGGGTCGGCTTGAGACAGCCTGTGATTATCCGGCAAGTCTCATTCAATGCTGCATCCACTTGCTTTGCGTGCGCTGAGCGGCTCCAAACAGGGCTAGCATATTCGCCCGCCGAGTAGCAAAGTGCCAAACCGGTTGTCCGCAGGACTTCAGCAGATGCACCCCATAGCCTATAGCCTTCCTCGATAAATGGGCTATTAATCACTGTAAAAGCGGGTCAGTAGTTCCTGAGATTAGCGCGTTCAAGCAAACTAACATTATAGTATACATGTGGTACATATAGTACTCGTACATTAATTTTATAGAGTAAACACTTACTACTCGAAAGTATTCGTTCCTGAATGAACCATCTAAATGCCTACGTGGTCGACCTAAAAGAAAGAACAAATAATAAACTGTGCACCTAAAGTTTTGAAGAAATTAGTCTTAATTGACATTAGCCTTTTACAAGACGTTACAGAAAATGGATAAATAATAGTAGCTTTTCAACTATGAAAGTATAGTTAAATGTTGTTGTAACTTAGTTTACTGAATAAATGTCTGTAGAAACTTCTCTAATTTGATAATCTATCTATACTAATACTAATAATTTAAAAAGGAAATATTAGTTTGTTTCGAATAGGCTTCGAAACTACTGGACCGATTTAAAAAATGTTTCCCCAATATACTCGTAAAGTTACATTAACAGGGAGTGACATAGGCTATATTTTATTCAATTTTAGGCTATATTTTGACGAGAAAGACAGTGTACGTTTACTATATTTTGAACTTTTCTGTCATAATGGAGCTTATAATTTCTAATTTTCACACTGTTCCCAGCCAATTATTTTATTTTTTCCTCGTGTATTGGATGGCCTGTTGTTTTTGTTGTAGTGTGTACGTTATTGTCTATTTAAGTAAATATCTATCTATCTATTTAATTAAACCAAGACCATCTGACCCCAAACCACAGCCCAAACTGAGCAGCCCCCGGATTCAGAACGAAGTTATCGACCGATTCGGTAAGTTTGTTTTAAATATAGTAAATAACCCGCTTAACCGTAGCACTTAACTTTTTTATATGTTATATCGAAAGGCTTTTAATTTTCATACACTAAATAATATAAGAACTACTTATCGCAAAAAATGAATTAAAAATAAAAGATAAGAACCGAATCGGTCTATAACTTTGTTCTGAATCGGGAGGCTGATGGGTGTCAGCGAAAACATAAATATTTCTAAATACATACCTAAATAGATAAGTAAGTGTAAAAGTGTACGAGATAATATTGAGGTATGTTTATCAGTCTCTGACACCCATAATACAAGCCCTGCTTAGTTTGGGGTTAGATGATCTTGGGACAAAGGAGATGTCCCAAAATGTATGTACACCATACCAAAAAATAGGAAAAAATACGTGGAGCGAGAGTTTCTGAATATTCAATTTCCGTAAAAAGGTATATTTACTTGGTTCAAACTATATTTCCAATAATAGAATGGCAACGCACATGGCGGAAATGTGTCAACACAAATTACGCGGTGTCAATTTGACAAGACTACAACAATAACATGGAGGTTATTTATTTATTTAAAATTGAGCCATCTCAAATCTTGCTGTAACAAGTGCCTCATTATTTTGCTTCATTTTCCAACAAGCATGTATAGTTAGAAGTAGGTAACTGAAGATGCAGTAGGGTACTGGGTACCTAAGTACCGTTGTGTTTCTGTCAAACATTAAACTGTTGTTTATATTTTGGGCTGGGCACGTATTGTGTCACCGTTGAACATTTAACGTTGAACACTTGTGTTCACTTTTAAGTGAAACTGTTTTGAATAACGATTTAATTTTAATCCAATACAAAGGAAGAGTATGGAGTGAGTACCATACGTTTTTATCATTTCTGTTGGTTACAATATTGCGTCCCACCTCTGAATCAGCTCATCCGAATGTAATATAGTTAACATTTTAGGAAGGATTTACGAAATATATGACAAAGGGGTTCAGGCGTTTTGGTCCTTACTACCAATGGACTTGAATCGCGCATCGATGGATAGGGTTATTCTAGAGAAAAAAAAGTTAGTGTCGGGTCACACCTGGACTTGTTGTCCGATTCGAGATATCGGCTTAAAAAGTATTTATCTCGGATAGTACGCAAAAACAATAAAATATGTACTGTGTTTTATTTACTAAGGTTACTGTGTAGTGCAAGGTCGGCCAGGAGAGACCCAAACCACGAGTATGCCTCCTCCCTCCTCCGGCCGGAACTTAGCAGCTCAAACATAATGGACTCTATACTAGCAATCGCAATCGCAATCTCTCCATGACCGCAGTTGACGAAAACCGAAGAGAGCTTGGTCTGTAGTCGAGGCATCCCTCGAACAGGTCTTACAATGTTGTCAAAATAAAACCGTATGTTTCAACCCCGGTAAGATACAACTCTGCGCTTTTACCGCAAAAAAAGCCCCGTTTGTCGCATGTCCTAAGTTTGAGAGCACTCCCTTGAGTATCAGGCCTAGCATCGGAATTCTTGGCGTTGACGTTTCGAGTGATGTACAGTTCCGCGGTCATTTGGAGGGTAAAGCCAAATTGGCTTCCAAAAAAACTGGAGTGCTAAACAAAGCGAAGCAGTATTTCTTACCGTCTCAGCGCCTTCAACTTTACAAGGCAGGCAGGGAGAGATGCAACGTCTCTACGTTGCATCTCTCTGTATTTTCTACCGTCTTTACAATGGGGGAGTGCTCAGAAGAATTGCATGATCTTTTACCTGCCGCTGAATTTCATCACCGCACGACACGTCATAATTCGAAATTCCATGCTCATCACCTGGATGGCTGGCGCTCAACAACCGTACGTTTTTCGCGTCAATTTCTTCCGCGTACATCCAAGATATAGAATGATCTTCCTGCGTCGGTATTTCCAAAGGAATATGGCATCGGAGCCTTCAAGAAGAGAGCATATTCACATTTAAAAGCAACGCATCGGTGACACCTCTGGTGTTGCAGTTGTCCATGGGCGGAGGTAATCACTTATTCCCTCAGGTGACCTTCCTGCTCGTTTGCTCCCTATTACATAAAAAAAATACCATCGAAAACTACTAAACGTCTGAAAACAGAAAATCATATTTAAAGAAAAGAGTCTTAGTACAATGTTTAGGGTTCCACACAATCAAAATAAATATAAAACTGTAAGCACCTTAACAATTCGGATAATGCCTCCCATTCTATTTCCATTAAATACTAAATCCGTCCTAAATTAAATACTAAAGTCCCCAGGTGCTAAGTGTCGTTACGTGTGTGTTTGCTCGTGCAGTCAATACGAGAGTTCATTTAGACTTTTTGGTGACTTCTAGATATTTGTGACTGATGTTTTGCTCAGATATTTTTGAAGCCTTGGTAACGTACAGATATATATGCTTTTGACTGTACTTCCTAGGCTGCATTTGCAGTTGGTACTTTAAATAGATTAGGCAAATATTAGATCAAGTTTGTCCCAAGTCTAGACATAATCTTACTATAATACGAGTATTTCAAATGCGAAAGTTTGTAAGGATGTATGTATGTTTGTTACTCTTTCACGCAAAAACTACTGATCGGATTTAGATGAAACATTACAGTAATACATTTTATGAAGATTTTATGTAATTTGGCCATGATATGTATTACGATAACGCGGGCGGAAAAATAGTAACAGATATAAATTAATCGATCCTAATACTAAAACGCGGTGGTTACGAATGTCGGTTGATACACGTCATAAATGTCGGTCCATGGTTGTAGTTATAAGGTAAATACATTATTTTGGCAGGCAGCATTTATTAACCATAGCTTAGCTAATAAAGAGTAGCTTACCAACGAAATGAGTTAACCACAAATAAAAATCTAAAGTTAACAGATGTTAAAATTTAATTTCGCAATATACCTTGCCTTGTAGACGTGAATATTTTAAATGAACTAGCTTTCCGCCCGCGGCTGCGCTCGCGTTAACGTTATATATTATGGCCAAATTACATAAAATCTTTATAAATTGTTGTATATGTGTTATTCTGATGTATACCTAAGCTGCATTACTCTAAAGTTTCATCAAAATCCGTTCAGTAGTTTTTGCGTGAAAGAGTAACAAACATACACACACATACATACATACATTCATCCTCCCAAACTTACGCACTTATAATATTAGTAAGATAAGCTATAATATGTACACTGTGATGTCGTAATTAGACGTATATACCTATAAGGATGTGTTTTACCGGTATTTGAAAGTTATGTTAAGTTAATATAGTGTAAGTAGATTAGTTTTATTTATTTACTCTTTATTGCACATTAAACAAGTACAAATTGCGGATGCCCGAAGGCATTCTTTAACAGTCAACCGCAAGGTTAAACAGAGAAAAAAGGTAGTTTGGGCTGTGCAACGTACAAAAAAGGATACAACGGGGTATTGTAGTTTTTGCCGAACTTAATAGGAAACTAGCTGCCTCGACAGACTTCGTTCTGTCAAAAGTAATTGCACGCCGCGGCGTCGGTAAAGCAGCACATCTCGCCCGTGAATCTCCGACTTGGTTTTCATAATTATACTATTTCTTTTCACTGAATGTTTCGTTCAATCATAATCAAATATAGCCTATGTCACTCCCTGATAATGTAGCTTCATTTTGGTGAAGGAATTATTATCTCATCATCAGTCCAGTAGTTTCGGAGCCTATTCAATACAAACAAACAAAAAAACAAACAAACAATGAAATCTTACCTCCTTATAATATTATAGTATAAATATCGTCACTGAATCCTTCCAATCTCAATTTACGCGGGATGACAGTAATACCAGGAAAGCCGAAACGCTTCAATCTCTCGAGGATTACAAAAGGTCACGAAATCCGACACCAACAACAACATGATGTACCTGATAACAACATGATATACCACATGTGCCAATTACGCATTTGAAAGGGTTTGAATTGGGTCAAACTTTTACGGAATTTTAGTAACTAGCTTTCCCCGCAACGCTTCGTCCGCATTTTGTTTTTCCTCTGTGAAATATAGCCTATGAAACACACATGAAGGTGATAATACTTAATAGTGCAGTCATTGAAGCATTATTGCTCCGAATTTTTTTACTGTGAACCGAATTGCATACAATTTTGGAATTAGGTTCATCTTACCCTTAACTTCAAAAGTGAAAATGATTTGAACTCCGCAACCACCCTGGGGGTGGTTGCCACCCCTTCTTGGGGGTGAATTTTTTTTGCAAAATAACCTCGGATATCGATAGAAGGCCTAATTTTAAGCAAAAAATCATCTCTAAAGTTTTTCAAAAAATCCAATACTTTTCAAGTTATTGGCAATTGAAAATTCGCAATTTTTTCACGTTTTTCATCGGTTTTTTGCAAATATCTCCAAAAATATACGTTTTATCGAAAATTTTACGAAGAACAAAATTGTAGCAGGTAAAACAATAAACAATTTCGTTTTTTATAAAGTATTCTAAGTGCAATATTAAGCTAGATATTAAAGATCAAAGCCGTTTTTTATTTTGTCTGAAATTTAATCGATGTGGTCAATGCCATCTAGCGGCGAGCAGATGCATTTTATGCATTCTAATACAAAAGGGTTTTGTAGTGCTTGAAATAAGCTTTAAAATGAGCACTGTTAAAAGTCTTTTGCACGTAAAATAAGTGAGCTGTATTGCAAATAAGGGGAGCATCTAATGTTTTTTCTTTTAAATCAATGGGTTTCATAAGTGCCATTTCCACCAAAATTAAAATTAATCGTATTCCGCCTAGAATTAACTTTATTATGAAGAGTTTGATAGATAGTATCAGTTTGGCTGCTTCAGGACACATATTTTTCAAAAAAGTCACGATTAAAAAAAATATATTCAAATTTTTAAAAACCCCCCTTTTTTTTTCATAATATCCCAAAAATGACGACAGATACGTATAAAAGTGTACGGATTAAAAATTTAGGTATTTTTCTGACAAACAAAAATTGACGGAGATATGATTGTTTTAAGAGCGCGTGGCAGCGCAATCACAGCCTCTCTTAAGCCCTTCAACCCTTCACCGTTTTAGAAGAAGGTTTTTTACTATATATTGCAATAAAGGATGTTGTAGCTCTCTTAATTACCTTTACAATGGTTTTTTATAAATTGTGATAGCATGAAAATTGAAGGAGTTATGGTCCAAAAACTTATCATATTTTTTTCTACTTAGTAACTGAATTTTTTTTTTTTTTCAAGGGGTTGAAAATGATTTTAATATGAGGTAATTATGTTAGAAAATACTTTACAATTTCACCACTTACTATTAGACATGTTTTCTAGCGATAAAATGGCTCAATGTCAATTTTTCCATTAAGGGGTTGTTTACACCCCTTAAAAATAATAGGCGGAGTTCAGATCATTTTCACTTTTGAAGTTAAGGGTAAGATGAGCCTAATTCCAAAATTTCATGCAAATCGGTTCACAGTTAAAAAATTCGGAGGTAAGACCGTATTTTTCGCTTCAATGACTGCACTATAACTACTGGCGCTACTGGTGAAAGAAAGAAGGGCGGCGAAACTCGACTGCATATTTTAGAAAAACGTTACCAACGGACATATGTTAAATAAATAGAGTTAAATTTGTTGAATTTATTTCCATAAAATCGGGATTTTTAGGTAGGCAGGTCAAAGATAAATTATTCCCGATTTCAATAAAACAAAACTTTTCTGTAGTGACAAAAAGTGCAAAAACTAAACGGTTTTATTTCCTAAGAGTATTCCAATCTACGCAGAAGTTTTCAATTTCTGCAATCAATTCTATTTTCAATTTGGGTTGTGATAAGTTATATTTTAACTGTTTTGACCTATTTAATGACTATTTTAAAGCCATATACTTGTATTTTGAATGTATTCTAGTGCAAAGTGTAAAAACAAACTGATAAAGAGGCCGTATGGGCATATACTCCTTTGCCTTTCCAATGTTGTCATCATTGTCAATGTCAAATCACTCGCTTACCGTTACGTTTGATTTTTATGAATATAATATTTAAAACATATTTTTTTAGTTTTTAACAAATAATCTAACTGTAAGAGAAAGTAGCCCTCCAGAATTACCTGTATCACCTGTTGCAGAAAAACATAATCAAATTGAAACCCAGCAAACAAATAATAAAGCAAACAATCAAATAGCTCTTCCAACAATAAGAAGAACAGCTGCCACTGCTGGCCGTTGCTTGTTTCCAGAGTGAGATGATCGGGTAAAACTTCATGTAGGTACCTGAGTGTATACGCAGAAGGGTCCTAGTAGACTATAAGTAGTACAAGGGAGTGAAGCCATTTTCGGATATTATTGTTAGTGTGCTGCTGGAAATCACATTTGGGTGTTGCTCGCATAATGCCCATTTTATGGTACATGGGGTACGCTTGTCATCAGGATCATTTCGGAGCTCCTGCTGCATTCTTGGACAACTTTTTAATTATTTTAATCAATGTACATAAATAAGTTAATATGTTTTTTATTTCGTAGCTTACATAGCAGTAAAACTTTAATATGCCTCACACTGAGCTAAACAAACTTAATTTAGGTACACCAGAAATGTACTTCTTTTGTTCTTTGTCTAGTTCTATAGTTTAGTGATGATGTGCTAAGGGCTACGGGTGACAGATCGCTCGTGCCGCATCGGATCTCCCGGATCTAACGGACCACCAAGGGTAGTTCAATACTAAATATAAATAAATAAATAAATATGCGCCAGACAACACACTTCTTGCAATGGTCTCGAAATAGGAATTATCATCCCTGTGTTACGAGGTACCACCCAAGGAAAATAAGCCAGGGGCGTCTCCCAGCACACCCAGACCCGAGTCAATTCAGAAAAGATCGTTTCCTAAATTGACCCGACCGAGAATCGAACCCGGGACACTATGGAAATCGAGGCGAGAAACCGTGCTAAAGCGCACTACGCCACCCGTGTCGTCAAAAGATGCACGAGGCTGTACTAACAAACTCGCAGTGCACCTTTGCATGGGACGGGGATGGGGTGGATGAGGCCCATCGAGGGTTTTCATTGCACGTATCATGTAGCGCTGTTAACTGAATAAGCCCGTTCGTACACCCGTCGCACGGACGTGGGCCCGTCTGCGAGGGTGCGGAGTCCGCCTTCCCGCGACGGTCACCCGCGCAATTCTCCGGAACGGAACACTTTGAATGGAACCGTGCCTAGTCAGACAAAATGCGGATATTGTACGTTGCATTGTATCACGATAATAAGAAATATCTTACCAAACAGCCTCCAAAACGCGAAAGTGGAACGCCCGAACATGTATCCGCTTACGTCGGACCAAATCTGACTGATGTGTAAGCATCTTAGTGTCCTTGTATTAATTGAAAAATGATTAAAAACCAACGATTTAAATTATAACGTCACTACCTTCAATAGCTTTAAAATATTTTTAACCCCAGCTTTAAACGAGTTACAACAATTAACTTTTTTGTTAGTCTAGCGTAGTTCTAAAAACATCAACCGTTTTCTTTTATGTACGCGGCCCGTAAGTAGAGGTCTGAAATTACATGGAAGTTCGCCGTCCTTCTTTTAAAAGTCAGATGAGTGGGTAGATTTTTAAACTATTATAACTAAAACTAACTGGTCCACATCTATCTACACACATCAAAAGTGTCTAGGGATCAAGCATTTTCTTGAGATTGAGATGTGGCTTTGGAATAAATTTATGATTTTATAAATTTATATGGATCCTTTTTGGTGCATTTCATAATTTGAAACAGGAACTGTCAATCAAATTCGAGTAAAAGATGAAAATCAGCTGTCAATATTTTCCCTATAAAAACATACAACGCATTGAAGACATTATTAGTGCTACTGTTTCCCTACTACTGATTAAAACCAACGTTATTATGGAGCGGCGACGTCATTTAAGCAGGGAAGAAATGCTCAGAGCCGTGGTAATGATAGAAGCTGGTTCCCGGCAACGTACTGTGGCTTTAGCTCTGAATACAAGTCAGAGTGTTATCAGTCGACTTTGGACACGTTACCGAAGCACTGGTACCGTGGCTGAGCGCCATGGAGGACGGTATCGCTGCACCACACGGAGACAAGACCGATACATTCAAATCACAACTCGAAGAGCTCCAACAATAACCGCCATGATGTTAGCCGTGAGGCTTCATCACTCTTCAGGGAACTTAATTAGCGACCAAACAGTCAGAAACCGCTTGCATGAAGTGAACCTTCATTCCCGAAGACCGCTAAGGGTACCACCTATAGCAATGCACAATCGTAGGATTCGATATCAATGGGCTCTTGAACACAGAAATTGGGCAGAAGAACAATGGCGTTTCGTGTGCTTTTCTGATGAGTCTCGTTTTGGTATGAGATCGGATACAAGACGTATACGACACTGGAGAACCCCTGGACGCCTACAGCGATTAAAATCCTGCCAGGAAGTCCATCCTTATAGTGGTGGAACCATCATGGTATGGGCGGGTATTTGGATCGGCGAAAGAACTGAGTTGATTTGGATCAGAGGCAACCTCAACGCTCAAATTTATGCTGAGACGATTGTATCAGACGTCATCGTTCCTCTACAAGTGCAAATCGGTCCCTTATTTCAGTTAATGCATGATAATGCACGACCGCACACCGCAATAGTTGTAAAACAGACTCTCGCCGCAGCTAACATCAATGTCCTGCCCTGGCCTTTTAATTAATATCAATCAGGAGAAAAGTTATTGCAAAAATATATGTTGATCCCTAGACACTTTTGATGTGTGTATTTAAGGAATTTATGTCTATCTACATATACAACGTGTTTATAAAATGCATTAATACTTAAGGATCAGCATGCATACCATGGGTTACCTATTGAAACGCATAACGTTTTTAGTCATAAACTAACAATGCATACTGTTAATAGCCATAATAGTTAGTCATTTGCCATAAGCCTTTATAGCATAACTCCATAACGCATAACATCAAATGGCCGAAATTCGTAAAGCATAATCATAGAAAGGAATAATTTGTACGAGGATCAAACGGCATTTTTATTTTCCATAATATTCAAAAGACATACTTTCAAAAATCATACATGAAATAAGCATACCTAACTCAGAAAATCCCTTAACTCTTAAGGAATATTTATTTACCATAATATGCAAGCAATGCTTGCAAGTAATATATATAATACATATAATACTAAATAGCGAGTTTTCAGGCGCTTCGCCGTCATCATCATTTGCAGCCACAAGACGTCCACTGCTGAACATAGGCCGCCCCTATCGAATTCCAAAGTGACCGGTTGCAAGCGTCCCACCACTCTTATTAGGTCGTCCGTTCACCTTGCAGACGAGCATCCCACGCTGCGTCTGCCCTGATACGGTATCCAGTCCAGAACTTTCCTGCCCCAACGGCCATCAGTTCTGCGCTCTATGTGCCCTGCCCACTGCCACTTCAGCTTACTTACCCGCTGGGCTACGTCGGTCACTTTCGTTCTTTTACGGATTCTTCATTCCTGATCGAATCACGTAGCGAAACACCGAGCGTAGCCCTCTCCATAGCTCGCTGAGTGACTTTGAGCTTATTTAACATACTTAAATATTTTTAAATACATACCTAAACAAATAATAACGGGTCCCAAGTCCCAACCCATGACAATCATTCATGAATTTTACTCACGACCTCCGGTGCTAAGGTAGCGATCCCGCCTTTAGCACCGATTGAATAATGATAACATGATGAGTGATTAGTCAATCACTCATCATGTTATCATTATTCAAATAAATCATTCCTTTATATTCAGATTGAATAAATGATTATAAGCAGTCATCTCATCACTGTTGCATTGTATTATTTGTATTGTAACCCACACGTAAAGATTCAAATTATTATTTTCATGAAATAAATAAGACTGAAAATAATAGTTCCAATGAAGCGGAACGGATAATTCCAGTGTAAAAAAATAACACACTTTCGCAATTCATAGTATTTTTCACTTTTCTGCAGTTTCACCATTTTATGAAAAAGTATAATAATGTATACCTACCTACTATTTCACTGCCAGGCAAAGCCATCCACTTTTTAAATCAACTCATCAATTTTTATTATAACGTTTGCCAAAATTGAGGTTGATTATTACAGACAAGATATTTTCCGAAATAGTGCCGGGCCCCGACAGTGATTTTACGCCAGCGATGTATGGGATCAGGTACAGTGCCCTAGTTTCAAAGTATTTGATATTTTACTGCTGCCTGCTGCCCGCGACCATAGACGCATGGGTTTTACCTTACTTCTAGAGTTTTTCAGAATTCCTAACAGATAAAAGTTCTCATGCATTTGTTCATCTTCAATTTATTAGAAAACAGAAAGTAGAGGGTAGCAGAATTATAGTACATAATTAAAGATAAGAAAAGATAAAAGATAAAATGTATTTATTTACCAATTGTTAATTACAATATTATAAATTTATACATTAACTCCCACACTAGGCTAAGCCTGTCTCGTGGGAATCAAATCAGTTTCAATTTTGGATGTACTTAGCTTAAAAAATATTTAGATAAACAAAAATATAACATAATAAGCAATTATGCTGTGTCTGGGTGCGTGTGTGCGTTGTGTGTGTGTGTGTGTGTGTGTGTGTGTGTGTGTGTGTGTGTGTGTGTGTGTGTGTGTGTGTGTGTGTGTGTGTGTGTGTGTGTGAGCAAATGTATACTAGTCGACTGTGCTAAGGGTTGTAATGTGTAATTAGTTATCTTATTAACAGTACTTAAACATCCATAATTGCTTCGCATTTTTCATATGTGAATAGAAAAGGAAGTAAGAACGGAAAAGAAGTTGCTGTAGTTGACAACCATCATAAATTACGTGACGGGTTATCATGGTAGATGTATGTACGGTATGTCTACCACGAGTTTACACCAATGACAGCCGCTAGCATCCGCGTAAACCGTATTACGTTTTTGCATAGGATTTCGGTACAGCGCCCATAGTTATAGAAATGAAACCAAAAATAGCATACACATTTCTCAACGCAACGATCGCCGCTTACACGAAACTCATGGTTTATGTAACCTCTGGATTACGGGTCAAGCGCTATCAGCAAATGTGTCGTATGTTTTTATGAGCCCCCTCAGGGTGTAACCTTTAACGTCACATACATATAACACAAACTCCGTCGCGGATCTTTCGCCATTACAAATTATAAATAGTGGAAGATCGGTCTGCAATGTAGAGTAACTAATTCACCGCAACAAAAGTTCGGCGTCGGAATTTCCGTAAAGTGTATTTAAGCCCTAAGAGGAAATAATTTAGTGTGCAGCCAACATTGACCTTTAATGTACAGCACGTGGACCTAGCATCTGCGCGCTAACAGTACAACAAAAATTGTGTTCGATATAGTTCTAAGCACACTATGTCCTTATTTACATACAATGTTTTCCGCTCTTTTCACTCACACATGCCAAAAAGAAACAGAAGTCAGGATGTCCAGTCAGGCGTGTGCCATGTTTCAAGCGTTTCAACTGTAAATATCAGTGTCACTCATCCTAATGTAATACATAACGTTTTGCCAATAAACGTTTGAGTTCCCCGTACCGTGCCACTAGTACAACCGGTTTTTGCATAGCGCGCCATACGTTTTCGCGGAACACGTATGTTCGACTAACACTCAACGGGTTAATTATGTGACGTGGTATATCCAGTGTTCGGAAAATCATTGGCTGCCAATGACCGCATATAATGGATTTGTTTTCGGCCGCTCGTGGGTACCTAATATCAACCAGTCATTTTAAGTGTAGCAGGAAAAGCTACTGAGTATCCGTTTGGCGAGTTTATTTAGTCCTCAATATCCACAAAATTCGACCCCTGATTGCTGCGGATGATCGACTTTCGAAGACTTGTTGTTGTTTTCGTACAAACTTGGATTGCTCCGAATATTGGCTTCTTTGATTAATTGTTCCTTTCGATTCAGCCTGATAAAATTATTTGTGGTTGGTTCGGTTCAAAAATTGCTAATTTGAATTTCGGATAGTTTGTGATGTCTTCGCGCTTTCCAGATCTCTGGGGTTTGGTGAGGATTGTTAGTTCGATTTAAGGACTTTCTGGAGATGCTGGTGTAATAGGTTTTTAAAAAGTTGCTACGTCATCTTTCTGCTGGTCAGGTTCGGACTCCGAAAGCGATGCAAGTATATCATTTAGAACAGTACTGTATCTAGCTGGTCGGGAACGGAACGAGCAAGTGCCATAGTCCACGCTGTTGCTGCATGGATGGGTCGCATGGGGTTAACTATCTTAGGATCGAATTTTTTTTGACCGAATTTTATTTAACCGAAAAGGTTTCGACTATTTTCATTTCGTCTTTTTCCCTTCGTCGAAAGCACGTTTGCCACTGTATCAGTTGACCAATTATGTATTCGTTTGTTTATGGTTACTCCGACGTTTCACTTGGTCGAAGTATTATGTTTCCGAGCATTCATTACACCACTGTTTTATTCCTTATGTGAAATGAAATATTTAATAAAATTTTCAAAAGTAATGTTATTAAGTATTTCTAAAGATTTAAAACTAGAAAACAATAATTACAAATCAAGCACTGTGAAACTAAAAAATATCAAAGAAATAATGTAATTCAGGTTCAACAAATATACATGCAGAATAACTACCGATCACCATATTTTTTTTTTATTTTACTAAGCATACATGCAAGTCGGCAGGCAAACAAGCAAGCAAACATGTATGCAAGCAAGCATGCAAGCAATAAAGCATTGTAAATGTTAGCATGCAAGGAAGCATGCAAACATGCAAGCAAACATGCTAGCACGCATGCAAGCAAGCAAGCAAGCATGCAAGCAAGCAAGCATACAGACTAGTATCACGGCATGGTGACCATGGCAAGTCTACCTATTTCGGATCCAAGCCAGCTTACCTTAATGCAGCCGTGCTCACTTCGATCGCCAATATTGGGTAAAATGTTGTATCGGTGAAGTTAAAGTATGACAAATAAATCATCTGGCAAATGAAAAAGGTCCAATGAGCCTTCGGCCAGTAGTATAAAGTTATTTTCAAAATCGGTGAAATCTGGCAATTAATACAGATATAGCAAAAAAGACGTCAGTCAACCGTTTTCGGTCAAATGAAAGTCGAGCAAGTAAATTTTGGACAAGTACTCGGTTCCCGTCGCATGGTGCTCAAATAAAAAATCACTATAATTACCAAACCAGTGGGCTAGCTTTCCTTTTGTTCCGGGGCATAAATTATGTTACCATGATACACTTTCCGGTTATTAAACGTTGGTAATTGACTGTCACATAAAGGACGAAAATAAAAGTTAGACAAAGAATAAACAATCGAATAATCCATTTATCAATAAAACAAGTCAAAAAAAGATTCTTTATGCAGTCATAATGGCTGTCGTGCAATCGATTGAATATGTACTTGTACCATAACAAATATTGATGCTATTTACGTAGCAGTTGCTACCTTATGAAGCAAATAAAACTTAATTAAAAGTAAGCCTGATGCATTTTTTATACAAATACATCACAAAAAGTTTTAAGAATGGGGACTTCCTTGTTTAAAACTAATCCTACTTAAGTAAAAAAAAAATCTTTTTGTATATGCTTTATATAAAGCATCCACGTAAACGCTTTTATAGCCTCTAAAAAAGTTTTTTTTGATGGTAATCAGCGAAATGGCTTAGCTGATTACGACAATCGCCATCGTAAAAACATTTTTCATGCATTTTTAATTAGGTTTACATATAAAGTTTTATTTGCTACCATAAGATCTTAAAGTTTACTCTTCTCACACTTTGAATGAAAATTTAAGTAGGATGCCCTTGTACGATGAAGTATCTCATTGAAATATATGTGAAGAATTCAGTAACAGTTTTTTTTCTTTATTATTAGTCAGTGCTATAAATGTAAATGCTTCTGAATCAAGTAGACCTAGTATTCAGATAACAATAAAAAAAATAGCATGTACCTCAACTATTCGCGCCACAGTAACCAAAAAGTTGCCACAACCAATAAATTTTCGAAAAGTCGTAAAAAAATCATAGCTTGAAAATTACAAAAAATCGCAGAATATACATGGGGGTGCAATTGATAGGTATTGGGGTCCCCAGACCACAGACCTTCGCTGCTACAGGTTTCCCGGGACACCCTGTATAAAATTATAAAGGACAAATTTACTGGCACCCGTTTTACAAGTTTGACCTAGAAACATTGCCAAACTGCAGCGCAGTTAAGACTGTGGTGGTGCTATCAATTTTATCTAAGTAAACCCAGACAATTGTAGCTGCTCTACAGCTTACGTTTTATATACTCTCTGCAGCGTACTTTATTTCTTAACTACATACTTAACGAAGTATTAAAAGTTATCAAAAATAATAATTTCACCTTCAAATTGATTAAAACTGAATCATTTGCCAACAGTAATGGAATGTTTTCTCCTGTAATAAGTATGTGACAAAAGCGTATACCCCAAAATAGTGTTAAAATACATTCGTTCTGATCACATTTTGTAATTTTACATGTTAAGTACTTAAGTTACATAAGTGGGATTGGCAGTGCAGTAAAACAAGGAAATACGTCTTTGAAATTATTACACGTCTTACTTCGTCTTTTTGTCCTTTCAATCTCCCCGGTGGAACCGGCTCCTTTCACTCCTCATTCCCACTCGCTCATTCACTCTTCATTTGTTCCTTTGCAATCAAATCATCACACTACGTTCTGATCCCCACACATATTTATCTATTAAATAGTAGTAAAATACCAGAATACAAACCAATTCTAGGGCAATTGGTTTGTTTCCAATATATCCAATATTATCCAAATATATGTAGTTACTTAATAATACTCCGATTGAGTACGTTGAAAGATAGCATTTCCATCGAAAAAATACCGCTGGCTTGCAACGTAAAATATCCAGTAGGTCAGTTGGAACAGCAGTCGCTCGGTTAGAGAAAAGTTGCGGGTTCGAAAGTGTGTGTGTTGTTTTTTTTGCTATTTATGATTATTTTCTATCAATAAGGAAGGAGTTTAGGAAGTATCATAATATCATTGTTTCACTGTCGTTAATTAAAATATGGTTGTTACAATGCCGTTTCGTTCCAGCCTCATGGACGTTAGAACCTCCACGATGGCTGGAAACTTAACTGGATAGTTTAACTTACTGGCCATCAAGAGTATTCTGTACCTGTCCTTTCATAATTTATCGTTCCACGTTCCCTGTTCAGCATTTTGAGGCAGTTTTACCAAAACCATTGTACTGAACAGAGCTCGCGAGCATTTTACCAGATTACCAGAATAAGTTTAAATTACGTGATGGTGATTATTTTAAGTACTTTAAATAACCATTTGTAAAAAGTTATAATGTAACAGGAACCCGTGTGTGGGGTTTCTTTGCACTGCCTATACTTTTACCCTAAACAATAAACAAGTCTCTGGATTGGCTGATTTTATTAACTTTGCCATTACTAACTACTCCTAAATATTGTGTGACGAATCCCGACGCTCCGGCTCCGGGGATTTCGCCACATGGTGACTGAATGAAAAGATTTATTAGCGCGTTCCGTCGCATGCAAGTTAGACGCCAGTTTACAATTTTCAGTTCGCCATGGATAGATTATAACTACTCGTATCAACAAATTTTGCGTTAAATTGTAAATGGCTTGGTTCACAATTTTTCGATTGTTTATAATCTAGCGAGTTAAATTATAAAATTACGGTGTTTATATTAAGACGGTGACATAGAAATATTTATTAAATTATTCAAATATCCGTTTAGCTGCGTAGTGAGTACGTTCGTAATAAACTTTGAACACTAAGGCCTGTTCTAACCTGAGCGGTATTCGCTGCCGCTGTGGGTAGCGATACAATACCGCGCGGGTTTCGCTCAGGTATTTAGTATCAAGTTCCGCGGCAAAATGTACCGCTACTCACAGCGGCAGCGAATATTATTAAGTACCTAGATATTGTGTTTAATTACGTACCAAAGTTAGAAACTAGGTCTTGTCTTCTCGTGTGGGGCTGTATTCCAATCGCTTTTATCCAGTAAAGTAAATTCACTACGTTAGCGAGCAATTTCGTCAGTGAATATCCAGCCTGACCTATGCGTTCGTGGCAGGTAACCCCGCCGACTAGCTGGAAATGAGTGACCATATTACGAAATTGCCCATCATCTCCATTAACTCCTATTATATCTACGAAATATTTTCATTCTCAGATAACTAAAAAGTGTCGCCATGTATGATTTTTGCTGTCATACCACGAGCCTCTGTTCCTTGTGGAGTTCTGGAATAAACCGGTGTTTTTTCCGTTCTCACAAAATGTTTAAGGAACCGTTCGGATCGTTTTAAAATAGTACATTTTATATCGAGGGACTAAACGAAGCCATAATATACCAGTGGTGGTTTGTCAATGAAACCGGCATAGTCTAGTAGTTGGCGTTTAGTCTCGAGGTGCAAACTGTATTTTCCACTTTGAGTGCGAGAAAAATAGCCAATTTAGTACAAAAACATTTTAAACCGAACAAATTTACACAAAACGACAAAAGTTCTGAAATTTTCGCGGTCCGTTTTTTCTTCTAAACTGAACTAGTCACAGATTATCGAATCTGTGAAAATTTAAAACACATGGCGCCACCTTCTTTGCGGACAAACCATGGGATTAAAACTCTCAACATTTTTGCAATAAAAATGGTCCACAGTCCACAGATAATAGTATATTTTTACTGGCTGTTTGAGTTTGTCTTTGTCACATAAAGGAAATTAAAAAACTAATTACTTTATACTCCCTAAAGACTAAAGTGGTCACTTTAGTCCTGTTTCGTAGGGATAGATAGAGAAAATAATCACTACGTTTGGGCTATATTGGCGTACTTTTAGGGCAAGAGAAGTGAAAACGTTATTTTTCAAACCGGTTCCTAGCCCTGGTTATAAGGGATTGTAATACGGCCCCTGTTTGAAATAATGGCCGTTTTAGTCATCTCAAGAGCAACAGCAATTTATCA
Source organism: Udea olivalis (assembly GCA_947369235.1). Classification (NCBI taxonomy): domain Eukaryota; kingdom Metazoa; phylum Arthropoda; class Insecta; order Lepidoptera; family Crambidae; genus Udea; species Udea olivalis. The sequence continues at coordinate 11,207,003 of OX376355.1, forward strand.
AAAAAATCTTTTGAACTAGAATAAAAAAAATGTGTAGGTACGTCTCTTGCATGCTTCCGTGGCCGAGTGGTGTCAGAGCCGAAATCCTGGATTTCGGGCCGATTTTCCGGAACATAGCTCGGGTTTATGATCACCAACCCGCGTGAAAATTTGGCAAGCGTGGTGATAGTAAACTAAGTAAAAGAATAAATTATTAATTTAGGCTTGAACAAAGCACTTATGACATGTAAAAAAAAAGTATATGAAAATAATAACAATAAACAAATAAAATAATACAATAACAGTATATTTCGTAAATAAACATAATGCGTATCTACTACCGGTTCGGACGTTGCTTCTTATTGAGATGACTCCGACAAGAAACTCGATAGTTACTCTTTTGAACTTCGTTTGTTTTACAACAAAAAAATTCAGAGTACAGTCAAACAGGTAGAAAAAAGAATACTTTATTGAGCAGAGGAGCAGATTATTCCTACTATGACCACAAACTCTTGTAGTTCAAGTAATCCTCTACATTATAATAACCTTGTTTCATTAACTTGACTTGATGGGCCCTGTTCAAAGGTCCTGATTACGCCGAGACTTCAATACTTGAAGTATACTACCAGAACGTGCGTGGTTTGAGAACTAAAACTAGTGAAGTGCTTAAGAAGACCTTAGCGAATAACTACGACATCATAATATTTACGGAAACATGGTTAAACCCTAGCATAAATAGTGCGGAACTGTTTGACTCCAGGTATATTGTTTATCGTAGAGATAGATCTAGTTCCTCAGCTTCTAAAATGGATGGCGGAGGAGTCTTAATAGCTGTATCGCGCAACATTCCTTCCGCTCGCATTGAACGGTGGGAGTGTGACTGTGAAGACTTATGGGTTTCTGTACAAGTGAGAACCAATAATACTTTTTTAAACATTTCTATCTGTGCCGTTTATCTGCCTCCGCCAATCAGGTCAACTACCTTAACCAACTTTTTAAATAATGTGAACGATGCCAGTAACCACGAGTCTAATATTCTTTTGGTGGGTGATTTCAATCTAGGGTTCATAAAGTGGGACACCCGTGTTAATGATGGTTCACAATTGATTCCGTCCAACTATGGCTGTGCTCTGGGATACTCCCTTGTTGATTTTCTATCTATTAATAACTTTACTAAGAAAAATCTGGCTACTTTGTTAGCATATAATATTTTGAACGATGCCATTGGCAGTAGTTTTTGTTCTATTCTTGACATTAGTAGTATTACTAATTCATCTAATACATGTAATGTTTCCACATTAACAACTAGTTTAAACTGAAATCTAAGACAAAAGCTAAGCCCAACTATCTGAATATTGTTCATCAGAATATTCAAAGCTTGACTGGCAAAGACTTAGAAATACAATTATATTTGGAAGACCAAGGTATAGATATCTTATGTTTAACTGAGCATTGGCTGACCAAAAATAACTATTTATCTTTTATTATTAATAATTATGAATTATCCAGTGTGTTCTTTAGGAAAACCCCCATTCATGGTGGTTCGTTGATTTATACTGTAAAAAGCTTGAAATGTAAAGAACGCAAAGACATAGTAGACCTGTCAGTAGAGCGTATCGTCGAACTATCTTGTGTTGAGTTAGAGAGCTATATTGTGGTTAGTGTGTACCGGCCCCCTACAACAAACTTTGATAAATTTGAGTCAGTTATGGAGGAAGTTTTAGAAAAGTTAAGTACTAAATCAAAATTCATTATTGTGTGTGGTGACTTCAATGTGAATTTGTTTGGTGACTCATTAGAGCGTAATAGATTAGTCCCATTGTTTAAATCTTTTCGATTAATCAATCAATTTTATGAACCAACTAGGATAACCGCAACCACCGCTACATGTCTAGATAATGTATTTTGCAACTGTGAACCTATTGATAAGTCCATATATTATATTGATAAGTAAATATCCCCCTCTCCCCTTCGGATGTCTGACCGAACGGACGTGTCTAACTAGTCTCCACGTTTATTTTAATAACATTTTATCTAAAAATCATACGCAATAAATATTAGTCTAGTACCAGGACAGCAGAAGCCACCGAGAGAACTCTGCGCACGGATAAACAAGGACAACGCTCAAGTGAGTGCGATAACCATAATTACTCATTACGGTTAACTAGTCGACCATCCCTTCCGCTGCGCACGCTTGCCGCTACTGGTCAAAATTAGGTACGCCCCCAGGCGCAAGTTCAATTAGGAGCGGGACGGAATCATACCTACGAGTGACTCACGCGCTTATCTACGGGGCCCGCCACTACCTGGATTATTTTGCCGTCGGAACATTTAGGCCTACAAGCGCATAATAATCATAAAATGCCGAATATTCTACGCTCTCCCTGCGAAAACAAGGACCCTATGTATGGCTCCGAGCCAAACTTGACTTTGGACTCTGTAAGGGATAACTTAAATGATCCAAACATATCAACGCGCTCTTTTAAAAGACGTAGGTGCGACTGCGGATCACTTTTTTAGGCTCCCTCACAGCTTGGAGGCAGGAGTCTGATGATAAATTATCTCAACTGCAGGCGTCCTTAAACGACGTTACACGGCAAAACACGGAGATGCTATCCTCTAATGATGAAATTAAAAAATCAATAGCATTCTTATCACAAAAGTATGACGATTTAACAGTGCAAATGACCGGATTTCAGGCTAAGACAAAAGAATGTAACATGTTTATCACCAAAGTTGCAGGGGACGTTGAAGAAATTGATAGAAACTCCCGCTCAAGCACACTAGAAATAAGAAATGTACCCTTAAAGCAAAACTCAACCCAAGATGAACTAATCCGCATCGCACTTCTCATTTTCAACAAAATCTCAATAGACGTGGGGCACTCCAATATTTTTGATATCCGCCGTCTTCCATCTAAGACTGAAAACAAGACAATATTAGTCACCTTGAACTCAGTGATCCTGAAAAATGGAATTTTAAAAGCCTACCGGGTGTACAACCAAGCTAACACACCCAGGCTGAACGCCACGATCCTGGGACAGGAAACACCGCAGCACATGATTTATATTGCTGAAAACCTAACAGCAAGTGCCCGCAAACTGTTTTTCTTAGCGCGTCAGTTCGCAGACGAGGAAAACTATAAGCATTGCTGGACTGCTAATGGGAAGGTGCTTCTACGCAAAGAAGACAATGCTAAGCTTGTGGTGGTCTCATCTGAGGCCCAACTTATTGATCTTAAATCAAAAAACTAGCAAACCCCAACTGCTGTTACTTTGTTTTTTGTCTTACATTTTTAATCTTTTTTATAATATTTTATAGATTAAGTATTTTTATTTTGCTATACTTTAGTTTAATACACTGTAAATTGACAGCTACTCAGATTTCCACACTCCTCGTCACTCTCTCTTTTTTAAAAGTCGTACCTACCTATCCTCTGAATTACTGTGCACACCTTAGTGATAAAAAATTATGCATGGATATTTATAATATTTTCTACTTCACGCTTCTAATAAACCTTAGCCCTGTAACATACCTATTAAACACTTTTATGGAACTGCGATACCAGAAAACAAACCTTATGACGGGTATAGTCCCTAAAACTGTTCATTTAAAACTTATTATTAAAAATGGCATCGCATAACTATGTAATTAACAACATAGATGGGATATTATTAAGTGATACCTACACCTGCTATTCTCACGAAGTTCGTAACCTAGTCACCCAAAATAAAACATTAAAACTGTTTAATCAGAATATTCGCAGCATTGCCGCCAATATGCCTGGTTTCACAGTTCTATTGTCTAACCTAGGCATTGAACTAGATGTAATTATACTCACAGAGTGTTGGTTACAAAGTAACCCCTTAATTCCTCCATTAGATGGTTTCTCCTCATACCGAACGTCTTACCCCGCTAATCAAAACGACGGCGTTGTTGTGTACTGTAACGCAGCTCTCTCAGGTATTGCTGTCTCAGAACCACCCATCGTAGAAGCAAGCTGCCTTTTGGTTAAAATTTACGCGGAAACAGCCATTCTAGCTATCTATCGTCCCTGTGCCTTCCGAAATCCCCAAAAGTTTATTAATTCACTGGCTCCGCTTTTAGACTCACTAAAATTCTTTTAAAATATTCTGCTGATAGGTGACATAAACATAGACATATCCTCCCAGTCGTCTGATCAAGAGTCCTCTGAAGAATATTTAAATACCTTAGCGTACCATGGCCTTATTCCTGCCTATAATTCTCCCACTAGAAATTCCTCCTGCCTCGATCACGCCATTCTGAAAACCCTACTTCCTGCTCAATCTTTTATAATACACTCATCTGTCACTGACCATGACTCTATATTGCTCACACTTCAAACCAAGAAGACGTTCTCCGCTCCTAGAGTTGTCAAGAAAATTAATTACTCTGGCCTATCCGAGCTACTCACCTCTTTGGACTTCTCTTCTGTCTTCAATTCGATGGACCCAAATGTTGCCACCAATATTTTTATTAGCGCAGTACAGTCAGCCATTGCTACCCATACATCCACTACTAATTTTTCCCGACGTCGCAAAATCCTGAAACCGTGGATGACTCCGGGTCTCTTAAGGTGCATCAAAAACAGAGATAATATGCACAAAAGGCTAAAACAGTCTCCAAACAATGACACCCTTAGAACAACGTACAACAGGTACCGCAACTATTGTAACTCCATACTCAAGAGATTGAAAAGAGAACATGACCGGAATCTTATAAGAATGGCTGGGTCAAACAGCAAAAAATTATGGAGCGCAATAAAGGAGGTCACGAATTTGCAAAAACCTTTTTCATCATGTCATGAATTACTTAAATGTGAACCCACTCCAAAAGAGTCAGTGGAGCGGGTGAATCACTTCTTTTCTGGGGTTGGTAAAAATCTGGCCGAGAGCATCCTAAAACTGAATTCTCACCCCGTGACCTACCCTCACCCCTCATTATCTAACCCCTGTGAGTCCACTGACTCCTTAGTTCTCTATGAAACCACCCATATGGAAGTTGATTCCATTATCTCATCCCTGAGGCAGGAATGTGCGGTGGGCTGGGACAACATACCCAACTCTGTGTTGAAAAACTTTTAAGGTTTGCTTGTCCCTCCCATAACCCACTATATGCAATATTAGTCTGGCTTCCGGTTCTTTTCCAGATGCGTTTAAAAAGGCTCTGGTCCACCCTATTTATAAGTCTGGAGAGCGCGACTGTGTTGGTAATTACCGACCTATATCGATATTGCCCGCTCTTTCAAAGATTCTGGAAAGAATTATAAACACACGTCTGATGCACTGGCTCGAAAACAAAATGAAACTGTCTCCCAGCCAGTACGGGTTCAGATCGGGAAGATCAACAGCTGGTGCGGTGCATGAGCTAACGGACTACATAGTCAGGACTATAGATCAGAGGCAGAAATGCTTGTCAATATTCCTTGATCTGGCAAAAGCTTTTGACACAGTATCAATCCCTATTTTGCTAAACAAACTCGAATCAATGGGTGTAAGAGGCAAACAATTATCTCTATTTCGCAGTTATTGTTCAGGCCGCAGCCAGTGTGTCGTGATGGATGGTATTGCAAGCTCTGACCTTCCGATTGAGTACGGCGTTCCCCAAGGCAGTGTTCTGGGTCCCACACTTTTCCTGGTATATATCAATGACCTTTGTAAGCTCAAGATACCAGCCTGCAAGATTATATCATTTGCAGATGACACTGCTTTGCTTTTCTCTGGAGATACTTGGCAAAATGTATTCCGCCATGCCCAGTCAGGTCTTGATCTGGTCACCAATTGGCTTCGCTGCAATCTTCTTACTCTCAATGCTCACAAAACCCAGTATCTTACCTTCTCTGTCAATAGAACTCCTCCTAGCAAACTTGCTGAGCTCTCAATCACAGCTCACGCTCAAAGTGGTTGTTCTGAGCATTCGTGCTCTTGTTGTCCACTGGAAATGGCAGATTCAGTCAAATACTTAGGAGTTATCATTGACAATAGATTAACTTTCATGCCCCACCTTACTTTCACTGCAGGTCGAGTACGCAAACTGATGTTCATCTTTAAAAATCTCCGCCATGTTGCTGACTCCTCCATAGTGAAATCTACGTACATAGCCTTAGCTCAGTCACTCCTTACCTATTGCATAACATCATGGGGCGGCGCCTGTAAGATATTTATGTTAAAACTCGAAAGAGCGCAGAGAGCGCTGCTTAAAGTCTGCACATTCAAACCTTTTCGTTTTCCCACCCGCGACCTCTTCCAATATACTCAGGTTCTTACTGTTCGCCAGCTATTTATTCTAAGCACCGTTCTTGAGCAGCACCGTTTGGTCGACCCAGCAATCTCCAGAGCACGCCGCTCTCACCTGGTTGCAAAATCCTCCCTATTTACATTGTCTTTTTCACATCGTTTCTTTTGCTTCTTGGGTCCCTTTCTATACAATTGTCTTCACCTGAAACTAAACATCGTTTCCCTAGCACGTTATCCTTGTAAAGTGTTAGTAATGAATTATTTACAACTTCTTGATTACAATGCCACTGAAGACCTTTTAAAACAAAATATATAAATAATAAATCTAAGAAATGTACAATAAAAAAAAAAAAAAAAAAGTAGTAATACTCCTAGTTAATGTTATAAATGTTACAGGAATTTACACTTGAGTACATTTCCAACCAAATTGTGACAGTATTTTTCCTTTCCTGTGTCATCCTTTACACGAGTGAAGCTGTCAAGTGTAGCGAATAATTTTTGCGTAGTATAATTTCTCCTATTTAAGTAGTGATAAATGAACATAATTATGTAAATTCAGGTCAATCACATCATAAGGGGAGAGATCTGGTGTTCTGAGATACAGGCTTCTGCCTAGTTCAGGCACCAGTCTCTTACAATCTTTATTGTTGTCTCTAATCAAATTATGTCCATAGCTCTAATAGTACTTTTAAGATTGTGGAGAAAATAAATGCTTTTATTATTATTATTATTATTAAGTCCATAATATCTCAAATAACATCTGATCATTGCGGACAAAAGATTTCAGTTTTAGGTAAAAGTAACATTAATAATAATAATAGGAAATTTACATGTAGACCGAAGACAGCATCTCGCATAAATGCTTTTAAAAGTAGCGGAAAGTCCAAGGTATCCCATATTCCGTACCAACAAGGTGAGCCAGATGCTCTCTATAGGAATTTGTTTGATTGTATCAAAAGTGAATTTGATGCCAGTTTTCCAACCAAACAAGTTACCTGTAAAACCCTGCCTAAATTTAGTGAATGGGTTACGCCTGGAATTTATAAAAGCAGAAATAAGATGTATGAACTGTATGGCATGAAAAAATACAACTTTGACCCAGTTTTTGTTGAGTACGTCAAAAAGTACTCTAAAACTTTCAAAAAGGCATGCGTGGCGGCTAAGGCATTACACATTCGTGATAAAATATCTAAGTCCACTAACAAAGTTAAAACCACTTGGGACGTCATAAATCACGAAACGGGTAAATCCAAGCAACACAATGCCTCATTTTCTCTTAATATTAACGATAAAATTGTAAAATCAGAAAGAGAAGTCGCTGAAGCTTTTGTAAAATATTTTGGTAATATACCCCTAATCACTACAGCCTCACTGAATTCTTCACCAACTGGAGCAGAACAGTTGCTGCAAGACAATGTACCTAGTTGTAATACTCTGTTTACATTTAAACACATAGATACGCTTGACATATTAAAATCGTTTAAACGAATTGCTTTAAATAGTACCACTGATCTCTGGGGTATCTCAGTAAATATCATCAGCCATATAATAGATGTAATTGCTCCTTTATTAGCCGTAATCTTTAACGATAGTATTGATAATGGTGTGTTTTCAGACTAAATGAAACACAGCAAGTTGTACCTCTTTTTAAATCAGGCAATAAACAGGTCCCAGGTAACTTTAGGCCCATATCAATCCTGCCAGCTTTAAGTAAGATCTTCGAAAAAATTATACAAGATCAACTTCTGAACCACTTTCACAAGAACGGACTCCTACACAGTGAACAATATGGTTTCACCAGGGGTCGTTCGACTACTGATGCTGGTATTGCGCTCCTAAAGCACATCTTCAAGGTTCGGGAAAATTCACAGAATGCTCTTGGTTTTTCTGTGACTTATCCAAAGCGTTTGATTGCGTCGATCACGAGACTCTCATTCGCAAGCTTGATTTTTATGGTGTGAAAGATACTGCGTTGGATCTTATTTTTTCGTACCTTAGTTTTAGAACACAAAAAGTAGATGTAAATGGTGTACTGTCGTCTGGCTCACCAGTTAAAATGGGGGTTCCACAGGGATCTATTCTGGGTCCTTTTTTATTCCTAGTATATATGAATGACTTACCTTTTTACGTTAAAGACATTTGTAATATTGTTTTATTTGCAGATGACACATCCTTAGTTTTTAATATTGACAGGAATAAAAACCTTTTTGACGACGTTAATGACGCGCTTTCTAAGGTTTTACAATGGTTTAATGTCAATAACCTACAGCTAAACGCAAAAAAGACCAAATGTATTAATTTCAAGTTGCCTAATGTTAAAAATAATCTTATTGATTTAAAGGTAGATGGTAATACATTGAACTTGTAGATTCAACAGTTTTTCTTGGGGTTACACTTGATTCAAAATTACAATGGAACCCTTATATAAATATCGTTTCAGGCAGGCTCAGTTCGGCTGCATTTGCTATAAAAAAAATAAGGTCTCTAACAGATGTAGACACTGCTCGTTCTGTTTATTTCAGCTAATTTCACAGTATTATGTCTTACGGCATTGTACTCTGGGGTAAGGCAGCAGATATACAGACGATTTTCATCCTTCAGAAGCGAGCTATTAGATTCATATATAAGCTTCGCGGACGGGCCTCGCTTAGGGAGCTTTTTAAGGAAATTGGGATCCTTACAGTAGCTTCTCAATACATTTACAACTGTATTGTTTTGGTAAGGAAAAATATCAGCCTGTATACTAAACACAGTGATATACATGGCAAAAATACCAGGAATAGAGATAAAATTGCGCTCCCATCCTTCAGGTTACAGAAAGTTTTAGGTTCATTTATGGGGCAAGGTGTACACTTTTACAATAAAGTCCCAAAGGCAATATGTGAGCTACCACTAAACAAATTCAAAAACCACATTAAGACTGTATTATCAAAAAAGGGCTATTACACTATAAATGATTACCTTTTGGATAAAAAGGCCTGGGTTTAAGCTCTCTACTCGGTACATGATTAGTTAACTCTTGTAATATTTATATAACTAGTTTGTACTGACTAACAAAAATCTAACAATTTCTAGGCTTGAATTGTATAAACTTTGTACAATGTTTTTGCTTTATATCCGGTAGTTTAGATGTACTTTTAGGTCCATATTTTAAGGAAATGTTAGAACGTAAGCATTTTTTTTAATACTCTTTGTACTTTACTAACTCTTTTTGTGAAACCGAACCAAGTTTAAAAGAGTAAGTACTGAGTTTCTCGCCGGGTCTTCTCAGTATAAGATCAACTTCCGATGCGGTGGTAGAGTCACATTATGTTTGTATACAGTGTATTTATGTATTCATATTATTATAGTATTTAAGTCTATTACTAAGTATTTTTTTTTCCTTGTAATGACGATTTATAAGTACTTGTTACAGGTCTATTTAAATAAAGATATTTTTTGTTTGTTTGTTTGTTTAAACAACTAAATAACAAAGCAAATAGTGACGGTAGATGTTTAGACCTTGTTATAACCAACATTCCGTCCTTTCATGTAACATAACCCCTAGATCTTTTAAGCAAACTAGATTCTAAGCATCCTAATTTGTTGATTGAATTGCAATATCCAGCCTCATCTTGTCTTCGGCCGAAGCACCGGTCAGATCCGAATTTCTACAAGGCTGATTACGATAGTATAATATCAGACTTAACATGTATAAATTGGTATGATAGATTTCGTGATTGTAATACTGTAAATGAAATGGTATCAGAGTTGTATAGTGAGATAAACAAAGTCATTGAGGGGTATGTGCCTAAACGTAGCTCAAAAGTTTCCAAATTCCCGAAGTGGTATAGCAATGCGTTGATAAGATTGCTATCTGAAAAAAACAAACTACGAAACATATATCGCAAATACGGCAACCCGCGTGACAAATTAGAATATGAACTTCTACGTAATCGTTGTCTTAAACTTCTTGATAAATGCTACAATGATTACAAAGCCAACATTGAAAACGGAATCTCTAAAAATATTAAACCATTTTGGCAATATGTTAAACAAAAACGTAAAAATTTGTCAGCTTTACCATCAGAAATGAAACTTAACGATACTATCGCTGGTTCTGGTTCGGAAATCGCTAATCTTTTTGCTCAACATTTCGCATCAACCTACACTACCAATAATCAAGTATCATACCATGACTTGCCAATTTTGTCGCATCTGAATTTGTCTGATATACGATTTATGGAATCTGATATAATCAATAAAATAAAACATCTTGACATACAAAAAGGACCCGGTCCAGATAGCATACCACCCATATTTATTAGGAATGTGTATCTGTGCTCTCACTGCCCCTCACCCTCATTTTTAGTCGATCTTTGCGAGACGGTGTTTTTCCTACCGAGTGGAAAAAAGCAAAAATTATCCCCATTTATAAAAAGGGTGAATCTTCCAATATTAAAAATTACCGTCCCATTTCGATTTTGTCTGCCTTTTCTAAGCTGTTTGAGTCCCTTGTGCACCCTATATTAAGTTCTCATGTCGAGGGCGCCTTGTCTGAACATCAGCATGGGTTCCGATCTGGTCGATCAACTCAAACTAATTTAACATCATTCATAACAGATGTCTCTAGAAATATAAATGGTAGAGCACAGACTGATGTTATATACACTGATTTACCAGTGCTTTCGACAAGGTCAATCACAAGCTGCTTTTAATGAAGCTAAAATCGCATGGAGTGGATGGTGGACTTCTGCATTGGTTTGACTCATATTTAAGTGAGAGATATCAAGTTGTAGCTGTTGAAGGCTGCCTCAGGAGTTCCTCAAGGTTCACACTTAGGGCCAACGCTTTTTCTTATATTCATAGACGATATTACCTCACACATAAAACACAGTAAGTTTTCCCTCTTTGCTGATGATCTGAAGTTATACAAGACTATTCACTCTATCTTAAACATGAATATGATTCAGGAGGACCTCAATGGCATTCAGTGTTGGTGTGATTCAAACGGTATGTCCCTAAATGCTAGCAAATGCTCCCACATAAAAATCACGAACAAAAAAAGAGTTATTCCAACATACTATGACTTGAACGGCACCGTTCTCTCGGAAGTGAAGGAGATTCGTGACTTGGGTGTAATAGTAGATGGTAAATTAAGCTTTGTTTCGCATATTAAAAGTATAGTCAAGAAAGCTTTCAAGATGTTGGGGTTCATCAAGAGAGTAACTAAGGGTTTTCGATCAGTCAAAACTCGAATAATTTTATACAACGCGTTAGTCCGTATTTTGTTGGAGTACGCAAGTGTAGTGTGGAACCCATCTTATGCAGTACATTCTCAACGGATTGAGAGTATTCAACGTTCGTTCACGAGACACCTTGCGTTTATTTCATCAGGCATATCGCATAGAGAACCTTACGACCAAAGATTGTCTTTCTTAAAAATTGACAATCTTCGGCACCGTCGGTCTATCCAGGATTTGACGTTTTTGCACAGACTTCTCAATGGATCTCTGAAATGTAAAGAACTTCTAAAGGATGTCTCGCTTTCGGTTCCATGGCGTATTCCTCGTTATCCTATACAAAAGACCTTTGCTCTGCCATTTTCAAGGACGAATGTAGGCAAAAACGCTCCTTTAAGCAGATGTTGTGCAAGGTATAACGCATTAAATGATAGAAATGGCACTGTTGGTTTAGACATCTTCCACGACAGGCTGCCAAAGTTTAAGCATGCTATCCATCAAAAACTGAAAGTGTAACTGTGAGATTATTAGGTATATTTTTTAGCTCACCAGTTAGTTCCTAACTGTTACTTTTTTCATCTATATTTAGTTTTATTATGAATGTTGTGTACACCTATAATAGGTACTTATATATAAAAAAAATATTTTTACTGTTGTTTTAAAATGTGTTTATGTATGTACTGTTGGTGTGCCTTTTCCATAAATAAATAAAAATAAAAACTTCGCTTTAATTGCAGACTTAAACTTGTGAAGAGGTAGATCAACAAGACTTTGTGGTTTTTTGTTAAAATATTTTACAGCTTGACTCACAAATGAGTTTCCCACCTTGTGTAGCCTAAGACTAGGAGTTTTCAGTTTGTTTTTATTTCTGTTATAATGTTTATGAGTATCACTGTTTTTTTTGAACAGATGCAATTTTTTGCGCACATACATTTTACGTTATCTAAAATATACTGAGCATGCACAGTTAAAATATCGATCTTCTTAAATACTTCCCTAAGCGAGTCACGTGGCCTAAGGTTATATAAGTAACGGATGGCCCTTTTTTAAAGCACAAAAATGATGTTCAGGTCTGCAGCTGAGCCCCACAACAGTAGATTATACGGCATAACACTATGCAAGTAGCTAAAATATACTAGTCTTGCTGTTTCCATATCAGTCAAGAGTCTCATTTTTCTAACAGCACAAGCAGCGGAGCTGAATCTCCTTGCCAGGGCCGTAATATGCGCACCCCATTGTAACTAAGAATCTAAAGTTATTCTTAGAAATACAGTTGGATTCGATAACTCTGATGGCTCATCATTCATAGTTACAATGGTATCAACCTGTTTCACATTGGGCATTCTCCAATTCCCAATTTGCCAATTCTCTAGAATTTTTTACTATTTGTTTTTTTTGCATTAAATTATTACTTGTGAACCAACATAGTGAAGTAGCAAGTACATAATGAAGCCAATACCCATCAACTGTAGCGATGACTTGATTTTAATATAAATAAACATATAAATAAATATGCGCCATACAACGGTCTCGAAGTAGGGATTAATATCCCTGTGTTACGAGGTACCACACAAGGAAATAAACCAGGGGCGTCTCCCAGCACACCCAGACCCGAGTCAATTCAGAAAAGACCGTTTCCTGAATTGACCCGACCGGGAATCGAGGCGAGAAACCGTGCTACAGCGCACTACGCCAATCGTTCCGTCAAAACGATGATGGAGGCCTTTGCACAGAAGTGGGACAGTTACATAGGGTAATTATTTTACTTGCTCTTTACGTCTCTTGTAAAGTAAACTAGTGTTTTCGTATTCTCGAGTTTACTAGCAATCGTCTTTATCGAAAACATGATAAAATTAAGGAAACTATCTATGGCGAGGGTCACAATGATTGATAGTGTTACTGCTCCTAAACTATTTACTTACATTAGGCCGTTCACGAAACTAACTTGCCGTAATAGTTACTTATCAGTTGTAATAATCAGTTCGAAACAAGCGTAAAAGTTCCTTTTGATACGTTTTGGTACGGGAATCTGATAAGAAAACTCCCAAATAAGTTTGGTGTCCCACACATTCGAATATACGTTGAGTAGTAGCCTCGTTAGAAGCTTTTCACCGTCTAGTCGTAAAGATATTATGGCCTTGGAGACCGTTTCAAGGACAAAATAGCAGTTTATCAAAAAATGAGCAGATAACGTGGTAAACGTACCCGCGTGTATTTCATGCAGTGACAAATGAAAGTAAATATACAACACGTTTTCTTCAAATAATAGTGACGTGAAATTGGCTCTGTCTACGGTAAATAAAAATAATACGTTTGATTTTGAAATTTAACTATTTTGAAATGAAATAATATTAAACGTTTCAGCGTTTTATATAATGGCTCGTCGATGGAATAACTTAGACAGACGCGGAAGTGACGGGTGTAAATGACAGGCTTTAGATACATTTGATGTCTAAATCTAATTTTCGCATTTCTCTAAAATGCTAGATTTAACATCATCATATCACGTAGCTTTAAGGTGGTCTCTCACCTGAGACATTTTCCTCTAAAGTAACGTTATAGAGTCGAGCACTACATCAGTGAGGGGGTAAAACTGAGCGTTAGGTCCGCAAACTGTAATGTTACAGGCTCGAGCATTGCGTTGGTGAGGGAAAAGCACCGAGTGTACTTGACGAACTGCGCAACTTAATGATACAATGTGTAATATTTTGATATAACTTCCCTGAAGTTTTGTAAGGCAGTATAGTAATGTGATGCTCAAAATCGAGCTTGCCAATTTATATTTGTAGATCGAATTGTTAACCTTAATTTTGAAATAATTATGACGCTCAAGTTCTTGAAAAGGCGTAACATCTCTTCTGCACTGTATTTTGCTCAAGATTCAAGTTTTCTCGTGTATGGAATACTGCTCTCATCTCTGGGACGGTTCTGCTAAGTACTTGCTCGAGGCTCTCGACAGTTTGCAGCGGCGTGCTATACGTATTATCGGATACCCAGAGGCATCTATGACCCTTGAACCTCTCCAATTGCGTAGAGACTTTGCTAGATTGAGTGTTCTCTATCGCTTTTACAATGCTCTGAAGAGTTATTCTAACTTGTTCCATCCTCACTCTTCCACTCCCGTACCACGCGTGCTGAATCAAGTACGGCGTCATCCACACACAGTCCAGCATTTGTTTCCCCGCACGAAAAGGTTCGGTGACTTTTTTTTGTCAAACCATTCAGGCGTGGAATGCTCTTCCAGCCTAAGTGTATCCTTCCTCTTATAGTCCGGGGTCCAAGCGGGGCGTGAAAAGGTATTTTTGCAGTCCTTCAAAATGAGTATCGGTGATAGTTTTGCATTACTGTGCTTATCAGCCACATATCTAGACCTCGCGACCGCTTTCAATCAGATAGACTGAGGTCATCTTGACGGGCACTATAAAAAAAACATATCTTGAATCGTCAAATATACTTACAGAACGCATTTGCAAAACTCTTAGCAGTCAAAACTTGTGAAAAGGAGAGCACTAAAATACACTCGTAAAAATGATGAATGTTCTATTTGTTCATCCACGTTTATATTCACACCACGTAGAGCAAACAGACTGTCTTTTGGTTTTTATAAGGTTAGTATTTTGGTCTTTAAAAGAGTTCGGTCTTATAGCTCTAGGTGTTGTGATGTGTGGTTTGAAGCTATAGTTAGTTCTCAAAAGTAACTAAGAAACTCAATTCGCTTTATAAGATTTAATTATTGTTTAATGAGAAGTAGATTGAGTATGCGTTTGAGCGAAGGGGTATAGCTTCCACCGACTCAAGTAGTGTTATTTTCAAATACGGAAGTAACAATTAAAATATCAAACACTAGCTTACGGCCAGTGGCTTCGCCCGCGCGGACTATTTCTCCCGTTAAAATATAGCCTAATTTACTCGCTGATAATAGTGAAACAGTGATACATACATATATACTATCACGACTTTATCCCAAACGGGGTAGTCAGAGGCAAGTGACTGTGTCATCATGGTGAACGAAACTCTCATAAGCCCACTTTTTACCAATAGTATTAGAACCCAACGTGGTAGGTGGTGAGCCTTCCGCGGTTATCCGGGTTGATTTCGTTTTTTATCGACGTTTTCCATCACCGGAGAGTGAAGTAACAGTAAAAGTAAAAAATAATTTACTAGAATACCACAGAGAGGCACAAGTGAGCAATAAGAGTAAGTCGGATATTTAACAATCAACACAAATATTTTTGGTTCTAGCCAGATTTGAACTCGGGACCACACAATCCACGATCTGAGATCGGGTGCTCTCCTCTCTCCAAATACTGATAATGTAGCTTCATATTGTTAAAAATATTTTTTTAGTCGGTTGGTCCCGTCCCGAGACTATTTAATGTAGACGAGCAAACAATCTAATCCTTCCTCTTTATAATATGAACCTACTCAAAGTTAATACACCATTAAACTATGCTATCCCGTAATATCAACATAGAACTGAAAGTGACATCCAGTGAAATGGGTAATTGTTGTCAATTCTTCTTAACGTGATAAGTTTACGAAATGAAACTTAATCAATCAAGTTCTGTGTCGTAGTCTAGCCGCGTGTGTGTAATTATTTAAACAAATTGGTTTCTCTCAAAGCCACTTTGTCGCTGTCTCTGGTCATTTGTTGCTGTCGCCTGTCGCGGCACTAACTCATTAGTGCCACAACGCTAGTACTGCAAGTATTTTGTATTTTCTTTAAGGTAATAGGCTGTTTCTTGAGAAGTAATTATTAAAATGTGGGTTAAAGCCATTGGAGAATTACCAATTATTATTATTATTCACTTTATACTGTGCACTGCGTGCCCGGGTAGCTGCAAATGCGAGGACCTCATGAGTGCCAGCAACAATGCCGTGCAGGTAGCGGAATTCTGGTTGCACGTAGTGTAGTGTTGCCACTCGACACTCGGCACGATATGAAGATTGGAGTATTTAAAAAAATTTTTTATCCGTTTATAATCGACAGGTTTAGTGGAAAATTATCCGCCATGTGGTCACCCTTAGGAATCCTTTAAGGTCACAGCACATTATTACTGCCCGGCAACAGCACCACTCCAACCCGACAATTAACTTGCTATTCAAATTAGAGCATTGAATTGTATGGACTAAAGTATATTTTACAATGTCAATATGATTCAGAATAGGGTACATGGAATCTTGTCGAGTTCAATACCAAGAAAACGCAGGTGTGTGCATTCACAGCAAAGGCGTCGCCGTTCCTTTCCCATCCCACTCTACAGAGCACCCCGCTACCGATAAAGGATAGCCTAAACATCCTTGGCATGGATGTACGTAGCAACCTAAATCAGCGGGACTACATTGAGAGCGTCATTAGAACTGCATCCCGTAAACTCGGAATCCTGAACAGAGTGAGACGATTCTTCACGCCTGGGCAGCTGTCTTTTGGATAAGACACAAGTTCGCTCGTGTGTGGAATACTGCTCTCATCTCTGGGACGGTTCCGCTAAGTACCTTTTTTTTTATTAACGTGGGGAAATCCTCATGGATACCCCGCCGCCCCCGGGGGAACGACAAGGTTATGTCGAACTTCTACCGATTAAAAACCCCACAGTACTCGACCTCAACACTTCAGCGGCAAGGCGGGGTCCCTAAAAAGTTCGCAACGCCCCGCCGCTAGTGCCTCCCGTGACGTATTGGGGCCCCCTCCAACCGACCCCCCAATGAAGGGGGGAGGCCACGGAAGTACATGGAGTACACAGGTACTTCCGCCGTCGCGGTGAAAGCCGTGCAAGAAAGGAGTCGTGAAAGATGGATCCGCTGCCGCATCTGGCGTTGCACCCCGCCGAGCTGTAGCACACTGGGGGGTCAGCCGCGGATTACTGACCCCCTCCAAACGGTTGTGCACTGCGGCCCCCACCTCGCGCCCTAAGGCGCTGCGCCCGTGGGCGCCCCTTTGGGCGGGCAGTGGTAGGCACCATACCACCACCACGCCCGGCGGCAGGCAATGGGTGAGTAGGAAGTCCACCGCACTCCATTTACAAACTTAAACCACGCGACTCGCTTAGGGAAGTATTTAAGAAGATCGATATTTTAACTGTGCATGCTCAGTATATTTTAGATAACATAATGTATGTGCGCAAAAACTTGCATCTGTTCAAAAAAAACAGTGATACTCATAAACATAATACCAGAAATAAAAACAAATTGAAAACTCCCAGTCTTAGGCTACACAAGGTGGGAAACTCATTTATGGGTCAATCTGTCAAATACTTTAACAAAATACCTCAAAGTCTTGTTGATCTACCTCTTCACAAGTTTAAGTCTGCAATTAAAGCAAAGTTAATGAAACAGGGTTATTATAATGTAGAATTGTAGAGGATTACTTGAACGACAAAAGTTTGTGGTCATAGTAGGAATAATCTGCTCCTCTGCTCAATGTTGTGTTCTTTTTTCTACTCTCATTGCCCGTACTCTGAATTTATTTTTTGTAAATCAAACAAAGTTCAAAAGAGTAACTATCGAGTTTCTTGCCGGAGTCTTCTCGATAAGAAGCAACGTCCGAACCGGTGGTAGATTCACATTATGTATATTCACAATATGTACTAATATTGTACTATTTTATTTACGTTTATTATTATTATTTTTACATACTTTTTTTTGACATGTCATGAGTGCTTTGTACAAGCTTAAATGAATAAATGATTTTTTTACTTACTTTACTGCCATGCCTGAGCCCTCTTAGCTTCCCGGTGGTTCCACCTGCCACCAGTACTAAGCACCCCCGCCACGACAAGGCGAAGGCCCATGGGGGGGTCCGCCAAGTACCTACTCGAAGCTCTTGACAGGTTGTAGTGGCGTGCTATCCGTATTATTGGAACCCAGAGGCAACTTTGACCCTTGAGCCTCTCCAATTGCGTAGAGACATTGCCAGGCTAAGTGTTCTCTATCGCTTCTATAGTGGAGAATGCTCTGATGAGTTATTCCAGCTTATTCTACCCTCACCTTTCCACTCCCGTACCACGCGTGCTGGACTACGGCGTCATCCACACACAATTCAGCATTTGTTGGCCCGAACTAAAAGGTTCGGTGACTCGTTTCTTTGTCGTACCATCCAGACGTGGAACGCCCTTCCAGCAAATGTGTTTCCTTCCTCTTATAGTCCCGGGTTCTTCAAGCGGGCCGTGAATAGGCATTTCTGCAGGCCTTCAAGGTGAGGATGGCCAGCCCAGTGATTCGTTTGAATGACTGGGCTTGTCAACCTCATATCTGGACCTCACGACCGCTTTCCATCAGGTGGAGTGAGGTCATCTTGACGGGCAATATAAAAAAAAATTGAACTTATATGATTACCGTAACATTCGAAAGCAGTTAAAAAACTTTTGCTCATTTCTTGGTCATATAGTGGACATAGTCTTGTTATCTATTCAGTAATCCTTGAACCTAGAACGAATGGTCTTTCTCTTATGTCGTCGTTGACAAAAGAAAGAAGAAGAAAAAGCAACAAGAGTGTTTCTTTAACGAAATCCATGTCCACCTGGCTCCTGTACAACTAAATTCAATTACGAGTGCATAAGTTTTAAAATCTAGAGAATCTGAATGCAGAAAGAAAAGTCTAAAACCATAAAGTTCGCTAGAATCATGTAGGCGTATTGCCCTGCAGCAAGGTCGGTTCCCACGTCTCAGGTTCAATCCCCTGTCGGATCAATTCAGAAATTTAATTATTCTAAATTGGCGGGAGACGTTTCTGGCTTAATCCTCGTCTGTTCCCTGGTAACACAGGGATAATCCTTATTTCGAGACCGTGAAAATTGGAGTGCCTGGCACTTATTTATTTATATGTTTCAGGTTTGCCGAACGATCTGTCGGTGTACTGGCATCAGTATCCGTACAGCCTGGGGCTAGTCTTCTGCAAGCTTCGAGCGTTGATATCGGAGGCGTAAGTTGAATTAATTAAAATTAAGCTTGCTTATTTCAGTTTAGTTAGCGTATGATTAACCCCTTTGTCCCTATTCTTTATACTCGTTTTACGTCGGTGGTAAACAAGCATACGGACCGCCTGGTAGTTAGGGGTTACCGCAGCCTGTAACGTTCAACGCAATTCGTGCGTCGCCGAGCCTGTAAAGCCTTAAGGTCAGATCACATTTTTACGGCACGGCAACGGCACCGCCCCAACCATCGTACTAAAAAGGCTGGCCGCCCGCTGGCCGCCCGCCGCGGCCGCTTTTTCACATTGGCATAGTAAACTATACTATAGTACACACAATTTAATGCTTTAATTTGAATGGCAAGTTAATTGCCGGGTTGGAGGCGGTGCTGTTACGGTGCCGGGATAGTGTGCTATGACCATTATTAGCCTGTTTAAGACCACTTTCACATTAGGGCGTCAGCAGCGCGACATCAACGGTGCACCAGCGGATGCCTACACATTATTAAATCAGCGGCGCTGCCGTGACCTGGATCAGTGCGGCGCATTCCGCATTTTTTTTGACGACCGACTTGGTGTAATGGTTAAGAAGTTGGCTACTACACCAGAGGTCGCGGGTTCGATCCCCGCACAGTACAAACATTTGTGTGCATGAACATGTCTGTTTGTACTGGTCTGGGTGTCTCCTATGTATAATAAGTATGTATTTACAAAAGAAAATGTATTTAAGTATGTTTATCCGTTGTCTAGTATCCCATAACACAAGCTTTAAGTAGCTTACTTTGGGGCTAGATGGCGCTGTGTGGAATAATGTCCAGGGATATTTATTTATTTATTATTCCACGCAATAATTACCCTTTTGGTGTCGAACTCGTTCATTTAGCTGTCTGTCAATGCAGTGAGCGCACGCGCCTGCCGCATGCAGCACATGCACGCGCTGCTGCTGCGCTGTCGTTTATAGTATGAAATTATCAGCAGCGCCACTGTCGAGCGATGGTCGCGCGACCGTCGCGCTGCTAAAGTCGCCTAAATCTGAAAGCGCTTTTAGTAAAGTTTTGTATAATCAACCAGAGGAAATAAGATGAGCTCTGGGAAGCTGTCAAATGTATAATTAGCTGGACTGCTGGACCTCAACACTGCCAAAGTAAAACAAATAACCTAGTAATAGTGTTTAATTCAACTACCTATTTCACTTTACATAACGTTCGAAGTAAATTCAAATGGCAGTATTCTGCACAGAGAAAACTGTATCAAATAAATGACTTGATTTAATATTCCATTAATCACTCAAAAGCTAACTTACTCAGCAATTCCAAGCATCGGATCAATGCTTTGACATAATTAATTATGTGATTTAGTATTAAGTGAAGTAATAAATTGTACGGAATGACGGATCTTTTAAAGGAAATAACTGTCCCTCGTTTAGACGCTCAGAAAACCTTTTAAGGTTATATATTGAGATAAATTTATACCTAAATAAGAATAAATAAGTGTAGAAAACGAAGCAATGGTGACATACGGGAGTTTGTTTGCTGGCTTAAATAACACTTAAATTGTGAATATAATAATCGAATATGATTAGGCCACCATTCACGCACGGGCTCATCTGTTAGACTTACCTGATGGGCTTGCCTGTCAGGCAAAACGTGCCTGTGTGAAGAAAACATATCTAAGATCTCTCCGAGAGGCACTTACGTTTTTGCCTGGCAGGCAACCTGTCAGGTAAATCTGACAGATGTGCCCGTGCGTGGATGGTGGCCAATTGGTATGTATCCATATCAATAGTAATTAGGATATTTAGCGATCATAAATCTAGGTCACGCTACAAAAAATAACCACACCACAGTCGTTAATTTCTCGTCTTATATGAATTATGGCAGTGATAAATCGGTTTACTGGTTAAGACTTCCGTCTAGTTGCCTAGGCCTACATCGACCGACTACGGGAATAGCGGGTAATTATGAGACGTCTGGACAGTTTGAAACTACCCTACAGGGTGATATGAATTCACATTAGTAATATTAAATAACTTTGATTATTTTAGCATTTTACAATGCTTGTTATTCATATCTAGCGAGTAAAACTGGAAAAATATCGCTTTCGGATCTTGGGTGACTGCGCTAAACCACTAAGCTACCGGAACCTCAACGGAACGAACGAATCTTTCCAGTATATGATTACGTTGCAAGCCAACGTTATTCCATCAATGTTTCAAGGCAAGTACCTATAAAAATCCGAAAGAAATATTATTTCAGTTTTTCTCAAAAACAAGCATTTTAAAATGCTAAAATCACAGTAATCAAATAGCATATATCATCTAAACCGAAAGATTAAACATTTGTTATATATAGTTTTTTTTGACATACGCACTTACGCGCTACATTTCACGCTTCAAAAAACCAAAAGCGCGTACACGTCCTTTTTGGAGCGTGTTCACTCACACAGTATCTATTTGGATTATACTAGCTTACAAATGCGTTAACGCAAGTACGAGCTAAGGCCCTGTTCAGATATACGCGCGATCGACGCGCGTTTCGTTATACATCGATGGTTATAATACACAATCAACAAACTAGCTTACTTCTCAGCGATCGATGTATTACGAAACGCGCGTCGATCGCGCGTATATCTGAACAGGGCCTAAGCGTGTGGCAGCTGTACGCGCCTACATGCGCTTCCAAAAAGAGTTTATACGCGCGTATATAGCGCTATTTTGAAACCGCTCTCTACTCAAATTTAAAGCGTGGGTAGTAATAATAATATATTTATTTATTTAGATAACAATGATCCATTGGTTAGTAACAAAAAACTTAAAGCAATATTAGTGGGTATCGATTGAAATTAAACATAAATTAGGTATTAAGTAGTAGTAACATTAATTGCCAAAATAAATACTTACGGCGATTGGGTTTATAGTGGTGAGTATCCAGTGCCTCAGTAGAGTACTGTCCCCCCTTGTAGTGTGTGGGCTCGTCGTTCCTCGCTTGATTATCTAGCAGTTAACAAAAATGAGTTAAGAAAACCTTTATTTTTAATAATCGTTCATCGAAAACCAATTCCTCAATCCTTTAATTCCAAATAGAATTCTAATAAGTAGGTACCTCTAAGCTTTTAATCTTTACTCGTAAAATAAATACAGCCGATGCTCTCTCCAAACATTATCTGTGGATAAATCGTGTACATAAAAAGCATTATAGCCCATTCCAACAAAAAATCACCTCGTTTCACTGACTTACGCAGGTTTCAGCAATAAGAGACTGTAGCCTTAATTTGTTTTGTTTACTTAGGCTTACACAAACAGACAGAAGAGCTGGCAAATTGCGATGTGTTTACTTTTTACTGCACAACAAAGTCTTTAGGTTACCCACTTAAGAGGTCCAATTTCCGCCTCACAGTGTAACTCGAGCAGAGTGTTCAAGAGTCATAGTTAATCACGCCTCTTTTTTAGCAGACCAACTGATAGTAAGCGTTTAAATATTTACTACTGTAGGCCTACCATGAGTTACACGAATGACAGTCGCTAGCGTCCGTTGACGTTTCTAATGTATAGAAATGAAACTGAAAATAGCTTAGATATTTCTGAACTCATCTATCGCCGTTTACGTGACGGAAACTCATGGTAGACCTACTGGACTGTGCTGTCGCAGACTGTGGATTCGTGTTGAAATAGCAGTACGAACGATTTTTAAGGGAGGTACCCCCCCGCCCCCCACCTTACCCATGACAAACATTTATGTGACGAACATTTGTGTTTGTTGTGTGTCTGGGACTCAGGGTGTTATTAGCTATTTAAGTATATATTCAGATATACATATTTAAGTATGTTTATCAGTCTCTGACACCCATAGTACAAGCTCTGCTTAGTTTGGGGTAAGATGATCTGGGTGTAAATTGTCACAGTTATTTATTTTATTATTTATTGTTAAAATTTTACGACTAACTCTCCGGTGGAAGGCTTACCAACCACCACGTTGGGTTTTATGCCATTGGAGAAATGTGGGCTGCTGAGTGTCAATACTCAATTCTTTAGTGCATTTCACAGTGTAGTACATGTTCTCAAAATATGATTAAATAGTTAACCATGAACCCTGTCGGGCACAATGAAAATGAAGAGGAGTAAAACCACTGTTCATAGAAAATTAAATTAAAATACAATGCAACAACATAATATTAAATTATATCTAATAATTATTTAGTATATTATAATTTAGGTATTTCTATAGATTATCACATAGGTATAAAGTTGTTTCTAATATCAATAGTTTGGTTTTTAGTATTACTATTCACTCTTCAATTTATTTTAAATGTTTATCTTCTAAAAATTATTTTATAGTGTAGTAGCTCATTTTTGAATTAGTATATTTTTGATTTCATTAAAAAGTTCTTATTGTTTTTTATGTTTCTTATGGAATCTGGTAGTTTATTATAGATTTTTATAGACATTACTAATAGGCTGGAAGAGTGGTGTTTCATTCTAGAGGTCGGTAGTGCTAGTTTATTTCTGTAGCGAAGTTGATGTTTTATAATATTGTTATCTCGTGTTGTATATAGGTAAGGGTATTTAAAAACGAGCTTGCATATTTCTAAGATATAAATGCAGGGAAAAGTTATGATTTCATATTTTTCAAAATAGGGTCTACAGCTCTCAGTGCTGTCTATGTTGGGTAGTAGTAGTAGTAGTAGTTCTTATAAGTTTTTTTGCATTGTTAGTAAACAAGGTACTTCGGTACTACTGCCCCACAAGATGACGCCGTAATTGAACCACGCATATGCATATCCATAGTAAGTAGTGATCGCAGTGGCTAAGTCATTGGTTTTTTAATTTCTCGTAATGCATACGAAAAGCTGCTCAATTTACGATGTATTTTTGGTATGTGGTGCTCCCAGTTTAGTTTGGTGTCAATGATGAGACCAGGTATCGTGTGCTCATTTACATTATTTATAAACAATTTTTATTTTTATTAATTTATTTATCATTTAGTAAAAAATCTTTGTTGTCGAAATTCAATTTTAGATTTAAGTTTAGTTGTTGTTTCTGATTAGGGTGAAACAACAATAATTCTGTTTTATTTGTAGGTTATGTTTCCGAACACTACCTAGCCAGTTTTTTTGTTTTCTGAACAATATTTTTAAGATTTTCGTTAAGATTCGTAGAGTCTTGACAGGCAACGAGGATAGATATATCATCCGCAAACATAACACAATATTCATTTAAAACTTCGGCAAAATCATTCATATTAATTAAGAATAGCAAACACCCCAACACACTGCCTTGAGGTGAGGCGTTTACAGGTATAGTGTCAGATCTAATTTTATAATTTTTTTTTGGTTTGTTCATTAAAATATTCGATTTCTATTAAAAAGATATGATTTTAACCAATTTTGACTTACACCCCGAATTCCTATATCGTACAGTTCATTTAACAGAATGTTATATTGCACTTTATCATAGGCTTTTGACACATCAATAAGTATTTCGATTGCTCTCGTTCTCGTTCACCATGACGGCTAAAGTCGCTTACTACCCAGTGTGGGATATACATAGTTGTGATGGTATGTATGTACTTTTCAATTTAACCGGTAAGTAGATACACTCGAGTCATCTATTTCTATTTACGTCATTGATAAGGAAACCGTATAATGTATTAAGCGCGTATATGTCCAAGCGAGTTACCTGTATCTAACGGCTGATTATCAAAAGACTTACAAAAACAATATG
This sequence comes from Udea olivalis, assembly GCA_947369235.1. Lineage (NCBI taxonomy): Eukaryota > Metazoa > Arthropoda > Insecta > Lepidoptera > Crambidae > Udea > Udea olivalis. The sequence continues at coordinate 11,232,089 of OX376355.1, forward strand.
GCACACTCACTATAGAATGAATTACTTAGTAGTTTTAGTGAAAAGTTGATTTTTTCAATTGACTTTAATTTTAAGATCTCGTTACAAAATCAGTCGAACAGGCAGTATTTTTTGTATAAAACCTTAAAATAGGAGTCAGTTGAAAATCTAATTTTCACTGACATAGTTACTACATTACTTACTGCGTATGCCATATCGTTTTTATAAGTCTTTTGATAATCACCCGGTATAAACTGACCCGTTGGCGCAATGGTTAGTTATCTTAGTTATATACTCAGGATGAATATTTTTTTTTGGTCTGGCTCGCTGTTAATAGATCTGTATGTATGCGTATTCATGAATGTACTGGATATTTTTTTTCGTGAAGAATTTTTTCGCCACTATTCTAAATATACATCATTAGACGAACGATATAAGTTTGTTGTAAGGACGGGCATGTCCGTAGGTGTATGCTACTGTAGTAGGTACGCCTACACAGACATACGCTTGGCTTACAATTTACAATGTTCTTTCCCACACTATTTTTGGCATGGAAAGGTGTCTATTCTAGAACACTTCTGCTTCCATGGGTAAGGCTCTTCACGTTGAAGTCACCGTCTGCATGAAATACGTTAACAAAAATTCAATTAATAAAGTTCATCTTTGTCTATCTTCCCACTTAAATTACAAGAAAACTTGGATAGTGCAGAAGCGAGAAAAGTTCACTTAGTTTAATGGATCAATTTCTATTAAAGGGCCTCTTTAAGATTTTGGAAATAAAAAGGTGGCAGTGGTAGTTACTTTGTGACTGTGTACGGCCGTGCTACGGTTTAACTACGGAAGTCTGTAGTAGATCGTACGAGACTTCGAGAACGATGTGCTACGTAACCTACGTTCTATGGCGCTACGCTACGGCTGCCTCGCACCGCACTATTTATCCCGTTAAAATAGCCTATGGTACTTGCTGATCGTGTAGCTTTAAGGCTCGTATTCACTTTGATTAGTGCAAGTGCAGGTGATTAGTACAGGTGCTTAGTGATTAGTAGAAATCACGTGTGGACAGCGGTGGATTAAAGCGAGTGATTAGTATCCTGCGTCGTGAAGTGATTAGAAGCGTGTTCTATTCAATCGTACTAATCAATCGCTGTCCACACGTGTTTTCTCTTAATCACTAAGCACCTGCGCTAATCACCTGTACTTACTACTAATCAAAGTAAATACGGGCCTTAACATTGGTGAAAGACTTTTCAAACTCGGTCCAGTAGTTTTTGAATTTATTCATTACAAACATACAAAAACACAAATCCGTCCTCATTATACATATATTAGTAAAGAAATCAGTATATTTTTTTTATTTATCCAATTAAAACATACAAACAATCAAATTTTTATTTAATATAACTAAATAATTTAATAAAATGTTAGTGTAGAAAGCTTTTCGCCAGTCACTTCGCCTGCATAGACAATTTTTTCCGTTAAAGTATAGCCCAAAATAAGAAATAGCTTATGTTACTCACTGATAATGTAGCTTTATATATGTATACAAATTTTCCCTTTTTGTAAATTAGTATAGACAACAGTATATTTCCCCTTTTTGCTACAATGCGAGGCAAAGAGCAAAATGCATTCATTGCTCGGCCTCTATTTAAGACGGCGCTTGCATTATTTACTCCCGCCTATATAAATAACAATTGGCACAATGAGTGCATGTTTTAATGCGAATAATTTTAATACTAACTCCAACTGGCTCTGTTTGACGTTAAATATTAGCTTTTTATGTCACAGGTCTAAAAATGAGTAAGTAAGTAGCAATAAACCACCATTTGTTGCTATGTTTAGGTGTAAAAGTAAGTGTTTTGGTTCTCTGGTTTTACGACCGACTTGGTGTAATGGTTAAGAAGTTGGCTACTACACCAGAGGTCGCGGGTTCGATCTCCGCACAGTACAAACATTTGTGTGCATGAACATGTCTGTTTGTACTGGTCTGGGTGTCTCCTATGTATAATAAGTATGTATTTACAAAAGAAAATGTATTTAAGTATGTTTATCCGTTGTCTAGTATCCCATAACACAAGCTTTAATTAGCTTACTTTGGGGCTAGATGGCGCTGTGTGGAATAATGTCCAGGGATATTTTTTTTTTTTTTTGACCCCCATAGTATAAGCTCAGCTCAGTTTAGGGACTGTAAGCTACATGTAATAATAACATAGTGATACTTAAATGTATGATTTTAGTACATTATTTTTAAAGTCTTGTTGGCCTTCAATTGTCGAAGTCAATTCAACATTTTCATTTATATCAAATATCGAAAGTAACACCTATAAGCCTAGCTATTTGTCTATCCCGTGATATGTAGCCCGCACGCCCGCTGACTAACGACGTGGCGTTAGGCGTGATGTGTTGCGCAATCCTGCTATCTCCGTGATGTACGCTGATTGGCTGACATATCTGACTTCAAAAAATAGAAACTGTTTGGCAATTTCAAATGCTCGTATGTAACTTAGGATTCCTTAATTTTTCATTTATAAGTATTCGCTAATTTTCAACACTTTCTTATTGGTATTCATTTGTTAACTTGCATTGCAGTCTTAGTTTCATTAGATGCATGCGCACGATGTCGAACGACACCACCCATTAAGGCCCTGTCAGTGTACCAGCGCTGCTGCAGCTTCATATCTGCAGCGGCACATGCTGAGACAGGGACCTGGGTGGCCCCACTTTGAGGCCTGTCTTGTTTTCTGTTTGTTTGTTTTTTCGATTTATTTTAATTTAATCATGTTTTACTACTCACTGTGCCTCTCTGTTTTTTACTTTTACTATTTTGAAGTGTTTGGGTAATGTTCGGTTTTAGTAAATTTTTTTTGGTACGCTAGATAACACACCACTCGTTATGGTTTAGACGCAGGGATGAACATCCCTGTGCTACGAGGTACCAGACTAGGAATTAAGCCAGGGGCGTCTCCCAGCCCACCCAGACCCGAGTTAATTCAGAAAAGATCGTTTCCTGAATTGACCCGACCGGGAATCGAACCCGGGAAACTACGGAAATCGAGGTGAGAAACCGTGCTACAGCGCACTATGCCAATCGTGTCACCACAATAAAAATGGGTCATATTCTTACGAATCCCGTTACGTCACAATACGTTTGCTTGCAGCTTGCATACAAATTGCATTATCGACGTAGTTTTATTTGGTGTATGTGTTGTTTTGATTTCAAGATTATTCTAGCTTGGAATGTGACCAAAGCTTATCGTTACCTTGAAAAATATGTCTCTCAAGGTTACCAAGCATCCTTAATCTAGTTCACACACATAAGACATATGAACCTATTCAGGTTACTAGTAATAGGGTCTAATTTGATTCTCCATTCGCTGAATGGGACACATTTCAGCAAGTTAGTCGCACGAGTCGCCCGCGACAACAGACAGACGCAATCATTTGGAACATTCTTGCCGATTTCCCGTCAAAACAGAAACGTGGGTCGTGGCAATGTTATTGATAAAAGTCTGACGTTCATTTCGAATTTTATTTCATGAAATAAGAATATTGCTTTTCTGTATGATTTACGAGTAATAAATAATTAACAAGCCAAACTAAATATTTTGATTGGTTTGGTAACTCTGCATCCATACCCTAGTAAACATAATTTGCAATGCGTTCTAACAAAGATACTAATGTTTTTGTAGCTGGCTGACTAATGGGTGCCTGTGATCAACACAAACTTAAATAAATATTTGAACAAATTGTTACATACTTGTAAGGTTACAAACATTTCGTATAAATATTAAAATTCAGCGTTGTGGCCTAGTGGTTCAGCACCCGAACTCAGATCGTAGATCGAGTGGTCCCGAGTTCAAATCTGGCCAGAACCAAAAATCTTTGTCTTCATTGTTCCGACTAACTCTCCGGTGACGGAAAACATCGATGACAAACCAAATCAACCCGGATAACGGCGGAAGGCTCACCACCTACCACATTGGGTTCTATTACCATTGGTGAAAAGTGGGCTTCTGAGTGTTTCATTCACCATGACGACAGTCACTTGCCTCTGACTACCCCGTTTGGGATAAAGTCGTGATGGTATTTTATGTTTTTTTTATTAAAAACCACGAAATAAAACCACGACCTACGCACGCAGTAGGTAGGTAGTGGTTTTGTTTCGTTGTTTTGGTTGTGTTGTGTTTGTGTTATTTATTATTTTGTGGTAGTTTGTATGATCAAATACGAAATGAGGCTTTAATGATTGGTACAATAATGTTACGTACGTTCACTTTATAGGTAAGGTATGTTAAATAAGATATGTTTAAATGCGTCTGTATTAGCAATGCAAATTGTAGCGGCGTTCAAAACATCATTATGCAAGGTTCTTCATATTCATGACTCATAAAATCAACAAGCATTACGAGCGACTGCATTTGGTGGACCCTTATCATTGTCACGCTGCGTGCTTCCTCCTAACCCCGAAAGGTCTTTTGGCAGTAAATTCAAGATGTCATTTCGTGAACAGCGTCTTGTCTGGCTAAGGAATTACATCTCCTAAAATAATGAAAGTAGGTAAAGTTAAATACATTTCTGCCGTGAAAATCTTCAGGGAATTTAATCCTTCATGAAGCGTCAAATCAGAGGAAAGACTGGTATAAAAACATTGTTATTAAGGTTGACTTTTCCAAGTTATACTTATTTACATGTTTTGCTGTCAGTAGGTTTTTTTGGCAAACCAAAGATGGAGCCATCTAAAGACATAGGTACTAATGACAACAGAAACAAGTAGAGATAAAAGAAAAGATAGTTTCTTAAGTACCACAACATACAATTATTACTAACACAGTATGCACGCTGCAGTAGCAAATTAGGTCAAGGCTCAGTCTGTGAGTCGCAACACCTGTGGGAGCTAACTGGTGTCTAGCTTCTAACTACAGATAATTTTAGAAGGCTAAACCATGGCCACTAGAAAACAGATAAACTGTAAGGTAAATAACATAAAATAGGCAGATGCTGTTTGTTTAAGAGTTCTTGATGGAAAAAACTGCATTACTTCCAGATTCAACGGTTTAGATTGAAGGAAAGTATTCTAATTTACCTGTTCGTACCTTCGTTCGTGGCCAAAGCGGATAGGCAATATTTCCCTAGTGTTGTCACTCAATGTATGGTGATGTCACTCAATGGATGCCGTTGTCACCTATGATTGAGTATCATTAACGTCAGAAACGTTAATATGAAGCTGTCACTTTATCTAGTTTTGATAAATTGTTGGTGATAAGCACCTGTGCCCTGCTGCGCATAGTTATTTTTTCAACTATAAGGTAACCTAAGAGTTACCGGCACAACGGCGTAAGCAGAGGTATTGTTAATAGAAGTTTATGATAGTATGCTATCAGAACCTTTTATTGACAATACCTCTGCTTTGAGTTTTCCCCAGTTAAATGCAGCAACTTTGATGCCTTTTTTAGTTCCACCAGAGGCGCTGTACCGAAAAAACCATCCAAAAACTTCACCCCAGACGCTTGCGACTATCATCAGTGTAAACTCGTGGTAGAAGTACAAATAATTATATCAAACTATATAACTATACTTAGTGCGCCTATATCGTATCGGGATGCCCTACATTTTATGTTAAATACGACAATCTAGGATGCAAAGCTTTTTATTTCAGCTCCTTCAATAAACATTCCATTTTATTTCCAAAGCCAATGAAAGCGCCACCGGCTTTCAAAGAAGCTTTATAAACAAGGTTTACTTGCAGGTTTATAACCAATAAATGAATTATTTGTTCAAATCTTCGCGTCCGCTCTTCACCGTTTGGTCTGTTAAAAGGCTTTAGACATTCAATGCACGTATAATTTATGTTAGTGGTCAAAGTTTCTTGGGAGTTGAATAATTGTTAGGAAGCTCCTGTTTTTCTGATAAAATGTTAGTAAAAGAAGTCGGTTAATGAAAAACAGAGTGGTGACTCAATCATTTACCACGTTCCACGTCAGTAACTCCAAATATTTGTAGAGTTATTTACTGTGAAAAATTGGCGATGCAATCTCAGAGCGATGCCAAGCAAAACACACATGCTCCTTTGATAACATCCACATAGGTATGTATAGTTGTTAGGTGTCAGAACTATTTGAAACCCTTGGTCCTCGACTGACAGACGCTCAGCCGAAATTACCTTGGGGAATGAAAAAGCACTGAGTGAACATTTCCCGGAATTCCTACGGGAATGGGAGAACACGTGTACGGGCGTACGAAGTCGCGTGCAAAAGCTAGTACAAAAGATAAGTTTCGTGTCAAATTTATAGTAACTTATTGTAAAAGCATGCAAGCGGTTATGTGTGAAAGCAAGTTTCAATCACAATAAAGTAGGATTCACTTTAAACGAGCTCAAGTGACCCAAACATCTTAGAATATTAAATCTGTGCTGGCCTAGGATTTGCTTAAACCCTAATCTCATTTGGTACTGCCGTCAATCTGTCGAAGCGTTTTTACAATGGTTATGTTTGTTCTTCCACTTCATGTCCATAATTCTTCGACTAATTTCTTTTTGTGTATAAAAAGGCTATTCGTTTTTTACTGTTTACTACTCGTTCTGCTTTATGGTTATTTTGTCATTTCAGCTACGAATAATATACATTTCGTAAAAATCTATGATTACCAAAGAGTATATAAACACACTACGTTAATGATGACTTTCGTAAATGAAATACGGAACTTCATAATTATAGCTTCAATTTAATGTACTTACATAGTTTATAAGATTGATTGTCACTAACACTATATGGACTTCGTCTGAAATAAAAAGATTTTATTTTATTTTATTTTTATTTTATTTAAATGGCAGCAGCAAACCACAGAAACACCAGAGGACACCAGTCATGTGTTTTCATTATTTAAATGGTTAATCCAGTCATGAAACTCAAAAGTAATTAAAACAATTGACACAATCGGCGCTGTGTCCTGTAGCACGTTTTCTCGCTTAGATTTCCGTAGTGTCCCGGGTTTTATTCCTGGTCAGGTCAATTCAGGAAACGATCTTTTCTGAATTGACACGGGTCTGGGCGTGCTGGGAGTCTGGGAGACGCCGCTGGCTTATATCTTTGTGTGGTACCTCGTAACACAGGCATAGTTATTAATCTCTACTTCGACACCATTGCAAGAGGTGTGTTGTCTGGCGCATATTTATTTATTTTAATTATTGACGAAACTGTCGTGAGTCGTGGGTTTATGCAATTGCAATTGATCCACTTACGTAGATAACTCGATCACTCAAGTTTTTCTTCAAATTATTTTATTTTCAATTCTTCACATGGCTCCATTATGACTTATTGAGAATTAAAAAGCAAATCAATAGCAAAAATTCACAAAAAGGATTTACGAATAAGTTCTTGAAGTACCCCACTCGTGACAGTAGTTTCACTGAAACTAGGTATTCTGGATGTGACTAGTCTGGTGGGATAACTAAGTAGGTAACGGTTCGTAGCCTTGACCAGCCTTGACCGCTTCACAAGGATTAGAATTAGAGGAATCTTTCAGCATTCAGAATCTCTGTTTCAAATTCCGGATAATATTTACAGATGCTTGAAAAAGAAGTCAATAGGTACACTGGTATAGCTTAGACGATTATACGAGAATATGAAAACTGAGTTGTTTTGGAAATAACTTTCTTGAAGTACCCCACTCGTGACAGTAGTTTCACTGAAATCAGGTATTCTGGATGTGACTAGTCTGGTGGGATGACTGAGTAGGTAACGGTTCGTAGCCTTGACCAGCCTTGACCGCTTCACAAGGATTAGAATTAGAGGAATCTTTCAGCATTCAGAATCTCTGTTTCAAATTCCGGATAATATTTACAGATGCTTGAAAAAGAAGTCAATAGGTACACTGGTATAGCTTAAACGATTATACGAGAATATGAAAACTGAGTTGTTTTGGAAATAACTACATGAAAATGCTTTGGGTAAGAGAAATATGAACTTTTTTAAGTTATTCTCTCAGCGACATTATTAAAGCGTCAAGATCGAGATGGTCTGGGATGCTTAATTAGGGGTGTTCACGAATAGCTCTCCACAAATAAACATCATCTGGGAAAACGTACGGTACAGTTGGCTCACCTGACCCTAAACGAGCACAGCTTTTACTAAGACGCTTAGTAGTTAGAAGTATGTTGGTCTCTTAGTCTAAGAGACCATCATCATCCGTGCGGTCTATCCCGGTTGTGAACCCACACAGGTGTGTGCCAGGGTCCGCCTTTCTTATTTTCTTGGCCCACTTTGCGCGGTCTTGTGCATGCTCAGTGGTGAGTCTATTGGCACGCATGTCACCCTTGACAACGTCGAGCCAGCGCTTCGACTCAAGAAACCTCTTCTACCGGTACCTGGCCTGATCTCCGTGAGACATGACCATACCAACGAAGGCGGCATTCCTGCAGCGAAGAGACCAACGTACTTAATTTTAATTACACAAACTATTATCAGCAATTCAAATTTTACATTCATTTAAGTTTATGTGCAGAGGCATAGTCTACCTCCTTTCGTTTGATTTTAATATAAATTCCCAGGCCTGTTTATGGCCTCGGGAGCTTAGTTGCAAGGTTCAATACCCGCTCCATCCCTAGGACCAAGGTTTTATTTCTATTCTTTTAAATATGAAAATTCACTTACACTAATTTACGGTTTTATCGAGGTCGTGTAAGTCATTAGGTCGCGATATACTTTCATATAACCACATCACGTCGCTTCCTGGAGCGCTCGCCCAAATTGTTTCAGATCGTGATTTGGCAATTTTTAAACCAAATTTACCCCACTTGAACCTTATTTTACCTGTATTAGGAGTCATTACTGAATATAGCTTCGTAACTTTTGGGATCTGAGTAATATACATGTAATGGTGTACAAATCTGAGCAAAAACGCAATTCACTGCTTCCTGGATTTATGCTGAGTCGAGTCTAAGTCTAAAGTAAGTTACTATATTTCGGGACAGTTTTTTGATATGGATAAAAAAGATTGCGATAAGATTAGTAAGCAACTAATCAATTTAATCAGAACCTATTAATTTATTAACATTTCTTTTATATAAAAAAAAATTAACAAAAAAACCGACTTCAAAAATAAATTTTCTTCGCACAAAGTAATACGTATTTTGATTTAGTTAAACCGAAATAATTAAATACGTATTTTATAATTTAGAAGTCGGTGCCAAGTGCCAAGTATGAACTTCACAAAAACGGTGGATATAGTAGCTACTGGCGCCACCTGTTCTTTAATGGTTTGTTTTCATTTACTAGTAGTTTGTAAGCCAGTATCAAAGTACTTTTAGGTACTATGTACCTAAGCATAGTACCTAAATGTACTTTGAGCCTCGATTTCCCTACGATGTCATCATGAGATCCTGGTTTCCCTGTCGTAGGACCACTCTTGGAATATAATCATTAAAATCGGTTCTTAAACGACGAAGTTATCCGCGAACACACATAAAAAAGCTTATATACGATCGAATTGAGAAACCTCCTCCTTTTTGAAGTCGGTTAAAAAATGAGACAACATCACGTACATTGATCTGGTTCCAAAGTAAGCTTTGGAAATCAGAAATTACGAAGGTACTACAAACACCAAGAACCAACACAAATACCAATTTCATCGGGAATCGAACCCGGTGTCACAAGTCACAACCGACGCACGAACCATTGCGCTAAGCGGGTCATCAAAGAAGAATGAAGTTGCATGTTCTAATTATTTATAGTATGGAATGAGTTGCTAGCTCAATAAAGGGTTTTGTTTGTGAATTTGTTTCAATTCCTCAACCTAAACTAGTGAAAAATGTAAGGGGACGTATTAAAAGGGACACTGATATGGGCTTGTGGATGGGGTTCCAGTCAGAAGTCAGTTGAGCTTCCGTGCCTTGAAGACTAAAAATTACATAAAAGTAATGTAATAGTGCACTTTCTTCCCGGAAGTAGAGAAAAAAGACGAAGGCCAAAGTCTTCCGGCATTAAAAGTCATCGGCAAAACAAAAGGCTATTTTAAATATTGTCTGTATTCACTGTTCGTAGTCGTAATTTGTAAAAGCACAACCACTCGCAGTATGTTCTGAAGAATCTGGAGTATATCGTACACACGAATTCACGTAAGCTTGACATGGGTGCTTTAAGCTTTATAAGCTGCTGACAGAAAACCTATTTTGCAATAGTTTTTATGTAAAGTTTTCGTCTTTTGTGTATCTGAAAGTAAACTTTGCCCGACTCTGGTATACAAACCCAGGAACTGCGACTTTCAGGCTGAGCGCTCTTTCCAATCTCCAAAGTTTTCGTCACATCTCTTTAGTAGCACTACGTAAAGGGTGATCCAACTGTTTTGTGTGAAGTTTTCTTAAAAATTAGGTCTGAATGGACAAACCGGCATAGAACACCCGAGAACTAACATCCACTGAGTAATAGCCCAGGTACATATGAGTAACTCCCGAAATTTGCAAAATGACTTACCTCGAACGAATTACCCCCTGCAGAATGTCTATAGGCAGAAATTTTACTGCAGCCATTTTTCGTAATAAATGTAAAAGAAAATAAAAACAAAAAACCGATTGCGCGTTGTTTCTTGAATGAAAGTTCCGAAGCTTCAGTTAGATCACCCTTTACATTTGCTGAGCTATCTAAGGCCTGAGGGGATTACGGGCGTGCCCTACTTGACAAACGGTTTGCGGTCGTCTACTGTCTGTAGAACTGTTAGGAGCAAACTAGTTAAATTGATCAGCTACAGTGATCGTCTGAATATTGTAAAACAGTTTAGCCTTATTTATGGATAAACATAGGTTAGTTTAAAACGAACGGAACTAAGCGAACAGAGAGATTTTACTGGATACACACAAAAAAAACTCGTGTTTTTTGGACCATCAGAACCACTGGTGACCCTGATCAGGATAAAGCGAAGTTGGCTTTCATCGCCATAACATAGTTGCAAATTAAATGAAAAACGACGAAAATGAAAGCTACTGACTAAAAAAAGCTCTCATCAGAATAAATAAATAAATATAAATATCTGGGGCAATTTACACCAAGATCATCTGACCCCAAACTAAGCAGAGCTTGCACTATGGGTGTCAGAGATTGTTAAATATTTCTAAATACATACTTAAATAGATAATAACACTGTGTCTGGCACACAACAGACACAAATGTTTGTCATGGGTGGGGATCGAACCGGCGCTAAAGCAGGATCAATGCCATTGCGCCAACAGGCCAGTTGAATATCTTCTTATTGTAATTACTGACGTTGTTTTATTAATATCTTATTATGTTCTCAAATTAATTCGCTCAATTAGTTCGCAAATTAAAATCTCACATGTGCCCGATGTGTTCATCAGAGGTTTTAACATGAACTTAGATACAAGATTTAGATTTAAATTTGCAACGACGCTGTAGTTTTTTTACCGGAGCGGTGCAGGCCGATTATGCTAGGTTGGCGTCTACAGCCCACGAAAGGCGCCATTTCTATTAAAAACCCCTTAATTTGTTTTCCGGCACTACGTTCCACCTGGCGCCTAGAGCGACTCTACTCGCAACTATCCAAAAACTGAACATAACTAAGTCTACATTTCTCCACAGGGCCACATACGTCTCCGTGCTGACGATAGCAGCATTCTCGTTGGAGAGGTACCTGGCTATCTGTCACCCGCTCCACTTATACGCCATGGCCGGCCTGACCAGGGCTTCGCGCATCATCCTGATACTGTGGGTCATCTCTATAGCGTGCGCCTCGCCGTTTGCGATCTACTCCGACATCAGCTACAGGGACTATCCGCCAAGTGAGTACCTGTGTTGTGTTTCTTTGGGAGTATCTCTCCGATCATTGAGCCAAATCTCAAGCTTTTTACGCGTGATTTTTCGACAAAGCAAGATCGCGGCGTGCACGCAGCGCGTAGTGGCGTCGGGATTACTAGGTCGCGGCGTGTTGCGCCCACGCCCCACTAGTAAACCGAATATATCGACAGCAAAATCGCGCCGTGCACGCTGCTTTCACGCCTCGTAAGTTTGCCAAGTATATATGGTATACAATTAAACTCCATGCCCTCCAGATGTTTTATCGGACTGCATTGTGTTAATTTTCTTTTTTTAATGTATTATGAAAATTGTGAATTTAATAATCTCGAATCAAATAATGTTTAGACATAATATAGTATATTTTATATCGAGGGACTAAACGAAGCCATAATATACCAGAGGTGGTTTGACTCCCGAGCGTGCGAGTCAATTAAACCGAGGGTAAATTAATTTGGCGTTTAGTCTCGAGGTGCAAACTGTACTTTTCACATTGAGTGCGAGAAAAATTGACAATTTAGTACAAAAACATTTTTTAAATATTACCTAATGAAATAAAAATCACAAATGTTTCTTATTCCTCCAGTCCATAAAACTTTCGTAAGTTTTTAAGTAAATCTTACGCGATTTTGTCGGTTAAAGATTATCTATTATGTATTTTGCTCTTTGCTCAACGTCAAACTCTTCATTACTATCACAGGACATTCCTAATAAATTTATTTAAATCCGAACAGATTTACACTCGACTAAAATTCTAAAATTTACGCGGTCAGTTCTTTCTTCTAAACCAGTCACAGATTAACAATTTCAAACACATGGCGCCACCTTCTTTGCGGACAAACCATGGTACTAAAACTCTCAAAATTTTTCAATGATAATGATATTTACTGGCTGTTTGAGTTTGTCTATGTCACATAAAGGAAATTAAAAAACGAATTACTTTTTCTCCCTAGAGACTGAAGTGGTCGTTCGTAGGGCTATATATTGGCGTACTTATAGAGCATGAAAAGTGAAAATAATATTTGCATGTTACTTAGATAGCTGAAGAGGAGAAGCCTTACATTACTATTCTAAGATCTTCGATGCAACCCTTTTTCATGTGAAAATAAATAAATTATCTATCTATCTATCTTATCCAATACACAAGTACCTATCTGTTGACAATAATGTAAGTTTTTTTTTTAAGCGTAAGCAATACACACTTTGCTAGCAAGAAGTTATTACCATTGACTACGGCGTTAAGCAGTTTTATCCACATTCTCCGGCCACGAGGAGCAAGCAAAATACCAGTGTTGCAAGTACTTCATTTGAAATCACACTTAAATTACAGTCCGACCAAAATGACTAAACTTTAATTTAAACTTCAGTAAAAAACAAATGAAAATTATGACACATGTGTTAGCTTTCTTTGGGATTATCCATTAGATTATTGATGCAAAGCGTGGTCTCTTACGTCCAAATATGAATGCTCAAAGTTGTCTAACAACCCATGAAAAAGGCAAAGGGCTTACTTAACATATTTCCACATGATTGAATCATTGAGAAATCCGTAAAAGAACTAAAGTCGGATAAGTGGACGTGGCAGTGATCTATATCTTCAGCGCCAAGGACTGATGGCTGTTTAGGACAGAAATGCCAATCTACCATGAGTTTCTGGCACGTTAACTAGGATAGTTGACTTCAGCAATTTATATGCCCTTTTTGGTTCCAATTCTAATCACCAGGGGCGCTGTACCAAAATTCCGTACAAAAACGTCAACGCCGTCAGCGGGTACGCTAGCGGCTGTCCAGTCATTGGTCACAAATTAGACATACGCGGTGCTCTGACAGATAGCCCGCTTTGAACAACACGTCATTTTTGACGCACGCTCACAGAGACGTGAGTTTACAGGCGAAGTCAGTGAGTCGAAAAGTCGCACTGTCGCGAGTGTTTTTGTTTTTGTCGAGCTTGGTGCAATTTTTCACATGGTGAATTTTGTTTTTGGCCGGTTCTGTCAATAGGTATAACCTACTTACTTCATTTTAAAAATTCAGAGCGAATATAGTAGTAACCCTGGTCAGTTCACGCAAGTTTATGAAAAAGGTGCGAGCGGTCCTTCTGTAAACTCTTTATTTTGTGCATTGGTGTAAACTAGAGGTTCCCAAACTTTTTTTCGCATAGACCACTTTCAAGATTTAGCTGCTTCTGGTGGACCTCCTGCAGCTCCATGTTATTATAGTATTGAAGTCTATTATTAAGTATTTTTTTTTCTTGTGATGATTTCAGATTTAAAAGTACTTGCTACAGGTCTATTTAAACAAAGATAATTTTGTTTTGTTTGTTTGTTTACACATCTCTACCATATTCCCAAAACACGACAAAAAATAAAGCCAACATAGACCCCCTTCGAGTCTCCCGTGAACCCCTTGGGGTCCTCCTGGACCACTTTGGGAACTAATGGTATAAACTTAGGTAGACATACAGAACGCACTTTTACTTGTAGGTATTTTGCAATGTATGCTACATTACTCATAGATATTGCATATGCGTAGGTCACGCAAAAACAAAAAAGTTAGATACAAAAAAAATAAAGCCGCAAAAACAAAAAAAAAACAAAATTAAATAACAAGAAATCGATCCTTATTACATTTAGTGTGACACTAACCAGCGATTTCTTCATCATTTTCAAATATCAGCTTATTGTAAACTTTGGAATATTAAAATATAATGCAATTATATTACCACGGTTCACTGTTACAAATCACTCAGGTTCCACTAATAAATAGAAGCAGACGTGTTAATTAAATATAAAATATTTTTGGGCAAGTAAAATACAAGAAGATCTATGAATTATTAATACATAGCCTATGTTTTTATTATTATCTTCTCAGAATAGTATTAAAGACTAAGATCATTAATACATTTTGACTCTTGCTGCGCCTTTATTAAGAAGCTTTTTTTAATTCTGTTTATTTTAATGCAAATAATTAAAGAAGGTCAGCTGTGTTTTTTTACTATAAGACATATCTAATTACATTATTCTCCGATTTTTCTGTACCCCGTAGCTATTTTGGAATACACGTCGTCAATGATAATGTGAGTACATGAACCATCACTGTTAGAATTTCTGAAGGCAGGAGTTCCTATTTAGTTAAAATGTATCTTTACAAATCAGGTGGAAGATATTTCGGCCAAAGACTATTAACCTATGCTAAGTGAAGTCATCTAAGTAGGTCTCTTTCTTTCTTTTTAGTTTAGCTAGAGTTTTAAAAGCGCATGTACGGGGCGTTTCAGACCTAGAACCGGTTTTAACGTTCTATTATTTAGCCTCATTACGAGCATATGATATGCTGTAATTTCTACGTGGCCTGGTTATGACGAGCTATATAATAATTCACCATGACCTCCTTTCAGGAAAAATAACATTAAGAAGGCCTCATTTATACGCAATCAACGATGCTTATAATATCAGTACCTAACTAAAGTAACAATGTATTGTTGGTAAACACAGAGAAACTATAACTTTTTGCATCAAAATTATGATACGCAAGGGTGCTTATCAATCAAAGCTCAGAACGAGGCTTAAAATGAACTTCGACTAAGTAGAAGTAGTAGTTCTTATTTGTTTCGAAGCTTTCATCGAAGAATCGATCATGCCAGCTCCATAGGTCCTAATCTTAGTAACTAAACTAACTTAGGACTAGAAATTACAAAATTAATGATAATATTAGCGGCCTCTGAGGACGGCTCAGCTAAGAGATTGGATAGACAACCAATAATTTTTTTATTCACAATAAATAAACTGTAAACTCTAAGGTGACGATTCCGCTCACATTCCATTAATAAATGATGTACATCCTCTAATGTTACACACACGTTACAATTTAGAGACTGATGATTTCATGAGATATTTAAATTTGTTTAATGGTCCGTGACCGGACCGTATCCTGAGAGCTGTGACAATATGTAGTCTACTCATACATGCATTTGTAAACCAAGGGACCGGAGTACATTCTGACTGTATGGTTTTGTACCAGATTCCTCATTCAACAGATCTTCTATCAAAATGCTCTTTCCACGTATTTTGAATAGTTATTTTTATATTTAACGAAAACTTCCGAACTAATGGGTTCCACATCTTTAACAATACCTTCTTTAAGTGCTAGTTTGGCTGAGCGGTCAGCCTCCTTGTTCCCCAGTGGTAAATAACATTCTTAAAATTATTTTGATAAAACAATAAATGTTGTATAATAGCATCTGTATTTGCGTCAGAGCAAGAGTTACTTATCACAATACTATGACTACAATACTGATACATAATTTTGTAACAATACATCTCGAATCTTTAGGTTGACTAATAATTAGAATACCGAATATTCTGGGAAATGAAAACTAGGTCACACGACATTTAGTCTAATTTAGTTAGCAGAAATAAATAGGAAAACCTAAACCCGCATTGTGTTCTGTGGTTATTAATACCTAACCTTTGTAATTTCTATTAATTACTGATTTAAATTCAATTATGTAGCCCTGTGCAATCTGACATAAAGGTTAATTAATTCCACACACATATTTCTTTTTTACTCTCGCTCAAATGAATAGCTGTCCCTAGAAGTTGAGAAGTGAGAACTGGCTAAAACTTTCAGGGCGAAGTAACTTCGTCGCGTCTTTGTTGTGAATAATGTAGATAACCTTGATTGATGACGTGTCATGTCTCAGGATCTGTTCTTTGGTGATTTGTCAACTTTGCAGCCTTTTTTATTTATCCATCAACGTCAACTGCTTCGTCCGGTAGAGCAGGAAAAAGTTATTTGGATTTCAAAAATAGAATGAGATCCTCCATTATAGTTTTATGTAATGCGATCTTTCTGGTGATTATTACTTTATAACGCATGGGCGATTCAGTTACAGTAGTTTAAAATAACAAATTAAAACATTAATCAGTAACTAAAAACGATAATATATTTTTTTAAATAAATATGTTTCTTTACCAGTACCTATTAATGTTCGTTCGACATCGGCACAGTTTCAGTATCACAGGAAATTGTTACAAGTTTTTTGGCATCCGCCAAATCCTATACAAAAAAATGTTCAGTTGTTGAGCGCAGAGAACAGAAAAATTCACTTTTTACTTGAAAGTGTTATTTTTATATCTAGCGCCTACGAAAGTTTACCGAGTAAAAAAACTATGTTAGCCACCGAATTCGGAAAAATTAAACAATATTTCTACTATTATGACTCTATAATCTGAGATACATTTTTTTTGCGCTAGGCCCGGGGTAAATTTTGCGAATTTCCTTTCACTTCACGTTTCAAAAGGGTTTAAAACCCAATTCATCTGCCACACTTACAATCAAATTACAAAAAAACTGGGTCGAGTAACGCGTAAATCTTTCCTCCTTAACTCCTTTTGAGTGGCTATCCAAAAGTAATTAAAGGCTCCTTCGTGATTATTATTAGCTGTGAAAAAGAAAGATTAACAGACGAGCTTTGAACAATGTATAAAGAGTTTCATCAGAAGTGAGAATAAAGCGTATTGAAGAGGTGATAAAGCGAATAGCGAGGTAGAGAGATAGCTAAATCGGCGCTTCGAGCAGTTTGCAATGCGAATCTAGTTTATGTAGGTACTTGTGTCGCCACAAGGTACTTTAGGCTATCATATAAATAAACGATCGGCTTCGTATTGAGTTTGAATGGCTATAGCTAAGCTATTGGGACTAAACATCTGGCCCCTGACTCTTGAATCTAATTTCTCCGGATTGGCATTAGATTACTGTCACCAAAAATATTTTTGAACCTTAACGCTTTGTAATAATGTTCATAAATTTCTTGTTTGACATTTCTGCAATGCTTGTCCAATGAATTGCTGTTTAAGGGTCAGACCCCTGTTCTTCTACCCTGTGTGCGCTCACAGTGCAAGCCTAGCGCGGTTGCGATGACGGGCGCGAAGTATCAAACATATGAAACGCGCCTTCGTCTAGTATATTGAGTGCGTCTTTTCATGAAATCGGGTTTCTTTATTTATGTTTATTAAAAACATCATCATCATTAGCAGCCACTAGGCAAAGGCCTTCTGCAAGCGGAATCCATTATTAGAAATTGTGCAACCCTTATCATCCATCCACGCCACGCTGCCCGCCGCGGCCGGCTCAGTTTTATCGAGCCCGAGCGACGACTTTATCTCATTTCTAGTTCGATCATTTGCTGATCTACCAAACACTCTCGTAACTGGTTAAAAACTCTTATTAACTAAATAAATTACACATGCCGAAATGGATATCACTTTTAGGTCAGTTAACAATGTCATCTCAACACTGGAGAGAATATAATTTAGATACCAGTTAGATTTTATTCCTGAATAAATTAACATGGCGATCACTTTCGAAGTTATCTACACAACACAACACATCCAGGCCCCTCTTTCTCATAAGGCACCTTGGCCACATGCCCAGGGCACCTTGGCCACGTGCCCAGGGCCCCACGATTTTGTATGCCCCTAATTTCAGTTGTTTTTCTGATTTTAGAACATAAAACATGGTAAACTAAGTAAAATTATTAATAGTTACAGACCGTGCAAGGCAGTATCAGTTCAAAATAGCCTACTTCCATCTTTATTCATACTACACCAAGCTAGAAAGGTTTCTTACAAAGATTTTCAAACACTAAAAGTCAGAAAGGCCCCACTACCTACTGCTGTGCCCAGGTCCCAAAAATGCTAATGTGGCCGGGGCATGAACGCATCTCGAAATTGGAAAAATCACAAGTTACCTTTGTAAATAATGTTATCCCTACGTCTGCTACAATTTGGTCCTAATCAACATCTTTCACACTTCTAGGAACCGATATCATTTAATCAGAATAATTACAGTTACTGTCAGATAAGATTCCTAAATTTTCAATTTCTCACATTATGGTTCTGTTTGCATTAAACCTATGTAAGGTCACTTCAATGACATTGTATTTACGAGGACCTTTCACGTCTTGCAATTTGATTGACAGGTCTATCTGCCTGGTAGAGTGAAAAAAGTAGGCATGTTGTAACTAAAGCAAAAGTGTGCTTTGAATGTCGTACACTATTTTCTGTTCCTTCCTTTGACAGGGTACTTTATTTATTTATTTTACTTCAAATTAAAACGGCGGTACACCAATAACAATAATTAAAGATACAGCAATAAAAATAACAACATTAAATATATTATTTACAATATATATTTATAGTACAACCTCAGCTAATTTCGGGGTTAGATCCCGGTAAAGTGCCCCAGATATTTATTTATTGTCTGGGTGCTTACGGACATTTCGTTTGCAGGTAGGCCCGCTGTTTTCTTGATTCCGACAACATATCTCAGGAATCAGCGTTCTGCGCACTAAAGATATTGGTGTAAGGTGTTCCATATTTACTTGCCGTCTTTGTTCTAGATTCCGGCAACATATCCTTGGAGTCAGCGTTCTGCGCACTCATGGCTCCTTCTCCCCTGCTCGAGCTGAGCAGCATCTTCTTCTTCTTCTTACCCGGCGTGCTCATCCTCTGCCTGTACGTGAGAATGGGCATGCATATCAGGTACTTATAGAAATGAGAAATAATAAACTGAGCAACTAAAAATGCTGAACTCCAGGGTACATTAATACGAATTAATTAATATGTTGGCCACTAAACACTGATTTTAGAATATTCATAGGCTCAGATAGTATTTGTCAGATATATTACATATGTCGCTCCATTAAATACTATCCTAAAGAAATAACTTGCTACTCTTTGACTATTTTTTGACCGACGTCAAAAAAAGGAGGTTCGCAATGCGACTGTATGTTTTTTTTAATGTTTGTTACCTCTTAACTTTCAATTGGGTGAACCTCTTTTGATCATTCTTTATTTATTTGTAAGCTGGTATTTCCCGTGTGGTCCCATTTTAATTTGGTCCATTTCGGACAGTGGCATCCATGAGAAAACCATATGTCTTAAATCTAGATAAACTATATGCGCGACAAATTGACGAATTACTCAATATCACGTCAACCGATTTCGATGCTTCTTTTTTATTGTATAATGGTGGATAGGTAATGTTTTCTTGTGTGATGAGTACGAGTACTAGGTACAATTCATTTTAATATTAGGTATATATTTTATTGAAAGCGTTGGTTTCGGTATTAAGTAGAACGTCTATTATTATTTCTCAAAAGGGATGCTTTAAAACAATGAGTGATATTGTTCTTTATTTGCCCTAATCAATTTAGTAAGCGTAATAATGTCTTTATTTAGCATAAAACTTAGGTATAAAATTTGTACAGTATTCCTACAAAAACAAAGATTTACAACAATAAAAAAAACTTATGAATTATAATTATAAAAACAAAATACATAATCACAATTATAAAACCTAAGCTTAAAGTAAAGTTATAAAACAATGATTTACAAAAATACTATAAAAACCTTAACCTAGGGTGCCGCCGGCAGCAGGGCAGGCAAGGCCCAGACTACCGGTGGTTAGGGCTGCAGAGAGAGGAACCTCCTGACAATGTCTTTTATTATTACGGATAAAATAATATTTTCAATAAATGCCGATTAAAAATTTAACCCCTCCCTGGTGCGCAGGGTGCGGGGCAGTACCAGCAGCGTCTTGGGAATGATTGCAAGTAGGCTGGACTGCCGGTATATAAGTCATTGCTGCACGACATCTGCCGGGGTGGTGAGGTAGAGGCTTATGTGCTGACACTCAAATATTAGATATTAGGTATTTTATTTTATTTTGTTTTTATTTTTATTCTTTTCTGATTGCTACTAACATAGGTATAAGTACAATTGACACTAACAGATGAAATGAGTTGTGTTACTTGAAATAAATATATTTTATCATTAATCTAAATAACGAGCGTTCGATTTTCTACGCATCAGTAGGTATTACAACCTTTTCATTGAAAAAATATGAAAAAATATTATTCTCAGTGCCCGCCTACATTATAAAAGACAGAATTTGTAAACTAATTCACTTTTGTGTGTGTGTATGTGTTATGCCCGACAATACAATTTTAACTTCCTAAATATATTTATTAGAACATTTCAGGATAAAATGTCCGTAGAAAATATTTTCTCAAATGTAATTCAAGAAGGTTAACAAGATTTAGCGGCTCACTGACATTTTCCACTTCGTTTAATATTGTTCAGTCGTGGTGGAAATTAAATTCATTTAACTTAGCAATGGCAGTAGGAAATGTGATGCATAATTAACATGTTTAGTGTTCAGTAGCCAGAAGATGCATTAGACGTCTGTATTACTTAAATGTAAATTTCATACGTTGTTCAGTAAATTTTTTATAACCCCTTTGTTTGTGTTTGTTATTGATTTCCAAAAACTTTGTTACAAAATAATAATAAAAAACTGTTTCAGAATCTGCAAATGAAGCAGTTGAACCAGCTTGTGAATTCGAATTTATTTGAATTTTATGTTTAGCATGTTTATAATGCTCTATTTGCCATCGAAAGATAAAACAGATCGAGGTAGTCGAGCATTTATTCTCAAAACTTACAATATTAATTACAGGACTACCGAATACTATAGGATAGTCAATCATTTAAGAATCAAATAGCAAAAAAATAAAATAATTCCATCTATATGGCGTACAACTGGCCTGTTGGCGCAATGGCAGCGATCCTGCCTTTGACGCCGGAGGTCGTGGGTTCGATCCCCACCCATGACAAACATTTATGTGAAGAACATTTGTGTTTGTTGTGTTCTGGGTGTTATTATCTATTTAAGTATGTATTTAGAAATATTTAAGTATGTTTATCAGTCTCTGACACCCATAATACAAGCTCTGCTTAGTTTGGGGTCAGATGATCTTGGTGTGAATTGTCCCATTTTTTTTTTTTTATAAAAACATTTCATTAAATTTTGTTTGTGTTAGCAAAACCGAAAATCAGTAGATGGATTTAGTGCTCGAAGTTTCTCCATAAACAGCTGTGATAGACATAATATAGACCAAGTCTCGTGATGAGTTTTAGATTTTTTCCATATTACTGTCACCTATACTATCACAAATCATATTACAAATTAACTTTGATTTATGTTTTGTTGTAGATCAACACGAGTGATGGAGAAGACCAAAGTGGGTCTTCTGAACGGACACGTCCACGGCGAGACGCGACAGGCCAAGTCGAGGAAAGCCATCATCAGAATGTTGGGTAAGTCATTAACCATTTGAGTCACGGCGTCAGAAACACCATAAGCTGCAGATGAAAAATTTCATACAATTAATAAGGCATCAAAGGAACTGCACGGCTATTTTGAAAATCTCATTTCTAACTTCGCACAGTGAGAATTAAATTTGCGGAATCTGTAAACCGGGACAACGCCGGTGAGACGCCTTACTGGAGAGCGTGCTTGTGAAATAAATTGAATTTTGTGAGATTTTGACAATAAATGTAAAAATATTAATGCGTTTGTGAAAAATTGGGTTTTATCACCTGAGTGAGTTCGAGTTTCTATTTGTACTGAATCGCTCTACTGAGCGTTCGAGTGGCCGCGACCGAAGCATATGCTGCTTGGACTATGGATTTTTCGCATTTGTGGCAGCGTCAGTGGCTTGACCTCAACCACTAGGGAACGCGTTTGATGGCCCAGCTCAACCACTAATCGCTGCGTCAAGTTGGCTGGGGGAATTCAGTTCTTCTTTGTTGCTATACAGAAATTCTTTTCAGGGTCTTTAGTCCCCTTAGCGTCTCAGGGTGGGCGAGGTGCAAATAATAAGTTCCAGTGAGTCCTCGAGCTTGCTTGCCACCGACGCGACGTTATACGACTAAAAAAAGACAAAACATTACCTAAAAGAGAAGAAAAGTTAGATTGTGCGACTTCCTTCAAAATTTTCGCTGATACCTCATGATACAGACTTTTAGGAAGGGCTAGGGCTAAACTAGGAGCGTCTCCCGACCCGAGTCAATTCAGAAAAGGTCATTGACTCGACCGGGAATGGAACCCGGACAAGTCAAGGCGTAAAACCGTACCACAGCGCACTGCGCCAACCGTGTCATCAATTAATAAACCGTATCATAATCACAGCTAGATTATCCTGAGCCCTCACTGCTTTTAACTCGTCTACTACGCGCGGTTCAGTAGTCCATACACTGTGGTCGACTGAACTTAATGACGTATTCGTTGCGACGAAATCTTTAAATTAGGTTGTTATAAATTGAGTTCAATGGGAAAAAGGAACCTTACGAAAGCAACGAACGTGCCAGAAGGCCGCCGAGTATTTGCTGAGGAAAATTTGTTTACCACGAAGTATTTTTTCCTTATTTACTCGTACAGGGGAAAACTATCAACATACTTGTAATATACTTATACAGTACTGATATACCTATTATTCACTATCACCATATAGCCTAATCGTTTTTCTTTTATTGTTGTGATATATAAGCAAAATCAATAAATTTCGTGTATCTGTACGGACTTGGAAATCCTTGAAATTCAGTGAAAGAAATCAAAAATAAAAACATATTTTTGTGATTAAAATGATATAAATATCTTTGTTTGTCTTAGCTAAACTCAATGGCTGAACTGTACCCGTTTTTTAAAGAAATTATTACCTGTATATGAATGATAAGATAAATATGAAAAATAAACAATGTGAAAAATATGATATGAAGAGAACGACTAATCTAGATGAAAAATGTATTTCGACAGTTCGTTGCTGACAATACATACTCGTAGGTACAGGTATCTAAGTACTAAAAAGTCTAAAATGAGTTAAAGATCACAAAATGTACGTCTAACTGTTTTGTTCCCAAACCTTCATGGAGCTTATCTCAAACAGCAGTGGAAAGAGTCGGAGCGTGACATTCAGAAAAAAAACAAGTATTTTTTAGTCTACTGAAAAATTATTTAAACGAAAACCGAAATACGCCTAGTATGTATTGTCAGCAGCCAAATGGATAATATAAACAAATTGCGTTTTTTCCGAAGCGCTATCGATAAGCAATAAAAATCTTTTTTGCTTTGAGTTTAAAGGATTTACACGGTGATTACGTTCCATCAATAACACTCACAACCAGGTCACTAACCGTACCAAAAAGTTGTTTTACGATATTAATCTCCTGTGAGAGTTTTTTTAGTCGAGTACGATATTGCTCTGCGTAATCGCCGGGCACGGTAACGAGAAAAAAAAACATTTACTCAAGTAATCTATATAAAATTTACTACAAAAAAGGTTCTAAACAGTTTTTCGCTGGGATTAAGATTTTTTTCTGCTATGAGCCACGGTTTACGAGTTGTATGAGAAAAACTTAAAAAACTCACCTTTACACCCCCTCTACCCGTTAGCTCCACCCCCATCCATTAGGACTTTGAGTATGTTGCTTCAGACACCATTCCCTACTTTTGTGCCAAAACTTCGCCTTTACACAAATTATTTGCCAGTTTTTCGTCTTCGTTGATTGGGCTATAAAATTTAACCTTTTACAAAGAATCCAAGGGTTTCTTCAATTGGTACTTGTACTTGTCAAGTTTAATTTCCGTCTGCAATATTCTCAACGGCCGTCTCGGCGACAAAATTAAAATATTAACTGGCTTTTTTCTTTGCGAATCGTAAATTTGATCACTTCCCTTCACCTTATTTTGACCCTAGATTTTAAAAGATATTTCCTTGCCTCGTCAAGATGAGCTCACTCAATTTCCACCAGGGAAAAAGGTCGTGAGGTCCTCAAACTCGTATATACATATACTACAAAGCAATCACTGAGCAGGATGTCCACCATGAGTATTTATTAATAACTAAATAAATATCCGGGACACATTACATCAAGATCATCTGACCCCAAACTAAGCAGAGCTTGTACTATGGGTGTCAGAGACTGATAAACATACTTAAGTATTTCTAAATACATACTTATATAGATAGTAACACTCAGACACACAACAAACACAAATGTTCGTCACATAAATGTTTGTCGATGGTTTTATCACGTAAACTACGATAGTTCACTTCAGAATGTTGTACTTATACTATTTTCGGTTCCATTTATCCCGACGACCGACTTGGTGTAATGGTTAAGAAGTTGGCTACTACACCAGAGGTCGCGGGTTCGATCCCCGCACAGTACAAACATTTGTGTGCATGAACATGTCTGTTTGTACTGGTCTGGGTGTCTCCTATGTATAATAAGTATGTATTTACAAAAGAAAATGTATTTAAGTATGTTTATCCGTTGTCTAGTATCCCATAACACAAGCTTTAATTAGCTTACTTTGGGGCTAGATGGCGCTGTGTGGAATAATGTCCAGGGATATTTATTTATTTATTTATAACCACTAGGGGCGCTGAACAGTTATCCCATACAAAAATTCAGCGCGGACTTCGAAAGTAGTTTAACTCATGGTGGAAATACGAGTACATCAGCTTCTTGAACCTGCTACAATGCCTTTCCACTCCCCGTTCCAAGAAACTACGAGTAGCTTCTGTGTGTCGAAATGAGTGGTTTTCGGCTTTCAGGCTCATAATTAACCCGAAAAATGACTTGACTCGTTGACTTTTTTGCCGTAAACAGTGAAAATGTATCCGACAGCATGTAATAAATGAAATTTAACTTATGGTAAGGCCCAAGTGAATATCAACTCTAAAACGACAACGGTAGATGCAACTTCAAAACAGCACAAGCTCCTTTGTTTTTGTTTACGTCAATTGCCAATGCGTAGCTCTTTAAATTGACTAATGGATTAGAAATTTCATTCCACGCTACGTATCTGTAAGCCTTTAAGCTGAGTCGGACTGTACAGTCTCGAACACTATATGTTCATTGATGCGCCTAATTGCAAAGGAATAAGGTTTAAATTTGTATAGGTATAACAGCGTTGCCTGCCCAGCGTTACCTGCCATGTCGCTTGACTTACAAAAGCTCTGGTAGTACAATAAAGTGTTATTTGATGAGGTTCTGTTCGATTAATACATAAATTGTATCTAAATTGATGATCATTAAATATATCTACGATGTTAATTACACGAGAGATTATGGCGCTTTATAGGAAGTTTAATTGTTCAATGGTTGGCTTTGTTTATAGTGGCTTAGTGGTTAAGCACTCCAACTCGGATCGCGAATCGCGTGGTCCCGAGTTCAAATCTGGCCAGAACCAAAATCTTTGTGTTCATTGTTTCATTTCCGAATGACTCTCCGGCGATGGAAAACATCGATAAAAAACCAAATAAATAAATATCTGGGACAATCACACCAGATCATCTGACCCCAAACTAAGCAGAGCTTGTACTATGGGCGTCAAAGACTGATAAACACACTTAAATATTTCTAAATACATACTTAAATAGATAATAACACCCAGGCACACAACAAACACAAATGTTCGTCACATAAATGTTTGTCATCGAACCCACGACCTCTAGCGCTAAAGGCAGGATCGCTGCTAACTGCCAACAGGCCAGTCGGAATCAACCCGGATAGCAGCGGAAAGCCTTCCACGCTGGGTTCTAATACCATTGGTGAAAAGTGGGCTTCTGAGTGTTCCGTTCACCATGACGGCAACAGTCACTTGCCTCTGACTACCCCGTTTGGGATAAAGTCGTGATGGTATGTGCTATGTTATTTTTGTACTAACGAGTATTTCTTTCCTCAGAAACGTTTCTGTTTGATTAATCAAATTGGCCGTTTTCATTTGGAAGAATTCGTATATGTCAAGTATTTTTTTACTTATTTATGCTTGACCTTGTTTCCATTTAAATATCGGCAAAAGACTCAGAAAAATTGTTGTGTAATTTTTGCTGAAAGAAAATTTAATTTGATATGCAACCTAACTTGACTGTCATCTATCCCCTAATTTCTAAAGGTCAATCAAAGTATTCTTCTGAATTCTGAAGCCTTCGAACTCTCTCTACGTCTACCACGAGTTGCCACTTTAAATTTACGTAATCGTTCGCGTAAAACAAATGTATTGGGATGACACATGACATGACATGACAATGTCAAATCCTAATACATTTTTTTACGCGAACGATAATGTAAATTTAAAGTGGCAACTTGTGGTAGACGCACTGATCTTGTACTTGTTACGGTTGTCTTACTACCGCCCTGATACTGAATCGATACTGAAAGCAGCCGCCCTTAAATATTAAGCCCGCCTTTTTATTTTAACTGATGTGCATAGCAGCATATTAATTTTGAAGATTGCTCAACACAGTCATGTGTGTAAATTAATAACGCAAAGAGCTTTGTAAGAAAACCAAGCTTAGTATTTTTTTAACGTGCGTTGTGACGTCACCAAGGCTTATTAGCGATAGTTGGTTATCCGCCATTTCATACTGGGCCACTGGGTCACCGATGATCTTAAAGATAATTGTGACATCGAGAGGGAACGCAGATCGCTGGCTGTTCGCTGCAACATGTTGGCTCGAAGGTTTGCAAGGTGTACAGAACCAGTCAAAACTACGCTTTTTAAAGCATACTGTCAAGCTTTTTACACTTGCAGCCTGTGGGCTAACTATACACGGCGGGCATACGGCGATCTGCGAGTCCAATATAATAACGCATTTAGGGTTTTGTTAGGGCGGCCGTGGCGATGTAGTGCCTCAGGTATGTTTGCGGAGGCGCACACGGATGACTTCTATGCTATCATGAGAAAGCGGTGCACCTCCATGCTACTCCGTCTCCGAGGCGCTGCCAGCGGGATGCTAAATGTGTTTGCAGATAGGTGGGACACCCCACTAATGTGCCGTTGGGTGCAGCTTCACACTAGGCTGTTGTAATTATTAAATTGTATCTACTAACACTACCTCCTAAGATTAAAATTGTTACTAACAACATATGGACCAAGGTCTGAAATGAATGAATATAATAATATAATGAAATTAAACGATTTTAATTCAATTCAAAGAAAGAGGAATGTCAAGGGTTATTCTACTGGCTTTTGACATCCGTTGCTATAACGGTTGGGTGTTTAACTATGAATCAGAACTAAATAGGTACTGTGCTCTCATTTTAGAGACACAAAGTGTAAGATGAGATGAATATTCTTTATTGCACATCAAAAATAACACTAAAGGTTGGTATTGCACGAGATAATAAGATGACACAATTAGGCGGTCTTGTTGCTAAGAAGCAATCTCGTCCAGACTATACAAGTAGAGGAGAATCTTAAGAAGGGTAAGTATCTGCACAAAAAAAGGACGTACATTAGTGTCATCTATTCCAGTTGAACTGGGTGTTTTAGACGAAAAGTTTATCATTTTTAACTTCCTTGTAGCATTTTGTCTATTACTTTAACACTAAGGATTAGGCAACATTTCGCCACGACAACAATTGGGTCTTAGACACCATCATCGGATGCTAATAATATTATGTAAACATTTAGTTTAATAACTTATGTACACTTTATTTTATGGCCCTTCAAACTTGCGTGGGAAAGCCTATTTTTAAAAGTGCAAATTGAATGAAAATATTTATTATATTTTTTATAAACGCAATATTTATTATAGCTGCCAAACAAATGTTTTGCAAAAAACATAGAAATAGACATCTTGTGACGTCACTACCATAAGACAATTTGTATGGAGTGTTTTGGGCAAGTCCAAAATAAAAAGATTTTTAAAATTGCAATATCTCGAGGATTTTTAGTGCTATCGGAATATTTTTTTACCAATGTTTATATTTTTGAGAGTTCTATTGATAACACATGAAAAAAAAAATTTGTCAAATACCCAATTGGAGACGTCCAGTCTTTCCACTAAGGTGACTCAACGTAAGCCAAGAGGTACAGACGTAACAGCCTTATCAAGATTATATAAGAATATATAATCATTTCGCAATAATTGGTTTATCCTTGGATCAAACAAACCCATTTCGGACATGTCCGTAAGGCAATCTCGAAAACGATTTATGATGAGATCATAACAACATAATGATCGACCTATATGTATGTATATAAATGAATCGCCTAATGTATTGCTAAGCGCAAAACTCAAGAGTGGCTCAACCAATTGGGCTATTTCTTTTTCTATTTTTGTTAAGGCACAAAGATGGTTCGTAAAAATAACGAGGAAAATAACAAATAAACATTCATTTTCCCATACGAACCACTCTGTTCCCAGCTGTCAAGTCAAACATTTGATAACTTTACAGAACGAAGTCTGACGGAGTAGCTAGTCTTACTAAGTATATTACTAATATTATAAATGCGAAAGTTTGTGAGGATGTATGTATGTTTGTATGTTTGTTACTCTTTCACGCAAAAACTACTGAATCGATTTTGATAAAACTCAACAGTAATACAGCTTATACATAAGAATAACACATAGGCTACAATTTATGAAGCTATTATGTAATTTGGTCATAATACATAACGATAACGCGGGCGAAGCCGCGGGCGGTAAGCTAGTATTATAAATGCGAAAGTTTGTGAGGATGTATGTTTGTTATAAGGCCGCTTGCCTTTCAATGAATTCCTTTTAACACCAAAAATAAATATTTTTGTCAATATTTGACTTTCGACTGCTTTAAGTTTTTAACAGTTTATATTGCTACTTCTATCGTAAACGAATGTATGTAGTTTACAATTAACTATCATTGAGCATCATTAAACACGCTGTATACAATTTACATAGGTCACACTAAAAGTTTGCGGTATTGGCCACTTACATAAACAATGTTTAAAAAATTATTACATTTGAAAAAAGAACTCTTTAGCCGTGGAATACAATTGGTTTCATCTGATTGTCCATTGTTTTCACATTGTGGCGTCATTTTAAAAATTGCGTGATACAATAAAATGGATTTAACTCAGGAAAATTTTCGTTGCATGATTTTTTACGATTTCAAGTGTAATTTGACAGCTCAGCAGGTCCCTCGTTCGGCTTCAATCTGCTTTTGGCGAAAAAGCACCATGCAAGACGACCATTTATAGCTGGTTTGCAGAATTCGAACGCGATCGTGTCAATCTCCATGATGAAATTCGTGAAGGTCGCCCGTGCACCGCTGTGAATAACTAGAACATCGATGCTGTGCGCCGTATGATCAAAACAGACAGGCATGTGACCTACCATGAGATCCGGACGTCTTTGGTCATAGGCATGAGTCAAATACAGTCAATCCTACACAAACATTTGGGAGTGAGAGAGCTGTGTTCTCGATGGATCCCACACAATTTGACCGATGCTCAAAAAACGGACCGCATCACTTGGTGCCATGCTATGCTTGCCAGATACAACAAAGGGGCTTCAAATTTGGTGTGGGACATAGTAATTGGTGACGAAACATGGAGCTATGATCCCAAAACGAAGCAGCAATCGAGCGTATGGGTCTATAGAGATGAGCCGAATCCAACTTGCTTGCTTCTTTTTTTAATAAAACTGGACACGTGGCTACTGTTGCTTTAGAAAATCGTCGTACCGTGAATAGTGACTGGTACACGACCATTTGTTTACAGGAAATTATTGGCAAACTCTGTGAAAATAACGGTAAACGCCATATCATCTTTTTTTTGTGGTTATCTATAATACATATATACCTACATACCTATACATACGACATTTTCAGTTGTTCACTCACCACACTACTACATATAATAATGCGATACTAGTTTTGACATATTAATAAATACTACTTGTCTGGCGTCTAAATAAATGTAAAAAAAAAACTAAATTGTTAATTTTGTTTTTTTAAAATACTTGAAGAGCAACTTAGTTTTTGTTTATTTTAATTATTTTATATACTTCTTCCTGTTTGTAACCTACTAAGAGGTCTGGGCCAGGTAATCCATAGCACAGGGACACCTAGTTTGGGGTACCTGTCTCCCGCTAAGATTGTAAATGAACTAAATACAATTTATCTTAAATCTATTGCTGTACTGTACCAGTAAGTTTTAATTTTTTTCTTTTCTTTTAATCTTAAGATTTATGCATAAGTTCTGTTTTAATGTTTTCTTAATGTGGGAGAAAATAAATAAATTTATTATTATTATTTATTTATTATCTTGCACCACGACAATGCAAGTTCCCACACGGCCAGACAGACAAATGAGTTTTTGAAGGCGAAAAACGTACAACTTATGAGTCATCCAGTATACAGTCCTGACCTAGCACCGTGTAATTTTTATCTGTTCCCAAAAATCAAGAACCAACTACGCGATCAACGGTTTTCATCACCAGAAGAGGCTGTCGAAGAGTATGAAAAACACGTATCTGACGTCACCACGGAGTGTTACAAATGTTTTTAAAATTGGTTCAATCGTATGAAAAAGTGCATTGACGCAAATGGAGAGTATTTTGAGAAACAAAAAATTCATTTTGACCGTTATTAGTATTTTTTTATTATTGATTCCGGAAACGTTTAGTGCGCCCAACGTATAAACAATAGGGTTGTGTGGCCCGTTACGTTCCTTGGTACAGAACACTTTGGTACAGAAAAAACAACTGGTACTTAATCTTTGAAGGAAACAAATAAAGTTACGGTTTCTGGTTAAACTCGTATGGGTGCTACGCTCGATAAACAAAATATTGTAGAAAGTTAAAAGTAGTGAGGCAAAGAAGGGCGGCGAAACTCGACTGCATATTTCACAAAAACGTTACCAAACGTAAACATGTTAATTAATAAAGTTAAATTTGTAAATTTATTTCCACAAAATAGGGATTTTTGAAGAAGGCAGGTCAAAGACAAATTAGTCCCGATTTCAATAAAACAAAACTTTTCTGTAGTGACAAAAAGTGCAAAAACTAAACGGTTTTATTTCCTGTAAGAGTATTCCAATCTACGCAGAAGTTTTCAATCACTGCAATCAATTCTATTTTCAATTTGGGTTATTTTAGGTTATATTTTAACTGTTTTGACATAATTTCATTAAATCAATACACTATAATGAATTATTCAAAGTGAAAAAACAAACTGATAAAGAGGCTGTATGGGCATATACTTCGTTGCCTTCCCATTGTTGTCATCAATGTCAAATCACTACGTTACGTTTGATTTTTATTGTTTTATTATTTATAACATATTGTTATCGTTTTCATCAAATAATCAAACTGTAAGATAAAGTAGCCCTCCAGAATTACCTGCACCACCTGTTGCAGAAAAACATAATAAAATTGAAACCCAGCAAACAAATATAAAGCAAACACTCAAATAGCTCTTCCAACAATAAGAAGAGCAGCTGCAACTGCTGGCCGTAGCTTGTTTCCAGAGTGATATGATCGGGAAAAACTTCATGTACCTGAGTCTATACGCAGAAGGGTCCTAGTAGACTATAAGTAGTACGGGGAAGTGAAGCCATTTTATGGTACATGGACTACGCTTGTCATCAGGATCATTTCGGAGCTCCTACTGCATTCTTGGAAAACTTGTTATTTATTTAAATAAATGTACATAAATAAGTTTATATATTTTTTATTTCATAGCTTACACAGCAGTAAAACTTAAATAAGCCTCACACTGAGCTTAACAAACTTAATTTAGGTACACCAGAAATGTACTGCTTTTGTTCTTTGTCTATAGTTTTGTGATGATGTGATAAGGGCTACGGGTGACAGATTGCTCGTGCCGCGCACCGATGCGCCACGAGCTATCCGCATAATAGAAGAAGCACGCGGCCGTACTAAACAACCCGCAGTGCGCCTTTGAATTGGATGAGGATGTGATGGATGAGGCCCATCGAGGGTTCTCATTGCACGTATCATGTAGCGCTATTGACTGAACAAGCCTGTGTGCGAGGGCGCGGAGTCCGCCTTACCGCGACGGTCATCCGCGCAATTCTCCGGAACTTTGCATGGAACCGTACCTTGTCAGACAATTGTATCACCTACGAAACGCGAAAGTGAAACGCCCGAACATGTATCCGCTTAAGTCGGGCCCAATCTGACTGATTTGTTAGCATCAGTCTCCTCGTATTAATTAAAAAATGATTAAAAACCAACGATTTAAATTATAACCTAACTACCTACTTCAATAGCTTCAATATTTTTTTTTACCCAAGCTTTAAAAGAGTTAAAACAATTAACTTCTTTGTAAGTTTTAAAAACATCAACCGATTTCTTTTATGTACGCGGCCCGTAAGTAGAGGCCTGAAATTACATGGAAGTTCGCCGTCCTTCTTTAACTCGTTTATACCCACTTTTATTTTTTACTGAATTCGTTATTGGCATATTATATTATTTGCTTTTTCCTTGTTTGTACACTCTGACTTGATTATTCCGCATGAAGCTACACGTCTTACAAAATCTTTAATGTAAAAAAGTACTTTTTTTTATATTGCCCGTCAAGATGACCTCACTCCAACCGATGGAAAGCGACCGTGAGGTCCAGATATGGAGCTGACGCCGTAGTACAGCACGCGTGGTACGGGAGTGGAAAGGTAAGGGTGGAATAAGCTGGAATAACTCGTCAGAGCATGCCCCATTGTACAAGCGATAGAGAACACTTAGCCTGGCAATGTCTCTACGCAATTGGAGAGGCTCAAGGGGCAAAGTTGCCTCTGGGTTTCCAATAATACGGATAGCACGCCGTTGCAACCTGTCAAGAGCTTCGAGTAGGTACTTGGCGGAACCGTCCCAGAGATGAGAGATGAGACTATTCCACACACGAGCGAACTTGTGTCTTATACAAAAGACAGAGCTGCCCAGGCGAGAAGAATCGTCTCACTCCGTTCAAGATTCCGAGTTTACGGAATGCAGTTCTAATGACGCTCTCAATATAGTCCCGCTGGTTTAGGTTGCTACGAACATTCATGCCAAGGATGTTTAGGCTATCCTTTATCGGTAGCGGGGTGCTCTGAAGAGTGGGATAAGAAAGGAACGGCGACGCCTTTGCTGTGAATGCACACACCTGCGTTTCTTGGCGTTGAACTCGACAAGATTGCATGCACCCCATTCTGAAAAGCGGTCCAACACTCCGTCAAGCGTCGGTTTTTGTTCTTCCTGCGAATAATTCGAATTAAATATTCAATATTGTTGGTTCTATAATTGGCAATGTGACAAGATTGTTAGTCGCTTCTTGACGTCACCTCAGCCAATGGCGCTGCAGTAATGGGGAGAAATACTGCTTTTTTATCCCGAAAGAGGGCGTTCTAAGCGACTGAACCTAAATAATAATATGTCAAAGCTGTCAAACACCATACAAAATAACAGAGCGGAAGTTTTATATACATACTGCTTTTGGTTATAAAAACAAAGGGAATCATGTATTTCCAAATGATACTTAGCTGAGAAAATTTGAAGGAAAAATTGGAAAGCTTCCGACTCATTGAGGTTATTTTCTGATTATTTGAAATCTGGTGACTGTTATGGTAAAATTATAGCACAAGTACTCTCAATACGCCTTATACTCATAACAAGAAATATATTGTCCGGTGTTGTCCCTATTACAATAAAAACTGTACTTTTGTGGCAAAAAAATTGCTGTGGCTAGAGTGACTTTGTAGGTTGAAAACTAACAAATTCAAAGTCTCTGGGAACGAATTATTACATGCATATCATAACGTCATGTATGTACTACACTAAACTATTAGTTAGAGTAAAAATATAAGTTTATTTAGTTCAGAAGCCTCCATGAGAAAGATCGAAATTTCATTGGAAAAAAAGCATTATTTTTAACTTCATTTGTTTTATTTGAATGATCATTTTTATAATCTCCAATCAATAACGCTAGTTTGGGGGGGGGGGGGGGGTCTTGCGTTAAGGAAAACCGAAAAAATATATATTTCGAGACACGCGAATGGTCAGGTCGCTGGTGGCGCCATCTACAATTAGCTATGCGTTTTGTCCCTTAATGCCATCAAACAGCAATCATACATAGCTGTCAAAAACGCGATTTCCTCACAATTGAAGTTCGTGATAATCCTCGGGGAAATTCCAATAGTATACGTGCACTGAATCGAACCACACATCAAGTGTAATGAGCTATATTGCACTTGACAGTGATACTAACCGACAAAGCCCTAAGCTTGATCTGTGGCGGATTTCAACGCCGTACGTGTTGAGAACGAATAAATACACCGCACATTGGGGATTGAACAGTACAAAATATACTGTGTCTCAGTATTTCAATTCATATAATAAAGGTAATCGTTTTAGGTATAATAATGTTTTAATGATAACTTGTCTTATTTAAAAAATATTTCTTTTAAATAAAGTAGGTACTGACTGTTATAAAAAACGAGTATTAAAAATGTAGATGCAGTTATACATATTTTTGATAACATCACGGAAACGCTCTATGATTTGTACTTTATAACTTCAGGCATAACTTATGATCGAAAAATAAACATTTCTTACTATTTTATTCGCAGTCAAACACCCTTTTGACTAAGCATAAAATGACAATAAACTTTGTGAAAGAACACACCAGTCTAGCTTTTTGACATGTTGAAATATGAACCCATTTAAAATTTTATTGCGAATTCTCAACGACCCCTCCTTGTAAGTTATGCACGCGTTGGAAATGTTGGAATTCGCCGGCTCACCTTGAGTTTTTGCATTCTGGCCAAACCTATTGTTTTCGTTTAGGTTTGTATGAAGTTGGTTTGTTTTTAAACGCCAGTTTTCGGATCCAATATACCTCTAGACTTAGTAGCATACATTTTATGACGACTTTATCCCAAACGTGGTAGTCAGAGGCCAGTTGGCTGTTGCCGTCATGGTGAACTGAACACTCCGAAGCCCGCTTTGCACCAAGCTTATTAGAACTAGACGTGGTAGGCCATCCGCTATTATCCGGGTGGCTTTGGTATATAAATGCTGATAAACTTTATCTATATAAATAATAGAAATTATTTAAAAAAATATTTATCTATATAAAGTTTACGCTATCCAAACAACTCGAAGAAAACATAAACTGAACTTAATTAAATTAGTCAAAATTGTAAACTCTAGAAATCATTAATCTAATAATTTATCGCCCATCTCTTCATCTGAACACACACAACTATCTGTTTATTTTATTCTTTAGAGTTTTTACACTCCTCTTGGCAGAAGACCGAAGTATGTTGTATTGACATGTAATTCGTTATCTCTATTTCCTGTATGAATAGGTCCAACAAAGAAGTTCCCTGCGGTTAAGGGAAGAGAATACTACCGAGGTATCCCTGCCTGTCTTAAGAGGCGACTAAAAGGGCCCTTGGGGTCGCGAAGCGCACGCGGCTGGGCCTGCGTGTGTTACGGTTTGCGATCCCGAGGAAGACGGTAACGCGTGTCTTCGGACACAGTGGTCTGTGTTATCGTTCACTGAAGTTGAGCTTGCTCCTCCCGAGGCTGGCTGCCAGGCGGCCTTGCGCGCCGAAGGGTCCTGCGAGGAGTCTCTCCCTCGTTGGGGATCCCGGGTCCCTTCCATTCTGCGCCGAAGATTACAACCGTCAGGTTTTAGTGGGTAGGGGTCTCTGTTTTCCCAGGAGTTCCGAGTCCCACATATCCCAGGTGTCCCGAACCCAGGGCCTTGGGAATGCCTAAATGCATTTCCTGACGCCAAAAAAAATTATACCAAAATGTAAAACATGAAAAAAAATACTGAGGTGATTTTTCATCCCCTGTCACCAATTAATTAAAATAGCTAACTGAAGGGCGCGTTTCCACAAGAGATGTGAGAGGATGCGTTGCGAGGAATGTGTGTGTTAAGGACCAATGGAATATTTTCATTCAGGGTGCACACCCACTTCAGACTTTTTGTCGGACCGATAATCGGGCCGATTTTGTATTTCATATTATTTCTGACCTACTTTTTGTCGGACGTGTGCGTTGCTCCATTGCTATCAGTACGTTCTATTTTTCTCCTACAAAAAATCAGTCACCGATTATCGGACGTGTGCGAGCAGCCTCACCTAGCTTCGCGATTCTATTGGTTCTTAACAAACACATTCCTCGCAACGCATCCTCGCACATAGAAAACGCACCCTAAACGGTGTACAACCGCTAGCATCCGCTTAAACCGCGGTGGCGTTTATGTATGGGGTTACATCACAGCGTCCCTAGTGATTAAAAAACCGACCAAGTGAGAGTCGGACTCGCGCACCGAGAGTTCCGTTCAAACCTATAGGTATATTCAGTAAACATCTTTTTATATATGATGTAACTAAAAATTTACGGTTTTCGTAATTGTTCCTTTTTCTATGCTAAGACGTTGCTGCGTACCAAATTTCAAGATTCTAAGTTCACGGGATAGTACCCTGTAGGTTTTGATTTCCTTGCGACTGTTGAAATTTGCAGAAATTTGCGGCATAAACGGCTGTATCTTTTGATTGCGTTGGTTTAGAAGTTTGATTTTTTCACAGCTCCAAGGAACAGTAAACTTGAGTATTTGATATAAATTCCAGCTCGATACCTCCACGCGTTCCTGAGAAAAAGAGTCTCGACAGACAGACAGACGGACGGACAACAAAGTGATCCTATAAGGGATCCGTTTTTACCTTTCGAGGTACGGAACCCTAAAAATGGAACCAAAAATGCCATACAAATTTCTGAAGTCAACTATCGTAGTTTCTGACTTTCCGAATGACCATTTCAAGACGCGCTCACATATTCCTATATCTTCTCCTTGCAAAGGTCGGTACAAATTACCCCGAGAACTTTTAGTCCCGCTATCCCCAACTGACTTTTGACGTCACTGCCAATAAGTATTATGCTTTTTTATTTTGTATTACCAATGCTACGAGTATTTTTTCTCTAATGAATCGGTCTGGGTAACAGATGCTGCTCGA
The DNA here is from genome assembly GCA_947369235.1 of Udea olivalis. Classification (NCBI taxonomy): domain Eukaryota; kingdom Metazoa; phylum Arthropoda; class Insecta; order Lepidoptera; family Crambidae; genus Udea; species Udea olivalis. The sequence goes on from OX376355.1 coordinate 11,269,507, forward strand.
AACTGGATAGCTTTTAACCGGCTACTGAAGACAAGTGCTCTTACTAATCGAGTTCGAAGTTCATAACTGCCAACCAGATACTGTCGATTGATTCTAGTGTAGAGCTTGTCTAATTCGAACACATTCGGAAACTGGTCTGCTTAAGTTCACTATAATTAGGGTACCGTAATGATAACTATATTGATGTTCAAATTGACGTGTTTGACGACACGGTTGGCGCAGTGCGCTGTGGCACGGTTTTACGCCTTGCTTCCCGGTCGGGTCAATTCAGGAAATGGTATTTTCTGAATTGACTTGGGTCTGAGTGTGCTATGTGCTATGTACCCCTGGCTTAATTTATTAACACAAGGATATTTATCCTTACTTCGAGACCATGACAACTGGTGTGTTGTCTGGCGCATATAAAAAAAAATATGACCCCGGTTACAAAGGCAAAAGTTGTAAGTGACTAACCTTTTTTTTAAGAGAGCAACTACTGAGTTTCTTGTCGGGGCTTCTCAGTGGAATCAGACTTCCGACGCCGTGGTAAAGTCACATTATATGTTTGTAATATGTTTAGTATACATTGTATTCATATTATGTATGTTTATACCATAGCTAAAGTTTAAATGTTAAATGACGATTCAAAATAACTGTTAATCTATGGTCTACATGAATAAATCATTTTTGAATTTTGAATTCTACTTTTTTAGTTGATTTAAGGCCACTGCATACGTGACGGGTTTTCATACGGACGGGGCGGGACGGGAAGTTTTGGAAATATCGTTACAAACAAAACCTACATGAAGGACATGTATCACGGAGTCAAGGACGGGACGGGAACGTGGCACTTTGTATGAAACGAACTTCCCGAACCGTCCCGTCGCCTGGAATTGTATTGTTCGGAATTCCGAATTCGGAATACCGAAACCTGCAGGATATTGCCAGTACAACATTTGATTGGCTCCTTTGTGACCGCTACCTGGCATGCCGACTAAAGCCAATTCGGGCTTTTTTGCGAAATATTATAAACCGTATGAATACCTGTCACGTATGCGGCGCCCTTTTTTTGTTTTGTTTTTTCTCCATATAACAAACCACTTGTAATGGTTTCGAAGTAGGGATACAAAAAGCATAAAAAAATGTTTTACGTACTCGTATTTTGTATAATAAAAATGATGCTTTCAAAACAGTTTGATTTCGAACTCTCAGTCTGATTTTGAACATCTAAAGATTTAAGCTACGTGCCTGTTCGGAAGGGAATAGGCAGAGGTCTGAATCCTGCCTTCAATCCTGACCAAGTTGTAATTATATCATCTTTATCGTCGTCGTCACTCGTCATCTTTACGCTAATGCTTAAATCACGTCAAATAGAAATGGTCGGTGGGTGAAACGTCCATCTGCACCCTGTGTCAACTAGCATGATGTATTACGAGAGACGTGTCGCCCAATGCCGAGTTTCAACATGGAATGGGACCTAAAATTGCCACCCGTAATAGTGATTGATCTTTTTTGCGAAAAGTTTACGAAAGTGACTAGTAAGGCTTAGTGAGAAAGTAAATGTCTTTTTCTTGGTATACCTAAACTGTCTGAGATGTTTATTATCAGTCATTTTTGATTTATATCAGAATTCAATAAATAAATATGCGCCAGACAACACACCTCTTGTAATGGTCTCGAAATAGGGATTAATAATTAACCCTGTGTTACGAGGTACCACTCAAGGAAACCAGCCAGGGGCGTCTCCTAGCACACTCAGACCCGAGTCAATTCAGAAAAGATCGTTTCCTGAATTGACCCGACCGGGAATCGAACCCGGGACACTAAGGAAATCGAGGCGAGTAACCGTGCACAGCGCACTACGCCAATCGTGTCGTCAAAATTTTAGAAATCTTTAATATTTGCCACACATTTAGTAGGTAGATAATAAAGTAATATAACCATTTTTTTATAATAATGGGTTGGCGTTTGGCCTCAATCTTGTCTGGTGATTAGCGTTGATGAGGCCGATGGTGGTTACCCAGAAAATACCTGACTCAAACTCAAATAACTTTGAAAGAAAGAAGAAAGAAAGAAAAAATATTTACTAATCCGACAAATACAAACAATATAATATCTAATGAACATAGACAATAAACAATAAACAATAACAAGGTGATACAAAAAAAAAGGTTTTAACCGATAATGGGTTAATCCGGCCACTGCCTCAGCATGTGTCTCTGCAGCACAAAACTGCAGAGACGCTGGTATTCTGGCAGGGCCTGTCGAGTGTTCATCATTCGTGATATATGTATGTGTAAACTGTAAGTGTGTGTGTATGCAATAAATTAAGTAGAGAAAGTGAGCTAATTGTACGTGTAAAAGTGTCGTAATGTGACGTGAAGTTTTTGTAGAAATTAATGACAAGAGTTATGTAAAGAAAAAGAAAAATATCAGTATCAGTGTCAGTGCCTAGTGGCTACCCTCCTCGCTACCAACGCGTCGCGAATAAAATGCAGGTGAGTTTGCTATATTGTGGGTCTGTTTTTTGTGTTAACATATGATATTTTTTTAGTGCTATCCTGAAAGTGTTGATGGTTTTTAGATCGCACATTGGTGGGGGGAGGTCGTTCCAACACCGTGAAGCCGCAAATCTAAAAGACCCACGAAAAGCCATAGTGCGATGTTTAGGGGTAACAAAAATATGAGTGCACGCCCTTCTGGAACACCCACCCCGCCCCTGGGCCCGCACCAATCTATCCCACAAATATTTAGGCTTCCCAGTCCCAATCACGCCGAAAAGCAAGGCAGCAAGATGAAGTTTTCTACGAGCTTCCATCTTCAGTATGTTTGCCGCATTAAGAAAAGGCGTGACATGAGTTCTTGGCGGAATCCGGAAGCAAAAACGTGCGCAAGCATTCTGAACTCGCTGTATGAGCCGGCCAGCAGGCATGGACCGTACACAGTATCACAGTAATTAAATTTGGAAAGGACCAGGGACTCACACAACATAATCCTCATGCTCTCACTCAGGTAAGGTCTCATCCGGTATAGCAACTTCAACCTATAGAATGAATTCCTGGAACGATATTTAGCGGCATTTGCTTTTGAATGATTTGTGCATTTACTTTGGTGCCTATTGACATCAAGTGGGATTTCTTGGGGTTCAAAACAAGGCAATTGGCTGAGCACCAGGATGACAAGCGTTCTAAATCCTTGTTCACCATATCAACGGCCTGTGCCAGATTCTCAGTTCGAAACGGTAGACACAGCTGCAGGTCATCAGCATATAAGTGGTACCGGCAATTCTCTATACTCTGCACAATGTCTGCGCTGTACAGAATATAAAGAATAGGGCCCAGAATCGATCCCTGAGGAACGCCGCGGGTAACAGGTTGTGCCGCTGACCGCAACTTAGACCCATCTGCTTGTTTGAGCTCTATGCATTGAAGCCTACCGGTCAAGTAGCTCTCAAACCATTTGACCGCCCGAGAGTCAAGGCCGTAGAAAACCAGTTTGGAGAGCAGTAAGGATACGTTGATGGAATCAAAAGCTCGAGAGAAGTCCAACAGCAGCAAGCAAACCGTCCACAACATCTGCAAGAGCAGTCGCCGCACCAAAACCCTTGCGAAAGCCAGACTGATATGCGGGTAGCATGCTGTTTGTCTCAAGGTACTGTGTAAGTTGGTCACAAACTATTCTTTCGAGGACCTTTGAGATGCATGGGAGTAAGCTAATAGGACGGAGGTCCTGCATCATGGAGGGCTGACTAGTCTTTGGCAAGGATCTCACAACAGCCATCTTCCAACTTTATTCAAATAGACTGTATCAGTACTTTCAAATCGTCAAATTTACAGCAAAATATACTAAATAATAGACTTAAATACCATAATAATATGGATTTGTAAATAAACAGTATACAGACATAATGCGACTCTACCACCGTGTCGGAGTTGTTTCTTACTGAGAAGACCCGGCGAGAAACTCAGCAGTTACTCTTTCAAACCTGTTCACTCCTATAACAACAACTCACTACAAATATTACACTATAAATTATTTCCTTTTGGATAAAAAGGCCTGGGTTTAAGCTCTTTACTCGGTACATGATCAGATAACTCTTGTTATATTTATACGAGTATAACTAGTTTGTACTGACTAACAAAAATCTAACAATTTCTAGGCTTGAATTGTATAAACTTTGTATAATGTTTTTGCTTTATATCCGGTAGTTTAGATGTACTTTTAGGTCCATATTTTAAGTAATGTTAGAACGTAAGCATTTTTTTTAAATACTCTTTGTACTTTACTAACCCTTTTTGTGAAACCGAACCAAGTTTAAAAGAGTAAGTACTGAGTTTCTCGCCGGGTCTGCTCAGTATAAGATCAACTTCCGATGCGGTGGTAGAGTCACATTATGTTTGTATACAGTGTATTTATGTATTCTTAATATTATATTATTTCAGTCTATTGTTAATTATATATTTTTTATTGTAATGACGATTTAAAAGTACTTGTTACAGGTCTATTTGAATAAAGATATTTTTTGTTTGTTTGTTTGTTTGTTCACTTATACCATTATTGTGAAACCACGTGTTGTAGGAAAGATTTAGTTTTTCATGGATAAGGCCCAAAGGTTATTGATGACGAATAATTTAAACTAAAAACACATTCAAAAAAAGAGTAACCAAATGAAAGTTAATTAATTGACTACGTACAAAGTTTATATTGATCATGATATAAGAACCAGTGCAATCTAGGGCACAGGGAAAGCGAATCGACTCAGCCGGAAGTCCTTTAAATTCCAGACAGCGTTATTACTCAACTCACAGCAGAGATGCCTTCAAACTCCCATTGTTTCGTGACCCGAGCGTCGTACCTGCAAAATTAATTAAAGTTCCTTATTCTTTGGCTTCCGAAAGAAGCAAAAATTCCAATGGTCCTGGAAACTTAATATAGTTCGTCTGAACGCGACGTATCGTTATTCATTAGGCTTAAAAATAATACTGACCTACACTTCGAAATTTATCTTGATTTTTTTTATTTTGCGCGTTGTGTTTTTGTGCACAAAATAGATAAAATTCATGAAAATCACTGGTTTTGTATTGGCTTCTAGCATTTCAAAGTTTTACGAAACTTTCAAAGTCAAAGTCAAAGTTCTTTATTTGCAGTGAATGTGGTAACAAGTGGTCTTATTTTAACAAAATTAGTGCACACACTTAACTGTATAACAGCATGCAAATATTATATTAATTGAGGTTCATTAATAATAAATTAATACCATTTTTGAAATACCTTTTTGAAAAGTGACGCCCAAAAAGACTTCCTAATAGTACACTAACTGGTACAGGGGGTAGCATCATTATTTAGCCACCAATACCGCAAGTGGCGCGGCGGCGGCGCCCCGGACACATTCCGCTTTGTTCTAAGCCGTCATTTTGATCACGCACACAGACACAGTGAGTTTACAGGCGATACCGGTAAGAATCGGTGTCGTAGCCAGTCGCACTGTCGCGAGTGTTTGTTTTTGTCGAACTTGGTGCAATTTTTCACATGATGTATTCTGTTTTTGGCGGGTTCTGTCAAGTAGGTATAACTAACCTACTTCATTTTAAAAATTCAGAGCGAATATAATAAGCCACTCTAGGCGGTAAGGTAAGTTTAGGTAATTATCCTGGAAAAAGGCGAGAACGGGCTTTCTGTAAACTCTTTGTTTTGTGACCACGCTATGATAGGTTCAATACTACACGTGTGTGCGTGAGCTACCGAGCCGGTATAAATCGGTTTCTCTCATGTATGGGACAAGGCCGGCCGGCAGTGCCTCCGCGAGCACTTGTAGTGTCACCTGTCACAACGCTCTCATCAGTTGGATGTTGTTGAAGCATTGACTCATTTATGTGGTTGCAGCATGCAACAAGTCATTCAAGATCGTTACGGGACTAAAACAACATAGCATGTTCTCATTTTGTCCTGTTGATGTGAACAGAGAGCCTTCTTGCTAACTTAGGAAGACGCAGTAAACCATCAAAAACATGTTTTCAATTCAATACGAAATTTTTAGTGGATGACCGTTACAGCTTTGGTTTGTTATCAGCAATATTTAGCTATTTCAATTTCTATATGGTAGGAAATTTACCAAACTAATCACATTCCAAGGATTTTTGAGGAACCCTTAGAAAAAAGGAAATTATCAGTGGGAATGTTGTTGACTTACCCGTTGTTGCCATGTCCGTCGGCCTAAATATAGCATTGGAGGTCGTAGGGTCTCATACACGAAAACATATTAAAATAAGTTTTCTTTTAGAATAGATATGTTTTGGTCACGTACCTCTGAAGGCCGTAGTCAAGAGCAACATTCGACTATTGTTTTTATATGTACCTGCTTATTGCTCTCGACAGGTTGCAGCGGCGTCCTATCCGTTTTATCAGAAACCACGAGGCGTCTTCGACACTAGAGTATCTCCAATTGCGTAGAGACATTGCCAGGTTAAGTGTTCTCTTTCGCAACAATGCTCTGAAGAATGATTCCGGCTTATCCCTTCCTCACCCTTCCACTCCCGCACCACGCGTGCTGGACTACGAAGTCATCCACACACGATCCAGCATTTGTTGGCTCGCACTAAAAGGTTCGGTGACTCGTTCCTTAGTCGTACTATCCAGACGTGGAATGCTCTTATAGTCCCGGGGTCTTCAGGCGGGGCGGTAAAAGACATTTCTGCAGGCCTTCAAGGTGAGGATGGCCAGCCCAGTGATTCGTTTGCATGACTGGGCTTGTCAGCCTCATATCTGGACCTCACGACCACTTTCTGTCAGGGGGAGTGAGGTCATATTGACGGGCAATAATAAAAATAAAACCAATGTTAACACCCAAAGGAACTTATAGTACCTGGTTCCCTAGGTACCCTATGTATTTTACTATTTATTAAGGAGGAATCTTCTGATGACAAATGACGCTGACGCAGCTAAATGACAGTCGTTAATCCATGTCGGAGGGTCGGAGGCCTTTAGGTGAGGTTTTCACTAATAGTCTTAATTACTCCTCTCCAACAATCCGTACCGAGCTCGCGTGTTGGAATTGGTTTATAGTTCGTATTACCTCAAATGTTAAGGTGATAGCACATTATCACGGCGCGGCAACGGCACCGCTTCAACCCGGCTCGCCTTGTATTTACGGCTAGCCGCCAGCGCGCTGACTACGCGCGGTCAGCGAGGCGCAAGCTCGCAGTCCGGGCACCGCCGGCGCGCGGCGAGCACGCACTGCGAGTCGAGTTGTATGGTAGGGACAAGTGGCTGACCGCCCGGCGTCGACTTTTTCATAGTGACATTGTAAAACGTATTATAGTACACACAATGCAATACTCTTATTTGAATGGCAAGTTAATGGCCGGGTTGGAGCGATGCTGTTGCCGCGCCGTGAAAATGTGCTATCACCTAAGCTGTAAGCTTTTCCAAGTTAAAGCTTGTGACCACATTCTTCATAATTTTTTCACATTGATAAAAAAACTTAAAATTCTAGACTGCCTAGTATTTTTAATAGCAGTATGGTTAGTCAATTTAGTCATAGTCTAAAAAGAATCACGTGCCTATTTACTTTTTTCAAAATAAAAACGTTATATTTTGGTTTGTGCCATGAGACATTTGCTGCTTTTCACTGTTTTTTTGACACGACGATGGACAACATAATTTTGAATCTTAAGATCCAATTCATCATCATCTTCAACTATAAGACATAGGTAGATATATGTTTACGCATTATGGATGGTTATCCCGCCAGTGGTCATAAAAACTACGTCTTACTTTCAGTATCAGTGTCATCAGGTGCACGTGGGTGGTTTGGAGCTCTTACATTATTGTACGGGAAACGGGGAATAATCTCTTCTATTTGGGACCCCTTCATCTACCGCTGGATTGCGTCAAGCGTCCTCCTTCTGTCTTCATTTGTGAATCCCCGTAGCCGCTCTCTGTAATTCGTAGTGCCGTAGCTCGTAGTTCTGCTACGTCGTAGAGCTGTAGTAGCCTCCGCAAAGTCAAGGTATATCGGAAATGTTTAAAGGATCGGCGTATTAAAACCGTTTTTGCATTATGGCAGCTAATTTCTCCTATTGTTGAGGTGTTATTGTTCACTATTGGCTTCCCTATTTACTATTGAACCCTTGGTCTATAAATAAAATCAATTTGAGACAACACCCTCCAAAGTAATGTATGCAAAATTTTTTGTGTTATAGACTTCAAACCAAGGTGCCACAGATAACCAAACGCAACAGAAAATGTGTTCCATCAACAGAAATTTGGTCACAGATCTACCACCACCCAAGAAGTAAGGTCAGCCCTGATAAACGAGCCTTAGGACTCGTAATACTCATCCTATTTTTTGACATCTTAGTTTTATTATTACTTCTTCCAATCTTAGTTTTACTTTTAACTTCAGTTCCAGGATTTGCCCTTAGGTGCTTTTTAAAGGGTCAAGATGTCGCGGCCAATCTAACGCGTTCCAGAACACAATTTGCAATTCAAAATTATCTCGTCATCACCCCCGCACCCGCGCCTTATCGGATTTGATTGGTTTACTTTGTGGGCTTGTAAATCAACTTCGGTAAAGGGCATAAATTAGCTTCTTAATAACCCAAAGAAAAGTTCAATCGCTCAACTCACTTTAACCCGAGGGTCCTGGCACTTGCCTTGGGTACCTAATTCCTTGATAACGTAAGTAAACTCAGTTCCAAAGGGACAGCTACGTAATCATAACGTTTTCGTTAAAATGATAAATTGTGTCGACATTACAAATACATTAAGATGAATATTTAACATGTCCCCTTAATTTGGTCGGTTATAAGGTAAACTATACGATTACCTATACTCCATTCATTAAAGCATTAGACCGAAGTAAAAAAATATTCTTTTTAGGGTACACTTTGTGGTAAAAGTTCAATGAACATTATAACTTTTAAGATTTATGCTGAATTTATTAAAATCTACTTATATATCAGCTGTCACACTTAATTGTTCTGATTCAAAGTAAAGTAACTTCAGAATTTATGAGGCTTTTGCATAAATAAATTATTTTGTCTTGCATACAACTATATTGTCGATAGAAACTAGAAAAAGTCGACCTGGTCCTAGGGGCTCAAGCGGGATTCGAACCCGCGGCCTTTTACAATCCGGGTGGCTGCTATTCCAACTGAGTTACAGAGGCCGTTAACAGACCCGGCGAATTTATCTAGTGTATTTTACGTTGTAAGCCAACGTTGTTTTATCAATGTTATAAGCATACGCCTTTAACACCCGAAAGAAATATTTTTGCTAAATATATCAGGTCGAATTTTTCTAGTTTCCATCTTTGAGTAGAAAATAGTGCATTGTTAAATGCACTTATGTTACAGCTAGTTTGATCATAATAGAAAGTAAAATATTTGCAAAAACATTTCTTTCGGCTGTTAAAGGCGTAAAATTGATGAAACAACGTTGGCTTACAACGTAAAAAACACTAGATAAATTCGCCGGGTCTGTTAACGGCCTCAGTAGCTCAGTCGGAAGAGTAGCCACCCGGATTGTGGAAGCCGCGGGTTCGAATCCCACTTGAGTCCCCAGGATCATGTCGAATTTTTCTAGTTTCTATCTTTGTGAAGAAAACAGTGCATTGTTAAATGCTAAAAATAAAAATACACTTATATTGTCGATGTTCAAACCTAAAAAGAAGCAGGGGTTGAGTATCCGAACACATTTTTACTGTCACACAACTCTACCAAATGTAAAATGTTACATAATCCCTTCATACGTTGTCGCGTAAGTGGTTTTCAATTTGGCCAGGTTATGTCCGGCATTGCAACGTCAAATGCAAATTGTCATTCATTTTAGCACCCCTGCTTCTATGAGCCTCTTACTTCTAGTGTTATAATGAATGGAGTATTTACTGGGTGCGCGACGAAAGCGCCAACCCGCGCTTAAATTTACGTCGGACTTTGATATGGCAAATAGCTGGCTGTCATTACGAAGAGTGGGAAACAAACAAATAATTTCAATAATATATCGTAATTTACTAAAATTCTATTCGATCATGTAAGTCTGTAATGTCGATAGTAACGTTGACTTTTTTTTTCTTGTTAAAATGGCACAATTAGTTAATTTTAGGTAGTGCACACCGACTTTCTCATGACTGTCTTCACGAGAAGTAAATAAAGCAATAAAAAAATTAAATTAAATAACGCATTTCATCTATTTTGTAGAAGATTAATTTTGGCTGTAGTGTCCTTAGTAATGCATAGTTTTGATGTATTTTCAGTTAAACATGGCTAAATTGATTGTAAAACTGGATTCTGAAAAATCACAACATCGCTTTCCAACCACAAACAACAATAAAAGGAAAACAATATTTATTTAAGAACAAAAATATTACATTGAAGCTCGTGTAATTCGTCAAACTTTAGTAAAATCCACGCCATACACAACATTCTTTAATGTAAGCTGTTTTTGCAATATTTGACGTAGTCCATACCTACTACGCGTATGATCCATTTCAATGCAATAATGTAAGTATTAGAATGTAAAGAAATCATTTATTTTTTACAGAATGATTATAGTCGTCATGTTAGAACTGGAAAATGTGGTTGTGTGTACAATCAGAGTGGATATGGGTATAAAAAACACATTTTGCCGCTCTGATAAACGAACCAGGAAGAAAGCTTCTTAAAAAACAGTGAAGAGCAGCAATGGGGCAGATCTAGTGCCAGACAGTTCGCCAATGAGAAGTACTCAAAAGGGAAATACTTTGATGAAAATGTATCCACAGGCAAAGAAAATTAGGTGTGATCAATTGCCGTCAGATACCTTTTTCGGAAATTAAGAGAGAGTCAGCATTGAAGTTCGTAATAAAAGCTGCGTGTTTTAATACGGAAGAAAATAATACATAAACATATACATGCATTATTAAATTAATTAAAAGTTTAGTGGACCAGGTTGAGATTAACCTACATCGCACCCGCTGCCAGGGTCGTGCTAGCCCGCCCTACAGTCCAACTCGACTCGAGTGGTAGTCGCATTATATTTAGTATTACTTTTCTAATTTATACATAGTATGATCATAATTACAATTAATATTCTTTAGTCAGTGATTCAGACGATTAAATGATTTTTTTTTAATTTTAAACCTCAGGTTATCCTATTACGAAAATGAGAACTTTAAAACTAGGAGCGAAATTCTCAAAACCTTTTTTTAGGGGATACTTTGGTTTTCACAGTAAAGATTCGTTAAAAAATAAAAAGTTATCTTCCGGTGTAGGTCTTAAAAAACATGTAAAAGGTACTAAATAAAAATACATGTAAAAGGATTTTTATTTAGTAAGTTTGGTGTTCATCGCATTTAGAATTTTGAAGTTCAATCCATGAAGCTCCTCGAGCGCATTATAGACTCTCGGATTCGACAGGAGTGTACAATCTCGGAGTGTCAGTATGGGTTTCGACCGGGTTGCGGGACCTTGGACCCCGTATATGTGCCTTGAGAATGCTCATGGAGAGATAGAGACTGAAGAATACACCTCTGCATCTACTTTTCTTAGACATGCAGAAGGCCTTAGACTGTGTCCCACGTGAGATGATCGGCTGGGCGCTGCGGTCCAGGGCCGTTCCCGAAGTCTTTATTGACATTATCCGGGACATGTACCACGTTTCCAGTTCCATAGTTAGGACTGCGGTTGGTGACACGCTTCCCTTCCCTATCACCTTTGGAGTACACCAAGGCTCCGTGCTTAGCCCGTTTCTGTTCAGCGTAATATTAGACGTTCTGTCAAACAGCATCCAAGACCACCACGAGCAACCACCCTGGCATAGCATACATGAATGCTGATGATATTGCGCTAGCAGATTCGGACAGAGGACGGCTGGTACAACGGGTGAATAAGTGGAAAAATTTACTTGAAAACGGCGGTCTGAAACTTAATGTGGCGAAGACGGAGTAAATGGCCTGCAACACCACAAATCTCCAGTCAGTCCACATAGGCGTTGACGTGATCGAGCGCTCGGACCGTGTCAAATACCTGGGATCTGTGTTAAGCGCGTCCGGGGACATCGACCGCGACGTCAGAGCCCGAATTTCCGCGGCTTGGGCCAAATGGCGTGAGGTGACTGGTGTCATTTGTGACCCCAAAATGCCGATCAAGCTGAAGGGGCAGGTCTATAAAAGGCTCACGAAGATCGGCAAACTACGTGGGCAACAAATGTTTGGCCATGCTGCCCCCGCCAGGTACCGGTAGAAGAGGTCGACCCAAAAAGTGGTGGCTCGACGTCGTTAAGATTGAGCTATTGAAAACATATTTGAACCTGTGACACTTTTCTCAGCTAAGTTCACCAAGGATATTGCCCCACAAGTCAACAAGTATCGAAGGTTCATCGTATCTTGTGTTCAACAAAGGCGCAGACATCTTTAATTCCCTCACATACTAAATATCATTTTCTACATATTTTTTATTAAAATCACGTCTATCTTAATTAACTTCGCGTCTGTGTTGTTTCGTAAAACTCATTCAAAATCATACAGACCAGCAACTTTTTTTACAAGTAATGGATTTAATACCAACTTTATTATTTACTTTGCAAGCTAAAAAGATAACACAAAATAAAATTGAGATTTCGAATTCCACATGGTTATCATTTTAGTGACCAGAAAATTTGTACCTTTTCAAGTCATAAAACTTGCAGCGAAATGTAGGATAACTTAAACTATCACTATGTACTGAGGCCTTCACATCAACCTTTACATAGGGGCACCTTATGCTGCTGACATAAGACCCATTTTGCAATGGTATTAAAAAGGTTGATCTGAACGCTTCTGCACATACTAGTAGTGCTTGTTACTAAGTAAAAAAATTTAATATTAATAAGACATTTTTGCTTGAACTAAAAGTTGTAATCAAAAACTTCTTACATATTCAGGAAAGCAAATATGCAGCATGTGTTGTTCAATTAGCGAGTAATAATTTCAATTTGATGCCCTAATTTTATAATTCAACTTTACCTCGCCATAATTCTTCCTTTTTTCCGTTCATTTTTTCCAATTATTTTTTCAAATTTTTCAAGTAACTATTTATTTATTTTGCTTCTCATGAAACAGATGTAATGGTCCAATGAACGCTGAAATTGCTTTTCTAGTCACGTACTAGTCTGGGACATTAGTGCCTTGAATAGTTTCTCTAAACTCACATCCCAAGACAATTAGGTGAAAATAAGTGAGTATTTCTCTTTGAGACACGACTTGAACGTTTATTTCGCCGACATTTAGAATGTATTGACACTAGTGTGCATGTCTAATGCAGTCGCTATGCACATTAATATGGCGGGAATACACACAATTGTATCTAGCACACTTGCATTGCAGCTCCTAGCACTTCAATCTCAATAAAATAAAAGTATTGCTTAATCTCAATGAATGAATAGTATTGAACAATCTGAATAAAATCATAGTATTGAATAATGCCATTAATTGATTTAGTAGAATAGTATGTTATTTAATTACAATTCTATTGAAAATAAGAGAGAGATAATTAGGAAAAAAATCTACATAATCTCAGATATTGTGCTTTTAACGCTTCCTTATTACCGGTTTTTTCCCACTATTCACTGGAAAGGTAGTAGAGTGGAGGACCAGCGGGGTCCTATAGACTCAAATACCTTTTATTGTAAGTGAGGCAGTGAACAGTCATTTATTTATTCATGTAGACATGTATTTATTCGGATCAGAGATTACAGAGTGAAATACACACATCAAAAGTGTCTAGGGATCAAGCATTTTTATGCGGATTTCTTGAGATTGAGATGTGGCTTTGTAATAAATTTATGATTTTATAAATTTATATGGATCCTTTTTGGTGCATTTCATAATTTGAAACAGGAACTCTCAATCAAATTCGAGTAAAAGATGAAAATCAGCTGTCAATATTTTCCCTATAAAAACATACAACGCATTGAAGACATTATTAGTGCTACTGTTTCCCTACTACTGATTAAAACCAACGTTATTATGGAGCGGCGACGTCATTTAAGCAGGGAAGAAATGCTCAGAGCCGTGGGAATGATAGAAGCTGGTTCCCGGCAACGTACTCTGGCTTTAGCTCTGAATACAAGTCAGAGTGTTATCAGTCGACTTTGGACACGTTACCGAAGCACTGGTACCGTGGCTGAGCGCCATGGAGGACGGTATCGCTGCACCACACGGAGACAAGACCGATACATTCAAATCACAACTCGAAGAGCTCCAACAATAACCGCCATGATGTTAGCCGTGAGGCTTCATCACTCTTCAGGGAACTTAATTAGCGACCAAACAGTCAGAAACCGCTTGCATGAAGTGAACCTTCATTCCCGAAGACCGCTAAGGATACCACCTATAGCAATGCACAATCGTAGGATTCGATATCAATGGGCTCTTGAACACAGAAATTGGGCAGAAGAACAATGGCGTTTCGTGTGCTTTTCTGATGAGTCTCGTTTTGGTATGAGACCGGATACAAGACGTATAAGACACTGGAGAACCCCTGGACGCCAACAGCGATTAAAATCCTGCCAGGAAGTCCATCCTTATAGTGGTGGAACCATCATGGTATGGGCGGGTATTTGGATCGGCGGAAGAACTGAGTTGATTTGGATCAGAGGCAACCTCAACGCTCAAATTTATGCTGAGACGATTGTATCAGACGTCATCGTTCCTCTACAAGTGCAAATCGGTCCCTTATTTCAGTTAATGCATGATAATGCACGACCGCACACCGCAAGAGTTGTAAGACAGACTCTCGCCGCAGCTAACATCAATGTCCTGCCCTGGCCTGCTCAGTCGCCAGACTTGAACCCGATTGAGCATGCATGGGATATGCTACAGAGGAGAGCTCTGCCGAATATGGAGGGTATCCAGTCGCAAGAACACCTTTTTTTGTTGTTGCAACGAACATGGGCGGCCATTCCACAGCGTGATTTGGATGAACTCATTTTGAGTATGCCAAACCGATGTTCTTGTGTTGTTAGTGTTCGCGGTAGAAACACGGATTATTAATTGTTTAAGTTACCCAATAAAATTTTAAAGAAAAAGGTTATTTCAGTCTTTTTTTCGAACTTTAATATTAGTGGTTCAAATGTCAAAAATCCCTTTATTAGGAAAATGGCAAATTTCTTTATTAATGCAAAGGTGACTTGGTTTATCGTTACTGTAGACAAACGAAAACACTTTATTTGATGAATCCTTAAAGAAAATTTTAATTAATATCAATCAGGAGAAAAGTTATTGCAAAAATATATGTTGATCCCTAGACACTTTTGATGTGTGTATATAGGACAGCATACGCCAAAAACATTTGACCACTAAATAGAACTTGGACTGCTGTCACTGATTGACTGGCCTGTTAGCGCAATGGCAGCGATCCTGCCTTTAGCGCCGGAGGTCGTGGGTTCGATCCCCACCCATGACAAATATTTGTGTGACGAACATTTGTATTTGTTGTGTGTCTGGGTGTTATTATCTATTTAAGTATGTATTTAGAAATATTTAAGTATGTTTATCAGTCTCTGACGCCCATAGTACAAGTTCTGCTTAGTTTGGGGTCAGATGATCTTGGTGTGAATTGTCCCAGATATTTATTTATTTATTTACTGATAGAAACTGATAAACATTCCTAAACATTTCTGAATACATAGTTGAATGAATAGAATAATAACATTTAGGAACTGAAAGTTCTGCCAAGAATGTTTGTCTAGGATGGTGAATCGACCCCACGACTTTCGAAGCTATCAGACTGCGCCTCATCGAGCTAACAGGCTTGTCGATCAAAAAGTAAGATAGCAAAAAGCCTAAAATTATTGTTTTATCGCCAAGCGTTTGTTACTTGCTAAAAAAGTTCACAATGGCAAATTTTCGGAGCTTTATTAAAAATACTTCAGGGACATCATGACATGACACGCGGCAGTCAGATCCCGAACTAAGCAGATTATTTTTACTGGTTCTCAAAGTACTTAAAAATACTAAATACGAAGAAACAGTACATCATTACGGAAAAATACGATGAACTTTGTTTGCTCAGATGATATAGCTACAACTTGTTATTTTCTGTATCAGACGTCATCTTAGTAATACATACATAGGTACATACATACATAATATTACGCTTTTTTCCTAACGGGAGGTGCAGAGACCACATCTTTTCACTTGCTACTGACCTGACACACCTCTTGCGCTTCTTCCACTCGCATTAATCCTTTCATACATGCTCGATTAACAAAACAAATTTACAAGGCGAGGGTGGATGGAGCTGTTAGGAGGGTAAGGCCTAGACTGACGTACGTAGGACAAGTCCAAGACGTGCTCAGAAAAGGTCAAGTCCATAATCTTAGTAATAATTCGGTCAATTTCGACATCCGAGGTTATAATAATTCGCACCCAGCACATATTTGGTAGGGTAGTTCAAAACACTATCTAAAATGAAATCTAAAAAGTTCTAATCGATCCGACACCTGGAAAAAAATATTCTGGGCCCGAGGTCTATTTAACGGTAGTATCTATAAGATCTATTTAATACTGTTGCAAGCAATAAATAATCTGAATCAGAGTCTGAATGTCGAAGTACTTTTTTTTCTGAGATATAACGATTCAAAAAGTTGGAAAAGTTGTAATCATTATAATAATGTTTATACATATTAGGACTTAACTAACTTTTAATGAAAAGTTTTAAATTTATTTTAAGTTAGTTTAAGCTAAAGTCGCGTATCTGGACCATTGTAGAGCAAACAGTTTTGGTCTCTATCTACTTTTTGTAAATTGTCGATTTTCACTAAATAGAATAGAACGTCCAAACGGCTAAGCAAAAAATTTAATACTAGGTTTAAACTTGGGTTACACCATAGACTAAAAAAACTTTATTACAAAATGAAGTTTAACATTAAACTTCGTACTATCTGTGGTACTAAAGTTAAACCCATAGGACCCCTAGTATATCTATGGACTAACGTTGCCTTTGAGGTTAACTTTGCGGTGTCAATTTTTCACGAAAATTGATAAAAATAACATCGATTTAATAGATTTCGAAGAGTTAGATATATTGGAGATGAGTCAGCGATTTAGTAAACATTGTCAGCGAGTCAATCATTTCGAATTGGAAAATGAAGACTTTAAATATAAATATAGATTTACCAAACGTTAAGGCCAAAAATTAGTTGTAACTAGCTTTCCGCCCGCGGCGTCACCCGTGTTATATATCATGGCCAAATTACATAAAATCTTGATAAATTGTAGCCTATGTGTTATTCTGATGTATAAGATATTACTGTAAAATTTCATCCAAATCCGTTCAGTAGTTTTTGCGTTAAAGAGTAACAAACATACATACATACATACATCCTCACAAGCTTTCGCTTTATGATATTTGTAGGATTTTACGTGAGGATTTGGCAACGTGACTGCGCTCCGTTTCATGCTGATCGTAAAAATATCATGATTCGTTTTTAAAATCGCTGTAACTCGTTCAAGAGATTGAAACCATAAATTATAACAAATAAATTATTTGTTTTGTTATTGATAAATAGTTATTTATCTATCTAAAGTAAGAAGTGAATTAAAACGTTCAGAGAAACGGAATGCGTATTGAACGAAGTCTGTGTAAAATTGTGAATGAATGAATGAATGCCGCTTTTTGTTTTAAACCACGGATGATCTTTGATTTATTTTGTCCTCAGATAGTCTCAGATTTGTAATATGAACACATATTAAGCCTGGTGCTAACTTTAATACTGTTACAATCCTAGATCTTTTAGTTCAGGTTTAAACTATTTCTAAAGCATTTTTTTGAAATAAGGCTGTATTAGTTTTAAAAACAGTCCCAGTATTTTATTGTTTTTTTACCCTAATATTATTCTGTTTCTTGATATACGAATTTCTATTTTTGGAAATTCATTTAGTTATTGAAAAACCATCCCTGGGGAGTAGACCAGATATATAAAACTTTGTTGAGGTTACTCCATTTAGAGTCGCCAAAACAAAAAACCTAGTTTAAATTGTTTAACGTATCAATTCCGTTTTCTAATTGTCTAATCTAAAGTAGCGTTGCGCTTTTGAACAACTTGTTTCTTAGAAAAATAGAGTAGCACCTTAAGAAACTATATTAACGGTAGTGCATCGAGCTGCAGTACCCATTGACACGCTGCACGCAGTACACACACGCCGACACGTAGTCTCCGCACCTAAAATAAAAAGAGTTTAGAAACTGGTATTTGCTTTATTGTCCAAATTAAATTTACTTAACAAACTATCTCAACTGCAACGGATTGTTCCTAGGATAGAAGATTACCCAAAACCACTTCATATAATTTTAATTTATTTTCCTCTTAGGCATCATCTAATAATAACTATAATAACGCGAACACCAGCCAACCAAGAAAAAGCCGCCCAACAAAAATCTCCTAAATTGGAGCAGATAGAGAGGCCAAAACCGGCGACAAACGTAGGACGTAGTGCTGGAGGCGGGGAAAGCTGGGCCTTCATCTGCCTACCCAACCAAGAAGACGCAAACCGTGCCTACGCAGCCACCACAGAAACCGAAACTGACACCAAAGCTGGAAGCACCATCCGAGCCAGCCCGCAGACTATCAGCGGAGCCTCCAAAAGCCATGCTGAAAAGACCAGGAACATGAGCAAAACGGACAAAGCCCAAGAGTGCATGGACAAAGCCAAACGGCCACAGGAGCAGAGAAAAGCCGCTTAAGAGAAACCAATGCGAAGGAACGAGCAACGAGGTGATGAGTGAAAACAGAGGAGAAAAAGAACATCAATGAAAAAATTCTCGCGAAGTTGGAGGAAAACAACAGGCTCCAAAAGGAAAATGCGAAGAAAGTGGACGAATGCAAGGAGTAAGCGACACAGCAAAATAATAACTATGCTAGCGTAGCGGCCACGACACGCAGCCAGGAGAAAACTGCACTCCACTCCATTGTATTTTGTCTAAGGACGAACAAGAGGCGGGCGAGGAGGTCCTACAAAAAGTGAGACAGGCAGTGGATGCGAAGGAAGGATGGATTCGAGTGGGAAATGTAGGAAAGGGCAGAGATAAGAGGATCATAATGGGAATGAAAACTACCGAGGAAAGACTCGAAATGAATGGCCAGGCCAACTCACCGTAGAGGAAGGAAGAGAAGAAAAACAAAGATCCTCTCCTGGTACTCAAAGTGTCCTCACTTTTAACAAAGATGAGGACATAGAGAAGGCGCTTAAAAATCAGAATAAACACCTGTTTTACGTTTGTTGAAACCGCCTGACCAACCACGTGGTGCTCAGCACCTCGTGAGTGCTCTGGCAGAGAGCTATAGAGGCAAGCGCTGTTCATATAGATATACAGAACATCAGGTTGGCAGATCAATCACCAGTGGTTCAGTGCACCAGATACCTGAAATACGGGCACGGAATGCGCTTCAGTAAAAACCCGGGAGATCTGTGCAGCTCCTGTGGAGAGCTGCTCATGAGCCGCAAGTGCGCCGAGAGGCTTGCCAGAGAGGAACCCAAGTGTAGGAAACAATGCTCAACATAGCGCATGTAGCCAGCACTGCCCGGTGCGCAAGCGATGGGACGCACTGGCACGCTCTACAGTAGCATACTGCTGAGGGTACCTTACGACGAACCTGGGCAGGTAACCCTACCAGGAAAGCGCCATACATCATAGCGCAGGCGAACCTGCAAAGAAAAGAGCTAGCGACAGCAGAGCTGATGCTGGAGGCCAATGAGCGTAGGATTTTGCTGGCTTTAATATTAAATTAGAAAAATCAACAGGAATTGCCGTAAATAGGACTACTAGGACATATAATACTTAAAAGGCTAGCTGCGAACTCCACGAAACTGGGACAGCTCAATACACAATCTGCCTACAAGAAAGAAAATATAAACAGCATAATTGACAAAACCGATTTGGAAAACGAGGTCAAAAAATTCGCAAATAACGTCAAATTAACTTGCAACGAACATATCCCACTGATTAAAAAGTCGTCTCAACTCACCCTCCTATGGTGGAACGAAGAACTCGCAGCGCTAAAGAAGGGAGTCACCACTAAGAAGCGTCGTATACGATGTGCAGCAACAGTCCGAAGGGCGAGGGTTGTCACAGAGTACCTGGAAATAAAGACAGAATACGAGTCCAAAGCAAAAGCCAACCAGACCCGAAGTTAGAAGGATTTTTGTAAAAAACAGGACCGGGAAGGAGTGTGAGTGCGTACATACAGGGTGATAGGGAGGACAAAGAAAAGATAGGAAGACCTACCCCTAGTGAAGAACAGAACCCCACAAAACCCCAAAGAATCGGCCACCTTACTCGCCGAAACCTTTTATCCGGCAGACCTGGTGAGCATGGACAACGCTGACCACAGGTGGACAAGAGAAACTGCTGACAAAGTGAACGAGAGGACACACGGCGAAAGCCCTAACCCGTCGTTCACGATGCTAGAGCTGTCCCCCTTGTCAGACGTATGGAAAGAAGCCACGGTAGGGGTATTACGGAAATCAGGAAAGGACAATCACCTTATCCCAAAGTCCTATAGATCAATTGGCCTATTACCCGTCCTTGGCAAAATCCTGGAGAAGATGCTGGTAGCTCGGTTGAAGTGGCACCTGGGTCCCCGGACGAGTACTCGCCAGTGTGCTTTCATGCCCGCGAGGAGCACCGAGGACGCCCTCTATAATCTAGTGAAACACATTAGATCCAAGCTGGACTGTAAAAAGATAATTACACTGGTGTCACTGGATATAGAGGGGGCCTTCGATAGCGCCTGGTGGCTAGTAATAAGAGTCCGACTGGCTGAGGAAAAGTATCCGGTACATCATACTCGTAGGTCTATCGTTACCGTTTCATTACCGTTTTATTATTGATAAAATAATAAAATCTCGTTTTAATGATTGCCACAAAGTGAGTTCAAGTGGTGGGTAGATGTAGAATGGATACACCTTCCAGACCACCCTCAGGTATAATGTCTTCGTAAGTTGTATAAGGCAATTGCATGTTTGCCTGCTTCCTTTTTAGTAGATTTGAGGAAAATAGTAAAGTAAATCAATAAAAAATCTGAGGTACCTAATGTAAACTAAATTAATTACAAAAATGTATTTAGCCGAACTGTAACCGAGAACTACTGCCGACAAACTGCTATACAGTTTGGCAGATGTATTTTTTTATATTAAGAATGTATTTTTGGAAATAAATGAATAAAAAAAAAAAAAAAAAACCTCAGGCGGCTTATTGACAGCTACCTGTCCGGCACGAAGGTGAATTTAAGGTATGCCGGAGAAGAGACCTCCCGAAATACAACGCAGGGCTGCGTGCAGGGATCCTGTGGAACCTTCTCCTCGACCCTCTTCTCGACCAACTGAAAAAGAAGGACATTTACTGCCACGCCTTTGCAGATGACGTCGTCCTGACATTCAGCACGGACACCGCCCTTGAGGCAGAAATGGAGGCGAACCCTGTATTGGAACATGTGCGAGCGTGGGGGGTCAGAAACAGGCTCCGGTTCGCGCCGCACAAAACATGTGCGATGGTGGAAGCTGAAACATTTAAAAAAATTACACTCAAAACTGGCATAAATACAATTTCAAAATATCATTTTACAGATTCATTTCAGGTCCCGAGCCATTGAAATTTACATTTCGAATCAATTATGAATAATTTGTATGAATTGAATGTCAAATAGTAGATGAAACAAAAATAATAATAATAATTAAAAAATGTCAGACAAATATTCATTAACCGAGTAGTAGCCCTACTGTAACAGAAACGATTTCACTTTATGCTTAATATATTAATATCTGTTACTTTTAAAGAAATTTACGAAAAAAATAAACAAATTTTCGAGAAGGAGCCTGGCTTTATTGTTCTATAACTTTTTCCCCACAGTGATTTGGGACTTCCCGCTCTAACAATAATTAAAGTAAATATAAAATGATTTTCAGTGATTTATTGCATGTTGTTATTGGTTCCTAGGCTAGAACGCCAGTCCTCCTTTATTTTCATTTAATTTCAGAGCTAACTTTCAATGCACTGATTTTTTTTTGTAAAACTGATCAGTCACGACACTAATGCTACAGAAAGTAATTCATACGCCCAATTGCAATTCTCTTGGGAACGGGTTTTATTAGTGGATACTATTATTATCAAAACGATATCCATTCAATTTATCTCACGCCACAGCTAACTAACGTCTTCCATTTTGTATCAATTGAATTACAACTGACTATAGGTGTAATAATATATAATGCATCAGATAGATAATTTAATAAAATCCTGAATCGGAGAAAATTGCTTTTAGGTGAACATAAGTTATTTTATTGGAAATCGATGGCAATTAGCACTTTCCTCAACTCGTGCCGCCTGCCGCTTAGAACTGCAGAGAGGCCGTTGTCAGCGCCTGTTAAGGAGATTTTTCACAACACGTGAAATCTCTTTAACTCTGTTTCACAATTATAAAGTTATTGCTGAACGACAAAGCGCAGGCTAAAATTCTTCAAATGTTTTTTTTATTTAGTACTTACTATCAGCAAACAGAAGTAGCTGAACACTTTTGTATATTGTTGCATTAACTTTCTCATCTTATTTTAAGAAATATTAGTACCCAAGACTACTTTTCCTCTAGTTTTGGCTGCGACATACACAAGGTTATATTTCAAAGATAAGTTTGAATGAATAAATGAATCAATTGAGACAACAATACATTGCTCTGATAAAATTGAAGATACCACAAACACCCAGACTTAAACAAGTATATATTATCGTGTATGAAGATTAGTTAGGAAAAACATTTATTTACTAAACAATTTGTGATGTATGATAAGAAGGAGTGAAGCACTCTGGCACAGGTGTATGTCATTAAAAGAGTGCTTCAACAACTTGTAAGGTCATGTAATTTGATTACAAATATAAATAAATTCTATTTTAAAATATGTTTCATCGCTTAATCATTTAGGTATTCAATGCACTGTAAATGTAGGTCCCGAAATTACCTTTTCAGCATTCATCATTTTTGATTAATGATTGATCCGACGTGACATGATTCATCGGAGTTCCGTTTCTCCAGATTGGCTACCCAGAAGCAAGTTTGGCGCTTTCGAATCAAATTGGACAAATGAACATTATGGTCCTTTTCAGATACCTGACTGTCATTTTTAAATGATATATCGTGCTGCTAATATAATAATGAAAGTCATTCTCCTAAAGCTGAGTACAGTCTGAGTGCCTACTCCTATCTATTGAAACCCTTATGAACCCAGTAATTACTTCGTCAAAACGTATTAAAACGCTTGAATCAGGGCGTCTCATATTTGTCTCATTGGCAATTTCGTTGAAAGTGCCGATGGAAGCAATATTGGCTTTCAAACTCTGATCGATAACAATAAAGGCATATTAAGACACTTTAGAGAATTGACAATTAAAGACTTATGTACCTCATCTGAAAAGGCCTCTTTGCAGGCTTTATCTAGTTTCAAGATTATGCAAAGTTTTGAGTAGAGTTGAAAAATAGTTTGATACTAGCAATTTTTTGAATTTTGAATTTTGAACGCTCTCCCTGAGTCTGTGTTTCACGAACAACCTTGACGTGTTCAAAGCGAGAGTGTATAGGCATTTTCTGGGTAAGCGTTCACCATCGGCCTCATCATCGTTTACCACCAGGTGAGATTGACGCCGAACGCAAAAATCCTTTTAAGATATTTAAGAAAAACATACATGTCATATTTTAAATTAATTAAGAAATTAAAACATATTTGAAAATCTCGGATTCTTGGAGAGAGCATTCGAACAAAAAACTGTCGGCTAATGTTAACTGGAATGTTGTATAAATTCTCCGAATGATCTTTTTTAAGATACCAGTGATCTATTAGACAATGCACCTACGATGCAGATTTCATACAAAGATATAATATTAAAAAAAATGCGCGTAAGTGTCCTTTTGGCCATTAATTAACGTTCCAGGAATATTATCATGAGTAACCATCAGTTCTTCGCATAATATAGCCTCTGACTCCTGCCACATTTATACACATAGGTATAGGTTGCGTATAGACTTCCTTATTTTCTGAAATACTAAGCAAAACCCATTCCATAGCTAGTTAGGTGTCCAAATATTTAGCAAGGTGTCGGTAAATCTGTCAACTCACCCACGGTTACAAAGTTCTACACGACAGTTAATTAACATTAGGAGGCTCTGGTAAACATTTGAACTTGATTAATCAATCGGGATGTGTTTAATATATATGAATCTGATAAATAGATGCATAAACACCAGTTTCTTTAAGACGAAAGGTAAATCGTGTTCCATAATATGTAGTCAGTCGTAAATCAAATTATTGCCAGCAAACATAACCAAGGAGCTTATGACACTTTGATCAATAGTTTTCTAACTGGGATTGGAACCAAAAAGTAACATAACATAACATACCATCACGATTTTATCCCAATCGGGGTAGTCGGAGGCAAGTGACTGTGTCATCATGGTGAACGAAACACTCAGAAGCCCACTTTTCACCAGTGGTATTAGAACGCAACGTGGTAGGTGGTGAGCCTTCAGCCGTTATCCGGGTTGATTTGGTATTTTATCGATGTTTTCCATCAC
This sequence comes from Udea olivalis, assembly GCA_947369235.1. Classification (NCBI taxonomy): domain Eukaryota; kingdom Metazoa; phylum Arthropoda; class Insecta; order Lepidoptera; family Crambidae; genus Udea; species Udea olivalis. The sequence continues at coordinate 11,294,065 of OX376355.1, forward strand.
CGGAGAGTAAGTCGGATTTTTAACAATGAACACATATAGGTATACATACGTATTTTGGTTTTGGCCAGATTCGAACTTGGGACCACACGATCCACGATCTGAGTTCGGGTTCTGAACTACTAGGCCACGACGCTCTCGACCAAAAAGTAAAAGAGCCTAACTCTAACTTTCCTGGCAGAAGAATAACATAACCAATTTCGTCAAAACTGTTTTATCATCGGGGCTTGAAGACCTTACCTTCAAACTAAACGAATTATGGTCACGACGATGACCTTAGGCTTCTTCGACTTTGTAAGAAGTAAGATTCTTGCTAAGAATCGATATTTTTTAAGTAAACTAATGAAGTCACACTTCTAACAGAATTCAGTATACGTTGACAGCTCAGTGATTAGTTTGAGGTTATTTACAGTGAGTACCACGTCTAATCTAACTTTCCTCGCATTAATATTCAGATTTAAATCAAACCGGATTTTCCCAAAAAATAGTAGGTAAATTAAAAGTTTTACAAAGGCAAGAATTTTTATTTTATGCATAATCAATTTGGTATACTCATAGAAAGATTTGAAGGTGAAGAATGCCAGACAGAAGTTCAACAGATGTTCAGGTTCACACAATAACAGCTACCACTAAGAAAATAAACATACCATGGATTGGTAGCAGATTATTTAATGCATTTGTTCTTTACGTCCATCACGAGTTGCCTCTTTAAATTTAAATTATCGTTCGCGTAACAAAATGTATTGGGATTTGACATTGTCTTGTCATGTCATGTAATTATATTAAATAATGTAAATTTAAAGTGGCAACTCGTAAACATACTGCTCACAAACTTCAGCAAACAGATGCATCATCTAGGAGTGTACAACAATACTTACTTTGGGTGTAAAAATTAGTGCACCTCTTTCGACGCTACTGCTTTTAAGCAGTGGATGTCAAATCAAGTGATTTTCCACGTCAATCATTCCTCTTTGTATAGAGCCTTTGATTGAAGATCGATTGGGAATTGGTGGATTTCTTTCAAAAACTATAAAAAAGTGGCATGTTTGGTTTTCATACAAACGGAGTGCCTTGCATTATCTATTCTTAGTAATGAATGTACCAGTCCCAAGGACACAGCAATAGCTCGAAATCTAATCAGAAGTTGTTTTCCACCTCTCACCTTTTATATCGTCACCATAAGTACCGACCTATTGGATTACCAATACCTATGGGTACTTACTACGGCCGTATTAACGACTCAATTTGTTTTATTTTACCGCAAGCTTTTAAATTGTATTTACGAACAAATAGGATCTTTTGTCCCACATGACAGTAGGGATTTCATTTGGTTCACAGGCACAGACAGATAGGTAGGCTAAGTCCTTACTTGTACAAAAATGTATAATTTGTATAGCGCTTTGTAATTTGTGTTTGTACTTGTACAATAAAGTAGACAGACTAGGTAGAATTTAATTATAATAATAAATAAACAAATATCCGGGACAAATTACACCAAGATCATCTGACCTGCCCCCCGATTCAGAACGAAGTTATCGACCGATTCGGTAAGTTTGTTTTAATTATAGTAAATGACCCGCAGCAACGGTAGCAAAGCCAAAGGCCTTTAGTTCTCATAAATTAAATTATATGAAAAGTATCCATCTTAAAAACGAATTAAAAATAAAAGAAAATAACCGAATCGATCGATAACTTTGTTCTGAATCGGGTGGCTGACCCAAATTAAGCAGAGCTTGTACTATGGGTGTCAGAGACTGATAAACATACTTAAATATTTCTAAATACATACTTAAATAGAAAATTACACCCAGACACACAAGAAACACAAATGTTCGTCAAATGAATGTTTGTCATGGGTGGGGATCGAACCCACGACCTCCGGTGCTGAAGGAAGGATCGCTGCCATTGCACCAACAAAATTCAAAGTTTAGTTTAGATGTCAGAACATTGTGTCTGTATAAGTTGAGAAGATAAGTCAGATTGGCTACTCTTACAAAGTAGGTCCTCACTCGTACCTACTAGAGTTGTTCCTTATTTTGCTAACTGTACCTATACTAGTTAGAAAGAAACCTTACAAAAAATGTAAGTTATTTTTTCCAGACTTGTAATTAATTAAAACATTTAGCCAGGAATAAGTTGAAAGTTTCTTTGCCCTCTTTCAAATTCATTTTAAAAGATAATTTCATTCATTTTGTCCCATCAAAGAGACCCAGTTAAAATGGAGCAAGTAATATTTTTCGTTTGGCGTAACATTTCAAATTAGGTTTTAGGTTCGTTAAAGATTTTATTCTGTAGTTCCTTTTGAAATTTACTGTGAAGATTAATTACCTATTAGGTATCAAGCATGTGTAGAGTTGGTGCTTTGCGGTACATGAAATGGCGAAGATTAATAAAAATATCCAAGACTTCTTACTTATAACGAGATGTGGTTGTACATTTATGTACACATATGCACCTATGATATATGTTCCTATTTGGATACAAACAACAACAAAACAAACAAATACGGCCTTATACGTCCCACTGCTGGGCACAGGCCTCACCTCAACTATGAGGTGGTAGGAGCCATACTCCAACACGCGGGCTCGGTGCGGATTGTTGGAGCGGTGAATGTAAGGCCAGTGATAAACCTTACCGTCAGATGTTTCAAGCCTCCTTTTCAAGCCTCTGACTAGGCTTTACGACTGATATCTTGCGATGTCAGCCGGGACCAACTGTTTAACGTGCCTTCCGAAGCGCGGAGATGCCCGAAAAACACATCACTTAATTTCGGTCGGGATGGTCACCCATCCGTAACCCAACCTGACTGGCGTTGCTTAACATCGGATCGTTGCCGATCCGCTGCCGTCACTTAGCCACGGGCACATTTGGATACAGTTTTTATTTATTTATTTGTTTTACTTTGATTATAATTTTATTACAACAATTGCAATAATAAAACATTACAATTTAAGGACACTCAGTCAAGCAAATCCCTCACAGAACATCAAACACACTGACAATATTTCTTTTCATTCATCAACAAACAAATCACAGAGGACCCAGGGTAGTAGTACTTCTATAGATACAAGCACTTAAGTTTCATGATAAACTTACAGGAGTTTTCAGACTAACGATTACTAGCTTTTCGCCCGCGTGAACTTATCGTTATGCTATGGCCAAATTACATTAAATATTCATAAATTGTAGCCTATGTGTTATTCTGATGTCTAATCATAAATAAATCATAAATCATGCTTTATTGTGGAACACAGGTATATACAGATTACAGATGTTAACAAAAGTGTCTTAATTGTTCAACTGTGACCTACCTCTATGGGCGTACAATAATTATTCAACAGAGTTGAAGGTATTTGATGCAAACATGCTACACACACACTAAAGAAAGTAAAACATTATGGCCCGTTTGAGAGAAGTGGTCAAATATAATTCACAATCTCACACCGACATTTTATCTGTTAAAAATTCATTTGTGGAGTAATAACACTTTACCATAAGGAATTCTGTAAGCTTACTCTTGAAAATCTTTACATCATTGATGTCCCGAATGGCCTCCGGAATACGATTATAAATGCGAGGAGCATTGCAAAATATAGACTTACTTAGCAAAGTGGTCTTACTAAAAACTGAGCACATTTTTTTCTTTTGTCTTTCACGAATTCTAAATTGAAATTTTTCCAAGTTATTTTTAACAAATACCGCACTTTCCACGATATAGATGCAGGGAAGTGTTAAGATTTTATGTCTTTTAAAATATGGTTTACACGTGTCGTCTGATTTTAATCGAAACATTGATCGGATGCATCGTTTTTGGGCTCTGAACACTCGTATTATTTCTTTGTCATAGCAATTACCCCAGAAAATAACTCCGTATCTGAGAGTGGATCCTACGTAACCGTGGTAGGCTGTAAGAACAGCAGCCTCAGTAACAGTTTTCTGTAATTTGTATAGAGCAAATGAAAACTGGCTTAATTTTTTGCAAACAATTTCAATATGAGACGTCCATTTAAGTTTATTATCAATATTTAATCCCAAAAACTTTGTTACACAAGTTTTGTCAATGTTTATTCCGTCATAATCTATGTCCAATTTGAAATCATCATCTTTCTGAGAAAATGACGTCATTTTTGTTTTGCTTAGATTCACTTTAAGGTTATTAGATTCAAGCCAGGTTATAACTGATTTTAAAGATTGATTTATGTCATTTTCAAGAATGGATATATTTTTATTTGTAAATAGAATAGTACTGTCGTCAGCAAATCATGTCATATTACTATGTAGATCTGATGCAGATGGCAAGTCATTAATATAAACTAAAAACAAAAGAGGTCCTAGAACGCTACCTTGAGGCACACCCCATTTCATTGTCCTAAATTTAGATTGATAACAAGTCTCGATATTAGTCTTCGAATCAATCGTATCGACTTGTGTTGTTTGCTGTCTCTCTGAGAGGTATGATTCTATCAATTTGTTTATATTACCCCTTATTCCATGTGCATGCAACTTATCCAATAGTATCTTATGATCCACGTGATCGAATGCTTTAGTCATATCTATATATAGTGCAATTGTTGGTACTCTTTTATCCACATTCGTGTAGACCTGTGCTAGAAAGTCATAAATTGCCATATTTATAGACTTATTCTGTCTGAACCCGTATTGCTGACAAACAAAAAGATTGTTGCTTTCAAGAAAATTGTAGAGACTTTTGTATATAATCTTCTCTAAGATTTTAGCAAATATTGGTATTAAAGCAACTGGTCTATAGTTACTAATGATAGTTTTATCGTCTTTCTTAAACAAGGGTTTAACAACTGATATTTTGAGTTTGTCCGGAAAAACGCCAGTCTCAATGCACAGGTTTACAATATGACTCATAGCAGGTGCAATTGTCTCGGACACATCTTTAACTATCAGTGTAACTATATCATCATAACCTGCACTGTTTGATTTTTTTAGGGAAACTATAACCTTGTCAATATCATGCGGAACAGTTGGCATCATATAAATTGATTTTACATTATTGTCTAAATTAATTCGATTCATTTTATTTTTATTTATGTTTAGTTCAATGTCCTCAATAAAATAGTTATTAAATGCTTCGGCAATGTCAAATGGATTAGTCAATTTTCTATCGTCTATAGTTAATAAACCTATGGTTTCTTTTGGATAGCTATTTCTAGATTCATTGATCACTTTCCAAGCTGCTTTACATTTATTCACCGCATTCTGAATATAAAAGTTATTTTGCGCCTTTTTAGTTAAATTTATGATATTTTTATAACGTTTCGAATACTGTATAAATAATTGTTTATTTTGTAAGCAAGGATTCTTTCGATATTTCCAAAGAAGGCAACGCTTTCGTTTGCTACACAATCTTATTCCATTAGAGACCCATTTTGATTTTTTACGACTAAATAACTTTATTTTCTTGACAGGGAAACACAGATCGTAGAACAATTTGAATTGGTCGTAAAAATTGTTAAACGCCACATTCGGATCCTCCGATTCAAATACCTCAAAGAAGCTGAGATTACTAAGACAATTAATAAATTTAGTACGATTCTCGAGGGAAAGATCGCGCCTTCTTACGTACCAGTATTTTAGTAGGCAAGATTTTTTCACTGGGCACTTAAGTATCTGAGCAGTATGATCCGAAAGCGCTAATTCAACTATTTCACCTTTAGACCTACGTATGTTATGAGCAATGTTATCGATGCATGTTCCGCTAGCCAAGCGGGTTGGAACTTTGAACTGAAGCTTAAGATTAAAGTTCGAAAGGCGACTTGTGAATTCCTTAGAGTAAGTAGTGCTTTTGAGTACATCTATATTAAAATCTCCACATAAAACAATCATTTTCCTCTTCCGGCATAAAATTTTCAATATATCTTCCAGGCGAGACAGAAATGAATAAAAAGCTGATAAGTTACTGGTCGGAGACCTATAAATGCAAAGCACCACTATGTTGTGTTGCGGTAATTCCAATGCGGAGCATTCCAGTACTTTTGGGATAGACAGTGATTTTACTTCCTTCAATTCTAAAGACTGAAAATGGTTTTTAACTAAAATGCATGACCCCCGTGTCTAAAGTTCCTGCTATAGAAAGAACCCAGCTTGTAATTTGGCAACGTTAAATTATATATATCATCATCTATCATATTGTGCTCTGTAATACATAAAACATCAATTGATTTCTGGACTGACGCCAGTCCATCCAAACACACTGTCAATAAATCCGATTTGTTTACAAGCCCATTAACCCTTTCAGACCTGATTTTTTTTTTTTCATCCGATTGATTTCGTAAATTCAATGCATCTAAAGTATGGTAAGGGGTTAGTAAAAAAAATAATAAAAAAAATTGCAGCTTAAAACTTTTTGGGAAAAACTAGTTTTTCTTTATGTGCACATATGCGGCCTCCCGGCCTACATAATAATAAGAATAAGGCATACAAGGTTGTTCTCAAACGAAACAATGTTTTACTTAGGATTTTTTTAAATTAAAAATTATAAATGGATTAACGTAATTAAATGCTTTATTAACAAATAAAAAAAGTAAGACAATTTTCTTTGACAAAATAGGTCATTGACACAAATAATCACAGTGAACAATAATAGTTAAAATTAGGAACAAAAGATATATTTACGTGCGGGAGGCTAAGAAACAATTCTTGTCTTTGGTTAGGCATAAAGTGAACCTTACACTTTATACATTTGACTCGAGGTTTACACCTAGTCCCAGTTCCATCGTCATGGGCAGGAAAATGTCCAACACCACCACGAGCAATCTCAGTAGCAGCGCGAATCTCTCCTGGCCTTCTTGGTATAATTTGCGGCATTAGTGCCACTTGGTCGACCTCTTTTGGCGACAGAAAATTTTATATTATAGTACCAACTTTCAGCCAACCGACGACGGCGAAAGTTTTTTTTTAAATTTGGCCGTCACGATGGCCTCACTCCACCTGATGAAAAGCGGTCGTGAGGTCTAGATATGAGGCTGACAAGCTCAGTCATTCAAATGAATCACTGGGTTGTCCATCCTCACCTTGAAGGCCTGCAGGAATGCCTTTTCACGCTCCGCTTGAAGAAGGAAGGAAACAAAGTACGAGTAAGTCGCTGCTGTTTTGGTGTGCCTGATAAGTCGTTATCGATTTGGTATTCTCGATACGCCTAAACCACTGCCAAATCGGATGCATGAATAATCATACGTAAAGTCAATTTTTTCGATTTTATAAATGTTCTATGATGTTTTATAAAAAAAATATTTAATTTAATTTAATTTATTTAATTTATAAATGTTCTATGATGTTTTATAAATGTTCTATGAGGCTCGTGAGCTGATCTGATAAATTAACGCCGCCCATTGCATAATTTGAGACTTCAGGACGCTCAACTTCAATATATCGCTTCTCTTTTTTACACCATCTCTTCACCAAATCTTTTTCTCGTATATCCTCAATAGTGAAAGGTACTTCTGGTTGAGTCTCCGCCATTTCATTGGAGTTGACTGGATTTTCTGTTTCTAAATCAGGCACACCGTCATACAATTCGCTAGGTCCGTCATCGTCGTCGGATTCAGGTGGAAATAACTCCCTTTGGTTTTGGTGAATTACATCTGCGCCAACTCTGGCAGATCGTGGTTCTCGATGAATTGAATCTCCATAACTATCTTCATCATCAGAAGTTATCAACTAATCAGAAAGATTTCCATCATCTAGTGCTTTCAAGGCTTCCGGTGAGAACATTTTGGTGTCTGTTTCATCTAAAAATGTAAATAAACAATATTATAATTCACAACATAAACATATTTTAGTAATATTAATCGTAAAACGTAAAAATATAATTAAAACAGCTTTTCGTAAAAAACCGTTAACAAGGTGAAAAAACTCAGTCGACTCCTGATGGGAACAATTGAGCACAAATCTAAAAATCGAGATTACTAGTATAATGTGTTGACAAAATACACAATTTGGACGTTACACATGAATTCAGTAATATAAGATATCTGCTCACATTTTTTGCAGATGGTTATTTGCATTATCTTATATTTTTTAGAAATAAAATAATGAGCTCACCTGCACATTTCCAATCATGCACGAGTACTGGTCGACACTTGTCAAAAAATTGTTAAAATACGCTAAGAGATGGCATTAGTAGCACTGATTTAGGTAGTTTATCATGTGAACAAATAAATACAATCGTTTTCAATCGGAAATCTTGCCAATTTAATAATTATTTTTCAATTTATATCTTATGTCTACAATTGTGCACGCCAGGTCTGAAAGGGTAGGTTTTGATGCATTACATTAATATACTTATAAACGAAATAAATCATTACTATCAATACAATTATAATCATTCTTTACAGATACGTCATTTTGGTTGTCGTTATTACAAGGTATAGGGTCAAGATTTTGTACATTATTCACAGAGTCAGTTTGTGTACTTTTACTAGCTACAAATTTTATTATTTGTTGGGTTATTTGCGACCTATTATTAAAGTTATTAATTCTAGTTTTATATTCAAGGTGCAAAATTTCTCTTAAAATTGATCGGCATGTGTTAATAGCTAAAACATTGCGCCTTGGTAAGAATCTCCTATAGTTCATATCAATAAAAGATACATTGTCGAGATCAGTGGAGACAAATCTTAAATCATAGTTTAGTTTTTCTTCTCTTAAAATCCTATTAAAAGGAATCTCAAATATTAACACATTGGTGTGCGAAACAGATCTAATGAAATCTCTTATGCAAAATTGAAATTCACGAGGGTCTGAGTCATTAATACCCCCTAATATTACCACAAAATCATCTTGCGTCAAATTACATAAACCTTCTTTATACGACTTTAAGACTTCTTTCATTTTAGCACCAGATTTCCAGAAGCAACTGACTAGATAGTCAGTTCCCACCAATGGCTGGAGTAATCTTCTTATATTTCTGCCTTGTTGATCTGCAATAACTACAATTTTCTTTTTTGCGATCTCAGAAACTTCATTGTTTGATGCAGTACTTGTAAGCTGAGAGGAACTTACAGTTGTAGTTTTAGATTCACTTGATTCTATATTCAGTGTGCCTGATTGATTTAGTTTCAAATCAACACTACTTCTGTGATTACTTGAATCATTTGATTCGCTTATTTGCAGGTTTTTTACATTTTGCTCCTCGTTTTCCATTGTCTGAACAAATTTTAATCTTGAATTGTTTGTTTCTAAACTAGCTACTACACGGGTATCAGTCTTGTCTTTCATTTCTGTGGGAACACTTATATTATTGGAAGTTTCAATCAGTGACAAACATTTTTGCAAATCTGATTTTAGTCTAATATTTTCGTTATTTAAACTTTCTATTTCTTGTTGAGCACTTTCGAGGTCACAGGTCAGTGCTTGAATTTTATCATTCAGATCTGTTATTAATCCACTGTTATTAGAAGAAGCGTCTGGCAGACTCATCATTGTAGTGTCAAACAATGCAAAAAATAGCAAAAATCTTTGAGAAATGTATGTTTACTAGGTTAATGCACTATTGTTCGTCTTTCAACTTAATTAATAAAGATCAATATGGTTTTCAGAAACACAAATCGACTAATCTTGCTGTATTTGCCTTATTTCAAGAGGTTTTGACTAACGTAGACATGAGAAAGATGACTACAGCTCTGTTCCTAGATATGTCAAAGGCATTTGATCTCGTTGATCACGACATATTGTTGCAAAAATTAGAGATGATGGGAATAAGAGGTTTACCTCATCAATGGCTAGGATCATACTTGCGTGACAGACAGCAGTATGTGTCAATATCCATGGCAAACGATAAAAATATAATAAAAAAACATAAATCTAAATATTTGTGTAATAAATTTGGAGTTCCGCAAGGTAGTGTGCTTGGGCCACTCCTATTTTTGATATACATCAATGACCTAATGGATTTAACGCCTCATAGAACCATATTATTTGCTGATGATGTATCGATAGCAATAACAACTAATTTGAATGAAGGTCTAACCCATCACGAAACTAAAATTAATAAAACGTTAAGTAATCTTATTGAATGGCTTGAAATGAATAATTTGAAAATTAATTTAGTTAAAACAAATTTTATACAATTTAACAAACTTAAAAATAACAATTTAAATATATCATATAAAGGAACACAAATAGAATCGGCTGATAATGTAAAATTTTTGGGATTGCAAATAGATAGGGACATTAATTGGAAACCACATATTGTGCAAACATGTGACAAAATTAATCGCTTTGTATATGTTTTAGGTAGACTTCGCCATGTAGCGGACCGTAGTACAGTCCTTGCTGCCTATCATGCATATGTCGCCTCTATATTACGGTATGGTTTAGTATTCTGGGGAAATAGTGTAGATGTGCGTAAAGTATTTGTAGCCCAAAAAAAATGTGTGCGTGCCATCTACGGCCTACCACCTTTCCAGACATGTAAACCACTTTTTAGGGAACTGAAGCTTTTGACATTACCAAGCCTGTACATTTTCGAAATTGCTAAATTTGTTAAAACAAATCAAAGACTGTTTGATAGGGCTGGTGACATTAATCCTCGTAATAAAAGGAATCCTGATAGATTAGTATTAAAATTTTCACCCAGAACCACTTTGTATATGAGGAATTGTTTAAATATGTGTATCAAAATCTTTAACAAAATTCCAGAAACGATAAAGTCATTGGGAGTTCCCTTATTTTATAAAAAATTACATTTATGGCTCATAGATAAGAATTTTTATAGTGTTGGAGAGCTTATTAATTAAAATATTTTACATGCCATATATTTGGCGAAACATGTGATTCTACTTTATTTTAACTTTAACCATCATTTCTTGTACCGTGTTTCTAGTAAATAAAGATTTATTATTATTATTATTATTAATGACGATGACGATAAATTATTATTAAGACTATCCAACGAGCCTGTTCGGTATGGTCGACGAAAGGTTATATTTTGTTGATCCATTTGCAGACGCTTATTACGAAAATTGGGAAAAAAAAAAAAAAAACACCAAAAAGATAACTCAGTTTTTTTTTTTGGGTAGACGTTGGATTCGATCCTTGATCGTCAGACAGCCTAGTAGTGCCTCCCGGCTACGATGTCATTACAGTTGTCGACGAAATTAGCCTTTGGTTCGGTGAGTACTTAGTGCGTGGTCATTTTCCGTAAGCACAAAAAAAACTACTTCAAGGTCACTTCTTTTGTTCTGAATGACTGGACCGTTCACTTATTCACCTCGATTTTTTAAAAATGAATTTTAACTGCTTAAAACCACTAATGTTTTGCGAATTTACGTTTACACTCTTTGTTTGTTTACGACATATTTTATATATTATGAAAGGTATTTTCTTTCCGCTTCGAATAATGTGTACACTGGAGAGAATTAATCACTTTTACTATTTATAACACCAACTTAAGTCGGAGACAATCTATTCGTGATGTTTACACTTCAAAGGCGCCCTCTGCCCCCTAAGCTGTATTACTACAAAGTTTTATCAAAAAACGTTCAGTAGATTTTGCGTGAAAGAGTAATAAACATACACACAGACATAACATACCATACCATCACGACTTTATCTCAAACGGGGTAGTCAGAGGCAAGGGACTGTTGCCGTCATGGTGAACGAAACACTCAGAAGCCCACTTTTCACCAATGGTATTAGAACCCAACGTGGTAGGTAGTGAGCCTTCCACCGCTATCCAGGTAAATTTGGTTTTTTATCGTTGTTTTCCATCACCGAATAGTTAGTCGGAAATTAAAAAATGAACACAAAGATTTTGGTTCAGTTTGAACTCGGGACCACACGATCCGCGATCCGAATTCGAGTGCTTATCCACTAACTTTATACATACTCACAAACTTTCACATTTATATTAATACATAATATTAATATGAGATATGATATTCGGTAAAATGCCAAGCATTTACGATTCTCGACCTACAATAGCGTAATTTGGAAAGTGTAGGAGTGTCGGCCGAATAGTCTGGAATTTCAATATGACGGAAAACGTGGCACATCCCGGTTTTATTACCACTAATATTTACGCAGTAACGACTGCAAACATGTATGCTGATTTGAGAATTTGACCTTCTTTCCCCATCCTCGTTAGCTTTTTTGTATAAAAGGCAGTGATTTACAAACAAATAAAAATGCTTTTGAAAAGCTAAATTAGTCAAACAGAGCTCGAACCTGCAACCTTATGCGTTCAGCCACTTTCATTTTACTTTATCGTTCGCGTAAAACAATTAAATTGGGATTCGACATGACATGACATGACAATGTCAAATCCCAATACATTTTTTTACGCGGACGATAACGTAAATATAGAGTGGCAACTCGTGGTAGACGCACAAGCCGACTAATCTGCCATTTGAGAAATAGGACATTTTGCTGATGTAGTGGAATGCCCTGCCCCCCTGAAATGCTTGCCCTGTGGTGGAATTCGTAAACGTGCACAGCTATCGATCGACCTAATCGATACCCTACGAGCATTCTCCAGGGAGATGGCGTAAAGTATATTAAAAAAAGCTTAAAGATGATGTTGATGACCGACTTATTTGTGATAAGCTGACATAATTAAGTAATATAAGTCAGATTCTTTAATTTGTGATGCGATAAAATCGCTAGCCGCGCACATTTTGACAGTTTGTCAGTGAACGACGATACAGTGTTCGACGACTTCAAATAGCAATAATTGCCTTCAAAACCGCGATTTTATAACCATAGAAGTTATTAAATTCAATATCGTTGCCGTGGGTAGGCTATCCCTGCACGTCAACGAAAGGTATTTAGCGAAATAATGTATGCAACAAATGTTCATTGCTTCTGCTCGGTGAACTATTTAATGCACATAATCAGCTTACCCTTTGTTCAACTCTGTTTTGTGAAGTAATTCATTTTCAAATACGTTTAACATGTGCACGCGCACAAAAGCAGATTTTGACTGACCATAATAACACAATAAAATATCATCCGGACATAATGTTATTACAGCCTTCTTGAAATCAATTCAATCACACACAGTACAAATAAAATGGCTGATCTGCCAAAAATGTTTACCGGGCTTAGGGTGAATCGGACATAATGAAAAAAAAATGGGATAAGTATTTTTCGCAAACTTATCCTACATAAATAACAAATAAATAAATAAATAATAAATATCTGGAACAATTCACACCAAGAGCTTGTACCTATGGACAATGGGTGTCAGAGACTGATAAACATTCTTAAATATTTCTAAATACATACTTAAATATATATAACACCCAGAGACACAACAAACACAAATGTTCGTCACATGAATGATTGTCATAGGTGGGGATCGAACCCATGACCTCCGGTGCTAAAGGCAGGATCGCTGTCATTGCACCAACGGGCCAGTCAACATGTTGGAACTCTCCAAAGTCATCATCGGCCGAAGTTATGACAAGCCAGCATGTTACTTTCTTTTCCTAATAAGGAATAATAAGGAATGATCGTTCCTCTCGTTCATTCGTTAAGGAAACTAAGATTTGTTTGATCAGGGGCCTCATTACTATCCCTAATAACTTGTCAAGTTCATTCCCTAAATAGAGCGTACCGAGCAATTTCGTAATATGATCATTAGTTTCCAGCCAGTGGTTACCTGGACCTGGCACTAACGCATTTTTGGATATTTACTGACGTAATTGATCACTACACTCAGTTTAGGAATTTAACTTGAATGAATAGAAGCGATTGTAATAAGGCCCTGAAGCGAGAAAGTAAGTGCCTGAACTGAACAGCGATCGATTACGGACTTCAACTTGTCATGTTGTCTCTAGCGGCGGTGGTCGTGGCGTTCTTCGTGTGCTGGGCGCCGTTCCACGTGCAGAGGCTGTTCTTCATCTACGGCGACGACCTGTCGCAGTTCCAGCTTATCAACGAGCACCTGTTCAACGTGGCTGGTGCACTGTACTACGTGTCAGCGACGGTCAACCCCATCCTCTACAACGTCATGAGTGGCAGGTAAAATACGAGCTTTCTTATTTAAGTAAACGCCCTGGCTTCGAGTTCAAAAATTGTGAGGCGGTATTGTGAGCAATGAGGGTGCTGTCCCCATGTTTGCACCGATGGCTAGGGATGGGCGAACTAGTCGACAAGGCCGACTATTCGGCCATATTCTTTTTGCCAACTAGTCGTCACGTTTCTTTATTTTTGTTTTGTTAATTTGCCATGGCTTTTCAATTTTGGTACTGGCAGTATCAAGCGGTGATCAGATATTTGAGGATGAGTTTTAAAACAGAGCAGATATAGCGAATGTAAATAAAGAAACGAGCTAACCAATAGTCAGCACTTTTGGCCGACTAGTCTAGTATAAGTTAAATATGGCCGGATAGTCAGCCACTAGTCAGCACATCCCCATAATCAAACTGAATGAAATCACATTAGCAAATAGAAATTTGATAAGTAATACTTCGACGAACAACAGAACACTCTTCGCCACATGATATGTCATAGTGAATAAGCAAGATTTAATATAATAGAGGTCTGTTATTAATATCCATCCTCCAGCGTTGTCATTATTCCTTCTAACAATGTATGTTAGGTACTAACATGTTCTATGAACTCGAATCTTATTAAAGAGGTCGATACAGGTTCAGTGTAAGATAGAAAAGAATAACAGTTAATAATAACACACAATAGAAACTGATAGATATATTGTATTTTACGACGCGCCATATTTTGTGCCAAATTACTCGGTTATCGAATCCTAATAAATCTTTTTCAAGCTTTCCAGCTAAGCATTGTGTTCTGAGTGTTTCAGGACGGAAAAAATATTTACATATCAAAACGAGATCTTTTCACTCGTTACATTTTAGCGTTTCTTTGCCGAAAAAATTTATGTTCAAAATACTTGTAAATTTTGAGCGTCATTTGAATTCCATAGTTTAATAAATGCAAGAGAGTTATGCACCACTTAAAACATTATTCAATTATTCTACTGCACATACAACAGTCGATTCCACAGCACAGATCGATTCGATATCAAAAATAATGCAATATTCAAGTCAGAATTGTTCTAGATCCCAATTAATAACCTACCTCCGGCTTTTGAATTATTAAGCTTTAACCATAACATAATATTTATTTCAAATGTATGTTATCCCAATGTTAAACGTGAGTTTTTAATTATAGTTAAATCCTTTTATTTACTTTTAATATATATTTTAAGAAATTTTTCAATTCAGTTTCTCAGTAAGATGAAATTACTTTAAAAGTGAATCTCAATGGGCGAACCACAGTATTCAAGAAGATTATTAAAACGATTACAATCAAATCTTTTCAGAGAATAGTTTAGATATGGCTTTACGCTTTATGAGTGGAGCCCAAGTTTATACTAAGTTAACAGTGAAGGTCATGTTAAATATAAAAACTTTACGTTCGAATCTAATTAACTATTACTAGGTGTTAACAACTTACAACTTACTAGGTGTGAAGAGAATTCCATGTCCTTGAATATGAGTAAATGCTACCATATTAAATTTACCAAAAAGAAAAAACCGCTGCTTACAAGTTATTATTTAAATAGCAAACTGTTAAACGAAACACATGAGGTTCGTGACTTGGGTGTTAATATAGACCAGCAACTAAAATTTTCATCACACGTTAATACCATCATCAAGAAAGCAGCACAAATGTTAGGATTTCTGAAAAGATCCTCTAAAGGTTTCCGGATGACTTCAACAATAAAATTACTTTATCAGGCTCTGGTAAGATGTCATCTGGAATATGCATGTGTAGCATGGAACCCTGACTATGCAGTACAGTCTCAGCGAATCATTCAACGAAGTATTCAACGCTCATTTACGCGATACCTTGCGTTTCGGTCCCAGGGCATATCTCACAGGGCCCCTTACAGCCAGCGGCTGTCCTTTCATAAAATGAAGACTTTACGTCACCGGCGTGCAGTACAGGATCTGTCGTTTTTGCACGGACTCGTCAATGGTAGAATGAATTGTGCTGAGCTCGTGGAACGTGTCAGGCTATTGGTCCCATACAAACTTCCTCGACACCCAATTGCTAAACTGTTCCACCTACCAACTGCAAAGACGAATCTCGGTCTTCAAGCCCCGTTGGCAAGGTGTTGCTTGCGCTACAATGGGCTGAATAAAAAAGGGCCACAGTTTGACATTTTCCACGACAAGTTAGCAAATTTTAAACGCAAGCTCGGGTCAGGGGGGGATCTCTGATTTGTATACTTTTATTTCTACTATGTAAGATTAGTACAAAAATTAAAAAAATAATTATAGTTAGTTGTTAAGAAATGCTGTACCTATTTCCAAAATTGCTGTGTACGCCTCTAACGGGTATGCATATAAGAATTACTTATCTTCAAATTTAAAATGAATGTATATATGTATACTGTTGGTGTACCTTATAAATAAATAAATAATAAATAAACTATTCAATGTTATATTTAATTTAAATAACAGACTGTACGAACTTATCGATAACAGTCGCCTGTAATATCACTCAATTATTGAGAAGAATCGAATCGAGTGTTACAATAAGCATCGAACATGCAAAAGCACCCAATCGAATTAAATCGAAACATTCCAGGTATGCTCATCAGTTCGTGAGGTGTTATTAAAACGTAACGCGCGAAATTGAATGTTGGATTATCAAATTACTAATTTACAGAATTGTTACATTATCTTAGGTAGGGTTGGCAACACTAAATACCAAAAACTAGTAATGTCTACACAAAGATAGAAACTAGAAAAATTCGACCTGGTCCTGGGACTCAAGTGGGATTAATGCTAAAATAAAAAAATCGCTTAACTAGTAATGTGTTCGGGAAAACCTGGACGCCGTTCGTTGACGTTACAAAATCCAAGACGCTGCTTGAAAACTATCCAGGACATCCCAGGACACTGAATAAACCATCAGGACATGTATTGGGCAAACCGTTGGTTGGTAACCCTTTTTTATTTTTTTATTAACGTGGGGAAATCCTCATGGATACCTCGCCGCCCGGGGTAACGACGAGGCTATGTCGGACTTCTACCGACTAAAACCCCACGGTACTCGACCTCAACACTTCAGCGGCGAGGCGGGGTCCCTAAAAAGTTTCGCAACGCCCCGCCACCGGTACTTACCCGTATTGGGGCCCCCTCCAGTCAACCCCCTAATGAAGGGGGGAGGCCACGGAAGTACCTGGAGCACACAGGTACTTCCGCCGTCGCGGTGAAAGCCGTGGATTGCGGGCAAAACCACCCCCGTACTCAAGCCCGCTGGCTCCCACCGTACGCGGACCCTACTAGGTCCGCAACCACGATCCACCCAAAAGGTGGATCCGCTGCCGCATCTGGCGGAGCCGCAGTGCACAGGGGGGGCCAGCCGCGGATCACTGACCCCCTCCAAACGGTTGTGCACCGCGGCCCCCACCTCGCGCCCTAGAGCGCTGCGCCCGTTGGCACCCCTTTGGGCGGGCAGTGGTAGGCACCATACCACCACCACGCCCGGCGGCAGGCAATGGGTGGGTGGGAAGTCCACCGCACTGCCATGCCTGAGCCCTCTTAGCTTCCCGGTGGTTCCACCTGCCACCAGTACTAAGCCACGACAAGGCGAAGGCTCTTGGGGGGGGGGTCTTTGCTAACCCTACCTCAATGTATTACAATTAATTTGAAGCGAATATTTTGAGCGACTGAGTATCAGTTATTTATTTTTGGGGGCCTGTTCAAGATCCACTAAAATAATCAACTTAAATTTTATTACGCGAAGGCTCAAGCAAGCCTAGTTATTGTTATGAATGCTAAGTAGTTCGTGGCCCACAGTTTCAAATTACGGTAGTAATGTTAGTTCAGTTTTGATGTGTTTTCTCTGTTGGAACGTTATTTACTTATAGGTATGCCAGCGAGATTCAGTTTCCTTTAAAAGCTTTATTCTTCCGGGACCTATTCCAGAAGCAGGTACGTAATTCTAGAGACTTCAAAAGTTCTTTCAAAGGTTTATTTGTAACTTGAAAACCGCATTTCTCTTAACCCTATTCCATCAACTTGTATAAGGTCTGTATCGAAAGAGAAGAAACTAAATAAAGTCAACTCAAACTCTCTTTCAAAGTGTCTATGACAAGACAGATTACACTCGCAAAAGCACTTCATAACCTCATTTCAAATGCAAGTCACACATGATCACTGTTTTCACAAACAAAGGACTGTGATTTGTCCTTATCCTCGATAATACTCTAGGCACGTTTACCACTGATTACATGTGACGTCAACCACGAGTTGCCTGCCACTTTAAATTTTCATTTTCGTTTGCGTGAAAAACAAGTATTGGGATGACACATGACATGACATGACAATGTCAAATCCCAATACATTATTTTACGCGAACGATAATGTAAATTTAAAGTGGCAACTCGTAGTAGATGTACTGTTCTTTGAGAATATTCCAACACTAATACTACCGCTAAAGGCATACGGGGCCGATGCTTGCTGGCGTCTTTTTTTTCAAAATGACTAATGCTGTATAGCCGTTGATGGCTTTCACAGCAATCACAGCTTCACCAAACAGTAGAGTGAGCAGAAGGCTCTCACTCCAAAAGAAATAAGAAACGTGCCTAAGGGTGCACAAGGATAGACACAGACCTCGGCTTAGGGAGTTTACTGTAAGAAGGCAAACGGACGTAGCCAAGGTTTGAAGAGAGAAACAACCTGGCTAGTGCCTGTTTCGCGAATCTTAATAGGACTGGGGTCGAGACCTGCGTCCACAACGGCCTTGTAGAGTGTCTTTGAGCGAGTTGTCAGTAGCGATGGCTATCGTCGTCTGGTTCGGTAAATGCGTGCCTTACGAATGTCGTTTGGATCAGGCGTATAGTCGCCTGCCAGTCCACTACTAAGGGATTCGGGTGATTTTGAATAGAGTCGAACTTGCTAGCGTCTGTTGTATGCCAGTTGTATGGGATTTTGTCCGACGCCTTTAGTGAATTAACATGACACTGAAAGGCACAGGGTCGTGGTAGATGATTTATGAATATTTTTGATATTTTGTCATACGGTGATACCAAATTTGTTATGTTGTTAGCAAGTAATATAAGTCGACACTTATTTATTTAGTTTCAAACCCAAAATTCATTAGTTCAATGGTATTTCTATGTGCGTATATTTCATACAATCCTTAAGATGTCTCATCTCAATTTTTAACACAAGCGTAGCTTGGTTATAGCCTTGCCCTTATCACCAAATGAATCTACTAGTATCTAATTAAGCTAAAAATGATGTTTTTTTTATTTAAGTGGCATAATACATTAAAATATATTTGACTTTATGGACTTTATTACTTTCTGCTCAATTGTCTCAATGTCTTGTATTACTACATAGTACAATATTGACTGTGTCTATGTATTTATTACCTTCGCGTGTAAAGTGAGGCCACCTTAATAGTAACTCGTTCTTTCAAATACAACAAACTTAACGTGTTTTCAAATACAAGCTTATCACGACAAATACAAGCTCACGACTTCGTCCGCGCAGGACATTTTTACCGCAGGTTTCCACCTCCATTTCTAAGGTTAAAATTAACGAGTATTTCTATCTCGATATCTATCTAAATTTGGCAGAATTTGTTTTTGTAGGTGTGAAAAAGCAAACTGCAAAACATATTTATAAAATCAGTATGTAACTCGTATAACTTGTAACTTATATAACTTCTTATATTTATATTGACAATCAAATTTCATTTCATTTCATTTCATTTGGGGCAAAGAACAGCAAATCTAATAAATGGCAGGCGTACATTGACTGAAGTTACGAGTGAAATATGATTTTTTTATCATAATAAATGATACTACGGCTTCAGAGAGATCAAATTTTAAAACGAGCTGCCCTGACAGACTTCGTTCTTTCAAATTTTTGACAGCTGGTGTCCATTTTGCCCGCTTTTCTCCAGCTTGATTTACATTTACTGTTATTTTTCACTGAATGTTTTGTTCAATCACAATAAAATATAACACTCCTAAATGATTTAGCTTTCCGTCATTGCAAGAATTTTCACGATCGGATCAGTAGTTTTGGAGCCTATTCAATACAAACAAACAAACGGAAAACAATCAAATCTTTCCTCTTTATATTAGCATAGATAAAACAGCGCGACTCAGTGCGTCTAATATAACTTATTTTTTTGTAATAAAAATGTATGTTACCTAATTTTCTGACAGCCTCAGTCATAAGCTATAAATAAATAAATAAATATGATCCAGACAACACAACATGTCATTGTCATGGTCTCAAAGTTAGGATAGATATCCTACCAGGTAACAGACAAGGAATCAGGCCAGGGGAGACTCCCAGCACACTCAGCCCAGAGTCAATCGAGTCAAAAAAAAAAGATCGTTTCCTGATTGACCCGACCGGGAATCGAAACCCCGGGGCACCACGTATTTTAAGGCGGGAAACCGTTGTACACACTATGCCAATCGTGTCGTCAAACCACTGCGCCCCCACTGTAAAGCGAGAGTATTCGAAATTTAAAAAAGAGTCCTTATTTATAGTTGTTTACTTACTACCTTTGGCACAGCGACCCGATGTGAGTCTTGGCCTCCGACACCAGAGAATGCCACTGGATTCTTTCCCGCGCTCTCGCAGTCATCCACTCGGAGTTTGCGCAGGTCGGCT
Organism: Udea olivalis; assembly: GCA_947369235.1. Taxonomy (NCBI): domain Eukaryota; kingdom Metazoa; phylum Arthropoda; class Insecta; order Lepidoptera; family Crambidae; genus Udea; species Udea olivalis. The sequence goes on from OX376355.1 coordinate 11,314,710, forward strand.
TCTACAACGTCAATCCAGCGGTATCTGGGCCGTCCGACAGGTCGGCGGCCACTCGGGACTGCGTTAAATGCCTTCTTGACGTTGTGATCCTCCTCCATTCTCTGCAGGTGACCAAGCCAGCGAAGTATCTGCGCCTTCGTCTCCCCGATCATATTGGGTTCAGCGACCAGCTCCTCAATCCCCCGGTTTTTCCAAACTCTCCACCGTCCATCCTCTGCTTTGACTGGATCCAGAATTTTGCGCATGATTTTTCTCTCCGCCACGCGCCACCATGAATTTCTCCTCTTCTTTCAGTGTTAGTGTCCCTCACCCAAACATCAAGATCGGTTTTATGACAGAGGTATATGGTTGTTTGTTTAAATAATATTAAAATAGGGATGCCCTCCCAGGCAAAAGATTTTATATTTGTAAAGATCAAGTCATTCGCAACCACAAAGGAAACATTTTCCGTCCATCAACCCCGATTCAGGTGTAATTGAAACCAGGTGGACAAAGCGGGGGGGTAGAGTTACACCATTATACATGGGGTGACGGTTGCTAATGACAACCTTGGTTACTTTACGATCAAATATGGTTCAAGTTTCATTTGGCAACTTAGCTTCAAAGCAAAGTAAAGCCTATATTTTTGGAATTTGGGTCATGGATTTATTTAAGGCATTGAATTGAAAATTGCACACCCCGTGCTGTTCCAAAAAAAAATACACTTTTTCATACCTAACGGGCCTATTAGGCTAGTACCTTTCATAATCACCTTAATTTCTTCAAATAACTAATGAAAAGGAACAACAACGGAAAGAAGTACAAATATTTTAATTACAAAGAGAAGAATACTTCCAAGCAAAAGGATTTAATTTCAAAACTTTTTGTTGTTAATGACAGATTCTTTTCACAAAGACTTCCCGAATTCTTTGTAATTTTGCAGGAACAAAATTAAAAGAAACATGGAGTTAGCTCAAAATATAATTTTATGTTTTGGGGTAAGGGCTCCAGTCTTTAAATCACTTCACAAAAAATCAAATATAAAATACGTGCGACACTTACCACTAATAATAATATAATCGGTACCCAAACTAAGGAGAGCTTTTTACTAAGAGTGTCAGTGTATGATAGAATATAGATTATATATATATTATAGAATAGAATAGAAAAGAATTTATTTCCAAGAATATGGTACAAAGGTTCTTATACTAAAATCATATTCGACATATTCTGCCATTGTTTGTTGGCGTAGAAATAATAAACATAGTAAAATACAAGTATTATTGGAAACCCAGAGGCAACTTTGACCCTTGAGCCTCTCCAATTGCGTAGAGACATTGCCAGGCTAAGTGTTCTCTATCGCTTCTACAATGGGGAATGCTCTGACGAGTTATTCCAGCTTATCCCACCCTCACCTTTCCACTCCCGTACCACGCGTGCTGGACTACGGCGTCACCCACACACAATTCAACATTTGTTGGCCCGAACTAAAAGGTTCGGTGACTCGTTTCTTTGTCGTACCTTCCAGACGTGGAACGCTCTTCCAGCACATGTGTTTCCTTCCTCTTATAGTCCCGGGTTCTTCAAGCGGGGCGTGAAAAGGCATTTCTGCAGGCCTTCAAGGTGAGGATGGCCAGCCCAGTGATTCTTTTGAATGACTGGGCTTGTCAACCTCATATCTGGACCTCACGACCGCTTTCCATCAGGTGGAGTGAGGTCATCTTGACGGGCAATATAAAAAAAAAAAACAAGTACAAATTAAATTAAATTACAAATTGAAAATTATCGAATAGGTACTAAATACTGACGACACGATTGGCGCAGTGTGCTGTAGCACGGTTTCTCGCCTTGGCTTCCGTGGTGTCCCGGGTTCGATTCCCGGTCGGGTAAATTCAGAAAAATGTCTTTTTCTAAATTGGCTCGGGTCTGGGTGTGCTGGGAGACGCCCCTGGCTTATTTTCCCTGTCTGGTACCTCGTAACACAAGGATATTTATCCTTACTTCGAGACCATGACAAGTGGTGTGTTGTCTGGCGCATATAATATAATATAAATGTCAAAATATTTAAAAATCAAACATGGATTCAATAATTTTTATATTTATATATTCCTTCAAATCGATTACTTTTTGTGCCAGGAGAAATCGATACCGGTAAAAAGAGTAGCTATTTCTCAAGATCAATCCACTCAATGACACGAATAGTATCTTTCAGATCTCCTCTCTTTTCTGAATTGATGAAAACCGGGCCCATAGAATGGGCACAGCACACAAGCATTACCGCCAATGGAGTAGCTCTCTTGTAAAAGCCAATTATTTAATATGTATTTAAATTTGTTGACTGGCATTGCTCTAACCGTAGCGGGAAGCTTATTATACAATCTAATGGCATTACAGTACACATTGTTAGAGTACATTTTTAGTCTTTGGGGTGGTACATATAGTTTGCACGTGTCCCTGCTTTTGGTCCTTCCAAGCACCTTGTCATGTAAAGGAAAGAGATGTGGTTGTTTTTTGACAAAAATGCAGAGTTCCAGAATGTACTGCCTGGGTAAAGGCAATATTTTTAAGCGTTTGAATATAGGTTTACAGTGATCTAGGTAATCAGCACCGCTTATGGCTCTAATACATTTTTTTGCACTTTTAATGCCCTGTCTACAGAGTGCCCCCATATAATTAATCCGTACCTCAAGACTGAAGAGACATATCCGTGATAAGCCGACAAGGCAGTCTCCTCAGAGGCCACTAATCTCAAGCGACGGAGGGCAAACACAAATTTGTCCAATTTCATACAAACTTTGTCAACATGTTCCTTCCAGTTCAAATTGCTATCTATAGCTATGCCCAAAAAAGTAGTAGAGCTGGTATTGTGTATGGGCATGTTGTTGTAGTTGATATTGATACACGAATCTGTCTGGTTGTTCGGCCTAAAGTGTATGGTATAAACATATTAACTGGCCTGTTGACGCAATGGCAGCGATCCTGCCTTTAGCGCCGGAGCGCGGAGGTCGTTCGTTCGATCCCCACCCATGACAAACATTTATGTGACAAACATTTGTGTTTGTTGTGTGTCTGGGTGTTATTATCTATTTGAGTATGTATTTAGGAATATTTTAAATATTTTAATTTTATAATAAAATTTAAAATATTTCTAAATAGACCTCCCGCGCCAAAGGCAGGATCGCTGCCATTGCGCCAACAGGCCAGTCAATCATAACAATACGTTTAGCCCGGTCAAATTAGGCCACAAAATAGGATTGAGGTTACAATAATTCGCACCCAGCTTAAATTTGGTACAATTGTTTATAACACTATCATAAATGAAATCTAAAAAGTCCTCATCGATCCAACACCTGGAAAAAAAAGATATTCTGGGCCAAAGGTCAGAAAAACGAGTTTTTCACGATTTTCAGCAAAACGGTAAGTTTTATTATTATATTAAATTAGTTAAGTATAAATTTGTAGATAATAAATAATAATAAATATCCCTGGACATTATTCCACACAGCGCCATCTAGCCCCAAAGTAAGCTAATTAAAGCTTGTGTTATAGGATACTAGACAACGTATAAACATACTTAAATACATTTTCTTTTGTAAATACATACTTATTATACATAGATCATATAATTATCTATAGAAAATGACCTAATATTTTTCCCTAAGAGCCACTGCTTCTGAGATATAACGATTTAAAAAGTTGGAAGAGTTGTAATCGTGTAACGGACTTATTAAATTGCTGAAAATAGTGAAAAACTCGTTTTTCTGACCTTTGACCCAGAATATCTCTTTTTTCCAGGTGTTGGATCGATGAGGACTATATACGCGATGTCGCGTATTCTCGTTTTGTGACCTTTGACACCGGATAGATTTTTTTCCAGGTGTCAGATAAATACGGACTTTTTAGATTTCATTTACGATAGTGTTTTGAACAATCCCATTAAATTTGAGCTGGGTGCGAATTACTGTAACCTCGGATGTCGAAATTGACCGGTTTGCCAGATGAATACTTTGTAAAGGCCATGGGGCAGGCCCCATTGTTATTATTAGGATAACAACCCTTTCTATATTGTCAAGTTAATTACCTAACTTTTGTCGGAAATAACCAGCCTATTGTTACTCCCAGCGTATTGCCTACTAATGTGTTAGTGCCAGGTTATACATTATATTACTGATATTTCAAGGACTTAATGGCAAAATCTATTACATAGTCAACATGTTTCATTACTGTGTTCATGAATTTGATTGTAAAAAGAATTCTGATCATTAAAGCGCTATTGTAACGTCACAGCAAGCAGCAAAAATTGACGAGTTTAGTTTTTATAAAAACTTGCGATATAGTACAATCAGCGCGCGTGCCGACGCTCTTAGATTATAGTGTAGAGGATTTCTTAAATGATAAGAATTTGTCGTCATCTCGGGTATAATCTGCTCTTCTGCATATTTATTGTTATGACTTTACTCTGTCAATTCAATTTTTGTGTATAAAAATAAGATTATGTATATATATTTTTACATATATTTTTTAGAGATATTTTTATTTTTTACTTTTACTTTTATTAGCGAACAATAAAGTTTAATTTCGTTAGATTTTGCGCTCGTGATTTGCAAGAACTATACCTATTTCGATTTGTCTGTCTTTCGGGCTCTCCGGTACTTAGTAAAAAGTCATGCCAGATACTGAAAAGACGGCTGAGAAAACTACCCTTTAATAAAAACTTTCAAAATTAAGGGAACACGAAAAACTGACTAAATATGTGCCTTTATTCATAAAAACGGTCAAAAATATAATTTTTTTTTTGGTCTTCTGTCAAATATATTAATATCAGAGAAATATTTGACGTCCTTACGATAAAATATCGAACCTCCTGGGAATTCATAGTTAGCACTTAGGCTTCTGTTAGATAATTAATTAACCTCCGCAACTAACTTTGTGAACGTGTTCGAGTAACCGTGTTAGCCGCAGACTCGAGAGTAACGTGTCCCTTAACACTGTTAGCCATGTTCCGTGTGTAAGTGCAGTAATGAAAGACGATTTTATTATGGTTGTGTATGTCTCTGTGGAATGCATTAAGTCTTAAGGTGGGTACTGACCGGCGTTACGTGGCGTAATGTAACATGTAACGAATAACGTAACGAAACCAGTGAGCAACGAGCCGCTCGTTCGTTGTTCGCTTTGAGTGCTCCACCCAGCTGACGGTATTTTGGCGAACCCTTTGTGTGTTTACGCGCTGCAGTCAGTACGCTGTTCGTCACGAGCGCACGCGCACACGTCGTTCCTCTAGTTCTAGTATTATCGCTGTCGGACATCTTGAATGAGAGTAGCTAGCGAATATGGAGCACAGAGTTGAAGCGAACATGTTACGCCGATTTTAAGACACAGCGTACATGCTTGAGCGTAACATGCCCGCTGCGAGTGTTTATACTACGCCACAATGACACTGTAGTTATAGTACAAGTCATGACAAGAATGCAGGCCAGAGGGGCTAGCCATGGGTAGCACGAACCATTTGACAGCTACGTAACCGTACCGTTTTCGTAAAACTAATAAATTAAGTTGACATGTGAAATATATTTAATATCGATAGTATATAACTATCGATAGACTACCGTTGCTATCATTATTCGACTATCGATCGGCAACACTATTCTAAAGGCTCCGCTTCCCTTTGATGCCAGCGACTGTTCTTAACTGTCGCGATGTATGGGTGTCGAGACAAAACTGTTTTCAATTAACCAACCCCTATTTACTTAAAAAAAAAAATTATGTCTACGATTTGAATGAAGATTGCTGTGCTTAAAATGAATAAGAGACATTCACCTTCATCAGGAACTACAAAAAATAAATACTAGGAAAAGGTCAAAGATTTTTTATTTAGTTATTTATAGATTGTGTCTCATGCATGAAATATATCGATTGTTGAATACTTTTTTATTAAAGTAAAAAATAAATTGCAAGCAACTTAACCCGGTGTGATAAACCGTTTTCATCTTTGTATTCATTATACTGCAATCACCAAATTAGGCACGTTTAAAAAAGTAAACGAATTATGTGGTTTGTTAAACACTAATTCTGCAGATGACTACAGAATTTGAATTATTCTTCCAACTTTCCCGAAAAAAGAATATATTATTGAAAGGCCAATTTGAAAATTACTTACTTCTTTATTTACCTATGACTTTTTTTCTTAAAATACATATTTCTAATGTAACCTGTACGTCTATATTACCTGTATTATAAGTCAACTGATGTACTTTACGCCTTGTGTCGCCGAATTGTGTCGCTATTGTTATAATCTTATTCGTAGTCAGTACGCTCTTGCCAGATCCATCGTAGTCGTCATGTACTTGCAGTGTTCCTGGCAGTTGCGAACATTTCATCTTGGACCACTCATGGTTAGGGCCGCCCACAGCTTGGCTACGACTGGGTGCTCCGCGGCCCGCTCCTTCCGAGGATGCGCGTCATCTGCTATGCGGATGACACCCTTGTCGTGGCAAGAGGAAACAGCTTCCCAGAGGCACAGAGGCTAGCGGAAGTTGGCGCCAGCCTCGTCATCAGCCGCATCGAGGCGTTGGGTCTCAGGGTGGCCCTGAACACGACCGAGGCCCTACTTTTTCATGGACCTCGTCAGGGGCCGCCTCCTGGCGCCTCAGTACGATTTAATGGCGTGAATGTGCGGGTTGGGGCCCAGATGAAATATCTGGGTCTCACATTGGATGGACGGTGGCGGTTTGAGGCACACTTCACTTGCCTCGCCCCCCGTCTTATCCGTGCAGCGGGTGCTCTGGGTCGGCTCCTACCAAATATGCGCGGCCCAGACCAGTCATGCCGGTGACTTTACGCCGGCATTATAGGTAGTATGGCGCTCTACGGGGCGCCAATCTGGGCAGAACCTCTCACCGCCCACAACATCACCCTCCTGCGGGCCCCGCAAAGGGTTATGGCGGTGAGAGCCATCCGAGGATACCGGACGATTTCAACGGGGGCAGCATGCGTCTTAGCAGGCATGCCCCCGTGGGAACTAGAGGCACGAGTGCTCGCTGCTGTCTACCAAAACAGGGCAGCAGCGAGAGCGCAAAGCGAGCGCCCCTCACTGGACACGGTTGAGGGCATAAGAAGGAGGGCGCAGGAAGCGCTTTTGCGGAGGTGGGCGGAGGACCTGGCCGACCCGCTCTACGGTCGCGACACCATAGAGGCAATACGGCCGGTCCTCAGCCAGTGGGTACGTCAAAGAAAGGGGCCTTTGACGTATCGGCTGGTACAGGTACTTTCTGGACACGGGTGTTACCTGTTTAAAATCGCCCGGCGGGAGCCCACCCCGCGGTGCCACGAGTGCGGTGCAGGTGAAGACACTGCCCAGCACACACTTCAAGAGTGCGCAACATGGGCGGGTCAGCGTCGCGCTCTGGTTGCCATCATCGGAGGCGACCTCTCGCTTCCGGCCGTTATTCAGGCCATGTTAGGGAGCGAGCAAGCATGGGAGGCAATGGTCTCCTTCTGCGAGGAGGTGATGACGCAGAAGGAGACCGCGGAGAGGGCCCGAGAAGATGACCCTCTCGCAGCCCCTCTCCGACGTAGACGGCCAGGGGCAAGAAGACGGCGGTTCGCCCGCCCTCCTCCTGCTCCCTGAAAGCAGCACCGGGGTGTTAGCCGGGGGGCTTTCACCCCATTGCACCGTGCGCCCGTCTGGGGGTGTGCCTAGTATACCGGTACGCCCCGCAGCGTGAGGAGGCTCGGCACGTAGGCCGGGCCTACCGCTTCGGCGACGTGGTAGTCCGCAAGGCTCCATGTCGCCCTATTCCAAAGCGGTGAGGGTATACCCGGGTGTTTTTTTTTTTTGTGGGTATGCCGCCGGAACCACCGGCGGAGAGTCCCACACTCCCCCACTGCCCCACCCAGGCAGTGGGATAGTGCGTAAGGCATTTCTCACCCGGAAATCGAAAAAAAAAAAGGGCCGCCCACAGCAAACCTAATTTGGGCGGTCCATCGCATGGGCGATCTACCGCCCGGCTCGGGTGCCTACGACTTTCCCTTGCACAACGAGGCGTTCCATGGAGTCATTGTCCCGCCTAGAGACGTGTCCTAAAACTTAAATTGTTACACGTTTAATTGTCGTAATAATAACCGCTTTAATATTAACAATACGTAAGCCTATGTAATAACTCGAATTAACTTTGTTAATAAGCGGTTGCGGGACAGCATTAACTTATACAGGGTGACTGGGGTCATTGGCATACTTTTGAAATACTCGTAATAACCTACTTTATAATCATCATGTTTAATACTTGACAATTGTTTATACGGCTCAAAAATATGAATATGATGAAATTTTGTACCTATTAAATAACCTCATGTAATAGATACAAAACTGCATATTTTTAAACCTTATAAACCACATGTTTAATACTTGGCAATCGTTCCTAAGGTTAAAAAATATGCAATTGTGTACCTATGAAATAGCCTTATACTTGGGGAAAGTGCTGTATATCATGAGTAGGTTCTTATTTTAAAAGAATGCCAATGAATCCCCAATCACCCTGCCTGTATATAGGATCTCAAATTGAAGTTTTTCCAGAATGTGAGGGTAAGAATGGCGTTTCAGAGTAGTATGTAAGATGAATCAAAACCTAACTTAATCTCGCTAGTATAACTAAAACCTAGTGAAATTGGTCAAATTAGCAAAGTTAAGAATTTGATGAATACTGTTGTTAATTACTTAAATTATAACTTGCCGGTTCTTTTGCTAGCTCAAGAAATTATTATAAATAAATACAGGCCGTCTGAAAAAAATACGATTAATCTACACTTTAACTAGTTAGGGCTATAACGATCTGATTCTTGAAGTTTATGAACACCCGAGCCATTACTATATTTTTATTTCTGTTACGGTTCTTTATAAAGTTATTTGATGACGTACGTGTTCATATATATACACACTCTTTGCTGAAAACTAAATAAAGGAATAAGAAAAACCCGAGCCATATATGTATCGAAAAATCCAAAGCGCAAGACGAGAGAGTTTAAAAGCTTTCTATAAAAAAAACTAGCTGCCACGACAGACTTCGTTCTGTTAAAAGTATTTATTTATTATTTCGTACACAAAGAGACAAATTACAGAGAAAACAATAAGGAGTACAAAAGTACAGGTAAAAGTAATTGCACGTTGCGGCATCGGTACAGCAGCACATCTCGCACGCGTTTCTCTGACTTGACTTACATTTACTATTATTTTTCACTGAATGTTTTGTGCAATCATAATAAAATAAAGCCTTTGTCACTCCCTGATAATGTAGCTTCATATTGATGAAATATTTTTTTAATCAGTCCAGTAGTTTCGGAGCCTATTCAATACAAACAAACAATCTAAACTTTCCTCTTTATAATATTAGTATAGTAGAAGAAAAAAAAGTATTTCTTTAATTAATAGACATCGTTACATTTATATAAAAGAGGAACCAACAGAAACAAAAATGAAAAATTAGGATTGATGTTTTTGAAAAGCTGTAAGCTGAGTGTGGTTGAGCACGAGTTACTGCGGGACAGACATTCTGTGGGATTTATATAGTTACATAACCTAATATTTGTTTGCTATAGGTACCTATCTTTATTTGGTGTGTTTTTTTTTTTCTCAAAATATTCTCTATTTATGTTAGTATATTCTTATTAAGACGTACACAGTCTTAGAATAATAACGTATAGAAGGGTAGTCTTCATGCAACCGCCCAGTCAAAAATGAAGCACTAATCCGATCCGCACATGCGTGACTATTACTTGCTTACGTGCGGCGCGCTTTGACATTAAACGTTGCGGAGCTGTAATGAACACTGCAAAGCGGTCCGTTTGGAGCCATTCATGGCTACAATTAAGGTGCTTCAAAATGGGCGCGCGGACTTGGTTTCTATATGTCATTATTCTAAGGTGTACGTTTATTAAGTTTTTATTTATTTTATTATATATTAGTTTGCATCTGTTGTGGTTTTAAAAGTAGTATATTTAATATTTGACTATTGACTGGTAGAGAATGTATTTCGGTATTAATTCCGCCTATTGTAATGTTTGATTTCGTCTAATGAAGACTAATAAATAAATGAATAAATAAAAATTCACACTGAGTTAAAAAAACAATAAATCCTACCAGAAAGGCGGTGTCCTGATGCCCATAACTACTTAAACAGAACTTCACTCAGCGAATGTCTATTGTTTATCTTGCTATTTTTTCTCTTGGAATTCACCCTCGCATCGGGATCGAAATCATCATCATCAATGATTGTCAGCTTGTTCATAGTTTTGTCATCAAAACTAAATCGGAGCTTGTTTCAAATGACCTCTGTTTCAAAAGCCTCTGTTCTCTCTTACCTCTTTTAAACAATTTATATTCTTGTCTGGAAGCATTTTAGCTGTGCTACCACAATTAAAACTACATTTTGTTATTTTACAAAACCACAATACATATATTTGTTTTCACCACTTTTCATGAAAGGTTGAGAATTTCGTAGATTTGGGTAACATGCGCCAAATGGCCATTAATTTGTAACCTCGCAAATATCATTAGACTAACGAGTGGGTGTTAAATTGCTGAAATAGCAATTCAACACACTCGAAATGAAAGACAATTATTTTAAAACCCCATAATGATAGGTTACCCTTTCAATTTTGAAATGATATTGTGCGTAGCAGCTTAATATTAAAATGTTGGAAATTCTATTGTACGGTCAACAACAGAAGTGTGAGCGCTTTATTTAATTTGTGATAGTTATTCCCATTTTGACTGCCATCTGTCATTTCCCTCTTAATCGCTATGACAACTTGGCTAAGACATGATAAAGTGTTATGCTACAACTGTTGCTGACTGTACCTAGCGAGAGTAAGCCTATGGACTTTGTAAAATTCTCTTAGTTCAAAACAAGTAGGTGACAATAATGTGATGCTAATCCGGCGAAATTAGATTCAAGACCTAGATTCAAGATCTTCCCACTAAATAGGTAATATAGTTGTTTTTTCTCTAAGAACACGTTCTCGAAGTAACTTGTTTTTGAGGTGCTCCTGCACTTAAAGCATTTTCCTGTTAAGTAACGTTTCAGATTCGACTTTGACATGACGAACATTCGCTTGTTTGTAATGCATTCCAAATAACATTCTATCGGGATGAAATAATGTAGAATATTGAGCGTCTTTAAAATAATAAAGACGGTCACCAAAAAGTTATAGGGAATACATATTATCTTTCTCTTCTCTAATCTTAAAGGCACGATTACCACCGAACGGCGCGCGTCGCGCGTCGGGCGCGTTTATAAATTGGTATGAAATTTAAACTTTGAAGCGTATCAACATCAACAGGTAGTTTAGGTCCATAATGGATGGTGGGACTTCGGAAGCCGATCGGCTCCGGGCGCATTCCGTGGAAAGATATGAGTTACAAATAGATTTAGACCTTGATTCATTTGTTGACGCTTCGGTTCCCTAAATTTATAAATTGCGCTTCGACGCGCCACGCTCGGTGTGAATCGTACCTAAGGCAGCTCCCGACTACCAAATGGTGTAACACATATGTAGTTAGCGCGGTTCAATTACGTATAACGCCATCTGTCTGGCACAGCTTAGCAACATAACGCGTTTCAACGCGATAAGCTAGAATTTTCGTTACTGTTGTGAACAACAGTAACAAAAATCCTAGTCTAGAACTACATATTATAATGCCATCCTTTCCCCTAGATTATAAGGCCGAATTCAGATGCTGAAATAGAAGATTTTCCTCTGATTGACATACATTTTTTTCCACAATTATGTCAGTTAAAATGTCACTGTCTGTTCTAAATATTGATATTTTAACCAATGTTTGATTAATAATGAAACGTAGGTATTTGTGTTTGAAATTAACTTGTTTTATTCAATTTTGTTCATTTTAGTACCTAAGTTTTGTTTAAATAATATCATGATTTCCGCATTATGTTATGATTATTCGGAAACTTTGGAATTTTCATTTGTCTGTTAATAAACATTTCTGTGGTGTGAGTATCATTAATTTGCCCTAATTTAATTTTGGCATAGGAACAGTGGTCATGTTGACAACACGTACGAAGTGTACGTTGTATCGGGATGAATAAGCTATATACATAAGCTTTACCTAAAAAATTTTTACCGAAGGCCTTTAACAATGAAATCAAAAAAGTTTTGCGAACCGGGGTCTGAGGTAAAAAGTTTATTAATTAGTGTTTTCGATTAACTTCAAATTTTCCTTAAAACACTTGAAAAATAAATGTTCTACCGGATATTTGTTTGTAGGTTTACTGCATTCTGACTGTTGACTTTGAGGTTGACTGACCTGTTGGTGCAATGGCAGCGATCCTGCCTTTAGCACCGGAGGTCTTGGGTTCGATCCCCACCCATGACACACATTTATGTGACGAACATTTGTGTTTGTTGTGTGTCTGGGTGTTATTATCTATTTAAGTATGTATTTAGAAGTGTTCAAGTATGTTTATCAGTCTCTGATACTCATAGTACAAGCTCTGTTTAGTTTGGGGTCAGATGATCATGGTGTAATTTGTTTTGAATATTTATTTATTCATGTTTGAGCCTCTGTAAACGGGCCATCTTGTATTTTCTTCTCATTATAATGCTTTTGCCTCTGTATTTATTTTTAATAAATATTTAATAATAATAATAAAATGCACTGGGAACGTACGATTCTTACAGACCGAACCACCCATTAAAACAGGCCTGATATCACAACATAATAGCATTATATACCTTATTGACATAGCCGTACCCAACACCCATAATATACGAAGTACTATCGATGAAAAACTTACCAAATGCACAGACTTAGCTATACACATTCGAATACAATGGAAAGTGTAAACAGTTCACATTGTACCCATAGTATAATGGGACTGGACCCACTGGAGTAGTACCCAAAACCCCGACATATTACAAATGCATCATAGTAAAATAAGTTTAGTACAGAAAGTCGCAATCTTAAACACATACCGCATAACTCGTAATTTTTTATCAACGGCACGTATAGCCGCCGTAATTTATATACGTATTTAACGCATTTTACAAATTAAATTAAGTTTATTTAAGCTGCACATACATACACTTGTACACAGAGAGTGCACACAGTCACTCACACTTACACTTACACACGCACACATACACTTCCATACACACGCAACAGATACGCATACTTACTACATTTACTGATGCTAACACAACACAAATATTATATCATTTCATGCTTGGTAAAAAATACGCATGTAACTGATGATTCCTCTGTATAGAGAGGAAAACAAACAAAAGAAAAATAATAATAATAACCTTTATTTGCAAATTGGTAAGATACAAAATAAGTTACAGCGACTTCTGCACTAGGCTCGTTTGTTTTAGTATTCTTTGAAGAAGGTTTAGAGTGTACTTACATCGAAAGCTTGCTCAGTCCGGGGCGTCCCTTGGGGAGTTTCGTATCCTTTTCTATTATTGTATAGATCATCTATTTTCGTTTTAAACAAGTCTCAAGCAGGTATTAGCGGGGGTAATGTGTCCGCATAATACGGGTATAGATACTTATCCACTATCTATGTGAATTTGCATGGCGTTAGATCTATGTAATGAAATATGAAAATATTAATTACTAGCCTTTTGTGCCGTGCTGGTGGCGGCACTTTAAAAGAATACTTTCTACAGCCCCATATCTTCCCATGGGTGTCGTAAGAGGCGACTTAGGGTTTCTTCCAGCAGACCATCTGCTCTTCAGGTGGGAGACTTATGTCGGCCGGTTGTTGTTACCACCATGCAGTTGTGTAAAACCCGCCAAGTGTTTCTGACCTATCTCGGTCAGGTCGCGTTCCGGGATCAGCACTGCACTAACCGGTGCCAGGGGGACTGTGATCGTGGCAATTGTTGGACCAGTGGGAGCCCTATCGGCGGTATTGTGTGTGTAGTGTGTATCGGCCCGCCGGCCAGGGAGACCCGTAGAAACGGTGGTGCCGCTGGCCGCCCGCGGCATAGTACAGGGGCCCAAAACGGGTTAACCACCTCTGGAGGCTGCCCCACCAGGTCGCGCATAATCTCGGGGTGGCTCGTCGTGCCGGGTGGTGCCCGGTTCCGGTGGGGCCCGGCGACCACACCCGAGGGGGTACGGGGGCCCTTCCGTCCGGCGGACCGGCCTACACTATTCCACGCGATTAATACCAATGCAGGGCACCACGCTTTGTCTTTCATTGCCTCGATCACAGTCGTCCTTTCACGCCCCTCCCATCCTTTAACTTCTATGGCAGTCAGAAGCACAAAAAAACGGCCTACAGCGGCATCCCCATCCCCCACCAACACGCTGTTTGAGGTGGAGTTCGCTAACATCCGCGGACTCCATGCAAACCTCAACGCCGTCCATCAACACCTTGAGACGGCGAGGCCTGCGATGCTCTTTTTGACGGAAACACAGATAGGCCGCCCTGCCGATACGTCATACTTGCACTACCCCGGCTATGTGCTGGAAGAGTCCTTCCAACCTAAAGCCGGTGTATGTCTATTCGTCAGGGCGGACGTCTGCTGTGGCCGTCTCCGCTGCCTAGAAGGCCCATCCTTCTCCACCCTCTGGGTGCACGTTGACCTGGGCTCCACAAGCCGGGTCTATGCGTGCATATACCGCTCCCACAAAGGCGACGCCGAGACAACTCGACTCTTCGAGCATCTGAGTCAGGCCGCAGACAACGCTCAGGCGCAGTTCCCAAATGCCGAAATGGTGTTTTTGGGAGACTTCAATGCCCACCATGAGTCCTGGTTAGGCTCATCAAAAACAGACCATGCAGGCCGAACTGCCCATGCGTTTGCTCTCACGCAAGACCTGACGCAACTGGTACACCAGCCCACCCGGGTACCAGATATTGTCGGTCATACTCCCTCTTTATTGGACCTTCTGCTGACGAGTCACCCAGCCGGGTATAAAGTGTCGGTTGGTGCTCCATTGGGCTCCTCCGATCACTGTATGGTTGGCGCTACAGTGCCTTGTGCAGCTCCCCCACAACCTGTGGAGGTGACGCGGCGGTTATGGCACTACTCGTCGGCAGATTGGGACGGATTGCGAGAATATTTTGCCTCCGTCCCTTGGCGGCAGTGCTGCTTTGGAGAAAGGGATACTTCAGAGAGTGCATCTGCTATCGCTGACGAGATCAGTACCGGAATGGAATACTACATTCCTTTTACTGATGTCGTCAGTGCTAGCAAAACTGGTCCCTGGTTCAATCGCGAGTGTGCCGCAGCTGTTGACCAAAAACAGGCGGCGTACCGTGCTTGGTCTAGGGCCCAGGCACTCAATGATCATTCAAACCTTGCCTCCCTGAAAGCAGCCTATAATAAAGCCACCAAGGCCACGAAGAGGGCTTACATTAGAGCAGACGCCCAGCGAATTGCACGTGTTGGCCAAGAACTCATCACGCACCCTACGGGTAGCCGCTCCTACTGGCGACTGGCTAAACACGTGCAATCTAACTTCTGCGTGCCTTCGCTGCCCCCCCTGAGATTCCCTGATGGATCGTTGGCTCATCAGCCGCAAGAGAAAGCCGATTTACTGGTTAACCTCTTTGCCGCAAACTCTTGCATCGATGACTGCGGTGCTGCGCCGCCTGATATTCCACATTGCGGCTCCACAATGCCTGATATTCGTATCAGGCAGTGTGATGTTCGTGCCAAACTGCAGTCACTCGATGTCAGGAAAGCCAGTGGCCCTGATGGAATTCCAGCTGTGGTGCTGAAGAAATGTGCAGCGGAGTTGTCTCCAGTGTTCACTAGCCTGTATCGCCTCTCCTACAATTCGGGTCTTGTGCCGCTGTCTTGGAGGGAGGCGAACGTTCAACCAGTTCCTAAAAAAGGGGACCGGTCTGACCCTGCCAATTACCGTCCAATAGCCGTAACCTCAGTTTTAGCTAAAGTGTTTGAGCGGATCATAAACACGCAGCTCATCCGCTACCTAGAGGATCACTCTCTCATTCACGACCGTCAGTACGGCTTCCGACCAAAACGGTCTACGGGTGATCTTCTAGCGTACGTAACACACATCTGGGGGGAGGCTATGGACAAGCATGGGGAATCTTTGGCCGTCAGCCTTGACATTGCCAAAGCTTTCGACCGTGTATGGCATCGTTCGCTTCTTTCCAAGCTTCCGGCATATGGTCTGCCAGCTCGCCTATGCGACTGGGTCGCCGGATTTCTGGAGGGACGTAGAATTCGTGTCCTTTGCGATGGTCAAAAATCACGCTTTCTCCAGATTAATGCCGGAGTGCCGCAGGGCTCCGTCTTGTCGCCGACTTTGTTTCTTCTGCATATCAATGACATGTTATCTCTTGGTATTATTCATTGCTATGCGGATGATAGCACGGTCCACGCGCGATATTTCGAGTGCCCTGGGGCAAAGCAGACTGACATCGAGGAGAAGAGGCGAAGTCTTGTTGTTGAGCTTGACGGAGTGTTGGACCGCATTTCAGAATGGGGTGCATGCAATCTTGTCGAGTTCAATGCCAAGAAAACGCAGGTGTGTGCATTCACAGCAAAGGCGTCGCCTTTCCTTTCCCATCCCACTCTTCAGAGCAACCCGCTACCGATTAAGGATAGCCTAAACATCCTTGGCATGGATGTTCGTAGCAACCTAAACCAGCGGGACTACATTGAGAGCGTCATTAGAACTGCATCCCGTAAACTCGGAGTCCTGAACAGAGTGAGACGATTCTTCACGCCTGAGCAGCTCTGTCTCTTGTATAAGACACAAGTTTGCTCGTGTGTGGAATACTGCTCTCATCTCTGGGACGGTTCCGCTAAGTACCTACTCGAAGCTCTTGACAGGTTGCAGCGGCGTGCTATCCGTATTATTGGAAACCCAGAGGCAACTTTGACCCTTGAGCCTCTCCAATTGCGTAGAGACATTGCCAGGCTAAGTGTTCTCTATCGCTTCTACAATGGGGAATGCTCTGACGAGTTATTCCAGCTTATCCCACCCTCACCTTTCCACTCCCGTACCACGCGTGCTGGACTACGGCGTCACCCTCACACAATTCAACATTTGTTGGCCCGAACTAAAAGGTTCGGTGACTCGTTTCTTTGTCGTACCATCCAGACGTGGAACGCTCTTCCAGCACATGTGTTTCCTTCCTCGTATAGTCCCGGGTTCTTCAAGCGGGGCGTGAAAAGGCATTTCTGCAGGCCTTCAAGGTGAGGATGGCCAGCCCAGTGATTCGTTTGAATGACTGGGCTTGTCAACCTCATATCTGGACCTCACGACCGCTTTCCATCAGGTGGAGTGAGGTCATCTTGACGGGCAATATAAAAAAAAAAAAAAAATAGCTGTCCGTCAGCGGGTTCGCCCGCGTAGACTGTTTCTCCCGTCAAAATGTAGGCTAAATAAAATTAACAGTGAAAGCCATATGCCAATAAGGCTGTTCACAGCCATACATTTTCTCTATGAGCCATACGAGGGGCATGCCAAAAGAAGTTAGATAATCTTTACTCATTTGACACTGGCCAGTTATACCCATTCTTATAGGCTGGTTGTTTATTGATATATGTGAAAACAGAACTCACATAATTTATTTTATTTTTATTTGAATGAGCATCATTTTTCCGAGAATCTGGCGGGAATTCGCTTGCAGCAATAGAGCCTCAAGGAAGTTTTGAACTTTTGGCTACTACTTTTGGTGAGTCTGCTTGTTCACGAGCAACAGTATTTAATTGGTTTGCTGAATTTAAAAGAGGATGGGGATGTCTCGAAGATGAAGCGAAGACAGGTCGACCGCCAACCGCGGTCACACGAGAAAACGTTCGTGCAGTCGAAAAACTTATTCGCGAAAACCGACTAATTACGTATGTAGAGGCTGGAGCGAGAACTGGGAATGGGATCAGCAGCAATGCAAACCGTAATTCACGAGCACGTTCTCTCCGTAAACGTTGTTCGAGATGGGTGCCGCACAAACTTACTTACCGATGAGCAGAAAGACCGTCGGGTGGATTGGTGCCTATTCATGATAGATAAATTCAACGGTGGCGAGAAAAAAAAGTATATGATATACCTACTGACTGGTGACTAAACATGGCTATATAACTATGATCCCGAAACAAAGCGACAGTCGACTGTATGGTGTTTTGAAGATGAACCAACTCCAACGAAATGTCGCCGTGCACGAGGCACACAAAAACAAATGGTCGCCTCGTTTTTCTGCAAAACGGGTCATATTGCTACTGCAGGGCTAGAGGATCAAAGAACGGTGAACTCTGAATGGTATGTGACGGTTTGTGCTCCAACAGTAATATCAGCTTGGTATGACAAGCGACCGAAGTCAGGAATCCGGCACCTTCTCTGGCACAACGACAATGGGGCGCCGCACACGTCTACCAGAACACTTGACTTCTTTTCGCATGCCCCTCGTACGTTTAATTGTATGTGAGACGACCTTATGTTTACCTGTATTTCATGAATAAAAGATTTATTAGGTTGGGGAAAAAATCTTTTCGGATATAGTATGTATAAACTTGTAATGTTGTTGGGCTTTTCAGGTGGCAACACTACGGCTAACAGCTGATCTTGACTTGTCCCGTATTTTAATTTGATTTAAACCTGTAAATAACTAATTTATGGCCCAATAAGTCGTCGTAAACAATAATTAGTGTTAATTACGTGTTATTCAGTGTTTTTTTTGTGAAATAAGTTTAAACTTGGTGATTTATCGGTGCCGACAGTGCGTGTCAGTTGACCGTTCAAATATTTGTGAATCATTGTTTTCTCTTGGAAAAGGTATTGTATTGTTTGTTTAGTAACATTCATACATTTCATTCTACGACCTTAAATTATACCTGAGTAGTGAAATATTCGAATTGTCTGACTCTGTTTGTCAGAAACGCGAAGAGGTTAGAATACAAAAATACTCTTGAGCTACACAACCTCTTGATTGTTTAAACAACACTTTGGTATTCTACGTTGTTTGTTGGATTTATACTTTGTCAATTTAACCATGATGACCCGCGCAGCCTCATCTCGCCAGCTGGAGCTGACTTTGCAGGAATTGAAGGCATCCAAAGAGTTGGTTAAACAATTGCATTTTGAAAGAGAAGACAATGAGAGGGAATTGTTGGAGGCGTTAAGTAGGAACGCTTTGTTAAAAAAAGACATGGCTGAGATGCATGAAAGGTATTTATTAGTATTAAATGAGCGGGATAGGTTACAAATAATAGTAGATGGGTTCAGTGACTGCAGCGATGAATATGTGCAAAGCCTCAAACGCATTACCATGCTTGAACAAGAGCTACAAGAGGCCCACCACCTGATATCTTCCATGGAGACTGAAAAACTACACACAGTTGACACCCAAAACCAAAGTTTGTTCGATGAGTTAGTTCTTAGTGTGCCCAGCCTGGTTTCTGTTGCACATTCTTCAATCCCTACTGTGGCTATTGATTTGGCTAGTAATAATTTGATTAATTCCACTGCTCCAGAGGGTGTTGCAAGGTGCAGCAAGAACAAATTTAGAAAATATGTTAGGATAAGCAAATTTATTAAGAAAACTCAGAAACTGATAAAAAACCAGAAAATGATGTATAAAAATGCAAAATATATTCAGGAACGCCGACGATTAGGTGATGAACTGGATGTCTATTCTATAATGATAGACAATAATTTAAGTCAATATGACAATGAAGTGAAAGTATTACAAGCAGAAATATGTAGTCTTAAAGAAAATCTGAGGCGTTTAACTGACAGATACACAATCACCAAAAAAGAAAATGAGGAGCATATTTTGGCCCTGACCAAACTCTTGTGCAACCCGGACTCAGTTTCCAGCAGTAATGATGGCCATACTGTTATTCAGTCAGAATGTGATTCCTCTCTTCTTAACACCCTTACTTCACAATCAGCCACCAACATTTCCATCTCTGATACCTGCCCTGTCAGTAACACTGATAAAAATCCAGGTTGTAACATTGTAATGTTTAGTGACGACATTGGAAAAAGTATAGGCCACATTTTGTATAATAGTCTTGGAAAGTCAGTTATAAATCACTGTTCACCGGGTGCCTCATACTGTGATATCATTCAGAAAATTGCTGAATATAGTTTCAGCCCCAATTCAACCCTTATTATTTTAATTGCAAACAGAGGTACTGTGAACAAGAACCAAATGAAAATACATTGCAATACTTTATGTTCATTAGTTAATGTCAGTAAAATTGTGATGTTCACATTGCCTTACAGTAGGGGTCTGTCACAAGCAGAAAATGAAAAAAGACATAGAATCAATTTGACATTTGATACTATGACATTTTCAAATAATTTAATAAATCTCATTGACATTAATCCTATTATTAATAATAATATGTACCTGACAAAAGGTAGATTTCATTTATCTAATTATTATAAACGACAGATAGCTATGTCGCTATCTTATTTTTTTAACATTTCAGCCAATTATTTGGCTAAACGCTCTGCTTTTATTGAGCAGAATGATACCATTGTACCACAGACTTTGGAACTTGTTCCAAATAATTTAAATTAGATTCAGAGACAATAGAGGTAAACTCTTGCACATTGTTGACAAAAGAGAAGCCCCAAAATAATTTTATAAACTTTGTGCATCAAAACATGCAAGGCTTCTCTGGCAAAGAATTAGAAGTAGGTTTATTTTTAGACTGTATGGATATACATGTCTTATGTTTAACTGAACACTGGCTGAAAAAAAATGAATGCATGATTAGCATTGATAATTATAGTATCATTAGTTCGTTCTTGAGAAGTTCCTCTATTCGCGGTGGGTCACTGATATTAATTCACAATAAGTTTAAATCTAGAGAGCGTAAAGACATAGTAGCACTCTCAATTGAGCGAACTATTGAACTTGCATGCGCAGAGTTAGAGCAGATTATTATTGTGTGTGTGTATAGACCCCCTTCTGCTGATTATTGTCAGTTCGAAGAGACCATGGAAGAAGTACTGAAAAAGGTTTGTAAATCAAACAAGAAGGTGGTTGTATGTGGGGATTTTAATGTTAACATTTTAGATTCTTCTCAGACCTCTGTAAGATTTTTAAATCTTTTTAAATCATTTGATTTACTTAATCTTTTTGATCAACCAACCAGGATCACCGAGTTAACAGCCACCTGCTTAGACAATATTTTTTGTGAAAATATCTCTATTGAGAAATCAATTATAAACTGTTTGAAATCAGATCACTGTGGTCTATTGACCAAATTTGAGCACCGTCATGTCTCTCAATCAGTGGATATTAGTTATAGACCAGTTACCAAGAGTCAAGTTAAAAAGTTTCAAACGAATATAAATAAAAATATTTCTAACCTACTGCCCCAAGGTCATCATAACATAGATGATCAGTATAGGCATCTCTTTGAGATAATATTGCATGAACATAACCATATTTTTCCTAAGAAGAAAGTAACTGTTGATAATTTTAAGTTTAAATTTAGTGATTGGGCCACTCCAGGCATCCATAAAAGTAGAAATAAATTATACGAATTATATGGATTAAAAGCTAACTCAAACTGTCAAAAACTAGTTGAGCATGTTAAATTATATTCAAAAACATTCAAGAAATCATGTCATATTGCAAAGTCCATTTTTTTGAGAGACAAAATAAAACTGGCTGAAAATAAAATCAAAGCCACTTGGAACATAATTAATAAAGAAACCTGTAAATCTAAACCTCGCGATCACTCATTCTCTCTCAAAATTCAAAATAATGTTATTGAGTCTGAGATTGAAATAGCAAATACATTTGAAACTTTTTTTTCTAATATACCTATTGTAACTACAAGCACGTTAAATTCTAGTCCACATATAGCTGAGTCCCTGCTAACATCTAGTGTTGATGGGTGCACAAATCAGTTCTGCTTTGATCATGTTGATTCTCATGACATCCTCAAGGTATTTAAGGAACTTAATATGAAAAATACAGAAGATTTGTGGGGTATTTCGATTAATCTACTCAAATCAATCATTAATACGATATCACCCCACTTAGCTAAACTTTTTAATAATTGCATAGACCAAGGTCAGTTTCCCAACTTGATGAAATTTAGTAAGGTCATCCCGCTTTTTAAATCTGGTAGCAAAAGTGACCCATCTAATTATAGACCCATTTCTATACTACCAGCTCTCAGTAAAATCATTGAAAAAATTATATTGAACCAGCTGCTTTCACACTTTGATTTAAATAACTTACTACATGAGAAACAATTTGGTTTTACTAAACACAAGAGCACAACTGATGCAGGTGTAGCACTTATCAAATACATATTTGATGCTTGGGAAAACAAGCAAGATGCTGTAGGAATATTTTGTGATCTTTCAAAAGCATTTGATTGCGTGGATCATGAAATATTACTGATTAAGCTAAGACATTACGGTGTTTCAGGTATCTCATCTCAATTAATACAATCCTATCTTACAGATAGAACTCAAAAAGTTAGTATCAACGGAACTGCATCTTCCGGTGCCACCATACGTATGGGAGTGCCCCAGGGATCTATATTAGGACCTTTGCTTTTTCTTATTTATATAAATGATCTTCCTACCTATGTCAAAGATATTTGTGAGATAGTATTATTTGCTGACGATACCTCGTTGATTTTTAAAGTCGACAGAGGTAAGCAAGCATTTGACGATGTAAATAATACTCTCTCAAAAGTACTATGTTGGTTCACTAGTAATAATTTATTACTTAATGCAAAAAAAACAAAGTGCATCAAATTCTCTATGCCCAATGTGAGACAGGTAGATACTATTGTAACTATGAATGACGAGCCATTAGAATTAACAAATTCTACTGTATTTTTAGGAATAACTTTAGATTCTAAGTTGCAATGGGGTCCGCATATAACGGCCCTGGCAGGGAGACTCAGTTCCGCTGCTTGTGCTGTTAGAAAAATACGACTCTTGACTGATATTGAAACAGCAAGACTAGTATATTTTAGCTACTTTCATAGTGTTATGTCGTATGGTCTACTGTTGTGGGGTTCAGCTGCAGACTTGAACACCATTTTTGTACTTCAAAAAAGAGCTATCCGCTCCATTTACAAACTTAGACCACGCGACTCGCTTAGGGAAGTATTTAAGAAGATCGATATTTTAACTGTGCATGCTCAGTATATTTTAGATAACATAATGTATGTGCGCAAAAACTTGCATCTGTTCAAAAAAAACAGTGACACTCATAAACATAATACCAGAAAAAAAAACAAATTGAAAACTCCCAGTCTTAGGCTACACAAGGTGGGAAACTCATTTGTGGGTCAATCTGTAAAATACTTTAACAAAATACCTCAAAGTCTTGTTGATCTACCTCTTCACAAGTTTAAGTCTGCAATTAAAGCAAAGTTATTGAAACAAGGTTATTATAATGTAGAGGATTACTTGAACGACAAAAGTTTGTGGTCATAGTAGGAATAATCTGCTCCTCTGCTCAATATTGTGTTCTTTTTTCTACTCGCATTGACTGTACTCTGAATTTATTTTTTGTAAAACAAACAAAGTTGAAAAGAGTAACTATCGAGTTTCTTGCCGGAGTCTTCTCGATAAGAAGCAACGTCCGAACCGGTGGTAGATTCACATTATGTATATTCACGATGTGTACTAATATTGTACTATTTTATTTACGTTTATTATTATTATTTCTGTATACTTTTTTTGACATGTCATAAGTGCTTTGTACAAGCTTAAATGAATAAATGATTTTTTACTTTACTTTACTTACTTACTTAATAAAATCTCTTTGGCTATACTATATGTATCTGGCTGGTTTTGGTATCATTAAAACTTTAAATTTAAAAAAAGATAATTCCAAATGTGTGATTTTTATTTGTTTTTCTTACTGTCAAGATGTGTGAATCTAATGAAGAAATTCGATACATTTTAAAATGATAAACAAAATAGGTAAACATGCAACGCAAGCCGCGAAAAAAATTTGCGATGTTTGAGGACCTAGTGCAGTGTCTGTGAGAGTAGCACAAATTTGGTTAAAGCGTTTTCAATCCGGAAATTTTTATGTCAAAGATGCACGCGTCCTGGTCGCGCCCAATTACGGATGATATGGATGCCATTTTTGAAAAAGTTACGACGTAGCTGAAGAACTGGGAATTGACCACAAAACAGTTTTGGCATATTTGAAAAAAACTGGGTTACACAAAAAAGCTCGATATTTGGGTACCTCACGAGCTCACTGAAAGTAACCTAATGAACCGTGTACTCATTTGTGAATCTTTATTACGACATGATGAAGCCGAACCATTTTTGAAGAAGCTGATAAAAAGTGAATCGACATGAACGTGCGAAAAAGGTCGTGGTAAAAGGCCGGTCAGGCTTCACAGACGTGTGGCGAGACCCGGGTTAACTCGCAACAAGGTGATGCTGTGTGTGTGGTGGGATTGGAAGAAGGGCATTAAGTATTCATTATGAGCTGTTACCACCAGGTAGGACCATCGATTCTGAACTCTACTGCGAACAACTGGTCAGATTAAAGCAAGATGATTACCGCTTCACAGATTCGAAAACCACATTAAATCTGTTTTATTAAAATAGGGTATTATATTACCAATGATTACCTTTTAGATAAAAAAGCCTGTGATTAAAGCTCTCTGCTCAGTTCGGGATCAGTTACCTCTTGTGATGATTATTAATTAAATACCGGACTTAAGTGTACCGGACTAACAATTTTTATTTTTGGAATTGTTTATATGACTTGGTACAGCCTATTGTTTTATATTATGTAGCTTTGCTGTACGTGTTAGGTTGTTCTGTCTATTTATTAATGTTAGAATTTAAGAAGTTTTTTTTCTAAACAAACAAATTGTACTCTACTAACTAGCATTGTAAAACCACAACAAGTTTAAAAGAGTAACTACTGAGTTTCTCACCGGGTCTTCTCAGTAAGAATCAACTTCTCCGACGCGGTGGTAGAGTCGCATTATATTTGTATACTGTTTATTTATATATTCATATTATTATAGTATTTATGTCTATTATTTAGTTATTTTTTGACTGTTTAAAAGTACTGATTAGGTCTATTTAAATTAAGATGTTTTAGTTTAAGTTTGAAGTTGAGAGAAAGCGGCCGGAATTAATCAACAGAAAGGGTGTGGTTTTTCATCATAATAACGCTAGACCTCACACATATATAGCCACTCAGTAAAAATTAAGAGAGTTTGGCTGGGAGGTGTTAATGCATCCGCCGTATAGTCCTGTACTTGCACCTTCAGATTTCCACCTGTTTCGGTCTCTTCAGAATTCTTTAGGCAGTGTCAGGTTAACTTCACGAGAGCACTGCCAAAACCACTTGTCGCGGTATTTTAATCAGAAGCCTGAAAATTCCTATAGCCATGGGATCATGTCCCTACCTACAAGATGGCAAAAAGTAATCAAACAAAATGGAACCTACAAACTTTAGTTAAATCTAAATAAACTATATTAAAAAATGTTTTGAATTTTCTTAAAAAATGCGAAGAAACTTTTTCCCCAACCTATTATGATTTATAATCGGTTCGGTAGTTTCGGATATTACCTGCCTCAAACATGCAAACTCACAAACGCTTACCTCTTTTAAAATATTAGTACAGATAACTATATAGAAACTGATAATATGTTTGTAATTGACACAATCTCAGAATTTAAATCATAAATATGCGATTTCAATTGAGAGATGGTGATTTTTCAGTTGCTAAAAAATTTAAAAATTTGAAAGGAAGATTACATTTCCCAAGTACTTTCGATAATTTACAAGTAACAAGATTGAGGTTGTACTTAAAATCTCATTCAAAACACGAAGGTTGAATTTCTATTCAGGCTTTGAAAGCGAGCCGTTATAAATTCATTAGACTTAATTCGTGTTTAGAATTAATCTGGAGTGGCTTCCCTCGTTATTCTAATAACTAGTGACAATAGTGTTACACTAATAATTATAACGACAAAAATTAGTTGGTAAAAAAGATTCTCGAAAATCGAAATGAAGGAATCGTCAAGAAAGCATTTCGGAAAACTTGCTATACTTTATAGTGTTGACAAACCGGTAAAGTTATTCGCTAACTACGATTTTGATATATATTATTACAAAAATCCTTGCTTTTTAACAATAGTACTAAATCTGCATTAATAGGACTGATTTTATATTATTTAATACTATAAATAAATTATAAAATAATCTTACTAATATTTTAAATGCGAAAGTTTGTGAGGATGTATATATGTACGAGTATGTTTGTTACTCTTTCACGCAAAAACTACTGAACGGATTTAGATGAAACTCTATCAGCACATTAGATTATACATTATTATTCTAAGATCAGCACCTTTAGATGCCGACGGCTACTAAGTTATCTTATCTTAACCAGTAGGGTTTTCTCGCGCTCAGGGATTCGCTGCCAATGCTGCCATCCTAGCAGCACGACCGTTTACGGTACTAAAATTGTCACTTCACGTTTTAGTCAATACAAAGTGAGCGTCTCAGTACTGTAAACGGACACCCCGCGACAGTGGGAAAAGATTGTATTACGGCCCCAGTCCTCATAATTGCAGGAGATAACGCACGATAAGATTTTCTCGTGGCATGTATCTTAGTTATTTTGGCCACAGGATAAATCAATAATGAAATTAAGTACTCTAGCATGTCCCAGCGCCTAATAATATACTTTGTGACGTCTTTTTATATGGCTAGGGGAGACCGAGGGGTTTTGACACAAAGGTGAGTTGAAACAACGTCAATTTCGCAGCATTCAAAATACTTTGGATGTTGCGATGCGCGATGCGAGCAAGCAACGACGCTGTTTTGTCGCTCGTCTTAGCCCCTGCGGGCCCTTCGGTACCCATGTGAAAAAAACAAAATCCAAGTTTTGACGTTTTTTTTTGGTATTTCATAAATTAAAAAAGGTTTCAGTGTATTAGCTCAAACCATGTATGTTTCCAAAGCTCATTCACTATGGATTAATAAATAGGGTTTGTGTAACTCATTGCTTTGTGGTTTGTGTTTAGGTCATAGGTAATTGGGTATCGGGAAAGAATCAAACATGTCCTAAATTATTGTTAAAAATTTGTAATTATTTTTCGTAAAATAAATTATTCTTATTCTTATCGAAAACCATTTCGAGGTATTTGTATTTTATACCTTATTTAAATATTTAACATTATTAAACGATCAAAGGATCTAGGATATTTTTAATTTAAAACGACCGACTTGGTGTAATGGTTAAGAAGTTGGCTACTACACCAGAGGTCGCGGGTTCGATCCCCGCACAGTACAAACATTTGTGTGCATGAACATGTCTGTTTGTACTGGTCTGGGTGTCTCCTATGTATAATAAGTATGTATTTACAAAAAGAAAATGTATTTAAGTATGTTTATCCGTTGTCTAGTATCCCATAACACAAGCTTTAATTAGCTTACTTTGGGGCTAGATGGCGATGTGTGGAATAATGTCCAGGGATATTTATTTATATTATTTATTATTAATTACAAACTTAGCTTTCTTAGCCAACGTACACAAAGAGTACAATATGGTTCATAATCTTGACGGTAACTAAATTGACATCTCACAATGGAAACCTATTGGGTCGTAAAAACGTCCTTTCAAGTGATTGGTTGATAATCTATATATTAACCAATGACGCGATCTGTGTCATACGTGAGATTTTTAGCTAGGTGATTCTACTACACGGTTTTAATGGTGTTTCCAGATAGCAGATTTGAAATTCCCCCAGATGAAAAATATTTTTCCACAAGGTAATTTTTAATAATTGCTCATTCCCCAGACGGGTAGGCAGGACTTAAAATAGCCATTATCTATAATCCCAATCTCGTTTCAAGTTACCTCGGTATAAGGGTTACTTATTGAAACGCAAAACGGCCATGCCATACCTAATCAATCGCTGTCCACACGTGTTTTCTCCTAACACTAAGCACCTGCACTAACTACTAAGCAAAGTGTAAACAGGCCTTTAGGTAAGGTTAGAACTGTGACCAAACAACGCCAGAAAATTAGCTATTTAGTATTATGCGTGCATGCCAGCATCCTTGCTTGCATATTATGGTAAATAGGTGTTATTCCTCAAGAGTTGAGGGATTGTTTAAGGTAGGTATGCTTATTTTATGCTTTTGGAATAGTAATGTCTCTTTGAGTGACTATTATGGCAAATAAAAATTATGCCTTTTGATACTTATGCTTATCGAAATTGTGCCTTTCTATGATGATGCTTTACAAATTTCGGCCATTTGATGTTATGCGTTATGAAGTTATGCTTTATAGGCTTATGGCAAATGACTATTAAGGCCATTAACAGTTTGCATTGTTAGTTTATAGCAAAAACGTTACGCGTTTCAAAGTGTCACCCGGTTTAAGGGGAATTGAAACAGAATGACATGTCATGTACAAGTTAATTTTACGAGTTTGTTTTCACACTTACGCTGTTTTGGTTGAATACACCTAAAAGTGCAGGTGATCAAATCTATCTAATTGTTTTTTGTGTATGACTAATAATCTGAAAATTGTTTCAACTCCCAACTCTTCGTCGATGAAATACATTTATGATTTGCGTACGTAACTACTAAACTATACACCCTTTTGCACCCCTTTGCTTTTCTGTGCAATAACTAGTAGAGAGGAATAGAAGTCAGGAGTGGGTGGTGACGTTTCTGGGTGGTCTTGGTTTAATGTCTACTTCAAATTGTTCCATAACCACTTGAATCCGTATTTAAATGTGTAGGTAGTTTATAATAAGGAGAGGAGACACTGCCCTTCTCATAAAATTGATAGCATTATTCACCTCGTATAACTCTTCTTGGTTCGGTCACAGTCATAACAGGATAGAATTGGAATACGATCGTATTATTTCCGCATGAGTTGCGTTGTAACCAACTACGAAAATTGCTTAGGAAGTCCCTTTGGGCCAGGACCTTATACTAATTATATTGAACCTAAGACCTTGAGTTCCCAAATAATCATACTTTTCCTTATGACCTGTTGGCGCGATGGAAGCTGTCCTGCCTTCAGAACTGAAGTTCGTAGGTTCCATCCGCACCCAGGACAAACAATTGTGTTTGTTCTCTTTCTGGGTGTTATTATCTTTTTGGGTGTAATTAAAAACATTTAAGTATGTCTATCAATTTGTGGCACCCATTCTGCTAAGTTTAGGGCAGGAGAAGATCTTGGTATGCCCCAGATATTTATTTATTCATCCTTTTATTTTTTCAGGTACCGCCTGGCCTTCCGAGAGACGTTGCTCTGTCAAACCCTTCGGCGCAGCGACTCACGAAATTTGAACTTGGAACACACGAGCTGTCGTGACGTCACCCCCCTTCCAAGCCTGAACAGGCCGCCCCACTACCGGCGAAGAGACCAGAGGATCTCCTTCATAGACAACATAAAGGACCAGGCGCCATTTTGCATCGCAAAAGATGACGTTCAGGTTCTAAAATATTATAGTGACGTTAAGAAAGTGTATTTGAGTGAGTGCGATGTTAGTAAAAGTGATGATTAGATTTCGAATTACTGTTTGCGATGTGAAGTACGTAATAATGATGTTTACAGTTAAGAGCATAATTATCTATACGTTTCCAAGGCTAATGTTTTATTCAGATGTTTTTAAAGTCTTTAAACAGATATTTATGATTTGGACTGTACATCATCAAGTCAGAGTTTATATGTAAGTCTCTGACACCTACTGATCAAACCGCTAAGTTTGGGATCAGATTGATATGTCATGCATGATGATGTCCCTGGTGGCCCCTAAGATGGTTACATTATTTACATCACTTTACACCAATGCTATCTAAAATAGTAATAGTTTGTGTAGGTAAGTAATTTCTTATAAGGTATAATAATAAGTTAATATTAAGAATTTGTGAAGTTAGGAACTTATATGATGAATCAGAATAATTAAAGTGTAAATCGATTTTACTGTAGGTATTGTAATTGAGGTTTAGTGATGATAGCAGTTCGTCTAGTACCTACTCTAATGAGTAGGTAGGTAGTAAGTTTCTCAATTAGTAAACTTTTCCTAAAAAATAATTTAAAATAATAATTTAAGTATGTAGTAGTGTTTACTTAGTAACTATTGGCCTGTTGGCGCAATGGCAGCGATCCTGCCTTTAGCGCCGGAGGTCGTGGGTTCGATCCCCACCCATGACAAATATTTGTGTGACAAACATTTGTATTTGTTGTGTGTCTTATTATCTATTTAAGTATGTATTTAGAAATATTTAAGTATGTTTATCAGTCTCTGACGCCCATATTACAAGCTCTGCTTAGTTTGGGGTCAGATGATCTTGGTGTGAATTGTCCCAGATATTTATTTATTATTATTATTATTATTATTGCACTACTTTAATTTTTAACAATAGTATATCTTTCAAAGGATAATTTATTATCTCTACAACTTAATAGTACCTAAGTTCTGTGTTGGTTTTACTATGATACAGTTAAAATAGTTTTTCTCGTAAAAGCTGTAAGAATTAAAGGAATTTTTTTATTCAAAGCATTCTTTATTTAAGCTTCAACGACCCGTTAACTGAACCCGCTGTGGTAACGAACTTCTGTCGAGATGTAAAGGTTCGATTCCCGGATCAGCGTGTTCACGGTCAATGTGAATGGCTCAAAATCACCAAGGTTGCAAATTTCAAGATAGGTTTTATGCCAAAAAAAATTCAAGCTATAATAATGACTATACCTACTGTTGCAAAATTTGTATATTGATAAACTTTGACAGGGCAGCGCACAGAATTCTGTATACAAATACAGCCTTATACTTCCCACTGCCGGGCACAGGCCTCACCTCAACTATGAGGTGGTACGAGCCATACTCCAACACGCGGGCTCTGTGCGGATTGTTGGAGAGGTGAATGTAAGGCCAGTGATAAACCTTACCGTCAGATGTTATCAAGCCGCCTTTTCAGGCCTCTGACTAGGCTTTACGACTGATATCTTGCGACGTCAGCCGGGAGAATTCTATACTTTTATTGTAATATTGCTTTTTAGTGAACATGTTACATAAAACCATCAATACGTGAACGTTTTTCTAAGTTTGATAAAATGAACAAAAACAAAACAAAGTACCTACATGACTTAAGGATTGTTTAATAACATGGGTATATTATATAACCATAATATATGAAAAATATTGAAAACAGTGAATAAAAATTATTTTACAAGCAAAATACGTCAAAAACAAAAAAAGTTCCTATTCATGCAAAAAATTAAGATATTTCAATATATTTATAACTCTTATAATGGAATTAACGCTACATGAACAGAATTAAAGTTCTGTAATGTAATTACGAGTTACTATGTTTTTTTGTGAAAAAAAAAAATATATTATATTGTCGAAATATTGTAATGTTCCCGGAAATGACCAACCATTCCCGGAATGACATAAATGTTACCGAAATGATGATTTGGATATCATGAGGTTAGGTAAGGAAATATTTAAATTATAGACAACGGTGTAGTTAACAAAGTTATTTATTTATATTGCCATATTAATTGCACTTCGGAAAAATTACTCTCACAATTAATAAATTCTTATTATGATTAAGTTTTATCATTTTCATAAATCATTCGAGTGGAACTCGTATACTTTCAGCGGAGAATTAATCTATTAAGGGAATATTCTAAATATTAATAAATATATTATATAAATATCAACCTAGTAAAAATGTAAAATATTTTCTATGAACATATGTCTTATGTCTTCTATTTATGTATGTTTCTTTTTATCGATTTATGTTGAAGTTTATTTTGTTGTTTTGGTATTTTATAATAATTAGCATCTGTTGTTTTTTTTAAAAGTAATTTATTTAGTTTAATCTCGTGCACTGTGTTTAATTTATCTGTTTGATCGTGTGGTTAGGTAGAGAATGCCTTTTGGCATTAAGTCCGCCAATTGTATCATAAATTTTGTGCAATGAAGAATAAATAAATAAATATGTATTATTATGTATATAAATATGTGTGTTTCTAAAAATATTTCTAAATAATCATATACGTATGTATACTTATAGAATTACAATTAGTGCTGTATTAATAATAAACTTTTCAAATTTCAGGCAATAATTTATATAACCGATCCCTAAAGCTAATTATTGAAGTGCTGAACAGATCCGGTGCACCATCTGTGCCACTCAATGTATTAAAGTCACGCCACATTCTCAGCACAGGATCATGAAAAGATACGGTATTGTCGCAGAAGGGGATATCAAATGGGCGATAACATCTAGTGGACCTGTTAGGTATCTTTAAATCGGATCTCAGAGAGAATTTCAGTGGCAACTTATCCGTTCAAAATTTTGTATAAATATGTAAGATCGTGCACTTTACGCCTGCTACAAAGATCTCGCATTTTAAAATACCGAAGGCGGTCTTCATAACAAAGTAGTTTTCGCTTAAGGCCAAATCTGTGTGATAAGGTTCTAAGTAGACGTCTCTGAATAGATTCGATTAAGTCCACATAAGTACTGTACTGAAGTGACCAAATAATCGAAGCATATTCAAGCTGACTCAATATCAATGACTTGTACAGTAACAATAAACTTCTGGGTGAACTAAATTCTTTAGAAGCACGACAAATAAATCCCAGCCATTCCAAAGAAATATATAATATAGGGTGTCTCCTATGTATAATAAGTATGTATTTACAAAAAAAAAATGTATTTAAGTATGTTTATCCGTTGTCTAGTATCCCATAACACAAGCTTTAATTAGCTTACTTTGGGGCTAGATGGCGCTGTGTGGAATAATGTTTAGGGATATTTATTTATTATTATTATTTATTATAATGACAGTTATATCTTCATAAAGGTTTAGTGAGTTCTTACAATTTGAGTCTTTTGACCTAAAATCAAAGTCTACTTCACTAAACTTCTACAAATAATGGAAAAAAAAAGAGTAACGTAAGAAAATCAACGATAAATTCCGTAACTAAGTAGTTACTGTCAAGTTAACTAAAAAAATATATAAAATACAAAACCAAACTAATATATTTTCGAAAATATCAATATCATTATTAAAATACATTTATGAAAAACTTTTCGCTCTTTTTAATTTTTTGATAAGCCTTTACTTGCAATTGCTAAGTCAATACTTCGCCCTATAGAAGACGTTTACTATCCCGGTTGTGAGCCCACACTGGTGTGTGGGGTTCCAAGGCCTTCCTATTTTCTTGGCCCACTTCGCGCGGTCTTGTGCATCCTCAGTGGTGAGTCTATTGGCACGCATATCACCCTTAACGACGTCGAGCCACCGGTTCTTGGGACGACCTCTCCTGCCAGAACCCGGCTGAGGCGGCATGGCCAGACATTTACAACCCACGTAGTTTGCCGATCTCCGTGAGACATGACCATGCCAACGAAGGCTGCTTGTCTGCGATGTCACGAACAAAAAGGCTACCGTGGATGTGGGTGTTCCGCACGTGATATTTGCGTAAGACTCCACACATCCATCGCAACATCTTCATTTTCGTAACGCGCAGCTCCTTCTTGTGTCGCTCTAGTAACGGCCATGTTTCACTGCATATAAAAGGACAGGCCTAATGATGGTATAAGAGACCTGCCCCTTCAGCTTGACCGGCATTTTGGGGTCACAAATGACACTAGTCACCTCACGCCATATGGCCCAAGCTGCGGAAATTCGGGCTCTGACGTCGCTGTCAATGTCCCCGAACCTTGGTATACTTCAACAGTCATAGAGAAGGGAAGCGTGTCACCTTTCACCAATCGCAGCGGTAACTATGGAACTGGAATCGTGGTACATGTGTCAGATAATGTCAATATAGACCTCGGGTACGGCCCTAGACCGCAGTGCCCAACCGATCATCACACGAGGGACACAGTCGAAGGCCTTATGCATATCTAAGAAATCCAGATGCAGATGTGTATTCTTCAGTCTGTATCCCTCCATGAGCGTTCTCAAGGCAAATCTGGGGTCCATGGTCTCATTGTTTGAGTTATTTTTCTTTCTTTTCTTCATCGGGAGTCTCCATTACGCTGTAATTAAGAAGCAACAAATTTGTAAAATAATTTTATAAAAATATGTAAGTGAATCGCCTTTAGGAACAATATTTATCATTCCGGGAACGCAACAGTCATTTCGGGAACGTACCATCATGTTCGGAAACGTTCCCGAAATGATCGTCCTCGAAATGACGATTTCAAATAAGCGCGAGCTTTGATTATTCAGCGGCAATTTTAAATGCGACCTAACTTTGTGAATAGTAGCTTAGGTATTTCGGGTCGTAAAAAATAATCACATCAATAATTAAAGGTAAAAAACACGTTCACGAATTGACGGACTATTGATGTACGCTCTACGAATAATGAATTGAAAGGTACTTACATACCATTCAGATATTATTTTATTTGCTGACAAGTATAATGACAGTCGGCATTGTCATCGTTTACTTCCGCTACTGTCGTTTGACACAATGTCTGCTTTCACTTAAAATTATTTTTGTTCGGTTATCGATGCGTACACTGAAATGACTTATTAAGCGCTATCGGATTAGCTATTTTTGCATTTTTATAATTGAAAAAATAATAATCTTTTAGTATCCTTTTTTAAACTAGATTTTATATAAAAAATACGGTATATTACCCTATGACTTGAGTTAAAAACCTCAAATATTTCATTCATATTTTGAACTTGTTGTTGAAGATCCTACATTAGGACGCGTTCCCGAAATGACTTTCTCTGCATTTTTATTGATTAAATTCAAAATTTACTTCTTTGTAAAATTATATTATTTTATGTACACACGAAAATGGTTAGTTGTAGTATTTTATTAATTTCCTTTTCTCAATAAAGTCAAGATTTGAGACATTTAATTGCTGGCAAAGCCAATTCTGCACCTTGGTGATTTTGAACCTTAGGGCCCGTTCCAAAGCGCTGTTCGCTGAGTGATTTGCACCCTCGTCGTCAGACAGCTGTCAGGTAAATTTCATCAGGCTTCAGGCACCGGTAGAATTCGCAGAGTGATAAACTTATTATTAATTAATAATTTATCTGTAACAAAAACACAGAAATAAAAATTTACTTTACTAATTATACTGGCTGTTTTTATGCCTTTGCCTTAAAAAAAGCGCTGATGCGCAGGCATCGCTAATTCGTGAACAAGTAATTTGTATAGCTGCTTTATCAAGTGATTAAATATTTATTTGTATAAGAAAGTCAGAGTTTTATTTCTTTCCTTTCAAATATGTTAAAAAACGTCGTATGACATACGTGCGCTTTGATAATTACAGCCTCCAAGCCCGTTCCGAAACAACTAGGATACTGTCAGGTGATAGCTCGGTTGACCTCGATTTCACACGGGTTCAATTTGGAACGGGTTCAAGTGATTTTCACTCCTCTGTGTGAAATTCCACTCGTTTTAGAACACAGTCCTAGAACACACACCAGAAGATAGAACCCTTTTTTAAAATCTCCATCTTGATCAGGTCATGAGCTAGCACCGACTGCTACTTAAAAGGACTTTGCAATGTCATGAGCTAGCACCGACTGCTACCTATAAGGACATATGTCCTTATTATAAGCAGCAGTCGGTGCTAGCTCATGCGTAATTTGCTTGCTAAAATATAATTATTTATTTCACATATTCAACGCGTTTTCCTCCACTATTCTCCGATCCCTCTACGTCCGCAATAGAGTGCATTTTCACTACCAACTTGAAATTTCAGCGGTACTAATGTGAAAAACTTTCGAGTTCCTGGGGTCAAACTCCTTTAACAATGATTAACCTATCTTAGCACAGGTCATGTCATAATGCAACGAGTTTTTATGTCACCCTCAAATACCTAAATAGGAATATCTTACTTCTTACTATTATTATAAATGCGAAAGTTTGTGAGTATGGATGTGTGTAGGGTCATTGGGCAAAATGTGGGTCACTTTTTTTTGAACGCTCAATCTTACAACCTACTATTCAGATTGGCTTGAAATTAACTTTTATGGATTGTGTATTTTAATAACTTTTAGAATATGACTAAATCTTTATTCTCCAACAGTGGACAGCAGAGTAAATAAGGTTTTTTTTAAAAGCAATGGCCCTACGGTGTACACCAGGTGGTAAACACTGAATCACCCCCTGGTTCACAGAGGGTCGAGGGGTTTTTCTGAGGGTTTATTTCCTCTTTCCATTGGTTGGACTAGCAAATTATATAATTTATTTATTTATTTATTCATAATACAATTGTGGCTTACAGTAGAACCAAGACGCACACAAGCTTAAAATTAAAAAATTACAACTATTACACTAATAACAACATAAAATCATATAAAAACAACAAAAACCAAACCATACAAACAAAAAGAAAAATTAAAGGATTAATAAAAATGATACATACAACGTTTACTGATCAAAAATGTCAAAAAGGAATAATATTAAAGAATTTAAAAATTATACAATGTCTATTAATCAAAAATGTCAAAAAGGAATAATCTTAAAGAATTAATAAAAATTATAAAATGTCTACTAATCAAAAATGTCAAAACTAGAATAATATGTCAGAAATAAAGGTATACGTATAAAGTCAATTAATTAAATCGAATGCCAACATTTTATCAATAACTACGTGGAGTGACGTTAGCAAACTCATCATGCTGTCCGCAAAAATATCCATTTCGTCATGCTGAGTGAGTATGTCCCCGATCAAGAGTAAAGCACGGTTTGTTGGCGCAAATGCCGCTCGTTCCGTTCGTGTCACTGGTCTCTTTAAAAGACGCGGCCTACGGCGCGGAGCCACCGTCCTTTCCTCGCTCTGCGTTAGTCTCCTCGGCACCAGTAAGCTAACCCTCTCTAACACTGACTGGCTATCTAGCTTATGGTGCATTATGGACAGATAGTGCCTTAGCATTGATATTACCCTCCTAGCCTTCAGGCTTCCTAATTCAACCATACCCAAAACAAATGAAGACGGATAGAGATATGGGTAATACCCGTGACGCTTTTTGTAAAGCCATCTTGCAAATTTTCTCTGTATTCGTTCTAACTGGAGATTATACTTTTTTTGGTAAGGATCCCATACTACCGCAGCATACTCTAGTTTACTTCGAACGTACGCGTTGTACAAAGAGGTAGCTACCCTAACATCGTCAAAATCAGCAGCAGTCCTAATTACAAATCCCAGTGTCCTATTAGCCGAATTACAAATAGATTTAATATGATTGTGGAAGTCTAATTTAGTATCTAATATTATACCTAAGTCTCGTATGCTATTCACTCTAACCAAAGGCGCGTCATGTTACTTATAATCATTAGTCCTAATAGGGTTCCGTTTTAATGAGAAGGTGATAACCTTACATTTAGAGTCATTAAAAGGCAGATGATTATTTGTGCTCCATTTCGCAACTGTGTTTATATCATGTTGAAGCGCTCTAGCTTCAACCTCAGTACTGATCCCTAAACTCAGTTTTAAGTCATCTGCAAATAAGAGGCATTTAGCTGAACTCAAATTTACTGGTAAGTCATTTATAAAAATTAGAAAGAATGTTGGACCCAACGTACTACCCTGACTAACTCCAGATCTAGTAAAATATTGATACGATTCGAAACCACAAACTCTAACAAATTGACGGCGGTCACCTAAATAACTAGCAAAAAATTCCAGGAGTTTTGGGGTGAAGCCTATCTTTGCTAACTTCTGTAACAGCATGTCATCATGGACTAAGTCAAAAGCCTTTCTAAAATCGAAATAGGCTGAATCCACCTGCCTACCCGCGTCAATTTCAGTACATATATAGTCCACGTGTTCTATGAGATTTGTAGCCGTAGAACGGCTGTTTCTAAACCCGTGTTGATTATCATGCAAGATGAAGTCAATTTGTTTCCCAATAGTCAGATTTAACACCAATTCAAACAGTTTCGCTGGAACCGAAAGTACGGCTACTGGTCTAAAAGCAGACACATCATTTCCAGTTTCTCCCTTTGGAACCGGCGTCACCCTAGACAGTTTCCATTGCTCCGGATATTTGGCTTGTTGTAGCGACAAATTAAAAATATATGTAAGAGGCGACGCCAAGGCAGACGCACAATCTTTGACCAGAAATCCAGGAATATTGTCAGGGCCACTAGCAGATCGCGCCCTAAGACGCTTTACGGCAGTCTTATAGTCATCGAAGTCCACCTGGTTCACAGAAATGGACATCGCATATAGTTAAAATAAAACTAAATTGGCATAATACTTAAGTCGCCTCGAATCTTAAAACTTGCAAAGAAAATGTTATTTAGTTATCACTATCATGACCTTTTCTTTTTCATTAAACCCGGGATTAGCGCGCCGTCCGATAGAGCAACCGGTGGGCCACTGATTAGTTCTGCGCGAACGGAATAACGATGCGTCTTCCTTCTGTTTTCGTGGAATAAAATTATTATGAAATAACATCAGACAAATTAAAAAGTTCAAAAAATGTATATACTTGTCTATATAATAGGTTGGGGAAAAAGTTTCTTCGCATTTTCAAGGAAAATTCAAAAAAATCTTAATATGTTTTATTTACATTTAACTAAAGTATGTAGGTGCCATTTTGTTCGATTACTTTTAGCCCTCTTGTAGGTGATCCCATTGCTATAGGAATTTAGAGGCTTTTCTGATCAAAATACCGCGTCAAGTGGTTTTGGCAGTCCTCTCGTGATGTTAACCTGACACTTCCTAAAGAATTCTGAAGAGACCGAAACAGGTGGAAATCTGAAGGTGCAAGGTCAGGACTATACGGCGTGCGTATGCATTACCACCTCCCAGCCAAACTCTCTTTATTTTAGCTGAGTGGCTAAAGATGTGTGAGGTCTTATTTAAACTCTTCGCAGATCGTTCAGTCGTTATCATGATGAAAAACCACACCCTTTCTGTCGATTAATTCCAGCTGCTTTCTCTCAACTTCTTGCTTTAATCTTATCAGTAATTGTGCTTGTGCTACAGTACACAGTGAGCCGCGATCTACTATGTACACAGTGAATCAGACCCACCCTTGACCATAGGGCGATTTTTGATAAAAATAATAATTAACATGTTATTAACAAAGAGATAGTTAATTATAAATGTGATATACTATAGTATACTAACAAGGCTTAGGTGTGATAGTACAATTTCATCGATAGCTATAGTAAATTAGGAATTAAAAACAAAGTATTTGAGCCTTATCCCAGCAAAATCAAGTGCCGGACGTCCCCGTGAGCGCAGCAGCGCGGAATCAAGGCGAGATTGGTTCGGGGCAGCGTCCCTGAGGGTACAGTCAACAGCAGAAGTGATAATTTAACGTGCCAAAATTATTTTACAAAAACTATAAAGCTTATTAAACTACTAAGAATATAATTAATACATTTCATTCATTTTAATGGATATATGCTCTTTGTGATTCTTTTTTTACGTAGATATTTTTCATTTATAAAAACAAATTGGAAGTTTGTTCTATCATTATTTACTTTTGCAGTTGACTGTACAAGCGGCAGCTGTACCTATACTGGATTCGACAATAATAATATGTGCATGACCCATTGACCCAACTGACCCACCGTTTACCCGGTAATGTATGTTACTCTTTCACGCAGAAAATACTGAGCGGATTTAGATGAAACTTTACAGCTTATCCGAGTACATCAGAATAACACATAAACTACAATTTATGAAGATTTTATGTAATTTGGTCATAATAAATAACGATAACTTCACGCGGGGAAGCCGCAAGGGGAAAACTAGTCCTACTAATGTTTTATTATACTAGCTTTCCGCCCGCGGCTTCACCCGCGTTATCGTTATACAGGGTGACTAGGGATTCATTGGCATCCTTTTAAAATAAGAATCTACTCATGATACTTCCCCCATACTTTCCCCAAGTATGAGGCTATTTCATAGGTACACAATTGCTTTTAAACCTTATAAACAATTGCCAAGTATCAAACATGATGTTTACTAGGTTTAAAAATATGCAGTTTTGTATTTATTACATGAGGTTATTTAATAGGTACAAAATTTCATATTTTTAGGGCGTCTAAACAATTGCTGAGTATTAAACATTAAAAAGGTGAAAAATATGCGCATTATGTACCTATTAAATAGCCTCATATTTGGGTAAAGTGCTGTATATCATGAGTAGGTTCTTATTTTGAAAGGATGCCAATGAATCCCCAGTCACCCTGTATATTATGATCTGTTTATATTATAGCCCATGTGTTATGCTGATGTATAAGCTGTATTATCTACTGTAAAGTTTCTTCCAAATCCGTTCAGTAGTTTTTGCGTGAAAGAGTAACAAACATACATACATCCTCAAAAACTTTCGCATTAAAAGTACTTGACCGTTATTCGAAGCTTATAAATGAGATAGGCATATCCGCTTCCCGTAGTCTTTTACCATTTTGGTACTCTTTGATGACGTATTTCCGTTGCTCAGTAGGCAGTGGCGCCATCTGTAAGCTTATAAAATAAGTGCGGTGACATTCTTGCCTCATTGGCGTTTTGATTCCCGTAGCAATTGGTGCGCTCACGCGTATTAAATAATAAACTACCACAAATTATCGAATATATAAATTAATATTTAATATAAAAAGTGATTACAGTGCTCAAAGAAAAACGTAAGTACGTACGTATTTTCAAAAAATAACATTTCGTTTCGTAAAATAATAAAATGATGGTGGTTAAGAAATATAATTTTCTCCAGTGAATTTTGTGAATATAACTATCTAGGATATTTTAACTATCATACTTTGATAGACTAGCTCGACAGCAATCTTTTGGACTGAGCATACTAACAATTGTGATCATCACTACAATTAAATCTTAATCACTGCGATAAAATTATATAATGCTTTTATTTTAATCAAGTACAAATTTGCGTCATTTTAAGTTCGACTGTTCATTCATCGAGTTATTCTTGCAAATCACTATTGAAGGTAACTTGTTTCTATTGAAGGTAACTGTATCTAAGTTTGGGTTTTAAGGAATTTATATTTGGTATGGTTTCTTCTAATCCGCAAATATCTAACCAATCACAAGGAATAATTTCAAAATTAGTAATTATACTTCATTATAATTGTGGCTCAAGCCTATTGACCTAATATTTTTGAGTTATTTTCAGTGATGCTGCGGATACTAATCATGATATATTATATAAAATTAAGACGGAAGCAGGCAGTATTCAAACTATACCTTAAAAGCTATAAACGGTTAACATTATTAGAAAATCATCTTTTTTAACTGTTTCTCCGTTCGAATTTAGTCATATTCAAAAATTATACTTTACCTATAAATGTAAAGAATCATAGAACATTTTAACAATAATTTGAACGGGTTTTCCCATGAGAGATTAGTTAATCAAACCATTATAAAGGCATATTAGTAATATACTCATAGCTTTATTTTCAGAATGAGTTAGTTGAATTCTGATCCTTGTGATGATGAGCCGGTGGCCGGGCCGAGCGAAGTGTGCCGCAAACGCGCTTGTAGCGCCTGCAGCAGCAGTAGCAGCTCCTCTAGTAGCTCAAGTGGCAGCTCGCCTTCTCCCAGCTCAAAGCGGCAGCGATTACTGCGCCACCGCCGTAAGAAGAGTATGAGAGGCGGCCCTTCATTAAGGCAGCTAAGGAAGTAAATATGTGAGTTGCTCAATGTTATTTCTCAATCCCCCGCCTATCAGGATGGCCACTCTATTGACCAAGAATCCATTTGTTCGGGCGTCAGTGGCGAACTCAATGAGAATGAACTTCATGAACAAATACCAAATTGCCCTGAGCCAGCAGGTTCTGATTTCACATTTGAAATAGACACAAAAATAAGAGAACCTTCTGTTCCTAAAGCTTCTGAAAATTTCGTAAAAATGCTAGCAGATGTACAACATTTCGGCAATGCTGATTGGTCCAAGGTGAGTATGCGGATACCCAAAAGCTTTACAACCACACCCCTGGTTTCGTAAACCTTGAGTTAAATGGAGAAATAAGAGTCCTTGGTACATGTGGCCAAAGCGGAATTAGCTTATGGTTATTGCATTCTTAAGCAAAAAGAGTCTCTACAAGAAAACATACGCAGTCTTTTAACTTGGGCTAAATCTGAGAAGAGTTTAAATAATTTTAATTTAAAAATTAATGAGTGATTTTTGAACGGAGAGTTTCATAAGCTTCAACTGATCTTTTGCAAATGGTATGTGGCCATAGGTCAGAAATTATACAAATTAGGAGGGACGCAATTCTAAAGAATGTGAAAGACCCTGTGGTAAAAGTTGCGTTTAATAAAATACCTCCCTCTACAACACATATTTTTAAGACTAATGCGTTTTCATCTGCGTTAGAAAAAGCAGGGGGTGTTCGTAAATATTTTTGGCTCCCTTAATCGGCCAATCTTCAAAAAAGGCCTGATAAACGCCTTATCAGCCATCGTATCGCCAGCCCTCGAGGGGCCTAGGTGCCAAAAAATTCACTGGCCCATCGAGTGGAGCCCAAATGCCCAAATGTATCTGGTTCTTTTAGGCCTATACACAATCATTTACCACTCTCGAGGGGTGAGTACCATAATAATATTATGAGCAATGATAATTATCAATGTGATACAATAACGATGCAAGGCATCAATGCAAGGGGTCCCTTTCAATACTGGGACTCGAGGCCCCGTGGTTCACAAAGAGGAGGAAGGGCGCGAGGACCTCCTGGTAGCGCCCCTAGAGGCCAATCCAAACGTTACGAGCAATGACGCGAGGTCATTGTTCCAAGCCGGACAGTTGGTTCATCATTACAAGACTTGGAAAGGAATGGGGGCCCCAGAAATAGTATTGAAATGAATAAAAGTTACCGCATACCATTTATCCGGAAACCTCCTCTGTATGTTCCAAATCAACACAACCAGTTTCAAACTTGTGTTTCAAAAGAAATGACCATATTAGTTCAGA
Source organism: Udea olivalis (assembly GCA_947369235.1). NCBI lineage: Eukaryota > Metazoa > Arthropoda > Insecta > Lepidoptera > Crambidae > Udea > Udea olivalis. Next base: position 11,357,574 of record OX376355.1, read on the forward strand.
AAATGAAAGATCAAGGCGTTCTAAAACCGGTAAATTGGACCCCCAGTTTCATTTCATCTCCTTTACTAGTTCCGAAAGCTGACCCTCCGACCTATTTCAATCTAAAAGTCTTCACAAACATTTACAAATGACTTTGAATCTCCTTCAAGTACTCGGATGGAGTATAAACATAGAAAAATCAATAACGACCCCAAAAAGTGTCTCACGTACTTAGGGATACTGTGGGATCCGTAGGACAATTTAAAGGCCTTACCAAAAGAAAAGACACAATTTTTTATAAAGAAGACCTAACTTATTTTACGAGTAAAACAAAGGTCGGTGAAGCTGAACGAAGTTCAAAGGCTTGTCCGTTTGTTGAACTTTGCAAGTTTTGTGGTCCCACGAGGTCGTTTACACCATCGACACCTGCTAAGGTTTATGAAAACCCTATTAGACAAGCCAACAAAGAAAGTATTACTTGCCGAAGTCGTTTAAACAGAGTTGAAGTGGTGGATTCAAAACTGTCAACTCTCGACAATGTTGCACTTGCCTCCTTCAGCCCACTTTCGCACAACCGATGCATCTGACCTAGCCTGGGGAGCTCAACTAAACAACATTCCCTTGAGAGGGTCTTGGACTCCTGAGGTGCAACAACTGCATTCAAGTCAAAAAGAAATGCTAGCTATCTTGCACGTCGTTCAGAATCATGCACAGATGTTGGAAAACAGCTCTGTGCTAATGCAGTGCGACAACCAAACCGTGGTAGCTCACTTACGGAAAGAAGGGGGTACCAAATCGATCGCATTGATGATCATAACTCTTCAGTTATTAACATTATTGGACCAATTCCTAATAACTTTCACAATTCACTACATTCCGGGCAGGTATACCAATTGATCATCTGGCAAGATATCGACTCCCGCCGGAGTGGCGTCTGTTGCTGGAGTGCTTGGTAATAGATCTTTTTGCCTCGCAGAGAGCTCACGTTGTCAGCAATTATGTATCCAGAGATATCCCTAGATCAAAGGGACCCGAAAGCATTATTTTACTATGCATTCAGTGTAACGTGGAATTATCCTCTTGCATGGCTGTTCCCTGCGCCATTCCTTGTAACCAAAGTGTTGACACACCTCAATCAAGCGATAGGGATGTTCTTGATAGTCGTGCCCCGGTGACAAAAAGTGTCTCTGGTGAGCAGAACTCAAAGCGAGATCCCTCGAAGCTCCATTAGTCCTGAGGAACTTGAAGGTCAATCTGACAGAATTACCACCTCCCAACCTGGAGGATCTAACACTGTAAGTTGGAGATGTGGCGATAGTCTGAGGAGATCAACACCTGGAATGCCGATCAAATTTCCCTGTTGAAAAACTCCTGGCGTCCATATACATTAAAGACGTATAAAATAGCATGGAATCGGTGGTTAAACTAGGCAAAACTAAAAAGGGGGCCATTAATAAACTGACAGGATCTAAACTAGCGCAATTTTTAGCAATTTCTTTTACATAAGTGTGTAGTCACACACTACACTACACTTCTCTGTACTACACTTTGTACCGCAAGTATGTCATCTTATCTAAGCTCTCATGCCTAAGTAAACATATCTTAAAATCAATTTCCTTAAAAAATGTAAAGAAAATTAAGCCACCTATTTGGGACATCAAAGATTTAGCGAATACCTGTCTAAATCTTCAATAGATAGAAATAATATACTCGTTTATCAAGTTTCTCGCCACACAGCTATTTTATTGCTTTTGTGTTCTGGCCGGCGTATTCACGATTTATCTTTACTTCGAGTCGATCATTGCATTAAATCTCAGGAAGCTATGATTTCATGGCCAGAGTTTGGATCAAAAAACTGATAACAGCGATTACAGGCAATCAGGTTGGAAATTAATGGGTAATACGGATAATGCTAACTTGAACCCTATAGTTTGGATACAAACATTGATAACGCTGCTAAACAATCGGCGAGAGACTGCGAAGACTTCCGAGTTTACTTATGACGTTTAGGGGGCCTCCTAAACCTGCCTCACGAGCTGTCATTGCTGGCTGGGTAGAACACCTGTTTAAAGACGCAAATATTCCGTTTAGTCCTGGTAGTGTCCGGTCAGCAGTAGCGTCAAAGAATTGGTTAAATTATTCACTGGTGGAGATCCTCCCACGCGGAAATTGGCTTTCCGCCAACACTCTCAAGAAATTTTACAGCCGTGAAATAATGCAACGAAATAGTACTACGAGCGTGATTGAATTATTTAATCCTGTTGATTAATGTTCACACAATTCATTCAAGTTAAAATATTCAATGTATAAACTGTAATCACGATACACTTATACACAAGCTTGATTTTTACGGGGTTAGGGATAATGCTTTAGATTTAGTAATTTCGTACCTTAGTTTAAGAACTCAAAAAGTTGATGTTAACAGTGTACTGTCTACAGGATCACAAGTTAAAATGGGGGTCCCTCAAGGATCCATTCTAGGTCCATTACTATTTCTGATATATATAAATGATTTACCTTTTTATTTAAAAGATATTTGTGATGTTGTATTGTTTGCAGACATCTTCAGTCTTTAAAACTGACAGAAATAAAAACATTTTTGATGATGTTAATGACGCACTTTCAAAGGTTTTACAATGGTTCACAGTAAATAATCTACAGCTTAATGCAAAAAGGACTAAATGTATTAATTTTAAGTTGCCTAATGTTAAAGATAACCCCATTAGTCTTAAAATTGATGGTAATGCTATGAAGCTTGTAGATCCAACAGTTTTTCTTGGAATCACACAAAATTCAAAACTGCAATGGAACCCTCATATAACAGCTCTCTCAGGCAGACTTAGTTCGGCTGCATTTGCAGTGAGAAAAATTAGGTTATTAACAGATGTTGATACTGCTCGTTCAGTTTATTTTAGTTATTTCCATAGTGTAATGTCTTACGGCATTGTACTTTGGGGTCAAGCGGCGGATATACAAACCATCTTTATCCTCCAGAAGCGAGCGATCAGGTCCATCTATAAGTTTCGTGCACGGGCTTCACTCAGGGAGATTTTTAAGGAAATTGGTATCCTCACTGTAGCGTCACAATACATTTACAATTGCATTGTTTTGGTGAGAAAAAATATTGGTCTCTATGCTAAACACAGTGACATACATTGCAGAAATACTAGGAATAAGGATAAAATTGCACTTCCACTCTTTAGGTTACAAAAAGTTTTAGGATCCTTTATGGGGCAAGGTATACATTATTACAACAAATTCCAAAAACCATTTGTGAGTTACCTTTACATAGATTCAAAAATCACATCAAAACAGCTTTATTAAAAAAGGGCTATTATACTACGAAAGACTACCTTATAGATAAAAATGCCTGGGTATAAGCGCTCTGCTCGATGCGGGATTAAATAGCTCTATTGTATCAGATGTTTTATTGTAATAGTTAATAGGTACCTAGTATGTACTGACTAACAATTTTTCTTTTTGAATTGTTCAAATGAATTTTTGCTATAATATTCTTTTATGGTTGGTTTTTTCCCTTTGTTTTATATTCTTTAGTTAAGAATCCCATTAGGTTTATTTGTATCAGAATGACACTCTGCTTGTACTTTACTAAAGCCTGTTGTAAACCGAAAACAAGTTTAAAAGAGTAACTGCTGAGTTTCTCGCCGGGTCTTCTCAGCAAGAAACAACTCCGACGCGGAGGTAGAGTCGCATTATGTCTGTACACTGTTTATTTACATATCCATATTATTATGGTATTTATGTCTATTATTTAGTATATTTTGCTGTAAATTTGACGATTTGAAACTACTGATACAGTCTATTTGAATAAAGTTATTTGAGTTTGAGTTTGTAAGATTTAAAATTTCTAATCAATAATTACAGCTGATAAAGCTTCATGATTTAGAACAGTATTTCCCAACGTGGGCGCTGCAGGCCTAAAGGGTGGCGGTAAGAGACCCAGAAAAAAAAGGGGGCATTGTGTAGGGCTTTGGGGTCGATTTATAATTTCATCTACCTAGCTAGGAAGACTCTTAGACACCGACTGAGCTCTCGACTCTCGAATACATCTTGTGAACATCAACTAATATTAATTAAGATATAGCTCAAACTCGGTTCGATATAAAAGACCGCGGGCAATCATGTTTTAACAAGTTTTTGTTAAATAATCCGAATTGTACATTCCTATACCAATCGGCTGGTTCTATAATACTTGTTCTTGCTTGTCGAGTACGATTGGGCGTCGAATGAGATAAACGAGTTTACGCACGTTTGTCTTATTCCTGTTGGTGCGTGCTGCTTATGCAATCCTATATAAGCGACGTAAATTTATTTTATTTTCATTTGCGGTTTCGCGCATAATAGATAAGCCTAACTTGATTTCAACACTTACGTATTTCTTAAAACAAAACAATGTCGGAAGTAAAAAAGAAGAGACGGCAATACTCTGCGGAATATATTAAATTCGGATTTATTGAAAATCCCACAAACCCGTCGTCGCCTTTGTGTCTTCTATGTCTAAAAACATTTTCGAACGAAGCAATGAAGCCTTCAAGACTGCAAGATCATTTGAATAAAATGCATCCAGATAAGACAGAAAAGAATGTAGCATATTTTCAAGACCTAGAGAAGAAGCATAATACTCAGCCAAGTGTATCAAAACTATTTTCGGCGACTGCTAAGCAAGATGACGACGGACTTCGAGCTTCGTACAATATCTTTGTTAATTGCTCAAAAAGGCAAACCACACAACATCGGAGAAGAGTTAATTTTGCCAGCAATAAAGGAAGTAATAACTACTGTGCTTCATAAACCGGCCGCAGATATTATCCGAAAAATTCCTTTGAGTAATAATTCTGTGCAAAGACGAATTGATGAAATGGCTGAAAACATTGAAGAATCATTGTGCAATCATCTGAGGACTAGTCAATTCTCAATTCAGCTCGATGAGTCCACTTTACCAACTAATGAAGCTTTGTTGCTATCTTACGTGAGGTTTATTAAAGATGAGAAAATACGTGAAGAACTATTGTTTGCCAGAAATTTGGAGACAGATACAAAAGGCGAAACCATATTCAATACATTGGAAAAGTTTTGTGAAGAGAAAGAGATTCCTTTGAAAAATATTATATCAGTTGCTACGGATGGCGCTCCGGCTATGACAGGGCGCCATAAAGGCTTCATAGCATACTTAAAGAATGAAATTCCAGATGTCCTTGCTATACATTGCGTTATTCATAGACAACATTTGGTTGCTAGAAACTTAAGTGAACGACTATTTTAATCACTGCAATATGTCATCAAAGCAGTCAATAAAATCCGTAGCAGCTCTTTGAATGATAGATTATTTCATCAGCTTTGTGTTACTAATGACGAAGATTTCAACCGTTTGTTGCTTCATACTGAAGTTCGTTGGCTGTCAAGAGGCAATATTGTCTGATTCGATTTTACAACCTGTTTGACTCTATGATAGAGTTCTTGGAAACTAAAGATACAGAACTGCGCAACAAGCTCATAACATCAAAGAATGATATAGCTTACATGACAGACCTGTATAAAATGTTCAACGACATGAACCTCCAACTGCAAGGCGATGAACTAAATTTAATTAAAACAAAAAATGTCGTTGCTGCTTTCGCAGCCAAACTGCTTCTGCACAAAAAGAATATGGGCAGACGTGAGTTTCACAATTTTCCGAATTTATCAGTATACTGCAGTAACGACGACTTGTTTGCCTACTGCCAACATTTGGAAAACCTCCACATTGACTTCACCGAACGATACCAGGACATTTTAAACTTTTCCAAGTTTCAAACGGATCCAACACCCAGTCTGGTATTTCCATACCAGACTGGGTGTTGGATCCGTTTTCAAATGTCAACATAGCAATGTCACCTCAGCTGGAAGAAGAACTTATAGAATTGACAACAAACGAAGAAATAAAAATCAAGTTCAAAAATGGATATCAAGAATTTTGGCTACAAAAACCGATCCCGCAATTGTACCCTGGATTGTGGTCAATTGTTCAACGATTTTTGATAGCATTCCCATCGTCATATTTGTGTGAACGTGGATTTAGTGCTGTGGCAACGCTGCTTACTAAAAAGAGAAATCGTTTGCGCGTTACCGAACGTGGCGACTTGCGGCCGTTTTTGAGTAAATTGGAACCTGATATCAACAAACTTATTGAACAGCATCAGATTCAACCTTCACATTAGTTTTTATATAAGAATTGATTATGTTTGTTTTATTTTCAATAAAAGATACTCTGTCCGAATACTATAAATTTGCGTTTCAATAATCAGTTATAAGTACTTAGCGGTTTTTAAGTATGTTTAAAAAGGGGGGCGTTAAAAAATAATTTATTCTTAAAGTGGGCAGTAGACAAAAAAAGGTTGGAAACCTCTGATTTAGAATGATCGACTAGCGAAAGACTAAAACTTTAATTATCTTTCCGAAATGTCCTTACAGAAATCTGTTTAATACAGCAATATGTTTCACATTGGCGTTTTCTTCATTGTGTACCTTTCAGTTTCTCACCAGGCGATAACGAACACTTCTCATTTAAAAGCTTTGAATAACGTTCAAGTACTTTTAATAGCAGCGTTTTCCCCTGAAAGAAAACGCATATTAAAATACTTACCTTATTCGAAGCTTATTTTATAACTCTGCCTGGTGAATAAAAGCCAATGAGGCAAGAATGTCGCCGCACCTATTTTATAAGCTTACAGATGGCGCCACTGCCTACTGAGCAACGGAAATACGTCATCAAAGAGTACTAAAATGGTAAAAGACTACGGGAAGCGGATATGCCTATCTCATTTATAAGCTTCGAATAAGGTAGGTAAGTATAGTATAATAATATGCGTTTTCTTCCAGGGGAAAACGCTGCTATTAATAATATTAGTAAGAAGTAAAATATTAGTAAGATTTTTTTACTAATTTTATAAACGCGTAAGTTTGTGAGTATGTTTGTATGGGAGTATGCATGTGTGTATGTCTGTTAATCTTTCACGCAAAAACTGCTGAACGGATTCAGATGAAACTTTACAGTAATACCTACAATAATCCACAAAGATTATATGTAATTTGGCCATAATATTATAATATAGCAACAACGCGGGCGAAGCCGCGGGCGGAAAGCTAGTACCAAGGTATATCTGGAAATAAGAAGTCCAAAATATGTATGCCATTTTATTTCACAATACAGTTAACATTAACGTTATGTCTAATACAAATAGGTAAGTACATACTAAGTTGACATACATTTACAGCAGAATGTTGGTGTTTCATAAAACATTAATAAATATTACACAGCGAGAGGAATGAGTCTAACTAGATACTCGTATTCATAAATTATGAAAACTATCTACTCAAGTGTACATACGACTGTCCAGATTATTTTATCCCTGACATTATTTTGTCATTGACTTAGTTTAACTTACAACCTATTTAATTTATGTACAGTGATTGATGATGACAAATGATAGGTACCTAATTTAAATTATTTATGACCAACGATTGATAATTATCTTTTTATCTACGTTCGGCGTTTACTACACAATGCGGTATTTTATTCCTCAGGCTCCATTATTTTAATATAGGTGTCCTCTTAGTGAACGGCATGATTAATGCATGAATGAGGTAATGTTCCATGGTGATACGTGAGTTTGCCAGTTTTAAGAATATACCTACATAATCAATTTTAGGTTATAAAAATATATAGGGTGGGTATGATCGTTTTGTAGCGAAGTAGCTACCTACTATCTTGAAAGGGTCATAATTGATAAGTAAATTATAATATTACTATATTTTATGTTAAAAACAAAAAGTAAGTACTTACTTAATAAAAACCACTAGAAATACAGTAATTTCAGTACATTTCTTAATATTTACATGTCCTAACTACCTACTGCAATGAAATAAATATTTATATCATCCACTCATGTATTAATGATTTCCTTAATATTAATTAAAACAAAGTATGCTAGAAACAAATTAAGTAGTGCTGTGTAATGCTGAATACTGGATATTATCTACTAAGCAACTCATACACAGCCAATATTCCTTATTTCTTTTGATAACAAATTGCATCTTTGAGCTGGTAGGTAGATACTCATTATATTAAGATATTGTGTCTTTTTAGATTTCGCCCTATGTTTCCTTGAGTAAGATCAAAGTTGTTCTTCTTGTTACTATGTATACATCATCATCATCATCCGTGCGGTCTATCACGGTTTTGAACCCACACCGGTTTGTGGGGTCCCAGGGTCCGCCTTTCTTATTTTCTTGGCCCACTTCGCGCGGTCTTGTGGTGATCCTCAGTGGTGAGTCTGTTAGCACGCATGTCACCCTTGACGACGTCGAGCCTCTTCTTGGGTCGACCTCTTCTACCGGTACCTGGAGGGGGCGGCATAGCCAGACATTTGTTGCCCACGTAGTTTGCCGATCTCCGTGAGACATGACCATACCAACGAAGACGGCACTCCTGCAGCTTGTCTGCGATGTCACGAACACGAAGGCCGCCACAGATGTGGGCGTTCCGCACGCGATCTTTACGTGAGACTCCACACATCCACCGCAGCATGTTCATTTCCGTATCGCGCAGCTCCTGCTTGTGTCGCTCTAGTAACGGCCATGTTTCACTGCCATATAAAAGGACAGGCCTAATGATGGTTTTATAGACCTGCACCTTCAGGTTGATCGGCATTTTGGGGTCACAAATGACACCAGTCACCTCACGCCATTTGGCCTAAGCCGCGGAAATTCGGGCTTTGACGTCGCTGTCGATGTCCCCGGACGCGCTTAACAGAGATCCCAGGTATTTGACACGGTCCGTACGCTCGACCACGTCATCGCCTGGTGTACTCTTTTCAAGTGAACTTTTCCACTTGTTCACCCGTTGTACCAGCCGTCCCCTGTCCAAATCTGCTAGTGCAATATCATCAGCATACATAAGCAACCAGGGTGGTTGCTCGTGGTGGTCTCGGATGCTGTTTGACAGAACGTCTAATATTACGCTGAACAGAAAAGGGCTAAGCACGGAGCCTTGGTGTACTCCAACGGTGATAGGGAAGGGAAGCGTGTCACCAACCGTAGTCCTAACTATTGAACTGGAATTGTGCTACATGTCCCGGATAATGTCAATAAGGACCTCGGGAACGGCCCTGGACCGCAGCGCACAGTCTATCATCTCACGAGGGACACAGTCGAAGGCCGTCTGCATATCTAAGAAAAGGAGATGCTGAAGTATACACCTCTTCAGTCTGTATCCCTCCATGAGCGTTCTTAAGGCAAATACGGGGTCCATGGTCCCGCAACCCGGTCGAAAACCATACTGACACTCGTAATTGTACATTCCGACTTGCATAGCAGGTTACCGAGAGCTTCATTAACACAGCGGCACATGGAAATATCCTGGGCCGCTTTGACTCTCGAACGTGCCAACTTGTGAACGAGCTTCTGCCCCTCAGACGACTTCAACTTATCGTACAAAGGACGTAAGGGTCACGTCTGGCTCTGGCTTCAGCTTGTTTTGAGGCACGTTTGGCATCCCTGTACGCGGCGCGATCTCCAGGTGATTTGGATGCTTGCCACGCTTTGAAGAGGGCTTTCTTTACCCTGATCTCCTTCTGGACTGCTTCTTTCTACCACCAGGTCTCCTTGTCAATCTTACGTCCACCCCGAGGCACACCCAACACCACCCTCGCCGCCTTGGTGATAGCGGCCTGACACCTCTCCCAGAGCTGTTGCCCGGACTCACTAACTGCTGCACAGGTCGCCGACAGCGGCAGCAAAGTCATGGGATCTGGCTCCTTCAAGCAGCCACCACCTGGTTCGGGGCGGGCAGCTTGTTACTATGTATACATATTTCCTATCAAATCTATCGCACAATAACAATGGCGATATATAGATATAAGTACCTGCGCGTATTAGGTCGCCCGGACGTTAGGAAGTGACTCCGAAGTGAGAATGCGTCTTTCCTAACGGCTGTGAACCTAACGCCCAACTTAAATTAGCTTGGAGCTGCTATAAGCGGAACCTTTGTGTCTTAGGTCGTGTTACATAAAATCTACATCTAGAACAAACAATAAATTATTTACAATTTTCCTTACTTACTACATCTACTATGCCATTGACGCCAGCTTACGACCATCTAGTACTTAGTTAATAATATACTTAAATTAATAATATATTATGTAATAGGTTATAAATTGCCAAAGTTAATTAATTTTTTTTGTTACTTGCGGTATTTATAAGGTATTTGAAGTGTATAATTATTATTATCTACCAATACTACTACTCGTAATCTGTATTACGGTAACTGGCCCGCTTGCCTGCAGGCCGAATGAGACAATGTTATTCCCATCTTTTTTCACAATGTATTCTTAGCGAATTAATAATAATAAAAATTACTTAATATATAACACACATATTTTAAACACAACGTCAACTGTACAAACTACTCATTTTTGCGGTCTGCGTTCGTGACACGTGATTGGTTTACTGCATTTCCAATTTAACTTAGTACCTAATAGGTTGGGAAAATTTTATTTGCATTTTTTAAGAAAATACAACAAAAAAATATTGTTTGTTTACATTTAACTAAAGTATGTAGGTGCCATTTTGTTCGATTACTTTTTGCCATCTTGTAGGTAGGGACATGATCCCATTGCTATAGAAATTCTATAGGAGGTTTCTGATCAAAATACCGCGACAATGGTTTTGGCAGTCCTCTCGTGATGTTAACCTGACACTGCCTAAAGAATTCTGAAGAGACCGAAACAGGTGGAAATCTGAAGGTGCAAGGTCAGGACTGTACGGCGGATGCATTAACACCTCCCAGCCAAACTCTTAATTTTTGCTGACTGGCTCTTTCACACATCTTTATGTGTGAGGTCTAGCGTTATCATGATGAAAAAACACACCCTTTCTGTTGATTAATTCCGGCCGCTTTCTCGCAACTTCTTGTTTTAATCTCATCAGTTGTTCGCAGTAGAGTTCAGAATAGATGGTCCTGCCTGGTGGTAATAGCTCATAATGAATAATGCCCTTCCAATCCCACCACTCACACAGCATCACCTTGTTGCGAGTTAAGCCGAGTTTCGCCAGTCTGTGAAGCCTGACCGGCCTTTGTCCACGACCTTTTTCGCACGTTCTTGTTGTACGTGATCCACTTTTATCACCAGTTATCAGCTTCTTTAAAAATGGTTCGGTTTCATTACGTCGTAATAAAGAATCACAAATGAGTACACGGTTCATTAGGTTTCTTTCAGTGAGCTCGTGAGGTACCCAAATATCGAGCTTTTTTGTGTACCCAGTTTTTTACAAATGCGACAAAATTGTTTTGTGGTCTATTCCTAGTTCTTCAGCTACTTCGTAACTACTAATATGCCGATCTTGCTCTACTTTTTCAAAAATCGTGCATCTTTGACATAAAAATTTCCGGATTGAAAACGCTTAAACCAAATTTGTGCTACTCTCACAGACACTGCACTAGGTCCGTAAACATGGCAAATTTTTTTCGCGGCTTGCGTTGCATTTTTACCTTTTTTGTAGTAAAATTTCAAAATATATCGAATTTCTTGATTAGATTGTAACATCTTGACAGTAAGAAAAACAAATGAAAATCACACATTTTCCTAATTTGAATTTGAAATTATCTTCTTTAAAATTTAAACTTTTAATGATACCAAAACCAGCCAGATACAAATAGTATAGCCAAAGAGATTGTATTACAAGTTCATACGTACTATATGCGAAAAGACTTATTCCCCAACCTAATATTACTTATTCTATAGGTATCTGACTAATTCCTGCCTCAAAAAACTCATGGTGGCGATATAGGTGTGAATTATGTTTGAATACGACACGAACGAGACACGCTAAAATATGAGAGTTCCTAATTTAGCCACTTAATCTTCCTATTTTTTATGCATGCCTTATTATCATATTATTATCATACTTAACTGTTCAAATTATCTTTAGTAATACTCCGCTAACTTTACAATTAATCATTATCACATAGCAACAAACTGACTATATTTTACTGTACAAGCTACTCGTTTTTTCAACTTTTTCATTTCTTATTAGCCGCAGCAATGTAATTCACTATTTTATTTATTGTATATAACTATATGCTTATATTTTACTGTACAAGCTAATTGTTTTATCTCAACTTTTACGCGTCTTATTTGCCGCAGCAATATAATTTACTACTTTATTAGACTGCTTATTGTGTGCCATTCATTCAAATTTACAACTTACGCTAAATGAGTCTTAATCGTAATTGTAAACTACACGCAAAATAATAGATTCACGTAATAAAATTGTAATGAAAAAAAAGAACACGCAAGTCCAAAGCAAAATTTGTATCACAAAACTGAAATGGGTGTCGATTTGAACCACTGATAGACATCAAATCTTTTTTTTGTAAATAAGGACAAGTAAACTACACATATGTACTAAAAGTTTGGTCTCTTGATCGTAACGCACAACGCTGCGGAATGCGGCATGCGGTTTTTCATACAAGAACTAGATAGAGGCCATTCCAGACGTTTGTCCTACGACTACATGTCCGGCATCGCATGCCGCAGCGTCGTGCGTTACGATCAAATTAAGGGACCAAAGCTTATGACGTACTTAGTAGAAACTCAACACGTAACAAACTCAAAAGGAAACAAAAGTAACTAATCAAACGTTGAAAAAGAGTAAAAAAACAAAAATAAACATAAAATAATAAATTTATTAAAATCAACACACGTTTACAACTACGATTAAAATTCCGTTCTTAAAATAACTTATTACAATAACTAGAATAAATTCTTAAGATACTTATTGAGGTGGATTTTATCTCGGTTGTAATTAGTATTTTGTAGTTGTTATTTTATACTTTAAATGAATATAAAATTCATAGTAAAATACAATGTAACCTAGGGCCTAGAGAGAAAATGCATATTTAAAATTACGGACTTGCGTCTGCGCATACTTCTGTTTAGACCCCTATCGCAATTTTCAACTACAAGAACTAAAACATGAGAAACAGTTAAATAAAATTAAAACACGAATACTATAATCTAGAACTACGAAACTCCATAAGAAAATATGATTACTTATCTTTCTAGACAAAATTATTTTCCTAATATTGAAGTAAAAAGGACCAGCATTAACTGATCACTTAACTAATCATATAACATAGAAAAACGTGAGAAAAGATAATGATTACCTAAATGTAGTATGTATTCATAATGATATAGTTGACCTTGAAGAGATTTTTTTTTTTGTTTTACCAACTAATTCCAAAAATAATCAAATCAAATCAGCTCTAACGGTAATTTAAAGAAACTAATTAAGTAAAAACGTTTTAATTGGTAAAATGAAGATAACATTATTTAGGAAATCATAACGCAGGGTTGACATACGCCTTAAGCCAGAATTTGGAGTCCATCGATAAAACTATAACGACAAGACCTCCGAAGGCCTTGGGGTATTTTACAAATGAATTATTGATAACTAATTTAATATCAAACGATTAATAGATAATGCTGTACCCGTAATTTGTATTACGATAACTGGCCTGCCTGCCTGCAGGCCGAATAAGACAATGTTTTTCCCATCTTTTTTCACAATGTATTCTTAGCAAATCAATAATAATAAAAATTACTTAATATATAATACACATATTTCAAACACAACGTCAACTGTACAAACTACTCATTTTTGCGGTCTGCGTTCGTGACACGTGGTTGGTTTACTGCATTTCCAATTTAACTTAGTACTTAATAGGTTGGGAAAATTTTCTTCGCATTTTTTAAGAAAATACAACAAAAAAAAAATGTTTGTTTACATTTAACTAAAGTATGTGGGTGCCATTTTGTTCGATTACTTTTTGCCATCTTGTAGGTAGGGACATGATCCCATTGCTATAGGAATTCTATAGGAGGCTTCTGATCAAAATACCGCGACAAGTGGTTTTGGCAGTCCTCTCGTGATGTTAACCTGACACTGCATAAATAATTCTGAAGGGACCGAAACAGGTGGAAATCTGAAGGTGCAAGGTCAGGACTGTACGGCGGATGCATTAACACCTCCCAGCCAAACTCTCTTAATTTTTGCTGACTGGCTAAAGATGTGTGATGTCTAGCGTTATCATGATGAAAAACCACACCCTTTCTGTTGATTAATTCCGGCCGCTTTCTCGCAACTTCTTGTTTTAATCTCATCAGTTGTTCGCAGTAGAGTTCAGAATGGATGGTCCTGCCTGGTGGTAACAGCTTATAATGAATAATGCCCTTTCAATCCCACCACTCACACAGCATCACCTTGTTGCGAGTTAACCCGAGTTTCGAGATTTAAAAGTAGTGAACTTAATGTTAATTTTGTGTAACCCTTGACATCTGCATTCCGACATTTAATTTAAAATTTGTGATTTTATATTAATTTTTTTTGTTTCTTTTAATTTTTGTTGGACCAATTTATGTTGCTTATTTTTGCATGCCATCTTATGGTAAATTGTGCGAGCGAATTATATTGTGTCACCTTTTTGTACCACTTTTACTTTACCAGGCCAAAACACTTAAACTAAATTTGTGCTACTCTCACAGACCCTGGACTAGGTCCATAGACATGGCAATTTTTTTTCGCGGCTTGCGTTGCATTTTTACCTTTTTTGTAGTAAAATTTTTAAATGTATCGCATTTCTTCATTAGATTCACTCATCTTGACAGTAAGAAAAACAAATGAAAATCACACATTTTCCTAATTTGAATTTGAAATTATCTTCTTTTAAATTTAAACTTTTAATGATACCAAAACCAGCCAGATACAAATAGTATAGCCAAAGAGATTTTATTACAAGTTCATACGTACTATATGCGAAAAGACTTTTTCCCCAACCTAATATTACTTATTCTATAGGTATCTAACTAATTCCTGCCTCCAGGTTTTTTTAATAGCATCGTAGTCATAATTACTACTAAGAATTGATAAAAAACCAAACTAAGCATTTACATCGCGATTAGTTGATTTCATAGGTATTTAAAATACTTGATTTCTATCGAAAAATAGAACATTTTGAAAATTCTTGTTGATGATTGACCTTTATGAAATCAGACAGGATGTTGACGAATCATCAAGGCCCGAAATTCAAATTTTCTATCTTTCGATATGAAAACAAGCATTGTAAAGTGCTAAAATAAACAAAGTTATAATCAAATAGTCATATTTCATCTTAACCGAAAGTAGTAGCATAAAAAAGGTATTTATGCAACATTTACCCAATTTTTGAACTAAACAAAAGATGAGCGGCCCTCATATGACAGCATCCTTAAAAGATGCTTAACCTCGTGTTGCGTTTCAAACTTTGGGACAAACGTGCTTGTGCGCGGAAGTTAACTCCAGTACTCGTAAGTCTATCATGCGTTTCCGTCACATAAACAACGAGAGTTGAATTTGCCGGCCTTTTAGTTCCATTTCTAAACTCTAAGAGGCGCTGTACCGAAATCCCAAACAAAAAAATCAGCACGAACGCGCCGCTAGCGGCTTTCATTGGTGTAAAAACTCATGGTGGCAATATTAGGTGTGAATTGTTTGTGAGCGTAAAATATTAGAATACACCACGAATGGAATACGACACGACCGAGACACGCTAAAAATATGAGAGTTCCTAATTTAGCCACTTAATCTTCCTATTTTTATGCATGCCTTATTATCATATAATATCATACTTAACTGTTCAAATTATCTTTAGTATTCTTTTTACTCCGCTAACTTTACAATTAATCATTATCACATAGCAACAAACTGACTATATTTTACTGTACAAGCTACTCGTTTTTTCAACTTTTTCATTTCTTATTAGCCGCAGCAATGTAATTCACTATTTTATTTATTGTATATAACTATATGCTTATATTTTACTGTACAAGCTAATTGTTTTATCTCAACTTTTACGCGTCTTATTTGCCGCAGCAATATAATTTACTACTTTATTAGACTGCTTATTGTGTGCCATTCATTCAAATTTACAACTTACGCTAAATGAGTCTTAATCGTAATTGTAAACTACACGCAAAATAATAGATTCACGTAATAAAATTGTAATGAAAAAAAAGAACACGCAAGTCCAAAGCAAAATTTGTATCACAAAACTGAAATGGGTGTCGATTTGAACCACTGATAGACATCAAATCTTTTTTTTGTAAATAAGGACAAGTAAACTACACATATGTACTAAAAGTTTGGTCTCTTGATCGTAACGCACAACGCTGCGGAATGCGGCATGCGGTTTTTCATACAAGAACTAGATAGAGGCCATTCCAGACGTTTGTCCTACGACTACATGTCCGGCATCGCATGCCGCAGCGTCGTGCGTTACGACCAAATTAAGGGACCAAAGCTTAAGACGTACTTAGTAAAAACTCAACACGTAACAAACTCAAAAGGAAACAAAAGTAACTAATCAAACGTTGAAAAAGAGTAAAAAAACAAAAATAAACATAAAATAATAAATTTATTAAAATCAACACACGTTTACAACTACGATTAAAATTCCGTTCTTAAAATAACTTATTACAATAACTAGAATAAATTCTTAAGATACTTATTGAGGTGGATTTTATCTCGGTTGTAATTAGTATTTTGCAGTTGTTATTTTATACTTTAAATGAATTTATAATTCATAGTAAAATACAATGTAACCTAGGGCCTAGAGAGAAAATGCATATTTTAAATTACGGACTTGCGTCTGCGCATACTTCTGTTTAGACCCCTATCGCAATTTTCAACTACAAGAACTAAAACATGAGAAACAGTTAAATAAAATTAAAACACGAATACTATAATCTAGAACTACGAAACTCCATAAGAAAATATGATTACTTATCTTTCTAGACAAAAATATTTTCCTAATATTGAAGTAAAAAGGACCAGCATTAACTGATCACTTAACTAATCATATAACATAGAAAAACGTGAGAAAAGATAATGATTACCTAAATGTAGTATGTATTCATAATGATATAGTTGACCTTGGAGAGATTTTTTTTTTGTTTTACCAACTAATTCCAAAAAAAATCAAATCAAATCAGCTCTAACGGTAATTTAAAGAAACTAATTAAGTAAAAACGTTTTAATTGGTAAAATGAAGATAACATTATTTAGGAAATCATAACGCAGGGTTGACATACGCCTTAAGCCAGAATTTGGAGTCCATCGATAAAACTATAACGACAAGACCTCCGAAGGCCTTGGGGTATTTTACAAATGAATTATTGATAACTAATTTAATATCAAACGATTAATAGATAATGCTGTACCCGTAATTTGTATTACGATAACTGGCCTGCCTGCCTGCAGGCCGAATAAGACAATGTTTTTCCCATCTTTTTTCACAATGTATTCTTAGCAAATCAATAATAATAAAAATTACTTAATATATAATACACATATTTCAAACACAACGTCAACTGTACAAACTACTCATTTTTGCGGTCTGCGTTCGTGACACGTGGTGGGTTTACTGCATTTCCAATTTAACTTAGTACTTAATAGGTTGGGAAAATTTTCTTCGCATTTTTTAAGAAAATACAAGAAAAAATAAATAGTTTGTTTACATTTAACTAAAGTATGTGGGTGCCATTTTGTTCGATTACCTTTTGCCATCTTGTAGGTAGGGACATGATCCCATTGCTATAGGAATTCTATAGGAGGCTTCTGATCAAAATACCGCGACAAGTGGTTTTGGCAGTCCTCTCGTGATGTTAACCTGACACTGCCTAAATAATTCTGAAGGGACCGAAACAGGTGGAAATCTGAAGGTGCAAGGTCAGGACTGTACGGCGGATGCATTAACACCTCCCAGCCAAACTCTCTTAATTTTTGCTGACTGGCTAAAGATGTGTGAGGTCTAGCGTTATCATGATGGAAAACCACACCCTTTCTGTTGATTAATTCCGGCCGCTTTCTCGCAACTTCTTGTTTTAATCTCATCAGTTGTTCGCAGTAGAGTTCAGAATGGATGGTCCTGCCTGGTGGTAACAGCTTATAATGAATAATGCCCTTTCAATCCCACCACTCCCACAGCATCACCTTGTTGCGAGTTAACCCGAGTTTCGAGATTTAAAAGTAGTGAACTTAATGTTAATTTTGTGTAACCCCTGACATCTGCATTCCGACATTTAATTTAAAATTCGTGATTTTATATTCATTTTTTTTGTTTCTTTATATTTTTGTTGGACCAATTTATGTTGCTTAATTTTGCATGCCATCTTATGGTAAATTGTGCGAGCGAATTATATTGTGTCACCTTTTTGTACCACTTTTACTTTACCAGGGCGACCAGAGCGACGTGCATCTTTGAAATCAAAAGTTCCGTATTGAAAACGCTTAAACTAAATTTGTGCTACTCTCACAGACCCTGGACTAGGTCCATAGACATGGCAATTTTTTTTCGCGGCTTGCGTTGCATTTTTACCTGTTTTGTAGTAAAATTTTTAAATGTATCGCATTTCTTCATTAGATTCACTCATCTTGACAGTAAGAAAAACAAATGAAAATCACACATTTTCCTAATTTGAATTTGAAATTATCTTCTTATAAATTTAAACTTTTAATGATACCAAAACCAGCCAGATACAAATAGTATAGCCAAAGAGATTTTATTACAAGTTCATATGTACTATATGCGAAAAGACTTTTTCCCCAACCTAATATTACTTATTCTATAGGTATCTAACTAATTCCTGCCTCCAGGTTTTTTTAATAGCATCGTAGTCATAATTACTACTAAGAATTGATAAAAAACCAAACTAAGCATTTACATCGCGATCAGTTGATTTCATAGGTATTTAAAATACTTGATTTCTATCGAAAAATAGAACATTTTGAAAATTCTTGTTGATGATTGACCTTTATGAAATCAGACAGGATGTTGACGAATCGTCAAGGCCCGAAATTCAAATTTTCTATCTTTCGATATGAAAACAAGCATTGTAAAGTGCTAAAATAAACAAAGTTATAATCAAATAGTCATATTTCATCTTAACCGAAAGTAGTAGCATAAAAAAGGTATTTATGCAACATTTACCCAATTTTTAAACCAAACAAAAGTTGAGCGGCCCTCATATGACAGCATCCTTAAAAGATGCTTAACCTCGTGTTGCGTTTCAAACTTTGGGACAAACGTGCTTGTGCGCGGAAGTTAACTCCAGTACTCGTAAGTCTATCATGCGTTTCCGTCACATAAACAACGAGAGTTGAATTTGCGGGCCTTTTAGTTCCATTTCTAAACTCTAAGAGGCGCTGTACCGAAATCCCATCCAACAAAAATACGCCGCTAGCGGCTTTCATTGGTGTAAAAACTCATGGTGGCAATATTAGGTGTGAATTGTTTGTGAGCGTAAAATATTAGAATACACCACGAATGGAATACGACACGACCGAGACACGCTAAAAATATGAGAGTTCCTAATTTAGCCACTTAATGTTCCTATTTTTATGCATGCCTTATTATCATATAATATCATACTTAACTGTTCAAATTATCTTTAGTAATACTCCGCTAACTTTACAATTAATCATTATCACATAGCAACAAACTGACTATATTTTACTGTACAAGCTACTCGTTTTTTCAACTTTTTCATTTCTTATTAGCCGCAGCAATGTAATTCACTATTTTATTTATTGTATATAACTATATGCTTATATTTTACTGTACAAGCTAATTGTTTTATCTCAACTTTTACGCGTCTTATTTGCCGCAGCAATATAATTTACTACTTTATTCGTTTGCTGATTGTGTCAAATTCATTCAAATTTACAACTTACGCTAATTGAGTCTTAATCGTAATTGTAAACTTCACGAAAAATATTAGATTCACGTAATAAAATTGTAATGAAAAAAAAGAACACGCAAGTTCGATGGAAAATTTGTATCACAAAACTGAAATGGGTGTCGATTTGAACCACTGATAGACATCAAATCTTTTTTTTGTAAATGAAGACAAGTAAACTACACATATGTACTAAAAGTTTGGTCTCTTGATCGTAACGCAAAACGCTGCGGAATGCGGCATGCGGTTTTTCATACAAGAACTAGATAGAGGCCATTCCAGACGTTTGTCCTACGACTACATGTCCGGCATCGCATGCCGCAGCGTCGTGCGTTACGATAAAATTAAGAGACCAAAGCTTAAGACGTACTTAGTAAAAACTCAACACGTAACAAACTCAAAAGGAAACAAAAGTAACTAATCAAACGTTGAAAAAGAGTAAAAAAACAAAAATAAACATAAAATAAATTTATTAAAATCAACACACGTTTACAACTACGATTAAAATTCCGTTCTTAAAATAACTTATTACAATAACTAGAATAAATTCTTAAGATACTTATTGAGGTGGATTTTATCTCGGTTGTAATTAGTATTTTGCAGTTGTTATTATATACTTTAAATGAATTTATAATTCATAGTAAAATACAATGTAACCTAGGGCCTAGAGAGAAAATGCATATTATTACGGACTTGCGTCTGCGCATACTTCTGTTTAGACCCCTATCGCAATGTTCAACTACAAGAACTAAAACATGGGAAACAGTTAAAATAAAATTAAAACACGAATACCATAATCTAGAACTACGAAACTCCATAGGAAAATATGATTGCCTATATTTCTAGAAAAAATATTATCCTAATGCAGTAAAAAGGACCAGCATTAACTGATCACTAAACTAATCATATAACATAAAAAAACGTAAGTTAAGATAATGATTACCTAAATGTAGTATGTATTAATAATGATAGTTGACCTTGGAGAGATTTTTTTTTTGTTTTACCAACTAATTCCAAAAAAAAACAAATCAAATCAGCTCTATCGGTAGTTTAACGAAACTAATTATGTAAAAACGTTTTAATTGGTAAAATGAAGATAACATTATTTAGGAAATCATAGCGCAGGGTTGACATACGCCTTAAGCCAGAATTTGGAGTCCATCGATAAAACTATAACGACAAGACCCTCGAAGGTCTTGGGGTATTTTACAAATGATTAATAGATAAGTATAAAAGGCGGACTGCCGACAAATGAAAAAAAAAAATATTTTAAAATGTACTTGAAAGAATTCATAATTCTTTGTATAATGACTGAACAAAAAACTGTGAAAAGTTATTTAAAAAAATGCAGGTAGTAATAGATAACAATTTCAAATAATATTTAACAACTAAAGTGAAGAAAATTCTTTCAAATATTTGTTTAACTTAGGGCTAAAAAGCAGTTCAACTGATAAACGACTATTTGACCACAAAAGAAATTCAATAAAAACAAAATAACTAAAACTAATAATTGAACGAAGGAAGTAACATCGCAAATAATGATTCAAAAAAATAAACTAAAACAATGACCCCCGTATCCAGAAACGATAATTAAGAGTTGAGCACACTTCAAATTGATGCCGCCCCGTCACATGTCAATGGAAACGAAAGGGGCAGCTATACAACATGTTTGGACTGCTTAATATTAATTATCGTTTCTGGATTCGGGCGTAACCCCCCTTATTCACGAAAACTTACAGAGTTCTTTAACAGCTGTTTAGCTAGAGTCCTCTCCAGCTAAACTGCCATTAATGCGCAAATGTTGACAGTGCTGTAGATGTAATAATTTTATAACACTGATCGCATTTTTATATTTTTTTATGAATGAGGGGGTAACACTTAATATATTTTATACCTATTCATTAGCTTTATACCTACCTGGGAAGAACTTTTTTGCCTACATGATGATATTTTTTATTAATATAGTTTCGTTATTTTACATTGAGCCAATACCCATTAATTGTAGCGATGACTTGATTTCAATGATGGAGGCCTTTGCCCAGCAGTGGGACAGTATATAGGCTAATTATTTACTTACTTACTTTTAGGTATTTATCAGAAGTTTTAAGTTTTTTTTTCACTTTTATTAAAAACATCAAGAGGTAGTTTGCTGGCAAACGCAGCTCTTATGGTGTACGGACCACATAAGTGGCTGTATATGCGTAGATTATGGCCGCCGACAATCGGACATCCCAGAAATGTATAGAGTACGCTGCAAGACAGCATTTAAGGTATTTTTTTCTATACTTACGCGTTTAAGCATTTTTTTTACGACTAAAAACAGTTCCTCCCACCACTAATTTTATTATATAAGTTTTCAACTGTATTCTAACTTTCTCTAGGAGACCTATTCTATAAAGTAATCCTAAATTAATTATTATACGAGTACATTACTAGCTAGGACTAGTAAACGATGTTTTGATGGTATTTTATGTTTGACCTGGTATTTTCTCGATTGCCATACTGTTAAATTGTATTTATTTTAGATATAACACATAACATACCATCAAGACTTTATCTCAAACGGGGTAGTCAGAGGCAAGTGATTGTTGCCGTCATGGTGAACGGAACACTCAGAAGCCCACTTTTCACCATTGGTACTAGAACCCAGCGTGGTAGATGGTGAGCCTTCCACCGGTTGGTTTTTATCGATGTTTTCCATCACCGGAGAGTTAGTCAGAAATTAAACAATGAACACAAAGATTTTGGTTCTGGCCAGATTTGAACTCGGGACCACACGATCCGCGATCCGAGTTGGGGTGCTTAACCACTAGGCCACGACGCTCTCAAAAAAGGTCTGTTTTTAATTTAAAAGCAATTATTAAATGAATGCAAAAAACAGCCGTCTAGTTGTAATGAAAAAACGAAATCTTAAGATGTGAAAAGGCGAGTTAAATCCTAGATGAAGAGAATCTAGACGTCGCTTTACCAAAAAGTTCAGAATTACTTTAACTAATAGCCAAGCGCCAAAGTTTTAACCATCCAAACATCGTCACTGTCGCTTTTACAATATCCTAGGATTCATCGTCTGAGTCATGTTTGATTTGTCGACAACATGATTTATTATCAATGCGTCTTCTATATTTACAACCTTATTTCCTAAAAAATTATTAGAAATTTATTAAAAACCACAAAGAAAACTACTTACACTTTTACAAGTGTCCAAATATTATTTAACTACTTTCAATGGAAACTGAAACTATAACCAATGGTACCTAACATTACAATTCAACTTCAAAATTCATAAAAGCGCGACCGAACTATTGCAACTGTCTACCATAGCTTTTGATATTAAATCTCAAAAATGTATTGTTATTCAATAATAAGACAAGGAGTTAAACAAAAAAATAACTTATTGATCACTTAAAATTTTGGTTCTATACTATTCTCACTGTGAGATGATATGCCTGACAGCTCTTATTGTTCCGTGTCACGCATACTATTTCAAACTAAGTAAAAAGAAACTGGCAAAAGAAAATGTCATAAACTATTAAAAACTATTGTTCTTTCGAATCTTATCAAGTAAATTATTGTTATTATTATCAACAGTTATTAAATAAATATATCTTAACAGCGCCTGATTCGTGAAAAGGAACGCCATTCAATAGTGTATTGACACTACTGAATCGACAAAAAATCGATGAACAGGAGCGACCATTTTGTAATTTGTAATCACGTCATTCGCATCAGTACCAGTGCGTCTGCCTTGTGTGCAATTTTTTAACAATTTTTTTCCAGATACCGCGTTTTATTGTATCACTTAATAGCCATAACCTGTTTATTAAGAATTTATTTAAAAATTAAAAATCGGTCAATCTGATTCCATTTCCTTTGCAAACTCGAATAAATTAGCACTATTATTGACAATAATTATGAACTGTCAGGGATATCATCATACGGCGAAAGTAGTATAGTTATACCAAATTATTTATGTAGGTTATAATAGACACAACAGTCACACCGCTCTAACGCTAAAATCACACAACGCCATTTATAGAAGCTAAAATGTATCACTCCATTGACGAGTATATCCTGCTAGCATGACTTCAATATAAAGTATCAATAAGCTATGCTATTTAAAACATCGTTAATATAAGCTGTGCACACCTATACCTAAATATACCTACAGCATACGAAATGTGGATGATAAAAATATTTATAAGCAGCGAGAAATTGAGGGTAATAAAGAATTTCGTTTAATTCATACGATGCCGAGATGGCGGAAAAGCTAAGCCCAGTAATTTGTGGTACACTTAAAATAGTGATTATCATGTACTACGGATCTTTACACGCTCTTACTGGTGATATTTGATATTTTAGTTTGATATTTCGCAATCTTTCAGACCATCTAAAGTTCTAAACGATGTGTTTACGTGTTTCGGTATTCTCGAGATATCAAATGGGATAATCTGCTTCCAGTGTACTACTTTTTAGTTTTCGTTTTTAGTGTTTCTTGAAATATCTTTAATACCCTCTAATTACACACATTATATATAATATATAGCTACTTTTTTTTGTTTACGACATCGGTTACTCAAGTTACGTTTTTATTTACATTTTGATTTAACGTTTCTTAATATTATAGACATTTAATGTCACTTATCTAGTAAGAAATGTTTAAACACCAGTTAAAGAAGAGATATACGATTAATGTTAGACATCGAGTTTTATATTAATGTTAAATGTAAGCTTATAACTATAAAATTCTTATGTATCAAGAAGTCATAGGGTATAAAAAATTCTTTTATCATAGATGTACGTTGAATAAAGAGAATCATAGAAAATTATTGTTTTTAGGGTAAAATGCAAAGGTGGATAATTGAAAGCATCAACATTAAGTTGGCTTCATACAGAGCCAACATTACTTTTTATTAAAACATACAGGGCTATTTTATAAACACCATCCAAATTGAAATATGAGGATCTATGGAGAAAATGGCAAAATTCGCATTTTCTCTGTTTGACATTTCAGTACTAAAATGTTGAGTTATTAATGTTATTATAACTACTCAAAGGTATAAAAAAAAACACGAGTTTCATTAATACTGCGCGACGTGAGCGGCGGCGGGCTCGCAGTCTCGCAACTGCCTCGCAACTCGCCGCCCGCGCTTTATTCAGAAGTTGAAATTGAATTTTTAATAAGTAACCACGACGCACGATTAATCTGTTCGAAACAAATATAATGATGTGAAAGACCTACACTTTATTTAAAAAGCTGTCTTCGATTGATGCCTAATGTCTGGAAATTTTTTGGATGGTGTTTTTAAAGTAACCCTGTATATTCATTAAAAATTGATACTCCCAATTTTCCCTCATTTACATTTACCCCAACCAAATAAAAAGGATTTAGGAATAAAAAAGATACATTTTGTTATTTTTTTACCAATATAAATGGGGCATCCAAAGTCGTTGCGAAGGCAGGAGCACAGACATTACTGAAAATGTTGGTACTGAAGTTAAAAAGATTTGGCTTCTTCTTGTTTGACCACACCCATTTCTTGCAAGATGGCGTCGATTCCCTCGGGAACCCGCCCCTGATCCAGCTCGAGATTCCATTGATAATACTGAAATTATAGTAGGGAGCCGTAAGACATAAAAAATTTGAAAATCTAGGAATACATTACCGATGATGGATTTTCGTGATTTTTTTTCGGTTGCATTGTTGAACGACAACTTTAAAAAGTTTACCTATTTATTTTTGCTGATCTGAATTGGTTAATTGCTCAAATAAAAAGGCTGCAGAGGTTTTTCATCATTTTTTTTGATGCTTCCATTTTTCTGCCTTCACTGTTAGCGTGGATTACATGAAACTTAAATACGAATTTCGACGTCATCGACGTCTCTTTGTCCACCGCGCACAGATTACTCAGTCCATACTAATGCCTTAAGCCGTGTACGCACGTACGAACACGAACATAGCGAACACAAACATCAAACATGAACATTTGGTTTGTACGTATGGACGGCGTATTCGAACGCAAACGCGAACATAGTTCGAATCGAGTTCGCGCACAACAGTCGTGAACTCTATCTTAAAAGCTTGTGTGGATGAGGAACATATTTAGTTGTTGGTACCTTATCCAGCTCTTTCCTGAGCGCCAACACGGCGCGCTCGCGGTCGGCCACCAGCTCCTCCAAGTACTGGTAACGGAGCTTCTTGCGAGCGCGGCACTCGCGCGCCGACTGACGGCTGCGCTCTGCAAATTGGAAACTAATATTACAAAGAGCAAATATTTGTTTGTTAGATTGTTTGTTTGTATTGAATTGCCTCCGAAACTACTGGACCGATTTCAAAAATTCTTTCACCAATATGGAACTACATTATTAGGGAGTGACATAGGTAATATATATATTTTTAATTTAGGCTCTATTTTAACGGGAAAAACAGTCTACAGCTAGTTGGAAATAAACTCATAAAGCACCTTAAGGGTCCTTTGTTGTCCGCTCCATTCGTCTGTAGAATTCCTTGCCCTTACCCAATCGTCAATCTCTATCCCGCTCCCTATTTTCAAGTCCCAGAATAAATCGTACTTCCTTTCTCTCTGACTTTGTGTTAACGTTGTTTTCTATTAATTTTTTTCCATCTTTCATAGCTTATTACTTTTATGAAAACTGGTGCTAGGTAATCCTCCTCAGGATTAGAAATTGTATATTATTTGTACATTAATATAATTTTAGAATATTTATCTTATAACTTATGCACAGCCTTACTTAATCCCTATAAGTCTCTTTACCAAATGTTGTCTGGGAGAGATCTCTTTGTAGAGATAAGACTGCCTAAATTGTACGTTATTGTGTTTCTTTCGTTATTTACCTGTTGTATTTGTTTGTGCAATAAAGATTATTTATCTTATCTTCTTACCTTATGGCATCGGATATTGTAAGTACGAGTATGTAGTAGGTTTTGCTGTCGTATGCAGGGTTCGAGAATATATTATCAATGGATATATGTGTTGGATTTTAAAAATAATCAAAATGTTAGAGCAAATTTTTGTTAAAATCTATTATTTTTTTCAATCCCGCTAACATGCGGGATCCCGCATAAGTGATCACGCAAATAATGTGCGGGAACTCGCAAAAACGGGATCCAGCGTTTGCGGGATTGGATTCCCGAGTCGTGTCAGAAAAAAGTTACGTAAGAGTTAGTCTTTTTTGTGTTTATTCAGTTATGTTTTACAAAGAAAGTAATTTACAAAGTTGAGTATTTAGGAAGTATTAAACAACTTTACTTAGGTACGTAAATAAATAAAACATTAAAACATTTTAGTTTTTTTTAAATAAGTTATTAACACATGTAAATAGTATACATAAATAATACAATAAAATATGGCTATCATACAAGATGGATATATGTCAAATTTTTGATATATATCGGATATGTATCATAAATATCCGATATTTTGATATTTATAATAAATATCGCATATTTTCAAACCCTGGTCATATGCACTTTACCACTTCTTACCTCTTTTACACCGTATCCTTAGTATAGACGATAGTAAATCTAGTGAGGTTGTAAACTAACGATACATTTTTAACCGAGCATTCTATTCGCAATAAAACGAATACAATTTTCATTTTTCCCGTACGTTTCCATGTTGCATAATTGTTAACGAAAAAGTACTGTTCGCTAGTAAATATACAGTTTTACAATGTTCGATTTTTAATAGTATTGCAGTGTCGTTTGACGACACGATTGGCGTAGTGCGTTGCAGCACGGTTTCTCGTCTCGATATCCGTAGTTTCCCGGGTTCGATTCTCGGGTCAATTCAGGAAACTATCTTTACTGAATTGTCTCGGGTTTGGGTGTGCTGGGAGACGTTCCTGGCTTGATTCCTTATCTACTACCTCGTAACACAGAGATATTTATCCCTACATCGGGACCATGACAAGTGGTGTGTTGTCTGGCGCATTTTTAATTTATATATTTACCCAGCTTGGCCTTCATGTCCTGCTTGTCGAGCTGCGCCTTCCTGCCGGGCCTGCGCCCGCGCTTGCCGCTCTCGCGCCGCTCGCCGCCCTCCGCGCCGGCCGCGCCCACTGACCCGTACGTCCCGCCGACGGACTCCTAGAAAACAACAGTTGGGAATTAGCAAAACGTTACTGGTCAAAGTAGACTAAGCAGTCATTTGGTCACAATCGCACTTGGCGAAAAACCCACCAACCACCCTGGCCCTACCGACCGTCCTGGTCATACCGCGAGAGATGACCGCGGAACTTGCTACTGCTGGGCATTGCAGCGTGCACGATATGATGGACTATTTATGGTACAGTCTGCCCAGTGAACGCCTATTCACGCGTGTCTTGAAGAGATCCAAGCCGTGTTGTTCCGGAAAAACATGCACGAGCAGAGAGTTCTCCACCTTTGCTGTTTGCATTGCATTATAAAAGAATCGACCACGCGATGGTTATCTTAAAGGTGGCGGTTTGTATACTGAGACAGGAACCTAACCCTAGACAGAGTTGCGGGTCTCGTTCAGCACGCCAAATGGCACCTTTTCTTAAAGGATTAGCCTCACATTAGATATTAGATTAGATTTAGGCAAATAGAGATCAGAACTCGTTTATTGAGTTATATTTTTTTAATGATGAAGGAAAGGTAATGATAATTCAGTAATAAATGTGCAAAAAGACCACGAGTATAAAATCAGACAGATATCATCTAAAAATATACAATCTCAATTATTCAGATCAATTCTATAAGATGCCATAACGCTTTTCTCGCAGTTAATAAAAACATCCAGTAGGTATTATTTTCTTACATATACAAAAGGTCACGTGATTAAATGGATACAATTCATTAGTATTTAGTTGACGACCCAAGATACAGGACTTGTCCTAGTTTGGGCGTCAGCCCGCCATAATCAAAAAAAATATGTAATCAGTGTACCCACACATTGTGTTGTGCTACACATTAACCGCTTATAATTATATCAAAACTTCTTTTGTAAATCCTGAGGAAAGGAACAGATCGCACCAAATGACAAGTAACTCAATAATGTTTTGTATTTAAGTAAGTTAACAAACAAACAGTATTATTTACAGTTACACCATCTCAAGGCAAGAAGATAAATTAATCACCAAGTATTGTCGAGCTGTAGCAAGGAGAGTTCGTTCACACTACAAACTCATTGGAAACGCATATAACCTACCTACCATTGCTCATGCAAGATCGTGTTTCAAGTGCAACAGCATGTTAAATAATTTTATATTGTAATGCAAAAGCATAAAGTTCAAAGTGTATTGCAGAAGATAAAAATAAGTTGTAAAATGAATTTCCATTGTGACTGTGAGAAGTCAAGAGAAGGGGATTACTAGTCATTTTCATAGGTACTCCATTATGTAGAGTCGAATGAAAACCAATATTATGTCGACACAACATTAGTGGTATTCGGCTCGTCCGAAATAAACGCATTAGAATTTCATCATCTTTACTCCTGTCATAAGATTATCATGAGCAATGAAATAACCCGATAAACAAAAATTTACACCGAAATTAACGAAAATTTAAAGCAGATATATGACAGATATATAGACCCATGACGTCGCGTTGGGAGAAGTTTACACGCGTTAGAAGGCCTAATGACGACATTATAATATGGTGATGATGAAGTCTTTCTACATTAACTAAGGACAATAGAGGATATAATTTTTTTAGATACAAGTACAATAGAATGGTCATTGAAACTAGTACGTCCTTGTGAATAATGAAGCATTAAGACGTGTATGACGTCATAAATTACGCAATGTGCCTAACTGACAAATTTATTACCTACATAATAGCAAATAGTTGACGTTACTTTGAGGTGAAAATAATGTTTTTGTCATTCGTTCATTCCTAAGCATGTTTTGATTTGAATATACTTCGGAACGTACCTAGTTAAGTCCAGTACGATCGGTTACTGCGCAGAAATTTAACAACCATAGTTCAAAATTCTGTTATTACCGCCTCTTCATTTTATTTCCTTATTTTTTTTATATTTTTTTATATTGCCCTTCAAGATGACCTCACTCCACCTGATGGAAAGCGGTCGTGAGGTCCAGATATGAGGTTGACAAGCCCAGTCATTCAAACGAATCACTGGGCTGGCCATCCTCACCTTGAAGGCCTGCAGAAATGCCTTTTCACGCCCCGCTTGAAGAACCCGGGACTATACGAGGAAGGAAACACATGTGCTGGAAGAGCGTTCCACGTTTGGATGGTACGACAGAGAAACGAGTCACCGAACCTTTCCTTATTCCCTTATTTCCTTATTTATTTTATAAATATATAATTGTATTGTCACTTCTTGTATACGTGCGGCCTGTGGATGAATTACACGCAGGTAGCATACAGGGCCCTGCGTACGCAATATAACAATGCCTACAGACAGGGCGCTGTTGGGCCTTCCACTGCAGTGCTTCAGGAATACTAGCCACGGCAGCTTTTCTGCTATAATCAGAAAACGTGTGGCGTCCCTGATGCAGCAGCCCCCTGAAGACAGTGGCAGGAAGATTAGACGTGGTCAGTGCAATAATGCAACACTGGACTCGCGTCCACCTAAGACGACACTGCTATCACGTGCAACCATTTTCCAGGATAGCAGTGTCTTTTATTTCTCTTAATTTTTAAACATTTTTTTCTGTTACTAACATAGTAGATAAGGTCATTGTTACTAACACTATGGATTCCGGTCCGAAATAAAGGTTTTTTCATTATCATGATTATAAACAACATCCTACTCAAATTCCTTCTTAGATCAAATTTCGACTGCCATAATAAAAAAAGGAACTTAAGTCCGAATTCTGAAAAAAAAATCCCATCCCTTAGTATGTAAGGACGGCATTCATTTGGAGAGTTTTATATTTTATGAATCAGAATACGGCAGTTAACTGCTATATTTCGCTATCCAGGCAGAAATGGCTCATATAAGTTCTAAATAACCATTTCTCACATGCTAACATGAAGAGCAGTAGTTACGACGCAAAACATAACGTGGTGAAAGGCAAAGCTAAGTTTGTTCTAGTTATCCCACTGCACGGTAATATTCCCACTGCACGGTAATATTCCCACTGCGCAGAAACATACTTATGATACTGTTTATCAAGAAACGGTGCGCAGCGCAATACCTACTCTGACAGTTGATAAACAAAAGTGTAAAAACTTCATACGAGAGAATTTTTCAATATCACACTCCACACTCTATAAGCTTCTCTCTACCTTCAGGTAGAGGTTGCCTGGAAGAAAGCCTTTTTAGCGATAAGGCCGCCCACATTGTACAAACAGTTCCTGTAAATATTATTGTTCTTGTTTTTTGTGCAATAAAGTATATCTATCCAATATCTGTTGAGTTACAGAGGATAACGTATGTTACGCTTGCGTTCTGGTCGACATACCACCAATAAGTTCCATAACCTTACGACTTTTAAACACGAAAATGACCAAACCCCATGCCAACAAGCACACAAGTGTTTTTGAAGTAGAGTGGTAATAATCGTGAAATTGCATAAATATGTAAAAAAATTGTTAAATAAACAGGAAAATATTGAATCATAATGTTTTCAGATATTGACGCGAACACGACTCATTGAAATAAAACCACTAAACGGTTTTATCTGCAGTTTTTATATGCATTAATCAACGTTTCGACTACTTTCAGAAACCAACCTTCCGATACTGGAATAGTGGGAGGATAAATAGCTATATAAAATGCTTAATTATGTGGATGGGGTCGTAACAAAAAGACCTAAACTAAAATGAGAACTAATTCGTTTGAAGTAAGCCAATTTAGACTTTACTCCGCAAGGTATCAATTGCAACTTTGTAACAGCCCAGTCAATCGTTATAATGCAACGGACGCCACGATTCGTCATAGCCTCAAGTAGGGTCGCGGTCGTCGTCACGAGTAACAACACCGCAGACGTATCTAGGTCGCGGTGCATTCACAGATTTAGCTTCTCCACATCGAAAGGAAACTTGACGATTAAACTTTTTTTTGGTACTTTTAAAGCGGTGCTTTTTTTTACAGACTTTAAAGACATTACCTACTAAACGGTACAAAAAAATATTTCAATATTGTTAACATGGTCGCCGAGTGGAAGTTACTATTTCTTATTTATTAATTGATTCATAAAACATATAGCTACAAATACAAATTACATTACACGTTCTACCTGCATATGCGATGCGGTAGTTAAAATCTAGAGCAGCAGCTTTCTCTTTTCCGGTGAATAGTGAACAGAGACCACGTACATTATTTTGTTCTATCTCGTAAGGTTCATCCCGTGTTTGCAATGTAAGCGCACAAAAAATGTTCTTTACAACACATTACAAATGTTTGAAATTCTTGACTTGTCGGGTCAGTCTTGTTTGTTTAAATAGACAAACCTTCTTACTAAATAACTCTGTCCAATAAATGATGCATTTACTGGTTCAAGCCACACCACGCACCGGTGCGTTTTAACAATAGATTTTCAATTGTTTTATTTTATTTGGCAGCTAATGGGTTCCGTAGTTTCAAATATCTGAGCGTACAGACGGGTTGAAGCTACTTTGTGTGAGGCTAAGATTTAATGCAGCAGTTGTACATATAGTAGTTTTGGTAAGTTAAAAATTACAAAATGCATGTTTATTAAAAAGTTTAGCAGTTTCAACTTAGTCGTAAAATAAACAAAAATGAGCCATAAAAAAAATAAATGGATCATTAAATAAATATTGGACAGTAAAATAACTAAAAAGGGCAGTTGCGTGCGTGGGGGCATTTTACAAATCGGAACAAGCTGATAGGCAATCTCATTCTAAGCAATTCTATAAACAATGTGGTGCTGAAATGTATTCTTCGTATATTCAGTGTTAAAATGAAAAAGAAAAAATATATAAGTGTGTTTTATGATTCACCTGGATACATTCAGTCAGTAAGTTTAAGTTATGAAAAAGGTAATGACTTTCGATTTGACTGATATAATAAAGTAAAGCAAATTATCACTATTAATGAAAACTTTAATTAAATAAATTACGTAGGTATGATACGATAAAAGTCAAAAAAAATTGCTTAGAGGCTAAAATGACCCTATTGTCCACCCCCTCTAACGAAAATTTACCGCTCTTTTCAATCGGTCTGGGTCCTCTGGGTTCGGGTGTTTTCGCGACCAGTAAACTGCCGAAGTATTTATCTAACTGTCCATTCCATCATTTTACTAGCCATTCAGTTATTAGACTGCTTTCGCATTTTTAGTACTGAAATTGTAGGATGAAAAAACCGGCCAATTTATTTTTAGTAACTGTCGATGTTTTACTATCGCTTTAATTTACCAACCGCCGATAAATAAAATAACATCCCATTATATTTTTCAACTCATCATAATAACCTCTAAATTTTTAAATAACAGTTAAAAAAATTAGTAGCCTTTGTTTTATATTAGGTTGGGGTAAAAGTCTTTTCGCATATCCCAGTATGTATGAACTTGTAATAAAATCTATTTGTATCTGGCTGGTTTTGGTATCATTAAAAGTTTAAATTTTAAAGAAGATAATTCCAAATTCAAATTAGGAAAATGTGTGATTGTCATTTGTTTTTCTTACTGTCAATAGGAGTGAATCTAATTAATAAATTCGATACATTTTAAAATTTTACTACGAAAAAGGTAAAAATGCAAATGACTCTTCTGGACCTAGTGCAGTGTCTGTGAGAGTAGCCCAAATTTGTTTTAAGCGTTTTCATTTCAATCCGGAAATTTTGATGACAAAGATGCACGTCGCTCTGGTCTATTACGGTCTATTACGAATGGATGCAATTTTTAAAAAAAGTGAAGCAAGAATGGCACATTAGTAGTTACGACGTAGCTGAAGAACTTGGAATTGACCACCAAACAGTTCTGGCGCATTTGAAAAAAAATTGGGTACACAAAAAGCTCGATATTTGTACCTCACGAGCTCACTAAAAGGAGGAGCTCACGAGAAAAGAAACCTAATGAACCGTGAACTCATTTGTTATTCTTTATTACGACGTAGTGAACCATTTTTGAAGAAGCTGATAACTGGTGATGAAAAGTGGATCACGTACGACAAGAACGTGCGAAAAAGGTCGTGGTCAAAGGCCGGTCAGGCTCCACAGGCTGGGGCGAAACCCGGGATAACTCGCAACAAGGTGATGCTGTGTGTGTGTGGTGGGATTGGAAGGGCATTATTCATTATGAGCTGTTACCACCAGGCAGGACCATCGATTCTGAACTCTACTGCGAAAAACTGATGAGATTAAAGCAAGAAGTTGTCAACAACCGAATGCATTTTAAACTTTAATGCACATGCATCAAAATTCAAAATAAGTCATCTGTGTCCAAACCCAAGTATTGATTGATCGGGGTTCTCATTTGACTACCAAGTAGGGTGTGGTCAACATTCGCTGCACATGCGTTACTAGGGGTAAGCGGAGGGAGGGAGAGGTCATGGTAAGGTCAGCCATCAATAACTTGAATAAGGTACGTAGAATAGTACCTATTTTAATTAATTAATTACCTATGGCTATGAATTATCATACATGAGTGGATGAGTCCCCAATTCCCTATTTAAACATTCATGCCTTATTCCCTTTTTAAGTTTTTTTTCGCAACTTAAGGTAGCCCAGCCCTCCCAAATTGTTCATTATTTTTCTATGCCAAAATAAATATAAATTGCTTCAGCAGTTAAGGCATCGAAACATGACAAAGAAACATACAGTTAGGTACTTTCGCATTTATAATCGATTGCATTGCGCAAGTGCAGTTCAAATATTAGATGCACATGCGCTTTGGATTGGGGGGGGGGGGAGTGAATACGCCCTGAAAATCAATCTCCAAATATAACTACGCAGCTTATTCGCTGTACGAAAAAAGTTGCTATATCGATAAATAGGTACATAACGCATTGTTGTTCTAAGATTGTAAATTATCACTAACAGCTAGCAATAATATTTAAGTAATTTTCACTCCGTGATCTACATGTTAACAAATAAATGCCTTGATTCGACAGGAAATCTGTTCAAAAGAAAACCAAAAATAGAAGTAATGAAACCCGTAAACAATTATTGTTAACCATGGTGGACTGTCAAAGGCCATGTTGCCACATCGGCAGACAGTTTGCGTGTCTTTATCTATAGATAAACGCGTTTGCGCGTATCGTATAGCGAACGCTACTGCGTTGTTGTTACTTTTAAGGTTTTAAAGCGATCATTAGTCTCTAAGCCGGTTATCTGCTCCACCAATACCAAACTTGGACAATGTTAAGTTTATTTTTATAGTGTCTTTGTTCGAGAATAGAAACTACTCTTGCAAATAATATTATTTTGTAGAGCGTATTTTTTAATGGATGGGAAATCTCAGTACATAGTTCAAACTTCTTCTTATTATTATGAGAGAAGACAGTTCGAACTCTGAATTATTAAGCATGAAGAATATTTAAGCAGAAATAACTTTAACGCATTTGTAGAAAAAAAAATTAAGCTACAACATTAACACTGATTTTAAAAAAGGGAAATAGTTGAAAATGGGAGTTATGATTTGGAGGAGAAAATGCCATACACAAGCTAGATAAAGTTTACAGACCTTCTTTGCCTTAGACTGCACTTGAAACTTGCACTTCATGGCTCCCAACAAAAAGCACTACCTTCCAACAGAAAGGTTCAGCGCTAAAGGATGAACTACCAGGAAAACCTCGGGTAAATCAATACAGGTCTCCCAGTAATAAATCAATACCTGGGAAGTGCAGTACGCGCAGTCGTGCAACCACCGCATAAACACATCAACACCTATGCATGTATGCACCTGCACACCATGACCTAACTACACAACGGCCACTCCTATCAGTTATTAGGCATACACAATATCAGCATGGATACATAAGTGCAACAATGTTGAGTGCAATCTAGTCGTAAAATACGCAGTTCTCTCAATCCTTGGTTAGCAACAAAGAGCCGGCGATACCGCCAAACTGCGTCGTTCGCTCGCGTCAACCGATGCTCATTAAAAGCGGCGTAGTAACTGTCAACTGCTAACCTAAAATAAATCACCTTCACTCAAGTATGGGCTATCCGAACGCTCCAAAAAGCTATAAATCGCCCTAAAACTAAATACCGAACGAGTTTTCTCACAAGAATCTTATTAGAAGCACGTAAACTCACGTTTTGCGAGAATAATCGGCGCTACGTGTCCGTCCCACCGGCTTTCCTAACACACACTGCGTGCTGCGTGCGCAACTGCGCAGTTGCGCAGCGGCCGTGCGAAGGGAACGACCGCGATCACTTTTCTTTTTTTTAAAACCACTTTTTTAACTGCGGGCGGCGGCGATAGTTAGGCGATAGCGGGCTGACTACGAATACTACAAAGTTTGCCAGGAATCGCAATGCACAGCTTATTGTCTCCCTCCACCTTGTCTGTCTTGGGCAAAGTGACCTTATCGTTTGGCTGCACTCGGCAACAGAGTGCATTATAAAGACGCACTTAACCGTAGTAAGTGAAGGCGAGGTAGGCGGTTTTAGCATAAGGCCGGAAGTCTTGAGATAATGCGATATTGCGAACTTAACAAAGACTCTCTAAGAATTACTCCCAAAACTATTCGAAAATTAGGAAACTGGTACAGTCAACAGCAAAATTAATTACGATGATTAAACAAACTTCCAAATTTGTTTCATAAATAAAAGCTGCATAAAAAAATAATCACCTGTCCGTCTAACACGAGTTGCCACTTTAAATTTACATTATCGTTCGCGTAAATTGTATTGGGATTTGACATGACATGACAAGACAATGTCAAATCCCAACACATTTTTTCACGCGAACGATCATGTAAATTTAAAGTGGCAACTGGTAGACGTACAGATATCAAATTGACAACACTTCACCACAGACTTAAATGTGCCGATGTAGATGCTGTAAATAAGGCAGAATACTGGTCAAATGAAATAAAGAGTTAGTATTATCGACACGAAAGAAGAAGACTCGACTCGAAATCTAGATAGAGCTTTGATTTTAACTTTAACTTGTGTCTGAAGTTCTGAACTTGACAATAGGCAATACATTATTCGACACCGCCTTCGAAATTGAAAAATTAGGGATTTTGAAATAGAAATAGAAAGACATTTATTAAATTTAAGGACATCGTTACATTTAACAAAAACACATGGGTGTTAGGCATACAACAAAACAAGAGAACAACAAGACACACAAATACCACCAGACAGCGGTGTCCCAATGCCCAAAAAATAAAAGGACCTCACTCAGCATTCAGCCTGGGCTCTAAGGGCCCAGGCGCTGATTTCAGCCGTCAAACTGGCAAGCTAAGAACGTCTGCCACATGCTGGATCAGCTGTGGAAGAAAATGGTCGATGAGTAGATCCGTAAGTGACAGCGGCTACCTACGAAAAGGGTATTATGTGTACAGGATGTCCTGGATACTTTTCGAAGATATTGGCCCATGACAGGTATAGGCCGTAGATATTGAAACTGAAATTTTAGCAATATGAAATCAGTTTTAAATTAATGATCATGTAACTCATTCATAATTTGCAAATATCCGTGCGACTTTGGTTCATTTTTAGGGGTTAGGAAATCAACAAAAATCAAACATCATGCTTAAATAACATTACTTTCTCTATATTATTATATTCTTCAAATAGGATGGTTCAATAAATATTAATGACAAAAATGAGCAATGCACTACCTAGCTGCATTGTACTTTGTGAGGTCATCTTGACGGGCAATATAAAAAAAAAAAAGTATCAATTTACTCTAACAAGGTTATAAAGCAAAATTAACATTAAACAAAATAAGTATTTTTAATTTTAGTTAAATTTCCCCGCTCATCGGTAGCATTTAACGTTTTTATATGTTAAACTTTACTTTTTAGGAACAAATATATTTAAACGCCTAAAAAGTAAAATTTTTAAATAAAAATAATAGAAATTTAGCTAACCGGTCGATAACTTTGATCTGAATCGTCAGGAGCTAAAGCGTAGTTACTAATCGTTTGTAAATTTCCTAACATGACGAAAACAAAAGTACAAAAAAACTGCGCAGTTGTAACTGCGTTTCCCTTCAACTTGATGCGCAGGCGCACACGCTGGGCAGACGAAAGGTACCTACTTGCTTATAAGGCAAACGATAAAAAAACTGAGTCAGACATACGTGATTTATACTTTCTGATTTAACTGAAGTTTAGTGGCACATCTTTATTCATAAAAGCGAAAGGTCATTCACTTATCACGAAATCTCAGAAACTACAAGTGCTTGGAGTTTAAAATTTTGCACTGGGGTTCTTTTTAGGACGTTGGTGCTCAGTAAGACCGGATTAGACCAAAGTAGGGGTTGTTAGTTTCTTTGAAACTTCGTTACTACAAGCGCTAGGAGTCTCAAATTTTGCATAGTGGTTATTTTTAGGACGTAGTTGATAAGAATAGTGTTAGCAATACACCCCGAAATTCAGTCAAAACCTGCAAACGGTGTTAATGGCATGAAAATCGGAACGATTAATCTTTACGCCATACGAATTAATTTGACCCGTGTTTTATATGGGAAAAAAATATTTTTGCTCTGAAACCTATCGTGTGTGGTAACATCTAATGAAAGGCTGAGCCAATTATATACGAGTATGTCGCAGTAAGATAGATAAAGCCTTAATATAGTTATATCCCTAGGGATATAATTATATACCGTAACATAGTTAAACGAAAGCGATTCATTACTATCTCACTAGGAATATAGTTATAAAACGCTCCAAGTTTATTGATATACTTATATTACTACATTAAGTTCAGTGTTATAAATATATTACTTGATTAAGCTTAGTGAAATAGAAATCTACCATAAATTATTAAATAAAACAATATTATATTGGTTTTATCTTTATTAAAAAATCAACTTTATGTATCCTGCAGTTAGTTACACTACTTTGTGACATTAACACGTATTATATTGTTGTGTTGTAACTAACTGCAGGATACATAAAGTTGATTTTTTAATAAAGATAAAACCAATATAATATTGTTTTATTAAATTATATATGGTAGATTTCTATTTCACTTAGCTTAATCAAGTAATATATTTTAAAGAAACCAAGATCTCAACTTAGTTGATAAGAAATAAAGATATCTCAAAACTGTTGATTAGCTTTGAACGATTTTTAATGTTTGATTAGTTTTAATTGTATTGTTAATGTTTAAATTCCAAAAAATATGATCGTTTTAATTATAATTGAAATTATTTTAATACGTGTTAATGTCACAAAGTATTGTAACTAACTGCATCGCTGCATGCATGCATCTTCAATACCGCATCATTGCCTTCTTGCCTAGTCACTTGTATTTAATTAAAATAAAAAACATTCTCAGAACATACCAAGTTTGGGCTTCTCCACATATGATACGGTTGAATCATTTTTGTGAAATATGCTTCAAATGGTACGTAATATCCTCATATCTAACCCTGAGAAAGGATTTTTGAAAATATTTACATTTAGTATTTTTTTATAATTTGTAACATTTAGTATTGTATTTATCATCCTAAGTGTCTATAATTGAACTTTATTACATGGTCCAACTAATCGTAATTTTATTACATTTTGTAAAATTAACAAAATACTAAGAATAGAATAGAATATCATTTATTTCAGGCAACAAATTACATTTAAACATCGTAAGTAAACATAATCGGCCCATAGACTTGGTATGTTTTGAAAATGATTTTAATTTTAATTTAATACAAATGATTATAAGGTAATGATGTTACTTATATATTTTTAGAATTGGCTCAGTAAGCCCTTTCATTATATCACACACGATAGATTTCAGAGCAAAAATAATTTATTTCTATACAAAAAAAAGATGACGCCATAACTCCTCCCCTTTTTTTTCTTTTTTTTTCCGTGCTACGGGTCAAATTGATTCGTATGGCCTAATGATCAATCGTTCCGATTTTCATGTCTTTAACACCATTTAAAGGTCAATTTAGCGTATCGCTAGCACTATAAGGCGGGATTTTGCATATAACGACAAGTATCGTAAGTCGTATAAAATCCTGTATGTCATAAAACTGAAGTTCACGCGGGCGAAACCGCGGGTGGAAATCTATCAAACTCTTCCGTTACTGTTTGAGTGACTGACAGACAACGTACAGCTAATACAACTGGGCGTAAAAAAGAAAGAAAAAACCTAAAATTGTGCATGGGAACTACCTGCGGGACCGGTAAAACAGGTACAGGCGTACGAAGGGGCGGGCAAAAGCAGGTATTTTCTATATAGGTACTCATGCTTCCCTTACCGGAAACATTCGCATGTTACAATTCAAAATTGGATTTTAAGCGTTCCGTTACATTACAATTC
This sequence comes from Udea olivalis, assembly GCA_947369235.1. Lineage (NCBI taxonomy): Eukaryota > Metazoa > Arthropoda > Insecta > Lepidoptera > Crambidae > Udea > Udea olivalis. The sequence goes on from OX376355.1 coordinate 11,397,751, forward strand.
AATCGAACTGACGACCATTTGTAGCATTCATTTGACTCTACTTCACGACGGTAAACGATTTATCTGATGTAACAATCCAGGATGCTCAAAGCATTTGGTCGTACTTCGCGCATTATAATGGTCGGTTCTCTACACCCATTGATATAATGTAAAAAAAATTAACATTACAAACTGCGCACTTTAAGACAGGATCTCCACTGAAAATACTGTTTAATACATCTTAATAAAATAAAATTAAGTTATTCGAATTTCGTGGACAAACAATTAGGGACTGAAAGCTCCTGAGATGTGTATTGCTGTTTTTATCGATTAAATACTTCTGTAAAATGATATTTTACATACTTTATGAAGATACAATACATAAGTGAAATATGACATTATTTATTTCTTGTTATATTATTATAACACATAAATATATCTGTAATGATGTTGCTTCCTTTATTAATAAAAAATGTAGAGCTGCAAGTGAAAGAACTATGACGAAAATAAAATCACACATCCTGTGAATCCAAACGATATAAGTTACAATAGTTTGAATCTCAGCTACAAAAAGGTTTTTGACACATATTTCAATGCAATAATGAATGGTTAGCCCACAAGCTTTAAAAAGTCAGTGTGACTTTTATTAAAATCATTGCGCTAAAGAGAAGTCAATCTTTACCACCAATGCAGCGGATGCAAGGTTGGGCGCACAATTGAATATGACTTACACCATATAGCCTTTTCTGAGACCCATAAGGCCTGCCTTATAGTTTATCTAAGGCTTTTAGAACAGAAACAGCTTATTCAACAACAATTGCAAGATGTTTTGAAGATGTTTTCTGCCAACCCAGCAGAGATACTTAAATGTGATCAATTTGGCCTTTTCTTTTTGTCCAGATTCTGCTTTCCCTTAAGATGCAGAAGTGACACTGCAAATCTTGGGGAATAAGCAAGTAAGAGTGTATAGAATGAATAGTGGGCAATAGAATGTACAGTCAGTACTCTCTGATAAGATATCAATGTACCGCTGAGCTAAGAATATGTTTTATTCATAAAGCTTTGTCACTTGTTTTTAAAACTCTCAAGTATGCAAGAGTGGTTATTGGATGTGGTTAAATATTACTAAATGATTTTAATACAGAAAACCTTTGTACATATATAATTCTTATTACAAGTTAAGTAAAGAGTCAGTCATCATAGTTGTTCCCCAGTGGCCCTTCTTTTTCTTCTGGCTTCCCCGAACCAGAAAACTATAAGACAGATAGATAGATATAGAGCGAATCTCCCGCATAGTTTCTGTGAGAGAACTCCATCTGTCATCATCATCATAATGCCCCCATATAGGTACTATGATGATCTATAACAATTTATTGTTGCAGCTGTCACAATATTATAATAAACCAACTGACAGGCAATAAAAAGGTAGCTATATTCTTGGGAATACTATTTTTTGAGGATAAAATAGCCTCAGTAAACTAAAGGCCTATGTGTATACTGTAACTACTAGTTGTGTGCCACATCAGTAGTTGGAACATTTTTTTCTGGCCAAGCAAGATATTTAAAAAAAACTCTGGTTTTAATATTCAACTAACATTTTGAATGAGTCTTGAAGGACTATTCAGATTCTCTGTCTTGCTTTATGGGCGTAGAATGCATGACTGCTATATCAGACTCATACAAGACATGCTTATTTGAAAATCAGTTGAAGTCTAGTCTTGAATAGACTCCAGTGCTACGAGGCCATCTGGATGGACCGTAATTATGCATACCTGTCAAATATAGGTAGTAAAAGGTGAATTTGTGCCTCTGGGAAGATAAAATCTCAGAATTAAATTTATCGGTGCATGCATTCTAATAATCCTTCCCGAAACTTCATCCAAAATTATGTGACATAGTTGACATCAGGTCCATAACTCAAGAAAAACTGCAAAATGCACTGCCCTCTAAAGTGATGAAAATGTTTAATAAAAATCAACCCTGCATTTTGCACATTAGGCACAGCCATTTTCTAAGATTGATTTATTCTACTCACAGAGGTTTTATTGGTTTGCAGTAGCAACCCTTTGGACTTGAAAGGAAGACCATGGATTTATATCCTTAAAAGAGTGAACTGAAGGTTTTAGGTAACATTACTGCCTGAAAAATAGAAGTGCACTTCTCAAAGCAATTATTGTGCTGATTAACTATGTGATATTTTTTGGAGTACTTACCTATTCAGATTATTTGAGAATGTTTAAATCTCCTCAATTTTCTTTAAAACTTAAAAAGAAGATCAACTTTATTTAGTTATTTATGCTTAAATCTATCGATTTTTTTCCAAAACTGAATTGGAAGATTACTTTATTTTGTTATTAAATTTGTGGGAAATTCATATTACAATTGTCTCTAAGTAGGTACCTAGATTGTTTGGTAAATTAGATTCATTGATATAGATCAACATAACTGGAAGGAAAGGATGCATGACTATCTCTACACACATAAGGTTTCTAAGCTTGGTTAGAAATTGATTTGTCGATATTTTTATAATAGATGAATAAAGAGAGAATCGTTTAAAATAATAAATTATTTTTATTTTTAATGATGTTTTTGAAGTCAACAATATTAATTTTTTATTCAACAATAGCGTTTTGCTTGACACCAGCAGATAACAAACAGGTCTTCACAGCCAACACTTTGTTTTAGAAGACACATAATATAAAAGTTTTGCATTACAACAAAACAACTATTATGTGTTGGAGAAAACACAACACAATTCAATAGTCTTATGTCCATGAAAAGTGCTGCAACCTGAATTCCCCCATCTACACATGTCATAACCTGTTTAAGGAAATTGTAAACAGCCATATTTATTGTTTCATTCTTCCGGAATCCCTTTTGTTCGTCAGCAAATAATTTGTTGATTTCGAAGTACTCATAAAGTGACTTATAGATAACACTCTCGAAATTTTTTGAAAAGATTGGTATTTTTGAAAAGTGTAGATATTTCTAAATTTTTTATGTTGTTTGGTAAGTGGTTATCTATTTTTATTACCATATTATGAGGACTATGTGAAACTAATTTAAGCTTGGAGAAGGGTACGTGAAGTTTGTTTAGGTTTCTATCGTTTCGTTTAGTAATTCTTTCAACTGGGGAATACAAATTCATGTGTTTTCTAGCAAACTTACAGGACTCGAAAATGTATAGAGACGTAAGTGTCAGTATTTGGTGTTTGACAAAGTGAGACCTGCAAGATTCCATTTGGTCGATATTTGTGAGAATTCTAACACATTTTTTTTGTAGAATAAAAACTCTTTCCGATTCGCAAGAATTACCCCACAAAATAATGCCGTAAGCAAGTCTTGAGTGCGCATAAGCGTAGTAGGCCGTTAGAGCCGTATTAAAGTCTGTCACTCTTTTAAGGTGTTGGAGAGCGTAGATAAAAGATGACATTTTATTTAATAGTTTTTGGATGTGTCGTTTCCAATTCATATGAGTATCCAGCTCTACCCCCAACAAAGTTGCAGAGTCTACGTTGGTTAACTTTGTGTTTTTAAAGTTGTACGATATTTTCAGCGCAGCCTTTTGATAGGGTTTAAATTGGATAATTTTAGTTTTATTTAGATTAAGTTGCAGATGGTGAGATTCTAGCCAATCAGAAATTTTTTCCAAGGTTGCATTCAATTTTATTTCCAATTCTCTAACATTGGAACAAGGAAGCAAAACTGAGACGTCGTCAGCAAAAAGAACACAATGGTAGTCTAAAATATCAGGAAGATTGTTGATGTAAATCAGAAACAAAAGGCACCCCAGGACGCTACCTTGGGGGATAGAGCCTGTGACAGCGACTCTATCAGATCTAGTATTGGTTATTTTTCCTGTATTGAAGTCTGTGTTTACAATTTCTACATGTTGAAAACGGTTACTAAGGTGAGATTTAAACCAATTGTGACCACAGACGCAGACGAAGCCACTGAAGGACAGCTAGTTTTTTTTAATGTAAATTATTTTGAGTGTTATCAACACTCATCAGAATAATATCACGAGAAAGACCATCAGTCTCAAGAACGCAGCGCCATCTGTTATGTCGCGCAAGTATCAAGAACTCTTGGAATCAATACAGATAATGTTTATTGTTCTAATATATAACCTAGGTGGCGCTTCAATGAAGGAAATGACCCACAATGATTCAACAAAGATGATATTAAAATTTAGATGTGATAAGTCTTTCAAATAATTTTTAGAATCCAAAGCTAAATAGTTTATTAATGTTAGAAATGTGGAAGTATAGTGCCCTCTATTATATTGTCATGTCCAATCCGGACCCATAAATGTGCTATATATCTAATTTTAAGACCTTTAATATACTTATGGAGTGCAATAAACTGATTGAATTGAATTGAATTGAATAGATCTTTCAATTATGTGCAGTATCAGATAAGTAGTGGGGATTCAAAAAATATTCTAAACAATCATTTTGATATCATATATAAACTGAATCTGAAATCACTTGTGGATATGTAAATTTGCACAAAAAAGGTTAGGGGTCATTACAAAACCTTTGAAACAGCTTTACTTTCCCGTAGACCAAATCTGTAGAAGCAAAAAGCATAAACATAACACACAGCTTTCTAATTTTTAAATGTAACACAAAATAATTGAAATAAAAACTATAAAATTTTCTTATTTCTATATGGCATGACGAAATCACCCTCGTTATTGTGCAACAAGACCTCAATTAGAAATCTAAATAAAACTGATGACTTGAATAATTTGGTGTTACAATATAACTTCCTGATAAAGTTGGTACTGTAAAGCAAGCTGGATCGATATCTAGTGTTGTGTTAACCTCACGTGGGAGTCCTAAAACCTGTCGCAAGCAAACGGGATATAATTAGAAGGATTCCATTATCAAAATCCTGACAAAACAAAGAGCTAAAGGCACTCACGTTTTGGGACTCCTCTTCCAAAACCGCCATGGCCTCGAAGTCAATGTTCATTTTACTTTTTATACACTCCTTTTCACTACACAAAGATATGAAATTGTATATTGTAATATGAAACGAGCAAGTAGGAAATCAGATAAATTTGTATGAAGTCAAGGTATTGTTTACAAACTGACAAGGTCATTTGACATAATTTGGTAAATACGTCGACTTGAGCACGTTCATGTTATTCCAATTTTTGTGATCATGCAACTCGGTTCATTATTAGGGGCCCTGACTCTTGAACAGAATTTCATTGGACAAGCATTGCATTGCAGAAATGTCAAACAAGAAATTTATGAACCCTAAGCCAAAGTGTTAAAGTTCAAAGATTTTTTTGGTCACAGTGGCCTGTAATGCCAATCCAGCGAAATTTGGTTAGGGAGTCAGGGTCCAGCAAACCATCAACCGAATATTTTTTTTAAGCAGCCACGCACGCCCACGACTGTATGTACGTAATTCTAATCTTTAAATTGTTCATACTCTCCACATCTTTCTTACACAGTTTCTTGTACACATGTATAACTAGCCTAATAAAAAAAGTGAACTTGTTTTGTGTGTTATCTCCTTTCGTTATTTTTAACTGGCGACATTGAACGCCATGTTCTTTTAAAAGTTGCCATAGAAAACGCTACGTCAAAATTTTTTCGACCTCGAACCTTGTGTAGGTTTCTTTCTGTGATAAAAAGTACTCGTGTGTTTTTTGATTGAACGTGCTATGAGGCCTTAAAAACTGGATACCCTTTGTTTAGAGTATTATCTTATAATGTGTTTATGTGCAGCAGTGGTGTAGATCTAGCTAGTAGTGGTCTAGTGCGGTTAATTTAATGTCATTGAGAGATCACGATGCGTATCGGTTTAGTGTTTTATTGGTGCGTATTCGCTTTTCATTTAAGTAAAGCTGAAGATGTGGAAAGGACAGAGCCTAAGGACAGTGGTAGAAGACCTCAGTGGGGTCCCGTAGTGCGGAGCGGGTCCTATATGAGCGACTCCGGGGTGACAGCTTCCAATGAGCAAAGTGAGTCTTGAACTTGATTATTTTTTACGTACTTCCTATGACACCTGCTTGCATCCTTCATTCGAGCAGCGGCTGCTAATTACAAGATATTTTTATAACACATGTAAAACGGTCCATGTTACATCTTCATTGACATGTCTTGAGGTTACAAGTTGTCTTGTGACCTTAACGTTATTTCCGATTTACCATAAGTGGAAATGTGAGAATTTTCTGGCTTGGCGCCACATACTTTTCAGTTTTAAATTATCACTGTGTTGAATTTAGCTAATAGTGTTATGAGACAGGGCAAAGACCTGTACAAGATAACAAATCATATAGGGACAATACGTACCCAAAAGGATTCACATAACTGTTTATGCATTTATTTATGCAGTAGAGGAGGCATTATGGTTGCAAATAACAGATTTAAGTTTGTTGCTAATTATTGTCAAAAATCTCAAAATAAATATGCAGTATGGATTTACAATTTTACACTGTCCAGTTGTAATGATGTATTTGGGTTTTATCCTCAGTATGTTTTCCCCTTGCAATGGGAATATAAAGAGAAAAAAAACGTAAATTAAAATAATATTTTTATTTGATTAAACATTCCCATGTTTTTGAATTATCCATTTACAAGATTACTACAACTTTGTTCAACTTGAATTTTGTCATGTCATATTAGTTATTACAATGTCTAATTGTCTCAACAATAAGTTTCAAATTGCACTACAAACAATCTGCAACTTTGCACCAGATGTTCATTGTTAGTTTTTTATATTTTTTTACATTTGGTGTTGCTCTCATTTCTGACACATGATTTTAGACCAGCCTACAAATTTATTCAGACCAGATAAAAATAATTGAAGCAGATGGATTGAAGTAAAATTTTTGCTTTATGGCATTTTTATTTAATGTAGTGATTGTAGTACAAATGCATTCACACTAACCTTAACAAAAATATTGCAAAATGGGTCTTATGCCATGAATTAGGTTACATTGTGCGCTTTGTATATCATCTAGCTTTAATAATATTATTTCACAATTTAAATACCTACGAGAAATCTAGTGGGTACACTTAACATCAGCATCTACCCTGCACGTGTCATTTATGAGAATAAAGTATTTTACTGTGAGGCATAACAGAGACAAGATTAATTTCCCGAGGAATTAAAAAAAACTAACAAAATAAAATGAACTGAAAACAGCTTCTTAGGACTGGCCAATAGAATCTAGTCCAAATATTTGTGCCTAGTTAGCCAGAGTTGATAAAAGTTAATGTACATATTTATGCAGTACTGATGTTATGAGCAAACATGAAACTTTTTAGCTTCCAGAAATGAATAACCAATGTAATACTAACTGTCAGAGTGTATCTTAGCTGTGAATACAGTGGTAGGGGGAAATGACGATCTGTTGTTACATTTTCAATAAACATTTTGTCTGCTCTGCTATATTTACCATCTGTTACTCAGAATCTGCAATGAAAAAGACTTATTGGTCAAATCCAGGGTAAATTAACCAGACTGCGCTCAACAGACCAGACATAAACATAATTGTTTTTGTACTAATCCGCTCAGTCAGTAACACTTTGAACAAAATTTTTCTACAAATCTTGTATCAATGTAGTTAGGTACTCACTACATACCTGGAAAATAAAAGATTTTACTGAAATTGTAAAGTTTGTAAGGTACTTATCCATTTTACTGATGAATTATTTATTGTTGTAATTTTTTTGTGTGTTAAATTTATAAAGTTGTAACATATCAAAAATATTATTAACTTATAATATTGGAGTCAGTAATTTTTTTAGTAATTAAAATATTTTTGTAATGCTGAATCATCCAAATGTCACATAATGGTAAACATTATTGATATCAGGTATCTGAGATGATGACGGCATACTTAAATAATACTCAGAAGCAGAACAAACACAAGTGTTATCACATGATTGATTGTCCCCTGAATCAGGGTATATACAGGATTGACAGAATGAACAGGACAGGACCTACCTCATATACTCGTACCACAACGCATTGCGCCAAGGGCTACTAGAATAGAATATATCTTTATTTGTCTAGTTCGTGGTACATACAAGTTCGCTAGTGTGTTCTTACAGGCTACTTATAAATTAATGTTTGCATGTAATTACACTTGGGGTATAGTTCATATCCGAGTACCGGTCCTTGGGAGGGGGATCATTTGGTGTGTGGAACTTTATTATTGAGAATTTTCTCGCAGGTTGCCTGGTTTTTTTTTCTACCCCTTTTAGGGGCTGGGAGGACAATGTGTTCGCGTGTTTCGTAGGCCTTCACGTGTCGGGAGCAGTGTGAGTGCGGGTCACTAGCAGGCCTGCACGGGTGGCACGCTTGTCAAGAGGTTTACTGCGCTCATGTTTGCTTACGTATTCAAACGCGCCAATTCTATCTGCATAGAGGAGGGGGTTGTATTTATTGTGTCGAGTGTAGCGCTCGCCGGGGTCTCGAAGATCCGTGATGTCAAGGCGTTTCACGGCGTCTAGTAGGTATTTGTTCAGGTCGTGAATTCGTATTTGCCACGGGTCCTGTTGAAGCATGTCGTAGAGGGTTTCAGTCTCCAGTCTACGACTGAATTGGGCAGCTGCCTTAGGAGCCATTCGGTGTTGGCGCTCGAGCGTGAGTAGGTTGGTTCGGCTGAACAACGGCAGCAGCGGCACTACCGAATAGTCCAGGACAGGCAGCAGGCAGGCGTTGATAACCTTGAGTTTGGTTTCGAGCGAGACCTTTGCCCGGTAGCCGATGATGCCGTAGAGGCAGGCTCTCACCTTCTTTGCTTTATCAACGTTCTGCTTCGTATGTAGATTCATCGATAGTTGTTTGTCGAAGACCACTCCCAGGTACTCAGTTTGATTCATGTAGATAATATTAGGGCTACTAGACGGTCAAGAGAGCTATCCTTTAGTATTCAAAACACAAAGCCGAAATAGAACGATCTGTTTTTCTCAACGCAAAACACCGCCCAGAAACATCTTCGCAAGTCCCACCCATCATCCCAGTCGCGACGTTGCGTCTCCTGTAAAATATCTAAAGTATTTATTAGCATACTGTGTCTGTGACATCGTAAGCTATTATTTTGCGGTAGACACTCGTGACTCATCAGAAAACTCTGTATCATTGACAGACGAGCTCAGCCCGCGACACGTTCTGGGCTTATTTTAGACACAAATAGGCGTGCACTTTGCGATATATAGGTGGTATAAAGCAGGGCTTACACGTGATTGGCACCTCCTGTTCACAAGTATCGTTACGTATAGCCACTGTTTCGAAATAAAAGTGTTTCTATGCTCAAAATATTCCAATTTAGCTACTTTCGCAGTAATGATAGCAAAAAATGTTATGTTATCTTTAATCTGAGTCAATCAGGCCGTCCACTACATTAAAAATAGATAAGTCCCATTAATAAAATGAGTATCATAGTCCACGTACATAGTTACACAAGGTATTCGTTGTCATATCAAGGAAGTGAATAAAATTCGTTACATTATTGACTATTTGTCATAAACGTAAACAGTTTTTGGCGCGCGGCACCGATTGCTTGATTAATTCCTTGGCCAAAGTGCCACCGTCCCGTAATAATAAAAATACTTACGTGTTCTGTATTGTTATAACTACAGATAGAAAGTCTGCAACTGCTTTATCTGAGATTTCTAGGCTCGTAGACGATCTCAAGCTGACAAGCTTTACGTCTGGGAAGAGACTGAAGGGAAGTTTTTAAGAATAACTACTTAATAGATATGATGTCCACGGCTACTTTCTCCTGACCCTCTGCAAAGTACGATGTTTGAGATGTTTCTTTTTACGGGACATCTTCAGAGGTTACCCCAATACTTTCGCAAAGGGGATTCTAATCGGGCCGGCAAACTTGCTGTTACACGTGTTAAATGATGGAGAAACCGTTTACCGTTAGGTGTTCCCCATGCTTGTTTGCCACTGTAGTCAGAATCAATAAAACGAATAATGTTGCGACCAGTGGATACTATTGACAAAATCTTACACTCACAAGGCCACCAAACCCACGAAGTTTTATTACTGGTTGTTGTGTACAGAAAGAGTTATCTCTCGTTTTTCATGAAAATATCTAGGTATCTCGTCACCTACCTACCTCGGGTCAGGTGCAAATTAAGAATAATACTTGTTCACACAACTCAATATAAAAACGATGCTAGTACTAAACAATCAGAATACACCTCTGTATCTCATCGCCGAATATTGAAAAAATCGTGCAAGTAAGAACAAGATTCCCTTGTATTTCTTACTAGCAACATACCCTGGCTTTACATGGTACAGACAGCTACAGCCATAGGACGAGACTTCAAACAACTAGGTAGGAGCATTCGAGTGGCTCCGTCCGAGTCACAAGCTACGTTTAAACTGCTTTTCCACCAGAGCTGTGCTATGCTAAGCTTCGAAACGTTTAAACCGTTTACAGTTACACTGATGCTATGCTATGTAACGGAGCGATAAGGATGAGCAGCTCGAGCTATGCGATGACAGTAGGGAAGGCGCGCACAGCAAGCATCCATAGCACGTTTGCACAGCACGCATCTATGTCTGATATCAAAAACATAGCTTAGTATAACCTGTTTCCGCCAGAGCTATGCGAGCCATTGAATGTGATTGGTGGATATCAAACGCATCCACAGCATCGTAGCATAGCACATATATGGTGGAAAAACAGCCTTAGTGTCCTCCCGAGCCTCGCTTGGCCACAGGCGCTGGCTTCCAGCTGCGTAGGCGGAGTCTAGTGGCTTGTCCTCAGCCACTAGTGGTCGCGTTCGATGGCTGCCACAAGAGGCACAGTGTACTGCAGCACTAACAGTGGCTTTAACCTTATACCAATGCAATGAATGTAGTTTTCCAACTGATATGTTACGCTTTATAATTGCCCATATTAAATTCATGGCGTTGTTAGCAAGATTATGCGATAAATGTGCAATTTATGTTCTATTTTTTTAAAAGTACACCTTGTTTACTTTCGCTTGGGAAAACGGGAAATAAATTGTATCCTGTTTTAAATATACTTACTTACTTAAAACCCAGAGATTTAGAGATTCCAGAGGCATATGCTGTTACTTACTATAATGATCGAGGTTTTCCTGGAAGTCACATTGTACTTAAGTAGCTACTTGTTTTTTGCCTTGCCAATTTCGGTAAATTTGGCAACTTCGTTACCTGTTTGCAAAAGTAAGTAGGTACTTTGAGAGTAAAATCAACTCTTGATTCACTACGCGAACCGCGGCAAATTGTCCGTCTGTTCAAGGTTGGTTACTTTTTTCCTGCTTCTGCATGTGACAAGTGAATTCTCTATTCAATCTAAGGCTTCTCTTGCTTATTCATTCCGCAAATTCAAGGGAAATTCCAGAGACAATAAAGCATGTCATCTTGTTAAAATCTATTTTCTTCTTCATTGCAAGTTTTTTTCATGACCACTGAGGAATTTAAATCTTTACATTTGCGCTTGTATGTTTTTTTTCTCTAGGCGTATCGTCAACAAATTCCTATTACTATGATCGAACAGATCGAAGTATGAATTACTCGTTATTGAAGTCAATCATCCAACGAACCGGTTTCAATCATTCATCAGCGATTTGATAAGTGTTATTGCGCATCGTTAATACTCGTTTAAGTATTAAAAGACAAATGAGACACGCTTATACACTTGTTTCGACCCTACCTTGCTCTGTAATGTCTTGTTTGAAGGCTTTGCTTAATCTATGCCCGATTGACCAATGCCTTACGTTACTTTTCTAAATGTATTGTAATGTAATTCAAGGCGCTATTTAATGACAAATATCGAATGCCATGAATAAGAATAAGAATAATTTATTTGCTTTTGAACAGGGTTTACAGAAGAACGAACAGTAATAACATAGTACGATCGCCTATCCAGCCATTACAATAGCATGCAAATACATTTCACAATTATAAAATGGTTAGCACAACATTCACCACAGAACTCAAACTTTAATTTGATGATGAGACACGAATTGTTAATTTAGAATTTAACCTTCTTAATATTCACAAACGAAACTTACCGTTTCTTTAACTAAACGAATAACCAATCCACTAGGTGTAGATAATGTACTAATTCGAAAGCCCTAATCAAAGATGACTCTGCAGTAATCTTGAAGAAAATGTAGGTAAGTATATTTTCTTTTTAGTCAGTTCAGTATGGTGTTATGTATAAACTTTTCGAATTAACTACTTTTTTTTTATATGGTTTACAAAACTGGATTTACAATTTTAGCCATCCGTAAAACGTTTAACTAAAATAGATACACGTAATTGTAATTCCTTCTAGATGTAAGCACAGCATGCATTTTTATTCATGTGTTCATCGTTCTACCCATCTAGAACCTACATCTGCTTAATGCAAGATAGTTCACCCTAAAATTCTAATCGTAAAGACCAACAACATTAGACCGACCAACATCTGAAGAGACAAAAACAACAAATAGGAAAAATCTCTGTGTGGACTCAACATACTTTGTTGTTTTTTTTTTAGTTACATCTAGCAATTTAAAGCTAATTAATGGTCCTAAATGGAACAAATTTTTATTAAAATAGAACTTATACCATTATAATTACGCACTAAGCTTACGCTAATTTTATTAAAGTGTAGCTAACATCAATATGTAGAGTAGTCAACTAAATATCGTAAATTGAAAATAATACTGCAGGTCGGCGAATATCTTCTATCTATTCTAGGAATCGCAAAGATTGAAAACCTCTAAACTGAAGTAACTCATTGTTAATGCTGTTTCCTCATGTCTATTTATAACAATGTAGTTGTTATCGTTAAGGCTAGATTTTTTCATGCAAATCGGCAACAGTGCCTTCATTATCGAATCATGTAATGGTCGATTGTTGCTTTTGTGATTATCACATCGCCATATTGAACAGGTTTATTACGCTCTGTGCGATTTAGGACTGTTTAATATCACTGAAAACTATCTAGCTGTTAGACCTGGGTGACGTTCATGGAACTGCCTATTCAAAAATTTTGCAGGTAGGTACGAGTACTTAATGGGGTGGGAAACATTTCAAGTTATAACATTTTGAACCGCGAGCAGCCATTACGGTATTTACGGTGCTTTGAAATTGGCGTAGCAGATCAGCAATATTTTTTTACGCGATAGCCTAACCAGTGCATTATAGGTACTAACAGACATTTCGGTAATTAATCTAACCAAAAACACTTTCACACTCAAACATCATTTACGTCCAGTTGATATGATAAATAAACGAATTTTAAGAATGTTAAATGATTGTTTAGGGCTTAGGGAACTCGTTCAGCGTCTCTTTTCAGCTTTTCCCTTCGTTTGTGAACACCCACCTTAATTCACGTCTTCACTAGTTTTAATTATCAGTTTACCATCGCAATAGTTTAATATTCGTGCAAGCCAAGTCAGACTGGCCATGTCAACTTACAACTGACTCTAATTTTGGTGCAATGGGGCAACAATATAGACAAATAAAATAAGATAATGTCACGAACTTTCCTTTTTCTATTACGATTTTCGCCAGCAGAAAAGCTTGTTATCTAACAGTAACAGGCTCTTTTGTGGCAAGGATTGTTTCCGAATATGACTCATCGACACATCAATCATCCATCAGTCCCACCCATCCAACACATAATCCAAATTCCCAAGCTCCAAAGTGAGGTTTTCCCTCCAAAAAAGCGGCGGGTTGCTTTGAATTGAATTCGAAAAACCAGGATGTAGGTATAAAGTATTGGCAATCAACAGATTTGTTTTTATTGTGCTCGTCTAAACAATAGCTAATGTAAAACCCGAACTTCCTTGCGATGATAGCTGGTAAAACATTTTAGCTCTAAGTGCGTCTAAACATTTTAAATCATTGCATTCAATGAAATGTTTGCTGACATGGCCGACAAGTGCTTTGCGTCATGCTACTCCGTGGACACCAATTGATCCTAATAGAATGGGAGTTAGCGCCGCTGTCCACGGAGTCGTAGCATCGTAGACACTCACATACGTATCCTATCCTATGTCTTACGGATATTATAAACGCGGAAGTACTGATGTTTGGATATTTTTATGTTTGTTAGGAAAGAGTGTGACATAGAATGACGTGAAGCACAGTTTTTGTTGTCCCGTTGACAGCGCGCAGATGCTGGGTCCTTGTCATTGGTTAAATATGTATAATATATTATATTTTAATAAATCTGAAAAAAATTACGAAGATTGAATGTTATTGACAACATTTTGTTTTCGGTTTAAAGATAATTTATTTCAATTTCAAAAGAACACAGAGCGTTCACTTATATGAAATTATAAATAATTATATTTACTTAAAATTATATTTAAAAAATATAGGCCGCAGTTACTAAACTACGACTACAATTTATTTAAAAATTTAACATCTTAATTAAGTCAAAAATTTGTAGGTAAGTCTATGTCAGGTCGGATCCGCAAACGAGACTCCTCAAGACCGAGCAATGTGTTCGTGTGCATGAGTAGGTATTTTAACTACGAGACTAGACTGATTAAAACAAATTATATCACAAATATAAAGCTACATTATAAGCGGGTATTCCCAGGCTATATTTTTTTTGTTTTAATAGTTATAATAGTCTTAATTCATAATTGCTTGACTCTCTAGTTAATGGTGATTTTTGATAAGTCTTGTAGGTAGCTTTAACAGTATCGCAATCGAAAAAAGTGACCAGTCTACGAGAATGAGGTCACGGTCAGGAGCTAGTCCATCGTTATACGCTGACGCATAGTCACGAAAGCATGCAGCGTATTATGACGCATACGCCTCCGTGGACAGTGGCGCTTACATAACATTCTGACGCCTGGATCGGATCGTCTTGGATCTTGATCATTGTTGTCATTTTATTTCTGGGCAGATTGTGCACTTGAAATTCTTTCATCTCTACATGCTTCAATTTATGTTATTCGTAAAAATATCTACTTACATTGTCTTTTAAAGAATGTTTTTCTCTGAGTCCTAGTGTGTTGGTATGAAAATAGAATGAAGTCGACCACATAACTCAAATGAAATTAAATTCATAATTATGCAGTGTATTAGCTCTTAGGGAATGGATGGGTTATTATAACAAATTTTTTTTTTTTTTTTGCGCCAGACAACACACCTCTTGTAATGGTCTCGAAGTAGGGATTATTATATCCCTGTGTTACGAGGTACCACACAAGAAAATAAGCTAGGGGCGTCTCCTAGCACACCCAGACCCAAGTCAATTCAGAAAAGATCGTTTTCTGAATTGACCCGACCGGGAATCGAACCCGGGACACTACGGAAGTCGAGGCGAGAAACCGTGCTACAGCACACTACGCCAATCGTGTCGCCAACATACAACTTTATGTTAACAACTTTATGTACAGATACTGGTAAATCCAAAACACTGAATAATCGATGGTAATTTTGTAACTGTCACTGATTGTTGCCGCCATGGTGACCATAACAATTTTGATGATATTGCATAAAATAATCATTTGGTATGTTTGTCACTTATTTAGGTTTATTTGCAACATTTTTTATTATAGTTCACGATTGTAAGGCCAAGGTAGCACTCCGTGTAGTAGACAATGAGACTATTATCATAAAATCGAGCGTATAATCACTAGGTACCCATTTTCTTAGTTAAACCCGTAATCTGTAAATAAACAATTTAATGGTGTAATCTTATCCGTGTTTGTTCGGTAGTAAAAAAATATAGCGCCTATCAAACAGCTGACTTTAAGACGGTTTAAATTCGATGTAGTCACTTGCAATGAAGGTTATTGGTATGTGATTAGATTTTTTTATATTGCCCGTCAAGATGACCTCAGTCCACCTGATCGAAAGCGGTCGTGAGGTCCAGATATGAAGCTGACAAGCCCAGTCATTCAAACGAATCACTGGGCTGGCCATCCTCACCTTATAGGCCTGCTGAAATGCCTATATATTCACGCCCCGCTTGAACAACTCGGGACTATAAGAGGAAGGAAACACATGTGCTGGAAGGGCGTTCCACGTCTGGATGGTGCGACAGAGAAACGAGTCACCTAACCTTTTAGTTCGGGCCAACAAATGCTGAATTGTGTGTGGATGACGCCGTAGTCCAGTAGCATGCGTGGTACGGGAGTGGAAAGGTGAGGGTACTGCTTGTCTGAAGATATTTTAGTAATTTGTTCCACTCTTTATTGCCACTTGCGTCTAGCTACACCCAAGATTGGCTTATCACCCCTATTTGGATAACATTTCAAGCGTAAGATAAGCTGATTCTTTCATAATACAAACAATTGACGAGTGGAACTCTGATTTATCATAAGCGCTACTCTTCAGATCTTATATACTTACCATATTTGGGATGAAGTTTACGAGTATGTAATTGTCTGGATACCCATAACAAGAAAACATTTTGTATTACTTATCTTCACCCTGACTCCTTTACTTTTTATTATTCGATATAAATTCATTACATGCTTTATTTTATTAATAGTCATGATCACATAATGATAATCATTATTATTACGTGACTGCCCAAGTTCTGTTGTAGGTAGGTACTCTGCATACGCTTTTGTTATCTAAATTCTCAAATAGAGTATGGAAGTTCTGGTGCGATTGCCATCAAAGTGTAAAACAAGCACTCTCGCTCGAAACTCTCGCTGTGGTCCTAGGTTCTATTCTGACTAAAATACACATGTTTAGGCGCTGCACAAATGTAGACATTTTTTGTTGGCACACCATCACAGGGAACCGTAGTTGCGGTGATTAGACACAGTTTACGTATGCGCTTGGAGTGGATGATTTCATACCTACTGGTTCTATAGAAATCAAATATTCATCGGTAGCTAGCTTGTATCTGACAAAAGATAAATAATAATAAATATAAATATGCGCCAGACAACACACCTCTTGTAATGGTCTCGAAGTAGAGATTAATATCCCTGTGTTAAGAGGTACCACACAAGGTAATAAGCTAGGGGCGTCTCCCAGCACACCCAGACCCGAGTCAATTCAGAAAAGATCGTTTCCTAAATTGACCCGACCGGGAATCGAACCCGGGACACTACGGAAGTCGAGGCGAGAAACCGTGCTACAGCGCACTACGCCAACCGTGTCGTCTAAAAAAAGACACAAAAGTGTCCACGTTTGCGACCTGCCTGCATGTTGAATGTGCTCCTTGATTTCTGAAACCACATTAACTGCGGTGCTAATCCTTGCACTGGCCAACAGACGGCTTGCCTATACTATCTTGCTTGGATATAGTAGTTATTAGCATGATATTCTCATATTGTTTGATTGCTATCGTCGTAAATGATGACTACAAAACTCACGGATGGTTTTATGTTTCTATTTAAATTTTAAGCTGCGCGTTCAGTTTTCCGTCTCGTGATCTCGGAAGACAGATGTTGCGCATCTGTTGGTAAAATGTGATTTAATAGTGCACTGAATTATTTTTATGTGGATTGGATGGTTCAATAAAATACCTTTGCAGTGTGTTTACTGTAACAAACAGTTTGCTTCGGCGGGAAAATCCTGTAGGTGGAGAACATTTTAGGACATGCTATGTCCAGGTGAGTTTTACCTAGCAAAATATTATCTCGTAGGCTGAGTGGAGCAACGAAAGCCTGATTTAATTATTTAGAAGGGCGAATTGGCGCGCATTTAGGGACACTTATGTCTTTTTTTTCGTTTGCCCATCAAAATGACCTTACTCCACCTGTAAAAAAGCGACTGGTAGGTCCAGATATAAGGTTGAGAAGCACAGTAATGGAAAGCAGCGGTTACTTTCTTACTTTGGGGATCAACTCTATTTTGAAGGCCTGTGAAGTCGTCGGCGCAGTTGAAATAATGTCTGAAAGTGGACTTCAATAAGCTGATGATGATACCTTATCTCTCTTAATTAAAAGCATGAATTTTAGCTTTAGCCATTAAATTTGAAGCATTTTTCTCCTTTGTTACTTGTAGTCCCACTTCAGCTAACTCTTTAAGATCCCTGTTTACTTGTTCTTGTTGCTACTTACCTAAGAATGAACTGTGTCTTACCCCTCATCAATTTTTTTCTTCTTTTCAACAATTCTTTATGTTTTTATACATAATCCGTCGATTACTATCCATGTATTCCTCCCATTCAAATCCATCGAAATGTTTCAACTATTTACTCGCGACAAATACGGCTAGATCAAACAAGAACATTGGCAATTTCACATCCGCGTCGGTGTATTGGCAAGATCGTCGCGTGAATCAACTCCGGCGCATCAATAATACAATAATTGTGAGGTCAAGCGCCACGCATCTCTTGCTAGATGGCGTTACTATGCACATTAATTTAACTTTATTACCTATGGATATTATTCCTGGATGTTAATCGAATCTAGGGCCCCGATGTTACCTTGTTTTGTCGTAAATCTTTCATTATAATTTATTAAAACCATGATATCCATTTCGCTTCTGGTATGATTACCAGAAGCGATATCATGGTTTTAATAAATTATAATGAAAGATTTACGAGATTTACATATCAATGTATACGTGGACCTGCCGCCTGAGGCTAAATGGCCTAATTTTTCATTGCTTCACAATTCAGCCACAACCTATTGGATAATCAAAGGTGATACAAATATTATGGAACCTATACTAATATTTTCAGAGGAAAAATTGGTCTGTTTGTCTGGTTGTATTCAATAGGCTCCGAAACCACTGGACCGATTCTAGAAATTGTTTCACCAATATAAATGTACATTATCAGGGAGTGACATGGGCCATATTTTTTTTTAAATTGGGCTATATTTTGACGGGTAAGACAATCTACGCGGGCGAAGCCGCTGGCCGACGGCTTGTGTTTAATAAAAACAGTAAGTGGTGCAGTCCGTTCCATTCAAAGTTCAAATTCCGATTCATACAAAAAAAAATGTTTTGCGTAGCAACTGAAATGCCTTCTGCATAGATCGTTGAATGGTTATCTTGTGCTTTCTTATGAAGCCTAGACGCCTGCAACGTGGTCTCTCCACGTTGCAAACGTCAGTCTTCTGGCACTGAGGTGTGTATGTACTGAACTCTATTTATTAATAAAAGCTTTTTCATTGTCATTGAGGCGTTAGTTCAATGTGTGCGGTTAGTAACAACATAATGAGCCGACGATAAACAAACGTGACCTCCACTTTGACTCGTACTCTGAGGCACACTTTATCAGTCAATAGTTGCATTTTAATGTATGTGAATTTCAAAATGTACAGCTAATTATATCAACTGAGACACTGTACATATTGATACTCTAAGCTTGAAAACCCCCTTCATGAATATATGACAGTTTGAACAAAGTGAAAATAAAATACTGTGAATGTGTGTGAGGGTTATGCGTGTCCGTTAATATAACGGGATTCTAGGTGTTTTTAGACTTTCTGCAACATATCTAGATTTCACGATCAGCTGATCAGTGATCATCACTAACCCACATTTGGAAAACGCAAATTAAGGCTTACTCCATCAATTGTTTGGCTTGTCCGTGTTGGCGTGATGGTGAAGATTCTGACTACAGCGCCTAAGGCAATTTTCCACCCTGGGGTCATATTACAATCGCTTATATCCAGTCGAAGTTAATTCCCTAAACTGAGGGTAGCTAGAAGTTTCGTCAGTAAATATCCAGCCTGGAAGATGCGTTATGCCAGGTAACCGCTGACTGGCTGAAACGATTTACGTGGTGTGCTGCAGCACGGTTTCTGGCCTTGGCTTGCGTGGTGTCCCAAACTCAAACAACTTTATTCAAATAGACTTTCACAGTAAGTACTTTTGAATCGTCAAATTTAAAGCAAGGTATACTAAATAATAGACTATTATAATATAGATATATAAATACACAGTATACAGACATAATGCGACTGATGCGCGTCGGAGTTGTTTCTTGCTGAGAAGACCCGGCCAGAAACTCAGCAGTTACTCTTTTAAACTTGTTTTGGGTTTACAACAGGCGTTAGTAGAGTAAAATGTGTCATTTTGATACAAATAAACCTACTGAGTGTCTAATCTAAAGAATATTAAACAATGGAAAAAAACCAAACATAAAAGCATATAAACTTAGGTTCGATCCCCGGTCAAGTAAATTCAGGAAACGATCTTTTCTAAATTGGCTCATCTCGGTGTGCTGGGAAACGCCCCTGGCTTATTTTCCTTTCTGGGACCTTGTAACACATGGATGTTTCATCCTTACTTCGATACCGTCATGGTATCGAAGTAAGGATGAAACATCCGTGTGTTACAAGATGGTGTGTTGTCTTGCGCAAAAAAAAAGATTAAATTAAGGTGCTCCCTCACCTAGAGCATTTTGCTGTAATGCCACGTTACAGAGTCGAGCATTACATCAGTGAGGGAGGAGAACCGCGCATTACAGGGCGCTGTTTTGTTTGTTTTTACAATGTGGAATATTTTGATACAATTTCCCAAAAGTTTTGTAAGGCCGAATTGTAATGTAATGCTCAAAATCGAATCTGAAATGTTACATTACAGGAAAATGCTCCAGGTGGGGGACCACCTTTACGAAATTGCTCGTTAGTCATAGATGCTCGTAAGGTCCCCCCCGGTATTTGTTCATAAACTGTAGCGATGACTTGATATGTAAAGCATGACAGTTCATAGGCAATTTACTTGTTTGGTGTTTTTGAGGCCGAGTTACAATATGAACCTCGTAGCGATATTGACATCCCAAGGTGGAGGTCCTCTAGGTTAGTACTATAGCAATGATGAAAACTCAGCATTGAGCTAAGGCACTGAAGTGTCGCTGACTGTCGTCGTCGCTGACCCACACACATACACTGAGTTGAGTAAATCCGTGAACTTTATCAATTAACCTAAATACCAATTTCAAAAAACAAATTAAAAACGCATTCAAATATTTTTATGTTTGTTTATACTTGCTGACTTACCTAATCACTAAGCTAACCTAATTTTTAAAATGTGTACCTATTTAAGGACGCATTCTGTGTTCGAGTGGTAACAGAGCTCGGTTTGAAATCCGGAGGTTCTGGGTTCAAATCCCAAGTCGGACATCATTTGTTTTCGGATTATAAACATTAATGTAATATTTGTAAATCCAGAAAAAAATATACACTGCAGAAAGTTGCCTTGGTAACGCAGCCCACGTTGCATTCGCTTGGACCTTGATGAAGTTTCTTGTCGGTCTATGCTTTTCATTCACAGACTACATTCATTCAACATTCACGTTGTGCACGCAGCTGGAGACGCATTGCGCTTATCGCAGCATTCCTATCCCTCCGTCGCTGAATATCATATCCTCAAAAGACCATTCGCAAAACACGATATTCGCAAAACACCATACTCTCATAACATCATATTCTCAAAATATCATGATCTTATATGACCTTAATCGCAAAACACAACATTCTCTAAACATCAGACTTGTATAAAAAAATAATGCGGCGGCTATAAGCACAGTACAAATGCTAAAATCTACATACGAAACTTCTTAGACTCTTACTGGCCGGCGAATTGTTTCCTCTTGAGATGAATTGATGACTAATAATGACAATGTCATTGTTTAGTCATAACTGATTTTTTTTCATTCATTCATTAATCCATAATGAAAAAATAATATTATAATAACTTGATAATATTTTTAATATATTATTATATTTTTTTATTACTTTAAGTAAGTAAAGTAAAAAATATCATTATTCATATACACTTAAAAAAGTACTTATGACAAGTCAAATAAAAAAATAATATTAATAGCAAAAATAAACTTACTAAATAAAAATAAACTTACGTAAAATAATAATATGATAGTAAATATACTAAATACGAGGGTCATTCAATAAATACTTAGCCTACAAAAAGTAAACGAAAATTTTGGAATAGTGGCAATTTATTTTTCAACATGGTCTCCTTTTAGTTCGATACACTTAGCCCAGCGATGCTCCAACTTTTTTAACCCGTCCGAAAAATAGTTTTTGTCAAACTCTGCAAAATAGGCCTCCGTGGCGGCGATGACCTCCTCATTTGATCCATATCTATTCCCGGCGAGTGATTTTTTCAGATTAGGAAACAGAAAGAAGTCAGTGGATGGGGCAGCAATTCGTAGCGTAATTCGACCAATTTGGCCATGGCAACGGTAGACGTGTGAACCGGTGCGTTGTCGTGGTGAAACAGCACTTTTTTCTTCGCCAGATGGGGTCTTTTTTTCCTTAATTCGGCGTCGAATCGGCCCAATAAATCGGCATAGTAAAGCCCTGTAATTGTTTTACCCTTCTCGAGGTAATCGATGTAGATCACACCTTGTGAATCCCAGAAAACGGTGGCCATAACTTTTCCGGCCGATTTTACAGTTTTCGCCTTCTTTGGAGCACGTTCCCCGGTCTGGATCCATTGTTTTGATTGCTCCTTGGTCTCTGGTGTGGACCAGTGGATCCAGGTTTCATCGACGGTCACAAAACGACGCAAAAACTCCGCTGGATTCCGCTTAAACAGCGCCAACACGTCTCCGATGTGGTCTCACGGTTGCGCTTGTTTTCCGGTGTGAGTAAACGCGGCACCCATCGCGCCGACAGCTTTCTCATGCCGAGTTCCTCGTGAAGAATATGATGCACTGTTCCTTCTGAAATGGCTACAGTCTCAGCTAGCTCCCGAACCTTCAATCGGCGATCTGCCAATACGAGATCATGGATTTTTTTAATGTTTTCCTCCGTAGCAGCTGTTTTCGGTGCACCTGGACGTGGTTCATCAAAAACCGACGTACGGCCACGTGCAAACTCGTTGAACCAATTCTTGACGGTGGCCATCGATGGAGAAGAGTCACCGTACACAGCATCCAAGCGCTCTTTGATTTCGATGCGCGTTTTCCCTTCCAAAAATAGGAATCGAATCACCGAACGATATTGCTCTTTTTCCATTTTTGTAAAACCGATCGACACGTTCGCTTCCATAAGTTG
Organism: Udea olivalis; assembly: GCA_947369235.1. Taxonomy (NCBI): domain Eukaryota; kingdom Metazoa; phylum Arthropoda; class Insecta; order Lepidoptera; family Crambidae; genus Udea; species Udea olivalis. The sequence goes on from OX376355.1 coordinate 11,420,646, forward strand.
TCAAATTAAAACAAATGAAGGGATTGGAATGAAAATTTGAAAAAAGAATTAAAAAGAATGTGCTACACTGTGGTAAAACTCTTTTGAAACTACAGCGCCCTCTGGCGATGAGGCTAGGCACTTATTGAATGCACCTCGTAAACATATACTTATTTATTATTAGTATATATTTTTTTAAATAGGTTTGCGTTTGGCCTCAGTCTCGCCTGGTGGTAAGCGATGACGAGGCCGATGGTGGTATTGTTATTGTCTATCAATACATTTTCTAATACATTAATTTTTTTTTTTGTTTGTTTGAAACGCTTATGTGCTATTGATACATATTATTACAATAATAAGGACTAAAAATGATAATATGGACGGTGGGATATAAGCGAAATCCCACTTAAAAATTTCTAGCTCGTCGAGTACTGTTTTATCTAGATTTTTTTAAAATAATATCAATTTGCGATTTTATTTGGTAGTTCTGTTTGTGAATAATGAATGACTGAGCATTCTCGTAAGTCTCACTTCGTGACAATGCGAAGTTGTGATTATAATGTTTACCATCTTATGCTTTATTAATTTTGCTTTTTGTCAAATGTTATTTTTTGCATAGTTTCTCTTGTGTTCGACCTTTGTGCGACAGTTCCTTGCACTTTTAATAGCTTCTCCAAAAAAAAGTTATTTGGGGAATCGTAGGACAACTGATTAAAAGTTTCTCTTTGTAATGACATCCGTTATATTTGTTCTTTTGTGCCTTGTAAAATGTGCTGAAATAATATTCAAAATTATTATCTGAAAATAGCCAACATCAAACGCAACTGCAGCACGACGCCCGTAATTAGCGGCATACCCAGAGAGTTATGAGTGCCACAAATACCTATCTGTATAATCTAAATCAGCCGTTAGGATCCCACTGCTGGGCCTCTCTTACCCGTTTTCATGTCAGTCTATCTAACGCCTTTTCGGGCCAGGCTTTATTACAATCGTTGATATCCAGTCAAGATAATTCCCTAAACTGAGTGTAGCGATCAGTTTCGTCAGTATATATCCAGGCTGGACACTGACGAAACTGCCAGGCAGCTGCTGACTGGCTGAAAATGATAAAGCCCCATTGCAACTCTCCGCGTAGCGTAGGCATCCAACTACTCGTGCTTTGCGTCCGTGGTTTCACTGGCCGTCGCGACGTGCGTCCCACTCTGGTGGGTCCCTCATAACGACGGATATGTACTTACTTATGACGGGAATCCTCGATGCTGGCCAGCAATACAGGAGCCGGAGCGCCGGGATTCGTCACACAATATTTAGAAGTAGATGTAGTTGTGGAATAGTTAATAAAAGATCAGCCAATCCAGTGACTTGTTTATTAAATAGGATAAAAGTATAGGTAGGAAAGAAAAACTGTAACAAAATAACAATAAATGAATACAAAGAGTCCTAGGTAATAGATTATCTAATAGTAATAGGTAAGTAAATAGGTATGATATGCTTACCCCGATACACGGGTTCCTGTTACTTATAACTGTTTTAACTGTTTACAAAATTGGTTATTTAGAGTATTTAAAAATACACCATCACGTAAGTTATAGGTACTAGTTAAACTGGTAATCTGGTAAAATGCTCACAAACTGTTCAGTACGATGGTTTTGGTAGGACTGAATCAAAAAAGCTGCGCATGCAATGCGAAACAAAAATCGAATTGAATCAATTTTGAAAACAAGTACAAAATATTTTTAATGGCCAGCAGTTAAACCATGAAGTTTCCAGCGATCGTGGAGGTTGTAACGTCCACGAGACTGAAGGGAAACGGCATCGTTACATACTTAAATATAATGCAATAATTCAGAACAACACACAAATGTTCATCATATGCGGAAATATATGCAGGGCCCCAGGGCACTCAGCAACATAATTTGTCATCATTGGCCATAAACTTTCTATTATTGAAAAATAATATTTACTATCTTGTTGTTCCAGTACTGCATGAGGCATGTCACAACGAGCAGTCATGCCTGCAGGACCGGGCTGGTCTAGAGGCCATCACGCAGCTGCACAGGCAGCTTGATGACGACGCCAACGGAAATGTAGACCTGAGCGAGAGCGATGACGTAAGTATCTTTCTTACGTACTCAAATCTGCATTCATCAACGGTTTGCTGCGTCCTTCCTGGTCCGCACCGCTGAGGAGGTGAACGCTCTCCTTGCGCCAGTGTTTCCGAATACTTACAAGCTTGGTATCTTCAAGGCCAGAGTAGAGGCATTATGTAGGTAAAAATATGTCCTTTAAATATTAATTGCGCTATACCAAAATTGTGCTCAGAGTATCCCTTGGGCTTCGTATGGGTTCGAGGGCTAGGATGTATGTAATAAAATTAACCCATAATCCTATTTTATAGGCCTATATAACAAATGTAATCGAATGGAGTTATTGTAATAACTCCATTCCAAAGTATGCACTCATTTCCTAAGCTGAGCCTGATGTTAAAAATAAAAATAAAAAGAACTTCTATAAGATGTTATTCATTAAATTGAAAATTAAAATTAATGAAAATGTCGGCTGTCCGGAAGAGGTCCCCTTTGCACAAAAAAAAAGAAAATTAATAATTTGCTGCTGCTGATGCTGCTTAATTTAATTAAAAATGCGAAACTTCTAAAGATAACTAATACCTACTCCTAAAAAAGGAAACTTCTAAAGTTAATTTAATACTCCTTATTCGTCGAAAACTGAATCGGAATGGTTCGGTCAAGCACTAAGATGTAAGAATATTTCTGATACAGAGTGGAGGGCGTTCGGGGTCGCCCATGTAGCCTTGCCGATTTGTCGGTCAGACGTTTCCGACGCGTGTGGCCCCGGCCTTAAAAAAACTTCTATTATCTCAGAATACGCTGCGGAATTTTTAACATTGAATAATTACATTATTTTCGCTTCATGCTTGTTCAAAAATTCTTGATTTGTTTTATTAAATGGTTTTCAAAATCATTTTTGAAAGCGATTATGAAACATTGATATAATAGGTTTCAAACCTCTATAAATATCTTTTGTTATAGAGAATTATTTACATTTCAAATTCTATTTTGAGTGTTACATTACAATACTGCCTTACAAAACTTCAGGGAAGTTGTATCAAAATATTACACATTGTATCATCAAGTTGCGCACTGTAATGCTCGGTGCTTTTCCCTCACCAACGTAATGCTCGAATTTGTAATATTACAGTTTGCGCTCTGTAATGCTCGGTTCTCCTTCCTCACTGATGTAATGCCCGACACTGTAACTTAACATTTCCATGGTCTACGTGAGGGCACCTTAAACCAAACTTAAGATAGTATACCGATGACATTACCACACTTATAATCAGCGATAATCCAGTGTATTTTTTTATTATTGACAAAAAATTCAATGTTTTTAAATTGCTGTAGGCCTTAATGATTGTGTCAAGGGTTCATCTTGAAAATGACTATGGGCCATTCAACTTTAGCCATGGAAGACTGACTTAGTCTTACTTTGAACCTTGAATCATGATTTATAATTGCGCATTAATCTTTATCATCACCGCAAACTTTATTGCTGCAACCGTTTGTGTTGGACTCAACTTTTTATGGTTTTCTTTGTAATTGTTTTCGTTTAGTCACGTTATCTTAATCTAGTCTGAAACAATGAACCTACCTGGCCGATTTTATCTTCTGTTTACCTGATGGTCACGACACTGGCTTAGTTTATATCTAGTTTTATGCTCAGATTTTGATGTCCTAATTTTCTTCGCAAATTCTTTCGTACTGCGAGGTGAGGTTATTGACCAAATTGTCAACTATGCTCGTTCTTGTGGCAAACTAATGGCGGTCTTATACCCACCCTGAATCTGTACCTGTAGGTAAGCAAAGGGTCCTGGGTAACTGAATGGCATAATCAGTAATTCTTGGATAATTGATAGATACGAGGGTAATCCGTCACAAACATTACTTAAAACACACAGATCTGTGATTTGCTTAGTGTTTTAGTTATTTTTAAATCTTGATGGCTTAAGATGCTTTCCAATACAGTCTGTCAATCACAATCAGGGGCACCTGAGTGTAGACTGAGTCTGATTGAGTTGTAATGAAAAGGAGAGTAAAGTGTGCAAAAAGTTTACTATAACGGAGAGGGTGGTATTGGTATCAGCAGCACCCTTTCTGCCACCGGACCACCAGACGCCGAGAGAGCTTACACCCCCGTATAGTTAACTTCCCAGCAATCTACACTCAGCGGTTTGCTGCATCTTTTCTGGTCCGCGATTTGTGTTCCCGGATACTTACAACTTAAATATAAATATATAAATATGCGCCAGACAACACACCTCTTGTAATGGTCTCAAAGTAGGGATTAATATCCCTGTGTTACGAGGTACCACTCAAGGAAATCAGCCAGGGGCGTCTCCCTGCACTCCCAGACCCGAGTCAATTCAGAAAAGATCGTTCCCTGAATTGACCCGACCGGTAATCGACCCCGGGACACTACGGAAATCGAGGCGAGAAACCGTGCTACAGCGCACTACGCCAATCGTGTCGTCGTACTACTTACGACTTTTGTGTCTTCAAGGCCAGAGTAAATAGGCATTTTCTGGGTAAGTTACCAGACGAGAGACTGATGACAAAAGCAAACCCGTTTTTTAAATACCTAATATAAAAAACTATAACTCCCAAAAGCAAAATTACAAAACTCATGCTTCCTTTCTTTTTAATAACACCATGTTCGTCTTCTGTTCCAGTTCCTCCGCGAGGAGTTGCAGTACGACAGCGGTTATGAGAAGCGCCAGAGGGCGTTCCACCACAATGACGACATGCACATATCGGTCAAGGAGCTGTGGGAGGCGTGGCTGCGTTCTGAGGTAAACAAGTTTCTAACAAACCACTGTTTTCGTCAAATAGGACCTCCTAAGAGAACTACGAGCGAGAGCATGCTAGCACAGGCAGGTGACCGCATCATGGTTTCCTGCAATTAAGCTCGTATAAGCGCGAGCTGCTCACTGACACCACTACTGGTTTAAGCGAACACGCCGCAATAAGCCCGTGTACGCGAGTTTAGTTTTCGACGAGCGTAATACGTAAACGACCGTATACGCGCAAAAAAACGCTTTTCGCTCTTACAGTCAGCGTCGGAACTCGGACAGTTGCGGGCGGTTGCTGGCAATCTGCCGCTCGTCTGGAAACTCCCTTATCGGGATGCAGGAGTGACCCCTTGCAGAGTGTTAGTGTTAGGTCATTAACAATTACCTAGGATGTACATCCAGAACAGTACCATTTCGCATGTTAGAAAGTGAGAGCGTTCAGTTTACAATCCAGAGGTCGTCCTGTGTTCAAATCCCGAATCGTGCAAAGCATTATGAATGAGTTAGGGTCGTATTTACGCCCTGTTACAGGCTGGCTGGACTTACCCATCACCTCAACTTGCCATGCAAATTTTGCAGAGATCTATAAGGAGGAATACCATCCTTAGATTAGATTAGATTAGATTAGATTAGATTAATTTCTCTCTTTATACAAAATTACAATATATGTTACATTAAATGTCAGATATAAGATTTAGTATTGAGATCGTATGATTCGTAAGTAGACTTATAAGTAGCCATGCTTTATAAGCAAAATGGTTTTCCTCATTTTGGTTATGAGGCTGAATCGTATTATTAAGTCAGTACTGTATACGGCCAGCAGCAACTAGGTCAAGGTTAAAGATGCGACCGATCGGAAATAGCCTTTATTTTATTTACACATGGTTCATACGAGTATGTTGAGTTTTTTGCTTCGAGATTCTAAAAAATCTCACGTTGCTAATGTTTATTGGAGCCGCTTTATGATTTCATTATGAAAATTTTCCTGTTAAAAATGAATTAGCATCAGATTTGGTTACTATTCTAAGAATGAATAGATGGATTACCTCGACTTTCTTGGAAAATACATCTGCAAAAACCTGGAATGCTTCAACTTGAAATACTGTTTTGGCTCGGTCCATCTTTACGTCGTCAAAATTTGCACCAGAGTGGTAAAACAGTGCATTAGTTAGTTACCTATATAACAAGTTCAGTCCGTCGAAAATGTCACTCTTATTTGTTTCAAACAGTGTATCACACGCACACTGATACCCTTTTTAAGGCTGCTTTTCTACCAGAAATGTGCTATGCAGCGAGAATGTGCAAGCTAAGCTACAAAACTATGAGACCGTTTCTACTGATGCAATGCTATGTATTGAAGCGAGTAAGATGTGCTACGGAGATGCGCCGCCGCAAGGTAACTGTGTGAGAAAGAAGCGCCGCTCGAGCTATACGATGTATTGTATCTAAGAAAGCCACGCACAGCAGCTATCCACAGCGCGCGTCCATAGCACGCATCCACACCACGCATCCATTCATATAAAAAACACAGCTTAGTAAAACCCGTACCACCAATGCTGTGCTATGTGGAGCAATGAAGATATTTGATGGATATCAAACGCATCCACATCAATGTAGCATAGAACATCTCTGGTATCATTAGCATAGTACTCTCTAGAACCTAATACGGACACATAAAGTCACAAATTGTAATATTGTTTGCTTCTCCCCCAGGTGCACAACTGGACGGTGGAGCAGACCGTCGAGTGGCTGTCCCAGTCGGTGGACCTGCCGCAGTACAAGCAGCTGTTCCTCCAGCACAAGGTCACCGGCGCCACCTTGCCAAGGTGCAGTTTTAGTTCTATATTATACATTGATTTTGTCATAAAATTGGGAAATGGCATTTACATAAACAATAAAACCGTAATAAAAAAGGAAAAACAAAACCGCTAGGGCGTAAGGGTCCTCGAATGACGACAACAAACTGGAAGCGTAGGTAGTCCACCCACCCAGTGGATCCACGACACGTCTACTCCGGCACAAATTACGAAGTTTCATGAAACTTAGGAAGGGTTAAAATCCCAAAAAACGTATAATGTAATGAATAGGTTTCCTGTTTTCTGTACAGTGAAATAGGTAGGTACCTATTAGGATACCAAAAAATCAACATCGATTTCGAACGGAAAGTATACTTTTTTAACGACTGAAAATTAACTTTCCTACGTGTTCGAAGAACGGGAGTAGGCCCCTATTGGTGAAAAGTTGCAGGAAGCCGCTGGACGCATGTAGACCAAAGCCATTTGCTGTGGCGTTCAATGGGGGAGGCCTCTTTCTAGCAGTAGACTTCTAAAGAGTTGGTGATGATGATGATGAGACAATGCCCACATGTCATCTTAGAGAGAGCCCTCACTAGCGTTCTTGGAGCGTCAGCGTCGTGCCTGCGACCCCCCCCCCCCCCCCCACACTAGCGCCTTCAAAGAACGCTAGTGTGAGGTCTCTTTTATTAGGCTCAAACCGGCAAGCACTCAGAAACTGAGCTGCAAGTGTGCTTCTCCGCGTGTAGTTCTTTGGTGTCAGAGTTTTCAGGCGTTCTTAAATTTCAAATATATAAAAATGAGGTTTAACTATATCACGCCATTCATTCATTTAGAATTGCCCTGATAGGCTATGGCCACAGACGCAAGAATTAGCTGCAATTGCAAAATTTAACTACCAGCACAATGATTTTCAATACAATCTAGCATCTATGCCCGTCCTCGAGACAACATCCTCCTTCCCTTACTCACACTGATGTGTGATCCATGTGATCATGACAGAAAAAGACGGAATGACACGCGTGTGCCGTGTTCAAGCTTTTCAATTGTGTGACGTGCTATATTCAAAGTTTTTTACAAAATTATTGTCCAACCATCATAAAATTAATGTTACTTTTCTTCACAACAGATTGGCCGTCAACAACATGCAGTACCTTAGCAATGTCCTCGGTATCAAGGACCCCATCCATAAGCAGAAACTAGCTCTCAAGGCTATGGACGTGGTTCTCTTCGGGCCCCCTAAAGGTAGGTGGTCGTACGCGCTGGTGTGGGGGGAAAAAATGTCCATGTCCTGTTGGCAAACTTAGGTGTAGGGCCTCTGGGGTGGCGAGCAAGTCACTAAGTGTAGGTGTTAACTCAATTTATGTAACAGCTACATTTTATTCGTGCCATTGCATGCAAACTTTTATTCCCCATTCAAGCTACTCAGTAGGAGAATCATTTTATGATGGATAAGTTAAAAAAACAACGTACTGTCCAAATTCACAAAGCAAGCCACCGTGCAAATTTCATGTTCTGAGTTATTGTGGCGAAACAAACTAGATGTGTACTGCAGGGATTGGCCAAAATTGGCCCTGAATCGTGTGGGATGGAGATTGGGGGGGGGGAGGCCTTTGCCCTGCAGTGGGACAGACCGGGCTGATTTAAATTAGATTAGAGCTATTGTAGTGTTAATGAACAGGGATGTCTTATGGGGCAAAGTAAAGAGTATATTCAAATAAAAAAACTATACTTGTAGTTGGATTAGCATCTTCCGATGTAAAAGTAGCAAAATTAAATCACAAATAGTTTTTGCAGTAAAATTAAGAATTCGCTTCATTAAACGATGACAATGAGTCTATTATAATTAAAAATAATAACTAAATATTGTTTCTCTGCAAGCGTTCCAATGTACCGTGTATTTTGAAATACTACAGTTATTCCAGAAGGTTCTCGTGGTGATGTCGTTGGCCCTGGGAATAATAAAACCCTAATAATATGTTGAAGCTGAAAGATATGAAATTGTGGTACTGTCAATAAGACTTACTGTTAAGTCAGTTGCGCTAATTAATAAGAATAAAACCTCGCGCTTTTGTCAAAAGGTGGCGCTGCTTGTGTTGGAGCCTGTTTCGTCAAATCAGTAACCAATGTGCAACAATTTCATAACAAAATAAGTCTTGGTTTATAAAATATTTAAATGTAAAGAATATTTCTGGTTGGCGTGACGCCATGTTATGCCGCTGATTCTGCACATAACTATGCGAAATTTAATCAAGCAAAGCTGTTGGTATCACATACTAATTAACACATTTGTTACGTGTGTGTATGTTTTTAGTTACTGTGTTTGTGTGTTATGTTTTTAAAGTCTATTTTTAAAAACACAACACGAACACGAAGGGGGGAAGAAAGGCATTTGCCCAGCAGTGGGATTCCAACATACTGACTGATTTAAATGGCCACCAAGAGTCATACATAGATCAAACAAATATGACGCATAAGTCAACAGGACCTCTTGAAATCGCGCCTATGGCCAGACATAATAAAATAGTTTAGCTTGAGAATCATACTATTGAAAAAAAGCAGGTAAACATTACGATGAGGAAAATGTGTTTCATAATGATGAGAAGTATTTTTCTGTACCTCCAGCTAACTGAGACTCAAGTGTCAATCCAATGTTAAATTTCATGTTTTCATTTAAATAATTCCATCTCATTAAACTATGAATAGCTATAATAATCTATATACCTATATATAAAAATAAATATGTAGCTGTTCGTTTGTCTCGCTAAAACTAGAGAATAGCTGGACCTATTCATTTTTATCTTAAAATATTTGTGGAAGTTCAGGGAAGGTTTTAACAGTGAGAAACATAAATTAGTAGTAACAGAAAATAAAAAACCGACAATTTAATTTTCCTATACAAAATGTTCCCAGCTGTTGACAGCTGACATTTGCCAATAACTTTTGACAGAACAAGGGGCTGCTATTACTTAGTATATAAATAGTTATTGTCAGCTAGCAAAGATCCAAACTACGATATTCATAGCTTATTAAGTCATGGGACGAATTGGTTATTATGTTAGAATTCTATGTTTCCTGTTAGGTACCTACCTGTGGTTTTATTGTAATGTGTGGTTTGGTTTCCATGAATTCATTGCAACATACTTCGTCGCTTAAATATTACTTTTAATAAACATAATAAAGCTCATCATCACTGTAAATTATACTTTTCTGATTTTAAAGTTTTTATTTTTGTACCAGTGAATGAGTAAAAAATTGTGAAAAAAGCAGATAATGTTACTACTCACTCACATAAGTTAAGCACGAAAAGTGAAATTACTAACAGACAATCTGCCTCGATCTGTCAAAAGTAACTGCACGTCGCGGCGTCGGTGAAGCAGCACATCATGCCCGCGTTTCTTCGACTTCATTTACAGATACTATTATTTTTTACTAAATGTTTTGTTCAATCCAAAAAAATATAGCCTATGTCACTCCCTGATAACGTAGCTTCATATTGGTGAACGAATGTTTAAAATCGGTCCAGTAGTTTCGGAACCTATTCAATACAAACAAACAAATCAAATTTTTCCACTTTATTTTATTAGTATATATAACTATCTCTTTTACTCTCATTGCTTATCCTTTCTGTTGAACTGCTCTTTAGTAAATTGAACTGCTTGACGAGTTAAAACAACGATTACTATGAACACAAAATAGTATCTTATACAGGGTGTCCAGAAAATAGTACGACAAACTGCAGGGGGCTACCAAAATAACTCAACATATTAAGCTATTTTCTAAGCATGTTGTACCAAACTCTCACGTTCAAGTTAAGTGATAAGAAAATCATTCTGCGAAAATTTCATCAAACATTTTTTATTCTTGAAATCATTGTTATTTTTGATAGAAAAAAGACTTATCAATGAGTAGAGTAACTATTCACGATTAATTTGATGTAAAAAGAATACTGGAAAAGGATTTTTTCATTGGGATATGCTAAAAAATCTGTTTCAAGGTAGAGATTTTTCAATATTTCGAAAAAATTTGTGTAACTTTAAAACCGTAAAAATTCGCTGAACATATATTGCGTTATTTTGGTAGGTATTGATCCCAGCTATCACCCCTTGCAGTATGTCGTACTATTTCCTGGACACTCTGTATATAAAGCATCGTTTTATATCTGTAAATCATAATAATAGGACCATTACGTTGTGATGTTTTTATAACATCACTTGAATTGTAAATATAATCACACTGATTATGTAGGATAACGTCTTGAGAAAATGTTAGTTTAGAGGTGACATTTGAATTATTTTGTTGTGATTCTATTTATTTATTTATTTATTTCACATTTCTATTTTTAGGTAACTCCTAACTTGAATTATATTATCTTTGCACCTCTTTTTTGTAATTGGTGACACCTTGCCAATAGACGAGATCAATATATATTTCCACCAATATCATTTATTGAGTGAAAAAAGGCCTTATATTTAAAGAACACAATATTTAAACTAATTTAGATTCAACGATGGAAACAGTTTTTATAATGTTTCGATGTCATTAAAAAAGAAGTTTACGAATTCAAGTCCCTTCTAAAAATGACTCCGTTACGTAAAAAGAACGCTAAGCGCCAGTTGAAGGGATGATTCTGAGCACGGGTACTGGATACCACCATATTAGCCCTAAATTCGCTCACTCCGTTTCAGAAGTTCGGATCTGAGCGAAGATCCGGGACAACCTTTTTTTAGGTAACGAAACTATATTATAAAGGTTATGGAAAATTCTGATAAAACCTTGCACACCAGCTTAATTTCAATCGTTGACCGGAGCTTAGTGTCACATCAACAAAAACCCAAAATTGCCATAATATCATTTTACAAGCCAGTAAAATCATATGCGACTTCCCATAGCAAATCATGTAAACGAGCGAACGCGCAGTTAAGTATTATTTTGACGCCATTAGACGTGATTGCTATGCAATGAATCAGCGAATGTCAGGTACATTAGCAGACGATTACACGTGGGACGTTCAAGTTGATTGTGTGAACGGCCCGTCCATCATACGTTTTGAATGTAGATACAATATTGTCAGAGATAGAATAATAATCAAAAATGATATTACAATTGGCCAACATTGATGAATGGGGTTCGACTACTGCAGACTGCTGAACATTGACCTCTGAATGGATGTCCAGTCGATGCGTCCCTTTTATATCTTGAAACATCCACTTTCGCTAGACGTCGCTCTAACTGGCCGGAGAAATTGGAAATTCCAGAAATACAAACATATTAAAACCGTGACCGATTAGTAATATTGCCTGGCCTTCATTTTCAGGAACATAGCCCTTGTTTGTGATCATCAACCCGCAAGACTAGCGTGGTGATTAAGCAAATACCCATCAATGGTAGAATTACTTGAATACAATGCTGGATACCTTTGCCCAGCAGTTACTTTTGTAGCGATAAATTAATATTATATTTTAACATTAGAAAACGTCTTATCCAAAACTACTTTTAAGTAGTTACTCTGAGTGGATCGTCGATGACTTAAAAATAACATGATTGACTTCTTATTCGGCAATAAAAAACTTGAATAAAAAATCTGCTTGGCAACTTAAACCTGCTAACAGTCATCGAAAGTCTATAAATAAATATAATTTATCTATAGTATTGCTTTCATAAGAACTTTAAAATTATTGAGAAATGCGTCGTTCTCTGATGTATTCAAAGGCAAGTAAATTTTGGTTGACAATGGACTGTTAATTCATCTCAATACAAAGCTTTTGGTCTTTGTCTACAATCCCCTTTATCTTTGAAACTAAAATTCTATGAAATTTGCAGAAATAGACACGGAAGTGGTGACGAAGTCATTAACCTATTGCTACATTCAATAACGCCATCCTACGATATTGCTTTTTCTTGATTCAATTTTAACTCCAGCTCGTGATAAGTGTTACTTTGCTGGTAAAAGTATTGGTTCTTCTTGTTTTCTCCAAAGGCAACAGCAATCATCTTGCCTCTAATAACTTCACTTGTAACAGAGTCGTCGGTTTTTTTCCACTGCCATCTGAGGATTGCAGCAGGGACCTTCGGTCAACGTGCCTTCCCTAGCATAAAACCTCAATACAACTTAGACCTCTTTCGCATTTTTAGATTTTCGTGTTTCGCAACAAGTGGGCTCTAATTTAACAAAGACACAGCCAACGACACTTCAAACACCCGTGCCACACCCTCTCTTGTATCTGTATGAAACTTCTATTTTAAAGTCATCATTTTCTTGCTTACCAGATAGCTTAGCACTCAGAGACGAATAGCCACAAACATAATATTATGAAAAAAACATACATACCATCACAACTCTATCCCAAACGGGGTAGTCAGAGGGAAGTGAATGTGTCGGCATGGTGAACGAAACACTTAGAAGCCCACTTTGCACCAATGGTATTAGAACCCAACGTGGTAGGTGGTGAGCCTTCCGCCGTTATCCGGGTTGATTTGGTTTTTTTTTATCGATGTTTTCCATCACCGGAGAGTAAGTCGGGTATTTAACAACGAACACAAAGATTTTGGTTTTGTCCAGATTTGAACTCGGGACCACACAATCCACGATCTGAGTTCGGGTGCTGAACCACTAGGCCACGACGCTCTTATTATGACCTGTCTTTTACTCATATAGATTTATTTTTGCCCAATTATGCCCACAGAAGTGTATCTGGCCGATAACCACGCAGGACGAGAACAATTAACAATGACCATTAAAATGTCCCAGCGATAAAATATATTTTCCCGTAACATAAATTACTTCACGCCGCATGTACGGCGTACACAATGTCATTGCTATTACTACTGGTAACGTGTTATTAAACAACTCATTGTAGGTACACCACACTTCTTTATGAGTATGAATTTGAAACTACTTCTAGAAAACTAATTTTGTTTTGAATTGCGGTGAATTTGAGTGCTTGCTGAAGAACCATAAACGAAAGATTCCTTAATTTAGACATATTTTCATATCTACAATAAAACACCATTGACTATAAGATGGTACGGCTTTGTCGTCATTTCGACTGACCTTGAAAGAATTACCAATTCGTATTTGTTAGCAGCTGTTTTTATTATAAATCTTCGTAAAATGCATTTAGTATTGCTGCGGTGCTCACACAATGGTACCCACCCAAGGGAGGGAAAAAGAAAGAGAGGTAGACCACATAGAAGGTGGGATGACGACATAAGACAAGTCGCGGGAATTTCATGGGGTAGAGTAGCCACAGAAAGGACTGAATGGAGAAGATTGGAGGAGGCCTTTGCTACCTGGCAAACGGACACACAAAAGTTGAACAAAAGAATAATATACGAGTAAACAAGAATTACTGTCACGTCCGATTAAAAGGCTTATATATATATATATATATATATTGCTGCGGTGACCGCTTAATATCAGACGGACCGCATACTTATTTGCTGCCGACATTAAATAACTAAAAAAATATTCATTTGCTTAAAAATACCTAAAAAATTTTTTGTTTAATCAGCTAAAAGTTCGTAAGAACGACTTCTACTAATACGTTACATATTTATTGTGAATTGATTAATTAATCACAGAATGAGTATTCTCAGAAGCGGATATATCAATGGCACGTAAATTATTCAATAGATGACATTGGTTTTGCATATACAATATTTAGGTTTGCGTAATTCTCATTTTTTTATTGCTAGTGTACCTATGTGGGTTGATTAATTCTACTATTCATTATCGCACGTTCGATAATTGATTTAACTGTTTTTTTTTGTAAAGTAACGTAACAGATCCGTCTAGCTTCTGTCAAGGATATAACATCAATAATTTCTAGCGATTTGTGACTTCGTGTTTAGCGAGAATAGTCTACATTGTGTAATAATTGTACTAATAAGATGCGTGCACATCGAAATTCGTGCACTATAATTACTTACCTCATATTGAATATAAAAAAAATATCTAGGATAATTTAACACCAAGATTATCTGCCCCGAACTGAGGCTGATAAAGATACTTATATATTTTTGAATATATACGTAAATAGATAATGACGCCTAGACACAGTACAACCACACATGTAAGTTAAGTAGATTTTTGTTTTTCATTGACTTAACTTTTCGTAAGGATTAAAAAAAGAATTAAAACTTTTTAACATTCTATTTTTTATCATTTAAATTGTATTATTGATGCAAATTATAATATAAAATAAAGCGGCCTGGGTAATTAAAAACCAGAGAACTGAAAATATACTAGAGAAGGATACAACGTTCCTTCAATTGCATTTATTATTGTAACAAAACTGAGTACAAAAAACCCTGTATAAAGAAGCTAAATCCAAATTCTAGTACAAGTAATGACTACAATACCCGTAATGAGGATGACCCGTAACGCAAGTGCCCCGTACCGAGAACAGGGTTTAATTGTCGCCTTCAACTGTACACTGTATTGCATACCATAACATTATTTCACTCTACAATCTCATCAGCAGGAGGATTAGATAAACCAATTGGCTAAAAACTCTTGTGTCAAAAGTTAATGTAGAATTTAATGTGCGGATTTCTATACAATTAGCATAATGTCGAACCGGCAAATGATGTTCGGTTTAAACTTCTGTATGGCAACCATCAATTCTGCCTGTATTAGGACTGATATTCTGTAATTTAAAATTTAACTCCTGCGGTTTTCGCTTGCATGTTCGAAAAGTGTCTGAAACACTTATTCTGATCTTAATTTTTAATGTAACATTGAACATATGTTCCAAAACATGCTACACTACGTCACATATTTATCTATACCAATATCATAAAGAGGAAAGATTTGATTGTTTGTTTGTATTGAACAGGCTGAAGTACTGATCTGGATGTGAAAATTCTTCCACTAACAGAAAGCTAAATTGTTCAGGAGGGATTTAGGCTATATTTTATTATGATTGTACAAAAAAAATCAGTAAAAAATAATAGTAAATGTAAATCAAGTCTGAGAAAAGCGGACAAAATGGACACCAGCTTTCAAACATTTGACAGAATGAAGTCTGTCTGGGCAGCTCGTTATTTATACAAGGTCTAATAAGATCTCTTATTATAACTCCTAATGGGATAAACCTCATCCTGCGCGCTGATACCAAAGAAAATAAGTTACATCCCGATTCTTTTAGGATTCGGTATCGGTAGAGTAAAAATAGTCCCCTAAATTGAAGAAAATCTGGTGTCACTACAGTAACATCACGTTCCGCGCGTGTTTTAGTTTCATTCAAACGCGGGATTTGTTCAGTGTTGACCGCTTGTAAAATTGTTGTCAGTGGAGGTGTGAGTAAAGTGACATCGTAAATGATAGAGTCACCACAGCAGCAAAATACTTTCCGCGTGTGTTTTTTTTATGTTACGTTAAAACAATTTGTCTATCCTTGGTGGGAGATAACCTTTCACAACTTTGTTTTTTTAAGTGCTTTATGCGACTGTTTGGTGAGAAGTCTATAGCAGATTTGCCTCTTGGTTAAAATATTAAATCATGCCGTGAACAGTTATCGTGGGCCAAGAGATGACGTTTCAGTAAGTGTCAAATCAGTCCTAAAAATTGGACATTATATAGTGTCACTACGGTTAAATCAAGGTTCGCGTCGCGTGCGGTTTGGTTCTATTGCAAAGGCAAGATTCGTTCAGTGTTAACCGTTTGTGAGAAATGACGTTCAGATAGTGAAGTGAGGATAAAGATACAGTTTCTTGTGTGAAATGATGATGGTGATGTCTTTCCTCGTGTGGTGAAATGGTGTTGACAAAAGTGACGATGTTATAAATGATATTTAAGAGCTGGCTCGCAGTGGCAGCGTCGTATTGTGTTTACCTCTTGTACAATGGGCGTTATGTGGACTTAACTGATGATGGTAATACTTTTTGCTCGATTAGTTTTTTAGCGACTGTTGGAATGCTCTACGTACGTACAAAAACCAGGTACATACGCCTACAATGGCAGTCTTGACTTGTGGGTTTAACAAATATTTTGAGTAGTAAATTGAATATGTTATAATTTTTTCAGTATTCAAGTATGGTACCTATATAGTAACTGATATCTTGGCGTAGTGATGAAGAGGTCCTGCCGACCAATAGCGCCAAAAGTATGATAGTCTATTTGATTGGCAATACTCGATTTATAGAAATCCGGTCGCCGGAGTTAGTGCCCTGACCTTGTACTCGCATAATAATGTATGTCCTTACTTGGAATTGAACCCCCAACCTACGACGATGATCACCGTGCCACCAGTCACCACACATTCTACAAAAGACGTGTTCAAATCTCTCCCATGTAGATAAGTAAGATTGTGTGGTATCAATAGGCTTATTTTACAAACAGTGTTAGTCAAAGAACAATCTCAATGTCTATGCATTGAGATTTGATTGAGAACTCTATTATAATTGTATTATCCTTTTTAACAATTGACAAGTAAATCATCCAGTATATCTACCATAAATCAGTTTAAAGCCCCTAGCGTCTGCGTTGATTCGTTTTGTATGGGATTTCGAAATAGCGCCCCTTAGTGATTAGAATTCTAAAATTCTAAAGTCAACTATCGTAGTTAAAGTGACAGAAACTCATCGTAGACATCAGGTGTTTTGATTCGCTTTCAGTTTCGTATCACGTGGTGGGATTTTGTGTACTTTGTCAGCCTAATAATAACCTAGGAGTATCTACTATTACTTATTTTGAGACCTATACTCCATTCATTATAGCATTAGACAGAAGTAAAAAAGGTTCTTTTTAGGGTACACTTTGTGGTAAAAGTACAATAAACATCATTGCTTTTAAGATTTATGCCGAATTTATTAAAATCCACATAAATAGCAGCTGTCACACTTAATTGTTATCATTTAAAGTAAAGGTACTTCAGAATTGATGAGGCTTTTGCTTAAAATAATTATTTTGTCGTGCATCAAACTATATTGTCGATGTAAAAACCTAAAACAGGCAGGGGTTTTCATTTTTACTATCACTATAACTCTACCAAATCTACAATTAAATAAGTTTAATTATGTAACAATCCCTTCATACGTTGTGGCGGAAGGGGTTTTCAATTTTGCCAGGTTATACTCATATCGTCATGGCAACGTCAAATGCAAATTGTCATTCATTTTAGCCCCCCTGCTTCTTATTTCTAATGTTATAATAAATGAAGTATAGGTAAATACAAAAATGATTCACATCTTCCTGACACAAGAGACTTTATAAACAATTTCAAAATAATTTGTCTCACTATAATCGTGAGTTTGTGTTTTGTTAACCAATCATTTCACAAAGTAGTTTAAAACTTGATGATATTTTATTCCTTTTATGCATATTTTTGCTGGATGTCATACCGCCATACGGATAGCCTTTGAGCACGACGATCCATGATGTAGCCTATAAGATCTTGAAAAAGACAAACTCAGACGTAAATATTCAGGACAATCGTATTACTTACCTAGTTAGGTCACGCGATTGAAATATTTAAATGGGCTACGGTTTACCTTAACAGAGAGATACTTCGCATTGATGTTTAAACCACGGAAGGTCTTGATCACTTGACCTCATATTGTAGGAATTTAAATTCTCCTGGTTGAGGATAATGTAACATATTTAGTATTTACACTGTTTTTTTTTTTAATTATTCACATTTGCTTACTAGGTGTATTACATTATACAGGTGGTAGATCTAACGATAGAAAAAACTTAGAACCTAATTACCCAGAAGGTATAGCAAATTTGAGGGCAGCTTAATGTAACTACTTAAACTAAATATAAAAATGTTTTGAGTCAAATTGGTTTAGTAGGTATTAGATTCAGATCATTTCAGATTTCAGTGAAGTAACTATTAATAACTTTTTACTAATATTAAAAAATATCACATTTTCGCATCGATCATAATAATAAATAAAATAATAATAAATATAAATATCTGGGACAATTCACACCAAGATCATCTGACCCCAAACTAAGCAGAGCTTGTAATATGGGCGTCAGAGACTGATAAACATACTTAAATATTTCTAAATACATACTTAAATAGATAATAACACCCAGACACACAACAAATATAAATGTTCGTCACACAAATATTTGTCATGGGTGGGGATCGAATCCATGAATGAATGAGTAATCGAAAGAATTTAAGGTTTTATGTAAATTTTGGTTTCAAATAAATTCATGACGTTAATCATTAAATAAAGGCGTGGTTGAGCGTCAGTGTTTTGCATTCATGAGTTTCATTTTTGCAAGTTTCATTCGCATTAATTACTTTGAAAACTATTTCACCTAATATTTAGTATAATAATTGAAAACGTAAGAATAGCTTAGGTACTGACAGATGAGCCCAAGGCCGCATAATGATGAAGAAGCAAGTGTTTACAGCCTAATTGCCTACAATGTAACAACCGACTGCGAACGTAAACTACTTGGATGTAATCTTTTTAATACGAATCGGTCATTGTACTAATGTATGTAATAATGCAATTGTAGTAGTAGCGACTATATTCTGTCCCACTTCTGAACGAAGGTCTTCATAATTAAAATCAAGTCATCGCTACAATAGATTGGCATTGCCTAATGACCACCCTTTGCAAATGCGAGTTAGTAATCAAATGCTAGTTTCAGAACTATCCGACACGTCAGGCGACCTGGGTTTTGAAACCAGGGCCTCTGGATTTCGGCTCTCACTACACAGAGTCCTTAAAAGTATTAATAAAACAATATGAACCTGTTTTCCATATAACAACATGCATAATTTGTACGTCTACCACGAGTTGCCACTCTAAATATACATTATATACCTAGTTCGCGTAAAAAAATGTATAGGAATTTGACATTGTCAAACAAAACTCAAACATGACGCTTCTGAAATTCAAAATATACCTAAAGGCGAAATACATACGAAATGTGTCTGTTTCTTATTTTTCTAAGCATTAAAATTATCTCGGATTAGGTACATATTAGTAGGATATACACCAACAGTCAGTCAATACCTTTTCATCTATATGTAAGGAATAGTAGTACCTAGTTCATCTACTTTTCTTAATCACTTTTTGCCGGAAAAGCTCGTTTAAAAAAGGATATTTTTTTCCTTAGGTCTAATTAAAACATCAGATTACAGATGTAGGTAAAATATGCTTCTTTATACGGACTTATGAAACATCATAACAGGTTGCCGACAGGACAAGGACATTAGGCTTTCAACAATAGAAACCAACAGGCTTGCTTCTTAGAAAGTTCCGCCATTTGTTGCAGAAGGCAGTAGATGGAAGGACTGGCTCCTCGCTTCTTTACTGCTGGGCGCCGTGGTGGGCGGCTGGGCCGCGCTGCGTGCTGGCCGCGCGAGTCGCTCGCAGGTGCAGCGCATGCTGCGGGACATGGAGCAGCTGCGCAAGGCGGAGATGGCTCTAGATGACATGCAGAAAGAGCTGGAGAAGGCTAGACAGGAACAGGTGAGCTATTGTTGCAGAAGGCAGCAGGTGGAAGGTCTGGCTCGTCGCGTCTTTACTGCTGGGCGCCGTGGTGGGCGGCTGGGCCGCGCTGCGTGCTGGCCGCGCGAGTCGCTCGCAGGTGCAGCGCATGCTGCGGGACATGGAGCAGCTGCGCAAGGCGGAGATGGCTCTAGATGACATGCAGAAAGAGCTGGAGAAGGCTAGACAGGAACAGGTGAGCTATTGTTGCAGAAGGCAGCAGGTGGAAGGTCTGGCTCGTCGCGTCTTTACTGCTGGGCGCCGTGGTGGGCGGCTGGGCCGCGCTGCGTGCTGGCCGCGCGAGTCGCTCGCAGGTGCAGCGCATGCTGCGGGACATGGAGCAGCTGCGCAAGGCGAAGATGGCTCTAGATGACATGCAGAAAGAGCTGGAGAAGGCTAGACAGGAACAGGTGAGCTATTGTTGCAGAAGGCAGCAGGTGGAAGGTCTGGCTCGTCGCGTCTTTACTGCTGGGCGCCGTGGTGGGCGGCTGGGCCGCGCTGCGTGCTGGCCGCGCGAGTCGCTCGCAGGTGCAGCGTATGCTGCGGGACATGGAGCAGCTGCGCAAGGCGGAGATGGCTCTAGATGACATGCAGAAAGAGCTGGAGAAGGCTAGACAGGAACAGGTGAGCTATTGTTGCAGAAGGCAGCAGGTGGAAGGTCTGGCTCGTCGCGTCTTTACTGCTGGGCGCCGTGGTGGGCGGCTGGGCCGCGCTGCGTGCTGGCCGCGCGAGTCGCTCGCAGGTGCAGCGCATGCTGCGGGACATGGAGCAGCTGCGCAAGGCGGAGATGGCTCTAGATGACATGCAGAAAGAGCTGGAGAAGGCTAGACAGGAGCAGGTAAGCTATTGTTGCAGAAGGCAGCAGGTGGAAGGACTGGCCCCTTGCGTCCGTGCTGTTAAGTGGCCTTCTGATGGAAGATATATTACAGCAGCCCGGTCTTATGTCACTGCTATCACTAGCAAAAACACACAAGGCCTCTTGGAGCACAAAAAACGAGGCAATGGGGGTAAGACTGGACGTGCTGCATGGTTCGTTCAGAGGCATCAAACTCAAAGTTAAACTCAAATAACTTTATTCAAATAGACTGTATCAGTACTTTTAAATCGTCTTATTTACAGCAAAATATACTAAATAATAGACATAAATACCATAATAATATGGATATGTAAATAAACAGTATACAGACATAATGCGACTCTACCACCGCGTCGGAGTTGTTTCTTGCTGAGAATACCCGGCGAGAAACTAAGCCGCATTGTGTCTTGTCTGTACCCCAAAAATGGTAAAAATACTGTTAGATTTTATAGATATGTTATCAAAATACGTTTTATTTTTTACAGGAAAACGTGAATACTGAAAAAAAGAATCTAGAGAAGAAGCTAAGAGAAGCTGGCGATACTCCAATGTTGAACTCCACTTCCTCAGACCTGGAGGTTTCACAGCTCAAAGCAGAGATTGAGGTAAACCGAAAACTTTACCTAACGTGACCTTTAACCACCCAGTGTTATGTTTTGTATACAGAATATATATTTTTTTTAATTATATAGAACCACTAGTTAGAGCAAATATTTTAGGAACACTAATTAAGTATATTCTAATAAATAGTGTTTCAGCTGCCCAAGTGTAAAATATTGTGTTTGCTGCCGGCGCAGCCTTGTGCTTCCTGAGCGTTTCATGTACTTGATATTTACCTTTATTATTAGCACATTGTATTTATGAGTCTTTCTGTATTATAATTAAAAATAGGATCGAATGCAATAAAGTATTAAGGATGCGGTATTTACACAATTAATTACGCTGCGGTTGTACTTTTAGCGTAGGTTGAGTTTAACGTAGGTTTCAAAAACCAAATAGCATTGGGATAGTGTACAGCAATGTGCTAGAATCTAGCTAGATGACTTGAAAAAATTATGGAATTTATTAGGAGGTATCGAAACTATAAAACTGTGATTTATTAATACAATACAATACAATCATTTTTTTTCAGGCAACAAATTACATTTATAGATCTTAACTGAACATAATCAGCCCATAGATAAATACCTTAAAAACGAACATATATACTTATTACATTATTTGCACTTATTGATCATCGGCGACGTGTGACGCAGCATGGTGTCCGATAATCGACCTTCCCGAGGGTTTGGAAAAGCAGCGCCTTGCCTCTGCAAATCTCGTCCTCTTTAAAGTTGGATTTGCAGATCTCTAAGATGCTGACCTCGTCCATGGTGTCTATAGCGTGTTGGATAAACGCTAACAGTTCGTTTACTATGAGTTGGGAACTCATATTTGTCTAAACGCGCGAACGGCTGTTGCCGTGCGGATCGCGAATTACAAATTCATACTGCGCAGTGCCGCACGTCCGTTTCCGAGCACGCATCGCACTGCACTTGTTAATGTAGTTTAACGCAAGAGAGTAGCCAATTTAAACGTGCGCGCTGATAGCAATGGAGTTTCTTTTTATGTCGGCCATCGTTTATTAAATAGGAATCAGAGCAATTAAAATACCATGATTTCGTTTAGTAAAGTTAGCGTGTGTAAAAAAACGCATTTTTTAAATCTTTAAAATAAATCATAATACGGAAAAGTTCACTAAGATAGTTTACACATCACCTATTTCGCTACTCATCCATCATATTCCTGGCTGTAGAAAGTAAAATCATTGGTTATAGCTAATTCCTTTCATCCTTCCGCGTCTCTAGATGTTGCGCGCAGAGCTGCGCCGCGCGGAAGGCGAGCTGGAAGACCGCTGCTGGGCGCCGCCGGCCGGCCTGCAGCAGTGGCTGCAGCTCACGCACGAGGTCGAGAACCGCTCCTACCTGCGCAAGAAGCAGCAGGCGGATATGCAGCTGCAGCAGGCGAGGGAAGCGGTCAGTATCTGCCAGGTTTCAATGTCTAGAACAAAGTCCTCGTGTAGTATCTGTGGAAGGAAGAGTGCTTTGGATTTACGGTGCACTGCCTAAACTCACCGACGAGAAACATGTTATTTTGTTTATATACAGATTTTAATATTGGATGCAAGCTATAGAATCCTAAAACTTTTTTGATTCCAGCATGCTTTTGTCTTATTATGTATTCATAATGTAAGACGGTGTATCTCAGCATTTGCTCTGCAGGTTTTAGCCACCTGGCTCATCATTTACTTTGCAGGTTTCAGTGACCTGGCGATTAAGACTTTAGACTGAGAGAGTTGCTCCTCTCTGGGATAAACCTTACTCATACATAACATCCTGTCTAGGAATGTAAAAGATTGAATCTGACCACATATGACCGGTCAATTTAATGTCAAGTTTAATGAAATTCAATCAAGCGTCAGACCACACTTACCAAAAAATACTGCTTTTGGACCAATTTGACCAAAAAATTACAAGTCGAATTCAGGCCCTTTGCCAATATTCAACATCAATATTAAGTTGGTAATCATAGTCGAACTAATAATAAGACAGCTTTAGTTAATTTGACTGAATTTGATAGTAAGTGACTGCTTAGGAACATAATGTATACCTAGTAATAATATTTATAATTAATAATAAAATTGAAATTCCTGTGTCAATTCGACTGCATTTGGCACCAAAAAACCGTTCGTAAGTCAGTAATTTCAGATCTCTAATCCTGTCCGTAAACTTACGATAATTTTTATCACTTTCAGTGCGAAAAACTCCGCAAGAAGCGTTCGAGCCTGGTGGGCGCGTTCGTGTCGACGCACGGCAAGTCCATCGACGACGTGGACAAGTCCATAGTGGAGGCGCGCACCGCTCTCAACGAGGTTACGCAAGAGTTACAGGTGGGATTTGCTTTATTTTATTCGTGGTAGTATGCATTCTTCACTATACTACTTTCGCCATATGATGATATCCCTGACAGTTCATAATTGTGAATCATAGTGATGTAACGAATGTAATTCAATCGAGTTGACAAAGGAAATGGAATCGGATTTACCGATTTTTAATTTTTAAATAAATTCTTAGTAAACGATTTATGGCTAATAAGTTATAGAATAGAATGTTCCTTTTCACGCATCAGGCGCTGTAAAGATACATTAATTTAATTTACTTCATTTATTAACACTCAATAATAATAACGAAATTTACTTGATAAGATTCGAAAGAACAATCGTTTTTTAATAGTTTATAACATTTTCTTTTGCCAGTTTCTTTTTTCTTAGTTTGAAATAGTATGCGTGACACAGAATAATGAGAACTGTCAGGCATATCATCTTAAAGTGAAAATAGTATAGCTGTAACGGACGAATTCTGGTGCATTCGTCGGCGTGGACACAGCCTGCAAAACTGTTCATAACGCAAGTTTAATCTACTTGTTATAGAATACGTGTAGAAACGCGTTCGCGTCAAGTTTTACTTAGTGGCAACTTGGGGGCTAGCCAAGAGCAACACGCCACGACGATTTCTACAATATAAATCGTTCGAATGTATGGGGCTGACATAAGCGCCAGTGACAGCTTATGTCATTCCCATACATTTGAACGATTTCTATTGTAAAAATCGTCGTGGCGTGTTGCTCTTGGCTAGCCCCTCTTATGCTGCTGACATAAGACCGATTTTCCACAAAAATGACTTTAAAATCCTTCATTCGTTTTCTCGTGATGCTGGAACATGCAAATGTATTAAAATTCTAAAAACATGTATTTCGTTTTCAATGTTGTTCATGTTAACATCTCTAATGATTATTTAATTTAAAAAAAAATTAAAAGTACCGTTACACATGCTGTACATGTGTTATGATTTAATTAATATAATTTGTATAATCCCATCATAATCAATTTTTTTTTGTGTTAGACCAAAATTCAAAAATCTGAAAAACCGCTGATACATTACTTTTCAACTATCACTACTTGACTGGATCTTTTTCTATGTAATGAGCGCGTACATATACACCAATATAACAAAATTTGCCACCAATGTAATCTTTTGTTACCCTTAGGAGCGAATGCATAGATGGAAACAGATCGAGCGGCTCTGCGGCTTCAACATCATCAAAAATAACGGCCTGCAGTTCCTAGAGGGCGCTCTCTATAGGAACACTAATGGACGCCTTAGCGGAAGAGGTTTGTACACATTAACTCATAAATCATACTACTGGACTTTGACGCCTCGATTTGCGTAGTGTCCCGGGTTCGATTTCCAGTTGGGTCAATTCAGGAAACGCAGGACACACTCCTGGCTTGATTCCTTAACTGGTACTTCGTAACACAGGGATATTTGCACCTACTTCGAGACCATGACATGTGGTGTGTTGTCTGGCGCATATATATTATTATTCACTGGGGCTCAAACAGACCTGTCAATTTGGTCTGGTATGTCAGTTAGCGTTATGGCATAATAACGCTCTGGTCAAATTCTTTTAAATTTTTTTTTCAAATGTTAAATTGTCTAATTACCTCTTTCATATTGGTAACCACTTTCTTTGTCAATTGAATAGTCTAATTAAACTAAATATTATTTGGGAATAGTTAATTTAATTTCACAGTTTGCTGTTTTATACATGAGTATTCTTATTAAATCAAATAAAGTGAAAAGAAAGAAATGAGCCATGGAATAAGCGCAGCAAAACGCAAATCATTGATTAAAAAAAACAAAAGCTTTATAACATTGTTCAAAATTAACTTGATGAATTTGTGAATGAGTTTACTTTTAGCCTTAGCTAAGAAGAAATAAATTAATTAATGTATAAATAAATATCAAAATAGAAAATGTAATTCCAGTGCGGATGAGCAGCTCACAGGACGACTTGAGCGTGGGAGACGACGCGTCCATCTGCGGCTCAGGTAAGGCGCCCGACGACGCGGGACACGAGCACGCCGAGTAGGACCCGCGACAACTAACTAACACTCACAGATGGCGTTAGTACAAATGAGGTCGCGAAGCAGGAGAAATGAAGTTCAATGAACCTGTCTGAGAAAAGTCGCGAAGCAGGACGAATATATGCAATGACCCTGTTAGCTTATAGATTGATTGTTCTTTGCAAGCGTGACTAAAACACAACGTTTGACACAGTGAGAGAATTTGAATCTTTACCTTATCATATCACTTTTTCTTTCGTTCAATCGCATGAAGCTTTTTATATGTAGTTTTGACGCGTTGTGATATTTGCATTATGGTGATTTCAAATGCGTATTTGTTTTTAGTGTAGGCTTCTTTGTACATATGATTTGCATTGTAACAATTTTAAATATTTTGTTAGATAGCAAAGATAACTTCGGGAATTTCCGATAAATCCGTTACTTAACATAATTTTACGCTATCTATTTTATCATCTTTCTTTCTCCAAAAAAAAAAATAACACGTTGTATTAGCGTGAAGACAATATCTTGCAGGGTCATTGCATTAAATTCTTGCTGCACCATCACCGTACTGCTAAAGATGGTCAACTTTTTTCATTTTTCTTTTCATTAACTTGCAAGCTATTACGTATTTCAAGGATCTTTTGCTATTATTTAAGCAGTGTTTATTCTTTTTTGTATTAACGCCATTCGATTAGACATAGCGACTTTTTCAATGCTTATTCAAATCTCTTTCCTTCTTAAGGGTATTCGAGACGACGGGCTGTTTGTCTGCCGGACTATAATCACCACCACTGAGGCGAGGTGGTAAAAAATTTAGCTAACGGACAGATTATGGCACGGACAGTTTATGACACGGACAGTTTAGATGTGGAAGACTAGCAAATTTTGAATTATTTGGAGCAAAAAATGTAATCACAATAATTATACAATTGTAAGTAAGATAGCTACTGGTCAGGTTTTGACCTCCATAATCGTATTCTTTTTCGTAATACTCAATGCTTAGAGTAACCGTTACCAATAGCACACCCAAAACTACTCACTTTTTAAGGAATGCTTTAACATTGCCCCGGTCATGTTTTTGGTTTGTGTGTTCATAATTCATAGAATCTC
This sequence comes from Udea olivalis, assembly GCA_947369235.1. Classification (NCBI taxonomy): domain Eukaryota; kingdom Metazoa; phylum Arthropoda; class Insecta; order Lepidoptera; family Crambidae; genus Udea; species Udea olivalis. The sequence goes on from OX376355.1 coordinate 11,447,663, forward strand.
ATCAAACGAATACTCAGCAAATGAAAGTCCGCAGGCAAAAGTCAGTCGTCTGTTGAAATTATTCCGTGGACACATACAAGCAGTTATACATATATACATTTCTTGTGTGTTTAATACAGCTAAACCAGAATCACTAAAAGTTTCGGGAAAATAAACTTACCTTTTTCTTTAGTCATTAAAGAACTATATAGTTAGTAATCTTGTAAGCATAAAGAATTTATTTAGCTTATGTTCAAATGAATTCTTACGTGATAATAAAAAATATTTACTGAAGCAGTCCTAGTACAGTTAAATGCGTTTGTTTAACTACTTAAGAGAAAAGTATTTAACAGTAATTTAAATCTTCCATGAAGTATATAAAAAAAAATCTAGCAAGCAGTTAGATTTCAATTGTTTTATTGTATTTTAAAGTGAACGGGTCGCTGAGAAAAATGGATTTAATGTATGACAATGTGAGGGCGATGGTTTATTACGACTTCAAATGTGGACTTACGCAGCACCAGTGTGCAGAGCGGCTGGCTGCTGCATTTAGGGACGAAGCCCCTTCTGATACAGTAATATACTGCTGGTATTCAGAATTCCAACGTCGACCAAGCCTCAACAATTCTTCACATGCAACGCCAGAGAAACGTTAATGAGTACTGAGGAGTAGCACAACATATGTGTCTAGGTCTAGAGAACAAAAGGCTGTCTAGATTATCAAATTGTACAAAGTGAACTCTGAATACGCAATTTTAAACATCGTCAAGTTGTCATTATCAAGAAGACTGAAATCAAAATAAGTCAAATGCAAATACTCATCAATGTTAGACTAGAGGCAATCATCACCAGTTATTGGGCCAGTAATAAGTGTTTAACTGATTCCAACTTATTAAAAAGTATATTTAATATTGACAAAATAATTTTCATAACAGGAAATAAATATATATTTATTTAAAATTTGACTGCATGTTTTTTTATAATTCCCGAGACTTTTTGTTAAATCCTAATATGAGCATCCTTCTTAAATAAAGTCCCTCTATGTCCTGGTGTCGTTGACTACTCGTTTACGGAAAGTGAAAATATTTCGTAATACATCTTTACTTAGACCGAAACTTTAACAATAAAGTCGCTTATGTCTATATCGCTACAACTAACATCATTCATCCTTACAGTATTACCACGAAAATTTACATAAAAAATAAATTTAAAGTTTTTGAATATCAATTAAATAATAAGAAATTGATTTAGCTTATACAATTTTCGATTAACGATGTTGGATGTTTTTTAAGTATTTTAGGTCAAAAAATAAATTATGATATTAAATCAAATTATTAATACAATCGTGGTAATTATAACGTTTACATGTACGAACCATACCAATCCCAAACCGTCTAACAGCCGACATTAATATTCGATCTCAAGATGAACATATTAATGGATACTTCTTAATAAGTTAATGAAGGAAACATTTACAGGGGTTATTTTACTGATTCTCATAGCTATCCCTTTGTCCAACCTAAAATCGAATATTATTCTTGAGGCCGTCTAACATCTTCTTATAAAATAATGAATAGATTTAGTAATTATACTGGGTGATTATAATTATACCATAAGGACAATAATACGACATACTCAGTAAGATGAACTATCCAAGTGATTACAAGAATTGTTAAAAGAACCTAAAGTTCAGTGAATTCGACAGATTTCATATGAAAATCTCAAAATGAAATTATCAAAACATTCAAATTTTCACTCATATCGTTTTTAAATCACCTACTAAACATGCCACAACATTTTCCTTGTCGTATATTAATTACCCGGTAAACTCAGATTTTTCGTTTTAGTTATATTATACCCACAAAATTAACGACGATACTAATAAACGAAGCAATGCCCGTTTATTTGCTCTCAAGTGTAGAAATAATAAATTAAAAAAATATATTTTGAAACACCATAAAGTTTCCTATGAATATTAATTTAATAAAATAACACTTAAAGCATGATAGTAGAAAGTTTTACTTAGAACATGTTGATGCTGATCTTTTTTATTAAGTGAATTTATTTTTGTTTGTACTTATATTTTCGCTTTGTTTAATTGTATTTTGTTCCTGATCATTGTAAAGCATGAAACATAGTGACTAGCAGTTTTCACCCGTATTCATCTCTGAGCTGTGACAAAAAAACACTACGTTGCATATTTCAAAATAGGTGTGTCATTTTGACAGATGACATAAGCAGCATTTGGGGTTTTTGAACAACAACAAAATAATCAAGATAAATTATCTGAATAAGACATTTTTTTGATAGGGTAGTAACAAAAAAATATATTTTTAGGTACTACTAGATCATTGAAATCCTTCACTAAGCTTGAGTTTTGAATACAAGGATTCAATGAAAAGTAAGGTAGTCTGCAGACATCAACGTGTTATGGCATAAAGAAGCCACTTAAACAACATACTTGAAAAGGTGTTCAAAAAATAGCTAAGGTATACATTTGGAATATTTAAATCATGTTCACATGACATCGTTATCAAATTAATCGATGTTTTTTAATGGCGATAGATTCTGTCGTTTTAGCTATAGTCAATATCTCTGAATAACTACCTTTAAAACATTGCTTTAGTTTGAATTCTGTAATGCGATTTTACTCGTAGAACTTTTAGATTAAATGTAGTTATTTCCTTGTGCCAACTTGTTATACCTACTTAGTAAAATATTTATTAATAACGTTACTATTGACGATTTTCCAATATTGTAACTGCTATATCAGGCAGCTCAAAAATCATATAAAAGTCATGATAATAATTCCCGGCCTATGATTACGTAGACGTAATACAGCTTAGAAATCAGAGCTATAAATAAAGGTTTAGAATCTTTTAACTATTTTTCTAATATTTTTTTATGTATAATTAAGTTACCACACCATATTTTTAAGAACAATATAATAAGTAGTTGGAGTGCTCAAATTTTATCGTTTTCTAACAAATGTAATATTTTTTGTACTTAATTATATCGCCTTTTACTGATGAAGTTAATTTTTTTTTTAAATCTTAACTAATAAGTACCTATAAATTTTATGAATTTGAAACGGAATTTTCAATCTTTGATCTGTCATAAACTTTTAATGGTAACATACTAAATGGAAAATACATTAATATTAGGTTAAACAATGATTTCACTTATGGACGCATTTTCATAGATATTTCATTATGAGTATTTTTTTATGTACCCATCCTTTTTTGCTTAATCATTCTCAAAAGAAGAAGTTTTTTTTTTTGTTTTTTTATATTTTTGCGCTACTAAACACCGCGTCAGTACATTTTCGCAGAACGTGTAAAACTGTCAAAAGGCCTCGCTTTTTTCAACCGTCATAGAATATTATAGACCGTTACATTAAAATACGACCATACAGAGGCAACAAACTCGAATCAGCTTACTCAACGTCCAGGGTGAAGTCTCCCTACCCTTCAGCCAATTAGAAGAGAGCAACTTAAAAAAATCCATTGCGAACCGACAGCGTTGGTATGTGGTATGCGGCATACCGTATGCCACATTATTATTTAAGAAACTATACTACTTTCGCCGTATGATGATATCCCTGACAGTTCATAATGGTCAATTATAGTGCTGTAACGAATGTTATTTAATCGAGTTTGTAAAGGAAATGGAATCAGATTTACCGATTTTAAATTTTTAAATAAATTCATAATAAACGGGTTATGGCGAATAAGTAATAGAATTGAACGCAGTATCTCGAAAATAAAAGTTAAAAATTTGCACACAAGGCAGACGCACTGGTACTGATGCGAATGACGTGATTACAAATTACAAAATGGTCGCTCCTATTCTTCGATTTTTTTTGTCGATTCAGTAGTGTCAATACACTATTGGATGGCGTTTCTTTTCACGCATCAGGCGCTGTAAAGATATATTAATTTAATTTCAAATACTTCATTTATTAACGGTTAATAATAATAACAATAATTTACTTGATAAGAACAATAATAATAATAATAATTGATTCGAAAGAACAATAGTTTTTCAACAGTTTATAACATTTTCTTTTGCCAGTTTCTTTTTATTTATTTTGAAATAGTATGCGTGACACGAAACAATAAAAGCTGTCAGGCATATCATCTTACAGTGAAAATAGTATATTTTCAACAGTATTCACAATATTGACAGGTCTCGGTTTCACCTCTGCTGTTTATTTTGGATAACATAACCTCAAAATCTTCAATCGTATAATCTAGGGAGTTGATTTAAGAAGGTACCTGATCAATTGTGGTCTGGTATTGGTTGCAAATACCCTAGATTTATGAAAGTTCTTAAAACTGTAGATGGCCAACATAAAGTAATAAATATTTAGAACTGTTATATCGAAGACCCTGGGCTTAAAATATTGACTTATTCATATCGTCATTTTAGAGTTCCTTACATACAAAGAACTGTGTAAACGAATAATTTTTGTATTTGATGCTAATATTTAAGTTTACCAGAAAATTATTTATTACTGTAGTCCATAAGTATGTTTTATGTATTTTTGTTCTTTTTTAATGAAATTTAATAAATATTGTGGGAAAGTTTTCTTTGACATCACAATCGGTAGGAAGCTTTCAGGCAATTTACAAAAACATTTGTTTATTTGACGGTAATGTTTTATGCGTCTTGTACATTTTTTAAACTATTCAATGAGCTTATAATTTGTAAATTTTCCTGCACTTCATGAATGAAATACCTTGAGAACCATTTGTCTTAATATAGGTACCTACTTGAAGTATGATTTAGTTTAAACGAATTGTATATTACTTCCCTAGGCATAAACGAAACGCAATGGCGTCGTTTCATTTTCTTTTGACAAGATCAAAAGCATGTATGAAATAATAGATGTTTAGTTGAATACGTTTTGTATAATATTTCTCTATTGGTGTGGGCTTTTGTTTATCCTTATGCATGCATATTGCGGTGAAAAGCAAAAACGTTCAACTGTTTGATTGACGTTTCTGCTTTAATTTACATATTTTCTTTTTTTCGCACGTTTTGATACTTACAAATATTGCAAGTTGTCCCGTAATTCCGTATTTTTGTCTGACGCAAATTTGTAAGCATGCTTTTCGAGTAATTTGCGAAATACGCGAATTATACGCCAATCATTTAACATTTCTTGCTTTCAATTTACTTTCAAAATCAAATAGCAATGCACGAACCTATTAGTACAGAATCAGTAAAGTTGAACGAAACGCACCAAAGAAACAATCAAACTCGGCTAAATTGATCATACTGTACGTACAGCTTTTGTGACTAACCTCAAGATTGCTTCATCAACAATAACGGTGCGCCATCGCCAGTTTGTAAGAGTAAACTTCTCTTAAAACCTCTATTCTTGTTGTGTGCACTAGCGATCAATATCAATACCAAATTAACACAGGTATTTTTAAACATTATTAAAATCAAATAAAACAGGAAAATGAACCGCATGAACCACTTGCTTTTTAATGATTATCTGATTGCGGATTTAAATGGCTTATAATTATTCAGTCAATTGACTTGCGAGAAGAATTCAGAGAGTTTAAATTTTAATAATTTCAGTTTGTTTTATTTTGATTTGATAGTACGGGTATGTCTTGTTTCTTTCGCTAAGATATAAAAGGAGGTTTGAAGTTAGTAACAAGGCCGGTATGATCGGGAATTGCTACCATATATTATTCGGCACTTCCTTATACAATTTAAATCGGCAACGAACGCAAATATTTAATAAACTTATGTTTTTAATCGAAATATTTTTTTTATCTATGCACGTTTGAAAGCTTTTGACGATTGTGATTTTGTTTTATTTTCGCCTCTTCCCACCCCCTTCAGTGTTGCAAGTTATTACCATAACCTAGCCCGGCCTTCAGTGTTTTCTCTGGCAACATTGTTGCTCCACTGATCAGGTAAGAATGTATATATTTAGAACAGTGCTTTTTTGCAGTGTAATATAACACATAACACTAGAGAAATTGCTTTTTTGTAATATAAGTTGCTAACCATAATATTATTTCATACATGCTTTTACCATAGGGTATGCGGCAGAGATTTTAACGCGTGACGAATTTTCAAATGGTGAACAAGAACTTACGATGTTTCTACGGACATCCTCTGAAGATGCGTTTACTAGAACTTTTAAGAAAAATATCATTGAGTGCCTATCCTATTTACTTTTTTATTAAATGAATTAAGAAATTTGTGGTAGCGATTCTAGTTAAAAAGTCTCTACCGTATGGTTACTCAATGCCTACTTACATCATGGCCGACTGTTACATAGTCGGCAACAAGCGTCCGACAGAGGTGACCTTGGTCAGTTCGGACCGTGTGGAAGGCCGTTGCCAACCAACGGATCGACGGTCGCCCTGACCAAGGTTACCTCTGTTGGTGGTCTTATTACGGGCCGTGTGTCAGACGTTTTAAAAATAAAAGAGGCTGATATCGGTTAGTTCAGAGACTGGTACCAACGATATACGAGTAAAAATATACTGTTGCGTATATTTCCATGATAGGTATTTTCTTTCTGCAGTGGCCGACAATTTCGGATGGCGCGAGGACTCTTCAGGCAGTGAAACGGACGCACCACACTACCCTCTCGACCTGAGACTTGCGGAGGCGAGGTCAGTTTAGAAATAATTGTTAAATAAGCATTTGTGTCATGGATTTAGACTCTAAATCCATGAAACAAATGCTTATCATAAGGCGTGCTTATAAAATCTTGAGACGGCCAGATTAGTTCAGACACTCTAAATTTTAGAGTCTCTGAACTAATCTGGCCGCCTCAAGATTTTGATACAATTAGTTTGGCGTCTGCGGAAACTGAGCGTTACTGCGCTATAAGTTGCTTGTAGCCGCATTTAGTGGCATTGCCTCCTGCGAAAACTCAGCCAAGGCCGCCGGCTTTTCGCCGCCGCGGGCGCATGGACGAAGGATATTCTAAATGGCATCTTCCGAGCGTCCAAAGGGGAGCCGACAGACGTAGCTAAAGGCTCGAAAGCCGCTTTCGCTCTATCCTGATCAAGGGCAGGGCCGCAGCTGACTAGAGGGAACGTTTGTGTAGTCAGCAAGTCGAAAGAAAATAAATAAATATCTGGGAAAAATTACACCAAAATCATTAGTGTCAGAGGCTAATAAACATACTTAAGTGTTTCTAATTACATACTTAAATCTATTATAGCACCAGACCCACAACAAACACAAATGTTTGTCATATAAATATTCGTTGTTTCCGTCTGCTAAAGGCAGGATCGTTGGAACATGGCATATGGCGAACTCCAGCTTAGCCACCTGACAGCACTACTGGTTTATGAAACTGGCACTTCTCGTTTCTTCTAGGTTGCAACTGGAGGAGCGTTTAGCGCAGGAAGCTCGGGAGAAGATATATCAAGAGGACAGGCTTGACAAGAAGGCGTCGTACGAGGAGCTTCGGGCCAAGGTCTACAGCGACGCGATGAGGATACCCTTCGAGGAGCGGCGGAGAGCCGACCCTGTGCATTTTGTTCTGGGGGGAGACAAGTAAGTTTGTTCAGTTATTATTTTGAGATATTTAATTTAGTATTTACGATGAAAAATTAGTGTTAAGTTAGAAATATTAGAAATATTTGTGTACCTATTAGTTATTAATATATCAGGTCTTGCACACGTTGACAATGGGCCCTTTTTTTACAGTTTTCTTTGTTTTTTTTTTCTTTTGTCTTATCATAGTCATGATGGCTAAAGTCTTTTTTAAGAACTCTACTCGAATGTTCAGAAATATCTGAGTCTTTCAAAAGAACTGAAGCCCCATTATGAGTTCAGGACTCTAGTCTTTTATAACTTTCAAGTTACAGACTTGCTCGTTATTTAGACAGCAAACGGCTGTTGCCGTTCACTTCAGATATTAGTCGTAAACACAAATCTATTCCCTTCAGTGTGAACTGGACAGGCGAGGACCTATCCCGCGCGACGCACTCTGCGTCCCAACCGCAACTGCGCGCGTCCATGCGCTCCGGCGGGCCGCTGCCGCCGCCGCGCCGCCCGGCGCCCTCGGGGCAGATCGTGCGCTCGCGCAGCACCGACATCGCCGCGCTGAACCCCGACGAGCCGCGTCCGCCGCCGCGGCAGCCGGTTGTTAGACAAAGGACGCTGGCGGAAGGTGAGCGCTTTACTTCAAAAACAGCCAAAAAGTCACTTGAAATAAGTGACTCACTTTATGACAGCAAAAAGCCACCAAAATTGGGTATGGGATTTTTTAAATATATTTTTTAAATACCTATTACTATTTTAAGCAACTTATTTGAATATTTTGTTGATCTAGCCGGTAGTTAATTTTTTATAAATGTTTAAACTTTGCGAACACTTGACGTCACAAATTCGCTTAGTGTCCCCACATGTGTTTCTTCCCCGATTCGTGGTAAATAAATAATAGGAGAAAATTACTGATTTACTGCTCTTATGGCTGAAGCAGAGCTCGCCGTTCATCATGTAGCATCTCATGAGAATGTGAGAAGTAGACTTCAGATACAATTTGATTTTGCCAAGTTCTAAAACCAAGCCCTACCTGAAAGGGTTGGGATTATAGCGAATGGCTATTTTAAGTATGAATGTACGTATTATTAAAAATAACTTTGTGTGTGGGGGAATTTGAAATCTGCTATCTGGAAACACCATTAATACCATGCAGTAGAATCCTCTATCTAAAAATATCACGTATGAAACAGATAGCGTCATTTGATTGGTTGATGGATAGATTATCAACCAATCACGTGAAAGGATGTTTATACGACCCAATAGGTTTCAATTGTGAGATGTCAATTTGATTTCCGTCAAGAGTCCATTATGAACCTTATTGTACTCTTTGCGGACGTTGGCTTTCTGGGGTCATTAATTTGACCGAATTAAAAATATCCTAGATCCTTTGCCTTTAAAAATGTTAAATATTTAAATAAGGTATAAAATACTTATACCTTGAAATGGTTTTCGATTTAGGACATGTTTGATTTTTTTTCCCATACCCAATTCAGTAACTTTTAAGGACACCAAAATTCACTCAAATTCAGTGACTTTTCTTAAAAACACAAAAAAAAAGTCGCTGATAAAGTGTGCTGGTGACTGTATCAACCATCTTACCCAGCCCAGCCCGAGTCATCCCTTCGTCAAGTCACGCTAGTGGAAGGTAAGAGTGTAACCAACGTGAGTCAACAGCAACTTAGCGACATAAGTAATTCCATGTCAAAGCGTGACAATGACATCAGCGCCCCTTTGTCTGTGCGGCAGAAGACGCTGGCGGAAGGTACGTAGCTAGCATTGCCAGGGGCCTTATTACAATCCCTTGTAACTTGTCAAGTTCATTACCTAACCTGAGCGTAGTGAGCAAATTCGTGATAGTGCACCTTTAATTATAAACTGTTACTAAACAAAATATTTCCAGGAAGGCGTTAATAATGCTATCTATCATAAAATTTTGTAAGCTTTAAAATGCGCTAGCTTGATGGTATTAAATTTTTGCGAAAATGATCGCTGAGCTAAATGCAACATCGTGACAATACCAATTGGAACGCGTTCGTCGCGAAGAGATCACGGAAGTTTAGTGCAAGTGTGATTATTTGGATAAACACGCGGCTGCTCGGCAGAAATAAAGTGTTTAGTTTGTTCGGTTCAATAACAAAGTGCAACTATTTGTTTAGACACAGTAAATAAATAAAAAATAACAGTAAAGTGTTACTATACAAATTTAAAAAAAAAGTTTTATGTAACATATAATATTTTCTTGTATTGTAAATGTTACCATTTATATAGTAAATAAATATCTATCATTATGGCTCAAAATGAAGGCATGAAATTCCTTGTAATTGGCCTCAATTGAGAAAATGTAACGATTTTTTAAAGTAAAACTTGTTAATTTCATTTAGTAACGGTTTATACAGGGCGGTCCAAACATACACGTCAATATTTTTTATTACATTTACATGGTAATTAGTTAAAGAGTAGTGAAGTTTTAAAAAAAGTTTTACATGATAAATTTTAGGTAACTTTTTTGTAAAACGGCCTTAAATGTTCAGGCAAAAAACAGCATTTCTAACTTTTTCAATTCCATAATTTTTATGGATCCATAAACGTTATGGATGTAAATTCTTTAGAATCATCTAGCGCTATTATTCATCTAATAACAATAGAAATATTAGGAATTCACCTTAACAGATCGCCACAGTGACCGAAAAAGTGACTCAACCCAGAAATTTTCAAAAATTCGTAAAAAAATTCATAACTTGAAAACTACAAAAATCGGGTAACATACATGGGGTATTTTTAGATACCCCAGAGTGGGAGAAAGCTAAAAAAAAAAATTTTGACGTGCATGTGTGGACCACCCTATGTTTAAAGGTGCGTATCACCTGGCTTGCTCGCTACCGCAGTTAAGAGAATTAACTGGATATAAGATTTTGTAATAAGGCTCCAAGTGTCTCGGTTTGCTGCATGCCAAATATTCCATTTTTTCACAAACATTCTTTGCATGTAATTCTGCGTTGATCAGGACACGAGCTAGTGGAATGCTTGCGCTTTGAACAAACATAACTGTGATTCAAAACTTATATTGATATTTTAATGTCCTATATATCATCAAAAGATCACAGGAGAGCAAATAAGTAGTATTTGTTGGAAATTATGTAATAATAACGACGAAACGTTAAAAAACGGGAGTGGCTTGTTTCATTTGCCTAAAACTGAATGAGAAATAAAATAATTCGTGAGGTAATAAGATCCCAGATTAAATACAGAACAGATTAGCGGGTGATTTGGCTCCTTAGACATGGCAACTCATGTTTTCTTGTGGCCCTACGGCCCTTGCCTGACATTCAATGTGCTGATCGACTTCAGTAAAAACAATCCGTCTACAGGTTCAATGGAAGTGCCATCACCATCCAGCATAACTCCCCCTGGAGAAGAATCCACCGATTCTTCTCTAATGGAGGACGACAGCGCGAGCCCGAGCGCGCCGAAGCCGCGCAAGCGCCGGATCCACCTTCCCTTCGGCAAGAAGGCCAAGACGCCCGCGTGACCGGCCGCGGGCCTCCGCTCCGACGCCGATGAGCGGAACAAGTCTAGACACAGGTAAACTGATTAGCGAGGAAGCAATGATCACGTATGGTCGGTAAAGTTTTGGGTTGTCAGGAACACTGTAAGAGATCTGGACCTAGGAGAGCCTGAATTGTACAGTCAAAAGCATAAATATTAATACATTTCTAAAGCTTCACAAATATCTCTAAGCGAGTTCGTTTAGACTCTTCATTGACTTGTATAGATATTTCTGAGAAACGTTTTGCTGAGATATTTTCGAAGCTTTTGAAACTTACATATATTTATGCTTTTGACTACATTGTATGTGTTTCTTTGTGCAATGAAGATTATTAGAATTTATTTTACTTACTCTATCCCCCCAATAATTTTGTAATGAAAATCAAAATTGAGCGCTGTCTGGTATAGTTTTCTCTTAAGTTTCCAATGACATGTGACCGAACAGCTTATATTATAATTTAAGAAGACAGGGATCTGAGTGTTTGTTTATCGTAATTGCGATAGCAGGGATTCCATTACACGTGAATTTAATACATTTTATGATGTACAATGTAAAAAGTCAGAGACAGAAAGTTTAAATTACGATCAAAACACGTAACATAAATACTGGTATACAAACAAAGTGACCACTCTTCCAAGCTCAATGGGAGATGTAAAAAAAAAAAAACTACTTTTTCGCGTCGGTCCAATTGAGAATTCTAATTATCGACCTATCTTATAATAACTTTGCCAGTTGACTTCCAGTTTTAATTGGTCCTACGTAAAAGTAATGTTGTTTTTCGGCGGAGTCGTACTGATAAATAAAGAATTTAATTAAGGTTGTATATCACGATTTTTATAACTGTGCACCTCGAATTGTCAAAATCGTTCAAGGTGTCAGCGGAGTGGTGAGGAAGCTTGCGGATGAATATTGAACTAATTCTGACAGCCAAAACGTTTAATAATTTGTTTTACATACGTTCTTTAGGTGATGATTATTTTCTCGCTAATTATTCGTGCTTGGGGTATTGATTGAAAAATTGTTTAGATGAATATGAACACAGAAGATTATTTCGTCAGTGTTTATAATATCACTGATCTGTTTCAAACTATTGTAAACGGTTGTTTTGAAGAGATGTGACCAAGTTTTATTGTTGAAGGTTATACCCTCAGAAATAATTGTAATAGATGACGCGGGTATGTACTTCGCGTGTCCTCCAAAACATTTTTGTTCATATTATGAATAATATATAAATTTATTTCCACAGCTATTATTATTTATTATTATTATTCATTATAGATCATTTTGATTGCTCATCTATTTCGTAATAGTCTGTGGTATAATTTTAACTAATGTGAAAAATACAAATTAATTTCAATACAGGTACCTAGCTATAAAATATTCAATAAGTCAAACTGATAGTATTATACAATCAATTAAGTACTGATTATTACTTTTACTAATAGAAGAATATTATATTGGCAAACAAAGTTTCTAAGTTATTTCATAATAACGATTTTTTAACTACTACTATGGTTTTCCGTTTTCTCGAGATTTTGAGTTCATTTCCAAATAATAAAATTGAATTTTTGACATTTTTACAATTCTCGATTTGTTATCGAAAGATAGAAACTAGATAAATTCAACCTTGGTCCTTTATTAATAATAAATCAGTCTTTAATCAGGCAAATTACACCCATACATTTAATCATAACATCAATCGGATCACTAAAATTAAATATTCAATTTACGTGTCACTCAAATAGATGTATGTGATAAACGGGAATCGAACCTGCGCCTTCCGCAATGCTAGCGGCTTCTCTTTCAATTGAGCTACCGAGGCCACTAAGGCTTTATTATTATGAACAAGGTCGATTTATTCTAGTTTTTCAACTTTCGATTCACTTCCAAATGTCTAAGTCCACAATTTTTATCTTTTTTATTTTCTAGTGATGTTTTATCGCAATAATTTGGAATGTCAACCTACCTATATTACCTATATCACAAGAACTCCCAGCATTTTAAAATTTAGAAATTAACTTTGCCATCATCATTTATTTATCAAACTTCAAGGAAAAATGATCTTAGAGATTTGATAATTTATTAATTTGACGCTTTTTAGATTAGGTATTTCAGTTGCTTATTTTATTGTAATGTGTTTGTATCAGAGGCCTTCACATCAACCTTCAAATAGGGGCACCACATGCTGCTTACATAAGATCCATTTTGCATTGGTTTTGTTCATGTGAACGCCTCTGTACTGGGTATATTTTCAACACATTTTATTTTCCTCACGGTAAAAAAACTTACGGTACATGGCTATATCATTTACTACAGACAGCTTTGTAATTTTTTACAACAAAACGTTTCACCAAGATTTTTTAAAGACGTGGAAGGAAAATATGAGATTGTTTATAAATATGCTTGTACTTAAGTACTTTTTCACGTTTCCTTCATTGATATCTACTTAATTCTTTACTACTTTTTATTTTTACCACCACGAGGTCACGCTCAAAAAAGGATTAATCAAATATATGGCATTGAAATTGCAATTTGGATTGTTTTGACAGTTTACAGTTTATCTAAAATAGATGATTTTTTCACTTTTTTTTGTAAATTTGCATTGGTGAGAACTGTGAACTGCCAGCTCAGGTTGTACGCTAGTTTTGATCGTTACTATTAACTGTCAAGTTGTTTTGACAGTTTATAGTGTAATCTTAAATCAATCAATCATATTATTGATGTGTTTTTCATGGATTTTTTGTTGACTTTCTTTATTTTGTGGTTTTATTTCGAAGGTCGGTTAGACCTCTATTATTAAAGCTGGGTCGCGAAACCCGTTAGGTATTGAAGCGGCTGGAACGCGCTCGTGAGAACATCAGACGGTCGGGCAAATTTCAGAAACTGAGAAATTGCTAAATAAGTTAATTGGAGAGAGTGGAAAGTCCCTAATGCATGTGATTTAGCCATAAGAGCGCCCAATAGTGAGATCGGCCTTTTTAAAATATACCTATTATGTTGTTAAAGACACTGGGTATAATGCCTTTGAATAAGCAAACTACTTTTTTTTCTACAACCCTTCAGCGGGTACTTAAATTAATTTATGTACATAGAAAGTGTGACGGTTTGTTTTGTAAATGACGTTTCAACTGCTAGAATAATTACTAATCGCTATTAAGTTATTAATTACCAGGTTTACCATATCGCATCATTCCCTGTGTTTGCGTAGATGATAGCGATATATTTGTCCCTTAGCTGTATATAGTTATTTTGTAAGGCAATTTGGTGCTAAATGAACATTATCAGACTGAAGACCACGCATGGCTCAAATTTTTATAAAAATATTAGCTGTTGTTAAATTTTTTATTGTTGTGATTGTACTATCTGCCATGTTAAGGCCTTCGCAGACCTTTCTCCGCGGCACCGGCGGAGAAAATAGTACGCTCGGCGAAAAAAAAACGCGAACGGTGTGCGATCATTTGTTGTCAGAGGATTTAAATATTCTGAGATTACGTTGTGCTGTAATTTACATGAAGTTTTAGCAAAGGGAAAACGTTTTAAAAGAGAATACTGGGTCCATCCCCTATTTCGAATAGATTTTTAACGCGGAGTTAAGTCCGCCGTGTGCGTTGACTGCTCATAGTTTCATTCTATTCATTTCGCGGACGCCCGCGCACTATATTCCGCTACACGCCGCTAATACGCCGTGGGCGTCCGCGGTGTTTCGGCGTACTTAGTCGTCCGTGTGCGTTGCTCGATCCGGTTTGTAAGGGACCTATTTTGACGGAGAAAAAAGTACGCCGCGGATAATCCCTCGTCTGCGCAGGCCCTTAACGCTATGAAGCCGCTAGATTTATTAGCGTACCTACTATTATTTCAAGCCAGTAACTAATAATTGTAATAATAGATAAAATCGAGGCCGCAAACGCAAGAATGTCAAAGATACTTTCGACAATAAGCTATACCGGGTGATTATCAAATAACTTACAAAAACGATATGGCATCCTCAGTAAATGATGTAACTATGTAAGCGAAAATTTGATTTTTTCAATTAACTAAAATAAAGTTAAGTGAAAAATCTTATCAAGGTTTTCATACAAAAAATACTGATCGTTCAGTCATTTAAAAGGTGACCTTGAAATGACTACATCACTTACAGTACAGAGTATGCCATGTCGTTTTTGTAAGTAATTTCACAATCACTCTGTATAATTGTATAATATGCAAAACAAATTGAAAATCGTTTTTCTGGATTATTAACATGTCAATTCAGCATAATATAGCAAGGTCTTGCTATTGCGACTTCATCAATTGTTCAAGTGCCGTTAGAAGAATTTCAGAAATGGTGAGTGTAATTTATATCTATTAGGACAAACAATTATTCAATTGTGGCCTATCATGCAATAATAATATGTATTTATCTGTATGTACTTAAATGAAATTATTATATTTGTAATGCAGTTAGTGAACTTTTTATATAGTACAAAAGTAATATTTGACAAAGTCAGTATGGTAAATGTAACTCTGTAATCATTCAGTTACATTATAATAGTATATGCAGGTCTACTTTGTGGCATGGTGACCTCTATATTAACAGATTTGTTTATAAATTATTACGTTATCATTATTTCGTGTCACAAAGTAGAGGTTATTCACGAAATGTTTAATTTGTGGACCCCAAGAGTCCCTAGATCTGACAGTGTTATAAAAGACAAATCGTGATAGAATATTGTTACATCATTGAAAAGTTAATAAATAAATTTATCTAATGCAACAGTTGTGTATTTATTTTCAATTTTAATTGTGTGTTATAAAGACCCTCCTCTCGTTTCTTTCAATTGAGTTGCAGAATAAAATGAAAAGTCAAACATAAATTATGTATTATTTTATTTAAAAATGTTGTGTACAAATATCCTATTGTAGTGTATGTACGCAATGCAGCTTTTATCTCTATAACCAATATATTAATTTACACCTGGTTTTCGCGATGGCTTCCAATACATATTAATGACTGATAATATAGACTACAACAAAAATTACGGCTAAACAATTAAAAGGAATTCTCAATTAATAACAATTGTCTAAGAAATTATTGGAATAAACCAGCTGCCCGGCTTATGGATCCTAATTTGGAAGATAGATGTGTTTATCACGAAAGTGCGGTTCCTAAAGTAGACGTAACAAAACAATACAGTCTTGTAGACCGTTAAATGTAGATACATATTCCAAACAGCTGTTAACAACCAGGGGCAGTGTATATCTCACTCACTAGCTACGCCTCAGCACCGATCGACCTATACAAATATAACATTAAATCTTACTGGACACATATGACACGAACCAGGCGGGAAGCATGAAACGCGGCCAACTCAACAATACCTCGGTCGGGAATGTCAAGATGATTCCATCACTGCGAGGTATTAAAAATCAAGTGAAAAGAGTAGTTCTTATCAACACTTAGAGCACATTAGACATCGCATGCAGAGAACGACAGAGACTGAATACAAAAACGAATTTTAAGCGATTTTTTTTGCGTCAAAACAACAACTCTTGTAATGGTCCCGAAGTAGGAATTAATATCCCTGTGTTACGAAGTACCACACAAGGAAATAAGCCAGGGGCGTCTCCAATTTGATGATCTTATTGGGATTTTTGAGCCATTAGGTCTTATTTCCCTTCCCAATGCGACCTTCCCAATTGCTGGTGAGTTTCTTTTAAGTTATTTATTTATCCAACATGATATGCCAAATTTTTGATCGTCGCTTTCGCTCTCAGCACGCGATACTAGAGGTATAAATACGCGATTATTTAAATATAACACATACGAACTTCTTACATAGCCTATGTGAGGCTCGACCTATCTTAAACTAACGCTTGCTATCCACCGTATGTACCAAAATTTCAATAAAATTAATATACTGAATTTGTTAAACATAAATAAAAGGCGTTCAACCGCCTTTGATTGAGTTTAAAAAATAATACAATTACTTTCATGACATTCTATAAAACTCCTTCAATACCACAGCGTACCGTCGATATTGTAATATCGAATTCGGCACGAAGTTTTTCCCTAGCGAAATCATGACAGCACCAAATCTGCGATCCTTACAAATGAGCCGGATACCTAGCACGATTACTATTACCAGTGCAATTTGGACCTTATCGTAAGCGCGTAAGTCTTAGCCGGCTACTGCTGGTTGCACTCGGCGGGGTTGTCGGCGGCGCCCTTGATGGCCTTCTTGCCGCGCCGCCGCGGGGCCGGCTCCTCGTCCTCGCTCTCCTCCGTCGAGCATTCCTCCTCCTCCTAGCAACCCAAACACCAGAATAAGGACATGTACAGTCGGCAGATTAGATCACTCCACGTATCAAATAATTCTTTCTACACTTTCAAGAAAATCAAAAAAGGCGTCAAAATTATAAGTAAACACAAATTTATCCAATATTTTTAGATCTATTGACAGTAAAGTTGTTTTTAATTGACGTCTTTCCGATTACAAGATAATGTTTTTTTTTTTTAATGTGCGATAAAATAAATGCAGTTTTATTGAATTAACCAGTGTACTCAACAAACTTTTCTTGCATAGTTTATTATGATCACTTCAAATGTCGCATTATGTTGACACCTTATTGCTGATAATTATGATGCAGCTGGCGCCCAATGACAAAAAAACCGTATCCCTACATTATTACGACCTGCGGGTTTTCATTTTACAGAGCTCTTTCGCAGTATGCGTAATTGCAGCATGTAGGTCTCCTAACAAACTTGGAACTTGCCCATATAAAATTACTTGACTACGAAAAGGAAACTGCAATTCAGGAAGAGGAATAGAAAAAATAGTTTCATGTTTTTCGAGGTCACAAATTTTCAATTGGGGATGAAACTGTATTTGTCGGTAGTCATCAATCAAAAAGAATTGTTTGCACTGCTGTCGCCTTAAGTTTTTAAAACCTGCTGGTCATGAACAATTTCGTGGTGAAGCTAATTTTTATGAAATAAACAATAAGTACTGGTTTCCACCAAAGAGAAGAGATGTTTTGATAACCAATCAGATTTCTAGTTTCTACATCTGTTTGTGGAATGTGGAAATAACGAAATCTGATTGGTTATCAATATACATCACCTCTCCTCTCCGCTTTGGTGGAAACAAGGCCTAACACCACGAGAGTTTACACTGCAAAAAGTGGTTACTATGCGCAATTCTCAAGGAAATCATCTGAACAGATCGCTCTTTGCTTTTATCGTAACGTGAATTCTGCAACCATCCGCAATTCCGCAGTTCAAACTTGCAACTAATTTGCATGCAAAAAAGGATTCAAATCAAAATAAAACACACAAGTAAAAAGCATACAATTTAATGTCACCATTACGACATCATGCCAAAACATAAGCCATAACCAGTATGTATAACTACCTGACGAGCTGCTAAACATTGAACGATATGCTAACTTCAATAGAAAGTTACATAAATAAAAAATATACATCTATACTCGGACCTAGCTATTGTCAAGTTATAATAAGATACATCTCTGAGAGTAAGATCACAGTTGGCGACGTTCAAAAGTTATTTAGAATATTATACAAAATGCATTTTGGCACTAGCAAGAGATTCCATACAATTCCTCAGGTGTCCATAGGTATCGGCGAGTTTGACTCGACTATTGGAATGACAACATTTTAATTTCGACACAGATCGTCAATAGCCTAAGAGAATAGTAATATCACATGAAATTTCATAGTAAACAAACGAATAAGTAAAATTCGTAAACAAAAATACACACTATAATTACTGTATAATAAATAAAAACGAGAAATTGTATAACTAAACTAGAAATGCAATATAGGTATCGTAACAGACAACTAACATGTAACATGCATTATTCATTATACTTTAATTAATTAATAAGAAGGCACCTTATTCTTCTCGATTCTAATTCTAAAGTGAAACCGGCTTTGAGCCTGATCAATAACTGGACATCTAAAACATATTTATCTGGCCGATAGATAAACCATGCTTAGAACAGCCTCTAGGCGCATAAAAATCTAGCGTTAAATACTATCCGTTTATAAGATAACAACCCGACGCGGCTCGAGTATTCGTTATCACTTACGCCTCAGCGATTGGAAGTTAGATTTTTGGTATGAAATTCAAAAATTTCGATATGGGGTGAGATATGATGGCGGTAGGGTAAAGCGTATTGCGTCAACGCGCGCGCACGCACCGTCACGCGCGTCGAGCGCTCGAGGCGACAAACTAGGGAGGGATCGCGAGTCTGCATCAATCGTCCACTTCGGACACTTCTTCTGTGCCCGAGTCCTCGTCGGAGTACGAATCCTCCTGAAACCAAATATACCGCGTTGTTTTTCGTGCAAACGATGCCCAGCAGACGGAGCTACCGTATCAGTCGAGGGAGTGGCGCGGGCGCGGGGAGAGAAGCCAGTAGCGGACTAGGTGGTGAAAGGATCACTCAAAATGGTTGACATTAAAAATGATAGGAAAATACCAAAATAGTAAATAATTTCCTGTACATTACAATCTGAAAATTGCAGTCTTCATTTCTGAGAAGATGTAATGGTGGGACAATTTCAGAGAATCAAGAGTCAGGTATTCTAAACAAACATAACCTATTGGTTTTCATGTTGAAACTGTATTTGCTTCAGAAAGATTTGAATTGATTTCAAAACTGTATTTATACGACGAACGTCCAAACCAACCCAAATCCACCACTGTGCGAGGAGTTCTCAACAGTAAAATACTGTAACTTCGTCTACTGGGAAGGAATACGCAACGGTTCTTAACTAAGCAAGCACTCTAATCATGCAACTTCAAACTACATGTCGGTAGACTAGATGGCTGTAGAATTCACTGTTGTAGTAAAGCGAAGTAAATAAAAAAGTAAAAATTACAGTAAGTAGATAATCCAAAAGTGTAATGGTAGATGCGCAATTCTATTTATTTAATTGGTGCAATGATTGATAAAACACCGCCCAAGAAGCATTAGCCACATTTTACAGTGTAGTAGTGGCAGTTCTGGGTAAGAAACTGGTTAACTTCCAATCTATTATTTGCAGAAATGTCCACCCAAAAACATTTGAGTTAACCTATGACAAATATTAAATTAAACTTCACATTATCTAAGTATGTTATCATAAGTACTATACTACCTAAGAAGGTAGAATGGTACTTATGATAGTAAGTTGGTAAGAACCAATACTACAATTTTCATTACTTAAAAATGCATTTAAAATAAGGATTTCAAATTTTTGTGAGACAATCTCATCTTAAAATCAAATACTGGATCAAACCTAAAATGGAATGGAGAGTTCTTGACGGTTTTCAATGTGAAAATCATAATTTTCACATTGAAAATCATTGACTCAGATTCTATTGGTATAGTCCCGTTATAGTCCCCAATTGTCTAGTAAACCAGTCCCCCGCCCCAGCTACTGTGCGTACTGACCTCCTCCTCATAGTCGTCATCATCATCATCGTCCAGCCCCTCGCCGGTGTACAGCAGCACGGCGCGCGACACCACGCGCTCGCGGATGTAGTGCCCGATCTCGAAGTCCGCCGTCAGCAGCGCCTGCGCAGGGATGCTAGTTACAACGCTGATGTGATTGAAGGGGAAGCATTGGTGGTTTGAGGAGCCTCAGTTGGTGATGCATGTTAAAAAATCAATCACGATTTTTTCAGATAATGGTGTGTTGTTTGTCATCATATTCATTTAGTTTTATTAGACTTTAGTTTGAAATAGTGCAGACACTTGGCTGGCATAAAACATTAGGGCAGATATTAAATCTAAAAATGGAGGAAGGAGAAAGGAACACAGTCCTTTCAGCTGGACAGACATATTGATAAAAATTTAATTGATAATACAGAAAAGTTATCCACACTGAAGATCTACGAGGTCAAAGCACTGTTATTTTAACAGCTTCTCAAGTTAAATGGCTAAGGTCATGTAATATCCCTGTTAATAAGTAAAGTAGCCACATTCTAGCTAGACTCACAGGGTCAGCATCAGGCAAGCAAAATCTTCCCCTTCGCCCTGTGGAAGTGCTGTGATAACTATCTACTTGGGCTAGCCAAGAGCAACAAGCTTCTTTCGTTTCAACATGTCAATTTAAAAAAAAATATGAAATCAAATGTCATCTTGATTAGAAGAGCGCTTATGTCAATCCCGTACATTTTTCACATTTGACATGTCGTCACGAAAGTAGCGTGTTGCTCTCAGCTAGGGCCCCTGGTCTACTCGCGCAATTAATCAGGACTCCACGTGGTTGTTAGCCTTTGCAACACAATCCTCAAGATAAGCGCCCAAAAACCCGACAGAACAGGGAGCAGTGAGCATGTCAAGTTGTGTCTGCCTCATTTGCTTCCCATGCCACTCGACAAGTGTAGCAGGGTCATGAGCTAGTACTATAATACTGTATTTACCTGAATGTCTGAAGCGAGGGTGGAGTTGGGGTCGTCGGGCATGGCGGGCGGCGAGAAGAAGTTGAAGAAGGAGTCGGCCTGCACCGACTTGGTGACGGTGCGCACGGAGCCGCGCGACTTGTGCTTCTGCTTCTTCTTTATCGTCTTCACGGTCACGTTCTTGCCTTTCTTCCAGCTAATTTCACAACCCTAGATGTAAAAAAAAACATGAAATATATTTCTGAACATTTTTACTGATTATAGCAATGGTTACAGGGGTCTTTTTTAACACTAAAGGTCGTGGGACTAATGTTGACACACATTATTTACATACCTACTAAAAGTAATGTTGCTATAACACCATCCCACCACATTGCAGGTCCATAATTTTAAAGAGGATAGATTTTGTTTTTTTGCTTGTTTGTTTGTATTAAATAGGCCATGAAACTGATGGACCGATTTTAAAAAAATATTTCACCAATATGAAGCTACATTTTCAGGAAGTGACTATATTTTTTTTAATTTAGGTGATATTTTGACGACGGACAGCTAGTTACAAATAAGATAACGATGATACAAATGGGAGGTCATATTGCACAAAAGGAATCTCTACGAAATATTTTCAAGTAAAGAAAATATCCCTTTTATCTTTCTCTACAATAATTTTTCACAATTTTATTTTTTTATGACCAATGCATGCTTTACTCTCCACAACACTAAGTGGACAAACATATTTTGAATAGCTTACGTCAGCACGAGCCACACCCGACTGCCACAAACGCCACCGCCTGAAGCCAGAAAGGTGGCATGTGGCACCCCACCGGCTTCATGTAGGTGAGTTCATATAAAATGTTTAAAAACTACAAGAAATAGGTTGGTGGCAGCTCTACGTCGTTGATCGGTGGTCCGTGTGTGAGAATACAGTCTCTTTTATTACCTCAAACAGTCATACAGAAAAAGTAACAAACCTTGCAAGAGTAGATTTCTGGTCCCTCAAACTCAAGTGGGTTCTCTTCATCGGGCTTGCACTTCATGGAGTATTCTTTTGTGAGGATGGTGTTTGTGAAGTAGTCATTGGGAGCGAAGTGGAACTCCAGTGTGAAGCCGATGGGGTTCTCGTGCATTTGCACTGTGGATGTAATAAAATGGTTAATCGGGTCGTAAATGGTGAGTTGGTTCATGATGATGGTTTATAAGCCTCAGTTGGTGATGCATGTTAAGAAATCAATCATGATCTTCAGATAATGGTGTGTTGTTTGTCATCATATTAACAGAATCAAACGGAGTTTTATAAAGAGTTAAGGCACAGACTTCATTTGAAATAGAGACGCAAGTGTACGTACTTCGCGTGTCAAGAAAAAGAGCCCACTGCACCACTTTTCACGTGCTTCAATGGCAATGAATCTCAAAATCAAAATCTTCTTTCTATGAACTAAATAAAGAAATTGCGGATTGCAGAAGCCTCAAAAAAGTGGCACGTTTGGTTTTCAAACACAAAGTCATATCATCCATAGTCTATGTCTGCTTGTACTTTTATTCACCTTTGATATCCTGCAGACACTTGAGAATAGGTTCATCATGCTCCTGCATCATCTCGCACAGCATAGATACATTTTTGAAGATGGTGTACCAGAAGTCTGGGACTCCTTTGACATTGGGGTCCATGGGAGGCCTGAGAAAAAAACAAATAATGTTAAAATGTGAAGATACACTATATTGTAATTGAAATGTTTAAATAAACTTCAGTTGGTGATGCATGTTTGATCTTCACGGCACTCAGATCTTGGTGATTAGTAGGTCATCATGAACGAACATAGCAAACTAGCCTTGATTGTTTTTTTATAGAGTTAAAAAACTAAAGATTTTTGTTTTGACTATTGATTTGTCGTCAATTTATAATTATTTCAGATTTTGTGAAAAAATCTTAAACCTGATTAGTCCGTACCGCAAGATATCTCATACCAATTACTGTTCAAACATTGATAAAATGTAACAAGTCCAGTGGCTCTGTAATTAGTTTTTTTCAATAACCGGGCGGTACTTTAATCGATGGTGCATATCGATATCGACATGCGTGAGAGCGGCCACTCGTGAGCTCGCAGATAAACATTGAATCGAAAGCGCCTATTTAGAGGCCTTGCGCAAAGCGGCTCGATTAGCCGTAAAAACGTGCGATAAATATAATGCGTACTATCTGTCAGCAGGTAAGCTTTGCGTACACAAATATGGGTAGTTTTAGCGTTCGAACATTCTTGTTGTTGTTTCGTCAAGTATTGAGATAGTGACAATACATAACGAACCTGACCATCAGGGAAACTCACAGCTAAAGAACTCAGCTTTAAGAGTTTTCGGAAAGACCTTGTTAACTCAAGAGCTTTAAACTTTTAAAAATTAAAATATAGGTAACTGAATTGCAAAAAAAAATATATTTTTGCAAAAAAAAAGACAGTTTTTGTAAAGAAATAAGGAAGATTCTTAATGCATGTTGGAGGTAACCTATAAGTATTTGTTGCACTTAGTTATAAATATATATTATATAAGGTATAATAAGCATGTAATAGTGTAAGCAGATGTTGGTTGGTCTGAATAAATAAATAAATAAACTCAACTGGGGGACCTAAATCCAAAGTTGCACCCGGCCTTAAAAGGTCGGAAACGCGCGAATGATTCCTATGCCTCAGTGCCAGTTAGAACTTGCGTGCCACCAAATTAGCATGAAATAACGTTGATAATGTCAGTCTTATCCTGCTGATGGGTAAAATATCCTGAACTATTGGGAAAGCACTACTACATTGACCAGCTGCAGGACCTGAGAATTGTTATTGTTTTTGTCTTTGTCTACACTAAGTAAACCTAGCCATACAGGGTCAGAAACGCGAGACTGTTTCCTATATTTCACACTTTCACAGTAACTATTTTCTTCTAAGATTCTTTATACTCACTCAACGGGCTTGACTTCTTCAATCTTGGGCTTATCATCACCGTCAGTGATAGCGGCGCTCTGCACGGCGCGCGCCAACTCCTCCTCCTCGGTCTCATCGCGCCACGGGTTCAGGCACTCGTCGTCTGTGGGCTCGTAGTCGCCGCCTACGATTTGCGCGCGCTGGAAACAGTCTCCGATTAGACGAGGCACAAGACTGTTTGGTGATATGGATAGGATGAGTGCTTCAGTTGGTGATGCATGTTAGATCTTCACGGCACTCAGATCTTGGTGATTGTTTAGTCATCATGAACGATTTGGAGAAAGGAGTCATCTTTTGCTAATAACTACTCAAAATAATTTAAAGATAATATTTGATAAAGTTCAGAGGTTCCGATATAAAGGTATGTTTACACAATGAAGCGGCATTCGACTTCAGTAGCGCTCGTAGAACTTTATGTATGTGGGTAAGGTAAGACGCTTACGACGCGCACGCTCTCAAACAACGACAGACGCTGATACACTTAGGTCGGTGATCGATCACAAACCTAGGCAGTTCCGAAGAATCCGAAAACACTAGGGATGTGAGCCCAGTTCCTTAAGATTTTGGGCTGACCTATGGTAACAGAGGTGGCTTATGCCAAGGAAACGGTAATATTTAATTTTATATAAATAACGTACGAAGTTGAATAGCAACCAATTACCTAAAGCTAACGTAGGACTAGGGCACCTCATCATCATCATCCTATCATAGTCCACTGCTGGACATGGGCCTCCCCCAATGCGCGCCATCGCGCCCTATCCTCAGCTTGACGCATCCAGTTTCTGCCAGCAACCTTTCGCAAGTCATCACCCCACCTGGCCAGGAGGCGTCGTACACTACGTTTGCCGATACGCGGTCTCCACTCTAGAACACGCTTACCCCAACAGCTATTTGTAATACGGCATAAATGGCCTGCCCACTGCCACTTCAGCTTACTAATCCTGTGAGCTATGTCGACGACCTTAGTTCTCTGTCGGATTACTTCGTTAGGGCACCTAACTTAGTTAATTCTCACCTTCTCAAACAGCGGCTTGTACAGCTTCTCGTATTTGCACTCCAGCGCGTGCACCTCGCCGTAGAACTTGGCCTCAATGTCCACGAACTCCTTCTGGAGCGAACGGAGCGCGCGCACGCGTCGGCGCACGTTGGGCGGGAGCGACGCCATCGCTTCGGCGTGGATGCGGTTCGTGATCGCTGCTAGCATCTCGTTGCGGGTTATGCCGCTGAAGACAAAAGAGTAATTTGTGTTATGCTGAATAGGCCTGCGGTCCAATTTGGGCGCCTACAAGCGTTCAGAATAGATGAAAGCGACATTATAATTGAGTCACTGGGTCCGCTATCTGGCGCTTAGGTTGCCTTTGCATCTAGGATTGATTAAAACTAAATTATAGAAAGAGAGTCTTAGAAGACTAGGAAAATCTATTTGCTCTTGAACCTGCCACACAGCGAGACAGAGTAGGCTAACTTATGCGATTGAAACTACTTCTTATGACGTTAAAAGCCGTTGGTGTGCTAGAATGAGTGAACCCTAGAAGAGCTGCGCAAATTTCTCTGATTATAGAAAGGCAATGTGTGAGGAGTATACTCCTCTTTGCGGTTGACTGGTGGAAAATGCCTCAAGGCATTTAGTCCGCCCATTGTACTTTATTGTATGTGCAATGAAGAATAAATAAATATACGCAAAAACAATGGCAATGTCTTGAAAGCAGCTATAAGGCATGAACATGTTGAATTTTTTTTGTAGAATGCCTTGAACAAAGTTAAGGTATACAATACAAATTACAGCCATAAATAATGAAACTTGGCTGACCAGTGCCTTGCGAATAATTCAGTTTTATCAACACCCGAAACGAAAGTGAGCTCAAAAAAGTGAGTTCAAATGTAAGATGTATAAATAATTTCCTTGGTCTAAATTTGACGTAAGAAATGGGTAGGTAGAAGTGACCCTGGTTCACATATGTTCTAAAATCCCACACCGATCGTTAATCCACCGTTTGGCCTATAATATCGTTCTATTTTAACTTCAATGTATCTTAATCCATTTATTAAAGCCGCATTGTCAGCCGTGCTATTGATCCAAAAATAGTGTTAACAAATTTGTACGCTATTTGATAGCTGACGTTTCAATCAATCATTTTTGCGCGATGGCTGCGAACACAATGCATAAAAATGGATTCTCTTTTAAATAATGTTACAATAGGGCTTTAGCCAAAATAGGTACGATTTTTTAACCGGTTTGCTTTTATTGCTTCTTATATATGATGATCACTTGTCTCATTGGATATTTTCAGGGAATTTTTAATTTTATGTCGCATAATTTATTGAAAACACGTCAAGGCCGCGATAGAGGATAAAAAATTCCAGCACAGAATAGCAAGTCACTGCCTTACTTTTGTTGGTAAGTAACAAAAATACATTATTATCACAAGCGGCCAATAACCACGTAGCATTTAAGATTGTGGTACAAAAAGAAAGAAAAGAGAAAGATCAATTACTTAACTACAAAATATAACGTGCTTTTCCGCGTAAGAAAATATGAGTGGCAAGTTATTGATCTAGTGGAGCGCAAAATGACTCATCGCAACGGTTCAACAACCCACTCAATACATTCCTTCATTTGTTAACACCTCCCCTAAGGAGTTGGGTATACCACCTTCGCCGTTTGTGGATTCACAGATAAGTTTTTTTACCCTAAAAACATGTGCCTTTCACATGCAATGTGCAAGCAAGCATACTTGCATTTCACAGGACAGATTAAGACAGATAGGCGCGCGCGTTACCTAATAGTACATTATGGTACAAGTGTGTAATGTTGGAGATCACCGCTGACTCGGGTCTTAAGAGAGCCGACACGTGTATCATCGACGTTTTTCAACACACGTCTTGTGAAGAAAATAATGCAAAAAATCATTTTATTTAGTTGATAAAAATTACTTTGTACTATTCACACAAAACACGATCTTTTTTATATCGAAACTTTTTTAAGAACAAAGCAACGAAACAATAAAAAAAAAACTCAACTCACTTGTGAATAATAGCAATGAAAAAGTCACAGTTTGATTAAAGGTGTCATTATGTGCCTGATTGCGGTGAAATTAGAGCCACTTTATGAGCAAGTGTGTTGAAAAGAAACTAACGCACTAAGTCGTACCTAAAAACTTTTTGAATTTTACGCTATCATGGCTAGCCTGCCTATTGTTTTACTTGTAATTTTATTGCAGATGATTATTTTCATATGGGATAAAGTCACAGCAATGTTCATTTTTTTAGGTTGAATGAATTTGTATGATCTGGTCACCACCATAAGTGTGACGGCGCTAACCACCACTAACTACTAAACCTATCACAAAATTTAATGAATAATATTTTTAGAACCCGGGACCT
The DNA here is from genome assembly GCA_947369235.1 of Udea olivalis. Taxonomy (NCBI): domain Eukaryota; kingdom Metazoa; phylum Arthropoda; class Insecta; order Lepidoptera; family Crambidae; genus Udea; species Udea olivalis. The sequence continues at coordinate 11,475,463 of OX376355.1, forward strand.
CCGGGATTCGGGCAGAGCTCTGAAATCACTCATTCACAGGTCGTGCAAAGTGTTTTCGGATTTTTGAAACAAAGCCCGGGTTTGTGATCACCAACCCGCATTTGGCAAGCGTGGTGATTAAGCCAATACCCATCAATTGTAGCGATGACTTGATTTCCATGATGGAGGCCTTTGCCCAGCAGTGGGACAGTATATAGGCTAATTACTTTACTTTTATATTTTTATAAAATAACAAGTAGAGCAAAAATATAAAACTGCTTTAAATTGTTCACAAAAGGTTTCAATTCCCCTTAAATCATCTCAAACATAATTAAGATTAATAATAAATAAATAAATCCCTGGACATTATTCCACACAGCGCCATCTAGCCCCAAAGTAAGCTAATTAAAGCTTGTGTTATGGGATACTAGACAACGGATAAACATACTTAAATACATTTTCTTTTGTAAATACATACTTATTATACATAGGAGACACCCAGACCAGTACAAACAGACATGTTCATGCACACAAATGTTTGTACTGTGCGGGGATCGAACCCGCGACCTCTGGTGTAGTAGCCAACTTCTTAACCATTACACCAAGTCGGTCGTCAAAGATTATGAATCATGTAACAAGGATTTAGATGAAGTGAATCATATGGTTCACATTAATTTACCATTTAAAACCATGTAATTACAGACAAAAGCACATCTTCAGGGTTTAGAAAAGAGTACACTTCGTAAAGTTTCTTCATGTAGCAAGTGGGTAAGTTAGAACATTTATTTTTATTTTGTTTCATGTCCAATTTTTTTACTACAAACTTATAGGTTCCTACATCATTTTGAACCTTTTAACTCTAATTTACAAATCAAAATTAATTGGGAATTTATTTGAGTAACCTTGTCTGTACTGTACATTCATAGTACTGGTTAGTGCTAGGAAAAGAACTTTTATAATTTTGTCGCTAGTTATTTTGCATTTCCAATGTATGGAAGTGGCCTGATCCTATGTCAATAAAAAGTTTCCCCAAAAATATCTGACCTTGGTCACATTGGTAAAATAATTTAAAGTAGACCTAATGCATGTCTCTTTGAGAGTTTTTTCTAGAGGTTATTGCAGAACTTTATCTACTATTGTTAATCCAAAGAAGTCTTATTGATTTTTTTGCCAATTAAATTATCAAAGTGAATCAATGTTCAATGGGTATATCTGTATCTATAATAAAATATCTGGGACACTTTACGGTTAGGGTGTCTCGCAGAGGGTGCAGGGACTTAGAAAAAGCGTCCGGTGAGTGCCAGAAAAGAAGATTAAAAAAAATCCCCTAGCGCACCCCCTCTGCGACACCCACATTACACAAAAATCATCGGACCCCAAACTAAGCAGAGCTTGTGCTATGGGTATCAGAATCAGAGACTGATAAACATACTTAAATATTTCTTAGTACATACTTAATTAGATCGATGGCAGCAAAGTAGAAATACTACATTCTTTATTGATTATATAACAGATTTTGTTTTTTTTACTGAAATAATGCAGATGTCTTTTTTTACTCCTAAAAAACTGACGTTTATGAAGATATCTGCCAGGTGTCTTCTTTTAAGTCAAAAAAGAAGAAGATATCTGTCAGATATCTTCTTAGACGTCTTCTTATCAGGTTTACTTTAAGATTGTGAAATTGATATCTTTCTGTACACCTCTTTGGGCCAAATTTCACAGTAAGTTATTCCTTGAGACACGAATTTTTCAAGACAAGTGGCAGATGTCTTTGTTGACGTTCGAATCAACTGTCAAAGTTGCAATGGCGGGTAAGTTCAAATGTCCATTACCACTGCGATGTTTTATTATGAACAGATTGTAGATGTATTCATTTACGAGCTAGATATTGCTTATTATTTTGAAATTCAGAATAATTTTGATATAGACTTTTAGATAAGGTTTATTTAAAGCTAATTTTAATGTAGATGTCCATATCTACTTTGCTGCCATCGAGATAATAACACCCAGACACAACATACATAAATGTTCATCACATGAATGTTTGTCATTGGTGAGGATGAAACCCACAATCTCCAGTGCTGAAGGCAGGAGAGCTGCCATTGTCAGGCCAGTCACTGATTAACAATTGATTGACCTGGGGCCCGATTCTGCTATTTAAAAGCCAATGGAATCTATTCCATTGGCTTTTAAATAGCAGAATCAATCTTAATAGATTCCATTGGCTTTTAAATAGCAGAATCGGGCCCCAGGTCAATCAATTGTTAATCAGTGACTGGCCTGGCATTCAATTATGAAAGGCGTGATTTTGACAGTTTTAGTATGGTCTTGATGTCAAAATCATGTCATTCAATTACAATTCCATTGCATTTTAATTAGCAGAATCGGACCCCAGCATGTTGGCGCATTGGTAGCAATCCTGCCTTTGGCGCCGGAGGTAATAGGTTCGATCCCCATCCACAACAAACATCCATGTGATGAACATTTGTGTTAGAAGCATTAGTGCTTAGCGCCTTCATAGAGCAGACAATAAGTTCGGCCTTCAAATTGTTGCGTTTTTTGTTGATTAGATTGCATTAGAATTTTTGACTCTGAAATAGGTAGGTACAATTAACTGAATAATAGTAAAATCATATTTAAAAATGAAACGAATATTTTTATTGCTTGTGTTAGCGTTTATTCTCTTTTCAAACGTTTGTAGCCTCCTTGGCCAACTTTAGAGAAAGATAACGTGAGATAGGCACTGAAAATCTAATGCGTACATAGGCAATACAGCACGTGTGTTTGTTCCCCGGCTACCGAACGTACGGAATGACAGCTAAAATTCAATTTGTGATAACCTAGCAGACAATCAATCTTACCTCTTCATCAGATGCTGAGCGAGTTCTCCACCCCCAACCATTTCCTCCTCCTCTCCAGACTCCACCTCAGAGACATGATCATCACCAGCACGTTCGACGGTACCCATTGTAATATCTACAACAAAAGCAAATGCTTTATATCTTCGCGCCACGTTGGTTATTCATGCCGCCGGCTTTCTGTACCGTCATCAGAATAGAATACTAGACATCACAAACTTACAGTTAAATATTTATTTCTGTGTTGGTGAGAAAAACGCAACACTCCTTTCACTATAATATTTATAAAATGTATTGCGTAGTTCACTGCAAAACCAATTTGGAAGACCACATGGCAGCCTTACCTCACTATGAAACTAGCCAATTTTACCAACTTATGACTGAGTGATTCTTCAAACAATACGGTAAAACAATCCCTTGCCGGTATATATAACCATAAATGTGACTATTTTGAGAAATAATTGCTGTTTTCAACGTACCTGATTGCCGACAAAATTTCAATGAAAAGAAAGATGGCGTCAAATCGAGTCGAGCCAATGACCGCGAATGAACTAAAAAAAAAAATGAATGAAGGATCGACCAAACTGGCTGATTTTCCCGGAAGTAAGAAAAAAAGTTGCCACATGTTTGAAAGTAAAAATAAATTTGGAATAGGTTTTGTCTATGATGAGCAGTAAAATAAAATATCTTAAGGGCCACGGCCCACGGGCCAGGGACCGTAATACCGATATTTCTGAATATCGATACCAAAATATCGATATAAGTACTGATACTTTCGTATCAAATTATCGGTATAAATACCAATAATTCGATACCAAAGATACAAAATTTCAGTACCGAAATACCGATACTTTAATCATTAAAGTATCGGTAGTATCGGTACAAAGTACCTTTACGGATACTGACACATTAAGTTAATGTGTCAGTATCGGTAAAGGTACAGACACTAAAATATCGATATTTACAAATAACTTCCGCTTGCAACTTGCAACGCTTGCTTCTTTGTTTCACAAGTTTAAATATTGAAAATTATAAAAAGCAACTGCACAAGACTAGTAAAACTTATTTGACTAATTTATAATTAAATTCAACGACTGAATAAATTTCTACACGTGGAAAGGAACGATTTTTTAACCTAGTTGGGTAAAACTAAAAGTCACGTGACCTACCATTTTCGCGGGAAATTCAATCCACGACGAAAACACTGTAATTTTCTCCTAAACTGTACATTTTTTTTGGAAAAATCTTTTGTGAGGGGACATCATGTAACATCTTTTTTTTTTTTGTGGCCTCAACAATCTTGCTTTTCTAGCAGATTGATTTCGCCAATGTCAAGTAGAGTCAAAACTTTTATATTGATTGGCCAGTAAGAATATTGTTTTCGTTTCTTCCGTCAAATCTAATGTTTAAAGAGACACAGAAGCGGTTGGCCGGTTAAAATAAAATTGCGAGTTCTGTCTGACTTCTGTGTTTATGCTCAGTGTTAATTGAGTTCTTTACCAGCACCATCTAAAAAAAGCAACATAGAGACGAGATTTCACAATCAATCAATATTAACCAATTTTTAGGGGAGACACTGGGAATAAAAAGAGGGGAGGTTATTTACAGACGGATGAAATAAGTTTCAATATATTTACATAGATATTTTAAATTGGAGAAAGAAGTTAGAAGGAAGTTTAAGTTGATGGGTCGAGGAATTTTAGGAGGAAGGGTATCGTATAGAGGGGTGGGGAATCTTTGGCAATTAAAAAATATATGATCCGGAGTACCCTCATCCAAGCCGCATTCACATAGTGAGTTATCTTTCACGCGTATTTTGTTTAAAAAGACAGGGGTGCAAGCGTGATAACATCTTTCACGAACATTAAACCACTTTTCAAGAAAATGTCAAATAGCGAATTATATAAAAATTTCTGATATGCATAGCAAACGCATGCTTTTTGATATAATGGTAAATAAGTGTGTAATTCCTTACGACTTAAGGGATTTTTTTAGTTATGCTTATTGCTATTGTATGCTTTTTGATTAGTATGTCTTTTTGATATTATGGCAAATTAAAATATAAAGCCTTTTGATGTTAATGATATGACTATGCTCATCTGGCAGGAGATCATTCTGGCTCCATACATTTTCGGGCTTTTTCTGAAAGTACCGGCCAACAAAAAAAAGTGGTACGTATAGTTCGAACTAGTCATACGGAGCAATAGATCCTGCCTTTAGCGCCGGAGGTCGTGGGTTCGATCCCTACCCATGACAAATATTTGTTCGACGAACATTTGTATTTGTTGTGTCTGGGTGTTATTATCTGTTTAAGTATGTATTTAGAAATATTTAAGTATGTTTATCAGTCTCTGGCGCCCATATTACAAGCTCTGCTTAGTTTGGGGTAGATGATCTTGGTGTAAATTGTCCCAGAAATTTATTTTTTTAATAGCTATTAAGGCATAAAAGTCCAAGGGTTGTTATATTGTGTAAGGCGTTCGTTGTCGTCGGGGGCATTCAAGTGGCGGTGCGGCCCGTGGTGGGCGCGATCGAACATACGACGCGCCAACCGCACCACGAACGCCTCGATGAAGTGCACGCTGACGTCACGGGCGATGAAGTCATTTCTGACGTAACGCCCGGCGCCTGTCAGCGTGCGTAGGCATTTGTTTTGTATCACCTGCAGTCGCTTCCTCTGCGATTGAGAGCAGAGGGCGTACCATGCAGGTGAGGCGTAGGTCAGTCGCGGGCGAATGTACATCTTAAAGACGCCAACTTTTGCCCGCAGCGGGAGTCTGGATGTGAGGACGGGCCTCAGCATGGCCTGTGCCATCTTAGCCTGGTTGACGGCGCGGTCCACCTGAGGCATCATCTGTAGCCGACGGTCGATGATGCAACCCAGGTATGTAACGCTGGGTTGCCATTGTATGGCCTCACCTCGTGGCGTGAGGCAAGGCGGCGGCTTCTTCTTCTGCCCGGTCGGCAGGGCGGTCGTCTTATTGACATTCACTGCCATGCCCCACTTATCAAGCCAGGCGGGCAGCAAATGTAATAACCGCTGCATGCGTGCAGTGGCTATTTCGGGCTTTCTGGAGGTGGTAAAAAAGGCGCTATCATCGGCGAATAGTGCAAGAGTAACAACCTGTTCCCACTCCTTGAGTGGTCGGCAAACACTAGGGCGCGCTCGGCGGCGCTATAGTATAGCGCGCCGGCACTGTCGGCCAGTGGTCAGACGGGCGGGGTCGTGCGGGCCAGCTGCCAGTTCAAGCGAAACAACTCGGCTGGTTGGTCGGTCGCCTTGTCGATCCGGCTCTCCCAGGTCCACCCCGACCACGCCCGGATGTCATCTGACAGCTGGGTGGAGACTGCGTTAAGCTCACGCTTGCCAGTTGGGCAACGAGTCTGCGCCCTGATGTAACCAGTTCTTTCTTAAAAAACCCGAAAATTCGTTTACTGTTACGAATCACTTCCACACAAAAATAATAATTTAACTTAATAAACACCGACTGTTCTGCTGAAATATTAACAATATGCAAAATGTGAGCAAGGAAATCATTACCAATACAGATACAACAATCCACCAACCATTCCCGCAGTTTACGATCATTAGGTACGGATGTACGGGTGAATTATTTGTATGGGTGTTATCTTGTACTTACTTGGAATTTTGTTGTAGACCTCAATACACACATTTTATAGCTACTTTTTTGGTATAATGTGATGAGGCCTTAGTACATAAATCTACAACAAGCCTATCCGGGAATCGGTAATCAGGTTACTCACTTACATCCCAAGCTACGCCGCGATGACAGGTGTCAAAACGGGCCTATTAGATTTCGACGACTGTTGTAATAGAGGAATACTAAGATGTACTGTGCGTGAGTGACCCTAAACTTGTGATATAATTGAATGAAATGCACAGGCGTTCTACAATTGTAGAACGCGCGACTACTGGAGTGACTTCTTTGAATTTTCTTGGTTTGGTATATTTTTTAAAATACTGATAATAATTTTAATAAAATTAGCCATCACAGGTGGGAAAGTTGTGAGAAGAAAAGATGTTTTGCTATTTTTGTACTAAAAAAACTTTTTAGCAATATTTATGTACATATTTTAAAGGGATACCCTACACCCAGTATCGGCAGTTCTTTTTTTAGTTTTATTAACAATATACAACTAAACTTCAAATACTAATTACAATCACTATTGAAATCGTCCTGCTTGTTGTTTAGCGCGCGCTACCAGAATGTATGTCTGCCTGCACTCAAATGCCTATCGTCTCTCAACTCAACCAACTGAGCCTTGTAAGACGGCCGTTGCCAAACAAATAACAAACAATGGATCGACGCGACGGTTGGCCTGACCAAGGTCACCTCTGTTGGTGGTCTTGTTTGCAACCATGTAGCACCCGCTTTACTGGAACCGATACCATTCCCAAAAATTGTCTGTGATATGGTTTGCCAAAAACTGAATTAAAAAAAACAATGTCAATGTCAGTCAATCGTCAAAAAAAAATGTTTTGTGGCGCGTGTCAGTATGTTGTGTAAAAGTGTGAATGTTTAAAATAATTATGTTTCAGTTTTTGATAATAACATTGTGAGACAAACTGTCCACCATGCCGCCTACCGTTCAGACAAATGAACCCGAAAGGGACAAACGTATCCAACGAACTGGCGAGAGGAGGTTAGTAAGCTTCCAAACAACCTCTTGGGTTCACCAAACATTAGCAATTTAGCTTTATTTCTTTACAGGTCTGAGCTAGTAACGCGTGTAAAGTACTGTAACACACTCCCCGATATTCCTTTTGACTTGAAGTTCATCACATATCCCTTTCCATCGACGCGATTCATCCAGTACAATCCAACTTCTCTGGAGAAGAATTATCGCTATGAAGTGCTCACGGAGCATGATTTGGGTGTGCACATAGACTTAATTAACCGGGACATATACCAAGGTGATGGAAATGCGATCCTAGATCCAGCTGACGAAAAATTACTTGAAGATGATGTTCTTACACCTCAAGATTCGAAAAGATCTCGCCATCATGCAAAGAATGTATCCTGGTTGCGTCGTTCTGAATACATTTCCACTGAGCAAACCAGGTTTCAGCCTCAGACTATGGAAAAGGTAAAATAAATATTTAAAATATTTCCTGTAGGTACTGATTTATTAGCTATTCTAAATAATGTTTTATTACAAAGGATGAATCTATTTTATTATAATAGATGACTAAACCCAAATACTTTTTCAATGTTCTTAAACCTTTTTGTTTACTCTTGTTATATGAAAATAAACAGGAGGCGCACCTTAACTATTTATTTATTTCTACAGCATAATTATTAAATCTTTTCAAGGATTTTGAAACCAAAAAGAATAGTATTTAGCTGGAGAATATGGTTGTCTGTTCCATTTTACATTATGCACTGCATATTTTCCATTTCCAGGTTGAAGCTAAAGTTGGTTACAATGTCAAGAAGATATTCAGCGAGGAAACCTTATACATGGACCGTGAGAGCCAGATTAAGGCCATTGAGAAGACATTTGAAGACAACATCAAGCCTATTGAGAAACATTACAGCAAACCGGGGGTGACTCCTGTGGAGGTCATGCCAGTCTTCCCAGACTTTGAAATGTGGAAGTACCCATGTGCTCAGGTTATATTCGACACAGACCCAGCTCCGTCAGATAAAAATGTTGCTGGACAGATTGAAGCTATGTCACAGGCTATGATTCGGTAAGTGTGATTTGCCATACACTCCATGCAAATACTTAATGAAATAAATAAACACTTGTAGTTCAAAAATTTAACAATAATGCTTTTGAGTACAACTAAGTTTCACTGCTCTAAAAATGAAATTAAAATTGTATATTCTTTAAAGCCGGATGGTTAAATAGTTGATAGTTAAATGAATTCATAACAGTTATACACCACTGTAAAGAACAAAGTATTCTGGCAAGAATGGAAACTGAGACCACAGGGCGTACCAAGCAGAATTATGAAATTTTTCCATTATAAGTATTATATTATTATGAAGTAGTAGGGTTATTTTAAAAAACAACATTCTTGCTTTCAGGGGTGTGATGGACGAAAGTGGAGAACAATTTGTGGCTTACTGTCTACCCACCGAAGACACTATACAGAAGAGACGCCGAGATATCACTGAAAATATTCCATACATGGATGGAGACACCTATGAGTACAAAATGGCCAGAGAGTATAACTGGAATGTCAAGAGTAAGGCTTCTAAGGGCTACGAAGAGAACTACTTCTTGGTGAGTTGTTTTGTGCACATTATTTATCTAAGGATTATTGGCTTAATTTGTTCTGTAAGTGCAAATCCAGTCTTCAGTTGCTTGGAAATTTCAAAGTCCTCTGCAAAAACTGCTGCCAAAAAGCTTGGCATCCTATCCAAGGTTAGGTGGTATTTCACATCGGCGCAGCTGCTCCAGTTATATAAAGCGTAAATCCGGCCATGAATGGAGTACTGCTGCCACCTCTGGGGTGGATCCGCTAAATACCAGCTTGCTGCTCTAGACTCGGTGGAGTCACGCGCCGTAAGGCTCATAAATGATCCGGCTCTCTCTGCCGGGCTGCAAGATCTAGAACACTGGTGCAGCGTTGCTAGCCTATCGGTGTTTTACAGGCTTTATTTCGGGGAGTGTGCGAGCGAACTGCATGAGTTTGTTCCGCCATCTCCTTTTCACCATCGGAGCACAAGACGCACATTAGCCTTTCAACCGCACGTTGTGGATATTCCAGCCATTCGCACAAAACGTTTTGCGGACTTCTTCATAATGCAAACAGCAAAGGAGTGGAACTCGCTGCCCACGCATGTGTTTCCGAACCAATACAATCTGGGTCTCTTCAAGACAAGAGTGAATAGGCATTTACTAGGCAGACATGTACCATCATAGATCGCATCGTCACTTACCATCAGGTGCGATTGCGATCAAATGACTGTCTAGTCCAATATAACAAAAAAAGAAAAAAAGACTTGCTACACACTTTATTTCACACTAAATACCGTTGGAGTAAAATGTTAAGAAATTCTTTCTGAACTTCTGAAAGCAGCACATCTCGCCCGCGTTTCTCCGACTTGATTTACATATACTATTATTTTTCACTGAATGTTTTGTTCAATCTTAATAAAATATTGCATAAGTCACTCCTTGATAATGTAGCTTCATATTACTGAAAAAAATCTTAAAATCAGTCCAGAAGTTTCGGAGCCTATTCAATAAAAACAAACAAATCTTTCCTCTTTGTAATATTAGTATAGATTTATATTGTTGTACATATTGACAAATACAGCTCCGTAGCAACTTTGGACCGTCCGCACCTAGTAATTGAGTTTGAAGTAATAAGAGCTCATCTTATGTCGGCAGGGCTTCCTGGAAGTGGATGACTGTACGAGCTCTTTTTCTCTTAATGAAATTTCAAATGTTTTTATTTGTTGTATCCTAGGTGGTCCGCAACCACACAGTGTACTACAACGAGCTCGAGACGCGCGTGCGTCTGTCCAAGCGCCGCGCGCGCGCCGGAGTGGCGGCGCAAGCGCTCACGCGGCTGGTGGTCACGCACCGGCCCCTTAGCGCGCCCGAACACCGGATGCTCAGGCTCCGGGAGAAACAGCTCGAGCCGCCGCAGGTAACTATAGTACAAGTCGCGTCGCGTGAAAAGCGCCCAAGACAGTGGAGGGGATGTGTTCGCGCATGTGTCGACTGACGAACCAATGGCGCGAGGCCCGCGCCCTTGCGCTATTGGTTCGTTCGTGCGGCGCCTCCCCCTCCTCGCTTCGTACCACTAATTAAATCCATAAATCGTCCAGTGCGCAGGATGAGCCCTAGAGCGCTTATTATAACAATTCATTGAAAAAATCAAAAAATGTACTTACTTTATTTACTTAGTAATAATTGTCATAAAAACATGCAGCATAGTAGTATTCTGCTACAATTCGCCTAAAGCAGGGCCCTGGTAAAATTAACGAGACAGTAATTCACTTCATTCACACTGACATATGGAACAACATTTGCTGTATTCCAGTAAATTGCTTGATGTGGTTGCAACATCCTAAATGACTTAATCTTGCCTAGAATTTAGGAAAAAAAGTTGCCTACCTAAGTAGTTGTAGTTGGGTAAGCTCAGTGATACAAAATGCCTTTTCAGATTTAATATGTAAAGGCTTCTTTTCAATTCTCAAATTGCATGAGAATGATTTTTCAGAAACAAGTTTAATAGCTTGTGGTCAAATTCTTATTTTGTATTATTTTGAACAGGAGGAAGATGAAGAAGAAGAGGACGAGGATGACGATAAACAGGAAGAAAAAAGTGGTGGGAAGGGAAGGTAAGCATAGTTTATATGATAGAATCTTCAATTACATATATTTCATTATTATTCTGTATTAATTAGTCAGGTCTACCTACACCAACGATTTTCCATAACTGAATAATCCACGTCATACAATTGGCAAGCTTTAACATGGCACACAAAACAGTGCCATCCTGCATTCTGTCCCTTTCTGACATCATACATGTGAAAAGAGGTGGGAATACATCGTAACTAATGGAAAAATGTGCTTAGAATATTCACTTTTTTTTCTGCTTTGATAAAGCACTGATGCTGATTTCTTGTGATTTAAAGTTCATTGCCTACACTGTCTATCTTTATTTGTCAGGTCACGTTCCCGCTCACGTTCCAAATCAGGATCTAAATCACGCTCAAGGTCACGATCGAAATCGAGGTCCCGCTCGAAGTCGAAGTCTCGTTCGAAGTCGAGGTCCCGCTCAAAGTCAAGATCGCGCTCGAAGTCCAGATCAAGGTCACGATCCGGATCTGGTTCAAGAAAGTCACGCTCACGCTCTGGATCTGCTCGGTATGCATGATATTTGTTTTCAATTCGGTAAATTTGTATTTTTGTATATTTACTAGCTCCACCCCGGTTTCGCACGGGTGTGACCTTCCTATAAAATGATGTTTTTTTTTTCATTTTCTTTTATACAAACCTTACAATAACAAACACATTTTTTTTTAACCAATTTGATGCAGTCGTTTAGAATTTTTGAATTTTTTATATAGATTGAAATATGCCTGAGAAAATTTAAGACATGTTAATTCTTTGGGAAGCATAGGGGAGGATTTTCAGAAATTCCTACGGGCTAAAACAGATACGATGTCGTATTATCATTAATGATAATAAATATAACCAAGTGGCAAGGTTGTTAATAATGTAAGCAAGTATACTGTAATAAATAAATGAATAAATATACTAATATTATAAAGAGGTAAGCGTTTGTGGGTTTGAATATCTGAGCCAGGTAATCTCCGAAACTACCGAGCCTGATTGCTTTGGGCATATATTTGTTTTAAAATAATTATCTTTCATGTCATAAAAATGAAGTTCAGGCGGGCGAAGCTGAGGGCGGAAAGCTAGTTATGAATAAGGTGGTTCCTATTCCGAAGTGACGTTTTCACCTTTATTTATTTAATATTTTTCTATTTCTCCCAGGTCCCGGTCTGGCTCAGCCAAGTCCCGCTCGCGCTCTGGTTCGCGCGCGTCGTCCCGAGCCAGCTCTAAGAGCAAGGGCTCGCGAGCCAGCTCCGCCAGCCGCGGCTCTAGAGCCAGTTCCAGAGCCAGCGGGAAGGTAGGATCATTTGTGTACTCTCTACAGGTCCCGGGCTGGCGCAGCCAAGTGACGGTCTAACTCAGCCAAGTCCTGGTCTGGCTTAGCCAAGTCCCGGTCTGACTCAGCCAAGTTGCGGTCTGACTCAGCCGAGACCCGGTCTGGCTCAGCCAAGTCCCAGTCTGGCTTAGCTGTCAGCCATTGTGGAAATATACGCTTAAAAGCTTGTTCACATTATTCCAGTCCAGCGCTGGAATACCACTTGCACTAGAATAATGTGAACCGGCACTGGAATGTCCACATTGATTGAGCGCTGGACTGGAATGATGTAAACGGGGCATTAGGACAGGGCATTCCATTTCTTTTTCCGTACAGTAGTGAAATACACGATTATTAAGACAAACACAGGGTCATATTTTGTTAATAAATATACAAACATTTTGTGTAATGTAGAAACTATGAAAGCGAAGATAAGATTTTTTAAATTAACTTTCTATTTAAAGTGGTTTCTGGTTTTTATACAAAAATATGAATTGAGGACGAGGACAAATTAATAAAAATACAAAAATTTTAGATGAAATGTTTTTTAGATCCCCTACTGACTATACCATCATTTCATTGCGGTATACATAATCACCATCATTAATTTGACAATATCTCCAGGGTTCGAAAGCGAGTTCAAAGGCGAGCTCCCGCGCATCATCGCGCGCTAGCAAGCGCTCGTCGCGAGCGTCCTCCCGAGCGTCGCGCTCGTCCAAACGCTCGGGCTCGAAGGCGTCGTCGAAAGCCAGCTCGCGCAGGCGCTCGGGCTCCGGCAGCGGGTCTGGACGGTCGAGAAGTCGGTCTAGAAGCGGCTCCAGGAAGGTGAGAAACGGAATTTGGAAACGTTATTATAGACAGGAAACGGAAACATTTGCCGTTTTTTTCCAAATGTTTAATTATAAAAAAAAAAATGCTTATTCCATGTTTTATTTGAAGGTTGTTATATAAAACCGGAAAGCATGTGAATTGAGAAAAAATAAAATAAAAACTAATACATATCCGGGACAAATTACACCAAGATCATCCGACCCCAAACTTAGCAGTGCTTGTACTATGGGTGTCAGACTAAAAAACATACTAAAATATTTCTAAATACACACGCAACAAACACAAATGTTCGTCACATGAATGTTTGTCACGGGTGGGGATCGAACCCACGACCTCCGGCGCTAAAGGCAGGATCGCTGCATTTGCACCAACAGGCCAGTCAAATGTTTTTTATTATTACTGAAAGCAACTAAAAAAACAGTTGTTGTCTTTCTCAGAATATAAAACTAATTGTTTCTTTGCGAATTTTCAACGTTATGCCGAGGAAGACCAGCCACAGCCCACAAATCATTTTCCAAGACAGCGATTTTATGGATTATTAATGACATCTAATAAGATGAACAAGCAAGGAAACGCTGGCTAGCCAGTCATCACAGCCCACAAATCATTTTCCAAGACAGCGAGTTTTTGGATAATTAATGACATCTAATAAGATGAACGAGCAAGGAAACGCTGGCTGGCCAGTCATCACAGCCCACAAATCATTTTCCAAGACAGCGAGTTTTGGATATTGAATGACATCTAATAAGATGAACAAGCAAGGAAACGCTGGCTAGCCAGTCATCACAGCCCACAAATCATTTTCCGAGACAGCGAGTTTTGGATTATGAATGACATCTAATAAGATGAACAAGCAAGGAAACGCTGGCTAGCCAGTCATCACAGCCCACAACTCATTTTCCAAGACAGCGAGTTTTTGGATAATTAATGACATCTAATAAGATGAACAAGCAAGGAAACGCTGGCTAGCCAGTCATCACAGCCCACAAATCATTTTCCAAGACAGCGAGTTTTGGACAATTAATGACAACTAATAAGATGAACAAGCAAGGTAACGCTGGCTAGCCAGTCATCACAGCCCACAAATCATTTTCCAAGACAGCGAGTTTTTGGATAATTAATGACATCTAATAAGATGAACAAGCAAGGAAACGCTTGCTAGCCGGTCATCACAGCCCACAAATCATTTTCCAAGACGGCGAGTTTTTGGATAATTAATGACATCTAATAAGATAAACAAGCAAGGAAACGCTGGCTAGCCAGTCATCACAGGCCACAACTCATTTTCCAAGACAGCGAGTTTTTGGATAATTAATCACATCTAATAAGATGAACAAGCAAGGAATCGCTGGCTGGCCAGTCATCACAGCCCACAAATCATTTTCCAAGACAGCGAGTTTCTGGATAATTAATGATATCTAATAAGGTGAACAAGCAAGGAAACGCTGGCTAGCCAGTCATCACAGCCCACAAATCATTTTCCAAGACAGCGAGTTTTGGATTATGAATGACATCTAATAAGATGAACAAGCAAGGAAACGCTGGCTAGCCAGTCATCACAGCCCACATATCATTTTCCAAGACAGCGAGTTTTTGGATAATTAATGACATCTAATAAGATGAACAAGCAAGGAAACGCTGGCTAGCCAGTCATCACAGCCCACAAATCATTTTCCAAGACAGTGAGTTTTTGGATAATTAATGCCATCTAATAAGATTAACAAGCAAGGAAACGCTGGCTAGCCAGTCATCACAGCCCACAAATCATTTTCCAAGACATCGGTTTCTGGATAATTAATGACATCTAATAAGATGAACAAGCAAGGAAACGCTGGCTAGCCAGTCATCACAGCCCACAACTCATTTTCCAAGACAGCGAGTTTTTGGATAATTAATGACATCTAATGAGATGAACAAGCAAGGAAACGCTGGCTAGCCAGTCATCACAGCCCACAAATCATTTTCCCAGACAGCGAGTTTTTGGATAATTAATGACATCTGATGAGATGAACAAGCAAGGAAACGCTGGCTAGCCAGTCATCGTTCGTTCTTAAACTCAACGAAAAGTGTAAAAACGCCCCCAAAAGTTAAGCAGGAAACGCCATTATCATTGTTAATTGTTTTTTTTTAATTTTTAGGGTTCCCGGAGCGGATCCGCGTCAAGCGCGTCGTCGCGGCACAGCGGCTCTGATTAGATTAAGTTTCCTTGTAATTAATTATGTATTAGATCCTAATGTTTATAATAAAGCACTGATGATAATGTAAAGCTCTCTGTTTTATTATTTTTTAGTTGGTAAACGGCATTCGTAAAAAGTTGTGGCCAAACATTTAAATACACTTTGGAGCATAATGATAAGGTCTTGTTGTTATTTTATAATAACGATGAAACCTAAAAAAACTGGTGTAGCTCGATTTGTTAGGATCGTAAAAAATCTAGTTTTCAATAAGATAGTTGAGCGTATTTGACGACACGATTGGCGTAGTGCGCTGTAGCACGGTTTCTCGCCTCGATTTCCCTAGTGTCCCGTGTTCGATTCCCGGTCGGGTCAATTCAGGAAACGATCTTTTCTGAATTGACTCTGGTCTGGGTGTGCTGAGAGACGCCTCTGGCTTATTTCCTTGTGTGGTACCTCGTAACACGGGGATATTAATCTCTACTTCGAGACCAACAAGAGGTGTATTGTCTGGCGCATATTTATATTTTAAAAAAAAGTAAGCCACATATTTGTCCTAAACGGTACAAATAATCTTCATCATTGAGCATTTTGTATACGATTCAACTCGCATGATCATTGGGCGAAGTTCATTCATGGAATTAGGACTCCCCTTTCCTTTTCGATACTCTATCGAAAGAAAGTAAACTAAATAAATCGAATTTCGGACCTTGAAGAAATCAGGCAGGATTCGAACCCGCGTTTTCCACTATCCGGGTGGCTCCTCTAACTTATAATCAAATAGAATATTTCATGATAACCGAACGCTTAAATATTTGTAAAAATATATCTTTCGCATGTTTGAAGGGGCTTGCCTTGAAAATAGTGATGAAATAACGTTGGCTTGCAACGTAATGTACTAGAAAGAAAGATTCGTTCGGTTTATTGAGATTTTGGTAGCTCAGCGGTTAGAGCAGCCACCCGGATTGTGGAAAACGCGGGTACGAATCCTGCCTGATTTCTTCAAAGTCCGAAATTCAATTTTTTTAGTTCTCTCTTTCGATTTACTTACTTTATTTATTTTAGTATTTTACAGTGCTTTTTCATATCGAAACATAGAAAACCTGATGCCTGATTTCTTCAAGGTCCGAAATTAGTTTTTTTTAGTTTCCTCTCTTTCGATGCTAATTGCTAAAATAAACAAAGTAATATTAGGAAGAAGGAGTTTGCGAGATTAAAAAACATAAATTGTAGCAATATACTTTTATTAGTGCACATAAATACAAAAAAACATTCAAACGTGAGTAAAACAAAATATTGCTCGTGTTCTTGACACATTTCATTTATATTAATTCAATGGTATTATTTATGTTACTGCTTAACTTTTGTAGATATATAAAAAACAGCAAAAGCGAAACAGTTTCAATTTTGAAATAAAACAACTACGGATTTTAGTTGACACTGTAGTGAACTTTGTATCGTCGCGAAGTATAAGAGTGATCACGTTCCAGCTGTTCTGGCCCCTGACCCTTGAATCTAATTTCTCTCCGGATTGGCATTAGATTACTGTCACCAATTTTTTTTTTAACCTTATTGCTTTGTAATAAGGTTTAATAATTTCTTGTTTCTGCAATGCTTGTCCAAAGACATTCTGTTCAAGAGTCAGGCCATGACTACAAACGGCCACATAACAAGCAGAAATAAGTTGACTGTTAGAGCCTTTTCACACTAGCAAGTGGTCCGTGCACGTCGCGATCTCGCCTCGCCGAAAAAATCGCATGTAGTGTGGAAAGGCTCTTTATCAACCTTATACTCCTACCAGAGCAATAAAAGGCATCATTCAGGCATTCATCTATTGTTTAACGTTTGAATTGTAGCTGTTTGCTGTTATTTAACATAAACTAAATTCTGACTCCTACATTCTCAAATATCACTTAAAGTTAAGATGCCCTTGAGCTAATTGCTTAACCATTATTTATCAGTAGAAAATAAATTTGTGAGGGCTTGCTTTAGTTTGAGTGACGTTTCAGAATTTGGGGGTAAGTATGACAACGAAAAAAAAAACGTCATCTGACGTATTTATTTTAAATTTTGACATGTCTGATTTATAAAATGAAGTTTATTTCAAATATACAGAAGTGTTTTCGACCGTTCGACTCTCAACTTAAAATAATAAATAAATAATGTTGCAATATGTAAATAAATTTGTAGAATATCACACTGGCACACTCGCACACGTAATTTCAGTTTAGTTTAAAGATTTAATAATTAATTTCTTCAACACACAATCATACAAAAATATTTTAGATTTTTATAATAAAATGCATCTACACATTAATTCATTTCTAACCAACTGTTTGGACACAGCCACTGTAAATATTGAAATACTCAGGGGTTTCCATCTATTTTTCATTGCCTATCATAGAAGTTTATTAATACAACAATCATAGAAATGTTGTCTTTTGTTATTTCTTAGCTTTTTCATAGTAAATCCCATATAATTTCAGCATAGTGTATTAAAAAACTTTTACGATAGATATAATAAATTTTAAGATAATAAGATGGTAAACACGTCTTCTACTTACTAATATATTTTTCTTTATCAGATTTTCGATAACAGACAATCCAGGATATTTTTTTAAAATTATTTAATTAACATTATTATTAGGCTATCGTCACAAATACTCGATAAGAAACGCAGCACCTTTGACTAGGTAGTATTTTAGGCAAATAAACTATTCGCACTTTTAATAAGGCATTACCTACCTAAGATGTTATGATTGTTATGTAATATTCTAGGAGGTTAATATTAAATATTAATTTAGTTAATTCAAATAACTAAAGGATTAACTTCGTTTAATACTAAAGAGGAGGTAAGTATAGAAGTAGATGTAAAAAATATGAATAAGATTTTAATAAGAAAATGCTATATATTTTTTTGTGAAATACATGTTTGAAATATAAGCATACATAGTTATATTAATAATAATACACCACAGCGATATGGTGATAGAATGATAACTAAATGATATTTGAAAAAGATGTACTGGAATTGTATGAATAAATCTAAAGAAAGATTGCTAAGGACTGGAATAGTATTGAAACCGTTAAGGCTAGGAATAGTGGTAACATACCACGGATAATTTCAAATGCAAAAAATTCACTTTGCACAATCAATTGGGAATGGAAGATTTATTGGTTCTTTTGTAAGTTGTAACGCACACACATTATACCGGGTGATTATCAAAAGACTTAATTAACTTAAGTTTCAAGGTCATCATACAAATCAGTCGAACAACTAGTATTTTTTGTAGGAAAACCTTAAAATTAAAGTTAATTAAAAATTGAATTTTAATTTACATAGATACTACATCATTCACTGAGTATACCATATCGTTCTTGTCTTTTGATAATCACCCAGTTTTATTATAGCTTAATGTAGTTAGACTTTTTAGTTGTGGCAGTATTTCAATCATTATAGACTTCACAAATGTTGCCATAAATTCTGAAATTAATTAATAAGATAATTTCTCTCAGATTTGAGGCGAGTAGTATTTCTTAATGTAAATTGATTTGTTCACATTTATTGTCAGT
Organism: Udea olivalis; assembly: GCA_947369235.1. Lineage (NCBI taxonomy): Eukaryota > Metazoa > Arthropoda > Insecta > Lepidoptera > Crambidae > Udea > Udea olivalis. The sequence continues at coordinate 11,494,521 of OX376355.1, forward strand.
AACTGACGGAATTATATTGGAAAGATTACAACCATGGGGGATCAAGGGATGCACCCTTCACTTAACATTTATTCAGGGGCCGTGTTACCACCTCTTATAGCCAGCCAGGTTAATTTCCTAAAGTGAGCGTAGCGAGTGATTTCCTAATATGATCTTTAATTTTCAGCCAGTCAGCAGTCACGTGTCAATAATGCATCCTCTAGGCCAGATATTAACTGACGAAATTGCTCGCTACACTCAGTTCAGGAAATTACCTTGACTCGCTATAAGAGATGGTAATACGGCCCTAGGTCAATCAAATTGATCGAACCATTTATTCTTAAAAATTAATTTCAATTGCCTACTGTTGATGATTGGTTTTTTCTTCATACAGAGTGAAATTGAAATTCCAACAGATCTTTACTCAAGTAAGATTATGGTCCAAGGTTGGTTCCAGATTTGGACGTTCAAGCAATTAAGTGCTCATCCATAAATTAAGTCACACGAATTAAATCTTCCCGACTAGTGGTCACATTTGTGACCTCTTTTGACTGATGTGACGTCACATATTTTTCAAGATTATAACAAAATACATGTCAAGTCACAAAACCTATATTTCCTCTTTACCCTTGTCACATTTTGTACGTAACGTATGTGACGTAAATAATGGACGCTCTCTAGAACTTCGAAATTTCAATTCCACCCTAACCTAATTTTCCCTCTAGCTCTTACTCAGCTCCTCAGTGACAATATCCATGTAATGTCCAGTGAAGACGGCCTTATTGTGCATCACATACCGCAGCAGAGTGCCCGACACGCTCGTGAGGTCGCGCGCGCAGGCGGACAGGCCGACCGGGATCTGGCGCGAGCCGCCGCCGCACACCAGGATCATTTTGAGGAACTCTAGCACGCGTTGACCTGGATAAAGGAAGGAAAACATACATACATACCATCACGACTTTATCCCAAACGGGGTAGTCAGAGGCAAGTGACTGCCGTCATGGTGAACGGAACACTCAGACGCCCACTTTTCACCAATGGTATTAGAACCCAACGGTGAGTCTACCGCCGCTATCCGGGTTGATTTGGTTTTATATCGATGTTTTCCATCGCCGGAGAGTTAGTCGGAAATTAAACAATGAAAACAAAGATTTTGTTTATGGCGAGATTTGAGCTCGGGACCACACGATCCGCGATCCGAGTTGGAGTGCTTAACTACTAGGCCACGACGCTCTCGGAAGGAATACAGAAATCAATAATGAAATTTTAAATTTAAGGGAAATAGGACACTCAAAAAGCATGTAACGGGAACCTCCCTACTAAACTTAAGGAAAGCCCCAAGCCCCAACCCTTTTTGTGCTTTATTTATAATTTTTTTCATCACTGTGGGGATAAAAGCGAAACTGACTTTTGGGGATAGCAACGTGATATTTTATATAAAATAAAACTTCTTTTAATAATGTTACAGTAGCTGAGGTTATGAGGTTTTGGAAGTTAAAGCTCTAAGGCTGTAAATACTTCTCTAATTATGATCAATCCCGAGCAAAATCCAGGTATTTATGTAATGCTACTGATGAATACTCACGGACTATCTGTCTGACCCTGTGTTCAGGGTCCCTCAAAGAAATGATCTGTGTCCTGATGAGTTCCTTCATGTCAGCGGTCAACGGTTCCTGGTTCAGATTCTCCAACAGCTGTTCAGTTACTAATATCACTTCTTCGGCGACAGAGGGCAGCACTGCTTTTAGTTCTCTGCAGTAAAGATAAAAAAAATCAAGAGCTGTTTGGGACTATTAGCTAATTCGTTTTCTGCACTTTATGCTTTGTCAACTGGTCTGTTTGTATATATGTATTACTAGTTGTTAAAAAAAAAATTAAATCAATAAAATGATCAATAAAAAAAAAAAAAAAAATGAATTTAAATTTATTATTTAGGTACGTAATAAAATACAAATTTCAAGATTTAATAAATTAAAATAAAGTACAATGAAATGAAAAAACTTTGGCACATAACTACGCTCATCAATGCCGCATCATACGCGACCTACAAACTTCGCACATCCATGTATCTGGCAACTGTCTGTGTACCGGACTAGCGGCCGCTCGTCAGATTTTTGCATGCTACCGACATTAATGTTTTCATTTTGTTGTGCGCCCATCTGAAGCGATTATAATAATAATGATATATGAATGAATTGTTTTCTCAGTAAGTGAATTTGTAATTCTTATGAGAAATAAAGATCTTTAACCGTAACCGTTCCGATCATCAATCCAAATCTCAAATCTAGACAGTGTCGTGATCGAGCTATCCAAATATTATATCAATGGCTGGCCAGCAGTAGCATTTACGTTACAATCATTAAAATTTGGTTCCTTTTCATTTTTAGAGTAAAAATTGATACATAGATTTACGCATTTACATAGAATTGCAGTTAAAGTTTACCTATAAATAATTTGTGAAATCAACTCGCATGTTCAGCATTTTCTGTATCTATTTCTTTGTTGTTACTATTTTAATCACATTATTCTAAAAATAATCGAATAAATAAAAGCCTTTTCCACACTCACGTGTCAGTAGAAGCGTTATCAATGATGATGTTGATCTTATCCTTCAGCGCGGCCTTGTGCGTCTGCGCAGTGTCGGGGTCCCCGCACGAGGGGCTGACCAGCATCAGCGATGCGACGGCTATGAGGCGGTACACCTGCGTACCTAGTTCGGCGAAGCGCGGCGCGTCTAGTGCTACGGTCTGGATAAACGGAAAACAAAAATAAGAACCGAGAGTCCAGAGAGGAGCAAAACGCTGAAATTTGATACCAGAAAAATTAAACCTGGTCCTGGAAATAGGAAATTGTTATAAAGTTCCAATACAAAATACCTGAAAGGTATGGTGACATTGGTCTTCTGGCCACGAACCTTATTTTACCTCATTATAACAAATAGTTAAACTTTTTAAACCTTAGAAAAAAATCACAATGTTTTGTTGCTTAACAATTTCAAGTCCGGTTTGTCAAGATTTTTTGAAAAAGCAGCTCTTAAGGCCAGAACTGACCTGATTAGTTGATAATTTGAAACAGGGTGAATAATATGGTCTTCTTAAATATAATATTCTAACTTATCCTATCCTGGGCTCATGAGTAAATCTGAAACGTACAACTATGTAAGTCATACTTGAGCGCCTTTCAATTTAAACTGATGCTATTCTGTAAAATGTGACCAGTATTAACGAAAGTAACAGCCAATAGGGTATCAGTAACACTTTGACGTAAGCTTCCACCTACTCGCCGAATGCCCGATGTACTCACAAATTCGATGGGAGCTCATGGGGACTGACTCATTAGATGAAGAGGACTTGAAAGAACTGACGGTGGATCAGATAGCTAGATTCTGCAGAGCCACGGGAAGATTAAACAGGACGCCGTGAAAATGGGACAACCTAAAGACCCCCCTGCAAAGGGGGCCCGGGGAAATTGGTGAAATGGTCCACCACAAACGGACCGATCACCCGGCCCACTGCCAGCGTCCCCAGTTGAAAATAATAATAGTAATAATTCTACGGGTGTTATACGGAACACACTCAAAAATAGCCTGGAAGCTCTTCAAATGCACCACCTCACTTTTCTTCCCATGCAAAAAGCAGCCATCTTGAATACGTGTAGAATCGTGCGCAAATTTCTCTCCTTAAAATAAGAATTTAAAAGCTTTTTCGTTGAGGCCACAAGCCTGCGTTAAATGCTTAAACCCCCCCTAAAATGGTAGATTTATTGAAAAACTAATATAATGATAATAATAACACTGTGACGTACCTCAGGGTACTCCTTAGATGGATCCCATTCCAGCAACTCAAGGTAGGCTTTAGCTAACGTCTGAGCTGTGACGTTTCTGATGATATTTTGATCGGTAACCGGCAGGTTTAGATCAGTCTTGTCCATGTTGCGTATCAGCCATGCCTTTGTATGTTGTAGGCCATCTAGAAGAAAGGCAGGTTTGGATTTGATTTTCTAGAAAAAGCCTAGTGGAACCTGTGCCTAGGGAGACTTAATGCCATAAGGCATTATTCTATACCAGTCAAATTTTGGGTCGTGCAGAGAATCTTAGTCGGGGATTCTTATCTATTTGCTAAGCTGGTGTGCAGTGTGCACATACCTTCGGTCACCTTGAGAAGTTCGTCAAACTTGGCCCTCTCGTACTGCACGCTTTCTTGTTGGACGTGCGGGCGGATCATCGCGATCAGCGTGTTGGCTAGGTCCAGCTTTAGTACTTCGAGGGTTTCTAGGATAGCACGGAATACTTCCACCTGGAACAGCCACAGAATTTTTAGATGGGCATGTCAATTGGTGGAAAGCAAACTCAATACAAGCAGCAAGGAAATACATCTTCGCCAGCAGATTAAAGAATTGAGCCGCAAACATTTTAGGATTTTTTTAAAAAAATGGATCCATTTTTGTGGATAAATACTAAACCATGCATGCATGCAAAAATGTTGACTGTTTCTGAATCACAAATAGCGCGCCATTTGCATGGAAATATCTTTCTTTGGGTGTTTTTATTCTAAGTTTTTGAGATAGATATAAACATACAGTGTCAGTCATAGTATTGATGTTCTGAATCATCTCATCCCTGGCAGGAGCTGCCAGCTTGGCCATCAGGTCGATAACGAACTTGGCGTATTTAAGAAAGTCCAGGCTGTTGTTCTCAGCTTGCTGCTTGATGAAGTCCCTGTCGAGCACTTCCTCGATCATCTCTCTGATGCGAGTGTGCCGAGGTAGGAGAATGGAGAAAAGACCCTGAAAGATTTTTTCAATTTTAAATCAGAATTAAATGCCGTCATCTAAAAAGATTGCTGGCCAGGACTGCGCAGTACGCATATTCAGGGCCAAATTGGTAGCATGAATCCACCCCACCCATTCATACATACCCGTGCGCAGACCCATCTGCATTATTTTACGTGACGGGATTTGCCATACTTCATTATTATTTAACATTTTCTGATAGACTGAAGACATTTTAATAATCATTAGATACCTACAAATGGATTAAGATTAAGTAATAACTACCAAGTAATAAAAGTATCATGATCACCAGATCTTGTCCGCGTTTTTTATGTGACATGTAATATCAATAAATAAATCAGTAAAGTTAACATTATTATCAAAATAAAGCATTATAGAGAATAACATTACTTGTTTCACATCCTCCAATAGTACAAGTGCCTGTTTGTACACAGGAGGGTCAGCATTCAATTGCTCTCGTAGTATATCAAAGTAAGCTCTATGCATTGTCTCCTTGACTAGTTTTTGATAACTGTAAATGAAGAGAAAAATAATAGTATATACTTCAAAAAATAACAATATAATATACTACTTAGGGGCGATTTTTCAATTCTTAGTTTATTCCCTTAGATAGCTAACTGAAGTATACATTTAACTGACTGTTTATCAAGCGATAGGATATTTCAAATTTTTCAATCGTCTTTTATCCAAAGAATAACCTATCGTTTGTCTATGTACTTAATCGCTAACTTATTAATAATAATAATTTAATCGTTTCTTTTTTCCCGTATAAAAAGCTGACATTAAATGTTTTTAGAATAAGGTCAATTAGTTTTGACAACTCAGCTAAGGAAGAGTGGCTTCCTCTGACACAGGTGCTTAGGTACTTAATAGAGGAAGTCAGCACCCAAATTTTATTGTAAGCCTTAATTTAACAGAATAAACGTTTTATTATTTATTTATTTATTCATAACTTCACACTGATTATCCACATGCAAGATGCACTTATACAATCATTGCAATGTTAGAATGAAACAAGACAAAAATTGACGTTAGAATTGACACTGACATATAAGAAAAACAATCTTTGCTTTTTTTGTTGTTTTAAGTTGTGGTAAAAAATTTGTGACTTTAACACACCACCACTCCTCAAAATGAAAATCATCTCAAATGACACACCACATAACCTCACAATGTCAAAAAAAACGCATATATAAATCTTATCCAGCCCCTCAAGAAGCAGATAACTCTATTCCTCAGGTAGCGGCTTCATTCAACAGTTATCGTCTATCTGACCATTGAAAAATTAAAAATCTTGTTAACCTTCGATCTTATTAACTTTATTTTACAGATACATTTCATTAACTGAGGATTGAAAAATCAGCCCTTAGTGAAATAGTTGGTTATGGACTTATGGTTAAGTTCTTAACTGTTTTTGTTAGAACTGCAGCTGTCTGTTCCGGTAGAATGGGCCTCACATCCTACTTAATTTCACGATGATATAAGGGGGTTACCATGGTTATGCATGCAAATTTTTGATAACAAACGATTCTTAAGAAAATTGATTCAGATTACCATAGTAATGGGCAAGTCTCGTTCACAGAACTGGAACCAATCTAAGTAAACTATTTGTTTAGAATAATTTGTTTTATAAAAATTAAGGGCAGAAGACCTCAATCGTTCACAAACTAAATTAAACATTACAAAATTAAACATTGGATTAGGTCTAGGTTACAGTTATTATGTATGGGAAACTTTGGTTCTGATATTAATCATTTGAGAAAATGGACATCTGAAAGTGTTGAATAAATTCAATTGTTTACAATTTGGTCACATAACAATGGTATTTTAGTGAGAGCTATTTTTCAAAACCATCTTTAATAACAGAGACATAAATAACATGATACTTAATCACCAACTTTTGGCCACATACCCAAAAAAACTCAGGTTCTTCTTGCAAAAAAAAAATCAATTACGAACAATACAATTAATTAGTAAAGTAATAGCTTTACGTCACAATACTCCTTTTCATCCCATGTACTAAAATTATTAGGTCTTTCTTTTACAACTAGATCTTTTCTATTAGGCTCATAGTTAAGTAACTTTGCTCCTTTGCTCCAACATGGTTGCGTCGTCGATTTGACCAAAAATGTCCATTAGAATGTGTGTGCGTACCAAACATTGAAAAAAAATCACAAATGACACACCACATAACCTTAAAATGTCAAAGAAAACCAAAGATAAAATCTTATCCAGCGCCTTTAAAACCAGATAACTTTATTCCTCAGATAGCAGCTTTATTCAACAGCTAACATCTATATGACCATTAAAAAATTAGGAATTTGTTTTCCTTTGAATACACTTTATTCTACAGATACATTTCATTAACTAGGATTGAAAAATCAGCCCTAAGAGAGTAATAAATCTATGCAAATGTTGTGTTACCTCACCTGTTATCTGGAGGTTCAAAAGGCTCCAACTTGAAGTCATTATCAACAGCTATTTCATGTGCCAATGCCATATTTTGCATGCCATGTGCAGCTTTCATGATGTCTTCCAATGTGACAAACTTTGGTGGAGAGGCCCCTGTTATGGTGGAGCCTCGCACTCTGAACTGGATCGGTTCATTAGCATAGTAGCTGTGAGCACTGAAAACAGACAAAAAATTCAAATCAAGTAACACCGTAATGAATGTCTTTGAAGTGTTTCCCTAGTCAGTATTTATTTACATAGAAACTTAACATTTTTAGTTATAGATACCATGAGACAAGACAGGTACACACCTCACCAATGTTTTTTCGTAAGATACCTTTTCTAAGTGTCAGAACAGAATAAAATAAAGCCATCAGCTAGGAAATGCAATGAGTTTATAAACAACAACCGGTATGCAAAAATTATAATCCTAAAATATTGCAGATACTTATTAAAACTGTTCACAAACACATTTTTTTTTCCCAAACCAATAGTAATATGTGTCTAAAAACAATTTCACATGTATTGCTTTTTTATGATGTAACATAATGCTTAATTTAAGACCTGTTTTGTAGTACTAATAACTACTATTTTTTTTTACATAAAAAGTCTGAAAAACAAAGAAAAGAAGCATTTTCAAGGCAGAATGGAAATAAAAACACAAAATAAATATTGAACAGTAAATGAATAAATCAGCCGATTCAATGATTACAAAATAATAACTATTTACCTAAACTAAAAGATAAAGGGAACCTTGACATAGACAATGAAATAGAGGAGCAGTTCCGCAACGTACCTTGATCCAGCTCCTCCAGCAGGCATTGGCTGGGAAGGAGTCCTGGGATTCATCTCCCCTTTGTTCACGCCCTCAGAACCCGATCCACTTGATCCCTCACGTTCACTCATCGCAGAAACTTATTTCAATTGATTAGAGCACTAATGTAAGACCTCCTCAACCCATATAAGGCAGACAACTGGAAGGCACGACGTTGAAAAACCTCAAATCATCTTGTTACAATCACCTTGACTCATACAACACATAACCTAACGTTGACAACAAAGAGATGTAACAATAAAATATCTGTGTTAAACCAATGATTTTCACTCAACATTTAGCAAAGTTGTAATGCGTTAATAAGTAAGGGAGTTTGCTGAATATTTTGTTTATTTTTGTTTTTATTCACAGGCTATTTTCATTTACTTGTCAATTTAGCAGTGAGCAATCCCGAAAACGTCACTCACTTACGACGTCACATTGTTTTTTTTCGTTGATATGGCACAAGCATCTTTCATCATGCCAAGAGACACTAACTCTGAGTATAAATTTATTTTATTTATTCCATTTTAAATTACTTATTTTCGAACACAAAAGTAATATTTATTTATTTATGTTCTAAATTGATAGTAAAAATAAAATGGGCTTGACTTAGTTCCAGGCGGTGGCGGGTGAAGGCACAACAGGGAAGCTATGAGGGCACAGGCGTGTCGGTGCGGTGAACTTCCTAACCACCCACTTCCTATGTAGATAAAAGGAAAACGTATGGACCTACTCACCCCATGAACCACCTTGTCGTGGGGGGGGGGGCTCAGTACCTATTGGTGGTAGGTGGGTAAGTAGAGGAGCACGGCTTTCACCGTGATGACGGAAGTACGTAGGTACTTTATTAGGGAGTCGGCTGGAGGGGGCCCCGTTATGGGACCCTGCCTTGCCGCTGAAGTGTTGAGGTCGCGTACCTGGGGTCTGACATAGCCTCGTAAGCCGCCGCTGCCGCCAGGCGGCGAGTTATCCATGAGGATTTTCCAACGATAATAAAAACCTATTACTGACAACATTGCGAAAAATAATTAAAAAGCACGAAAGCCATAACTGTTTTATTCAGGTTGAGAATTTAATGCAAATATTAAAAACGCCACAGCAACTAGTCTTGCTTAAGGTCAAAGGAAAATTTTAATTCAAACTGTTGCTTGAGGCGGGCCGATATGTTTACCGCAGGAGAATTTCGCAGCTCTGCTGAGATAACTACTTTCGCTTTCCTTGTGCTGGGTCCATAATACAACCCCTTTTAACTGGTCAAGTTCTGTAAACTTTCGTTTATCATCATCATCATACCATCACGGCTTTTATTCCAAGCGGGGTAGTCTGAGGCAAGTGGCTGTGCCGTCATGGTGAACGACACTCGGAAGCCCACTTTTCACCAATGGTATTAGAACCTAACGTGGTAGGTGGTGAGCCTTCCGCCGTTATCCGGGTTGATTTGGCTTGTTAACGATGTTTTCTGTCACCGGAGAGTTAGTCAGATATTTAACAATGAACACAAAGATTTTGGTTCTGGCCTGATTTAAACTCGGACCACACGATCCACGATTTGAGTTCGGGTGCTGAACCACTGGGCCACGACGCTAATTTCGTTTATGATCTTTAATTTTTTGCCACTAAGGCCCGGTTTCCACTAAAGCGGAGAGGAGAAGAGATGTGTTTTGATAACCTATCAGATTGCGTAATTTCTACGTCTGCCTGTGAAAAGTGGAATAACTTCTTCTCTCCGCTTTAGTGGAAACCGGGCCTAAAACGCATTTTTTAGGCTGGGTATTCACTAACAAAATTGCTCGCTACCCTCAGTTTAGGAAATTCACTTGACTGACTGGATATTAGCGGATGTAATAAGGTTGCCAAACCAAATAACTAGTGGCGACCGGTATCATTTAATTTACGCACTGAATGGTAAAACTTACACACTGACCTTAATTTACAAATTTTTACTGGCCTTTTGGTGCAATGTTAGCAGTCCTACCTTTAGCTATCTAAAGGCCGTAGGTTTGATCACTACCAGTTATAGTGGGTATTTGGGTATCTATCAAAATTTTTGGTTAATTTTTACTTTGTTACGCCTCGGTAAACCTTCCCCAAAATAACAGAAAATATATTAAAACTAATAAAATGAACATGTTTTTGTGGTAACGTGCCCAAGCACTAGATCTACATCATTGCTTTACGAGGAAGTTATTTTCTGCATAGAAAAACATTGAAACTGGAGAAAAAAATATTTTTAGGCAATTTTATCTCTAGCAGAAATTAAATATCTCTAGGTTTTTTTCTAACATTGCTGTTTTAAATATCATGATCATCATCTTTAATTGTTCTTATTTTTTGTAACCTTAGGGTGCGTTTCCACCAGAGATGTGCGAGGATGCGATGTGGAATGTGTTTGTTAAGAACCAATAGAATCACGAAGCTAGGTGAATGAAACAATTCTATTGGTTCTTAACACACACATTCCCCGCAACGCATCCTCGCACATCTCTGTGGGAAACGCACCCTTAAGCTGTTGTTCCGAAATTAATGCCTTTTAATTATTACTTCAGGCCGTCAAGTGGCTGGGCATTTTGACAGCTTGTCAGCCAATGTTGCAGTATTCAGCGTGATTCAGCGTCAATAAAAATAAAAATAATAAAATCGCACTTATTATACCCCGTCCATTCGTTTATTTTCTTTTTGACAATTCGAGACAGTTCGAAATTAGTGACGCCCTCACACGTTCCCGATTCGATTAGAAATAATTAACGATTTTATTTAAGAAGAACTGTCAATCGATTAAATATTGAAATATTTTAAGGATTAATATTAATTATTCGTTTAATGAAGTTTTTTTTAAAAAAATACTCAGGCATATTAAAATACATTTGTAAATATTGTCTGATGAATCGTTATAATTGTAATGTGATAAATAATTTCACTCTGATTTCATTTGTACATCCAATTACAAATAATGTATTATAATTCCTTGCAAATAATTGTCCATGGAGTAACAGATACTATTATTTTTATTACATTTGCTTTTAAGGATCAATGCTAACAGTAAAATATTTTTTTCAAATGATCAATGTATCTTATATCATTTTAAGAGACCTCTTTTAAAATATGTGTTTGTTTGTAATGTACAGGTCACTTCACTAAGTGGGCGGTACCCGTCAATAAAGGACGATATTACTGTAGTTCATTATTTCGAAAAAAGAAATCGGTAATTCATAGGCGTGAGCTGTCAAAAAGAAAATAAACGAATGGACAGGGAATAGTGATATTGTCTTGCTCTTGGTCTAAATTACGTAAAACAGGTTCTTTGTTAGTGATGCACTGGTAAATAATAAGTCAATACCTGTGCAAATCGTATTAAGATGACAGCACTGCGAGCAAAGCCGGTTAATTTGCCGACTGAGTAAAACTAACAACGTTCAAGAAAAATTAAACCAGCTCTGGTAGTAAGGAGGCAATCTAACTTCCTCACAGTACGGCAACTAATTTTCCTACGCAAACGAAAACCTCTAGGCGAAGCGGATTGCTTTTTCTCGACTATTTCATTTTAAAGTTGAATCTACCTTGGAATAGAGTCGACTAAAGACATAGGGACATAATGAGTTTTTATGATTTAAACTGCGTTAAACTTTATACTTTTTCACGCTTTTCTTATACTTAAATGCGTTTGTTTTTGATGGCATTTGTATGGTCCTACTGGAATTCGTAAACACGTAATTACTATTGCGACAAACATTCTCTAGAGAGAGACCCCTTTCCAAATTTTTTTTTACACTAGATAGATACATTGGCTGCAGATGAGACAGTAAAGAAGTACAGAATTTATAGAATCTAGTCAATCTAATTCTGGACCATGGAGCTCTACCAAGCTCGTCGTTCTTCTTCATGAAAAACATTCCAAACAATTGAATTTATTTACACAGATAAAATATAAACTAACAGCTACACAATCCAACACGTTTATATTTTTATTCAAAACAATTTCATAAAACTAAAATAGTTAGTGTCGTAATTTAGTACTAAAACACTGCAAAGAATCCGCGAATAATAAACTTCCCTCAAAAATCCGTTTAGCAACTGTACGGCACAAGCCTTAATCAAGCTAATGTTTTTTTCTAAAATGACTTGTTACGATATTTTCTAGATAAAGACTATATTATCTTGATCTCTGTAAGTAGGCAAGCCTGCATAATATCCTATTTCTAATTCTGTAAAAGAGGACCCATGCTATTATCTAAACCATCTCAATTGTTCAAGAAAAGTTGAAAGGCGTTCATTAAAAATGAAGTGAGATTCAAAAACTAGTCGGGGCTTTACTTAAGCTACTTAAGTCTGTAGTTACGCGATGGAAACTATCGGAGTCTTCCCATTAAGCTGGTGTTCTTGCAGCGGAAGTTCGTCTAGCATGAGGAAGATTACAAAAATAGCGAACTTATTAACGCTTATGTACGGAAGTGAGAGTTGGGTATGGCAAAAGAAGGATGAAAGTAGAATAAATGCAGTGGAAATGAGAGCATTGCGAAGTTTGGCAGGAGTGACATTGAGTGATAAAGTAAGGAATAGCATAATAAGAGAGCGATGTGGTGTGAAAGAGGATGTTGTCACAAAAATTGAGATGGGAATGCTAAGATGGTTTGGGCATATGGAAAGGATGGATGAAAGGCGATTAACGAAACAAAAATTTACAAGGCGAGGGTGGATGGAGCTGATGAAAGGGGAAGGCCTAGACGGACGTACTTAGGACAAGTCCAAGACGTGCTCAGAAAAGGTCAGGTCAGGAGTACCCATAATCGACGAGCATGTATGAAAGGATTAATGAGAGTGGAAGAAGCGCAAGAGGTGTGTCAGGACCGTAGCAAGTGGAAAGATGTGGTGGTGGATGTGGTGGTGATGGTATGTATGTATGTATGTATGTATTAACGCTCGGGCTTTATTTTCCAACTTGCTTAAGCCTGAAAGTAACTTAACCTGATGAAAATAAAAGTAACAGACACATAAATAAACCTACGGCGCTTTTTTCGAAATCATACCTAAATATACACAGGATGCTCCGAACAATACATGTTTAATAATAAGCAAGCCGCATTCAGCAAGTGTGGTAGGTAGTCAAGTTTACATCGATATTAAAATATTCGAAAATGAATAAATGGCTTTCATAATTGTGGCATCGCCCATTGTACGGAGGAAAATAATCATTGCAAAATGGGTTTTGTGTCGCACAAGGCGTTTCTATGTTATGCTTGCAGTGAACGCGTTTGTTTGTAAGTAAATTGTCTTGATTTTAATGATAGTAGGAAGTCATGTTTGTTGAGTATTCGAGCACATTTTTATAAGTTTTTTTGATGAAGTCTCCTACACAATAGGTACCTATTTGACTTTTTTTTGTTGAAGCGTTATCGGAAGACCTCTCAAAAATTAAAAAATTGGTAAAAAATAAGTTTTGTAAGCACTAAAACCCGACATTAGTAAATTCTAAAATCATATGTTTGAACTTCACATGCGATCTATTTCATTGCGATCTGCAAAACATTTGTTTGGCAGCTACTTATAACAAAAGTTGCTATAAATTGTGTATATAGTTATTCACCATGGTATCTATAGTTTATTCACAAAAATGGATTATAACACCCAAGTTTGAAGCGCCTTAAAATGAATTGTTCAGAATTAAACAAACTTAAACTTTTTATAGGCCCTTTTTCTATTTTTTTTATCAAATTAAATTATTTTTAGAATCTGATTATGTTGTCAAATACCCTATTAGTAGATACGAGAAGGTAGTTACACTAATCAAAGTGCATTTGATAAACTTAGTAAAATATCTTTTGTCACCACCACCCCTCCGCCAAGTCTGATCCGCCATTCAATAATTTACGCTCTACAGGAGCCTCAAACCGAATTAATTACTATGCTAAGCCTCACCCCGCCGGTATAAGTATAGTTTTTGCCTCGCTCGGGGCAAATCTAAATTCCTAATCATCCCTGCGCCAAGACGGTCATAAATTGTCTAAGATAGAGACATTATATTAGCATTAATTAGGTAGATAGGATGGCATACATAATACATTTGAACTGTCATAATATTACGAGTAGCTAGGGATAGCAACTTTACTAATGTCATTAGAATAAATACGAGATATCAAAACACAAAAAACTAGAAAAATTCAAATTTCGGACCTTGAAGAAATCAGGCAGGATTCGAAACCGTCTTCCACGATTCGGGTGGCTGCTCTAACCACTGAGCAACCGAAATCTTTCTGGACCGAAATAATCTTTCTAGTACTTTCTTATGTTGCAAGAAGTTTATTTCATCACTGTTTTAAAGAAAGTACCTTCAAACATCCGAAAGAAATATTTTTACAAATACTTATTTAAACTTTCGGTTGTGATGAAATATGCTATTTGATTATTACTTTGTTTTTTTCAGCATTTAACCATGATTTTTTTCATATCGAAATATAGAAAACTAGAAATAATCGAATTTCCGATCTTGAAGAAATCAGGCAGGATTCGAACCTGCGTCTCCCACAATCTGGGTGTCTGCTTCTAACCACTGAGCTACCTAAAATACGAGTAATCTGAATGCAAGACAACTATATTACATCTCATTCTCTATCAAAGGTACAGTTGACTGCAGCTCAAAGTCAGCGGTTTCAGACTAGCGTTTTTTCTCGCGCGTATACGGCCGTTGGGCCACGCACTTACACACGCGCTACATTTCGCGCTTCAAAAAACCCGGCCGCTCTTTGCGGCGGGTTCGCACGAACCGGTAGAGTGAGTCAGTACGCTCGTACGAGTTACGCGTGTGGCAAAAGGCGCGCTTGTACGCGCCTACATACCTCTCCAAAAACAAGCTTATACGCTCGTATAAAACGCTCTCAGCATCATGCAGCAACACTAGTAGCGTAGTGTATTGACACTATGGCCACTTGTTAAATATTTGTTCCTGTTGTCAAATTACAGATGGCAGGTAAAACGGGAACTTGCCTCTGGCTATCCTGTTTAGGAAATAGTCGTGAGAGTATGTTATGTTTAACCACGGTGTGCAGTTCTAAAATGACTTCTATTGAATATTTTAAAAAAAAATGTTAACCTAGAAACGGCAACTTTAAATTGGCAACTCGTTGTAGACGTACTGGTCAAAAAGTAAGGTTTATTCCTTTTTTAAGGAAATCAGGAGCAACACAAGTAATTCACAAAAACACCCAGATTCAACATGAATATCTGTTTCGTCAACAGTTCTACAGTGCAGCAATCATCCCTCCGATTCTCTGTGTCTCAACTTGAACTTCCAACCACTGAGCTAAACAGGTTAACATCAACATAAGGTCCTCGAGTTTTTCAAACATTCGGCCAGCAAGGCATTATATAGTATGTCTACCATGAGTTGCCATTTTAAATTTACGTTATCGTTCGCGTAAAAATTGTTGCCCAGGCAGACTTCGTTCTGTCAAATGTTTGACAGCTGGTGTCCATTATGCCCGCTTTTCTACGACTTGATTTACATTGACGACCGACTTGGTGTAATGGTTAAGAAGTTGGCTGCTACACCAGAGGTCGCGGGTTCGATCCCCGCACAGTACAAACATTTGTGTGCATGAACATGTCTGTTTGAACATGTCTGTTTGTACTGGTTTGGGTGTCTCCTATGTATAATAAGTATGTATTTACAAAAGAAAATGTATATAAGTATGTTTATCCGTTGTCTAGTATCCCATAACACAAGCTTTAATTAGCTTACTTTGGGGCTAGATGGCGCTGTGTGGAATAATGTCCAGGGATTTTTATTATTTATTATTTACTATTATTTTTCACTGATTTTTTTGTTCAATCATAATAAACTATAGCCTATAACACTCCTGAATAATTTATCTTTTAGTTAGTGAAAGAATTTTCACGATCGGATCTGTAGTTTTGGAGCCTATTCAATACAAACGAACAAACAAAAAAACAAACAATCAAATCTTTCCTCTTTATAATATTAGTATAGCTACATGTGGGTTGATTCGATTATCGAATAAATGCATTGTGTATCTCTTGCTTTATCCTAGTATCGGCATCGGACGTACAGAATCAGAGCCAATACAAACACGGATTAAAACTTTAAATTATTTTAAGAGATTAAACGTATGATAAAACAGACTGTGCGGATACTGCTCGCACGATGGTCAGTTGTTAATATAACTTTTAATCCCGGATTGTGCTAAACTAAATGTACGAGTATGTTGGGATTTTTCGACCGAGGATCGACGGTAACTTTCGAAATTGGTCAGTAAAATAAGGCTTACAGGAAGTAGGTTTTGTACGACAGGGTATTATTAGTAGCGGCGTTGCACAGTGGTGTGTTATGCTTCAAACTTAAAGCTATAGTTACAAATGCTCTAAAATAGCATGCTTATTAGCATGCTCACTTTTCACGGAAATGAGCAGGCTCATTATTAGTAACGAGCATGTGTTACTGTAGCTAAAAAATAAACAACTAGACATCTCTCAAGCTACAGTTACACATGGTCATTACTAGCACGAAAGCATGCTATATTGAGCAATTGCTGCTTAGTAGCATGTGTATCGAAGCATTGCTAATAATGAGCATGCTCATTTGAGTGAAAAATGAGCATGCTCGGTTTACGCATGCTATTTCAGAGCATGAGTAACTCTGGCTTTATGGGTAAAGTTGAACACATGAACAATTTAACTGATTAGGTCTTGTTACATATTAGTAGAAATGAAAGGGACAGTTAAGGTTTCAGAACCAAGGTATAAATAGGTAGTTATTGAAATTCTAAACCTTAAAAATAATGATACTTTTAGAAGTCAAAGAGAAACAAGAAATCTATTTCTTAACATGAGTGAAAATAGGTAAAAACAGTCTTATAATACAACGTCTCTATTTATTTCGGTATTCACTTTATAGAGAAATTGATAAATTACATTTATGTGGAAAAAGAATTGCTAATAAAATGGCATGAAAAGATTCTTGTTGCAGCGTTGCTGATAGAAGGGATTCCACCATTTCCTGAACAGCATGTGTTTAGTGTGAAAGCCGAGCCAGTGCGCGTTGTTCAGGGCTTTGCATAAGCTGCAAGGTTCAGGTCCTGGTGCCTCCTAAAAATAAAAATATTTTTAAGTTTTTGCTGCTTAGTTTACTGAGAGGAAACGTGAATTTCGGTAAGGGATTGAGGTACTCGTACACATTTTTGTAATGTAGGGTTTATCCCTAGCCCAGTCCACATTATTCCAGTAGCAGTATTCTAGTCCAGCGCTGGAAGACCACTGGAATAATGGAACCGGCACAGTAATGCCCACACTGGAATGCCCACATTAATTAAGCGCTGGACTGGAATGTTGGACTGGAATAATGTGAACAGGGCGTTATGCATATAAACAGCTGGTAGTGGGGTTGTTTTCCTTACATTGGAATATTAAATGTGAATGATGGCAATGACACAAATTCGGGCGAGAGTTTTCAAAGTCATCTGAATGGGCATCAATGACTCAACGTCCTTTCCAATAGGTATTTTTTTGGTTATTGTGAATTCTACCTTGAAAATGTAGTGGTTTCTCCATCGGAAGAAGTTGTGGTAAATCGACTCGTTCTTGACGGCGTTGTATATGGCGGTTGCTAACATCTCTTCATTTAACTGAACGGCGCTCAAGTATGAGTTTGGTGGTAGGATCCTGGAGAAAATAAAGACACACCAGATAGCTCAAAATTTAATGGGATTTTTTAGGAGTTCTAAGACACAATGGCAAGAATGGGTAACCTAAAAACGGGATGACAATCCAAAAATCTGTTTTAAAACATCAGGTCAAACGTTTACGTTAAACGTTATAACAATGTCGCATTACTCATTCAACAATTCAGGTTCTAACTTTAGCTAGCTGGTCTATCAGCCGTTATGGAAATGATGTCCTAACTAGATTAACCAACACAACAAAATCCTTACTGTGCATAAGCAGCGCCACCGTACACAATTGGAACTGCATAGTTATTATAGGCATACAATAATTCCCCAGTTAGATAATCGACAGCGAATGAATCTTCCATTGCCAAATAAAAATAATACTGGTGCTTCAGCCGCCAGAAACAGTTGGCCATCGTCTTTCTTTTACACTTCTGAGTACCACATTCTCCAAATATGTCGACAGTCAGATTGTATTTGGACAATTCTTGCTGTAAGTTCTTAATATATTCTTCTCTTTTGCTTCTGCTCTCACATTTTTCCAAGAATATTGCCACTGCTTTGGATTTGGTAGTGAGTTGACTTTTCACAAGCACGGTAGCTGGTTTCATGTTGGTGACCCATTTGAATCTGGAGTTCAGAATTTCGTCGTCAATATTTCTGAGCGTGATATATCTGTAAAAAATAGTGGAATCCTGTCTGGAATAGATAAAATTGTTCTCAAATTAGAAACGTCACCTTCTGCTTCTGTAGGGCTACTTTGAATAAGTGAGAAGTACCTACTAGCAATAACGAATTCTACTCATTCTAATACTTTTTCATGATGATTATTTCAACGTTTCTAAACAGATACTGTTTGATAATATAGATACATGTGAGCATGTGAGTAGAACTGACAATAGGGAAAGCGGGAGAACTGTTTCAAAGGGGGAATACCCAAAAATACCGAAACACTTAGTTCTAAAGAAGGACGGCGAACTTCCATGTAATTTCAGACCTCTACTTACGGGCCACGTACATAAAAGAAATCGGTAGATGTTTTTAAAACTACGCTAGACTAACAAAAAAGTTAATTGTTTTAACTCTCTTAAAGCTGGGGTTAAAAAGATATTAAAGCTATAAGGCGAAGGTAGTGAGGTAATATTTTAAATCGCTGGTTTTTAATCATTTTTTAATCATTAAAATGATACTGATGCTTACACATCAGTCAGAATGGATACATGTTCCACTACAATGCAACGTACAATATCCGCATTTTGTCCGACTAGGCACGGTTCTATGCAAAGTGTTCCGTTCCGGAGAATTGCGCGGATGACCGTCGTGGGAAGGCGGACTCCGCGCCCTCCCAGACGGGCCCACGTCTTTGCGACGGGTCCCGTCGCGGGTGTACGAACGGGCTTGTTCAGTCAACAGCGCTACATGATACGTGCAATGAGAACCCTCGATGGGCCTCATCCACCACATCCTCATCCCATGCAAAGGCGCACTGCGAGTTTGTTAGTACGGCCGCGTGCTTCTTCTACTACGCGTATAGCTCGTGCCGCATCGGTGCGCGGCACGAGCGATCTGTCACCCGTTGCCCTTATCACATCATCACAAAACTATAGAACAAGACAAAGGCCTTCAAGGTGAGGATGGCCAGCCCAGTGATTCGTTTGAATGACTGGGCTTGTCAACCTCATATCTGGACCTCACGACCGCTTTCCATCAGGTGGAGTGAGGTCATCTTGACGGGCAATATAAAAAAAAAGAACAAAAGAAGTACATTTCTGGTGTACTTATATTAAGTTCGTTAAGCTCAGTATGAGGCTTATTTAAGTTTTACTGCTATGTAAGCTTTGAAATGAAAATCATATTAACTTATTTTTGTACATTTATCTAAATAATTTACAAGTGGTCCAAGAATGCAGCAGGAGCTCCGAAATGATCCGGATGACAAGCGTACCCCATGTACCATAAAATGGGCATTTTGTGCGAGCAACACCCAACTGTATAATTTCCAGCAGCACAATAACAATAATATCCTAAAATGGCTTCACTCCCTTGTACTACATAAAGTCTACTAAGTAGGACCCTTCTGTGTATAGACTCAGGTACATGAAGTTTTTCCCGATCATCACACTCTGGAAACAAGCAACGGCCAGCAGAGGCAGCTGCTCTTCTTGTTGTTGTAAGAGCTATTTGAGTGTTTGCTTTATTATTTGCTTGCTGGGTTTCAATTTGATTATGACTGTTTTTCTGCAACAGGTGGTGCAGGTAATTCTGGAGGGATTCTACTTTCTCTTACAGTTTGATTATTTGATGAAAACGAAAAAAAACAGTTACAAACAATAAAATAATAAAAATTAAACGTAACGTAATGTGAGTGATTCGTTTGACATTGACAATATTGACATTGATGACAACAATGGGCAAAAGGCAAAGAAGTATATTACCATACAGCCTCTTTGTCAGTTTGTTTTTTCACTTTCAAAATACAATTATGTGGCTTTAACATTTTCATTATAGTGTATTTATTTAATTAAAATAGGTCAAGACAGTTAAAATATAACTTACCATAACACAAATTGAAAATAAAATTAATTCCATGATTGAAAACTTCTGCGTAGATTGGAATACTCTCACAGGAAATAAAACCGTTTAGTTTTTGCACTTTTCGTTGCACTACAGAAAAGTTTTGTTTCATTGAAATCGGGAATAATTTATCTTTGACCTGCCTTCTTTAAAAATCCTGATTATATGGAAATAAATTCAACAAATTTAACTCTATTTATTTAACATGTTTCCGTTTGGTAACGTTTTTGTAAAATATGGAGGCGAGTTTCGCCGCCCTTCTTTGAAAATTCCGATTTTCAAAAATCCGAAAGTCATAATTCCACAGCAACAAAATTCCGAACATTCAAAAACACGAAAGTATTTTTTCCGGAAGTCACAAATCCGAAATTTCAAAATTCTGACTTTCAATAGTACGATGAATTAAAATTCGGGACCTCCGGGTTTCGGGCCGAGCTCTAAAACCACTCGGCCACGGAGGCAAAATTAATTGCTAAATAAAATAAAAAATTACACACACCATAAATATGACAAATTAAGCTGAATAACTTCTTAACTAAAAGTTTGACATGAACTATTAGTTATTTAAAGTTCAGTCTCCAAAGGTGTCTTCTTGTTTTTATGGCACCAAGCAATCAATTGCACCAAGTGACACCGTTCATTTATTGTAACTTGCAACCTTTCATAAGAGAATAGCTTCATGCATAAATAATATTTTTAGCACAAATGGCTAGTATTTTTTTTTAAGACTTACCAAAACAGGATTAAATGTCTAGGTTAGGTTAGAATTGTGACCAAAACACGGGCGCGTGCCGCGGCAGCGGCCGCAAAGCGCCAAAAAGCATTCATGCTTATTAAATATAACATTTTAAGTGTATGATAATATATTCAACATTATTTAATTCGGATTGTTATTGATTCGGTTTTGTGAAATTGGGGATTCTGACTTTCGTATTTTGTGAACATTCGGAGTTCTAAAATTTTGGTATTTATGATTAATCGGAATTTTGATTCCTGCGACTAAGTTTTATTATTTACTATCTTTTGCTGGCGTTGTTGGTAATAGTAATCATAAGTGGATTTTGTAGATAAAAAAGCTTACTTGTAGGTCCAAGTCCAATTGAAAAATGTGTCGTAAACGGGATCGCAAACAGGGTAGTTGTCTGACGAATCATTGGCAAAAAATATGTACTTCTGGCTCCAAGATCGTATTTCAGGCAAGTCATGGCTTCCAGCGCTGATGTCTTGAAGGTTAAAGAGGATAGCATCGAAATGTCCCAAGTTGTTAAAGAAACTCCTGTTAGATGTGATGTAGCAATTGCAGTGTTGGCATTTGTGGTTTGTGAAAATATCCTGACCATCTATTGCAAGGCCGGGTGTCGTTGTCCATAGGAGGATATAGCGCAAGTCCTGCAGGAAACGAAGCACTTTCTTGATCGTAATAATTTTCGTTGATCTGATTGAGATAAAGTAAATTAACAAAGTAATGAAAAATGAATGTACTAATGGTTTGCAACATTTTGCTCCACGTGTCATGTACAAAACTATTCAAAACCAAACTTCAATTAAAAATAAGTAAATTTCTAAGGTAGTGAAACACTGTTATGCACACGAGGTTGTTAGACAGAGTGGAAAACTGAAATGTGCTTATTTACAAACAAGTTGGTGGACCATCAATCACAATATAGCTGACGTAAAAAGCATAGCATTTCATGATAGGTGATGTTGATAGACAGGATCTTGGAAAAATACGTTCAGTTTACTAATAAGCTATCCGATTTGTGATGCAATAAAGTAAGTACGAGTGTACTTTTGAGCAAATGAGGCTTGCTTCTGTGCTGCAAATTATGAGGAACTGGTTTAATCATTATATGGTTCGGTGGCGAACTATACTGATAATATGTCTAATTTCTGGCTGACAATCTCGAACCCTTATGATTTCGAAAATCTCTAAACATAATGTGATATGAATAGAATACAATCGCTTTTGACGACAAAACTGGAACTGATTTAAAACTTATCAAGTTGAAAACGGTTTTTCTCAAGTGAATAAATAAATGCTACCTACCCAAAACAAATCTAATCCCATTAATCTCGTGACATACAAAATCGTCATTTCGCGCTCTTTTTTAACAAAATGGCGTCCGATTTCCCGCGTATTGTGCACAAGACGTGGGTGCGAGGGTGGCCGGTCCCAAAATTGTCCACGTTTTTGAAAAGAGGTCCAATTGTTGTTGTACACGAATCATTTGATGGACGCCTGGGAAAGTTATTTTTTTGTGATTGTGACATATGAATGTGGCTGTAGGCAGGATAAATTGGAATACGCGGACGCATTAATAAATAAAATGTGATTTAGGTTTCGTTGGGATGGACATGACAAGTTTTTATTGTACGAGTAGGTAACAAAAAAGTTGTAAGTATAATGCTGCCTGCCAATAGATAAGTAATGATTTTTATTTTATAAAGAAATCCTCTCCGTATTTCAGAGCGAAATAATGCTGGCATAGAGCTCGCAATGCCAAATAATTATACGCGGCGTACTTTTTTTTCCGTCAAAACGAACGACTAAAAGTACGCCAAACCAAAAATCCGCCGAAACACCGCGGACGCCCACGGAGCGTAGCGGATTAAAGTGCGCGGGCGTCCGCGAAAAAGTAGAACGAACTATGAACAGTCAACGCAAGCGGCGGATTTTACTCCACATTAAAATTCTATTCGAAATGGAGATGTACCCAGTATTCTTTTTTAAAACGTCTTCTCTTTTGCTTAAACTTTATGTAAATTACAGCACAACGTAATTTCCGAATATTTAAATACTCTCGGACAACAACTGATTGCACCCCGTGTGCGTTGCGTCCGCGGTAAATCCGCGTGGGGTTTTGTATTCGGGGAGCGTACTTTTCTCTCTCCGCGTACTTCATCTGCGCAGGCCTCTATTAGTATAGCAACACAACATCGGGAGTAGGTACAGAAAAAATACAATATTAATAATAAAAATATGAATCAAAAATTTAAAGAGGTCAGCCATTTGACAGCTTCTTCGTTCAGGGATAACAAGTCCTCTAACAGGGCCATCGTAGCGGGTTAAGGTGACACCAGTCACGCTTTGGCAGATGAGCTCCCTCCAGCCTAGTACCCGGAATTATTTAAGCACCAGGTCCCAGGTCTCCCATGACCGACGACCACATACACCTCCACTTGCGTCGATCATCGAAATCCTCTTGCAACAGAGCCTCAGTTTTTTTATAAATCTGCTGGCGTTCTTGAAATCAGCCGGTGGTTTCTGGGCTCCAGGAAATTGGAGTTCATAGACTATCTTGAGTTGTTTACGACTTTTGAGACCTCCCGGCGAATTGCCTCTTTGGAATTGCCTCTGCCGGCATGAGATGGCAGAGCACGGGTAGCCAGTAGCAATGGGTTGAGCCTAGAGTCCCGGAGACGCAACGCAGAGCCCTGATCAGTTCCACATCCACTCTGTCGGTATGCACGCTGCCCAGCCATACAGGAGCGCAGTATTGCACCGCAGAATATACCAGAGACAAGGTAGTGGTTCGTAGCACCTGGCTGTTAGCTGTGATAGCTTCAATCAACACTTCGAAACCACTAAATGAAACATTCATCCGACGAACTTTTTATTTGTTCTGTTCCTAGACTAATATACAAGTGTCCCAAAAATTAGTGATAAGCGGAAGCCCTGTGATAGTAAATCACTAGGGCTATCCGATGTACGTTACGCTAGTTTGATAGTTTTCGAGTAATGATTTTTTTACGAATTTTCGAAAATTTCTGGGTTAAATCTCTTTTTTGGTTACCGTGGCGCAAATAGTCAAGTTACGAGTACATGCTTACTTTTTTTTCACTGTTAGTTAAATACTAGGCCTACTTGATTCCGAAGCATTTATATTTATTTATTTATATATTTTATGAATAATTTAGAAAATGAATATAATAAATTGATAAACTGGAAAATACAGTTTTTTCCCAAAGTTTTGAGGGCCATTAAAAATAGTGTTACATAAACTTTTTTATCCCAATGTATTTTCAAATGTATTTTTGTTTCAAAAACTTGCGTATTATGTCAACTATTCTAACGATTCTTTTACTTGTGACGGCACGATTGGCGTAGGGCGCTGTCTCGCCTCGATTTCCGTAGTGTCCCGGACTCGATTCCCGGTAGGGTCAATTCAGGAAACGATCTTTTCGAAATGACTTGGTGCTGGAAGACGACCCCGGCTTGATTCCTTGTCTGGCACTTCGTAACACAGGATATTTCTCCCTATTTCGAGACCATGGCAAGTGCGTGTGTTGTCTGGCGCATATTTATTTATATATTTATTCATCACGTAAATGTAAATGATATAGTTCATCGGCATTTTCGGAAGTGTAAAATTTAAGATCATATGGTAGCAAATAAAACTTAATTTATAAGTTAAATTTATTTTCAAAAAAAAGTTTTTCTTACTTCACAAAACGTTTTTAAAATGGCGATTTTCTTGTTAGCGAGGATAGTATATTATAAAAAAAAAACTGGGCTATAAAAACGTTTACATGGATGTTTCTTTAAACAAAAAAAAAATCGGTTGATTCGGGTAGCCCTATGATTTTTTATCACTGGGCTTTCGCTTATCACAAATTTTTGGGACACTCTGTATATTTATGTGTGTACTTGTGTGTGTATTTTGAGGTATTTAAATACCTATACTTATCAGTCTTTAACACAAACTTTGCTCAGTTTCCGGTTAGATGATCTTTGGAGTAAGATGACCCAGATATTTAACTGATTTTTATTAGTTTAACTAGTTATTAAGAACATTCCTTTGGAAATGTCTGATCAGTTTAATCCCATTGGTTTGATTCCGACCAAATACCCAATGTTTTAAACGCATTCATTTTTTAAAAGGATTGCGTATTATCATCTGGATAGAGTTATTTCATAATGAATTAACAATGTGTCAATGTTCAGTTCCAATTTACATGTGGCTTGTTGTTTAAATATGCATACCATATTGAACTGCGCAATCACGAATTAAAAACATCGTGTCTTTATTAAAACAATGAACGTATTACGTGGACCAATTGGATCCTTGTGGTTGAAATGTTTTTTTAAGAAATTGTTGGTTAGGAGCGAATTTTTTTGGTTCTAAAGGTTACTAAGTCAAAGTTTTTCCAAAGAACAGAGAAAGGTTGGTAGAGTAATCATTTTAGCGCATTTGTTTAGGTTCTAACTGCGTCATGTTTTCGTTCGAAAGATAGAAGCTATAAAGATCAGCCTGATTCTATGGCTCGAGCAGGACTGGAACCTGTGCCTTTCACAATCCGGGTGACTGCTCTCCCAAGTGAGATACCGAGGCCATTAACAGACCTGGCGAATTTGTCTAGTGTTATTTACGTTGCAAACCAACATTGTTTCTTCAATGTTATTAGGCAAACGCCACTTAACACCCGAAAGATTAAAATGAAACTATAGGTGTTTTTCTTTCTAGTTTCTATCATTTGATGGAAAATTCACGTATGATGTTTTCTTATTTGTTTTTGCGTCAAAATCGCCAAAACTAAAAACTGTCATAAATTTTTATAGTTGTGTATATAGTAAGTACCAAACGAATTTGTGGAAACTTTTTTATACAGGCTGTGTTCTAGTTGAGACATACAATTCTTCCCCGTGTCAGAGCCGTACTAGGCTACAGGCTGCTCTGTATTCAGAAGGCGCGAGTGATTTTCCAATGAGAGGGCGCCGAATGCAAACACGCAATGTCTTTACCGCGACACGGATTTAGTAGGACTATTCTGAATATTGTTGCTTATTTAATTTTGTGTGTGTTTAAGTATAAAAGATTATGTTGATGTAGATACGAAAAGTAGAGTAATAATTCTAAGACGTGGGAACGTTACTTCTTACACAAAACATACTTCAAAGTCAAACTGGATCCTCTAAACAGAAAATTAGTTTTGACTACAATCTGAGTGGCTCGGTCCTGCAGCGTGTGTCGGTGGTCAGGGACCTGGGAGTGTATTTCGATGAGGGTCTTACATTTCGGTGTCACTACGAGCACATTTTTTCTAAGTGTACTCAACTTCTCGGCTTTATCTCGCGTTGCACGAAAGATTTTAGGAACTAATCGACATTTGTTTGCCTTAGTAAGAAGTCACCTGGAATATTGTTCTGTGATCTGGTCGCCTTATTACGATGTTCATTCCAACAAAATTGAGGGAGTTCAGAGAAAGTTTCTGAGTATTCTTTCTTTTGGGCTTCACCTAGGCCGCACATGCCGATCATACGATGCGCGGCTTAAGCATTTTGAAATCTAGTCTCTTGTATCTAGACGAAAATGCAGTGAGTTGGTCTGCCTGCATAAAATTATACACTCCGAAATCGATTCACCTGTGCTTCTGTCTTTACTTAATTTCAGCGTTCGATTTAGGTCCCGGGACGCTTCACCTAAATTATTTTGCCTTCAAATATATAAAAATAACACCTCTTTTTACAATCCCATTACCAGAATGTGTCTATATAATGAAACTGTTGCTGAGCACTTTTCTTTGGATGTTTTGGCGAGTGGGCAGTTGAAATTTAAGAACGAAATTTATGGAATTCAGTCCGGCTAGGATAAATAACAATTGATTTCTTGATTTATGTAGTTTTTTATAAATAACTTCACAAAGTTGTAGCATGCACTGTTTTTTACTAAAACCGATAACATAATTTTAGGTATTTGTTATTTGTAATAACGATTTTCCACTAACCCTCTTTATTTCATTAAGCATAAAATCATATTGTGCCCACATGTTAAGAGTTATAGTCTAGATCTGTATTACTAATATTGTATTTTTTTCGCTCTATTTCTGACTGTAACTTGTTTTGTGAGCCTTGAAATAAATAAATAAAAATAGATAAAATGCAAAAAATTTAAAGTCTGCCTCTCAACAAATATATTTTAGGAACCTAATAAATACTCGTAATAGGTACATGAATATCAATACCAAAAAAAGTTTTACACTATTCAACTGCGAACATACTTTTTTTGTACCAATGAAAATACCAACGAACCCATGACTTTTGTTCAACAAGTAAACAGGTTCTCAATATATACAATTTGTGCGCTTCAAAATCTTGTAGGAAGGTTATTATGCTGCCCCTAATATTGTTTAAAAATGTATGTTTTTATTCGATATAATTCGTTTACAATCAAAAAACTGTTTGTTATACTCACTCCGAATATAACAAACAGAGTCCTGGACATCACCTATATAAATATATCGCTATAACATATCTCCTTCAGCAGTGAACTTCAGAATACGGCCGCTGTTTAGGCGGCGGGTCTCGTCCCGCTAATGAGATTCTTTGGTTCGTGGTTAGCATTTGAGATAGTCTTGCTTCTGTACTTCTCTGCTCATTGCACTCTGCTCATTAACTACCGGAGACAGATTGACTCTAACTACGGACCGTCTTGGTAAAATTACACAAAACATATATAAAAAGATAATGAAACCCAGACTCAGATCAGACACAAATGTTTGTCCCGGGTGAGGTTGAAAGCAAACGATCTTCGGTGCTCATATTTGTTTCATCATAAGCGTCTTCAGCAGTGTTCTCCAGAATGGGACCGCTGCTTAGGCGGTGGGTCTCATCCGACTAATGAGATTCTTTGGGTCACGGTTTGCATTTCAGATAGACTTCTGCACTTGTCTGCTCATTGCTTAATAACTACCGGAGACAGATTGACTCTAAGTGCGGACCGTCTTATGAGGGGATCGACTGCTGAAGAGTTAAGAAATAAAGTAAAGCTACTCAGTCTTTGTTCTTCTTTTAGCAAAAACTTGAAATGTTTGCAAAAGGTATTGTTAAAAAATCTCGGTCGCTAACAATTACTCAAAACATATATAAAAGCTAATAGAACCCAGACTCAGATCAGACAGAAATGTTTGTCCCAGGTGAGGTTGAAAGCACACGATCTTCGCAGCTCATATTTGATTCATAATAAGCGTCTTCAGCAGTGTTCTTCAGAATAGGGCCGCTGCTTAGGCGGCGGGTCTCGTCCCGCTAATGAGATTCTTTGGGTCGCGGTTTGCATTTCAGATAGACTCGCTTCTGCACTCCTCTGCTCATTGCTTAATAACTACCGGAGATAGATTGACTCTAACTACAGACCGGCTTGGAAGTAGATCTACTGTTAAACTTTCAATGCCACACCACGCACCGGTGCGTTTTAACTATCGATTCCCTATTGTGTTAAAGGGTTGAGAAATGAATCGATGCTTCCCAATTTTCTTCTTCTAGAGACATGTGCTGTGGTTAAACACTTGAATGTATGCAAAACTGCACACACACAGATTGTCTGTCTCTTCTTTACGGATTAGACATACAAAAGACAACTATCTGGGGTAATGAACTTGAAATTTTAATTTATATACCTTTAGTTAATTTATTTATTTATTCGTATGACAATCAAACATAGGGAGTACAAAAGACAATCTGTACTTCGCATTGATTATTGCTGTGGGGCTCTTAGGTTTTGGTCGAGCAGTACAGCAACCTATTTTGGTTATTCTTTAGCACCATCCGGAGGACACGTCTGCACGTGGGGTGGTGACGAGGGGTTATCTTCCTGCGGACGCGAATAACCTTTGTCCTCCACCCTAAGTTAAAAACTTGTACTATGGGTGTAGGATATTGATAAATATACTTATGTAATTTCTAAATACGTACTTAAACGTCTAAATGCTCTAAGACTTAAACAGATTACAACAGGCACATAACAAACACAAATATTCCGTCAAATGAATCTTTGTGCTGGTAGGAAATCGAATACATTACCTTCAGCGTATTGCCTATTGGCAGGAACTCTATCCAGTGCACTAGTAGGTATAAATTAAGGGAATATCACACACTGACATTCAACCAGAGTTAAGCTATGAGCTTCGAAAGGATAACTTTTACTATATTCTCAATACTACATTAAAATACGCTACGTAACGTCCTATGAAAGCATTTATGCGATTTGTGTATAAAGGAATAAATTGGGAGAAGTGAACGATGTTATAACATTTCTGAATGCGAAGGAACCGTTGAAAAAATCCTTTTATTGAAACTAGTTCGGCCGTTATCCATTATGTATTAGGCTCCTGGGCCGAAGTGGCCACTACACTACGATATTGCTACGAGACTCGTGGCGCTACGAAATCTCGGGAGACTTTCGTAGCTACGTGAACCGTGGTGAGACCTTTTTGTATGGAACTCAAATTCTTCCTGACAGAAAAACTTCCTGGTATCATTTTCCTCTATGGCCGACCTGCCAGTAGAGCCAGTATGAAAACCAGCGCTGGGCGCGCTGAGACTGGTACCTATTGTCTAATAACCAGCATATGTACGAGTATGTTTGTTTGATTTTTTTTGTGCATAAATTGTAATTGTATTTTTTTATCCTAATGTGTGTTAAATTTGGCAATAAAAGCTTTTTTATTTATTTAAATCTATAGGGGGTGCAAGAAAGGAGCCTCCCCGTGCGGCGCATAGTAATATTGTATGCGTCCGGCGCACCCTGGGCAACGATCTGCGTGGACAGTCAGCCGGTAAGGCAGATTGGCTGATCCTTTACCACGATTCTAATGGCAAGAATTTTAAAAAAACGGCTCTCGTTAGGGCCCCTTAAAAAGCCTTTTTCAAGGTTAAATCAACAACACCCACGTTCAGCTTTAGCTCTGAACGTCATTTCGGTTAACAATGTAGTTTGCAAGGCCGAGTACTGGCCGATGACTTGCCGGAATCGATTCGATAAGAAGAATTTAAATCTATACAAAAAGGCTGTGATGCCAAAATGAACTGTTCAAATTGTTTTTTGTTGCACTTGTTAAGCATGTTACTGAATTGATTCATGTACTTTTATGATAGTGTTGGTTGTACACTCAATATTAACTGAACATATTGTCATTTTCTTTGAGAGGAACTACAAATGAAGCACTGTCATCACGGCTATATTTTTGGGTGGCTATGTCACCAAGGGTATTCGGACTCGCCCTTTTTGAGTGATTCTTCTATAGAGATTCGTTACTTTTGATTATCTTTATTCTTTTGATTGTGCATGATTGTGTGTTTTGTGGATGCAAACCAGTCAAATATTTTAATGAAAATGTTTCAGCTGCATTTTTTGAACAGAAGTCACACCGTATAAACATGTCCAAAAAAAAAGGACGACGTGCCAGCAAAACAAAATAGAAACCCTAAATCTTATCGTCTACGCACAGTGGAAACGTGCAGCAATAATGTTCGCATATGTGTAATATTCAGTTTTTGCCGTCCCCAGAGAGCCACTGGCTATGACACATGCGTAGGACGGGCCCCGGAATGGGCCCCCTGAATACATTTGCTCATCCGATATGAGCTGCCTCTTTGTCACCATATTGTAGGTGCGATAGTTTTTTGATATTATAATGTCGGATGACGGAGGCGTTTTTGACGATTTCTCGACACGAGGGACCGGTTTATTTTTGCCCTTGGGATGAGCTCGCGGATTTTTATTTTATTTCTGTCACTGCCCTGTCATCAAATTGTTATACTCGTAAATGTAACTGAAAGTCCTGTAAAAAAAAAACATAGTAGTCAGACCCTTCAAACACATGACATGTAAATTTATAACATCATGGTCTGACACTTGTACTCGTAGAAGGAAACAGTTCAAGGAAGAAGAGTTATTTTAGCTCTTTCCTTATCCCATATTTCAATCCCATATAATCCATTGTTATATGTCAAATGACATACAATGGATGTTTTATTGTTATGTTTCTTAGACAGGGACCTTTTTGAAAGCGTTATATGACATACCGGAATAACCTCAGCGCAGACATAGGCGTGAACGCGAACGCGGACGCTAGAGCTTGTCAAACCAGAAATGATGCGCCCCACTGCTTTTTTTTTGGGTTCATATTTAAAATTTATATGAAGCCAATAACAATAGCGATGATTTGATTTCAATAATGGAGGCTTTTGCCCAGCAGTGGGACCTCGGGAGTGGAGGGCCTAGTCATTTCAGGTTAGACCAGCTTTACGAATTCAACAGTCACTCATGTGATGGACAGCACTTATGGTCCTAAAAATTATTCAAATCTGTTTATCATGTCCAAGATAATGTAAGTTGTAGTTTGTCCCTAAAACACCTATGGTCGATAGCAATATTTTGTTTTCAACAAGCACCAACAGGTCAGTCATCAATATGGACAGGTCATATGCAAATTTAAGTTTAGGGTATTTCAGATTAACGTTGAATACTCGTAGTGCCCACGCGTATTTCTTGCAAATAAAACATTTAAACTGTTGAAAAACCATTTCCTTGGATGGTAACAAATAGCCCGTTAGCTGGAGTACCGGGAGCCCATAACAATGAAGAGATCGATCACACGCGCGGACAGCGCGACCACGCGTCCGATCTATCTTCATCTCGGAGCGTGCCTTCGACGATCAGTGTCCATTGTCATAGGCAGCCATTGTTCCAACGATGAGTTGCCAATTTTGTTTAGCTTGTTCGTTGTCAACGAAATTACTGGGTTTCCAGAAACAACCATCATGAATCACATACATTACCTGGCTGTGATTTACTTTAATCTATGTGATCTGTGTCCATTGTGCCCTAGTATAAATGATGATTTACAAGAATAATTTATTATGAATTTGTACAAAAAATATATGTCACAAGTATAGTATTCATTAATAGGGAAACTAACTACACGTTTGATCCGTAGCCTTGTGGAAGAGTTATCTCATAGTTGCAATGCTTTACGCCATTTTGGGCGCTTCGAGGTACGAGTGTAGACAGAAGTGGATCCCTAAGTGGTTTATCTACACGCACCAAGTGACCGAATATGAACCTGAATTGAACGAAACACTTTACTTAATGACAGCAGTTTTCAAACGTCCCCAACTACCCATCGAATCAGCTGATGCCAAAGTGCTGGCCAAACAAGGTGCAAAACATGCTTTCACACTAGATTCCGATGCACGTCGTGTCCTCCTTCCCTAGATTGTGAGCCCTACAGTCCTGTGGCACTGCAACTAACAGATATAAATTATTTATGAAAATAAGGTAGGTGCAGGAAAAGCGTGCCCAATGACTGTGCCACGAAAACACGCTCCAATTTAACGAACTGATTTCACACCTTACGGTTTTGATTGGCACCGTGACCGAGACAGCTTAGGAGACATTAGTTACCATGGCTTTGTATGCGTGCTATCTCGCACACGCAAGGCTGAGATGCCATACATTCCATCTAAACCGAACAGAGGTCTCGATCTCCGCGCCAACTGGCACCTTTACGTTATCGAAATTTTCCCGTACCGTGCCTAATGTGACAGTGCAAATGCGTCCCCAATTGACTGATAGCGCATCGGTAATGGGTCGGCTGAGTGATCACCCTCCAATCTGACAAGTTAGTTCCACTGCTGATGGATGGCATGTCGATGTTCTCTTAATACGTGCCCAAGTTGTAATTGATTGACTTTTACCTAACATAACATGGCAGCTACTGTTCAACAGTTACTTAACTTTCGCGATTGAATTTATTAGAGGTTATACATGGTTTTTCTTCTCGTTATCGGCATGAATGGCTTTGTTGTAGAATGACAAAAGAACATTCCATTTTTGTGAAAACAGCAGTGAAACTGAGTGTCAGTGACTAAAAAATGTCCTCATAAATAGAGTGAACATTCTCTCGCTCTTTTGTCGTGTTCCAGTTACCATATAGTACTTATGAACTGATGGTCATTTGGTGAAAACGCAGCATAGGAGGCCCTATCATCCGGAGGATGATGAAGGTGAAGATGAATCAGTATTTGTGATATTGTTTTCTTATATTTACGCGAACACTACGACGCGAGTATTTGTGATGTGGACGATTTTCACTGTGATGAACCTTTAATGTGAAACTTTCAAGACTTTTGTTTTTAAGAGTTGTATTATATCATCACTTCAGTTTTATGATCTTGTTTGTTTGTTGTTTCTAAAAATCCTAAAATATAGTAACATGGAACAAACACAAAAATGCTTGATACACGAATATTAGTTCTGGGTGGGGATCGAGGCCACGACCCATGGCTTAACTGCCTAGCCAGTTAGCCTCTGCAACTTCCAGTTTATCAAAAAGTATCCACCTATTTTCTAGATTAATCACAGCCCACGAGGCATAACTTACACAATATGAACGTATAAATCCATTCATACATTAGTCACATTAACGTGCAGCAATGCAACAACTGGAGGAATGTTAGCCCCACGCATTGCGTAGGGCGTTTTAGATGAAAGCTCCACTGTCCACGAAGGCGTAGCTATATAAATGCGACGAAGAAGCGACAGCTTCGCATCTAAGCCATAAAATAAAATAGAACAACTGCAACACAAAAAATATCTTGGATCATTTTGAAACTAAAACTAAGAAGTCTTTGGCTACCGCATTTTTTAAAATCAAAGATGGTACAAAAAATAATCTCTGAAAAATTGACAACGATAGGTTGCGACTTAGCGAGTAATTATTTTATGATTGTTTATCGATAAATTTGTATCGTCGTTTAAATCCTTTAAGTTTGATACATCAAGAATGGGTCACATCGTCTACAATACCACCATAAGCTAAAAAGCTAAAGCTCATTTTCTCACACTTTAATACTCCTCCTTCCTTTTGTTCTCCCCTTCTTCTTTTTTCTTTTTTCTATCATGATAATTTTTGGTTACAAGTGACCTTTTTTTTTTTTTTTTTTATATTGCCCGTCAAGATGACCTCACTCCACCTGATGGAAAGCGGTCGTGAGGTCCAGATATGAGGTTGACAAGCCCAGTCATTCAAACGAATCACTGGGCTGGCCATCCTCACCTTGAAGGCCTGCAGAAATGCCTTTTCACGCCCCGCTTGAAGAACCCGGGACTATAAGAGGAAGGAAACACATGTGCTGGAAGAGCGTTCCACGTCTGGATGGTACGACAAAGAAACGAGTCACCGAACCTTTTAGTTCGGGCCAACAAATGTTGAATTGTGTGTGGGTGACGCCGTAGTCCAGCACGCGTGGTACGGGAGTGGAAAGGTGAGGGTGGGATAAGCTGGAATAACTCGTCAGAGCATTCCCCATTGTAGAAGCGATAGAGAACACTTAGCCTGGCAATGTCTCTACGCAATTGGAGAGGCTCAAGGGTCAAAGTTGCCTCTGGGTTTCCAATAATACGGATAGCACGCCGCTGCAACCTGTCAAGAGCTTCGAGTAGGTACTTAGCGGAACCGTCCCAGAGATGAGAGCAGTATTCCACACACGAGCGAACTTGTGTCTTATACAAGAGACAGAGCTGCTCAGGCGTGAAGAATCGTCTCACTCTGTTCAGGACTCCGAGTTTACGGGATGCAGTTCTAATGACGCTCTCATTGTAGTCCCGCTGGTTTAGGTTGCGACGAACATCCATGCCAAGGATGTTTAGGCTATCCTTAATCGGTAGTGGGGTGCTCTGAAGAGTGGGATGGGAAAGGAAAGGCGACGCCTTTGCTGTGAATGCACACACCTGCGTTTTCTTGGCATTGAACTCGACAAGATTGCATGCACCCCATTCTGAAATGCGGTCCAACACTCCGTCAAGCTCAACAACAAGACTTCGCCTCTTCTCCTCGATGTCAGTCTGCTTTGCCCCAGGGCGCTCGAAATATCACGCGTGGACCGTGCTATCATCCGCATAGCAATGAATATTACCAAGAGATAACATGAGCAGATTGCTGTGTACGCGAATAAGGTAGGTTTTGTTTGTTAAGTATCTTTATGAGTTGTAATCGTTTTATGTAAAAATATTGTGTAATGTTTAAAGCTTCTTAGATAAGAATAGCTAAGAAAAGTTTAGACTTTTCTTTCGAGCTCGTAACCACCCTTCTTGTCAATTTTCCTTTTCCTGTGGATTGCTTGGTAGAGATCGCTTGTTAGCGATAAAGCCGCCCAAATTGTACAATGTGTTGATTATCTATACTTATAGATAATCAATAACTTTATTGGTATTCTCTAGTGTGCAATAAAGAATATTTACTTACTTACTAGTTGCGCGGCTTAGGCCTCGTTTACGGAAACGCGGGACTTCGCGCGTTGCTTTGGGCGGCGCGGCAGCAGCACTCATACACCGCCATTATGTCGGTACTCAGTACGGGCCGCGCCGCCGCACGCGACGCGCAACGCCCTGCGTTTCCGTAAATGAGGCCTTATCTGATAATCACGATGGCTTCAAAGTAGTCGAAAAGTCTATTTACAAATGTAAAAAACAAAACACAGTGAGAAGAAAGAAGAAGAAGAAAATAAATAGGGTCAATGGAGAACAACATTCATGACAAGCATTACCATCACGACTATATCCCAAACGGGGTACGGGGTCATGGTGAACGGAACACTCAAAAGCCCACAATTGACAAACATCAAAGAACCAATTAAAATCTATTGTGACAATTCAGAAGTGAACGAACGTCAACATCTATAAATCAATGGTGGCAAAATTGCTTTTCCGTTCACTCCAACTTCCTTTATTACCATGCAATATTTTGCAGCGGAAGGCAATTATAACATCTAACATGCATCGGCAACTTCTGGTGCTTCTCGTAAATCAATTACTGCGCTAAATAGTCGGGAGTATAGCGAACTATGTGCACGTTGTAGCTGGCCACGAATACCGCGCATACCTCGTCGAACTGATATTGCATATTTCTAAGCGACGGGTATTTAGATGGGAGATTTTACGATAAGCTCCTATTAAATCGTTGTATGGCATTTTTTCAGAATTTAATGCATGTTTTATAAAGCAAGTTCGCGAGGAATGTCTGACAGAATAAGATGGAAATTATTACTAAGGACAAAGCGCGACGTAAAAGAAAGGACGAATAAGTTTTCTTGAATCCTCTCTATTTTTATCAAATACTCGTCACTAGCAAATACGTTATAGCGTTAAGAGAAGTTTAGATAGAAAATAAAATTCCATATAAACTCCCGCCCAAAATTCTTCCAACTTTGGTTAGGCTTCTTCCTGACCGGATCGGTGCGTTTCCGTTTCAGTAGCGCCTCTGAACCGAATCTGTACAGATTGATTACCGAGCGCATGTTATCAAAGGAGAGTTTTCAGACTGACTCGTTTCGGTGTAGTACTTAAACGAAAACGCACTAGGCCGGTGAGGAAGAGGCCTTATTGAGGTTATATAACATGGGTTATTAAACGAAACAGAAACAAATCTTGGCTCTCACGTACATACAACCGCTAAGCATAGTATGCACAAAGCCGTTCCCATTAACCTTTACATAGGACACCTAATGCTGGTGCCGGGTGTTCAGCACACGGATCGGTACCAAGCAGTGTACGTTTGATAACTGTGTTTTCAAAAATGAAGGCGGAGCCGTCCCTTAGACATTCAGAGCATTATCCGTCGAAATGCATTCGCTTATATCGGAGCATCCAATCAGAACATCGAGCAAACGTAATTTGGACAGTACAGTCAACTGTGTCAAAAAATCGAAATGAATTAAGTGAAATTTTGTGTCGCTAATCATCTTTTCATTGCTTACAGAATGAGGTTGAATTCAGAATCGTATCTAAATAAAGCGAAGTTTAGGAATATATTGACATTTAGTCAATATATTCAAACTGTGGTTTATTTCTTACGTGCAAGGCCTAAATTAGGTTGAAATTATGAAAACTTCTCATCTTTTGTCCCATTCATAGTATGTATAATCAGACGGTGTCATTTTTGAGCTATGTTTTACTTCCTGAGGCGTTATTTATTGCAATTGTTGATCGAAGTTTTAAAATGACGAAAACCAATACTGTGGAATCGTAGGTCTCATTGTTTGGGCTCCCGAAATACAGTGTCGTTCTATTAATTTATTTCTTCCCGAAAAAGTTATCTGTAATGTCGCTACATTGGTAAAGATCAATTCAAAAACTTTAATTCAGTCATTTAATAATAGAAATACGTAAAATGAACTTAATGTTCAACTATTATTAGTTATATACAGTTATAAATATCCCTGGACAATAAATATCCCTGGACATTATTCCACACAGCGCCATCTAGCCCCAAGGTAAGCTAATTAAAGCTTGTGTTATGGGATACTAGACAACGGATAAACATAATTAAATACATTTTCTTTTGTAAATACATACTTATTATACATAGGAGACACCCAGACCAGTACAAACAGACATGTTCATGCACACAAATGTTTGTACTGTGCGGGGATCGAACCCGCGACCTCTGGTGTAGTAGCCAACTTCTTAACCATTACACCAAGTCGGTCGTCGTAACAGTTATATATATAGTTCAAATACTGCAGGATACATTACATTAGGAGTCCTTAAACCTGCAAGTTGAGTGTTTTTAGAAGATCTTTGCTTGATTGGCACAAAAAATATTGCTTTAAATATTCATTCAAACCATTGCTTGCCATCTACGTATTGAATTTTCATTACGTATTATGTAATTGATTAACTTAATAAGAATATTTTTACGTTGTTGTTGAAATAGGTTTTGATAAAAACACGTAGGTTATGGAAAAATAATTTAAATAAAAAATAACTTTCTAAGAAAGTTTTTATTAACTCAGTGTAATTTGATTTTAAAGTTTTGGTTATTCTTGAAGTTACGAGTTTTGAAATCCTTTTCAAGGAGAAATATGAAGTCAGTCAATCGTGAGTTGTGCCAGTTCCGTACATAATACAGAATTGAATAATTACGTAAGGTACTTCGTCTCTGAATACTTATAAAATATAGAAATTATGAGATAATTGGTTAAGGTACTGCTATTTTTTAATTTCATAATAAATTTTTTCGAGGGTTTACAAACTCTCACGTTCGTGAGGGTCGCTCTCTCCCTCTCTAGTGTTTGGCGCAAAACCACTATAGTTACTGGGTAAGAATTTTACTTTTCTGGTTTAGTTTTCTGCACCATTGGAATTTGTCAAAAGAAACACGCAATAAAATCACCGATAGACAAACCGACGGACAGGTATCCATTGGGAAAACCACTCGTTATTTCTCCTAACCCTTCCAGGATGGAACCCTAAGAACGTAGTAATAGAGCGTTCGAACACTAACCCTCTACTGCGAAACCGTCATAAAGTATCACGTCGTTAAGTATGCGGGGTAGAGTCTGCAATTTTTTCTCTAAAACATAAATTGCTTATGCTGGCTGTACACTGCCGAGTGCCAGTGACATTTATTGCCAAAAGGTCACTGGTCTCTCACTAAGGGCACCAGATAGCGCGCGCGACCGAGACAGGAGACAGAGACTCTCTACGCAAAACCTTGATAGGTAATAACGAGAGCACACGAGTAAATAAACGGAACAGAGACAAACAAATTACGCATGCGGCGCGGCGCCTCTGACAAATAGTCCGCTCAGAACAAACCCGCCATTTTGATCACGCACACAGACACAGTGAGTTTACAGGTGATACCGGTGAGCATCAGTGTCGCGGCCAGTCGCACTGTTGCGAGTGTTTCTTTTTGTCGAACTTGGTGCAATTTTTCATATGATGAATTTTGTTTTCGGCCGGTTCTGTCAAGTAGGTATAACCTACCTACTTCAATTAAAAAAATCAGAGCGAATATAGTAGTAACCCTGGGCGGTCACGCAAGTTTAGAAAAAAAGCGCGAGCGGTCCTCCTGTAAACTCTTCATTTTGTGACAGTGCTGTGACAAGTTCACTCTTACGCCCTTTTTTTTTTTTTTTTTTTTGCGTCAGGAAATG
Organism: Udea olivalis; assembly: GCA_947369235.1. Taxonomy (NCBI): domain Eukaryota; kingdom Metazoa; phylum Arthropoda; class Insecta; order Lepidoptera; family Crambidae; genus Udea; species Udea olivalis. Next base: position 11,533,525 of record OX376355.1, read on the forward strand.
CATTTAGGCATTCCCAAGGCCCAGGGTTCGGGACACCTGGGATATGTGGGACTCGGAACTCCTGGGAAACAGAGACCCCTACCCACTAAAACCTGACGGTGGTCATCTTCGGCGCAGAATGGAAGGGACCCGGGATCCCCAACGAGGGAGAGACTCCTCGCAGGACCCTTCGGCGCGCAAGGCCGCCTGGCAGCCAGCCTCGGGAGGAGCAAGCTCAACTCCAGTGCACGATAACACAGACCACTGTGTCCGAAGACACGCGTTACCGTCTTCCTCGGGATCGCAAACCGAAACACACGCAGGCCCCCCCGCGTGCGCTTCGCGACCCCAAGGGCCCTTTTAGTCGCCTCTTACGACAGGCAGGGATACCTCGGTAGTATTCTTGTCCCCTAACCGCAGGGAACGTGTGCGTGAGCCCTAGTTTAACCTAACCACTGGCATAAGCCATATTTATTTAGTACGCAACGAGGCCGCCAGTGCTTTCGAGCACGTGTGGTAGTGTGACCTGTCACAGAGCGGTTAGTGAAGCTTTGTCTATTCGAATGGAACTTCGAACAAGGGTGAACAGTCTTCATTACGGGAACGCGTGACCTTTCAGCGGCGACTAATTTTACTGCGCAAGTTCCGGACAGTCCCGACTCACCGCTGGATCCCTGGACCGACTTTCTATTAGTTTTGATGTCAGATTTTGTTTTACTTCCGTGTCCGGCTACACAGAAGTTTTAATTTGACGCTGTGAAATCTTATTTAAAGTTAGTTCAGTTAAAAGAGAAAAAAGGGTTCAAAAGAAAATTACTTCTGCTTCAGTCATATTTATTTTAAACTCTTTTAGCTAGCAGGAATGTAGGTTACACTTTCCGGCATACGTAATGAAATTCTACAGGTTTAAAAAGGTTTAAAACACAAAATAAGGATAATACACAACCATTTATTTTTTACTCGTAGTACCTATCACAACAACGAAACCGGTTTAAATATTTGTTTTTTTTTGCAAGATCTTAAGTATGTGTTGAAGTTTATTATTTATTCTCTCGTTAATTGTATGTTATTTGCTGTTGCCTTTTTAGTAGTTTTAAGCTTCAAATTACTTAACCCACAAATTATTTACTATCGCGAAGTTTTCATATGCAAAATTTAATAAAGCACGGGTGAGGCAGTAAAAAAATAAAATAGTATCGGAAACCTACTAAAAAAACGTGAACTAAAAACCCTTTTAGAATGTTTATGCGTTTAGTTAAAAAACTTGCTAAACTCGTTAAATCGTAAGTACCCTGCAAATATAAGTTGTATTTTTCGACTATGTAATAAATATATCTAGAGATTAATAGCCCGTTAAAGATTACACAATTATGAAATGCACCCCAGTGGGCCCTATATTAATTGGGTTTTATTATTAGGGCCCCGATGGGTTAGTTCATAACTCTCGATTTGAGCGCTTTAATGGTTTTAGTTCGCGGCTCATGGTGTTGGGACAATCATCTAAAAAGTAAATGTAAGTTATATGTAATGATTATTATAAGCTATTAAATAATTGATATATACAGTACAGTAAAATATAAAAAGAAAAGTTTAAAATATATAATAATACTAAAACCTACTAAGAACATTCTTCACCTGTGGTGAGGTAACATAACATAACATCTTGATGACGCTGATGAGATGCTTAAACCACTTTAGGTTAACTAAAGTGAATGTCTTGATAAGCGAAGACAGATTTTAGTGGAAATATGCCGCCTGCAACTGTCTTCTTTAATAAGAAGTAGGCGTCATATATTATTATGACTACGAATGATGATGATGATGATTCACCGTGAACGCTGAACTATTAAATACTAAGGGTGTTTTTGAAGATTCAGTTTGCTTTGGGTGGGAGACGAACCCGACTAAAGGCCTGTTTACACTTTGCTTAGTAGTTACTGCAGGTGCTTAGTGTTCGGAGACAACACGTGTGGACAGCGATTGATTAGTGCGATTGAATAGAACACGCTTCTAATCACTTCACGACGCAGGTTACTATTTTCACCTGCACTAACTACTAAGCGAAGTGTAACCGGGCCTTAAGAAGTAAACTGAGTGGTAGTTGCAGCATAAGATGCGAATGACTTCACCATTGCGTTTTGCGAGACAAAAAACGCGAATTTGTATGGCATCGAGTCAGCGCCATCTAGCGGCCTTAACGTTGCCCGAATTGGCGCTGACTCGATGCCATACAAATTGACATTTGCGTGCTCGCAAACTCACTCGCAACTCGCACTTTTGGCGCAATCACTCAGTCGTCACTGAGTGATTGCGCCAAAAGGGCCAATAACAGATAAATAAATCCTATACTAGCCGTATTTTACGTACAAAAACTAGAAAGCAGATCAAAATGGCAGGCTTAAGTTCGGCAGTTGCGATCTGAGGCAGCTAAATCCTTATTTGGCTAAGTGCTAAGTACTTTAGCTTGGCGCAAAGTTAAGCTTTCGCTAGTTCACAAAGAACCGTTTGAATAAGCGAACCGTATGGATACTTCGAACGTTTTTAACGGAAGTTGAAACTTGATGCTTCGATTATCGATAGAAGAAGCATCGAATGGAGGTAACATAGTTGGCTAGAATTTATGCAAGAAATGAACGCTTAAAAGATCGTGGTTTCAAGTCCCGCCGGACATCTTTAGTTGAAAGTAATGTTTGCCGTTTTACGAAATAAATGACCATTATGTTTACAATTTCACAAAATTAAACTGCTTAAACTGTGTTACAACTTACATTTTCCCAAAATTGTCATCAAAATCGAAACAGGAATGTATGAGGCCCGTTCTCGAAACCAGCGGATAGGACAAGACTATAGTGGCATAGAGTTGTGTGGTCAAGATATTTGTTTTCATTCGCGAACAAAATTTCTGAACAACGGCGACAACATCTTTTTGATTCTTTATGCATAACGCTCGATTTATTGTAGGAAAATGCAGACGTGCCGGTCATCGCTTGACAGGAGTGCAGCACTCGTCGCCCGCTCCCGCCCTGCTATTTTCGAGGACTGGTCTATTTGATTTTACGCATTCAATCCTGCCGCACCCGCACTGCCACTGTTCCCGCCCCGCTGCCCGCAAAATTCGAAGTAGAGGCCTAAGAGATGACCAAGTTACCACGAAACTTCTCTACAACAGTATGGTAACCATTGTAAAGTTAATGCTTACTAATTTTAATGTTATTCGGCGTTGATTTATTTAGGGAAATCCTAAATAGACACCGAAATCTAAATAAAATGGCATTTACACGGTTTGATCAGAGCTTGATGATTAATTCGCAGTCGACAGACATCTGTGACGACGCACGATGCGTAGTGCGCTGTAGCCCGGTTTCTCGCCTTGACTTGCGTGGTGTCGCGGCTTCGATTCCCAGTCGGGTCAATTCAGGAAATGATGATCTATTCAAAGTCTTCTCACTCGAGCAATCTGTTCGTGAGCCTTCTCGGCGAGGCGAGATCGTTAGGCTAACTTTTTTCTGTTCCCTTGATTAAACGCTGATGCGGAGTCCTTTTAATCAAAGGTGGATTGGATTGGATGCACTTTAGAAGAGTGATTTGAAAAATGAGTCGTCGAATGTAAACTCCTCAAAGCTGTCAAGATCGATGGCGAACAACTGTCGTCGCGGCCGCTCATTGTCGCGCGTCTCAATGGCCGATTATTCACTAATTTGCATCGGGACAGATCTATTTCCATGTCAAAACACAGAACTCGGTGTTCGCTGGCTGGCTGAATTACGGTAGAGTTAATGGGTTCTTCGCTTTGGCAAGCTCATCCATGAGGGTTTTTGGGGAGTTTTTGTTATTAATGTTAACACGTTCGCTGCCATACGAATATACTCGTAGTAACTATTTTTATATGCCCATTGTCACCATACAAAATACATATATAAAGTAGATACGAGTATACTCGTAGTTGTATTGTTCCCAGTGATTTATACAAAAAAAATCTACTGAAGTTATTTTTATGATTAAATAATGTTTTACTTCAAATGCCACAGAATTTAACTTCGCCATTCCACCGCCACTCTTTCAGAATTCGTTAGAAATCGTAAACAATCAATTACGAGGATATTCGTAGTTGGCAGTGGGGCCCAGATCTTGTACTACTAATATACTCGTAGGTTGGCAGTTAACCTGTATTGGCAGATGATTCCCCGATTGATGCAATGATTCACAGTGATCTCAAAATAAAAACGATTTAGGAGGCTTCTATCATTTATGTAAAATATATAATATATTAGTATCCTTGACCAATGCACAGAGGCCTTTTTACAATCGCTTATATCCCAGTCAAGTTAATTCCCTAAACTGAGGGTAGCTACAAGCAATTTCATCAGTAAATATCCAGACTAGAAGATGCCGCTGACTGGAAATTGAAAGATTATATTACGAAATTGCTACGCTCAGCTTAGGTAATGAACTGGAAAAGTTATATGGGATTTAAATAAGTCCTCAGGGTCTCGGATTATTGTGTGTTACGTGACTAAGCTGTTCAGTCACGTATAATTTTTAGTAACCTTTTTTTGCGTCAGGAAATGCCATGGACACCTGGGATATGTGGGACTCGAAAACCACTAAAACCTGACGGTGGTCATCTTCGGCGCAGAATGAAAGGTACCCGGGATACCCAACGAGGGAGAGACTCCTCGCAGGACCCTTCGGCGCGCAAGGCCGCCTGGCAGCCAGCCTCGGGAGGAGCAATCTCAACTCCAGTGCACGATAACACAGACCACTGTGTCCTGTCGCCTCTTACGACAGGCAGGGATACCTCGGTGGTATTCTTCTCCCCTGACCGCAGGAAACATCGTTTTTTGTAACCTAACCTAACTTACGTGGTCTCTGACTCCTCATAAATAAGCTCAAAGTCACTCAGCGAGCTATAGAGAGGGCTATGCTCGGTGTTTCGCTACTAGATCGAATCAGTAAGTAATGAGGAAATCCGTAGAAGAACGAAAGTGAGCGACGTAACCCAGCGGGTAAGTAAGCTGCAGTGGCAGTGGGCAGGGAGCATAGCGCGCAGAACTGATGGCCGTTGGGGCAGGAAAGTTCTGGACTTGAGACCGTTTCAGGGCAGACGCAGTGTGGGACGCCCGCCTGCAAGGTGGACGGACGACCCAATAAAAGTGGCGGGATTCCGGTGGATGCAGAACGCCTGCAACCGATCACTTTGGAAATCGATAGGGGAGGCCTATGTTCAACAGTAACCTAACGTACGCGTCGTTAAAAACAAACTTTCTTAAAATATTTGTAATTGTTATTGCGAAAATCTATTTATTAATCTATTTGACGACACGATTGGCGTAGTGCGCTGTAGCACGGTTTCTCGCCTTGACTTCCGTAGTGTCCCGGGTTCGATTCGCGGTCGTGTCAATTCAGGAAACGATATTTTTTAAATTGTCTCGGGTCTGGGTGTGCGGGGAGACCCCCCTGGCTTAATTCCTTGTCTGGTAACTCGTAACACAGGGATATTTATCACTACTTCGAGACCATGACAAGTGGTGTTTTGTCTGGCGCATATTTACTTATATTTATATTTTATATTATTTCATTGCAAGTAAATTTTCCGGCGTGTACCTACTCCAGTGAACGAATCCATTTTCACTAAACAGAGTATTTTCCTCTCCATCTTGTTTCCACAAAACCTTATTAGTTCGAGTACAGTCAGCTCAGAAAAACTTTCAGAAATAGGTTAGGTATCTATCTTGCCTTTGACGCCGGAGGGGTTCGGTTCCCACCCATGACAAACATTATTGTGACTAACATTTGTGTTTGTTGTGTGTCTGGGTGTTATTATCTATTTAAGTGTGTATTTTGTAATATTTAAGTATGTTTATCAGTCCCTGACGCCCATAGTACAAGCTCTGCTTAGTGTGGGGAAGCTCTGCTTATATAATCTTGGTGTGAATTGTCCCAGATATTCATTTATTTATTTTATTTATTTATTATCTACTAAATATCTATTGACAGAGACTAATCAACATACTTCCTAGTATGATATTAGATACGTATTATACACAATAAAGATCATCACCCAAAAGCAAAGGACAAGCAGAAATGTTCGTGACACGAATGTTTGTCCTTGGTAGGAATCGAATCTTTAACCTGCGTGCCTGCGGCTCAGTAAAGAGGTTCACTAAAGATAGATCGAGCCGACGACGACTAGGCTCAATTATTTTGTACAAAATAGTCACTAGTCTTAACTGAAAATTTGTTACATTTGTTTGCAAATATTATTTTAATTTAAGTTGTTTTTTTTTTCTTGAAGTCTCTGTTGTGCGCGGATGTTATCGAAATGCAAAGGACAGTGCCCAAGTTGGCCTATGAACCAACAAACATTTGACATTTGTCATAATTCTGGCCATGATTTAAGACATAATTATCACTTATTAGATTGTCACGGACACTTCAGATTTTTGATATCAAAATTAAAAATACTGAAAAGATTAACCGTACGAAAACATTTTTTTAATATCATTTAGGTTGCGTTAGTCTGTGCCCTCTGTTGTTCAGCCATCGCAAATATTTTAATTTACTTTATATTGACAAAATAAACCTTGTTTGTGCAAGAAAACGTAGTTGTGAACTTACTAAAGGCTCTTAAAAATGAGTAACAATACATTACCGTCAATGCGATAGATGTTTAATCAACTTTTTATTTTAAATCAGATCATACATTGGCTTAAATCAGCTTCGGGCGAAGCCAAAAGAAAAAGAAGTTAATGACGTTTGGTTGACTTGACACTTTAACGCAAAAAAGTATCAGCATATGTCTAGTGTCTTGTATTTTTCGATTTCAATTTGCAATGCTGTATTATTGTTTTTATATTAGTAATTTTATTCTTACGACTCGGCTTAAAAAACGGACGTTGATGGCTCTCTGTAGTGAATCTACCTCCTTTTAGATTTAACCGTTTAAAGACTTTGTAACCTGCACATAGCTAACTCAGCAATAGTTACGGATTTACGATCATCGCAATGGAATCAACATTTTGTGTGCATTGTGGCTCAGTTATTGGTTCCATGGTACTGGCAGAAGTGGCAGATTAACAAAATATGTACTTGAAGAACATTAGTCCCACTCACGTAAATAAAACTCCGCATTATATTATTAAATATAACCTCAACATTTTTCAGTTTTTTGATATTTAACGAGTTCTCGGAAGTGTCCATCCATAAACTACGTTTTGACACTAAAGTGTATGTATTTATGAACCCTAAGAGGCATTTTTCATGACTGTTGGTTCATAGGCGGCAATGTATGGGCGAATGTACACTATCCTTTACCATGTTAAAATGTATTTAAAATAACAAATAAAGCTCTAGACAACAACACTGGTCATAGTCTTGAAGTAGGGATAAATATTCCTGTATAATGCTAGACAAGGAATTAAGCCAGGGGCATCTCCCAGCACACCCAGACCCGATTCAATTCAGAAAAGATCGTTTACTGAATTGACGTGACCGGGAATCGAACACGGGACACTACGGAAATCGAGGCGAGAACCGTGCCACAGCGCACTACGCCAATCGTGTCGTCTTCAAACCTTTGTATCTATGTAATAAGTTCGTATTTTGTTAAATAAATTATCACAGTACCAATTACGTATTTTTGCGGTTGACTGTATGCGCCGTCATAAGACTTCTCTCAAAGCGAATGTGATGGACTTAAAAATGGTTTGTTGGACATGTTAAAAGATGTTTGCTTTGAAACAGCTAATTAGTTAATACTTTGTCGACAGTGCTGCCAATTAAGGAATTTTCCACTACCATTGGCAGATATTCTTGCGGAGAATAAAAATCCAAAGGAATTTTTTTCATATATATGTATGTGCTAAGTTTCTCTTTGATCTTATGTCCCGTTAGTAGCTTTGCACACAATATTATTTTTTTACTTCGTTAGTGTAATTAATGTTGATGCATAGGTACTTTATTGAGCAGGCCAGGGCTAAGGAAGTTTCACTGTAGAAATTAGATCGACAGTGACTAATACTAAAATACCGACTAAAGTAATTATTTATTATTCTACCCTTTTAACGTCTTAGCACTGTTGGCCATTCGAGCCATGAAAGCTTTATTAACAGTATAAATACCGGAACTTCTAAAGAAACTGACCAAATATGGAGATTCGTCTAATGAACACGTGCTTCCCAAAAGCTTGCCCAGAATTCTGCTTCTTTTCGTCGACCTTTTCATTCTTCTATTGCACGTTTCATTGAATGAAGGGTTCCACCATTTCCTAAAATTCACATGGAGTTTTTTCTCCACTTTGTTCAAGCGTTCGCATAACTTGCAAACAGAGTTTGTGGTTTCTTTTATCGTGTAATGATTGTGCCATTTGAAGTATTCAAGATATGCTGTTGTGTTGACGATAAGACTGGCCATCTTCTCTGCGGTCTTCTTAGGTCCTAGATCTCGGGCGTTAATGTAGGAGTGAGGTGGTAGAAATCTGCAAAGAATAAAATATTTTACATTGGGCCTACTATTGAGGAAAGATTTTCCGATAAAGGTCTCCTTTTGTGCCTAGGCCTAGTAATTTTATATTTTGAATGGCCATATCCTGAATTTTATCCATAAAAGCTGAATAGTCTGAGAAGAGAATACTTCAGTTTTCCTTGTGCTTAAGATTCATTTACATATTATATAAGGATAAACAAGAGACGAGAACGTGTATACCATATTTGAGACAGATAAAGATTATTTCAACTGTAAAATACCCACCTACTTCGTTGTTCACATCACAATTACAAAATTATATTGAAAGGAAAGTTGGTATAAAATTTTTCAAACCTAGAATAGTTAGCGCCTCCAAAAACCACAGGCACCGTATAGTGTAGAAGAGCTTTCAAAACTTTCTCGCTCACATAATCCTCCGCGAAGGAATTCTCAAACGCCAAATAAAAATAATACATTCCCAGAATCTTCATACACTCTTTGTCTTTCTCAATAGCACATTGTCTCGTTCCACACGAACCCACTACGTGAACTTCTAAGCCGTACCACTTGAGAGCATGTTTCAATTTTAAAACAAAACTCTCCCGTTTGCTTTGAGTGTAACAATTTGAAGCAAACCACGCCACTGGGTGTTTCTTGATTTGCAGAATCACCCTTTCAACCTTTTTCGAGACTCTTCCAAAATCAGCTGCCCATTTCACATTTACATCAGGAGCGATTTCTCTTCCATTTTTATTGCGTACTATAAAATATGGCCATACAACATCGGAATTGAGTCTGTAACTCCACGTCATGTTGAAATAGTTGTCAAATTTTTGGGCGCACACTGGATAATTTGTTGAAGATTCTTTTCCTGCAAATACAAATATTTGATCGGCATATCTTTGGACTGGCAATTCTTCAGTAAGGTTTCTTCCACTGATTATTACAGCATCAAAGTCTGTATAAACTATCTTACTGAAATTCCTGTCTTTTGTAACGTAGCAGTTGTTGCAAGAACATTTATTTTCCATGAAAGCTTCTTGCTCTTTTTTCAAAATATCCAAATCAGGGTCTTCTTTAGACCAAATGAGAATATATTTCAAATTCTCCTTTTCCAAAGCACTTCTCCAAATTTCGAAGTGTCGTATTCTTGGTTTTGGTAAATAACTGTTTCGATACGTTAATATCACAAATATGACAATTAAGATCACCAACATTTTGACGATAACTTTAAAATGATGTATAATTGCAACCATTCTCGGTCCTAAATGAAAATTACAGGTGTGGTGGCGTGAATTGGCTCAATAACCACTAGTAATACTGTTATAATACTGAACTTCTTTAATAATACTGAAATATCACATCATAAAACGCTAGTGAGAGAAAATTCGCTCAATCCTATCTTTTCGAAACTTTTCGGTAACAATCTAGTCTTGACTGTATAGATTGATAACAGGAAGCACAATGGCGAAGATTCTCTGCGCATGCTTTTATAAGAGAAATCAAGATCTTGTTCACTAATGTTTACTCAGTTTTTCAGAGTTTTCGAAGAAGGCCATAATGGCCATTGTGTAAGATGCGTCTCGTTGATTTGCGTCAAGAGATTACGCAGAACTCGGCTTTAATTTCCAGAAAAAAACTGAAATTGAAAACGTTTATACTCTTACAATATCTATCATTATGATACATGTAATGTTATGGTCTCCAAATCGGTAAGCCAGACCTTAAAATCATTATTTTTATTACATAATAACGTTTTTCAAACTGACGACCCCTGATGAGTTATGCATGCCAAGCACTACGACTGTTATACTGATGACTGAAAAACGGTACGTTAATGCTATTGTCAGGTTATGGTACCGTTTTTTGGTTCCATTTCTACTCAACAGAGACGCTGTACGAAATCCCAATACAAATAATCAACACGTGATTATTTGAGAAATTCCACCTAATTACCACTGATTTTCCTCTATCTTCTTCATTACAATTAAGTGAGTATGTTACATTATTAGGTGTGTGTGTATATATACGAGTATATACAAGGTGACTGGGGATTCGTTGGCATACTTTTGAAATAAGAACTTACTTATGATATATAGTGCTTTCCCCAAGTATGAGGCTATTTCATAGTTACACAATTGTATATTTTTAAACCTTATAAACAATTGAAAAGTATTAAACATGATGTTTATAAGGTTTAAAAATATGCAGTTTTGTATCCATTACATGAGGTTATTTAATAGGTACAACATTTCATATTTTTAAGCCGTATAAACTATTGCCGAGTATTAAACATGATGTTCATAAGGTTAAAATATGCAATTTTGTACCCATTAAATAGCCTCGTGCTTGGGTAAAGTTCTGTATATCAGGAGTAGGTTCTTATTTTAAAAGGATGCCAATGAATCCCCAGTCACCCTGTATATATATATTTATATGTATTGTATCATTACTTATTTATTTATTTATTGATATGACTAAGAACCAGAGTGACTGACGTAGTCCAGAAGTGTAGCAAACTGAAGTGGCAGTGGGCTGGTCATATCTGTCGCAGAACCGATGGTCGGTGGAGTAGACGGGTTCTCGAGTGGAGACCACGACTCGGCAAGCGTAGTGTTGGACGTCCACCGGAACGTTGGACCGACCACTTAAAGAAAGTGGCTGATAGGGACTGGATGGCAAAAACGGGAGATCGGGCTTTGTGGCGCGCCCTGGGGGAGGCTTATGTCCAGCAGTGGACTGTTATAGGCTGAAAAGAATAAGAAGATAGGTATTTTATATATTGAGTATAGGTTATATACAGGGCTATTTTATAAACACCATCCAAATTGAAATATGAGGATCTATGGAGAAAATGGCAAAATACGTATTTTTCTGTTTGACAACCTTCAGTACTAAAATATCGAGGTATTAATGTTATTAGATAATAACTACTGCGCGACGTGAGTGGCGGCGGGCTCGCAGTTTTAAACTCCCAGCCCGCGCTTTATTCAGAAGTTGGAATTAAATTTTGATTATGTAACCACGCCGCACGAATAATCTGTTCGAAAAAAATATAATACTGTAAAAGTTAGAAAGACCTACCCTTTTTTAAAAAAAAACTGTCTTCGATTGATGCTTAATGTCTGGGTAAATTTTGGATGGTGTTTATAAAATAACCCTGTATTGTCGTTCTTAGTGTCCTTGTTTCTCTTAATATTTTTCTCTAAATCTAGATATTAGCACCACCAACAGATTTTCTGTCCCGCCCAATAGTTGACTGGTAGATAATGCTTTTAGCATTGAGTCCGCTTTTTGTACTTTGTGCATTAAAGATTAATAATAAATATTTTACGCGAACGATAACGTTAATTTAAAGTGGCAACTCATGGTAGACGTACACAGTATTAACAATCGTATTGCTTGGAATGCATAACTTATGCAAAATGGAGATTTATAAATGCGTGAATCTGTTATCAACATCTTCATATTAAATGCAAATTATTTATCTATTATGTTTTTCTAACTCGCGTAAGCTAGGTTTACAAAACGTGTTAATGAAAAAGCGCAAAACCTGAAAATAGTTTGTTCAGAATCGAGAGTAAAATCAATTCCAATAATAAAAAATAGAGGTCGAATTTTACCCAAAAAAATATTTTAATAACGCCGTGTTTAATAATTACTTACCTCTATTTTTGCGTCGGCACGCGAAGCGGCAACGTCGCAGTACTAGATCGCGCGTAATAACCATAGACTTTTTAATTTGCAACAAACTCAAGAAAACCAAAAAAGGTAAAATCTTTGTAAATAATCCGCGAAAATTAAATTAAATAATTTACATAATTCTTTTCTAATAAAAATAAGTTGGGGTGTCTAAGGTTTTGCGCTTTTTCATTGACACGTTGTATATAGTTAATTAAGTCGCCTAAGACAGGATTCATTTAAAAGTTACCGAAAAAAACCCATATAAAAAAGGGGTTTTTAAAGTTGTGAATATTAACTAAAACTGTTTTATTTTTATTTGACTAAAAAAGAGAGGTGGTTGACAGTAGACGTGTTTCTTATTTGCACGTTGATCAAATAAATAAAATTATTTAAATTCTTTATGATGTTGACAACAGACCTTAAATACAATAGAAGATTTAAAGGTTTTAATTTCTCACTTAAATCAGTCGCTTGGTTGTCAAAAGCAAGTTCAAATCCCACCTGCAACCTTGACCAAGTTGACCTCTAGAATATCTATCCAACTTATGAGATTTCCCACACCGAATTACCATTGATAACTTAGGGTAATCGCACCAGTTACGGTGACATGCCTAACACGGTTCGCTTGTGGTAATGGATTAACCAGAGATAGGTCAGGCTCCGTCGTTTGAATTATTGTAATTGCTGCTATCGGCCTGTCCATGTGCTCGCAAGTGCGAGGGACATTAGTGTTGTGTCTTGGTCGTGCGTCGCTTTTGTGTACCTATCGGTCCGTAATTGATGGTTTGTTTTGTTTGATGAAGTGCAAAAGACAATAGACTCACGTTGTTTGAGATATAGATACGCAATGTACTACGTTTTGTGATTTTTTAACTGAACCGTTAGATACGTTCCGACCTCCTTCGATTACAGCAAAGTCGTTAATCATATATTTGTGTTTGTTCTGTGTTTAGTTAGTGTCATAGTAATAATGATCTTAATGTATGGTATTAACTATAGCACAAGCTCGATATATTTTACGATCAAATGAACTTTGTGAAACTTGTCCCAACCAGGTATTTGTATCACTCACAAAATGAGTATTAATGGCTTAAGGTTATCGTACCAGTTAAGTAGACATGTTTAACGCTGTTTGATTGTGGCTAATGTATTTGTGGCTTGTGGTTATTGTTTATGTATCTAAAAGAAAGTTTCTGCTTTTTGACTGCTCTTTTGACCCCATAAATAAAAATATTGCCACAGCGCCGAAGGGAGTAGTGGGTTCTCTATCTCTACATAAAACATATTAATTTGACGGATTTTTTTTATTTTTATCTATTTAAGTATGTATTAAGGTAGAAAAAAAAAATATGATTATCAGTCTCTCATACACATACAAGCGACCTTCAGTAATAAGTACATTTCTACTCAAGCAGGAGTTACTCTACTAGTAATTGCTTCTACGGACACAAACATTCATTAATTCAGGAACGACCGACTTGGTGTAATGGTTAAGAAGTTGGCTACTACACCAGAGGTCGCGGGTTCGATCCCTGCACAGTACAAACATTTGTGTGCATGAACATGTCTGTTTGTACTGGTCTGGGTGTCTCCTATGTATAATAAGTATGTATTTACAAAAAAAATATGTATTTAAGTATGTTTATCCGTTGTCTAGTATCCCATAACACAAGCTTTAATTAGCTTACTTTGGGGCTAGATGACGCTGTGTGGAATAATGTCCAGGGATATTTATTTTATTTATTTATTTATTAATAGGCAAAACATTTAAATTCAGATACGGACCTGCAAAATGCCAATGTTGTGCCGTCGCGTGCCAATAACTGGAATGGTTCCAGATAGTGGTTATCACCATGGAACGACGTCTTGAACGTTTGCCCGGACGGAAAAAAATGGCGGCGAAACCGTTCTGTTTCTTTTTTAAAATTAGTTCATAGCAAACTTACACTTCGGTTGGAAATTTTTACACTAAGGTTTTTGAAATGAACTAAAATGGTACATTATAGCATTATTATTTTAGCTTCACATATTTTATCTCGACTTTCTTTTAATATATGTCCGCACATGCAATTACTATCGAAACGTCGAGTAATATAGGTAAAGCCAGTCACCGTTTTTGTTAGTTGCTCCATGGAATCGTTAATATTATACGGTAAATTGTTGTTTTAGACGTCCCAGTAAGTAGTTAATCAGTTGTGTAATATAAATAACTTAAGCTATTATTTTATGAAAAATATTTAAACTTAAGTCGGAGATGTACAATAAAATTAAATTGTCGACCAGTAGGTTTTCCTTCAAAAGAGCAATCCACAACTTCTTCTTAGATAAACCTTAACTCATTTAACCAAACCTCTCTCCTTTCAAGACAATATTTTAAGATTTAGGTACGATATTTAGTGTATGTATCTTTAAATTTATGTATTATGATTATTTATGTGTAATATGTATAATTTTGGTATAAGTATGTTTTTTGTATAAATAGTATATTTTATTTCCGGTTTTATGAGACACCGCCAACACGATTTCTGCTTCGCCCAGTGGTTGACTGGTAGAGAATGCCATTAGGCATTAAGACCGCCAATTGAACTTTTTCTTTGTGCAATGAAGAATAAATAAATAAATAAAAAATAAATAACCTAAAAAGCGCAAGTCGAGATCACAAATAAATATTTAATAGTGTTCTTTAAACTATTAAACAAAGCCTAGTTGTGGAAACTGTGAAAACGCCTAAACTTTGCTAAGCCTTCGCAGTGTGAAGTTCCCCGACTCAGGATCCGCCGACAAAGTTTTGAATTTTTAGGGATGCGTTTTTGTTATTGGCAAGGGGTCGTTGCACCACGTTGGGCGCCATTTTGACCAAAAGTGATGAGTAAATATTATTTATTACACAGAAGGAAATAACAATAACTTACTAAGAATTAATGAATTGTACGATTTGAGCGGTCACTATCAAACAACCCAGAGCCAAAAGAAAATTGTCAAAAAGGGGAAGATTGTGCAAGGAGTACAAGTAAAGTTAAATTTAGTTTTAATATTTCTACATGATATAAGTACAAATATGATTTCATATATTTACAAGATACCCTTCACACAAAATTACAGGTAATAGCATTTTATTCATTTTGAATGAATAATAATAAGTTTAGTAAGTATAATATAAGTAACTAGCTGCCCGACAGACTTCGTTCTGTCCAAAGTTATTGACAAATGTTTGACGGCTGAAAGAATTTTCTATTGGAAAATAAAATTTGCATTTTTAGAATTTCCCGTTACTTATCAATGTTTCTCATCGTTTAAACCTTCCCTGAACTTCTACAAATATCCTCTTTCTTCTACTTCTTTCATGATCAAATCTAGCCAAATCGGTCCAGAAATAGATAGTTAACTAAAAATAATAATATATTAGAACTCGGCTGAACTTTTTCTCTTTGTAGAATGAGGTACTTCACTAAGGAGAAATTATAATCAGTCTACTTTAAATAATAATATTTTTGTTTCAGAGCTACAATTAGTTTTTGGCTTACCTATGTTATTTTATGTCTAAAAACAAAAAACGATTTCGGGTTTATTTGTATGATTTTTGAATGTTTTTTTTTTTTTTTATTGAGGTGAGCCTATTATAAAACTGTTTAGCAAACCCTAAAATTAAGTTTCATTTATACAGAACCCCGCCGCTCCGAGACCAGCAATCTTAGCACCTTTTTAACATTTTATTTTTCAAATGGCAGCAGCGCTACGTGATAGGGATTTGGCAGGGCTTAAACTAGGCTATTAGTGTTAGGAACTTTGAGGACCTTGGCACTCGTTAGACTCTGAAAATGAGACGAACTTTGACGATAAAAGTTTTAATACCTGAATCACGACGGTAGAGTTTTTGATCAGTTTTTATCTGACCGATGAAATATTACGGCGTAATTTTTGGTAGAGGGGTGAACGTGGCTGATAATTATGAAACAGCGTTGTTTTGTACTGATATTAAGTAGCCAAGTCTAGCAAGTATCCTTAGAAAGTTCACAGAGTAAGTATAGCAGTTCAACGTGTTCAAGATGTGAGATGAAATCCCATACAAAAGCGTCGACGCAGACGCTAGCGGTTGTCACTGGTGTTAACTCATGGTAGACATAGGTACTAAGCTTGAGTTAAATACAATCACAGACACATTTTTTTGGAGGCATGTTTGTGTCGACACGTTGGTTCTTGTTTTGGTTTGAGGTCTGTATTTATATACATATAACACAGACGGCAGTAATCTGTGCGTACTTGAGTATTCTTGTACAGAGGCATCGACCTTACAAAACCATTGCAAAATGGATCTTAAGTCAGCAGCATAAGGGGCTCCCATGTAAAGGTTGATGTGAATGCCTCTGTACTACAGTTAGATTGTATATAATAATTAACTTTTTACCATTTGTTCATTCTACTGTAAATACAAATACGGTCACGATCCGGGCAAAAAGAGTGCTAGGCGATGGCTTTGCGTTCAGATACAGTAAAGGGCCCTGCACCAAATTTTTGGCCCATGTGCAGGCCCCTGGCCAGCATTTTTTAGATGACAGGCATTATACAGTTAGCTATAGCTCGGTCGGGTGTAAAACTGTGTACTTGTAGTGTCCGCGATTAGAACGTGGGTTAGTTACAATGAGAGCTCAACCTACGTCAGCCGTGTTACCCTCATGCTGTGGTTAACTGAACGTGACATCCTGACTTGGTGCATATGTCACGTGTCATATCAACTGGAATTTGCACATCTCTCATGTCACCTGTTAATATTCTGTGTCTCATAAGTTATATGGGATGAACTATTGACCTGAACCGAAATAGGTGACGCCAGTCGCTCTCCGTCCGTAGTGTGCCCCTTTTTTTGAAGCTTACGTCACATCGCGACAGCGCTTTACTACTACCTAAGCTTACCTCAAGTAAAGTGCGATAGTATCTAAACCAACTGGTATGCCATTTTCACTTCATTACCTATTCACTTAAGGTGTTGTACTTAAATTCCACACAAAGACTCTACAACAGGCGCTAGCGACTGTCATCGCATCGGGTACAGATAGGAGTTCCCAATTTCTCAATAATAATATAAATTCTCAATCTGATCGAGTTCATAGACAGAGGAATGATAAATCGCACCCCTAGATGAAAATCCGACCAAATCGAAAAACTTGATTTCTCAGAAACGACAAAAAAACATTCTTGAAATACATAGTGTCTATTTCAAAAAACTAATAATACTTATATACATCTTTCGGCAATAATTGAAGGTATCGTTACGTGAGTGATATTTAAGTGGGGAATTCAAATACACCACTAACTCAATATGCAAAAACAAAAATGGGTGCGAAATGTTAAATTATTTGATTATGAGTTAAAAAAGTTTCTTATTGCGCACTGCTTTTACTCTGTAGAAGAATACCTGACTAGTAAATACTAATTGGCGATACATATGTCCAATAAGTAGTTATTCCATACCTTTACTTTACATAAACTAACTTAACTTTACGTTCACTTCAAACTTGATGATATTGATTCAGCAATAGTGGAAATGAATCAAAATCTAGAACGCATTAGTGGGTGGGCTGAATCGTATGGTCTGCTCGTGAATCCGCAGAAATCTCAAGCCATTATCATCGGTAGTAGGTCTATGTACAATAGGGTTGGCGCATTGACTTTGTCACCGCTGGTGTATAACGGAACGACCATAGACTATGCTGTTTCGGTCAAGAACTTGGGTGTCTACCTTGACAGTAACCTTGCGTGGGACTATCATGTTAGTCAAGTCGCCCGAAAAGTTTTTGCAGCCTTCTACTCCCTGAAGCGTCTCCAGAATTTTCTGCCCATTCACACTAAAATCACTCTAGCCCAGACACTTATGCTTCCGATTATTGATTACGCGGATAGTTGCTATCCTGACCTTACTGAGCAACTCCTCGATAAGCTAGAACGTATTCAAAATGTCTGTATTCGCTTCATATTTGGCCTTCGTAAGTATGATCATGTTTCTGAGTACAGAAAGCAGTTGAAATGGTTGCCTATTCGTTTGCGGCGTGATTATCACATGATGGTTCTTGTTTACAACATCCTCTTCAACCCTTCTTCTCCACGCTATCTCTGTGAGCGCTTCTCCTATCTTTCATCGTCCGGCAGAACTCATCGTTCAGCCTATAATTTACAGCTGACTGCCCCTATCTGTAGAACGAGCATGTATGGTGACTCTTTTACTGTTCAGGCTGTGAAACTGTGGAACAAGCTGCCAGTTTCTATTCGAGAGTGTCGCACTGTGGGTTCCTTCAAAAGATTGTTAAAAGAATATCTTTTAAAAAATGTTTGAATTGTGTTGGATCATAATAATAATAATAATTATTTTATTTATTTTTAAATATGTATAATTGTTTTAGTTAGGTACTTATATATTTTATTTTTGTAATAATATATGTCTATTTGTAAGTAAGCTGGTAGAAATTTTGATCTTTAAAATTATGTACACAGTTTTGTCTATCCATCACTGTTTGTTTCATGCTTTTCCTTGCATCATGGTCTGCTGGAAGAAATCTCTCTTTAGAGATAAGCTCACCTGTACTTTAGCTATCCTTATTTTTCTATGTAAAAAACTGTAATTTGTGTACAAACTAATAAATAAATAAATAAATAAAATAAACTACAATATCTAAGATAATATAAACTAAAACTATCTCCATTAATTTTATTGTTATAAGTTAGAACATTTGATATAACTACTGTTATTATTAGTTTATGAGAAAATGTTCAAATGAACACTTGCTACACCTGTACAAGATAACTAAGTTGTAAGTACCCATTTTATTTAAGACCCCTTGTAACACTTGGTTTTGCAAATCAATTTCTATTTATATTTCTATGACAGCTATAAAATTGGTAGAGCACGGACGAAATAGAGCAGCTTCGAGAGAAGACTTTAACTCAAATTTTGACGAGCGAAGTACAAACACTCGCATCATCTATGTCAATTTATGTCTGTCGCATGAATGGAGCAGTACTCCTATTAACGCGGTGATTGTGTGACTAAAGTTTGAAGAGCGATCCCGCTCAGTTGTTATTCATAGCGTGCCGGAGCGGTACAGCGGTTATGACCCCAACACACTACTGACATTGTTTCTGGAACGTTCGTTTAGCCGTTTTGATTAACAGCACAGTATAAATGTCATTGCAAAATGTATATATCAAAACATTTCAGATCTTTTGAGGTTAAAAGAACGGCCCCTCGATTCAGAACAAAGTTATCGACCGATTCGGTTATTTTCTTTTACTTTTGATTCATTTTTTAAAATGGGTAGTTTTTATATAATTTAGTTTAAGAAAACTATAGACCTTTGGTTTTGACATATGAAAATAAGGATTGCTACCGCTAAGCGGGTCATTTACTATAATTACAACAAACAAACGAATCGGTAGACAACTTCGTTCTAAATCGGTAGGCTGATTCGATTCTAACAATAACAGTTTCTTCATGTTTCTTGATGAAAATATTTTTTTTTTTATTGAAAACTACTTACTACTACTACTTTTACACTTTACTTTATTGAACAACTCTCCGGTGATGGAAAACAAATCAACTTGGAAAACGGCGGAAGACTCACCACCTACCACGTTGGGTTCTAATACCATTTGTGTAAAGTTGGCTACTGAGTGTTCCGTTCACCATCAAAGCATGGTCCACTTGCCTCTGACTACCCCGTATGGGATGTAGTCGTCATCGTAAGTTATTTTTATAGAATACTAGCTGTCCGTTAGCGGCTTCACCCGCGTTACCTGCGTAGACTGTTTTTCCCGTCAAAATAAAGCCTAACAAAAAAAACCGGCCAAGAGCGAGTCGGACTCGCGCACCGAGGGTTTCGTACCAACCTGTAGGTATATTTACAAAAAATATTTTTATTATATGATGTAACTAAAAATGTACGGTTTTCGCCATTTTTCCTTTATTTGTGCTATAAGACGTTGCTTCGTACCAAATTTCAAGATTCTGAGTTCACGGGAAGTACCCTGTTGGTTTTGATTCCCTTGCTAGTGTTGAAAATTTGCGAAAAGTATCTTTTGATTGCGTTAGCTTAGAAGTTTGATTTTTTTACAGCTCCAAGGGACAGTGGACTTGAGTATTTGATATAAATTCCAGCTTGGTACCTCCACGCGTTCCTGAGAAAAAGGGTCTTAACAGACAGACAGACGGACAACAAAGTGATCCCATAAGCGTTTCGTTTTTTCCTTTCGAGGTACGGTACCCTAAAAAAGGCCTATGTCATCATCATCATTCGCAGCCACAAGACGTCCACTGCTGAACATAGGCCCCCTCCATCGATTTCCAAAGTGACCGGTTGCAGGCGGACTGCATCCACCGGAATTCCGCGCAGAACTGATAGCCTATGTCACTCTAATGTAGCTTCATGGTGAATGAATTTTTAAAATCGGTCTAGTAGTTTCGGAGCCTATTCATTACAAACAAACAAACAATCAAATCTTTTGGTATATATTCAAAATTGATCATTTAAAACTTTTGAATTTATAGTTTTAAAATAACTGAATAAAATGGCTAATTACCTACACTCACACATCCACTTATACATCATAATAACCAACTTTACATTCACAAGCACACAAACATTCTTCTCAGATCGAATTAATTAACTATTGCACTATCCATTGATTCAAGCTACGGATTTAAGAAAACAACTACAGCGCAAATAATTACATAAATACAACTTTTGAAATAAAAATGAACACTTAGTGAAAAGCAAACACTTTTTGACCTCACCGAAAGTTCATCTTACTCCAACAGACCACAAACTCATCTACAAAGAAACTTCGGATCACAAAAGGAAGCAAACAGAAAATGGACAGCCAGTTCTAGCAAGTTAGCTAGTTAGGGAGCACGTGGTTCCCCAAAATGGGGGTCCGCAACTAATATAACAAACTCGTAACTTGTTATTTATCTAATTCCGTTCGGCTTACATTGGGGCCAGAAAACTTCTACGGTTAACCTTTTTAATTGGAGGGTTGAGTGCTGTGTTTTATTGCTCGGTTCAGATATATTTTTAAATATATCTAGAAGCCTAGATTCAAATTTAAATAACGAAAGACACAAGTGAACGAAAGACGGTTATTTGCTATGTCACTCCCATAAGTATTCCGTACAGCGCCTCTGTTGAGGCTAAATGGAAATATAAAGCGGTACCTACCATAACGTAACAATAGCATCATAAGTTACCGTTTTTTAGTCCCTATTCGACTCAACAGAGGCATACAAGGCGAAATCCCATGAAAATACTTTACGCGAACAATTACGTAAATGTAAAACGGCAACTCATGGTGGATGTACAGGAGTACAGGTAGTCATAAATCAATGAATTGTCATGGTCTTGAAATAAGGATAAATATCCTTGTGTTACGAGGTACCTACCAAACAAGAATTCAAGCCAGAACCACTACACCGATTGTGTCGTCAAAATGCAGCGTTCAAATATTTTTTTCTTTATCTCAGTCTCTAATACCTGTCACACAAGCTGTGCTTAGATAAGGGACTTTCTCCATAGATGTAAAAAAAATAAAAAATCAAAGATTTTGGATCATTTCGGTAGTACACCAATAAAGATGACCGTGTTCTTCCATCAGGGCTGACCTCAGCCGACCCCGCTAAAAACAAACAAAGTGTCCGTGTGAGGCCAGATCGATAGACTTAGCAGAACTCCTGCGGAACCAAAAAGTTCATTAATTTACCCGCCCGCCCTGGGAGTTGCCGGATATGGGGGCTTACATTGTTTTCGATAGCTTAAGCTTTATGAGAGCAGTCTTGCTGCATCTGATTTTATTGAAAATTCACTTAGGTCGCACATAATACTTAATTCAATTTGAGATTGTATCAATAAAAAAACATTTTCTAATAAAATACACTTTGCGTGGAAACTCTATTGTAGTTGCTTTACAAATTCTAAACTACACACAACAACATGGTCTAGAGATATGAAACTTTTTTAACTAACTTAAAAAGTACTGGCCTTCCAAAAAAACAATTGAAGACAGATTGGAAAAACATTATTAAGTTCCATTTTTAAATTCAAATTTCTACATAAAAGGTTTTGTTTTAAGATGAAATTCGCATTCATTGAATTTCTTCCAAAGAAGTAAATCTTCACGAACATCTAACTTGATTAAAACTCCAAAAATGTCTATAAATCTATGTCAAACGCATCTCCGGTGTTCATTTAATCATGCCACGTAGACACTTGACCAGGAACGAAATGTTAAGAGAAGTGGGCATGATTCAAGCTGGCGCTACCCAAATTGCGGTTTCTGAAGCCATGAGGACCAGTCAGAGCTTTATATCCAGGCTTTGGTCATGTTATCGTGTCACGGGGGAAGTGGTGGAAAGGCACCGAGGACCTCTACGCATTACAACACATGTACAGGACATTCACAGTAAATGCTGCAAGAAGTCAACCAAATGTAACGGCGATGCAATTGGTTCAAAGGCTACAGAGAGAGTATGGTTTGCTGGTAAGCGGTCAAACTTTGAGAAGACGACTGCATAAAGTCAACCTACGTGTTCGTAGGCCACTTCGGGTACCAGCGCTAAGGAGAGGCCATCGAGAAAGAAGATTACAATGGGCTATTGCACACGAAAACTGGAACCATTCTCAATGGTCACTTGTGCTTTTCACTGATGAATCCAGGTTTGGATTTCATCTTGATTCGCGAAGAGTACGCGTTTGGAGAGAACCTGGACGTTGGAATCGACTGCAGCACCCACAACAAGTTCATGCATATCAGGGTGGTACGATTATGGTTTGGGCAGGAATTCGTCTCGGCGGTAGAACGGACCTCGTTTGGATATGACTGCTCTAAAATACCGAGATGAGGTGCTAGAGCCTGTAATCTTGCCCCACAGATAGCAAATGGGACAAAATTTCCAGCTAATGCACGACAATGCCCGTCCACATACGGCGCGTATCGTTACAAGTTGGTTACAACAGCATGATATCCAAGCTTTAGACTGGCCTGCACAATCCCCTGACTAGAATCCTATTGAGCATGCCTGGGATATGCTTCAGAGAAGAGCTCTTAGGGATTTCCCTGAAGATATTGTGCATGTAAACCAGCTTTTCTTGCATCTTAGCAGGACTGGAGACAGTATACCACAAAAGGATATTGACACCCTTGTTTTGAGTATCCATAACCGCTGCAGATGTGTCAGGAGAGTCTTAGGTCGACGACCGACTTGGTGTAATGGTTAAGAAGACTACACCAGAGGTCGCGGGTTCGATCCCCGCACAGTACAAACATTTGTGTGCATGAACATGTCTGTTTGTACTGGTCTGGGTGTCTCCTATGTATAATAAGTATGTATTTACAAAAGAAAATGTATTTAAGTATGTTTATCCGTTGTCTAGTATCCCATAACACAAGCTTTAATTAGCTTACTTTGGGGCTAGATGGCGCTGTGTGGAATAATGTCCAGGGATTTATTTATTTATTATTTAGGTGGATCCAAGGATTATTAATTTTAAGTTTTACAATTTTTATAAAAAAAATAGTTGTTGTGTTTAGGTTTTGATGTTTCAAAAATAAAGTTAAGAATAAAATTTTGTCTGAGTTTTTCCTCTTCTAAGTTTTTTTTAATTGAACTTTATCTCAAAGTTTATTAATCAGATTGGATTAAACAAGCTATTAAACAAGGTTTACTTTAATGTGTAGGTGTCTTAGCAAAAAGTCAATAGAATTTTAGTTATTTAGGTTTAATTGAAATATCCCTAGACCATGTTGATGTGTATAGTTCGAATACTAGTTTAGGCATGAAACAAACTGACATAGCTAATTTCACATTTACCTCTCAAATACCTGGTGATCATGTAGGTAGGTATACCGTATGGTAAGGTAATGGTTGTACACTGTTTTATAGAAAATCGATTCATAGAATTTCGTTTCATATACATTGTTTCTCATATTATCATGTCATTGAATAATCAGTACGCAGAATAGTTACTTCAAAGAAATTTCAATTCGATTCGATTTACTTATGTTCATTCGCCGAAAATTCACTTCTGGCAATGTGGTCAATGTGGTCACAGTTCTTACCTAACCTAACCAACAGAGACTTTTCAAACTAATAAATAAAATAAATAAATAAATAAATATGCGCCAGACAACACACCTCTTCTAATGATCTCGAATTAGGGATTAATATCCCTGTGTTACGAGGTACCACACAAGGAAATAAGCTAGGGGCGTCTCCCAGCACACCCAGACCCGAGTCCATTTCCATTTCCTAAATTGACCCGACCGGGAATCGAACCCGGGACACTACGGAAATCGAGGCGAGAAACCGTGCTACAGCGCACTACGCCAACCGTGTCGTCTGTCGTAATGTCTGTTATTAAATTTATTGAATTTCTGTGAAGTATGTTTCTATGAAGTAAATAGTCGTTGAAATAATAATATTGACATGAAATATGTGGACTGAATATTCTATGAAATAGTCGTTGTAACAATAATGTTCGAAATAAAAATAATTGAACCGAAATACTATGAGAATTCTGTTTGTGAAACAGGGGATCACTTAAGGCAATGTAAATTGAGTGTATTAAATTAAATTGAAATTAAATGTATGTAGCATACTTAGTAGGAGATTAAGAAACTATCAGTGAAAAATCGAAGTTTCCGAAGAATTATAGTTTCGCGATTTTCGTACAAATATACAATTGTTCAATTGATTTAAAACCTCAAAATCATAGATATTAGAATATATCTTATTTTCACTGAGAGAGGGTCTAGTCTACATCGCTTACCGATTTTGTGGTTTCATTTTTAAAACGGTTAAAAATAATAAATGTTCAGATATTAGAATATATTACGCGGTGTAACAGTCTGACTGCTGCAGTCACCAATAAGTGCAAAACACAAGCGGTCGCCTATGTGTCTCGTCTTATTGATATTTAAATAAATAAAAATGTTTTATTACCAAAATATTTAACATAACATAATTAACTGGCCCCCACACTAGGCGCATTGCCTGTCCTGTGGAGGACAAATTACGATTTACATAAAGTAATATATTTCAATACAGTACATTACATATAAAAGATAATTAACAAAATTGAAAAAGAAAATAATAAAAAGGTGATCAAAATCAGATTACTGTACAGTTAATAATGCGTGTGTTGTGTGTGTGTGAAAGTGTGAGTGTGTGTATGTGTGTGCCATAGTAAGTGCGTGTGGGAGTGTGCATTTATTCATTCATTTTAAAACTTTAATCATAGTCTTGACTTCCGAATACGGCCATAGAAGCAAAGCTTTGAAGATTATGGATTTAGCCTCTCTCACTGAGTTCTGTTTAAATTTAACTCTGGAAACCAAAATGTTGTATAAATGAGGGAATAAGAAGATGCCGAAACGTTGAGCAAATGCCGTTTTCAGTGTAGGGGTTTGAACCTAAAAAATGCTTCTCTTTAGCGTGGCATCATAAGAACTCGAGTTGAGTACCTGTACCCGTATTTACAATAAGTATTTTAATACAACAGAAATGTTTGCTTCTGACGCTAGAACCTTCAAAAATACTGTTGTAAAACAAATAACTAACAGGCCCATGGTTGATTTGTTGTGTTTTGATTTAGTAAGTAAGTAAATCATTTATTTGCTAAGAATATCTTAGTGTACAAAAGATGGTAAAAACATTGTCAGTTACGAGCTTAGAAGAAGGTATTCACATTCACAATACACACATTCAAATACCAAAACGACAAGTTACAAAAACATATATTAACTTTGGCAATTAATAGTACAAGCAAACATCAGCAAAAGTGTAAGATACATTTAGGTA
The DNA here is from genome assembly GCA_947369235.1 of Udea olivalis. Taxonomy (NCBI): domain Eukaryota; kingdom Metazoa; phylum Arthropoda; class Insecta; order Lepidoptera; family Crambidae; genus Udea; species Udea olivalis. The sequence goes on from OX376355.1 coordinate 11,559,491, forward strand.
TCTATTCTTTACAGAACATAAAAAAATTATGTTCACTAATTCTTGGTGTTCACATTCACATGCCACACACACACACACATTAAAATATCTTATCAAAAACGGCAAGTAACAAAAAACATTGATTGTTTTCATTATAATACACACTAATATTTAATCGATGTTATATTTAATGCAATAACTAGGGATACACCTCTCAAGAATTATGTTACAACATGTGGTTAATGGTGGTATCACAATTGTTTCAAGTTTGTTTGAAATGTTTATGTGTAACATTATTCCTGGACATTCCTGGACATTCCTGGACATTATTCCACACAGCGCCATCTAGCCCCAAATTAAGCTAATTAAAGCTTTTGTTATGGGATACTAGACAACGGATAAACATACTTAAATACATTTTCTTTTGTAAATACATATTTATTATACATAGGAGACACCCAGACCAGTACAAACAGACATGTTCATGCACACAAATGTTTGTACTGTGCGGGGATCGAACCCGCGACCTCTGGTGTAGTAGCCAACTTCTTAACCATTACACCAAGTCGGTCGTCGAATTATTGTTATATTGTTTGTTAACTCCAATAAATAAATAAAATAACACAGATTCTTTACTGTGCCTAGGCACAACCTAACAAAATACACTACAGCTCACATAACCAACATTGCATAGAGCTCTATACAGCCCCGAGATTTATAACCGCGTAGACATCTTAAAAGCTTGTCACTATGAGACTATTTGTCATATGCTAAGTGATTTTCCTCGTACAACCCTGGATTTGGTGAATCACCGTCCCATCTACTTCACTACATGTAAATATATTTAGAAAGGAAATACGTGCGTCACACTATACTTGTCTGGTGTGAACGGTGACGCGTAAGAATGCGTATATTTAGTCTATCTAGTAAAAGTTGACTTTATTTAACTGTTTTTTTCTTGCTTTCGCCTAATGATCTCCTACTTAAAATTTGGGTAACTTTATTAAACTATTATTTATTTTCTTAAGTAGAATAGACATACCAGAAAAATACGGAAGTAGGTGAGATCTGAACTCGCAACTTTTCTCGACTGCTCTGACCAATAAATTGAACTACTGAGATCTTAGCAAACCTGTCAAATGCTTTTAGCGTATTTTACGCGTAGGTGAATAACATCTCGTAGTGGAAATGGACTTTTTTTTTGAATAAGTACTTTTCGCAGAGCTTGATTTTAAATAGCGGTACGAACATTACTCGTACTTAGATTATTTTAGCATTTTACGATGCCTGTTCTTCTCTTAACTAAAGGTAAAAAATTAGAAAAAGAAAAATTTGGGATTTGAACCCGCGTCTTCCTCAATCCGGGTGGCTGCTCGTACCACTGAGCTAAGCTGCAGCTGAGCAGCTGAGCTTCAAGGCCTGAAATTAGTTCTTTTTTTAGTTTTCTATGTTCAGATAATAGGGGTAAGAAGTTTGTTTTGTATACTTTTTTAATAGACGAAATAATCAATTGAACACAGCTTATCTTTTGGATGTAATTGCTGTGGTGGTACAGTATAGTTATATTCAGATAAATGCAAAACCCTGATTTAAGCACATATATAGCAATGTTAAAATAGGCATACTCAGAAATGAAATCATAATATTACCCTATTAATTAAACTCACTGGTAGTTTACACAATTACAATTTATTAAAGAAATAAATTGTAACATCTCATTTATCTATCCCATTTATCTTTGCAAATGGTAAAGATTCCTTGAATTTGCTCTCAACTAATATGTTATGCTGTAAGTATTTCATATCTGTCGTTGATTTCGGCGTCGTTAGGGGGCGCTGGCGTCGCGCCAGTTCTCGCGCTAGCAATGTTTACCACTCAGGAACCTAGTTGAATATCTGTTAACATTAGAGAATTTGCTATTGCCTCGTCGTGTTATAAAAAGTCATCGAGGTTCGAAAAACGGGGTATTATATTTTTTAATTGTCCTTTATCGAACCTTGCTTCGTCCACAGTAGGCCACAGGCATCACCTCACTAAATAATCTTATCTTACTAATATTATAAATGCGAAAGTTTGTGAGTATGTATATTTGTAACTCTTTCACACAATAACTACTAAACGGATTTAGATAAAACTTCACAGTAATACAGTTTATAAATCAGAATGACAATGGCCATAATATGTAACGATCAAGTTCAAGCGGGCGAAGCAGCGGGCAGAAAGCTAATGCCCAATAAAGGTCGCAGTATTTTAATTGCCGCCTATTGGGCCAGTCTAGAAATAATACCGAAGGTCTGTTCACCTTTGAACAAATTTGCAAATGAAGAATTAAGTAGTGAAGGGTACTTAATCAAAAAGCTCCTTGATCAAGAGCTACTATGACAAAAGGGTATTTCATGATAGTTTATTTTCAAATCTGAACACCTGTGAATAAAAATAAATTTGCATTCCTGTATGAAGTTTGGCCCAGATGTGATTCTATGCTGATTTTATTAATACATTCGATTTCGCAATTTTAACCGAAAGTTTAGGAGTCTACATTGAAAGAAAGAAATAGAATAAACATTTAATTATTGACCACTATCTATTTATTGTCGCTTAATCTAATATTTCTCGGCTTTACACCTTGGCCGAGTAGCAAGACGGCTTGGCTTTATATCCGGGGATCTAGGGATCCTGGCTGGCTGGTGTCATTTGTGACCCCAAAATGCCGATCAAGCTGAAAGGGCAGGTCTATAAAACCATCATTAGGCCTGTCCTTTTATATGGCAGTGAAACATGGCCGTTACTAGAGCGACACAAGCAGGAGCTGCGCGTCACGGAAATGAAGATGCTGCGGTGGATGTGTGGAGTCTCACGCAAAGATCGTGTGCGTAACACCCACATCCGCGGCAGCCTTCGTGTTCGTGACATCGCAGACAAGCTGCAGGAGTGCCGCCTTCGTTGGTATGGTCATGTCTCACGGAGATCGGCAAACTACGTGGGCAACAAATGTCTGGCTATGCCGCCCCCGCCAGGTACCGGTAGAAGAGGTCGACCCAAGAAGCGGTGGCTCGACGTCGTTAAGGGTGACATGCGTGCCAACAGACTCACCACTGAGGATGCACAAGACCGCGCGAAGTGGGCCAAGAAAATAAGAAAGGCGGACCCTGGGACCCCACACACCAATGTGGGTTCACAACCGGGATAGACCGCACGGATGATGATGATGATGATCTAGGGATCCTGGCTTCAAACCCTACATGGGGCAAAAGCTTAGTAAGTTAACCAATTTCCATTATTTATGGTGGTGGCTTGACGTCATGATCAACTAAATAAATAAATAAATATGCGCCAGACAACACATCACTTGTTAAGGATAAATATCCCTGTGCTACGAGGTACCAGGCAAGGAAAAGCCAGGGGCGGAAAACATCCAGATCCGAGTCAATTCAGAAAAGATCGTTTCCTGAATTGTCCTGACCGGGAATCAAACCGGAGATACTACACAAACCAAGGCGAGAAAAAGTGCTACAGCGCACTACGCCAATCGTGTCGTCACAGAAAACTTTGTGTTGCCTAGTTATTTACTTAGCGACACAGTTTTAAGTATTTCTTTATTAAACCTTCTTCATTTCTTAGTTATGTCGCACAGTAGGTTCTCAGTGCATAATATTGTGTCGGCGGGTCGCTTACTGGAATGACTACCAAGATAAGATAAGCTAAGTGAAAAATGCGCGCCACTCGCGAGTATGTTATTATGACTTTATCGTGCTGTTACGACAAGTTAAGCGGTGCATAATATTCTGAATATTCTTTTTAAAACGCTGTTCTCTAAAAACTTTAAATAATAATTTAATTTAAGAAGTATAACCCCGGGACGAGATTAGGACGCCTAAATTGTGCATAATTGGAATATAACTTAGCTATATAATTATGTATTTTTCTTTTTTGTATACTTTTGATTTACAATAAAAAATACTAAAAACTACATTCAATGTAAACGTTTACACTGAAGATACCGGGTGATTATCAAAAGACTTACAAATCGATAAAAACTTTCATTTTAAGGTTTTTATACAAAAATACTGACTGTTTGACTGATTTTGTATTGTGACCTGGAAATTATTACTGCAAAAACTTGAGAACATTCGTGTCTGCGGCCCTGCATTGAAGAAGTTTCATTCATAGCTAACAGATAGGTGTCAAACGGTAAAGATAAATGATGCCCAGAGTAGTCTATTGCCGGTGACGTGTGGCGTCCCGCAAGGATCCATTTTGGGCCCGTTATTTTTTCTATTATACGTAAATGGCATTGACAGCATTGGTTTGCACGGTCACCTCACTTTATATGCAGACGACACATGTCTTTTTTACTTTGGTTCAAATATAGATACAATAATGAAAACAGTACAAGAATATCTGGATAAATTGTACGATTGGTTCCAATATAACCTGTCAACTATAAATATATCAAAAATATCCTACTTAATGTTAAAAATATCCTACACAAAGCCAAAAACAAAAAGACATTGCCGTATTCTCCACTGACTATTACCAATATACCCCTTAAAGAAAAGCAGTCTGAGAAATCTTTGGGATTAACAATTGACAATAGTTTAACGTGCTCCACTTTTCCACAATTCCTAAGGCGAATACTGTACCTAACATTTTAAAAATAGTTATAAGTTCTCATGTAAGTGACAAAATCGAGGTCATGGTCGGCGCAAGAAGCGGTGGCTCGACGTCGTCAAGGGTGACATGCGTGCCAACAGACTCACCACTGAGGATGCACAAGACCGCGCGAAGTGTGCCAAGTAAATAAGAAAGGCGGACCCTGGGACCCCACACACCGGTGAGGGTTCACAACCGGGATAGACCGCCGGGATGATGATGATGATGATGTAAGTGACAAAATGTCTTTGTAAGAATAAATATATTTGAACTGAAATTAAAGTCAATTAAAAAATCAAATTTTCACTTCCATAGTTACTAAATCACTTTTTGAGTATGCAATATCCATTTTTGTAGTTAAGCCTTTTGATACTTTTGAGTATCAACCGGCATATAACATTTGCATTAACTAGTGCATAAAAAGCGCATAGTTTACACCGATAATAACCGCTAGTGCCTGTACGTCTACCACGAGTTGCCACTTTAAATTTACGTTATCGTTCACAAAAAAACTTGTATTGAGATTTTACATTGTTAGTCAAATCTCAATACATTTTTTTACGCAAACGATAATGTAAATTTAAAGTGGCAACTTGTGTTAGACGTACTGTTCCTCCCCCCTACCTATACGTTCTTGTAGTCTAATGTAATTTTGGTAAACAAATTAGTCAATTGATATGAGACAGAGAACGAGAGACAGAAAAGAGAGAATACGAGACGAAAAGACTTCCAAAGTGTGTTAAGGCCTAATTTTGACATTGCGCGCACTATCAGGCGATCAAACTGTTTAACAGATTACCTGTTGACATAAAAAGTTCAGTTTACCATTCGAGTTTTAGAAATACCCTCAAATCGTTTCTTTTGGAAAAGTGTTTGTATAGCGTGGCGGAGTTGTAGGCTATTGTTATTGTTAGATATTATTGTTTTATTTTTGTAATTTGTTTCGGAATGTTAAATGTATTGAATTTTTTTTTGACATTGATTTTTACCCCAATTTAATCTGATTCTAAACCGTTGACTACTAACTAACCTTATAGTTAATAATTGTTCTATTGTTAATGATATTATTGTTTTAAAATGTGCATTCACACACAATGTATGTTGTATTTGAATAAATGAAATGAAATGAAATGTTGTCTAGTTTATGTACGTAAGTGTATGTAATGTAAGTGAATAGTTATATAACTAAAAATGGCATACGAGTTGTTATTAACGATCGAACCTTACGTGAGGTTAACCCACGGTAGGTGTGCGGTTATAATAACAGTATTCAGAACATATCGCGCTAATAGATTCTCGGTGTAATTAGAGAGCCGAGAGCTTGCCAAACCTGAAGTTTCTGACTCGATTATGCGTGAGAGAAGACATTCTTATGGGATTATGCGGATTTAATATTCTCTGAATGTGTCTTGAAGCACAATCTCATAATTACAGGGGTGGTTTAATCATATTTTTTTAATAGGCTTGCGTTTGGCCCCAGTCTCGCCTGGTGGTAAGCGATGACGAGGCTTTGATTTGATTCACTATGGCCTTGAACACACCAAGGTTGTAAGTATCCGGAAACAAAGACGACACTCCCTAGGGAGTAGCGGTGCGGACTAGAAAATAATAAGCAAATCGTCGAGTGCGGATTTCATTGTCCTTTTTTGTTGCCAGTTTGTGAATTAACAGACGAAACTTAAGGTTCGGAACAGTGAAATTAAGCATGTCCCTACAGTTCTCATTTTTTAATACTTTTAGAAAAGAAAAATAAGAAATCCTCTCAAGAGAGGGAACGGAAAAAAACAGGTTCTAGCGTATGAAGTCGGAGGGAAAATTTTCGTATCAAATCTGAAGGCCAGTTAATATCCGAGTAATGGTTTTGTATGAACTCTACTCAAAGACATAAGGAATGACTATTAACTTTGTTAGTCATTAGTAACTTTCTAATGAATGACAAAACTAAAAATATAACACCAATTCATTCATCCAAAATTTGGTGGTAATTTTTATTATGAGAAACGTGACCTTCAAGATAAATTGGTATAATGTAATTGAAACTGAATCCTGTACTGAATATCTGTATTGTTAAAACATTCATTCTGCGAACAATTAATTTGAATTTGGATTTGAAGAAATAACAAATAGATTCATAGCAGTATACATATCATCACGATTTCCTCCTGTTACGATCCTGACATGTGACACATCTTGTGCTTCTTCGCCTTCTACTCTCATGCAGGCTCGTAAATTAGGAATCTTCTTTATCTTTTCTAAAATGTCTTAATTTGTGCTAGGTACGTCCGTCTAGGCTTCCCTCATCCATCAAATCCATCCAACCTCGCCTTGTAGTGCCTTATAGTGTATCGTGACGACACGATTAGCGTACTGTGCTGTAGCACGGTTTCTCACCTTTAATTCCGTAGTGTCGATTAGGTTGTAGGTAGGATGTAGGTTCGATCCCCGGTCAGGTCAATTCAGGAAATGGTCTTTTCTAAAATGGCCTGGGTCTGGGTGTGCTGGGAGACGCCTTTGGCTTAATTCCTTGTCTGGTACCTCGTGACACAGGGATATTCATCTCTACTTCGAGACCATGACAAGAGGTGTGTTGTCTGGCGCATATTTATATTTATATTTTATATTTGTAGTGTTTCGTTTATCGTCTTTCATCCATTTTGACCGAATCATCTTAGCAAATAATAAGTTTCAAAACGGTTCACAAAATGAACACGAGTAATTTAACAATGGAAGCCCAGGGTATGCAGTGGTCATAACGACGACGACGCACCACTCCAACCCGGCAATTAACTTGCCATTCAAATTAGAGCAGTGAATTGTGAGTCCTGTGATATATTTTACAATGTCAATTTGAAAAAGCAGACCGCGGGCGGTCAGCGCGCCGTCGTCCGCCTTTTTAATACGAGGCAATATGGCAGGAGCGATGCCGTTGCCGCGCCGTGATAAGCGTTTTATACGCGCGTATAAGCTTGTCTCATGTAGGCGTGCGTACATGAGTACAAGCGTTAACGCGCAGCTGATATTATCCATAAATATACTGACTCGCCCCTACTGGTTTGAGTAAAGCCACAATAACAGTAGGTTTTAGTAAGCGCGTGTGCCAAAGCGACCGTATACGTGCGAAAAAAACCGCCCGTTTAAAACCGCTCTTCAGCAGTAGTGAGCAGTACGTCTACCACGAGTTGCAACTTTAAATTTACGTTATCGTTCGCGTAAAAAATTGTATTGGGATTTGACATTGGCATGTCATGTTATGTCAAATCCCAATACAATTTTTTACGCAACAAATTTAAAGTGGCACTCGTGGTAGACATACTGTTATATCATTAAGATATTTTTTTAGTAATGTGTGAAAGAACAAATTGGGTTACTCTGCCAACGAGTTTTGACGATAAATATTTTTTATTGTTGTTTACACCAACCGCGGGAGGCATCGGGCCGGAAGTGACGTCTGTCCGTAGCATTGATTTCAAATATTGTTGAGTTGTAGAGCGATTTAATCGGTTTATTTTTTTAAAGAAAATCTGGGACGGATTACACCAAAATCATCTGACCTCAAACTACTTGGGTGTCAGAGACTGATAAACATACCTAAATATTTCCAAATACACCCGGACACATAACAAATACAAGTGTTTGTCACATGAATGTTTGTCATGGGCGGGGATCGAACCCACGACCTCCGGCGCTAAAGGCAGGATTGCTGCCATTGCGCCAAAAGGCAAGACGAATTAGTATACACGCCACGACGATTTCGACATTTGAACGATTTTAAATGTCAAAATTGTCGTGCCGAGTTGCTCTTAGCTAGCCCCCAAGGTGTACCATGGGGGTGTAATAGTATTTACCTGGTGTTAGAAGACACTGATACCTATCGATTTGACCCCCACGGTATTTTCAGCTAAATTTAATCGCTGACGATACTTTCAAACTCTCTAAGGATTTAAAACTGGAAAAATTCATCCGGCCCAAGATGTCGAACGTTGAACCCACGTCTTACGGAAATCAGGCGGCTTGTCTGACGACTAAACTACCGAAATACTAACGGACAGAACACATTTTAGAGTTTTGTTCTGGGGATACATCTATGGGCCGTATTGAATATAAATAAATATGTATGCGGCAGACAACACACTAATTTGCATGGTCTCAAAGTAAGCATAAATATCCTTGCGTAGGTACCAGACAAGGAATAAAGGTAGGGGCGTCTCCCGGCACACCCAGACCCGACCCGACAATTTAGAAAAGATCGTTTCCTGAATTGACCCGACCGGGAATCAAACCCGGGAAACCACGCATATCAAGGCGAGAAACAGTGCTACGTACAGCGCACTTCGTTAATCGTGTCGTCATGTTATTGAAAGGGTTAAGTGCAAGGGTTGAATCCGTGAATGGAAAAGTTATCGTTACGATGTAGATTTTGGCTAGGCCTTTGTATATCCGCACAAAAGCACAATAAAATATACAAATAAAACAAACTCGTTAGCCCACGAAGACAAGTAAATGAGCTGGTAATAGATGCGTGGATCGCGTGCGGTCTAGACCAGACAGCGTGAAATCTAGATTTAGATCTAAGACTGCGGTCAAAGTGCGAGCGGTTTCAGTGGCAGGGTTGAGGGCGGACGGGGCCTGTCAAAAGATGACACTTAAGGGCAGAAGGACTCTAGGTGATCATCAGAGTTTGGGCATATTAGTTGATTATTAGGAAAAACGCTGCTCTTTTAAAAAAATATTGTATGATTTTTCCGAAAAAGGTATTAACGTCACGTACTTAACTGCCCGACGCGGAGAGCGCTAGAATACCTCAACAGACTTTTAGCAAAGCGGCCCCAAGTCGACTTATTCGTAAATAAGTTACCAAATTTTGCGATGAGGCGAGTTGTTCCATCTAATAAACGATAGTTGCGGTTGATGTTTTCAATTTTATAATGTATTTTTGTATCATAAACATTTCTAAATTGGTTATATAACAGGCTGAGTTTTTTTAAATAAAAATAATGTAACAATTTAATCATTACTGCAGGGCATTTGGTGTGAAACTGTAAGTCCTCAGTAAAACATGTAAGACAATAGATAAGTACATAATAGATAAATTAAGTAAGTATTAATTTCGTATTTCTAAAAAGTAATTACTTATTACGCCTCGGGAAAAAGACGTGATGGTATGTATGTACGAGTATGTAATTACATATTGACATAATACATTTTAATGTAATAAGAATAAAACATCTAAATTAAGACTAGGATTATTATAACTGGAAACTGTAAAAAATATTCATCATTTCTAGCCTTAACGAGACATCTACTGCTGAACATAGGCTTACGTTGAATTCTAGAACTTTTTAGAGTCAACGCATCCGCATGAAGTTGCGTATACCATTTGATGGTTAAGATTTTTCAGCCCAAAAGGCAATTGGGTCTTCATGCTAAGACAGTTAAATATATCTTCGTAGACCTTGAATAAATAACACTTACCAGTGTATGCTTTGCATGTAGCTTTTTAAAAGTGGAACACCTTTTGAAATTCGTTACGTTTTTTGAGTTACGAAACTTACAAAAAACATGTATTTGTTGATTTTTAAGGCGAGGAAACTGGTGAGCGCCACGCGGACCGAAAATCACTAAAATAATCGATTAAAAAATTTATAGATGTAATAAAAACAACCATCGCATGAATCCCTCCAGTTATCTTTAAACTTTGTTTTGGTAAAGGACCCATATTATCAGATTAATTATTTTAGGAATAAAACCAAAAATAGAAGATACAATGGCACGATAAGAGGCAACTTTGTGAATTTATTTTATCAAGCCAATTTTATCAAATCATGTTTCCACCGGATGAATTCCCTGTATTATCCCCCTTAATAATATCATTAAATTTTATTCGATTTTAATTTCTGATATAATATACTAATATAATAAACTAAATGCTTACAACTTCAGAAATGAATTCTAAAAAAGTGTTTTGTGAACCACCTCCCCTTAATAATAGTTAAAAAGTTGTACAAAGTTTTCATATTTTATTTAGACGACAGAATTTCAGAGTTCCGCTTCGGTACCCACCCCCGCCCTAGACTAAGCGCTGGTGTACAGAACTGTGTTAGCAAGGATTCTTATAAGACCCCGTGATTGATTAGCATTGAAAACAGTATCTTTTAATTGAGTGAAAGATAATCCTTGAAGGTCTTTTAAGACCTTCTTTGAGGCAGTATTTTACTAGCATTCTTAAGTAGCTTTTAAAAAAATAAAAATAATAAAAGAAAAAAAACAATACATTTTTTTATATTTTTTCACTTTTCATGCTCTAAAAGTACGCCAATATAGCCCTACGGAGCGGGACTTTAGTGACCACTTTAGTCTCTAGGAAGTGAAAAGTAATTAGCTTTTTAATTTCCTTCATGTGACATAGACAAACTCAAACAGCCAGTAAATATACTATTATCTGTGGAGTGTGGACCATCTTCATTGCGTGCGATTACCAATACCTAAAGAATGGCTGAAATGGACACTGTCCGTAGCCGTAAAATAGTAAAAAATGAAAAAAAATCTTCATTGCGAAAATTTTAGTTCTATGGTTTGTCCGCAAAGGTGTTTTAAATCTTTTGTGATTTTTATTTTATAAAATAACATTTATTCAATGTTTTGTACTAAACTGACTATTTTTCTCGCACTCAAAGTGAAAACTACAGTTTGCACCTCGAGACTAAACGCCAACTTAATATACCCTCGGTTTCATTGACTCCCAAGCTCGGGAGTCAAACAACTTCTGGTATATTATGGCTTCGTTTAGTCCCTTGGTATAAAATATACAATTTTTAATCTGTTGTAGTAAATTGTAGGAGTAAAGATACACGATTAGTATCACAATACTGTTGAGTGATTTCACTACTACATATTATAATAACTAACAAGAATTACGCCTGGAAAAAGTCTATACACGCAGAGTAAAGTGTAAAATACAAATGTGGTATTTTCGGTTATATTTTTTATGTGTCCATTTTTAAATGAAATGTATGTCATTGTTTCCGGGATATTTTCTAACTTGATCAAGCCTAAGACCACTAAAAGTCTTCTGATCCAACGCAGGCAGCGTTTTTTTCCTTTTTCAGTTGAATAATACTCATTTCTAAAATGTGTCTGCGACTTTCTGAATTGAGAAAACTTGACAATATAACGAGCTCACCCGAAGATGCGTCCACAAATCTCCGGAAAAAATGGCCGCTGTCAGGGAACGACCCGGAATGAGAAACTGCCTCCCTGTTCAAGATGTCGTGACTTCCATACTTTGGGTGACGACATTTTTTTTAAAGTAGGGATCGAGTGATTTTTTTTCTGGTTTGTGCAAGTGGTAAGAGTGCTTGGGCTGAAGTCCAAATGCATTTCCAATATTCATTTAGTGCGTGTTCGGACAGCAGAAGTCGGCTTCAGGTTGCGGTCACTAACCGACATTTGGGAAATTATGGTGGTCTAGCCATACTTCAACAATTGTAGCGAAGGCTAGATTCCCATGTTGGAAGTCTCTGCCTTAAAGTGGGACAATTATTCGGTATATTTTTGATAATAAATAATAATAAAATAAATAATAAATATCCCTGGACATTATTCCACACAGCGCCATCTAGCCCCAAAGTAAGCTAATTAAAGCTTGTGTTATGGGATACTAGACAACGGATAAACATACTTAAATACATTTTCTTTTGTAAATACATACTTATTATACATAGGAGACACCCAGACCAGTACAAACAGACATGTTCATGCACACAAATGTTTGTACTGTGCAGGGATCGAACCCGCGACCTCTGGTGTAGTAGCCAACTTCTTAACCATTACACCAAGTCGGTCAATTATTAGGACCCTTACTGTAATATTTAATGTTTTGTCTGAAATTTCATACCACCAATCTCAAAAGGGACAGTCCTGCAAAATTATATTCGTCTGGTCACCCTCCCCGTACTCAGATGTAACAAATTCTTCGGGCGGGACTGACGGATGTTGGCCACTTGTCGGCCGCGGGGTCTCGTTTGTCATCACTGAATATTTTATATCTTGTATTACAAAATCACATTGATGGCCGCGGTGTAGGTCTGGCACTATGTGGGAAACATTTAAATCCTAAAGTAAAAAACTTTAAGTTATTTTCTTCTTTAATAACTGCTGTGTAATTCTGCCTTAGGCTTGTTGGCGGTGTGTCCCTGCCATCCTCTGATACAAGTTACTATTTGTCCCGGTTTCAGAAGGAGACATTTTGTTTTTGACTGTGTAATAACCAAAATCTGCCAATTGCATGTATTGGTCATTTCCAGTAATTGTATCTCTGAATCCTAATCCTAATAGGTGAAAACCGGACCGATGAAACTGGAAATTCTGAAGAGAATTAAGAATATTTACTAATATACATTTTAGCGTTAACTTTAAAGGGGTAGTTGACCGCTAACGGTTTTGAGTACTTGATATTTGAGGTGCTTACTTGGATAGATAAGAGTGCCTAGAGCGAGTTATACTAAGAGTTTAGAATCACGCGATGTTGAAGTCTATCAAATCTCTTTGTGTAACTCGCTCTAGGCTCTCTGTAGGTACGTTTAATGGAAAATACAAGTTTAGTAGTGTTGTGTTTTTTGTCAAATCTCACCCACAATTATTTGTGCACAAAGATGACTATTCAATTAAATCAATAAGACATCAAGGAAAACTATTGCTACCCACAATACAGACCCAATATTATAAAAGAAACAGTTACCCAAGTTGTATTTCAATTTATAACAAACTACCTTATTCACTAACTAAGCTTCCTTTGAATATATTGAATAATAAATTATTTGACTGGCTTGAAGTTAAATGTTTCTACTCAGTTGATGAATACATTTGATCTGTAATAATGACATTAATTTGTATTGTATTGTTTTTTAATTTGTATTTTATTATATCGAAATTTATTTTGAATGATGACCTAATAAGTATTATGATTTTTGTTATATTTGCATGCTATTTATGAACTTTATGACGTAACTATTCATGATCTGACATGTACCATATTCAAAGGCAAATAAATTATTATGATTATGATTATGAATAGATTTGAATTTGTTTCGTTTTCTGCCTCTCTGAAAGTCGAAAAAACTGATATTCTTAAGACTCAGATATGTGCATATGGGTAATGCAATAATGCACAAGCCACTAAGATGCTGACATATCACAGGCACAGTTCGCCATACTGCAGCCAATCAACCCGTCACTTAGCCCAACTAAGGCAAGTCGTCGGCGCCGTGACTAAATATTTGCTATTAACAATAACTGTGGCCGGGTAGTTTCCGAAACGTAATTAAATTACGTATTCAACAGTATTCCCCTTTGAGGCTTTGAGGTGCAGGATAGGATAGTGACTGTTTTTGCGAGGAAATTAAGTTTAAAGTTTTAAATACATTGCGTTTTAAGGTGGCTGCCGACGGGGATTTTTTTGCGATGCCAACGCCAGTATTATGAGAAGAGATTTGGAACGTTGAAGAGTTTACTTCATAAAAACTACACAGTTTAGACTAAAAACGCGCCTTCTTCGAAGCAAATATATCAAAGTCAAAAAAACTTTAAAAAAACGAAAGGACTTGCGTTCGAACTTACCTTTCCCAAAATCAACGGCAAAATAAAATTATTCCCGCCAATGTGTCTCGGTAGATATTTTTGAATCTAGATCTGGGTTTGTCTTTCCACCCTCTCGAAATACAAATTTAAAGAAATGAATAGATGCTATTAAAAACTGTGACGTCTTAGTGAGTTTCATTTCACGCAATGAATCGTGCAAAACAAAAAAAATATCTTTAAACTCTTCACAAAGTGGTAACGCCTACACACGCACAAACATACTCGTATCAAATTTGCATACAAATCATTTATCAAACAGTAAGTTGTTACAATTTTACATTAAATACTAAACAACATTAATTTTAAAACTTAAACAAACACTAGGATATTCCTGTGTCGTGGGTACCCGATCGATGACAGGTAAAGGTAACGACAGGACTGTTTGAAGATTAAATTTAATAACTGTAGCAGGTAAAACAAAAAATAAAACATAAAACACTAAACAAGATGCATGAATATACACTTAAAGTAAATAAATAGCTACGTAAATACAGTTCCTACACTTTTTTTTTCATAAAATTACAAAAAATAAAATACTTTTTAAATTGTGGGCTTTGCAAGTTCTTCTGTTTGGTTCTGTGCCAGGGAAAGCATTTTTTGGGTGATAGTGAGTTTGGCTTGTTTAACAGTGGAAGTCTTAATGTCACAGAGTTTCGTGATCTTTTTGTATATGAACGAGGACAGAAAAGTGGGCAGCCGCTGTGAGAAGGCGGTGTGAACAGGAACAGTGGGAATTTTGAATGCCCTCTTCTCTAACATTGCGGGGTATTCACGGGAGTTCAGTACTCTGCGGTGCACTTTTAGTGCTGTCCTGATAAACAATTGGCGCACCCTCAGTACCCCGGTGTCTGAGTAGAGCTAGTGGGATATAAGTATGGTTTAGATCACATGGTTTTTAGGACTGCTCGTTGGGCCCTCTCCAGTTGCAGCATTGCCGTGACACCGGCGCCACCCCAGACAGGAATGCAGTAGCTGAGAAACGATTCACCTAGACCAGGGTTTCTCAAAGTGGGGTACGCGAACCTCTAGGGGTTCGCCATTCGTCGGTAGGGGATTCGCGGCAAGATTTGCGTGATGGCGGCTTGATGACTGGCGGGCACGTGCGGCACACATCACGGTGGCGCGCGCGCGACTGAGTTCGTTGATAGTCGAAATAAGGGCTGAAATTCTTCTTCATCTTTCTCAGCTCTCCGACAAACTGAATACGTGTTTTCCAGATATTAATAATGCTAAAGATGGCTGGATTCGTAACCCATTTGTCTTCACGAATGAGAGTATATATTCTAGTTTGAGTATTAAACAACAGGAATCATTATTATACTCGTAATTGTAGATTAAACTCTTCAAGCTGATTTAGAAAGGATGTCTTTGATAGATTTTTGGACAGCTCACAGGAAGAGTATCCCCAACTTTCACTCAAAGGGGTGAATTTTCCTTTTTACCTTTTGCTACAAAATACTTATGTGAGAGTGGGTTTTCACACCTGTCATTTTCTGTTCTGATAAAAACGAGATACAGAAATCGACTTGATGCAGAGTCAGAATGAAGGTTAATATTGTCCAAAATTAGTGCTAAAATTGACTCAATTTGCGAAAAGAAACAAGCTTACTCGTCCCAGTCATATTAAAAAGACATTTCTTTTGACACTGTATTTGTTACCTTTTATTGAAAAAAAACCTTATTTTCCTCAACAAAAAGGGGGGGGGGAATTAATTGGCAGTCAGTGACGATGACATGTCAGTCAATCAACGTGATAACCAAATAGTGATAGCTATGGTGAATGACCATCAATATAAAATAAGCAATATAATATGAGGTGCCCGTGGCTAAGTGTCGGCAGCGGATTGTCAACCATCCGAAGCCACGACAGTCGGGTAAAGTTTGTAATGTATTTTTCGGGCATCTCCGCTGGTCCCGGCTGACGTTGCAAGATTTCAGTCACTAAGCCTAGTTAGAGGCTTGAAGGGTGGCTTGATAACATCTGACAGTAAGGTTTTTCACTGGCCTTCTAATCCTCTCCAACAATCCGCACAGAGCCCGAGTGTCGGAGTATGGCTCCTACCTCTTCATAGTTGAGGGGAGGCCTGTTCCCAGCAGTAGGACATATAAAGCTGTATTTGTAATTGGCGTTGTCAGCGGGACAGCAAAAAGTGTGCTTCACGTCATACTATGTTAAATGTTTACTAAATACAGTCTATTCCTACTCCTATCACTCATAAAAGTCAGAAAGAGACAGAAGGCAAATTATGAGCGTCTGCAATGTTTTAGTTATTCAAATTTTATGACGCGCTATATCCAGTGTGTGGAATATCATTGGCTTTGATGTATTTTGTGTAGGATGCCGTTCGAAAGCCATCAGATTTTTCACTGCATTTTTAATTGCGTTTATTTCGGAAGCTTTTAGGCCTTGATGGAGAAAATGAAGTAATAATCAAATTGAGGTTAGTGCTACTTTATAGTATGCGGTTATCGCAGCCCATAAATACGTGTCAGATTGAAAAGAATCATCTCGAAATGTTCACTATTGTTATTTACCTATTTACGGTCGGTTGAAACTTATTCTTTTAAATTAAATAAGTTACAAAAAATGCTCTTATTAGGTTAATCTTTCAGGTTTATAAAGATAAGCACGATAATATATAATTTCATAAATTATGGCTAGTTAGAAAAACATAACTTTACTTTCAAGAATGTATTGTAAAATTTTCCACTTAAACTAAGTCTTGCAAATCCCTACGTTCCTTCATCTTTTTCAGTAAAAGGAGTGTTTTGTTGGAAGTTACGGAGGTCTGACTAAGTTGGTTACATTGTAATGATGGCAGTGCATGCCCTAGCTAGCCCATTCGTCATCTCTAAACGATTCGCTCATTATGCATAATGTTAAGGAGGCCATTACTAATCTGAAGCAGATCTTTATTATGGGCAAGGTCTCTCTAGTTACAAATTATTATACTTATCAATATAAATAGAAAAATATGCGCCAGACAACACACCTCTTGTAATGGCCTCGAAGTAGGAAATCCCTTGCTTACCTTTGGTACCTCGGTACCACACAAGCAAAATAAGCCAGGGGCGTCTCCCAGCACACCCAGACCCTAGTCAATTTAGTACGTTTTCAGATGTCAATATAATTGACCCATAGAATAAATACCTTAGAGACTGACATACATACTCAATAAACAATAAAACGACTTATGAAATTTACAGGTATTAGGAACAGGCGACGTGTGACGCAAGCTGGTGTCCGGTAGCCGCCTTCGAAACCGCCGATACAGGACACCTTTCGGCCAGAACTCCTCTTTCATGAAATATCCCAGCGTGCGGGTGGAAAGCCAATGTGCGTCTAGTGCTCCGATGGTGAAAAGGAGCCGGCGGAACCAACTCGTGCAGCTCGTTCGTAAACTCTCCGCAGTAGATTTTATAAAAAACCAAGAGGCTGGCAACTTTGCGCCGGTGTTCAAGATCCTGCAGCCCGGCAGTAAGCGCCTGATCACCAATGAGCCTTACGGCACGTGATTTTCACTGACTTATTTTGAATATACTTAGTTTGAAACTGAATATACCGGGTGATTGAAGATTTGACATAAGTTCTCAGTAAGTCATGAAGTAACAATGTAAGTGGAAACTTGATTTTTAGAATTCACTTTGATTGATGGTTACTATTCAACCAAGTCAGTACTATTCAAGTCAGTATGATTTGTATGAAAACCTTAAAGTTAAAGTCGATTGCAAAAATCTGATTTTCACTGTCATAGTTACTACATCCCTTACTGATCATCTGGTATTTTAAGAAGTGAGATTTTCATGACAAAAACTTTGACTTAAAGCACTCCTACAACTTTTGTGCCATAGCAAGCAATAGTTGGCTAGTTTTAACTTTCTATACGCTCCATTTGAAACGGTACAATCTCTTTAATGAAACATCTTTACACGTGTTCAGCGGACCCCAGACAAAACAGTCCTTAACTTTCTGTAAGTTTAGGTAATACATAAATGGAAATCCTAAAAAACACTTGCCATGGGTTGCCACCGTACCATTCTGAAGTGACGTGGCCAACGAAAACCAAAGTATCTAATCTTCACTATACTGCTAATAAATACAGGTCTAGTTCAATCCAGTTAATACTGCCAACAGCTTGTGAGCAGGTAGTGCAGGGCCAAGTTGAGCGCCGTGAGGGCACGAAGTCCGCAGTGGAAACTTCAGTGAACTCATCGCGGACTGTTTGCGACTGAAACGTGTCAGAGATGTAGAGCGCTACTGGATTGTGCTTCAAAATGTTACGTAATTATAGTCAAGTTAGAGGAGAAGGTTTTAATAATAGTATTTTGTTATTTTTTTTTCATATGGACTGTGAATGGATGGGTTACTTGTTAAATGCCTTCTCTACGCTGATGAAAAAGTTATACTTGCGTCCTCAGCCGACGAGTTGCAGAAAATGGTAACATTGATGAATGCATCGTTACTTGCGAGAGGTATGAAGGTGAACGTAAGTAAGACAACTATGGTTTTTGAAAAAGAGGATGCTATGACAGAATGTGATATTTTAATTGGGGGTGAAAAGGTAGAACAAGTGAAAGAATTTGTGTATCTGGGTACTAGGTTCACGAGGGATAGAAGGTACGAGAGTGATATTGATAGAAAAGAGTGAATGCAGGAAATATGGTGAATGGAGCGCTGCATGCCTTTATGAACAGTCAGAAGGTGTCAAAGAGGGCGCGACTGGCTGTTCATGCGGGAATGTTAGTGCCTACGCTTATGGTCGGAAATGAGAGTTGGGTATGGCAAAAGAAGGATGAAAGTAGGATTAATGCAGTGGAAATGAGAGCATTGCGAAGTATGGCAGGAGTGACATTGAGTGATAGAATGAGGAATAGCATAATTAGAGAGCGTTGTGGTATGGAAGAGGATGTTGTCACTAAAAATTGAGATGGGAATGCTAAGATGGTTTGGGCATATGGAAAGGAAGGATGAAAGGCGATTAACGAAACAAATTTACAAGGCGAGGGTGGATGGAGTTGTTTGAAGGGGAAGCCTAGACGGACATACTCAGGATAAGTCCAAGTCATCCTTAGAAAAGATCAGGTCAGGAGTACCCTTAATCGACGTGCGTGTATGACAGGATTAATGAAAGTGGGAGAAGCGCAAGATCACACATCTTATGCTCAGGATCGTAGCAAGTGGAAAAACCCGTTGGGAAAAAGGCGTGATGGTATGTATGTATGTATGTATTTTGTTCAGATATATATGTTGGCAGTTATATGCACACTGTCACTTAGAACTTGTAGCAGACATTGGAATACGTGAAACCCTTTCCACTGTTGATATTAGCAAGCCCACAGCAAAAAAGGGTAGCTTTTTTATTTAAATATTGATGGAATGACCCTAACTGGCAGCTTTGCAGCGTAACAAATATTTAACAGGTCAGTAAGGGTCTTGGAACTCCAATAAAGTTGCTGACTTGCTTACAATCAAAATACTCATTAGCATGATAAATATAATAACTAGAATTTCACGATCTTAAATTAGAGTTGAATTTGCTTGAGTTGTGGGAGATGAAAATACCAATACCTAAAATATAAATAAAGTTGTTTAATGGTCTATCAGTCAGAAAATTCGACTGTGGGTTTCTATACCCACAACCAGTTGTGTATTTTTTAACCGACTTCAAAGAAAGGAGGAGGTTCTCAATTCGACTGTATGTTTTTTATTATAATAAGTATTCTATTAACTTTAGGATTTCTTTTGTCATATCCAGTAATCTCAATCAACTTTACATCCGCGCCGCCGTCGAGGGTAGTTCAATACGTATCGTCTGAATTCGCGAGACATGTGACGCAAGTTCCGGCGGACATGTCGGATGCGGATGTAGGATGCGATACAAATTGCATGCATTCGAAACTTAGTTCCGACCATAGTATTGTATCGGCGGAATTAGTTTGAGAGTAAGCAGAGTTTTGCGGGAAGTTTTTGATGTCTGAAAAAGCTGTTTCTGAAGCAGGAATTGTGAAGTTATTCGATGTAAAAGGGACGAGAACTGTCAAAATGTTTAAATTAAAAATATATTTTCTTCATACATTATAATGCTTGTAGAAAACTTCAAGCTGTCCGTGTTTCAAAGTCTTTTGTGGGTCAAGACTCCTTGCTATGAGTTCGTTTGCTGAAACAACTATTGGGATACTGAGCGTTTAATAAACAGTTCAGAACTTTAGATGATACATCAAGGTAATTACGAGTACACTATCTTACGTAACTTTAACATGCGATATCCACACGGATTGAATCTCCCTGCCAAAATCGACAACCATATACAGTAAGATTGCGCACTGTATGGCCATAAAAAAATACAATAAGTTGGATGACACAATTAAATATATGCAGCTCAACATCTTTAAAAAAAACATATTTGAAGGAGTAGTAAATTGAAAAATGTTTCTGTGTTGATTCTCGTGTGCTCAACAACAACCACAGATGTAATTTATGCATGTACGTGTAAGTAAAATCATCTTTACCCAAGGACAACTGCAAGTACTGCAACACCTCGGTATAGATATTCTTTGTTTAAAAAGAGTAAGAAAAATACTAAAGTTTTGGGGCGCTCTAAAAGTTTCCGGAATCAATGATAAAAAAATACTTATTAAAATTAATTTATTGTTTCTCAAAATATTCTCCCTTAGCGTCAATGCACTTTTTTATACGATAGAACCTAGTTTTAAAACATTTGTGCCACTCCTCCGTGGTGACGTCAGATACGTGTTTTTCATACTCTTCGACAGCCTCTTCTGGTGATGAAAACCGTTGATCGCGTAGTTGGTTTTTGATTTTATAGGAACAGAAAAAAAATCATACGGTGCTAGGTCAGGACTGTATGCTGGATGACTCATAAGTTGTACGTTTTTCGCCTTCAAAAACTCATTTGTCTGTCTGGCAGTGTGGGAACGTGCAATGTCGTTGTGCAAGATGATACGGCGTTTACCGTTATTTTCACGGAGTTTGCCCATAATTTCCGGTAAACAAAGGGTCGTTTACCAGTCACTATTCACGGTACGACGATTTTCTAAGGCAACAGTAGCCACGTGTCCATCCGCTTCGAGGTACTTTTCACGCGCGCCACTTTGGTTGGTTTCGGCTCATCTCTATACCCATACGCTCGATTGCTGCTTCGTTTTGGGATCATAGCTGTAAATCCATGTTTCGTCACCTGTTACTATGTCCCACACCAAATTTGAAGCCCCTTCGTTGTATCTGGCAAGCATAGCATGGCACCAAGTGATGCGGTCCGTTTTTTGAGCATCGATCAGATTGTGTGGGATCCATCGAGAACACAGCTTTCTCACACCAAAATGTTTGTGTAGGATTGACTGTATCTGGATCTCATGGTAGGTCACATGCCTGTCTGTTTCAATCATACGGCGCACAGCATCGATGTTCTTGTTATTCACAGCGGTGCACGTGCGACCTTCACGAAGATCATCATGGAGATTGACACGATCGCGTTTGAATTCTACATACCAGCTATAAATGGTCGTCTTGCACGGTGCTTCTTCGCCAAAAGCAGATTGAAGCCGAACGAGGCTCTGCTGAGCTATCAAATTACACTTAAAATCGTACGAAAATTTTCCCGAGTTAAATGCAATGTATTGTAATCACGCAATTTTTAAAATGACGCCACGATGTGAAAACAATTGACATTCAGATGAAACTAATTGTATTCCACGGCTAAAGAGTTCTATTTTCAAATGTAGTAATCACTTTTTAAATATTGTATGTAAGTGGCCAATTCCGGAAACTTTTAGTGTGACCTAATGTATTTATTAATTAATTGTAATGGAAATTCAGAATAATGGTTAGGTAATTTGATTTTATGCGTCACTGTAAGTATGTTGATTAAAATGAAATGACATGTTTTGTAATTTATGTAATTAAAAATGTGATTATAATAACACACAAGATTATGTTGTATTTCATAAGAATTTATGAATTTTAAATTAAAATAATTTTTTTTTTTTTTTTTTTATTTAAATTAAATTAAAATTTTAAACATTTGCATGCCAGTTTAGGTGAACTGTGCGGACTTTACTATTTTTACTAACTATTGTACCACTTTTCAAGCAAATAAATGAATCTGAATTTAGAGGTCCACATAAAAGTTTAAGGCACAAGGTAGCTCAAATGCCTGCTACAAGAGTTATAAGCCCTTGAGCACAGTATTGCTATTTCACTTGTTGAGAAACGATCTTCACGCGTCCACAAAACTGACTTCTTTATTTTTATGCCTTAGACGTCCACTGCCGACCAAAAGCCTGTAAAAGAAATGCAGAATGACTGGGTGTTGGCGGTTCCTTTCGCTCATAATAAGCATCCTTGCAAACTGCTCCAGTAAAAATAAAATGAAAAGGCACCGCTACATTCCTAGGTCCGAGCAATGTTTTCCAAGTTAATTCTCAACTTCTCCCTCGAAGTTTTTATTAAGTTACACTGAAACAAACTAGTGGGGAATTTTTCAAAGTTGCCAGCGACACGGCGACGCCGACGTCCGCCGTAACAACAACTTTGACTCCGATTCAATTAGTGAGAACTTGAACCTGGACTCTCTCGGAATTGCCTGATTCTGCTTTTTGCAAGTTGCCCCAGGTGAAAATTGTGGGGGGGGGGGGGGGGGGAAATTATGAGGCATTTTAAGAACGCTCTTGTCTGTGGTCGAGCGTTTGTAAGGACTCAAAAAAACATATGCCTATAGATGTTAGGTAGCAGAAACATTTAGTTCGACGACACGATTGGTGTAGTGAGCTGTAACATGGTTTTTCGGACTTACGTGGTGTCCTGGGTTCGATTTCCAGTGGAGTCAATTCAGGAAACGATCGTTTCTAATAAATTGGCTGGCTTGGTTCGCTTATGCTGGGGGAAGTCCCTGGTTTAATTTTTTGTCTGGTACCTCGTAACACAAAGGAGTTATCCCTACTTCGAGATCATGACAAGTGGTTTGTTGCCCAGTTCATATTTATTTAGTGCTGCCGCACACAGGGCCTCAGGTCTCCAAGGGCGACCGCCAGAAGTGGCTAAGGAATTTTTTCATGAAATGAGTATGGCACCGACGCAAGCTGAGCGTTCGAATGCCTACGTCCTAGAATAAGCTACTTGTGGTCGTGTTTTAGTGGCCCGACTCCCACGTACACTCAAAGTAATAAATAATAATAAATATCTGGAACAAATTACACCAAGATCATCAGATCCCAATCTAAGCAGAGCTTATGGGTGTCAGAGACTGGTAAATATTTTTAAACATTTCTAAATAAATACCTATATAGATAATAACACCCAGACATACAACAAACACAATTGTTTGTCATGGGTGGGAATCGTACCCACGACCTCCGGTGCTAAAGGCAGGATCGCTGCCGCTGCACCAACAGGCCAGTAAAACTTGACCACTGTCGTCGGAATCTAGCGGCTCGCCACGCGCGTCCCTCGTAAGGCTGCTTTAATGAATACGAGTATGATTGGTGGATATCAAACGCATCCACAGCAACGGACATCCTAAAAACACCCTTAATTGGCCACCTTAGCCACTAGTCTAGTGGTCGCGTTTAGTGACCGTGACTGTGACCGTGTCTAGGGTCCCAGCTCAATCACTAGTAGCCTCGGTCCACTGTACGTCAGTGCAATTAGATTTTATAAGTAAACTAGCTGTTGCCCGCGACTTTGTCCGCGAGTTCCCGTCCCGTCCCTTATTAATCCCGTCTTAGTGAGCACCAACGTCCCAAAAAGAACCCCAATGCAAAATTTGAAACACCTAGCATTTGTAGATTCAGAGATTTCTTGATTATTATATATATAGTATTATTACTTATGTTAAGTAAGTAGGTAAGCTGTTTTAACAACACCGCTGCCAATCTAGACTGCATGTTTTCTGCAAGAAAAAAAATTTAGCATGCATTTGAATCACGAAACACACCCATAAAGCCTTTAGAAGTTTCTGACTCCTTAATCTTGAAATCTAAATACCAAATACGAAAGCGGCCGACAATTCCCTTGCAAATCTTCCAGAGTCAAACAACGAACGGAAATAAAAAGCCAGAAACACTCCATTAATTTTAACTTCATTAAATACATTCACATCTAAAACAATCCTTACATCTACAGTTATAAGGTTGAACTTTAAGCGAATGGGTTCACAAAGACTTATTCTCTTCTGTTACGTATTAGGGTCACCACATTAACATTCCGAGGCGGAATCTCCTTAGCATTTCTAAGTAAACAAACAGGGAAAGATTAGGTTGTTTTTCCACCTAGCCGCAGAGTATTTGTTTGAAAATAGCTTGAATACTTTATAGCATAAATTAGATTTTGGAAAAAGCTCTCTAGTTAGTTGCTTTATAACAAACGTCAAGGAAAAATGTTAACTTTTTGTTACTTTGACCGACTGCGCGGTGTCTTCTGTTCGAAGAGTTTTTAAACTTTGAACCAAGAAGACGATTATTTGTAGGTGTTGACTTAATCAGATGCTTATTAAAAAAGTAGTTTCAGGGTAACTGTGTTAACAAAACAGTATTTTAAATAGCCTGATGTTCCAATTAATGATGTAAATATGAGACATGTCAGTTACATTGGTATTTGACGACCGACTTGGTGTAATGGTTAAGAAGTTGGCTACTACACCAGAGGTCGCGGGTTCGATCCCCGCACAGTACAAACATATGTGTGCATGAACATGTCTGTTTGTACTGGTCTGGGTGTCTCCTATGTATAATAAGTATGTATTTACAAAAGAAAATGTATTTAAGTATGTTTATCCGTTGTCTAGTATCCCATAACACAAGCTTTAATTAGCTTACTTTGGGGCTAGATGGCGCTGTGTGGAATAATGTCCAGGGATATTTATTTATTTATTGCACTGTACCAAAGCAAACCTCTCTTGTGTTATGGAAATCTACACAAATTTTAGACTTTTTGTTTGTTTGTAATGGATAAATTCAAAAAGTACTTCTGAACCGTTTTTAGAAAAATTCTTCACTGATAACAGAAGTCATCACTAACAGAGTAATTAGTAGTAAAGTAGTCTTCCAGAAATTAAAATATTCGAGTTAACAAAAAAGTTACTTCTTCGTAAAATCATGTTTTAAAAAATGCAACCACCTCCAACGGAGCGAGAAATTCCATATTCAAATCAGTTCGTGAGAAGCGTGCGAAGCGAGAGGACGTGCCGGCGGCCGTTACAACTCTGTTTCAAATGCTAAATATATTGCCGAAAACGAGAATGTTACCGTTTGCATAATTTGTTATCCACTTGAATGCAACGAAGTAAAGTTAATGTAACTGTTTTAAAAGCTGGAGGGCCGTTACTAAAGAGAGGGAGAAAGAGGAACTGGAATATTTGAAACCAATTAATACTTGTCAATTGTAGTACTGACTGGGTTTTATAGTAGTGGGGTCTAATTATAATATACATTTGTTTAAAACTGCATACAGTACATTTTATTTAAGACCTGCTCCGACAGACTTTGTTATGTCAAAAGTTATTGATGACCTGTCGCGTCAAATGTTTGACAGCTGGGAACACTACGTCTAACACGAGTTGCCAATTTAAATTTACATTATCGTTCACGTAAAAACAATGTATTGGGATGACACATGACATGACATGACAATGTCAAATCCCAATACATTTTTTAACGAATGATAACTAATGTAAATTTAAAGCGGCTACTCGTGGTAGACGTGCAGAGTGGTTTTGGAAAAGAAAAGTGCTGGTTTTTATCATTTTACTCATCATTTTTTCGTTGCGCTTAGCAACACATTTAGCGAATAATTTATATATATAAATACATAGAAGACGTAGCTTTATCTCAAATGACAGTTCAGGATCATGCTAACTTCACCTCCTCGATGGTGGCTTAAATACTCAAGAAGGGAAGTTTTTGTTACGGTACTCACTGTTAATTGTTATTGAGTTAAGCTTGTCGCGATGCGTACCTTAGTACAGACGGATCGATGGTGGGTTTTACTATCAGAAAAAGTGCCCATGACGTGACAGGCAGCCGAACGTCTAGCTTGAATGAAACACTCCCTTATTCGTACAACACTGTTTTCATTACAAGCAAGTAGCTACCTAACTAAATCAATGTTTAATTTTTTTTGATAACCACTTATTCTAATTTAAACTTAGTCCATACGAGACGACTACGCTGTTTTTTTTTCTATGCTCAGCAGGAGACGTCTCTCGTGGCTCTGAAAAATTTATAAAATAATGGAATGTATTGCCTAAACTATCAAAATTATCAATCAGATATATTTTCATAGAAAATTAATAAAGTCAGCCGGTTTGGTTAGATGTATGATAAGCCTAAACCTATTAAAATTTTAGTGGCAAGTTAAATTGAAAGTTAAAGGTTTTGTATTTTTAATTATATTATAAGTATTTTCTTATCAGGGTACTGCAGGCGAAAGTCAGTTCATGGTTTTAAGAAGAACGTTTTACGCACATACTTTTCGTAATACTATCCCAAAAGTTATCACAACAAGTCAATTCAAACAATAAGCCTTCCTGAATTAACCCGTTTTGACGTCTTTATAAAAGCGAAATCTTTTTCATAAAACTAACATTTACTAAGAAATCCTTAACAATTTCAGATCTTTCTTTTACTTCGCGCTCTCGCAAGAGTCGAAACGAATCAATTGACGACTTTTCAATAGTGTAGTATAATTTTAAATCCATTCTCCATTTTTATAGGCACACAAACGCGCAGCGAAGTCCGAGGCATTCTTGCCCCGGGGAACCGTGGCTTTCCCGCGATTAAAGGCTCTTAGCTTAGGGGATAAGGTATTTATATCAAACATTTTAGAAAAAGTTAATAAATAAACAAAAAAGAAGTGCAGTTAAATCATAGTACTCATAAATGTGTTGTTTGTGTATAATAAATAAGTAAACAAAACATGCTATTGTAGTAAGTAAGTTAAGTAAAAAATCATTTATTCATTTAAGCTTGTACAAAGCACTTATGACATGTCAAAAAAAGTATACAGAAATAATAATAATAAACGTAAATAAAATAGTACAATATTAGTACACATCGTGAATATACATAATGTGAATCTACCACCGGTTCGGACGTTGCTTCTTATCGAGAAGACTCCGGCAAGAAACTCGATAGTTACTCTTTTCAACTTTGTTTGTTTTACAAAAAATAAATTCAGAGTACAGTCAATGCGAGTAGAAAAAAGAACACAATATTGAGCAGAGGAGCAGATTATTCCTACTATGACCACAAACTTTTGTCGTTCAAGTAATCCTCTACATTATAATAACCTTGTTCCATTAACTTTGCTTTAATTGCAGACTTAAACTTGTGAAGAGGTAGATCAACAATTCAATTGCTAAGCATTTTGATTTGTAGAGGCAGCCCTAAAACAATGTACTGGTTTACCATTTACTTAAGGTCTTGCTCTTGCTTCACGCTCCCAAGAATCTACGATTCTATTAATGGTGCTGGGCGTCTGATCATCATATTATCATCATTATATTAATATTATTATTTATTATTATCACGTTCATGACCTGACATGCAAAGTGCGATAAAGATATCTTTATTTACGTTTTCGAATAAGAATTACAAAAACCGTCTTTGTTGTTCGCGAAGTGTGCTTAATTTGTTATTGGATGCTCTACGTACGTATGATTTGGGTAATATGAGTATAGTTTTAAAAAGAAGCTTTTAGTTTCGCACTACCACTTCTAAGGTGGATGGCGTCTGAAACTACTATCTAAATCTACGGGGACGCCATGTCATTCAAAAAATGTTATTTTGTTGTAAATTTTTTCGTAGATACAATAAAAATGTATTAACCATCTCTTGGACTAAAGAGTTCGAACGCGTTTGATGTATTCATCCTGCCGAAGCCGCGGCGGCTGGGAGGAGAGATAAAAGTCGCGCTTAATGCCCCCGCAGGATTTCTACCACTCGTTAAGTGAAACGACGCTCTGATCTCGTAACGAACTTTACATTTTCAACTCTGCTCTTCGTAGTATGTTAAGTTTTAGTTTTATTTTAGCATACAATACAAATTCCTGTTTTTATATCTTACTGTAAAATATGCAATGAATAGAAGTATTAAACATTGCCTTGATGATAATGATAGTTCAACTACCCGCATTAGGCAAACACAGTGATTAAGACAATACACAATTAATTGTAGCAATGACTTGATTTCCATGACATATTAAAACACAAAAAACACCCAAAAATATAGAACACTTAACGTACGAAATGTAGAAATTGTAAAAGCTTAGTTTGACTGATTTTGGGTTTGAGAAAAACAAACCAAAAACTAAATCAAGCATCATTCCCGGAATGATTTTCATATTTTTACTACGTGTAGGTATAAAAACATTCCGGTTATGATGATCAACTATATTTTCTTTATTTAATACCAAAGTTTAGTACAATTTAACAAAATACTTAGCCAAACTGTTAGATTAACTGTGGTCTCAGTGCCCGTACCATGAGTTAATGACAATAGTCGCCTCTAGTAATTAAACTAAACGTTACTTATGAGTTACTGTATTGACTATTGTAGTTAATGTGACGTAATCTCATGGTAGACGAGCAGGTTACTTAGGTTGGTTCAATCGGGCTTTAGCTATTCAAGAAATAAAACCCAAATCAAGTCCCACGTAAAAAAAAACACTAAACAAAACTAACAATAAATACTCATGTAATTCTCAGCATAAAACTTAAAATCTCACGTAAGTAATACAGCCGCGACGTGAACAAGACTTATAGAACTGAAGCATTCACCCCCACGTTGGGCGCCAAAACTTCTCACAGGGCCAAATTGACAGCGCCACCTTGCGACGCGTTCTGGAATTGCGCACTGGAGCGACACACCGTGACCGGACTGCGAAAGGAGCGGACGTGTCGCGTTTACAGCTAACGAAATACGCTGAGAATTCGTCTGCACCGCCGCGGCGTAGTATGAATGTAATTTACGTGCAAACTGGGAAATGTATTGAGTTCTGTTTAGTATGGAGGATGAGTTGGCTGTATTGAATAGGGAATTTCGTTTAGTATGGACAGGCGCTTTTTTACATTTCTTTTTTCTATTTAAGTTCGACGTCCAAAATGCAGGCGTATTCTTATTCATGAATGAAACAGAGTATCTAACTTTCTGGAATGCAGTACCAGTAACTAACCATTGGTTTCCAAGCGACTACCCTGCCTTCTTTTTAACTGACTTCAAAAAAGGAGGAGGTTCTCAATTCGACTGTATGATTTTTCTAATGTTTGTTACCTCATAACTTTCGACTGGGTGAACCGATTTTGATCAAACTGGTGCTTCCCGTGTGGTCCCATTTTAATTTGGTCTAGTTCTGACAGTGTCATCCATGAGAAAACCATAAAAGTCTTAGATCTAGATAAACTATATGCGCGACAAATGGACGAATAACTCAATATCACGCCAACCGATATCGATGCTTCTTTTTTTATTGGAAAGGACATACTTCGAGGGTAGTTTGGTGAGAGTTTGGTTAGGTTCTGATTATGTTATTCATGACAAAGTAACGGAACTCTTAAATTCTTAGGAGCAAATGAACGATACTTTTTCGATGCATAAAATGAACAAAGAACGATTCACTGAAAATCGAGAAATAAACAAAAATTTTAACAAAAAAAACCAACTTCAAAACAAAACACTGAAAAGTGAAAAAAAAATTGCGTATTTTTCTAAAACTTATACGATAATAATATAATGTAGGTACAATTATTCTTATTGTTGGAGCCAAACCAAACGTGGTTTTTTTTTGTTAAAATTTTTGCTCTAACTTGTTTTTTTTTGTTAAAGTTTTTGTCAACGACATTTTTTTAGCTAAAGCGGCTTCATAAAATACTCGATATCCAATCTAGAATTAAATGACTTACTTCTTACCAGGAGAGCATCTACAACTGAATCGAATGCTTATGCGAGGATTGGCGATGAAGTAATCTGACAGTTAATAATTTTATAATTTAAAATAATAATTTATTGGTTTTACATCTAGGAAGTCATCGCCATGGGTATAAATAGATAGATAACACTCTTAATTGTACATTTACAAAAGAAACCTAATGCTGAGTATTACATAAAAGCAATGCACAATTTAGGTGGCCTTATCGCTAATAGCAATCTCTACCAGGCAACCTACAGGTAGAGGAAATATATTATAAGAACGTGCATAAATACGTAAACTTAATAAGTAACATAAATTAAATAAACCTAATAATGTACCATAATCATATGGGGATATTTAAATAGATACATATTACCGAATAGTATGAATATAAACAAACAAGTTATACATAGATGATACAGAAACCAATAGCGAATACACCAAAGCTAGCTAGAAAATTGGAAAAAGATAAATATATTATGAATAATCACAGCGAAAGATAATGTGACTGATTTGACGACGCGATTGGCGTAGTACGCTGTAGCACGGTTTCTCGCCTCGATTTCCGTAGTGTCCCGGGTTCGATTCCCGGTCGGGTCAATTCAGGAAACGATCTTTTCTGAATTGACTCGGGTCTGGGTGTGCTGGGAAACGCCCCTAGCTTATTTCCTTGTGTGGTAACTCGTAACACAGGGATATTAATCCCTATTTCGAGACCATTACAAGAGGTGTTTTGTCTGGCGCATATTTAATTTAATTTATTTAATGTGATTTGACCTTTGCCTTGAAGATAGGAAGGGATTGAGATTCCTTAATAGAGAGGGGTAAGGAATTCCACAATCGGATAGATTGTACAGTAAAGGATTGTGTGTAGGAGTGTGAGGAATGATACGGAAATTTAAGTCCAAGTGTTCGAGATGATCGCATTTGTTGTCCGGGAGTTGGTTGCAGAAAGTGGAATTGCTCTTTGAGTATGGTATGGGTATGGCTTTGGCCACTTCAACTATAAAATATGCACTATCATAACTTAATATAACACCCAGTAAACTCAAAGGACTGAGAATCGATCAACGAATGGTAATATGTAGGTATACACTGTCCTATAGCGACCTACAATTTTATTTGCAACCGCATTTTAACTTCCAAATTATCATGAAATAAGAAACAATCTTAAAAGTTTTTTCAACTGTACCTGAATAACTAGCTTAAGTGTTTTTTTGTAATTATAATATATAAATAAACATGCACCAGACAACACACCACTTGTCATGGTCTCGAAATAAGGATAAATATCCTTGTACTACGAGGTACCAGACCGGGAATTAACCCAGTGGCGTCCCCCAGCACACCCAGACCCGAGTGTGAGGATGCAGATGTCGATGGCGAGCGGTGTGATGATAAAAAGTAGCTCATCATCAATGCCTTACAATACATTCGTTATATTGGAGTCCATCTATACACTTCAACTTGCCTACTTATTGCCATACATATTAGATACCATTTTACTTACCCAGAGGTCACGGGTTCAATTCCCAGTTCGGGCAAAGTGTGTTTTCGGATTTTTTGGAGCTTAAATAGCCCGGGTTATTGGTCAGCAAACTGCATTCGGCAAGCGTGGTGATTATGCCAATACCCATCAATTGTAGCGATGACCTAATTTCAATGATGGAGGCCTTTGCCCAGCAGTGGGACAAGTATATAGGCAAATTACCTTACTTACCTTTTTTTTACTGATTCTATCAGTTCTGATGATGGACCTGTTTGGTAAGTGTCACCAAAATCAGATATAAAGGGATATAAAAAAATATGTTAATTAATGTCTGATTGAATAAAAACTAACATAACAAAACATACCATCACGGCTTTATCCCAAAAGGGGTTGTCAGAGGCAAGATAGTGAACGGAACACTCAAAAGCCCACTTTTCACCAATGGTATTGAAATCCAACGTGGTAGGTTCCATCCGCCGTTATAAGGGTTAATTTGGTTTTTTATCGATGTTTTCCATCACCGGAGAGTTAGTCGGAAATTTGAAAATGAACACAAAGATGTGGCTCTGGCCGGATTTGAACTTGGGACCACACGATTCACGATCTGAGTTCGGGTGCTCAACCCCTAGGCCACGGGTAATGCTGGAAGATGTTGGGTTCGATCCCCACCCATGATAAACATTTATGTAAAGAACATTAATGTGATTGTTGTGTGTCTGGGTGTTACTACGAGTATCTATGTAAGTACGTATTCAGAAATATTTATGTATGTTTATCAGTCTCTGACGCCCATAGTACAAGCTCTGCTTAGTTTGAGGTCAGATGATCTTGGTGTGAATTGTCCTAGATATTTTATTATTTTTCATTTATGTAGTATACCTAGGTTTGCCCGGGTTTACTTAGTATTACCCAAACGTTATGGGAAAAGGTGGGTCTAGACTAAATTGTTTGCTAGAGCACTACATTGTAATGTAAAGTTTTTACGAATAGTATATTGTATACAGGCAAATGCTCAGTTTTCTAAAAACATTTCCATGTAATGTAACATTCTAGGTTGGTTTTCAAAATTAAGTTGAAACAAAACATCGAGCGTCATGTACTTAGTTCGAGTAAATTTAAAAACGACGAATGTTCTGATACAAGTGAACTCTTAAATCTATGAGCACCTTAAGGTGCGTTCAAATGATAATTTTCGTCTACAAATAAGACTTTGACGTATGAGTAACATTAGTTCAATATTGCTCGAAGGGCTTATGTCAAAGCTTCACTATGCATAAGCCTTCACCAAGAATGAAAAAATGTTTATTCCTCACATTTCACACGAGTGTTTCTCTTTGGTGGGGGTCGAATTCTCAGTCCCAGCTTAGCAGGCAGGATCAGTACGCAGCAAGCCAGTCAGTCAGAAAAAAGACAAATGTTCTGAATGTGAGGATGATATTTATAGCAATGATAAGTTAGGTTTGTAAGAGATCACTTGTAGTTATGACACGCCTAAATTGTAAACCAAGTTTGTCTTCGCTTGACATATGAAGCCAAATAAAACTCAGAATACCTTTCGGAGTTATACTTATTTAACCATAGAAATTAACGTTATTATATTAGTTTCTGTAATATTTGGTTTTGCAATCGAGTATTAGTATCTTATCATTGCCATCTATATACATAATCGCAAACAGTACATTCAATCTATTAATCCATTGCCTCAATGCGACATGAAATCTCAGATAATCTCCTCGACATCCAACTTTCCGAGAAGCCGACTCTTATATACTTAGCTATGTACCCTAAGTACATACTCATGTATTATTGAGAAAGAACAAAAAGTCCGTTCTTGTTCTTAAGATTGTCCTTTACGCATGCGTGAGTTGAAGCCACGCCTATAGAAGAAAGAGATGACAGGGTTCCATCTGTCTTACTTGAGAACTCTGATTACTTCAGTTGAATCAATAGATTTTTTTAGTGTTTTACTGTCGCTTGAACGTTTCATGCTTTTGGGTGCCATGGGATGTCAAGTTGCAAGCCTATAAACCTTCACTTTCCTGCCTTTGGGAGAAATTTTAATGCTTCCTTCGAATCTCAAAGGCTTGATTTTTTACAATAACAGTGTTTAAAATGGTATAATAAGACATAATAATTTGGTTGGTACATTGGTTCAGGTACATTCATTAGATTGGTAGGTGCCTTAACACATGCAGTGGAACCAGACTGCTATATTTTTTTTGAGAATAAAATATAAGTAATAATCAAATATTTATAACAATGGAACTATGGAATTCTGCTCCTGAATCAGAGATTGAAAGAATGTAAGAGCACTAACAATGCAGTCGCTAAGCTGAGTTGACAGCCACCACATTGAGGTCACATCAGGTCAACTTTCAAAAGTTTACTTGACTTTCCTGGAATATTTACCAATTTAATGAAAACCAAATATTTTCTTTTGAGCAAGTACTTAAATACACTTTATTTAAACTTACACTTAGGTACGTAGTGTACTTAAAAATATATATTGATATTAATGGAAATTATCTGTTGTTTTTTTTTCATTGGAAAACGAAACGTTTTGTAATACACAGCCTAGTTAAATATCCTCAGACCAAAAAGTGGTTGCTATCCACTCCGTCTTTTTTTGAAGTGTCGTTTAGGTCCTAAAATATATATCGTAAGTTTTTTAGCTATGAAAACGTTGCTTTTACTAAAGCAATGGAACATCTGATCTGACATGAAATTAGGAAGATCATCAAAATGTACTTACTATGAGACCACTTAATGTCCTGTGTTTTTCTTATTAGTAAAGTACTTGTCCTTTAACCCAAACACAGGGCAGGCATAATAATGTTTGACCTGGCCAAGAATCAAATCTACGCCTGGCGCTGCAGAACTCTACTCACTGCGCCAATAGCTACCTAAAACCTGAATTGAAATTTACAGCTTGTGGTAACGTAAACTGAAGGATACTAATCTATACAACCAAAAATGTCTCAGCTGTGAAGTAGACAATAATCA
The DNA here is from genome assembly GCA_947369235.1 of Udea olivalis. Classification (NCBI taxonomy): domain Eukaryota; kingdom Metazoa; phylum Arthropoda; class Insecta; order Lepidoptera; family Crambidae; genus Udea; species Udea olivalis. The sequence continues at coordinate 11,594,174 of OX376355.1, forward strand.
GTTCAATAGAGGGCAAGTGGTAACTTAACGCAACCCTTCAATCCGCTAATTAAATATCATCAATGCAACACGTATACCCAAACCTCTTCAAACAAACTTTACCAGACAAGAAACCTGTTTAGACTTTCGCTACTGCTCCCTCCAATTAACCACCACATGCAAGTTCTGACCTGGAACAAACTTTTCCCCTGAATTTCGAGCTCATCATTACCAACACTATCAAATTCCACACACAGAATATTCTCAGAACTTCCCTAGCTCCGAAGGCACTTATTTTTCCATCATTTGCAACTTCAATTCATTAAACGAGACGCGAAGTTGCCGTTTTAATTAAAGATAGACGCTGAAAACCCGCCCCGATGCCTTAACTCACTGAGACGTGGTTGGTTTATTTTTTTTTCGACACACTCATTCCCGCCTCTGTGGCCCTCCCAAACAAACAGCCAAGTACTTTCAAAACAAAATTCCGCACACTCGAAAATACTCCTTTAAGTAAAAACTTAAAGCTCAATCGAGCTTGCAGCGAGATTCGAGATACGCCATTCTGGAGATGTGTTATCCCTTTCAGTTCATTTCATGAAAGTGGAGACAGTGGCAAGGTTTTGAGTCAGTCTGCCGCGAGCTTCGCGAGAGAGTACACGCAAGGGGGTGAAGCGCTTTCGCCCGATTTTCGCGGAAAACTTTTCGGCGTTCGCGTCTGTGGTTCAGTGGTGGCAGTGACAGTTTCTTAAGGTGCGACGTACTGATTGGCTGAAGGTAGGTCGAAGCTGTTTATTTAATGACCCTGAACGACTAGGGAAGTGCATTTTTATCACAACTAACGGAATCAAATATTAATGAGGGTGATTAAAGAGGTAGTGTCATCATTGCGCTTACACGCACAAGAAAAATGTTAGGGCCTTCAATTTTTATTAACACTTTTCATTTATAGGAGTGAGTTATAGACTTTTTCACTGATAAATTATACCAGTTAGAAAAAGAGAAAAAAAATATAAAAATAAATCAGTAAAAACTTAAAAACTATGCGAAATGAATGATCATTAATAACTTGAACCTGAATCAATTAGTTTAAGAAATCTATATTTTTTTTATAGTTTCTAAAAGTCTACAATCGATTTTTTTTACAAAACTGACGTCACTATCTAATATAAGCCGGTAAGCGGGTTAGTGCGGAATATACGCGAACATGATCCGACTGAATCGCCATTCAAATAGGATTAAATGCAGAAATGGATGACAATCATTCACGCATCACATTGAATATGCATAGAGTGGAGTGTAGAAATGATTTTGATTGGTAACTGCGATAAAAGTGATAATTACGTAAAAGTAGTCGATACGCAATTCGTTTTTATAGGTATGAGCATTACAGACTAATTTTAAGTTGCTATAATTTTCACAAAGTACAATTAATTTGATAATGAGATTATACGCATCGTAACTAATAAAATATATTATGCAAATAATTTCATATTGGATGTAGTCAAAAAAATTAAAACTATATTAAACCTTAAACTATTTAGAACTTATTTAAATCAGCTAGTTTCTTGAAACTTCCTTGAACAATAATTTGAAAATTAATAAAATATAATGATTAAACTTTATATCTATAAAACTATAAACTTAACTTCACCATGATAATAATTAGTCGAAAATAATAGTATAATTAAGAAAGCTCTGAGGCCCACAACTTTTTAAAACTAATTTCATACAAGAGGAATAAAATTATAGGTTTTCATTCCTTTAGTCAGTTTCAAAGAAAAAAGAATATCAAATTCATCTGACTCTTTATCTTAAACTCATAACACAGCTGACATTGAAACCTAGACTTATCAGGAACGCATGTTCTGGGTTATCTGGGTTGTAGTCATAGTCATATCATTTATTGCTCCATGTAGTTACAAAAGATCTTAAATATAAAAAAACAGTTCTCAACATGAACCCCGTAGGGGCACAGCATTTTTTTTTGTTGAATACATTCTAAAACAACAACTAAAATTAGGATAACATTAATAAAAAAAAAACAAAAAAAAAATTAACATTGTTATACTATTAATATTATCTTACACATTTGTACCTATAATTTCAGTTCCTTTTTTAGACATATTAAATATTAAGTTACAGTATTTTAAAATAAAAATAAAGACAGAAGGAATTACAGTTTTACAATTTCAGTTCAAAATACTCCTCCATATTGTATAACCAATAAATTATTTACTCATCTTATTCTCAAAAACTAAGTACGAAAATTTTATTTCGCGATTATTTTAAAGCTTCGCGATTTACATTACAATAGACAAGATTTAGCTTAGTATAAATTTGACAAGAAATCTATAAAAGTGGTTTCCCATAATTCACACATATAAACCATGTTTTATGCAAATAAATATATCTCATTTCATTTCTAATGCTTCATTAGTTTTTACACAAAGATAGTCAGTTAAGTAGATTAGTTGTTTCTACAAAATAAGAAAGTGTCCGTTGTCCGGAATTTAGTATAGGTGAGCGCTATATAAATCAAAGCTACCGTACCGTTAAAATTGCAAGCCACCCCAAACAGAAAAGAGCAAAATTTCCATAGTCTCCCCTCTTAGCAAACTCTTTGAGACTGAAACTCTCCGCCGACAATCGCAGACAGCCCGCGACGTCGCTACTCGCAACTTTACAACTTCACAGTTTAACACTTCCAAATTAACCAATTGTGTTAAAAACTTTTCGCTTAAGCCTTTTCACGAATGCACAAGTAAAAAAAGTTAGGTGCGCGTTTTGATTGGCTTTTTTGCATTCTTTCATGCCAGTTACTTCTTTTTCAATGAAAGTCTAAAGTTCGCCAGGAAAGGAGTGTCGTGGTATTTACTTTATTAAAAGAGTTTAATTTTAACAGCTTTTCTTCGCAACAAAAGGTAGCCTAGTGAATGAAATTTAATTGCGGTCAAAATAGGAGCGTATATTCTGTATTGTTTAAATCGTTTACCGTCACAAATGCGTCTGATCTGTGGTTTTGATATTAGAATAAACCTTTTTTCGATTAAAACATTCGCAATTTTCCTTAACATACGACTACAATATGGACCTAGTGGATCGCTATTTTCAGTGTGGCTTTAATAAACTAACGAGTCAGTTTCAATAGCTTTAGATTTTACTCGTAGTTTATTTTCCAATGATGTAGCAGTATAATTTGTCATTTGGAATTCCGTTTCAAAATAATTTCGAACGAAGCAAATCGATACAAATCAATGACCATTACACACTTATTTTTTTTAACGTTCCGAATAATAAGGCTTAGTTGATTTCAGTTCGATATTCCGAATCGGAACTCCGGTGACTGGCCTTACCCTGCCGAGAATCTTGACTTTTTAACATTTTCAAACAATCTCTAATTATTGAGGATTTAAATGATTTCTGTGCAAAAACAGAAACAATGCACCTTCCTCTCCTCAATTCAATATCTTTGATTATTTACTGGCTTGTCTTAAGATAGATTGCGTGTCGTTGCTTTGACTCTCATTGACATGTATCTAGTGGTACGAGTAGTGTTGTAATCACAGGTAGTGTTGACATGCACCGTTCATCTCAGTAATCAGTTCTGCTTCTCTCATTAATGATTAAGGATTTGTCGGGTGAATGCTGAACGGTGTTTATGGTGAAACTCAGACTTGGGCAAGTCACGTAGTATGATGACTCAATCAGGTAAAAATGATGTAATGAGTGACTGTAATTGGATTGTTTCTAGTTTTGTATCCTATTAAATAAATAAAATAAAATAAATATCTGGGACAATTCACACCAAGATCATCTGACCCCAAACTAAGCAGAGCTTGTACTATGGGCGTCAGAGACTGATAAACAAACTTAAATATTACTAAATACATACTTAAATAGATAATAACACCCAGACACACAAAAAACACAAATGTTCGTCACATAAATGTTTGTCATGGGTGGGGATCGAACCCACGACAACCGGTGTCAAAGGCAGGATCGCTGCCATTGCACCAACCGGCCAGTCAAATATTAATATCTTTAGAATATCTATCTTCTAAATCTATCTTCACATATAAAAAATAAATAGCTGTCCGTTTGCGAAAACTCGAGAATGGCTGGACCTATTTGGCTAAATTTGATCTTGAAATATTTGTGGAAGTTCGGGGAAGGTCTGAGCGGTGTGAAACATAACAATAAGTAACGGAAAGTATTAAAAACGACAATTTAATTTTCCAGTACAAAATGGTCCTTGCCGTGAAACATTTAATATCTTCTGTCTTTTTGAAAATAAAAAAAATTACACTTGGTTGTCGAATTAAAATAGAAGGTGCGTTCAGAAATCAATTATGTAGATTATACGAAGTTCACGGGGTGATATAGTCTAACATATTTTAACTATTAGAATTAATATCTTATGACAGAAACTGAGCCTACACAGTATTATGGAAGATTTGTAGTAAATTTTATGGTAAACTGTTCTTTGTTTATAATATTTGCGAATAACTCTCAAACATAACGTGTCTCCGTGATTGAAAACCAGCTACCACGTTGCATTCTAAAAAGATAGGTGAAAAGTGGGTTCCTAAGTGTTCCGTGCACCATAACGGCAACAGTCAATTTGCCTCTGTCTGGTTGGGAATTTGAGATACTATAGTGACCCGGATCGCGGATCGTACAAATCTTTGTGTTCATTGTTTAATTTCCGACTAACTCTCCGGTGACGGACAACATCGATAAAATACCAAATCAACCCGGATAGCGGCGGAAGGCTCACCACCTACCACGTTGGGTTCTAATACCATTGGTGAAAAGTGGGCTGCTGTGTGTTTCGTTCACCACGACGACACAGTCACTTGCCTCTGACTACCCCGTTTGGGATAAAGTCGTGATGGTATGTTGTGTTATGTGTTGGTTTTGTTAAAAAAATAATAAAACGTGTAAATAAATTAAAATATCTGTTGCGGTTGATAACAGAAACAATGCCAACGCGAACCTGTTTGTGTGCTCCCAATAACGATTTCTACCAATAATTCAGCTAATCATAATGTGGTAATTGCAACAAAGCGTGCGTTTAGATACTACGCTTAATTGCATTCTGTAATAATTATCGTGTTCGCAGTTTGTTGGCATGTTCGTGTATTGCTAGATAATGCGATTATTTATGTTTACGTTTTATTTATTTAAATAAACATAGTGCTTGCTCAATATAACTTATTTATATTGATGTACGTAATAGTCAGAGAATGTTGTATATCCATAAGTGTGAGAGAGTCAGAAAATTATTAGCGATGTTTCCAGCGTTGCAATTTACTTAAGGAAGTATTTTTAATAGTAATAATTACCCTATGACTCCTAACAAATACGATAAAATTGTAAAAAATAAAACAAACGAAAAATTTGTGATAATAATGCACAGTAATGTGTACGTATTTTTTTTTTCTTGAGAGTTTTTCCTTTCCTGGAGAGTGTAAATTATAAACTAATACCTAAAAATTCGTTAAAAATTATACATCTAAGTCAGAAGTTTGAATTGGGTAAATAACACAAATATTTCTTTGGCATATTTTTATTAACTAGGCAGTCATTTAACACGATCTTACCCTGGTCACCTGGGGTTGAATTTTAATATGTATTCATCACAAACTTATACTATACTATACATTATCATGATGTGGTCTAAGGTATAAAGGCAAGCACATAAAGAAACCAATTATAAGGCTCGGAACAGGTTGTGATAAATTGACAATTACATTTGCGTAAGCATTATTAACCCTTGATGAGCAATGACATTGTATACCGGGGTATATAGACACAAATTCCTGTAGAAATTGTAATGCTCTGAAAGATGTGGTATATGATAATATCGGTGGTACAATGTCTGCTTAGTTGATGTCTATTAACTCTCTTAGAGATCCAAGTAGTGAAATGTATGTACTGGCATTTATGTTTTGTTACCAACCCTAACCTTTTTTACACGGAAATAGGCACATGAAAGTCACATATGTATTTCTGGACAAAGGCGTTGAAGTAGCTCACAGATTCGGTGAGGAATAGCTCTTGCAATGTGACTGGGAGGTTGGCTATAGCGGCTACAAATCTTGTAGACACTACTGGATCTGGAATGAATATAATATAATCAAATTAAAGCACATCGCAGGAATAAATAATAATATAATAAATAATAAATAAATAAATATCCCTGGACATTATTCCACACAGCGCCATTTAGCCCCAAAGTAAGCTAATTAAAGCTTGTGTTATGGGATACTAGACAATGGATAAACATACTTAAATACATTTTCTTTTGTAAATACATACATATTATACATAGGAGACACCCAGACCAGTACAAACAGACATGTTCATGCACACAAATGTTTGTACTGTGCGGGGATCGAACCCGCGACCTCTGGTGTAGTAGCCAACTTCTTAACCATTACACCAAGTCGGTCGACTAATACATTGTTACTAAGGTGAAAATGTGCTTTGAATGACGTCACAAAGTAAAGAGTTTACAGAAGGACCGCTCGCGCCTTTTTCCTAATCTTGCGTGACCGCCCAGGGTTACTACTATATTCGATCTGAATTATAAAAATGAGGTAGGTAGGTTATACCTACTTGACAGAACCGGCCAAAAACAATCATGTGAGGAATGGCACTAAGTTTGAAAAAAACAAAAACACTCGCGACAGTGCGACTGACTCACTGATACTCACTGGCATCGCCTGTAAACTCACAGTGTCTGTGTGCGTGATTAAAATGGCGGGTTTGGTCTAAGCGGACTATCTGATGTCGGAGGGGCCGCGCCGCATGCGTAATTTGTGCTAACGTCAAGCATACTTTTTGTTGTCCCATTGACCGCACGCACAGGCTTAGAGCGGTTTCAGTCTAGCGTTTTATACTTATAAGTTCGTTTTGAGAAGCGCATGTGCACACGCGTAACTCGTACGAGCGTTGGCGCGCTTATAAGCGTTAATAATCTAAATGGATACTGAATCACCACTAGCAGTTCGAGCGAATATGCTGCAAAAAACCCGTGTACGCGAGTTTAGTTTTTTGAAGTACGAACTGTAGCGCCTGTAAGCGCGTATGTTTAAGCGACCGTATACTTGATAAAAAAACGCTAATCGGAAATCCTAGTCCTTGTATATTAAGGTCATTGGATTTTGATCATACCTTTGCTGTCTGTCACTTCTGGACCAACGTAAAACGGTGCGTTACTGTCAGCAACAAAAACTGTTACACTTGCGTGACTCAGCAAGTGTGCAGACCTTCAAGGTGAGGATGGCCAGCCCAGTGATTCGTTTGAATGACTGGGCTTGTCAACCTCATATCTGGACCTCACGACCGCTTTCCATCAGGTGGAGTGAGGTCATCTTGACGGGCAATATAAAGAAAAAAGTTTCCTGGCTTCATAGGTATAATCGCGGTCATTGTCGGGCCCACTGTGAAAAAATCAGAAACTAATATGTATTTTTTTCTAGCTAAACTACACACATCAAAAGTGTCTAGGGATCAACATATATTTTTGCAATAACTTTTCTCCTGATTGATATTAATTAAAATTTTCTTTAAGGATTCATCAAATAAAGTGTTTTCGTTTGTCTACAGTAACGATAAACCAAGTCACCTTTGCATTAATAAAGAAATTTGCCATTTTCCTAATAAAGGGATTTTTGACATTTGAACCACTAACATTAAAGTTCGAAAAAAAGACTGAAATAACAGTTTTCTTTAAAATTTTATTGGGTAACTTAAACAATTAATAATCCGTGTTTCTACCGCGAACACTAACAACACAAGAACATCGGTTTGGCATACTCAAAATGAGTTCATCCAAATCACGCTGTGGTATGGCCGCCCATGTTCGTTGCAAAAACAAAAAAAGGTCTTCTTGCGACTGGATACCCTCCATATTCGGCAGAGCTCTTCTCTGTAGCATATCCCATGCATGCTCAATCGGGTTCAAGTCTGGCGACTGAGCAGGCCAGGGCAGGACATTGATGTTAGCTGCGGCGAGAGTCTGTCTTACAACTCTTGCGGTGTGCGGTCGTGCATTATCATGCATTAACTGAAATAAGGGACCGATTTGCACTTGTAGAGGAACGATGACGTCTGATACAATCGTCTCAGCATAAATTTGAGCGTTGAGGTTGCCTCTGATCCAAATCAACTCAGTTCTCCCGCCGATCCAAATACCCGCCCATACCATGATGGTTCCACCACTATAAGGATGGACTTCCTGGCAGGATTTTAATCGCTGTTGGCGTCCAGGGGTTCTCCAGTGTCGTATACGTCTTGTATCCGGTCACATACCAAAACGAGACTCATCAGAAAAGCACACGATACGCCAATGTTCTTCTGCCCAATTTCTGTGTTCAAGAGCCTATTGATATTGAATCCTACGATTGTGCATTGCTATAGGTGGTACCCTTAGCGGTCTTCGGGAATGAAGGTTCACTTCATGCAAGCGGTTTCTGACTGTTTGGTCGCTAATTAAGTTCCCTGAAGAGTGATGAAGCCTCACGGCTAACATCATGGCGGTTATTGTTGGAGCTCTTCGAGTTGTGATTTGAATGTATCGGTCTTGTCTCCGTGTGGTGCAGCGATACCGTCCTCCATGGCGCTCAGCCACGGTACCAGTGCTTCGGTAACGTGTCCAAAGTCGACTGATAACACTCTGAATTGTATTCAGAGCTAAAGCCACAGTACGTTGCCGGGAACCAGCTTCTATCATTCCCACGGCTCTGAGCATTTCTTCCCTGCTTAAATGACGTCGCCGCTCCATAATAACGTTGGTTTTAATCAGTAGTAGGGAAACAGTAGCACTAATAATGTCTTCAATGCGTTGTATGTTTTTATAGGGGAAATATTGACAGCTGATTTTCATCTTTTACTCGAATTTGATTGACAGTTCCTGTTTCAAATTATGAAATGCACCAAAAAGGATCCATATAAATTTATAAAATCATAAATTTATTACAAAGCCACATCTCAATCTCAAGAAATCCGCATAAAAATGCTTGATCCCTAGACACTTTTGATGTGTGTATTTTCAATTGTTATTCTACTATTGTGGGCGGGATATGGGTTAGGTACAAAATAATCGAAAATACTCAAAATAGAACAACACGATTTCTGATAATGTTGTACCGCCCTTATTTAGGTACTGTGCAGTAAATTGACATTTTGTTGGAGTTTTTACCACAGGCACCGTAAATTGGAATCTCACGGTCCATAGCCGTCACGGCTTAGCTGTCACCAAGGATGGCCTATATAAAATGTTTAAAAGAGAGTGGGCAAAAAAATATGGAGCTTGGACCAAAAAAAACTGGCGGCCACTTATGGAAGTAGCCTTTATTTAATGGGAGTGATTTGTGACTTACTTCGCTGTCATAGACAGTTTGGACTTATATTATTTAAACATTTTGAGTGTCCCAAAACACATAAACAACTTGTAAAAAAATTGGTGTATTAATTTTTTTCGTGTTCATCCTTAAGTGGTCTTAAGGTGCGGTCACATTAGTCTGACGTCACGTGTTAACACGCCGTCAGGTGACATCGGTTTTCATAGGAATTGTATGCACTAAAAACACACTTTATTTTTTAACAAGTCCATGTTTATAATATATTTATTAAATACGGCGTGTTAACACGTGGCGTCAGGCAGATGTAACCTCACACCGACTTCTATGAAATAATAGAAAAGTGATTACTGATTGTTTTCTATTTTTTTTTGAAGCAGCATTATGTAGTTTTCTCGCAAGGGTCAAGAATATACAGCATCATTAAAGTGACGTGAGGTACTTATAATAATAAGTAGATAATAAAAACTAAGCGTACATACTCGTTATAAATTTTATTATTGTAATATTGGTACGAAAACAGGGTGAGTGTATTCAGGCTTCTGCCAATGTTCTTTGTAGGTACTAAATCACTGTTTTCCTATTTTTTGCGTTTGTGAACATTCACCTATCAATCCAAAATCATTAACGAAATAAAAATAATATCAAAAATAAAATGAACATAATCTTCTTAACTATTCACATCTGTGAGTAATGCTAATAACAAAAAATTAAGCACATATTTATGACTTTCATCTAAAATCAGATTCTGAAGTGGCCGCAATCTTTTATTTTTCAACCTTTGGTCCAGAGAGCCGTCTCCTTTAAATATTTTAAATTTACCTATGAGTATTTCAGACGTTTCATATGTAAATATTATTTTCACTAAAAACTGTGCAGTAATTTAATTTTCTCTAGAGTACTTACGGTAAGTAACGTTCAGGTAGGTCCCAACGATAACAGGTTCCATGGCCCGGCGTTGAAATTGGCAGTAACATCGCTCGAGATTTAAAATGATTTTCTTAAATTCTACAGCCATGACTAGGTTATTATATATATTGGTCTTCTGGTTAATGCTGCAAAATTATATTTAAGTAATAAGTATTACAAATAGGTAAATAAATATAAATAACACAAACAAAGCCCGACAAAATATAAATTTTAATTTATTTATTGCAAACCATATTGTACACATTGGAATCAACAATTAGCATGTTCTGTCTGAGGTATGTACCAGACAAGGGTTTAGGTCTAGGCAGGGGCATTAGAAAATATCGTTTTCTGCATAGAATTGAATAGCATTTTTTTGCTTAAATAGCATTTGTGTGTGTCCCTACTACAGGCATAGTTTTCTTCATTTCTTTACTAATCTTAATAGCTGGTTGAGTGACGTCAAGCTTTCTTATTTGGCACGAAGTATACTTCGTCGTGACTGTTGTTTTCGTTATTATAGTTTACAAAACAGCATTATACAACAATAATTACTAATAGGTATAGCCTCGTACATATGCTAGGCATAGGCCATGAGGCCTATGACTAGCGGACGGCCGACTCTCTTTTAAACATTTTTAAGATGACTTAACCATGAGGTGATACGATCCATATTCCAACACGGCTCAGCGTGGATTGTTAGAGAGGTGAATGTCGGTCTGGTAAATAATTCCTCTACACGACCTGTTTGGCGTTGCCGATCCACGGTCCTCACTTAGCACGAGCTCCAAAATACACAAAGATTGCAACATTTAAACATGGAAGTATACTTACTAAAATGTCACAATTTTACCAGAATCAATACCAACGAGGTGGCTGTTCGTAAATATTGTGGTGACTTTAGCATTCGGTAAATGTATGACTTGTCGGGGTATATAAACCACATTGTGGTCGTTGTTGTACATGTGCTGGCAGCCGCCACTAGCCGCGAGGAAGTGACGTATGCAGTTCAAGTCGATGACGTTACAGGGCTTGTAAATCTCTCCGTGACCGTGAGCTGCAAAATTATAAGTATTATTTTTAATTTTTTGTAGTTTCAATGGAGGCCAAAGTTTTTCCCTATTTCCACTATTCGCGGCATTTGATCGTGACTAAATTTGATTGTCGTGTCTCCAGGAACGACAATCAAATTTGATCACACTTCAAATTGATGCTGTTCTGTTACATCCTAGTAGAAATGAAGGGGCCAGCTATACTTCAAGAGCTACTCAACTTGATTATTGTTTCTAGGTAAAAAAAAAGTAAAACCAACTTCTAACTCCACGGTGCTCCACCCACTTTTGCACTAAAGCGGGGTTACCTAAAAAAGGAACACTTTACGGAGAGTACGCAGCAGTTCTACATTCTTAGTGGATCCCGCGGATGTAGGCAAGGGCACCTCCTCGCTCCAGCTAACTGGCAGACACCAGGCCCCAATTAAAAGGCACCCAGAAAGTGCGGTATATATTCCCCAAACATGGTGGAGTAGTGGGTAGTGGGTACAGTGGGGATCGCTGATTGGGACCACCAAACGGTTGTGCATTGCAGCCCATTGTTAAACTAAACTGACTCACATAACTCTATTTTTTTCCTAAATGAATGATATAAGACTGACTACTCAATTCAGAACTTCCTATCCAAATACATGAATAATCTGTTGACTTGCAATTCTACTACAACGTAAACGCAAAACCACACCCGGTTTGAATTTGGTTCTAAACTCTCTAAATGTGGCAAGTTTCAAATCGGTGATCAGGCGCTCACTGCCAGGCTACAGAATCTTATCACCGGGGCAAAGTGGCCAGTCTCTCGGTTTTTTATAAAATCTATTACGGAGAGTGTGCGAGCGAGCTGCAGAAGTTGGTTCCGCCGGCACCTTTTCACCATAGGAACATTAGACGCACATTGGCTTTCCACCCTCACGTTGTGGATATTCCAGCTATCCGCACGAAGCGGTTCGCCGATTCTTTTATAATGCGAACAGCAAAGGAGTGGAACTGGCTGCCCGCGTTTGTTATTCCGGAAAAATACTACCTGGGTCTCTTTGAGACAAGGGTGAATAGGCATTTACTGGGCAGCCATGTACCATCATAGACCACATCATTACTTACCACCAGGTGCAATTGTGGTCAAATGACTGCCTAGTCAATAATAAATAAAAAACCATTACATCCAATTTACATCTAATAATAGTAAAGATTACCTTCAGCATCACCGATCGAGCCACAGCTCAGACCGGCCAACAAAACACACAGTTGTTCAAACTTCATTATGCTTACTATCTTCTGAACGCGATGCCAGTTTTGAAACTGTGTCAGCCATTTTATAGACGCACTTGCAAAACTAGCTTGTTTATTTGTAATTCATTAGGGAATTGAGCACTTGTTTTCGGCGATAATTGCTTCTAATTATTATATTTAATTTAAAATGTTTTTATATAATAGCGTAAATTGACCGACGATAGGAAAAAGGTAAATAAAAATCTGAGACCGAAGTCAAGAGCAACACGCCAAAGTTTCTACATGACAACTCAACATGAAAATTAAAAACTCTACGAGTTCAGAATAGCACAACAGGATACCATCACGACTATATCCCAAACAGGGTAGTCAAAGCCAAGTGAATGTTGCCGTCATTTTAGCGGAACACTCAGAAACCCCCTTCTGACCAATGGTATCAGTACCCACCCAACGTGGTAGGTCACCACCTTTCGCCGTTATCTGGGTTGATTTGGTTTTTATCGATGTTTTCCGTCACCAGAGAGTTAACTAGTCGGAATTTTGAACAGTGTACACAAATATGGTGGTTCTGGCCAGATTTGAACTCAGGACCACACGATCCTTCATAAGGTCAATAATAATAAATGTTATTATCAATATCGTAGATTAGCAAGTGCTAATGTCATACATTTAGTGTGCCTTTTTTGGTGTTTCTATTAATTCTGAATTACTGACTTCCAGAAGGTTCGTTTTTATCGAAATGTATTCAATATCGCAGGGATAAAATAATGCATAATTTATTATTTTTGTTTTTGTCATGTTTTTGGAAAGTATAACCTTACATAACCTGTGACATGTAATAACTAATTAGATTTAGGGCATAATTTAGAAATGACATACCACTCGCACAAGAAGTTACAACTTCTAACTAATAACAAGAATTATAATGAAAATAATTATGTCATATGATTACTAAAGTAACATGGGATAACAGAGATAACTTAATTTTGCTCATCCGCCCATACTTTTTACTAATAGTTGCAACGTACGTGACGTCAGATAGCACGATCGTTTTCTATGTAGCGTTTTTACGTAACTCGCTTTTTGAACAATTGCGGTATTTGTAAAAGTATTCATTATAAATACATAGTTGCTTCTGCAATATTGTTCTACTCATTGACGTACTTTTATATAACAAATAAAAAAATGTAGGTACGTAAACATATTCCTCAATATCAAAGAGTTCTCGTTTTTGTCAGGAATTTGAAATCCAAATTTCTAGAGGAGTACTATTTTCTAGGATAATGACATACACTTTCATTTAAAGTAAAGTAAAAGTAAAAAAAATCATTTATTCATTTAAGCTTCTACAAAGCACTTATGACATGTCAAAAAAAAATAGAAATAATAATAATAAACGTAAATAAAATAGTACAATATTAGTATGTACATATCGTGAATATACATAATGTGAATCTACCACCGGTTCGGACGTTGCTTCTTATCGAGAAGACTCCGGCAAGAAACTCGATAGTTACTCTTTTGAACTTTGTTTGTTTTACAAAAAATAAATTCAGAGTACAGTCAATGAGAGTAGAAAAAAGAACACAATATTGAGCAGAGGAGCAGATTATTCCTACTATGACCACAAACTTTTGTCGTTCAAGTAATCCTCTACATTATAATAACCTTGTTTCATTAACTTTGCTTTAATTGCAGACTTAAACTTGTGAAGAGGTAGATCAACAAGACTTTGAGGTATTTTGTTAAAGTACAGATTGACCCACAAATGAGTTTCCCACCTTGTGTTCTGGGAGTTTTCAATTTGTTTTTATTTCTGGTATTATGTTTATGAGTATCATTTTCTTATGAAGTAAGTATTTATTTAGTCTGTTTTCAGATTTTCTGTTTCATTCTGTCTTTTAGTTCCTGTATATGCATTGCCATGAGCCTAGTAATTATTTAAAGCAAGACAAAAAGCTGTTGAAAATTAGCACGTTAGCCGCAAATTCGGTGTTTTCGAATTGACAATTTGAGCCGCAATCTGCGGGTCTTTTGTAACCACTAATAGGGTTCTTAATCCGTTGTATTTGACGCTAAATTGTCAACAGTGAAAGACTCGATTCCAGCACAATAGGGTTAATTTGATTTAATGACAACACCATAAAGAAATAAATACATATTTATTCAAATTAAATGTAATGAACAGTAAGTGCACAAAACTTCTTAAAGTTTCTTTAAGAGAAACTATAAAGAAACGGGGATATTAAAGTCACAAATATATTTTTGTAGATATATGAGGAATAGCTCAGGACCCTCTGTCAGTAAGAACTCCTGAAAGGCTGTCGGTATGTTAGCGAACAGGCCTGCAAGTGATCTGGCAATAGCAGGGTCTGCAACAAAATAAATGCCTTGAGTTAAGCTTTTAACAATTTATATGGAGATATTTCCGCCTTAACATAGTTAAATCAGTCAATTAGTTGGATTATCTGTAAGAATCGGTCAAATAATGATTTGCGCAGTGTAGCTCTCAGGTAAACAAAAATCTTAAGTTTTGGTGTGACCTTTCATTACTTACTCTTATTTATTTTCTTACTCACCTAAATGTTTAGAGCATGGCTTCAAAAATTTAAGCGACATTAAACAATAATACCTACCTTTACTTAAAGCCACTTTCGGCCCAACGTAGAACGGTGGGAAGGCGTCTGGAAGATAACTTGTCACTCTTGATTCCTTCAAAGAAATCCCATTGTACAATGGGATCACAGCAGTTAATGTTACAGCTGAAAATAAATAAATAAATTAAATAATTGATAAATAATGGCACGTGCTACCGTCACGACTTGTATTTTACCACTATCACTGGTCGAGTCAATTTAGAAGGCAATATTCTTTAAATTGGCTCTATTCTGGGTCTGCTGGAGACGCCCACCCTTGCTTAAGTTCTTGTCTGGAAACCCGTAATACAAGGGTATTATTTCTTACTTCGAGACCGTGTCAGTTTAGTGTATTGTCTGGCTAATATTTATTCGTTTATTTATGGCTTATATACTCACGAAAAGTTCCATTTGCGTAGTCAGCAGCTACGGCCGGCTCCTCGCCTCTTCGGCTTGCGATGAATATGGCCTTTTTAATATTTATGGTGATACCCTCAAAATTCACAGCCATAATGAGATTTCCGGACTTCTTGTTTATGCTGCACGTATAGACATTGCATTAGTTCTATATTTGTTTTTTCATTGGAGGTTACAATAACTTCAAGGAATATTAATTTCATTGTAAAAAAACATAATATACATTTACCAGTTGTACTGTACGGGCGCGTTTCACGTCAACCTTTACAAAAAATTGCAAAATGGGCCTCATGTCAGCAACAAAAGGTGCCTTTATACGGGACTTGACGTGAATGCGTTCGTGCTGCGATATAAATATGGTAAATATTTAGATATAACTAGCTTTCCGCCCGCGTGGACTAATCGTTATATATCGTGGCCGAATTGCATAAGGTCTTTATAAAGTGTACCCTATGTGTTATTCTGATGTCTAAGCTGTTTTACTTTTAGTGTAGGGTATCTTCTAAATCCGTTCAGTAGTTTTTGCGTGAGAGAGTAACAAACACACATACATCCCCAAACAAACTTTCGTATTCAAAATATAAGTATGAAGTGAGATATCAGTAAGATAAGATGTAATGAAATGAAACTGTGTGGATGAATGCTTAATTTAATTTAGTGTTAATTATTTGCGCACGTATGCTTTTGTTGTGGTTTGGATTGGTTATGCCATTACACCTTATACCTTTATTATTGTACTCTAGAGACCTCTGACTGTAATTAGAATAAGTTACCATACGATAATTATATTCTCATATAAGTGACCTTGTAAATGTCTTTTTGAGAATAAATTTCTTTAAACATAAAGTCTTTTCATACACATTGTTTTTAGCTGTGGTTACCATGAGTAAAACCGATGACAGTGCTAGTGACTATTGGATAGTTTTTGTATTTTGGGACATCTGCCTTTAGTGAATAGTAATTTAACTTAAATCGTATTCAAAATGCTGTAGTTTACTTATGGTAAATTTATGGCAGCAGTACTGATCACCCTAGTTTGTGAAGGTGTTTTTTTTGTGGTTTTTTTATGTAATTTAAAATCGGTTTAGATGTTTCACCAGTTTATCCATTACTAGGTGCCCGTTAGCGGCTTCTCCCGCGAAATCTCTTTCTTCCGTTGTAATAAAGCCCTGTTTTACTTGCTGTTATTGCTGATATTAGTGGTCCAGTACCTAGTTATAGGAGCCTATTTAGGCTCTAGGAGGCTTTAGGAGGAGGATACTGTGTATTTATATATCCATATTATTATGGTATTTATGTCTATTTAGTATATTTTGCTGTAAATTTGACGATTTGAAAGTACTGATACAGTCTATTTGAATAAAGTTATTTGAGTTTGAGCTTGCCTATTCAATACGAAGATACAATCAAATTGTTCCTCTTTATAATATTAATATAGATAAACAAACAAACAATTATTATAATATAAGGTGGGTTAGATTATTTTAAATTTATATAATATTGTTGTCTTCATTTATTCATACTCACTAAAATTTCTCGATGTTGCCATCTAACCCTGTAATTTTAGCATTAGTAAGTACTACCGTTAGATTTATGTAAGGAAAATAGTTAATTTTCTTTTCCCTTAACACAGGCTTGTTGTCTGAGTAATGAACAACAGAACATTTGCCCTTAGTACTGAAGAAGTGACGTACGCAATCTACGTCATCGCTGTAGTCACATGGCTCGTAATAATATTTTTCATCATCACATTCTTTCTCATCACATTGATCATCGTCATCACATTCGCCGTCTTTATCACATTTGCGGTCCGCTATGCCTTCATCATCATCCTTGTCACCTTAAAAAACACAATTCCATCACTGATATGACCAGAGGATAGGTACCATGCCATGGGCGTCGGTGTCTGTATAAATAAAAAATGGCATTTACAACTACATTGAGTAGTTAAAGAGCTACTAACAGGTACCGTCAGCTGCTTCGCCCGTCGAAATATAGCCTATGTCACTCAGTGATTATGTAGCTTTATATTGGTGAAATAATTTTTAAAATTAGTCCAGTAGTTTCAAACTAACAAACAAATAAACAAACAAACAAATCTTACCCCTTCATAATATTAGTATGAATAATAAACTGACCCACTCGCCTCCATCATTGTGAAGTGATCGTTATTGTTACTGGTTGTCAATAGCGGCGCAATCACAACCCTTGCCAAATGATATCAGTGATGGACAGCCAGGGGCTTAGTTTTTGAAAATCCGAAAATACACTTTGCCTTACCTGGGATTTGAACCCAAGAGTGCCAGATTTCGGGTCCATCCACTCGGTTACAGAGACTTTCAGCTCAGCCAGATAAGTTTCTAAAGGCCTCTTTTCCTTTTTAGAGAAAAATACCCTTTGATAATCAAAAGACTTACAAAAATGAATGAGCATACTGAGTGGGTGATGTAGAAACTATAAACATATGTAATTAACTCTCACTTCAAGGTCACCATACAATCAGTCGGTATTTTTTAAATGAAAATCTTAAAATTAAAGTGGATGGAATTTTTTTACTTAGGTACATAGTCACTCCATCACTTGCTGATAATGCCAAATCGTTTTTGTAAGTCTTTGATAATCACCATTAAAGAGGAGAACAAATGAGTAATGTAGAATTTATATTACCTTCCCAATTTTGTCTTTGTGCTAAGGCAGTACTTAATCCAAGCAGCAAAACCAACAGTAGCAATTTGTTAACTTCCATTTCAGAGGAACCTAAACCCTTTGTTCTAATGCGCATATCAAGTACTATGCCCTCGGTTTTATATGATCTGTTCTGATTGACTAATCAATTATTGAATAATTAGAGCTCTAAATCTGCAAAATTAGAGTCTTTCCGAAGATCTATGCGTGTAATGAAGTTATTATGAACTTGCTGCAACTTTGGACGATTTTGAGAGTATAAAGGTCATTGTTAGTTCTGCTAAGGATAAGCAGAATACATTGTCTTGAGCAAACTTGCGATTGCACTGCTTAGCCTAGAGGATCATACCGGATGACCCTTACTGGGAAAGTCTTAACACCAAATATTCAGATTCAAAATATTATTTGTGACATATTTTCAAGTTGCTTTATTTTCGGAAAAGAGAATAAACATTAGCCTAGTAATTGTTTTAATCAAAACAAAACCCTGTTGAAAATTGGCACTCGTAGTCGCAGATTGGGTCTTTTCCAAATGACAATTTGAACAGCACTCTGCGGGTCTTTTGTAAACACTTCTTCATACGGGTTCTTAACCTTCTGAAGTTGTCAACATTGACGGAATCAATTTAAGCATGATAGGGTTAAATGATTCAATGACAAACACCATAAAGAAATAAACACGTGTTTATTTAAATAAATGTAAGTATTCCAAAGGTTTGGCGAAAGGTTTTAGGAGACATCCAAGAAAGTTTCTTCATGTGAAACTATAAGGAAATGGGGATATTGAAGTCACAAATATATTTCTGTAAATATATGTAGAATAGATTGGGACCTTCAGTGAGGAAAAACTCCTGTTCAGCTGTCGGTATGTTAGCGAACAGGCTTGCAACTGATTTCTGAATAGCAGGGTCTGAAACACAATTAATACATTGGGTTAGAGGGTTCTAAGCAGTCTGGTGTCATGTAAGGTTATTATTAATACCATAAGGTATAAATATCTGAGCGAGAATTTGAATATTTAAACTAACTTTATTTCTCAACAAAACCAGAAATACGCATTTTTTTAATGAAAACCTTAGAATAAAACTCATTCTCACAGTTTTATTTTAATGATTTTTCCAAAATATTTCTATGTCTAATTGCGCTGTTGTTTAAAAATTATAAGTACCTACTAATAAACGATTATTTTACAAGTGACTAAACATCTGGCTGGTCTGTTGGCACACTGAGGTGTTTGCTCAATGGCAGCGAACCTACCTTTAGCGCCAGAGGTCGTGGGTTTGATACCCATCCATGGTAAACATTCAAGTAACGAACATTTGTGTTTGTGGTGTGTCTGGGTGTTATTATCTATTTGAGTATGTATTTAGAAATATTTAACTATGTTCACAAATTACGCATGCGGCGCAGCGCCCCGAACAGATAGTCCGTTTAAAACAAACCGACATTTTGATCACGCACACAGACACAGTGAGTTTACAGTCGATACCGGTAAGCAGCGGTGTCGCGGCCAGTCGCACTGTCGCATTGTTTTTGTTGAACTTGGTGCAAATTTTACATGATGCATTTTTGCGGGTTCTGCCAACTATAAGTTTACTGGAAAAGGGCGAGAGTTTATCAGTATCTGACACCCATAGTACAAGCTCACCTTAATTTGGGGTCAGATAATCTCGGTGTAATTTGTCCCAGATATTTATGTATTTATAGTTCTGAAATAAACTAAATGTCTTCTTTATAACATTATTAATACTATACCTTTACTATTGGCTACTTTCGGCCCGATAGAGAACTTAGGGAAGGCTTCTGGAAGATAACTTGTTACTCTTGATTCCTTTAAAGATAGCCCTTTATCCATAGGTATGACAGCAGTTAGTGTTACAGCTGAAAAAATATTTAGTTTATTATAAAAAACAAACACCAGCAAGAGTTTATCGTTGGTTCTAAGTTTTGAATTAAAGTTTTAACCATTGGCACCTAGCGATATGATGTTAGGTAATCATCACATCTAATAACTACTTACGTATGGGTGGCTATTATACAGGGTGTAAAAAACCCTTAACAAAGCCGGAATCTACGCACTCAGACCATTAACACTAGAAAGACGGACGGGGTCTTTTGACCCCATTTTGAAGTATAGCGTTGTATATTTTTATGAAGTATATATATACATACGTTTTATCCCCTTGTGACTTTTATTGAAATAGCTCAAATAACAGTACAGTAATAAGTTGATTATCATTTAGTCATCTTACATTGAATAAACACAGTGTTTACCTACAAAGGCGGCAACGGGTCTTTTGACCCATGCGGCATTTATTGTAATGAAATATCTAATTGCCGGTACATCATAATATTTATTTTATTATTATACCGCCATGGTTGTTACATGTCAAACGTGTCGACTTATTTCATATCAACTGCGCAGTGCTCTTTTTATTTTACCATGTCTCTAGTCAGTGATAAGTCAAATATTATTGCGTTAATGCAAAAAATATTTCTTTGAATGATTTATGGAGCTAAACTTGGGGAATAGAAGTCTGGGTAATTAAGAACTTTATTATTATCCATCAAAATTCATTTTAAATACCTCCTTATTACATTAAAATAGTATTTTTTATCTGTTGGGTCAAATGACCCCTTGCCGTCTTTCTAGGTAAGCAATTTTTCCCGTCTTTCTAGTGTTAAATCGAGTCACAGAAGAAAAAAGATGGGAAACGACATTTTGAAACTTTTTATATCACACTTCTTTTTGCTTTCAGGAGATTTGTGCCGCAGTTGTCTTTGCTTGTTATGCTCAAAGCCTGTTCAATACTAACGATAAGTTCCATTGGCGTAGTCAGCAGCTATGGCCGGTTCCTTGCCCCTTCGGCTTGCTAGAAAGACGGCCTTTTTAATTCTTAGAATGATGCCATCAAATTGCACAGCCATCACGAGATTTCCAGTTTTCTTGTTAATGCTGCAGATAAAAGCAATGCTTGAGCTTTCAAAAATAATCCTCTGAGAAGCTCCGTTTAGCTTAAAACCTTGTGCTTCATAAAAAATGAGCACAGCATAAGTTAACCGTGTTATAGTTAGTTATGATTAAATGTACTTACCAGTGATCTTAAAATTATATTAATAAAACTACTTGTTCAAAAAAACATGCTTATAACATACGTACTAACATCTACGCTTGTTTTTGACGACCGACTTGGTGTAATGGTTAAGAAGTTGGCTACTACACCAGAGGTCGCGGGTTCGATCCCCGCACAGTACAAACATTTGTGTGCATGAACATGTCTGTTTGTACTGGTCTGGGTGTCTCCTATGTATAATAAGTATGTATTTACAAAAGAAAATGTATTTAAGTATGTTTATCCGTTGTCTAGTATCCCATAACACAAGCTTTAATTAGCTTACTTTGGGGCTAGATGGCGCTGTGTGGAATAATGTCCAGGGATATTTATTATTATTATTTATTTTTTTTGGTTTTCGCATAGTTATAATTATAAAAAAAGATGCGAGGAAGCAATTTCTAAAATAATACGTAATTCTATCAAAACATAGTAATGAGTTGGTTATAAATATTAGAATATCAATAGAATCGTTCTCGCTATTGATTTTGTTTTTGACATTTCATCATACTCACTAAAATTTCTCAATGTTGCCATCCAATCCCGTTATTTTTCCGTAATTAAGTATTAACGTTAGGTTATTATTTGGAAGATAGTCAATTTGCTTCTCCCTGTACACAGGCTTGTTGTCCGAGTGATAAACAATGGAACATTTGCTATAGGTAGCAAAGAAGTGACGTACGCAATCTATGTCATCGCTGTAGTCGCATGGCTCATAATAGTATTCTTTGTCTTGGTCATTTTCGTCATCACATTCTTGCCCATCGCATTTGTCACTGTCATCACATTTGCCGTCTTTGTCGCAATTTTGATCCTTATTCACTTTTTTGTCATCGTCATTACATTTGCCATCTTTATCACAGTTTTCTTCTTTATTTTCTTTTTTGTCTCCATCGTCACAGTTGCCATTTCTGTCACATTCGCGTTCCTTGTTTTCTTTCTTGCCATCGTCATCACACTTGCCATCTTCGTCGCAGTTGCGGTCACTTTCGCGCTTGCCTTCGTTATTATTCCAACATCTTCCAAATTTATCACACTGCGTATTATTTTCTTTTCCCTCATCATCATTGTTACATTTACCGCTGTCATCACATTTTTGTCCATTTACACCTTTGTCATCTGCAAAAAATAATGTAATTTAAATGTGCCAACCACATTTTGTGCACAGACCACATTATGGCCCACCACAATAACATGTTGCAGCTGTACATTTGATGGGTATTAAAGTCAATGACCGGTTTGAAGAGACCGATCACAAAATATGTTTATCTGACCTCTACCACGAGTTTACACCAATGACAGTCGCTAGGTACAGCGCTTCTAGTGACTACAAAAATAACTTGAAATAATATACAAATTGCTGAAGTCAATTATCGTCATTTACGTGCATGAAAACTCATGGTATAACTGTACATACTGAAACTCACTGGGCATCTGGACAACGGGCCATACGTTTGATCACCCTTGGAAGTAGACCTTTAACCAGCTCTTGAAAATACAGATAGCTGTATTTTCAATAAACTTAACTTACTTTGCCATAGGGCAAACAGACAGATAGGCAAGATAAGACATGATAAAGTTTATTACCATCAAAACATACAAAGCAAAAACTATTATGGGTAAAATCGTAAGCACGTTATCATAAATGACAGAATTGCACCACATTCGGTATTTAAATTATTTTTTTAGACCCTATACTTACTTACTTCAAATAGTGACATACCTACCTCAAAGGTACAATAAGTGGTGAGAGCTCCTGACAGTGACTGTACCAATAGGAATGGAAGCCACTAAAAAGTGATTTCAATAAAAATATGCTACGAGTATTACACATGTTGTTTATATGTAAGACAAACAGTCTTATAAAGTATGGTGGTTTGTTAGACAAACAGTCTTATAAACCTCCCCTACTGTCCCACTGCTGTGCAAACGCCTCCATCGTTGAAATCAAGTAATCGCTTTTTTGATGGGTATTAATTGGTTTTATCACTACGCTTGCCAAATGGGGTATGTAATCAATATCCTGGATTACGATACGAAAAATCTGAAAACACACTTTTCCCGACCTTTTTTCTCAAAATAGGTTTGCGCTTGGCCTCAGTCTCGCTTGGTGGTAAGCGATGACGAGGCCGATGGTGGTACACGCTTACCCAGAAAATGTGTAAGTATCCGGACACAGAGGCAGGGAGAGCTGGGATTAAAACCTACGATAGTGAGTTAAGCGTTGTTACCACTCTTTTTTTATATAGTGCCCGTCAAGATGACCTCACTTTACCTGATGGAAAGGGGTCCAGATATAAAGCTGTTAAGCACAGTAATGCAAAGCAATCACTGAGCTGGTCATACTCATCTTGAAAGCCTGCAAAAATGCATTTTCACGCCCCGCTTGAAGATATAGATATAGTCCCGGGGTATAAGAGGAAGGAAACACATGCGCTGGGAGAGCGTTCAACGTCTGGATGGTCCGACAAAGAAAAGAGTCACCGAACCTTTTTGTGCGTGGGAACTAATACTGGAATATGTGTGGATGACTCTGCCACGGAGTCGTTTTAAAAAATGAAAAAAAATGCAAAATATTTTACTAGTTATCAAAGTCATGTGACAATGTTGAGGTTGACTTCTTCGTTTAAGTGAGGGAACACTTGTGCCAGAAGAAGCCGCGCTCCCTTACTAGAATTACATTCATGTTAAGCTTAAAATCTGTTTCTATTAATAAATTTGCGTGTTTATGTGTGTGTGTGTGTGTGTGTGTGTAAAAAAGAGAAAGAAAATTCTGAAAATATAAAAAGTATAAGATTACCTTCCCAACTTTGCCTTTGTGCAGAAGCAGTACACAATCCAAGCAGCAAAACGAACAGTAACACTTTGTTAACTTCCATTTTGGATTAACCCACCAAACCCGTTATTGTAATGCGCATACCAAGTACTATGCCCTCAGTTTTATATGATGAGGTATGATTGACTAATCAATCAAATAATTAGAGCTCTAAATCAGATCTCAGGTACAAGGCCTCGAAATTAGTGCCTGTCCAAAAATGTATGCGTGTGATGAAGTTATTAAAGACTAGCTGTAGCCCGCCACCACGCCTGCGAAGAACCTTCATGGCTTTATTTAACTTAATTATCACATATTTTATCGTTCTTATTTATCCTCTATGAAAAGAAATATTCTGTTTAAATATGTATACTTGTCGGGTATTCTCAGTGGAATCTGCGTTCCTGTAGTAGAATCACATTATAAGTAGGTATGTATTTTATTTAGTAAACAGATCGTATTAATATTATGTATGTCTATAAGATTCATGGCTAAAGTTTAAATGTTATTGACGATTCGAAAGACCTAGGGTCCGATTCTGCTTTAGGCTAATAAAATCGTAATTGAATAACAACGATTGTGATATAAAATATGAAGTTTTACGCAACTATTCAGCCACTACCATTAAAATAGTAGTAGCAGAATAGTTGCCACCATTTAAAACCCAGTGTGGCAGAACAGAGTATTTTTATTTGTTTACCTGTTGAAGGGTTAACTATTAAAAACTGCATTAACATACATCTTGTAGTTTAACGTAATGCTGTCGAACATATTCGAACGGAAACAGTAATTAGTTTTAAAAACAACTTCACATCAGTTTTTTAATGTATGTATAGAAATAGATTCTTAAAGTAAGGTCATGATTTAGATACCTAAGTAGTATCGCTTAGGCCAAGTATAATACATATTCTTGAGTTAACAGACTTGCGATTACGCTCTTCGATCATAATCCCAAGATACCCTATGAACGCCTAAAAGTGAGTGCTAAAAAACAAACTAACGAGCACTCAAACACTAACAACAAAAAACCAATAAACAACAACAGGGCGCAAGCAAGCAATAAATAACCTCAATCTGAATCACTGGATAATTAGAAAATGACAATTTCATAAGGTCACGTTAAACCAAATGCTGGCATTGAGAGCAAAAATTTTATCAAATAAAAAACAACTTCAACCAAAAATAATTGCGTATTCTTCTAAAACTTATACGATAATATAATGTAGGTACTTACAATTATTTTTATTGTTGGAGTCGGTGGCAGCCAATCAAACACTACAATTATAGGTACCTATAGCAATTAAAATACGGGAATACTTTAAGAAATATTTTTGTACATCTAATGTTCAAGTATGTGTGTTTACAAACCTACCTTGGCTGACCTGACACCGACCATAGAGAACATTATATAGACTGTACGTCTACCACGAGTTGCGACTTAAATTTAGTTTTCGTTCGCGTAAAAAAATGTATTGGGATTTGTTACAAATTTTCAACCGAACGATATGGTAAATTTAAAGTGGCAACTCGTGGTAGACGTAATGAAGTTCGTATATCGTCTGCGTACTGCGAAAATGCACGTTTAAATAAAATCTAGTTATCAACACAGTTTTTGTAATGTAATTTTTCATGCACTTTCTACTGGTAAAATCGAATAAATGTTAAGTGTACCCGTTGCGGAGTAAACCAGAATGAAAACCTCATAAATACAGATATTTCGTCTTTGGAAGTTGTATCAAGATACACAATATATCATGGTCATACAATACACATTGTATTATCAAGTTGCGCACTGTAATGCTCGGTGCTTTTCCCACACCAACGTAATGCTCGAATTTGTAACATTACAGTTTGCACACTGTGATGCTCGGTTCTCCTCCCTCTCTGATGTAATGCTAGACTATGTAACGTTACATCACCATCAAATGCCATTTTGTCGAAATATCAAAATCTGCTCTTATTCGATTTTCGCAGTAGGCAGACGATATTATGTTAAATTAGACGATATTATCTAGTAATTCGCACGGATAAAAACTCGATTGGCAATACTTCGCTCGATGAAAAAAAAAACAAGGATAGCACTAATTAAAACATAAATGTCTGTAGGTCAGAAAGTACACTATGTACTGATATAAAAGTTTTACCAATGCGGTTGACTGGTCTATTGACAATGATATTCTTTGATAATATCTAGTAAGCGCTAAAAAGAAATTGTTTTTTTTTTTGTTTTGTTATAATGTGGTTTCGGTAATCACGAAAAACCTACAAAATGATATACAGGTCATTGCGCGCTCGCGCCTAATCTCTGGCTAAGGAGGCTAGAAAAACTGGCCCTAAGTGTCAGAATAGGATAATGGTGGCTGAAGTGGTATGGGATATTTGTGGATACTATTTATATTTATTCAGGTTTGCTTACAGCTAAACATGTAGGTACAGCATTTATATAGATTCACTTAATATTTAGGACATACATGTAAGCCTTTACAAGCATACACAACATTTTTGGAACATACACATACTAAAACTTACCGTTAAACATAATTAAAAAAAAGAAAAAATGCTTTTACAATGCCATTTAAATATTAGCTTATATTAAACTCGAGCACCTTCAACAATTTACTTTTAAAGACTTTGCCAGAAACGCAGAAAACATCCAGGTCAGGTGACTTTAGATTAACATTATTGTAAGTGTTACAAATTCTAGCTAAGGGATAATGGAGACCAAGATTCGTTCTGTGTGGAGGCAAAGTAAAAGTTTTTGTGACAGGCTTCCTAGGACATCTACGAGGCACAGTCAAGTCGATAGAGGCCAGCAGATCTGGGGGGCTAGCCAAGAGCAACACGTCACTATGACATAAGCGACAGCGACAGCTTATGTATGGGGATGACATAAGCTGTCACTGGCGCTTATGTCATCCTCATACATTTGAACGATTTCTATTGTAGAAATCATCGTAGCGTGTTGCTCTTGGCTAGCCCCCCTGGACACGAAACATTATGATTGAGAATTTTGTAGAGGAACATCAAATCTAGCAATGTGCGACGGTATTTTAGCGAAGTCATGCCAAAGAACGATAAACGCACATTGTACGGTACCTTATGATGGATACCCGGAGTGTTATATGCAAGATGTCTTGTGAAGGCCCGTTGAATACTCTCAACCCTTTGTGATGAGTTAGAATAGACAGGGTTCTAAGCAACGGACGCAAACTCAAGTCTGCTTCGAATTAGACTGTTCTATAGCATAATTCGTGTTTCGCGTCGCTGAAATCCTTGTAAGTTGCACTTTAGGAAGCCTAGCATTTGAGAACAAAACTAGCCCAAAACAAGTTGTTTATTTACATTTAATTAAAGGTTTACAACTATTAAGACTGCAAAAAATGAGATCAAATAGACCGTAAGTTAAATACATAATTACATACACCATGACTGAATTTTTGTTTTGGTAACCGTTTAAAACAATAAAAGTCAACGGATTACGGATGTAAAAAAAAAATTATGTATGT
Organism: Udea olivalis; assembly: GCA_947369235.1. NCBI lineage: Eukaryota > Metazoa > Arthropoda > Insecta > Lepidoptera > Crambidae > Udea > Udea olivalis. Next base: position 11,621,884 of record OX376355.1, read on the forward strand.
TTGTATGTGCATACTTATAGCAATAAATAAATTTATTGCTATTAAAATTTATTGCTATAAGTATGTACTTAATTGATATTATTTTGAATCTATTGTGAACAGCTGAAGTTACAATCTGCATACAAAGCGCTAAATAGTACGTTTAAAAAAGGAATAACACTTATTTGAACAGTTAAAACTACGTAGAATATGAAATACCGAAGTCACAGATATTTTTCTGTAGATATACTGAGAAGAAACTTGGAGCCTCAGTCAGAAAGTACTCCAGGGTGGCCGTCGGGACGTTAGCAAACAGGGCTACAATGGACTTTTCGATAGCAGAGTGAAATTAAGGCAAAAAGTAAGTAATTGACACACATATGACAAACATTAGTGTTTGTTGTGTGTCTGGTTGTTATTATCTATTTAAGTATGTATTTAGAAATATTTAAGTATGTTTATCAGTCTCTGACGCCCATAATACAAACTCTGCTTAGTTGGGGATATTTATTTATTATTATTTATTTATTAATAGCCTATATACTGTCCCACTGCTGGGCAAAGGCATCATTCAAATCAAGTCATCGCTACAGTTGATGGGTGTTGCCTTAATCACAACGCTTGCCAAATGCGGGTCGGTAGTAATAGTATATTATGTAAATCAAGTCGAAGAATGTGCTGCTTTACCGACGCCGCGACGCGAATTACTTTTGACAGAACGGAGTCTGTCGAGGCAGCTAGTCAATATTGAAACTGAATTAAAAAATGGGAACTAATTTAAATTTAATAGAATATAATAGAATAACATACACTAGTACGTTTTTTCGTCACATGTATAGTTATAGTTACGAGTAGCTAGCTTTTGCTGGCAATGTATACTTAATATGTGGGTATATAAATCTAAGTTCCTACTTGAAATGTACCTAATCCAGCTCGTATAATATAGTAGAGGTAACGATGTTTCATTGAAACCCTTCTAGCGGGTTTTTTACCTAATGCTTCAACCTAAAAACAAAGAATTCTTAAAATGATGTCTTTCCTTGTATTCAGTATCCCTCATAATATATTATCTACTTTACATTTCGTTATATTGTAACATATATGAATAATAACCCACTACTATAGTTATTGTTTTCACAACATTGTGTTTTGTAAAGTAGCAATAAAATGTATTTTTTTACCGCTGATATAGCAATTGTATGCTTCCGTTTTTATAATTTTTAGTTCATCATTTTCTTTGATAACGTGACTAGTTCGATAAGTTAGTAGTACTATTTGTATGTAAAGGGAAACCTGTTATTAGCTTTATTCATTGTAATCTGTAAAATACAATAACATTTGTAACGCTCTTGGTTTTCTTAATGAATAAAATAAAAATAAATACCGTTATGAGCCTCTGGCGAAGTCAGCGGCAACTGCGGGTTCTCTTCCTTGGCGACTAGCCAAAAAATAAGCCAGTTTTGAATCAAGGCTCAACTCCTTAAAATCTACCACCATCACTAGATTCTCAGCATTCTTGTCTATGCTGAAAACGAGTAGATAATTATCAAATTATACACAGACGCAGTGGGACGACGTAGTTATACTCTTAACAAGTTTAAACCTACTGGAAATAATATGTTTAATGTCAACCCAATGAGACTAAACTTGGACCATTTAAAACCGGTTTAATCGACGACACGATTGGCGTAGTGCGCCTCGATTTCCGTAGTAGTGTCCCGGGTTCGATCCCCGGTCGGGTCAATTTAGGAAACGATCTTTTCTGAATTGACTCGGGTCTGGGTGTGCTGGGAGACGCCCCTGGCTTATTTCCTTGTATGGTAACTCGTGACACAGGGATAATAATCCCTACTTCGAGACCATTACAAGAGGCGTGTTGTCTGGCGCATTTTTATTTATTTATTTAATAGATCAATATAAGATCAATATTATTAAAATATTGTGTTAATAACAATCATTGACCAAATTGAATCGAATTTATTTCAAGAGAGCATTTGACTAATCTGTCAACAAACAGCCTTAATTATCAGATTTGAAATGAAAATTGACAATAATTAAACACTTATAATTAAAAGCTGCAACTTATTACTAAAGAAAGTGGGAAATATCCCAAAAAATGTTTCAGTGGTCAATTTCACGCAGCCTACATCTGTATGCCTACCATGGGCTTACATATATTATACAATGACAGCCACTAGCGTAGCGTAGCTAGGACTTCAGTTCGTCTACCACGAGTTGCCACTTTAAATTTACGTTATCGTTCGCGTAAAAAAAAAGTATTGGGATTTGACATTGTCATATGACAACTCGTGGTAGACGAACCGTACAGTGATTAGAAATAGAACCAAGAATGGCATACAAATTTCTGAAGTTAATTATCGCAGTTCACGTGACAGAAACTCGTGGTAAACATACTGAACTGCCACAATCATTTTACAAGCTGGGCCGTAGGCCCGAATCGAATCAAAAGAAGTCACTGAAGCTGACCAAGTTATAGTTGCTTCACGCAGTTTATATATTTGTGTTGAATACCGTTAATTAATTCTAATGATAAAGCTTTGCACGTGGAGCAACTATCAACTTTTTAAAAGTTTTTTTTTAAATGGGACTAGTAGACAGTCATTTGACCGCAATCGCACCTGATGGTAAGTTCCAATTTGATGGCAATCCGTATGACAATTATATTGCCGAACACAGAAAGAGAGAGTGAGCGTGTAAAATCTCCCCGACGCGTTGCGATTACGGTTGAGGACAGTTGCTAGTTGCGGGAATTCGAAACTAACTTAGTCATTGATTACAGCAACTGAAAACTGTTGACGATCACCGGAACTCGAAACTCGAGTTGCTATTTGTGCGCAGTCCCATTGAAATATATCAACAGCTAGTTGCCAGTTGCTGCAATAGTTGCTCCATGTGCAAAGCGGTTTTTTTTCCTGGTGTGAAAATGCCTTACGCACTATCCCACTGCTTAGGTGGGGCAGTGGGGGAGTGTGGGGCTCTCCGTCAGTGAGACCGGCGCGGCATAGCCACTAAAAAACACCCGGGTATACCCTCACCGCTATGGAATAGGGCAACATGGAGCCTTATGGATTATCACGTCATGAGCTAAGCGCCTAAATATGAATGAATTGCACACAACTTACTAGAATCTTATAATCTTGCCACCCTCCGCTTTAAGACGACTTTTGGTCGTGATGAAGGTCAGGTTAAATGCGGAGAAGAAATCTGTGTATCTTTCTGTGTACACGTGTCTATTGTATTCATCGTGTACTATCGAGCACTGTGAATGGGCAGCGAAGAAGTGCCTCACGCAGTCGAGATAGTCAGGGAACTCACACGGCTCGTAGAAATATTTCTTATCGTAATTGAAGTCTTCGTCATCACATGTGTCACTGTCTCTGCATTTACTATTCTATATCTATATGTATCATCTTCTTTCTTCAAAGAGTCGTCCTTGCCTTTATACTCTCCTATTTCACGATAATTTTCATCTTTATTTTCTTTCCCATCATGGTCTCTTCGGCCGTAGGACTGATAGTCTTCTCCTTGATTAGAATACCCATTATTTTCAAGGCCCCATTTCGCTGCAGTGCAAAGGCACATTAGACGTGTAACGATAAAATAGAACACAAATTCATAATACATATTCGGATAAATATGTATTATGTGGTTTAAAAAACATTTTGTCAATTAGTGAATTAAAAGATCTCAGAATCTTGAATACTTAAAGACTTTCAATAAGGTGCCTATAGATCAAAACCTAGAGACTTACCTCCTATTCTGTCTCCATACTCATAGTCTTGGGCACCACAGAAACCAAATATCAAAACAACCACAAGTAATTTAGGTCTCATTTCGGGTTGCCGCAAAATCCTTTAGTGTAATAGGTGCCATTTATGCCATGTTGGTGGTATGATTATTTGCATGATTAATTACAAAATTGATTGAGCAGAGTTCAAATGATGCGTGTAGGAGTAGAATGACTGATTTAATCAGTAATCAATGAGTTCAAACGTCAAAGTTTTTGGTTTTGGACAACACACTTTCCAAAATGGCGACCATTGGCTTTATCTTCAGAAAAAGTTATTGAGTCTCCCAGCACACCCAGACCCGAGCAAATTCAGAAAAGATCGTTTCCTGATGTGACGACCGGAATCGAACCCGGGACACTACGTAATTCAAGGTAAGAAACCGTGCTACAGCGCACTACGCCAATCGTGTCTAAGGCGACCTATTCTCGTGAGTTTGAGTTTTGCCTGCGAAAATACCAGTTTGTTTTTGGGGACAATATTAGATGTCTTTGCCAAGGTCCAATCTTTGTCTAAACGATTAGGAGTGAATACGCATAAACATTACAGACTTATATTGCATTTCTAATGTTAGTATGAATTAAGACGGCCAAGAGTTTGTGAAAATGTTTTTGTGCGTTTCTTCTTACAACACCCAGAGGTACTCATATAATGTGCGTTACGTAGCTCCATTATGCATGACCGAAATGCATACTGAAACCTTGAAGGTTTCGCACATTTTATGAGCTCAGCATAACTTATACATGTTACCTTTTTACCATACATTTGATAATAGTTAAATACAAAGATAGAAACTAGAAAAATTCGAACTGTATGTGTACCATGAATTTACACTAAATAATGACATGACTAGCGTTCGCGTTGACCGCATTGACGTTTCAGTATGGGATTTCTGTTCAGCGCCCCTAGTGATATAAAATGGAACTAAAATGGCTTGCTCTTTGAACTCAACTATCACCGTTTATTTCATTGAAACTCATGGTAGACATATGCATCCTGAGGCTCAAGCGGGACTGTGTGTGGAAAATAGTGCATTGTTAACGGGAAATATAAGAAATCACTTAGTAGTTAAATAGTGGTTTGGTTATTGTTTTATTAATTATTTAATTTAAAATGGGTTTGCGTTTGGCCTCAGTACCGCCTGGTGGTAAGCGATGACGAGGCCGATGGTGGTAAACGCTTACCCAGAAAATGCCTTCACTCCGGCCTTGAAGTTACCAAGGTTGTAATCCGGAAACACAAACGCAGGGAGAGCGTTCCACTCCCTAGCGGTGTAGACCTTAAAAGACGCAGCAAACATCTGTTATGTTGGCAACATATCTATTTATTCAACTTCAGTGTCAAAAAGCATGTGGACCTCCTGATAGTAAGCTGTTACCACAACCTATGAATACGAGTACGTGCAGCACTAGAGGAACTAAAGGGTGATCCAAACTGAACTTCCAAACTTCCAGTAAAAAAAAGCACGCAATTTTTTTAGTTTTTTCTTAATAAATTGATGTTTAGAAAAATACCTCTAATAAATTACCTCCTTTTTTCATAATGAATGCAAAGTGCAATTTGGATCACCCTTCACTTGTGTGTTACCTAACAGCTAGGCGTTAGGAACAGTTACAGCCGGAACTAACAGATCCCCTAGAAAGGCTGGTCGATGTTAAAAATTACCATACTTACTTTCAAATTAACGTACTAAAGGTCAGTGGCGCTTACGCCGCCATAAAGAAACCAAAACAACACTGACTTGAGGTTTTCATACAAAGTTAGTCAGCCATTCGTACTTTTGTATGTAAATTTCGAAAGTGAAGTCCATTTAAAAATTTGAATTTTAATGTTGCAACAACCTGTATGAATTATCAGCCGGTCTATTTATTGCCTTCCAATTCTTATTTCTTATTTATTATTCTTCCTTATTCTTCCAAGGTTTATGTAAAAAAAAATAACGATTCTTTTTAATTAATACTTATACATTGCGGATTATAACTACGAGTAATACTGAATACGAGTAAAAATATTTTTGTCCGTCTGCTTGACCAAAACCTACTCGTGTCAAACTTTACAAAAGAAATTGGGATTCCAAAGTCGCAAATGTGTTTCTGGAACCATCCATTGAAACGACTGATGGATTCTCTGATGAAAAATTCTTCAAGAACAGCGGTATCTTTATCATCAATTCCTCTAAGCATTGCGATGATGCCAGGATCTAAAAATATTATCAAATATTAACAGACTGACCTCACCATCAGCAGCCTTTGTACATATTTGTCTTTGAGCCTTTGAAACGAAAAAATCAGGCATTGCAGTGCTGTTCGAGCATTTCCATACTTATCGTACTAGTGCCACAACCCTGTGGTTAGTTGGTGCCACAAAATTGGGTAAGGTCGCTCAGGGTCGCTTCCAGTGCTGTTTTCTGTATTGTTTTTGGGTCAGCTTAGTAAAAAAAAGGATAAAATATTTAATTTGGTTAAGAAATTGATGTGTTGAAATACATTTTGGCATAGATTTTTTAATACCTTAACCCTAACCGTGCCACTAGTACAACCGGTTTTTGCATAGCGCGCTATACGTTTTCGCGGAACACCCGTCACTAGTCCAGCTAAGACGCAAAACTGAAATTATTAAAAATAAAAGTTAGAGTTTTTTGTAACCCCTTAGGTTACAAAAAACTCTAACTTTTATTTAGGTTAAGGTTTTAAGGTTTTTTGTAATTTGTTGTTTGTATTTTATTGCACCAATTTCCATACCTTGCGGTTGACAGGTAGAGAATGCCTCTAGGCATAAGTTCGCCAATTGTACCTATTTATCCTTATAGAAATGTGCAATAAAGAATAAATAAATAAATAAGGGAGTTTCTACGACCACTTTTATGTTATTTTGAGTTTCAATTTTTATTTTAGGCGTTGCACTGATATTCCATAAAAATGCTTTACTTACTGTAGACGCTAGCGGTCTTAAGGCTGTTTTTCCACCAGCGATGTGCTGTGGTACGTTGCTGTGGATGCTTTTGATATCCACCAATCATATTCATTGCTCCACATAAAATAGCTCTGGTGGAAATGGGATCTCTAAGCTATGTTCTTAATATGTCACATGAATACGTGCAGCTGTGCGTGCCTTTCCTGCTGTCGATACATCGCATAGATCGAGCTGCGCATCTTCTTCGAACGGCTACCTTGCGGCGGCGTATCTTACTCCCGTAACATAGCCTAGCATCAGTGGAAATGGTCTAATAGTTTCGTAGCTTAGCTTGCTCGTCCTCGCAGTATAGCTGCATAGCACATCTCTGGTGGATAAGCAGCGTAAGACTTTCGTTAGAGAAAATTCATGATACCGATACCATGATACTGCTCTGAACAATTATCCATTCAATTTGAATGGAATCTCCGTAAAAGTTGTTCTAGATGGGTGCCGCACAAACTTACCGATGAGCAGAAAGACCGTCGGGTAGATTGGTGCCTATTCATGATAGATAAATTCGACGGTGGCGAGAAAAAAAGCGTGTTAGATATACTGATTGGTGACGAAACATGGCTATAATAACTATGATCCCGAAACAAACTGACAGTCGACTGTATGGTGTTTTAAAAACGAAATGTCGCCGTGCACGAAGCACACAGAAACAAATGGTCGCGTCGTTTTTCTGCAAAACGGGTCATATTGCTACTGTAGTGATCATATTGCTAGATACAGACTATAGATACAGACTCACCACTCCCGGTTTGAGCGAACACGCCGCAATAAGCCCGTGTGTGTACGCGCGTTTGGTTTTCTGAACCGTGAAATGTAGCGCACGTGTAAGAGCGTATGCCAAAGCAAAACGCTTGTCTGAAACCACTCTTAAACCATCATTTCAAGATTCACAAGTCATTTGATCAAAAAAAAATCACCGAAAATCTAGTTTCGCAGTTAAAAGTTATGTTTATTTTTAGAAAAAAATGTATTTTCTCTAATCTGTAGATGAAAAATTATGCAATTACTATTTTAATTTTGGCATAGAGGTAGTGTAGTTATGTACTTAGCTATAATAATGCACACTTGTTTGCATTTTCATATAATACCAAGACAGTTATAATTTCCCTTTTTTTGCAACTTTTAAAAAAAATTCGAATGTTTTAAAAATCACTGTAATTAAATAAATGTGGTATCCAAAATTTGTAAACAGTTTCAAAAACTGCCAGAATGTTTATTTTCTAGACAAAAACTGCTGTTATGTAAGTTTGGTAGCATCGCCAAAAATAACATCATGCAAAGTACCTAACTCAATGAAAAATTTGCGATGTTTTCCAAAGTCATCATTTGGAGAAATCACTAGAAGAAATGTTTGGACCACTGAAACAAGGCCATCCTGATAAGTATAATATTGATAAAGAATCGAGCTTTAGACGTCTATAGTTAATCACAAAGCGCGGATTTTCAAACACTGATTTAACGATTTGAAAGTACTGATACAGTCTATTTGAATAAAGTTATTTGAGTTTTGAGTTTTTTGAGCTGTGCCATTCATGCTAGCAATAGCAAATACTAGTATTTTAACTTTGTTGCTGGTTCTGGTGCCCCTCAAGACGCCCTAAGCAATTGCTTAATTTGCTTATGGGTTAATCCGGCACTGACTGTACGACTCACATTGCTTCTGTAAAGTTTATTATTTTTAGTAATATTGAATCTGTATTGTTTCAGGTAAATGGATTGAAAATACGAAACATCATTAATACGGTAGATTTTAGTAAATATTGGAAAATGTGCTTCAATATTTAGCTGGATCATTGGAAACAGATTGAAGTATTTTAATAAGTAATCATATTTAGGTATGTTTATCAGCTTCTTAAACCCGTAGTATTTCAAACTAGCTCTCGACAGACTTCGTTCTGTCAAAAGTTATTGGCTGATGTTTGACAGCCGGGAAGAATTTGTATTGGAAAATTAATTTGACGTTTTTAGAAACACCAATAATAAGTATCGTAACCTTCCTTGAACTTCCACAAATATTTGAAAAAAAAATACCAAATCGGTCCAGCCATTCTCGAGTTTTAGCTAGACAAACAAACAGGGATTCATTTTTATGAGTACTGCCTCTTCTGTAATATTTATCAAAATCATATTTGAGAGCATATTTTTGTAATTTATATATCTTTGCTCCTCATTTTGTTTTCGATGTTTCCCTAAGTTCTTCACAAACAAAAACCACAACTTAATACATTTCATAAGGTGAGGTTTTATTTTCGTCATCTTTATTTAATGACCGTCCTCGAACTGATAACAAACGTTTCTATTTGACCTTAAGTCAAAGTATTTATTTGAAAACTAAGTTTATATTACTATAGGAATATGTAAGTAGGTATGTTTTATGTTATAAATGCCAATATCAGGATCGTACCTACGACTTTCAATGCCTATGGTCAGAATCTGACAGATTCATCCATAAATGAATTGACACAGTGTAAGGGGCGTTCACATCAACCTTTACACAGGACATACGACCCATTTTGCAATGGTTTTGTAAAGGTTGATGTGAACGCCTCTGTACAATGATTGTAAAGTAGGTTTTAATAAAGGATATTTAAATAAAAATGACATATTAAAGTTTTAAAATCGAATTATATTTTAGTGCGTAGTCTTCGAGCAAAACACGAGCGCTCTTGGTTTTACAATTATATGGATATGGATTGTTCAAATTTGAAATCTAACTTCCTTAAACTCAAGCGTTTTCGTGAGTAGCATAAGCAAAGATTACTTAATAGTTACTAACGTTACAGATAAATCACATCAATGGAAAAATGACAATTTTCTTCAACTCAAACTCAAATAACTTTATTCAAATAGACTGTATCAGTACTTTCAAATAGTCAAATTTACAGCAAAATATACTAAATAATAGACATAAATACCATAATAATATGGATATGTAAATAAACAGTATACAGACATAATGCGACTCTACCACCGCGTCGGAGTTGTTTCTTGCTGAGAAGACCCGGCGAGAAACTCAGCAGTTACTCTTTTAAACTTGTTTTGGGTTTACAACAGGGGTTAGTAAAGTACAAGCAGTGTGCCATTTTGATACCTAAAAGAATATAAAACAAAGAGAAAAAACCAACCATAAAAGAATATAATAACAAGAATTCATTTAAACAATTCAAAAACAAAAATTGTTAGTCAGTACATACAAACTAGGTACCTATTAACTCTTACAATAAAACATCTGTTACAATAGAGCTATTTAATCCCGCATCGAGAAGAGCGCTTATACCCAGGCATTTTTATCTATAAGGTAGTCTTTTGTAGTATAATAGCCCTTTTTTAATAAAGCTGTTTTGATGTGATGTTTGAATCTATGTAAAGGTAACTCACAAATGGTTTTTGGAATTTTGTTGTAATAATGTATACCTTGCCCCATAAAGGATCCTAAAACTTTTTGTAACCTAAAGAGTGGAAGTGCAATTTTATCCTTATTCCTAGTATTTCTGCAATGTATGTCACTGTGTTTAGCATAGAGACCAATATTTTTTCTGACCAAAACAATGCAATTGTAAATGTATTGTGACGCTACAGTGAGGATACCAATTTTCTTAAAAATCTCCCTAAGTGAAGCCCGTGCACGAAGCTTATAGATGGATCTGATAGCTCGCTTCTGGAGGATAAAGATGGTTTGTATATCCGCCGCTTGACCCCAAAGTACAATGCCGTAAGACATTACACTATGGAAATAACTAAAATAAACTGAACGAGCAGTATCAACATCTGTTAATAACCTAATTTTTCTCACTGCAAATGCAGCCGAACTAAGTCTGCCTGAGAGAGCTGTTATATGAGGGTTCCATTGCAGTTTTGAATCTAGTGTGATTCCAAGAAAAACTGTTGTATCTACAAGCTTCATAGTATTACCATCAATTTTTAGACTAATGGGGTTATCTTTAACATTAGGCAACTTAAAATTAATACATTTAGTCTTTTTTGCATTAAGCTGTAGATTATTTACTGTGAACCATTGTAAAACCTTTGAAAGTGCGTCATTAACATCATCAAAAAGGTTTTTATTTCTGTCAGTTTTAAAAACTAAAGATGTATCGTCTGCAAACAATACAACATCACAAATATCTTTTAAGTAAAAAGGTAAATCATTTATATATATCAGAAATAGTAATGGACCCAGAATGGATCCTTGAGGGACCCCCATTTTAACTTGTGATCCTGTAGAGAGTACACTGTTAACATCAACTTTTTGAGTTCTTAAACTAAGGTACGAAATTACCAAATCTAAAGCATTATCCCTTACCCCGTAAAAATTAAGCTTGCGTATAAGTGTATCGTGATCAACGCAATCAAAGGCCTTGGACAAGTCACAGAAGACGCCATGAGCGTTCTGTGAATTCTCCCAAGCCCTAAAGATGTGTTTTAGAAGTGCGATGCCAGCATCAGTAGTAGAACGGCCTCTCGTGAATCCATATTGTTCACTGTGTAAGAGATTGTTCTCATAAAAATGGCTTAATAGTTGTTCTTGAATGATTTTTTCAAAGATCTTACTTAGAGCTGGTAGGATTGAAACAGGCCTAAAGTTACCTGGGTCTTGTTTGTTGCCTGATTTAAAAAGTGGTACAACCCTACTGTGTTTCATTAAGTTTGGAAAAACACCTTCATCAACACAATCATTGAATATTACGGCTAAATAAGGGGCAATCACGTCAATTATGTGGCTAACAATTTTGACTGATATACCCCAAAGATCAGCGGTATCTTTTGAATTAATTAATCTGAATGCTTTTATTATATCTAGTGACTCAACATGTTTAAATTTAAAGAATACACTGCAACAAGATACATTATCTTTCAACAAATGTTCCGCTCTAGTTGGTGAGGAATTTAATGAAGCTGTAGTGATTATAGGTATATTACTGAAATACTTATCAAATGCTTCAGCAACAGATGCTTCTGATTGTAAGATGTTATTGTTAATATTAAGAGTGTATGAGGTATCGCGCTGTTTAGCTTTACCTGTTTCGTGATTTATGACGTCCCAAGTGGTTTTTATTTTGTTAGTGGACTTTGATATTTTATCACGAATGTGCAATGCCTTAGCTGTAGTGCAGGCTTTTCTGAATATTTTGGAGTAGTTCTTGACATACTCAACAAAAAGTGGATCGAAATTGTATTTTTTCATGCCGTACAACTCATACATCTTACGTCTGCTCCTGTAAATTCCAGGCGTGGCCCATTCACAAAACTTAGATTGAACTCTGCAAGTAACTTGTTTGGTGGGAAAACAAGCATCAAATTCATTTTTAACACAATCAAACAGTCTTTTGTAGACTGCATCAGGGTCACCCTGCTTATAAGGAATGGAAGATACTTTATGCTTTAAATTAGTTTTAAAACTATTAATGCGATTACCCGTCTTCGGTCTACATGTTATTTTCCTGTAATTAACGCTATTGTTAGTTATATCTAAAAATGTTATCTTCTGCCCACAATGATCAGACTTTAATTCAGTTACTATTGCCTTTTCAATGGGTACACAGTTGCAAAATACATTATCCAGACAAGTAGATGTTGTGGCTGTTATCCTCGTGGGTTCATGGAATTGATAATCCAGACCAAAGGATTTAAATAGCGACAATAACCTATTGCTTTCAGATGAGTTTACTAGCAAATCTATATTGAAATCACCACACACAATAATGGGTTTAGACTTAGCACTTAACCTACCCAAAGCTTCCTCCATAACTGTCTCAAATCTATCTAAGTTAGTTTTTGGGGGACGGTATACACTTATCACAACAAAGCCCTCTAACTCAACACAAGACAATTCGACAATACGCTCTATGGACAGGCCTACAATGTCAGTGCGATCTTTACATTTCAAACTATTTGCAGTAAAAATTAATGAACCACCATGAATAGTAGTTTTTCTAAAGAACGCGCTTGATAATCTAAAATTATTAAGGACAAAAGACTGATAGTTTTCATCAGTCAGCCAATGTTCAGTAAAACATAAAATATCAATATTTTGGTTTTCCAGCAATAGTTCTATTTCTAAATCTTTGCCCGTCAAGCTTTGAATATTTTGGTGGAATAAATTCAAGTATTTGGGCTTGGCTGTTGTCCTAGGTCCTAGTTTAAACAAGACGCTGAAGGAGCATCACATGAAATAGATAAATTAGTACTAGTACTAATGTCAGAATAGAAAATACTGCCAATAGCGGCATTGTTATTGTTATTTGCTAACAAAGTAGCTAGTTTCTGCTTAGTCCTAATGGGAAGATACATAGTATCTTCAGTTAACCTAAAGTATGGTACAAACAGATTTGTATCAAAAAAGTCAATGTCACTATGACAACATGTCAGATTATACAAAGTTAAATTAAGGTCTTGGATGACCTTGTTCTGACTTGAAGTACTTGAGGTACTTGAGTATGGGAATGCACACAAAATAAATTTACACTTGTTCTTTGATTGAATGCCCATTATTGTTTCAATATTTTTAATTAACCCTTTTTTTGTCAATGATCGGCAGTCCCCATGAAAGACAACCACAGTGGAGTTTACCCCTAGCTTCTCTTTCGAGATGTTACTAACTAGGTCAGAATAGGACATACCTGGATGGCATAAATTTATTACTTGTTGATTCGATTTTTTAGACAACAATATGCCTAATCCTTGGCCTAGCTTGTCAGAAAATATAAAAGTATTATTCTTATTATTTGGAGCAGCCTGTGGAGTATTACATTTATCCACCTTAGCAGGCTCTGATAAGTCAGTTGGCGTGGCCTCAACACGTGACAATTCAGTATCCATCTCCACTACTTGTTGATAACAATTATTGCAAGTGATTTGTTTACTTATAAGTGAATCAAATCTTAATTCTAAATGCATGCTGCCGTGTGTCATTGAACCGCAAGATTCGCTTTAAATGCTCTCCGCGGCTGTTGACAATCAACTGCTAAATGGGTGTTCCATGTCCCGGCAGCTGGTAGGTAATTTCACGCGCAAGTTCGTTAAGTGACAGGGGCCTGCTACAAGTAGGTAAGTAGGACAACATTTGACTTCGAATACATTATTATGATGACAACATACAAATATGAGATGGCTGCCATCAACTTTCAAATATTTTTTCTTTTAAAAAGTAATCTTACAATAATTGATATGAGGTGCCCGTGGCTGAGTGACGGCAACGAATCGGCAACGATCCGATCTTAAGCAACGCCATTCAGGTCGGGCTATGGATGGGTGACCATCCAGACCGAAATTAAGTGATGTGTTTTTCGGGCATCTCCGTGCTTTAGAAGGCACGTTTAACAGTTGGTCCAGGCTAACGTCACAAGATATCAGTCGTAAAGCCTAGTCAGAAGCCTAAAAAGGCGGCTTGATAACATCTGACGGTAAGGTTTATCACTGGCCTTACATTCACCTCTCCAACAATCCGCACTGAGCCCGCGTGTTGGAGGATGCCTCATACCACCTCATAGTTAAGGTGAGGCTTGTGCCCAGCAGTGGGACGTATAAGGCTGTATTTGTTGTTGTTGTTGTTGTTGTTACAATAATTTAGAATCCTAGTTACGAATCATTTTGAAGTGTATCTGAATTCACAGAGATATAGGAATTTCGAAGTTACAAACGTGTTTCTGGAACCATCCCAGGAAACGACTGACGGATTCTGTGATGAAAAGTTCTTCCAGAACTGCCGTATCCTTTTCTTGTATGCCAACCAACATTGCGATGACGTCAGGATCTGTAAAATATTATCCTATCAAAGATATTTTCATGCTTGCCTTGGGCACATTAGGAGGACGGGGCCCTTCTATTCATGGTTTACCTTGTTTTTATGTTCTAAAAACCGAAAAAAACAGATTTTCGGGTCCTTCAAGAATGTGGGGCCCTCGGCACGTGCCTAAAGTGCAAAAGGGAAAGAGGGGTCCGGTTATGCAATATTAAAAAATACTAGATTATACGGAGAGCCAAGCTCCTAGCTGTATATCTGTACATACACGCCCTTACTACACATACACTATACCTTAGTGAAAAAGTGAGGTTAGGCCATCTTCAATCTTAAAACACTGAAACCTACTTGCCAGAACAGTTTTTGAAGAAACTCCTCTTAACATCATTCATGAATCAAATAATAATAATAATAATAATAATAAAAAAAGCTCTTTGACAACAGATGTCTTTTCGTAATCATATTTTATAATTTATTTTTTTAGTTACTTTTCCACCGATATTACAGTAATTTCATCATTAAAACAGTGAAAAGCTAGTGCAAAGTCAATTCAAAGAATATTCAAGACAATTTCAGCCAACATTTATAAGTTCGAAACTACAACATAAATATGACAAGCGTGACAACTGTCACAATGGCCACAGATATATTTACGATACATTCTATAAAATTATGATTACAAGAGCAAAGGCAAGAGCGGCCAATGTAAGCGCACGACCGGACGTCGGTGGAGGAGTTTGTTACTCCTCCTGATACCGCAGCGAGCTCAAGTTCCTGCGATGAGAGCGGGCCACCGCCGCCACGACCGCCGCGACCACCTGCGCGACGTGGACGACGACCGCTGCCGGCACGCTTGGGGCCTGTGGGGCAATCTGCCCCGCGCGGGGCCCCCGCTACCGGTGGTGTAGTGCGCCGCATGCGATGAACATACCGACATGAATGTCAACTGCATGCGCGCCTATTACGGGGCTACAGAGGGAGGAACCAACCTGTCTGCGTATCGTGACCGGATGATGCCTCTGTTTCAGGCCCTTGACCCAACCGTGGCTGTTTCCGCCCAACGTCTGTCGGATCAAGCGCGGGCGATTCAGCGTCTCCAGATGCTGGATCAGCCTACGCTTGATCGGCTTCGCCTGGAGGCGCTTCAAGTTCGCGCGACTTCTTCCTCGACACGGGACCCGTCCGGCGCGCTGTCACTTCCGAGTCCGGTTACAGACTCGGTTCCGGTAGCGCCACGGATAGATCCAGATGCCGATGGAGAGGCCAGTGCGAACGCAAGCGTAAGTACCCAGGCCAAAGAGCAACTGAGGAGGGCTTTGGAGGATGCGATTTCGGAATATCACTCCACACGAGTCTCTAGGCCGCGGTTACCACGTTTGCCTACTAATAGACGCAACCTAGCGTTAATGGGGGCCCTGGACGCTTTACTAGCTCCGTTCATTCGGACTAGTGAAGATTTAGTTGATACTCAATCGATTCTGTACTGCGGGGCCATTGCGGCATGCCGTGTTGCTCGTGTCAAGTTTCCGGACTCTGACCGTGCAGTGCGACCTGCCGCAAATGTACCCGCATGGCAAATGCGAATCGCGCGGCGTATCAACACGTTTAGGACCCTCATTGCAAAGCTGGTCTGCTTCAGCCGGGGGAACCATCGCCCTCGGGTTATGCGTTACGTGAACCAATCCTTTGCTGGGACGGGTATTAGGCCCGAACAGTATATGGCTTGTGTCACAGAACGCATTGACTTTCTGAAGCAGAAGGTCTATGCGTGGGCAAACCGTATCCGTCGCTACAGAGAACGTGTGGACAGATATTTACAAAATTGCCTTTTCCAAAGTGACCAAAGGAAGGTGTACCGAAACTGGGAAGAGACTAACCAACGTGAGAACGACGGTCAGCGACCGGATGCAAGTGTCATGATTGACTTCTGGCGCAGTATCTGGTCGATGCCTGTCGAGCACACGGAGGGTGACTGGATGCGTACTGTCGAGCATGAATGCGAATCCATCGAAACCATGGAGTCAGTAAGTATTGACTCCGAAGACGTTAGTTATACAATTCAGACGGCTCAGAACTGGAAAAGTCCTGGCCCAGATGGATTGCACAACTTCTGGATTAAGTGGTTTCGATGCTCGCATTCATGCTTGGCAGTGCAGTTCCAGGAATCCATCGAGGTTGGTTCTCTCCCTAGTTTCCTGACTTCTGGTGTCACTTTCCTTTTATACAAGTCAGGTAGTACCTCGGAAGCAAAAAACTATAGACCCATCACGTGAACTCCTCCTCATAGACACGACTATTTGCCAACAAGTCCGGCGGAATCGGAAAGCTCTTTCAACTGCCTGGATTGACTATAAGAAGGCCTATGATTCGGTGCCCCATTCATGGCTCAGGAGGATCTTAGAGCTGTATAAAATTGATACAACTTTGAGATCTTTCTTGAGCACATGCATGGGGCAGTGGATCACAGTCCTTCGTCAACCAGGTGGTGGAAATGGCTCCCCTGATCCGCAGGACTTCATAAGGATAGAGCGAGGTATTTTCCAGGGCGATAGTTTGAGTCCTTTGTGGTTTTGTTTAGCTTTGAATCCTCTTAGTACCTTACTAAAGGATTCAAAGCTAGGCTATCGGCTTCGCAGGGGGGGTGAGTTCATCTCTCATTTGTTGTACATGGATGACCTGAAGCTGTTTGCGCCAAGACCCCAGGTATTGATGGAACTGTTAAAAATCACTGAGATTTTTAGCAATGCCATCAAGATGGAGTTTGGTGTAGACAAGTGTGCGGTCATGCATGTACAAGAAGGGAGGGTTGTAGATTCACCGAATTTACAGCTCTCTGAGACGATGACACTCAGATCCCTCTCTGAAGCTGAAACCTACAAATATCTTGGTATGTCAGAGTCATTGGGTATATCAGTAGGAGACGTCAAGCAATCGGTGAAGGAACGCTTCTTTAGTCGCCTTACAAAGGTACTTAAGAGTTTTTTGTCAGGTGGCAATAAGGTGCGCGCCTTCAACGGTTGGGTGATGCTCTTATTGATATACTCCTTTGGCATACTGAGATGGACTCAAACTGAGCTGGGTGCTCTGGATACACGAGTCCGAAAATTGCTCACAACGCATCGCATGCTACATCCACGCTCGTCTGTTATGAGATTGTACATCCCACGGAAGGTGGGGGGTCGTGGCTTCTTAAATGCCAAGGACCTTCACAACCGTGAGGTGTGCAATCTCAGGAGGTTTTCCTCAACAACGAGTGTGGGATTCATCGCGACGTTGTGGCAGTTGACAAGGGGCTCACGCCGCTCTCCTTGGCAAACGAGAACTGGCGTCAACTACCGATGCTAACCACCGACGACCGCAAGGAAATATGGTAGAGCAGCACCTTGCTACTGGCAATTTCCTCCTCCTTGAAATTGGATTTGCAGATCTGCATGATGCTAACCTCGTCCATCGTGTCAATGGCGTGTAGGATAAACGCCAACAGCTCGTTGGCTATGAGGTGCTTGGAACCCATAGCGGCGGCAGCCGCAACCGGCTACGTAGTTCGCGAACTAATCAAATGATTCAAGACTGTGCTGAATTGCAGAATGCGACCGTTTCCGAGCGCGCATCGCACTGCACTCGATAAATAATAAAATTGCAATTTCTCTCAATATAAACTGTTACCTGAGCTTTCCGATAAATTTGGTCCGATCTCCACAGTTGGGAAGCTGTCTCCCAAGAAGTATGCATTTATCATCGCCTGTCTCATTAACTCATTTGTAATTCTACCTTCTTCTGTTGGTATTGCTGCAGTCAGTATTCCAGTTGCTGTACAGAAGAAAACACCAAAATGTTGAGGTTGAAGACGTTGTGGTCGTTATTAAGTCAGTCACAATGTTTCAAGCTGTAGAAAACTTTCAAACGTATGAGAATGCCGGAAATGTCATTTTAATTATTTTAGGAGAATGCTTTCGACATTTACAGTATTTTAATGAGACATATTCCTTTGTAGCTATCTGGCTATGACCTTAGAAATCACCGACGACTAAATGCTTTCATTTATAATATTTAATACAGAAACAACTGTTTGCACAGTGAAAAATAAGGATAGTATAAGTGCAGATTAGCTTTACTCTAAAAAGAGATTTCTCCCAGCAGCACTATGGTCTGCTACAGGAAAATAAATAACAAAAGTTATAGCTAGACAACTGTGTACAAAATATCTAAATGTGACAAAATCTTTAAAATGGACAGGTTAGCTAATCAGTAGTGATAGGAATAGCCAAAATTTCGCAAAAATTCTAGGAAGATCTTGAAATGCCGGGTAATAGGAATCTGACATTAAATTTAATATCGCTTTAATTACATATCCTGATTTTTTCAGGATGAGCGAGTAAATCCGGCGCATTTTAGCCAATGGCGAATAAATTATATAAATTTAGGGCTAAGACTTAGCCTTAAATTTGTTTAACTTATTCGTGATCACTTAGTGATGAGTTCTGCCTGACAGAGAGTTGGAGAAAATGTTAAAAAGAATAACCATTGCAGCGTGTGATAGTCACGCCTCAAACGAATAGGGAGCCATTTCAATTGCTATCATTACTCGAAGCGAACGCAAACATTTTGTAGACTTTCTATCTGTTTATCAAGTTTTTAAGAGAATATTCTTACGGTATGTAGAAAACAGTGACGATGGAATCACCAAAGGTGATCTGCTCCTTCGGCTTATCCTGAAGAGGGCGTATGACGTATTGAAGGACTGGTCTTCTAATCTCACTGATACTACTAGGTGGTTGGTTTCTGTGTCGATGCTGGAAAAAGGCAAGGAACTTCCTTGGATTACATCCTTTTTAATACAAGTCTCATATTTATTTATTCTTTAATGCACATAGGCTATGGTACAAAAGACGGACTTATCTACCAGTCAACCACACAGTCAGACAGAGATATTACAGGCAGTGCTAGAGATAATAGTTTTACATTAGGTGTAAAGAAGGTGAAATGGTTTAAATCACAGAACACGGAAAAAAGGTCCTTGTTCTGTGGTCTAAATCAAAATATGAAGATTTCAAGGAGATTACATAAACATACATATACAAAATAATAACAATTACACATTAAATAGACAAAAAGGAAAAGAAATAAGAGACAGATAACAGGTGGATTCAAGAGAATGACAAAACTACAGTTCTTAGGGCGTCATCAATCTTTTGAAGTGCTCACGCATATTGGTTACACAACAAATGACTGGCAAGTCTCTTTTGCGGTATGCCTGATGGTTAGCGGTCGTTGCCACATACCTAATGTTTAGCTGCCGTTTGAATAACCGTAATAGAGTAATAAAAAATATTTGTGGGTGATAACGGTGATCCATAGGATCAGGTTGAATTTTTCTAGTTACTATCTTTGTGTGGAAAATAGTGCTTTGGTAAATGATAAAAATAGAAATTCACTGATCCTATAGCTAGTTTGATCTCAGTCAAATATTTGAAAAAATATTTCTTTCGGGCGCTAAACAGGCGTTTGCCTTATAACATCATTGATTAAACAACATTGGCTTTAACGTAAAATACACTAGATAAATTCACCCGGTCTGTTAACGGCCTCGATAGATCAGTTTAAAGAGCAGCCGCTCGGATTGTGGAAAGTTGAGGGTTGGAATCCCGATTGAGTAAATAGAATCAGGTGGATTTTTTCTAGTTTCTATCGTTGTGGCCGGAAATAGTGCTTTGGTAAATGCTACAAATAGAAATTCATTTATCCTATGGAATACTTACTGGAATGTTTCAATTGGTCCTCGCAGATTTCTTAAGGTGGTATTAAAGTCAGTCACAGTTAAGTTAATCGTAGGCATAAACGATCGGTGTCTTGATCTGATGATTGGCTCGTTGTCTGATTGGTTGATAACTGAACACTCGCCTTTTTCTTCAAAGTATTGACGTACACATTCCAAGTCTACGGAATAGCTGTCTCCACAAGGATAGCTGCGGATTTCATGAGTTCCGCTTTGTGAATTTTCTTCTGTAACAATTTTTTGGTTATAAAATATTTCATTGCTTTAATTTACGAGCGCCACTTTTATCAGATATATTTTTAGTACAATAATAAGCGAAAAAACTGCATATCCCCAAGTGCTCCCGATCCAAACCTACAAAATATTCTGGATTTTACTGAGCTATCTATAGTAATTTTTGAAACTGCAATTCAAACAATTTATTAGCATGAATTTAAGGTAAATACAAGTGTCATTATTGGTTAAGTGTACACATAGTCTCATCAGTTATCATACAGTGGTCATCATCTACAGTTCGGTGCTGGATAAAATCTCTTTTACTCGTGAAACACTTTTTCCATTTTGACAAAGGACTTCTCAGAATTTCGCTTAGAGTTCACTAACTATATTTCAGGGTGAAACATCTTACCACTCGCCACTGCCCAAGGAAGCACACAGAACTGAAACAAAAAATAATAATTTGGACATTATTTTTAGCATTAATACAATGATTTATTTTCCATTTAATTAATTAATTGTTAAAAAAACAATATTGCTGAATATTGTTGAAACAACATTGGCTTGGCTTTCATCGTTAAATTCGTTAGAGACATTGGCGTCGGTAACTTAGTTGGAAGAGTATTTGTCCGGATTGTGGAGGGCGCTGGTTCCACTTGATCCCTAGGACCAAGGTTGAATTTTGCGAGTTTATTTCTTAGGCAACCAAGAATGTTCAAAATTCAGTTTAGATGGCGATGATGGCTATCGGCGTCTTTGGTATCCGTCTCTGTGATCGAGAAAATTGTAAGTCAGAAGTCCTAAATTCGGATTTTCGTGTTCTTCCTAAAAATAGCATGGGCTAATAGATAAATTGGATGTCAAATTCCTATTTTCCGGTGTTTCGCGATTATCGCGAAAGGATTCTCGTGAATATCCTTTTTTTTCGTTATAAATAATAAAAAAGGATACTGGCTGCCTGATACGTAGATCTATCAACTACTGATAAGGGAAGTCTTTTCTTTTGTTGTCGAAGCTACTCGTACTTACAAAGAATATTCTTAATGATGACTACTAATCATTGTTTAAAATTTTATTTTATGCAGACGAAGTCGTGGGTGGAAGCTGGTATCAGTCCAATTTATCCTAATATTGTCAAGCAGAAAGATTTATATTTTGTTTGTAACAAATAAACTCTAAAACTACTGAATCGATTTTAATAATTCTTTCACCAATGAAAAGCGACATTATCAGCGAGTAAAATAGGCGGCAGAAATAGTCCACGCGGGCGGAGCCGTTGGCAGCAAGCTAGTTCAGTATAATTTACTCACCGACATTAAATAGGCGATCCCTTTCATTGTGTTGTTTAAAGTTCATCTACGAAAAAACTTCAAAATACTAATTAACCTTCACTTTGAATACTTCTATTAATAGTTTCAAAAAGTCGTAAAATTAATTCAGTGTTGCTAAAATTTATATCGGCGATTATCTTTATCAACATTGCCATTTTAATTGAGGTGTTTACAGCATTTTTTTTTAACCGTATTTAAAAATGCTTTTTTATTTTAGAAAGCCCATTCTTAACCTACTGATGACAGTTTTAAAAAGGGTTTTTTTTTACAATTTTAATTTTTATTAGTGAATGATTTAATCGGGCGAGTGAAATACGTTCTTACAATAAAACCTATAAAACAAATAGTATATCTACACACATCAAAAGTGTCTAGGGATCAACATATATTTTTGCAATAACTTTTCTCCTGATTGATATTAATTAAAATTTTCTTTAAGGATTCATCAAATAAAGTGTTTTCGTTTGTCTACCTACAGTAACGATAAACCAAGTCACCTTTGCATTAATAAAGAAATTTGCCATTTTCCTAATAAAGGGATTTTTGACATTTGAACCACTAACATTAAAGTTCGAAAAAAAGACTGAAATAACAGTTTTCTTTAAAATTTTATTGGGTAACTTAAACAATTAATAATCCGTGTTTCTACCGCGAACACTAACAACACAAGAACATCGGTTTGGCATACTCAAAATGAGTTCATCCAAATCACGCTGTGGAATGGCCGCCCATGTTCGTTGCAACAACAAAAAAAGGTCTTCTTGCGACTGGATACCCTCCATATTCGGCAGAGCTCTTCTCTGTAGCATATCCCATGCATGCTCAATCGGGTTCAAGTCTGGCGACTGAGCAGGCCAGGGCAGGACATTGATGTAAGCTGCGGCGAGTGTCTGTCTTACAACTCTTGCGGTGTGCGGTCGTGCATTATCATGCATTAACTGAAATAAGGGACCGATTTGCACTTGTAGAGGAACGATGACGTCTGATACAATCGTCTCAGCATAAATTTGAGCGTTGAGGTTGCCTCTGATCCAAATCAACTCAGTTCTTCCGCCGATCCAAATACCCGCCCATACCATGATGGTTCCGCCACTATAAGGATGGACTTCCTGGCAGGATTTTAATCACTGTTGGCGTCCAGGGGTTCTCCAGTGTCGTATACGTCTTGTATCCGGTCTCATACCAAAACGAGACTCATCAGAAAAGCACACGAAACGCCATTGTTCTTCTGCCCAATTTCTGTGTTCAAGAGCCCATTGATATCGAATCCTACGATTGTGCATTGCTATAGGTAGTACCCTTTAGCGGTTTTCGGGAATGAAGGTTCACTTCATGCAAGCGGTTTCTGACTGTTTGGTCGCTAATTAAGTTCCCTGAAGAGTGATGAAGCCTCACGGCTAACATCATGGCGGTTATTGTTGGAGCTCTTCGAGTTGTGATTTGAAAGTATCGGTCTTGTCTCCGTGTGGTGCAGCGATACCGTCCTCCATGGCGCTCAGCCACGGTACCAGTGCTTTGGTAACGTGTCCAAAGTCGACTGATAACACTCTGACTTGTATTCAGAGCTAAAGCCACAGTACGTTGCCGGGAACCAGCTTCTATCATTCCCACGGCTCTGAGCATTTAGTCCCTGCTTAAATGACGTCGCCGCTCCATAATAACGTTGGTTTTAATCAGTAGCAGGGAAACAGTAGCACTAATAATGTCTTCAATGCGTTGTATGTTTTTATAGGGAAAATATTGACAGTTGATTTTCATCTTTTACTCGAATTTGATTGTCAGTTCCTGTTTCAAATTATGAAATGCACCAAAAAGGATCCATATAAATTTATAAAATCATAAATTTATTACAAAGCCACATCTCAATCTCAAGAAATCCGCATAAAAATGCTTGATCCCTAGACACTTTTGATGTGTGTATATCTTATTATTATTGTAAAAGCTATCCGCCCGCGGCTTCGCCCGCGTTGTCGGTATATATTAGATATGGTCAAATTACATAAAGTCCTTGTAAATTGTAGCCTATAAATGTGTTAGTCTAATCTAATGTATAAGCTGTATCACTGTAAAGTTTCATCTCAATCCGTTCGGTAGTTTTGGCGTGAAAAGGTAACAAACATACACACGTTACATACATACATCCTCACGTACTTTCGCATTTATAATACTAGCTTTCCGCCCGCGGCTTCATCCGCGTTATCGCGCTATTTTAACGCCTAATTTCATAAAATCTTCATTAATTATAGCCTACGAGCTGCCCCAATAGACTTCGTTCTGTCAAATGTTTAACAGCAGTACATCTACGACGAGTTGCTACTTTAAATTTACGTTATCGTTCGCGTAAAAAAAATGTACTGGGACGACACATAAAATGACATGACAATGTCAAATCTCAATACATTTTTTTTACGCGAACGATAACGTTAATTGAAATTGGCAACTCATGGTTGAAGTACAGAAGTTTTTGCGTAAAAGAGTAACTGTTTGTTACTGTTACTCTTAATTACAAACATACCTTCTTACAAACTTTCGCATTTATAATATTCAGTAAGATGTAAGCGAGTGTGAGTGTATCGTACGCCGCTCACTGGTAGCGGAAACGTTGCGCATCCGCGACGTGTACGCTGCGCGTTCGCAATGTGTTCGCTGCGCGGCCGCGGCGTCTTCGTAGTATGTATGTATGTTTGTTACTCTTACACGCAAAAACTACTCAACGAATTCAGATGAAACTTTACAGTAATGCAGCAAATACATCAGAATAACTAATAAATAGGCTACAATTAATAAAGATTTTATGTAATTTGGCCATATTCAAGTTTTGTACGGGATTTCGGTACAGCGTAACTAGCGTATTACATTACACCATTATGTATTAAATTTTATTAATTATACCATCTTATACTACTTATTAATTGATTTTGCTTAAATATGTCGATTAACTATGTTATGCTTAATGTTATAAGGGTTTTCACTAATTATGATATGTGATAATATGCATTTGGACTGTTATGCTATTTAAAATTCATGCAAAAGATAAATTATGAGACGTTAATATTATGCCAAGCGACTTTGCCATTATGCGAAAAGTTAGTCTCCTCCTTAACGCACTGGTCTGCGGCCAGCCGTGTATCGCTCCGGTTGTCTTAAAGCTACGGCGGAAAATCGGTAGTTGCGTGCAACTACCGTTGCAACTTGTCGCTGCGACAGTCGCATACCCTGCGGTCTGCCGTAACGGCACGCCGCATGGTTACAAGCTGATAAGGAGCTGTTACTCTTAGACCAGGTTATCCAAAGGTAGGTATCAGTTATTTATAGTTTGTCCGATTACGTCAACGTAAATTACTTGCCTCGAGTAACGTCGACCAATTAGAGTGCAATTTTCAACTTTATTGTACCTTAATTGCCATCGTTATTTCCGGTGTGTAGAAATTACTGTAATGTACTTTATACTACACCTGCTCGGAAAGTACCTTGATACTTTAGCAAATTAACGGTAGAAAGTACGTCATTGCATATCGAACAAATAAGCGGGGAGAAAACGCATCTGAGCGGGAGAAAAAGTGTATGAAAATCCATTTCTTACGTGGTTTTTCTTTTTTAATTTTGGGTAAGACTATGCGCCGGTAACCTAAATATCAAAAGCCAAAAAGTTTTTACAGTGAGTTTTTATCTCCAAGTTCGCAAAATGACACTGGCCACTAGCTGTGTGTCGGATGGTGTCGGGCGGGCAGTGCGACCCTGCGGCGGCAGGATAAACAATTTGAAAAAAGAACATGTGAAAATTGCAGACGCCATTGGCGCCATTTTCAATTTACGTAGAAAGTAAAATAAAACTATCAAAATGTTATGTAGTGATAGTGATGATGAAGATTTTTTAACTCCGCCGCAGTTGAAGGAAACAGCAAAAATAATAAAGAAAGAAAAAGTGTTACATTAAGCTTCACTAACTGCAACGATTTCAATATAAATTTCAATTAGTAAAGATTTAGTTTTTTATTTTCCTCGTAGGTGAGTCTCGAGAGAAAGTGCGATTCCCGATCTCGGGTGTTTTAAAGCCCTCGCCTACGGCTCGGGCTTCAAACGACACCCTCGACGGTAATCGGTCTCTTTCTCCTCTCGGTGAACAATGTACTTTTGTGTTTGTATTTTTACTAAGCCACCCAAATATTTTGTTCTAATTTAAGCATTCCATTAAAAATTTTGAGAACGTAGTTCCACTTCAGCAAACCAAATAACGTCGAAAACACTGACCATTATAACGTACGTAAATTCAAATATGATCAATGGAAATTAAGAAGTCTGTTAGACATTCAAAGCTTAACCTAATAGTTATATAGTGAAAAAAGATGTTAACTTCGTTAATTAACCATTAGCGTTTCTGCCTAGCTCCGATTATAACATACAGATTTTAGGTTAAATAAGATTATTAGAGCTTTGTTTATTACCACATCAGTTGGATCAGATTTTCTCGTTCACCATACATACGGTACGTGCCTAAAGACTTTATCGGTCTGTCGGTCTTTGGTCGGTGTATTACCGACCGAAGATGTCACGAAATTGCTCGCTACCTCAGTTTAGCTTTGGATTTAAGCGATTGTTGTATTTATTAAGCTCCAGGACCTCTGGGGCTTATTACAGTCACTAGGGTCACTCTTGAGCATTTTGTGTTTTGTCGATAACTAGTCTGCATTCATAAATAGCTCGCATATCGCGTAGGTAGCTTGGTGTCCTCTGTGTGTCTTTCTTTATCAACGTTGTATTTTAAAATTATTGTAATTTATGTAAGTGACTGTTTGTTTTTGCCCGTCATTGTATTTTTAATGTTTCCCTGAGTTCTAGACAAACAATTAACCACAACTAAATTTTAGAAGTGCAAGCAACTTTGATGTATTCATTGATGTCATTTGAAGGACTAGAACTGGTAACAAACACTGGTAACACTGGTCTTTGTTTTTAAATAAACACCAAGTTATCAGAAGTTTTGGTTCTGTAAAAAAGAGGAAATTATGGCTATGGGCCTTCGAATTAGACACCAGGAACACACATATTTTTTTTAATAATAAAATTTATTTATTTGAAACACATATTTTTTTTACATAAAACAGTTAAAGCGATAATGTCTGCAGTAGTCGATGACTGTGTCGTTATCGGAATTTCTTTGTTTGTTTATCATATTATGTATACAAATATTTGATATTTATTTCATAAAATGGCAATTTCAGGGGTAAAGACCAATTACCACTTCCAAGTGGCCAGTTATAACTGATAGCAATTAGATTAAAGCATGATATACTGAGAAAACAATAAAATGTTCTGATTTTTTAATGCATTTTCTATGTGAACAATGTACCTATCCCGTAAAAACTTCCAGTATTTAAACGATTTTGCCTGTCCTTCTTAGATTCTTTGATGGTTTCTGAAGTAAAAAGAAAACAATTGAGATTACATCAGTTATTTTGTCTTTATTTACTAAGGTCTAACACACGGCTTAATGACCTGGCAAGCCTTCATCAACTCAGTAACCTAAAGGTATACCAAAGTCACAAATGTGTTTTTGTAGATATGCCTCAAAATGGCTGGGGCCTTCTGTGAGGAAGATCTCTTGAAGGGTATTTGGCACATTCTGCATAAACGCGGCCAATGTTCGTTGGACATCTGGATCTGAACAGAGATTAAAAAAGATTAGAAAAAAGTTAATTGGTACTAAAATGAATACAGAAACAACTATAATTCACAATTAAACAAATAAAAATACTAGGTACTCATGCAATTAATCTAACTTAAACAAAGGTACTAAAATGGTCATCGTTCTAGAGCGACACAAGCAGGAGCTGCGCGTCGCGGAAATGAAGATGCTGCGGTGGATGTGTGGAGTCTCACGCAAAGATAGCGTGCGTAATACCCACATCCGCGGCAGCCTTCGTGTTCGTGACATCGCAGACACGCTGCAGGATTGCCGCCTTCGTTGGTATGGTCATGTCACAGGGAGATCGGCAAACTGCGTAGGCAACAAAGGTCTGGCCATGCCGCCCCGCCAGGTACCTACCGGTAGAAGAGGTCGACCCAAGAAGCCGTGGCTCGACGTCGTCAAGGGTGACTTGCGTGCCGACAGACTCACCACAGAGGATGCACAAGACCGCGCGAAGTGGGCCAAGAAAATAAGAAAGGCGGACCCTGGGACCCCACACACCAGTGTGGGTTCACAACTGGGATAGACCGCACGGATGATGATGATGATGATGACTAAAACGGTCCTCGTTCAGTATCGGGTGATAAAATGACATACATATTAAGTGATGTAGTAAGTAGGTGAAAATTTTATTGTTTAATTGACTTCAGTTTTCAAGGTCAGCATACATAACAAGCCAGTATTTTTAATGAAAACTAGACGGATCGTACCGACGATCAAACATAATGGGGCGGCGCGGCGGCGGGCACGCTAGACTGGAGTGCACCGCTCCTTGCCCGCCCCCGCGCCGAGTCTAGCGCGCCCGCTGCCGCTGCCGCCCCGCTGCCCGCAAAATTCGAGGCTGAGGCCTAAGGTCGGTTATGTTTGATCGTCGGTACGATCCGTCGGCAAATCACCCGGTATATGTGCCAATCACTATAACACTATAGATAGATGTGGTCAATCGTACCTGAACTTTCAGTAATTTTCGGTCCAATTATGACTTCAGCAGGTGCGGGGAAACTTGAAATAACCATGGCCTCTTTTACTGATGCATTGGTTATTTTTCCATTTTCGAAAGGAATCACTGCTGTCACTAAGAATGCTGCGAATAACAATGATATTTAGGTGCTTGCAAAAAACACTAATTACAATATACGAGTAGTTAAAATAAGTACCTATGCGCCAGAAAACTATCCAACTGCCTGGGTCGCGCAGTGGGTGAGTGTGGGACTATCCGCCGGTGAAGCCGGCGGTATACCCACTAAAAACACCCGAGTATACCTTGCCGCTATGAAATAGGGCGACATGGAGCCTAAAGGATTACCACGTCACCCCAGCGGTCGGCCCAGCCTATGCGCCGGGCCTCCTCACGCTACGGGGGCATCCCGGTATACTGGGACATCCACAGACGGGTGCACGTTGGGTGCTACTTTTAGGGAGCAGGAGGAGGACGGGCGAACCGCCGTCTTCTTGCTCCCCGCCGTCTGCGTCGGAGAGGGGCCGCCAGAGGATCATCCTCTCGGGCCCTCTCCGCGGTCTCCTTCTGCGTCATCACCTCCTCGCAGAAGGAGACCATTGCCATCCAGGCCTCCTCACTCCCCAACATGGCCTGAACTACGACCGGGAGTGAGAGGTCCCTTCCAATGGTGGCCACGAGGGTACGGCGCTTTATTTATATTTTTATTTTATATTTTAATTAAGCCAGAGGCGTCTCCAAGCACACCAACACCTGAACCAATTTAGATAATATCGTTCCTGGATTAACTTTCGGGAACTACATAAGTGAAGGCGAGAAACCGTGCTGCAGCGCACTCCGTCAATCGTGTCGTCAAAATTATATCTTTCTGATTTTCAAGGCAGCTTGAAATCCAGTGGTGCTGGGTTCAACTCCCAGCTCGAAGTTTTCACCAATCCGCGTTTGATAAGCGTGGTTATTAAGCCAATACCAATCATTTTAGAGTTGACTTGATTTCAATGATGGAGTATTTAGGCTAAATACTAACACATCTTTTAACTCTCTAATTTTCAGTTACAATAAATACATAGTAAAAGATCGAATTGCAAAGCTACAAAAGTAATTTGGAAAATCTGTCTGTCTTGAATGTAAAAAAAATAATATAAAAATTAAAAAAAAACATACAATTTGGTATTTACTGTGGGAGTCATTTAAAATTATTGATTAAAAAAACATCTCACAAATTCGTGACGTTCAAAAGTGAAAACAGGAAGAGTCTTCTAAAAGGCAAAATTATTTGCCTTATTGTTTGATGATGACTGGATTGATGATACAAAATCGAAAATATCGTTACACAAAAATTACTTACGCAGTACCTACTTAAAGATTGTAATTATTTCTAACACATTTTATTTTATTTTATTAAGAATATACATATCAAGAATACGAACGGTATGAGGCTTTAATGAAATCCGTGACCCTGAAAGGTTCCGATTCTCCCTCCTCTCTAGTGAAGTGGAAGTGGGACCTTGGTGATTGGTAGGTGATGTTTTTGAAGTAAACTGACATCACAAGATTATCAGAGAGCTTGTTGATACTGAAAACAAAATGAAAACTTATTTTATATTCAAGTGTTTAAGATCCGTAGAAGAACTACAAGGTTACCGATATAGCCAAACGGGTTAGCGAGCACAAATTGCTCGAAGGACTGATGGCCGATGGGGCAGAAAAGTGCTCGATTGGAGACCGCGTATCGGCAGGCGCAGTGTAGGACGGCCCCCCGCGAGAAGGGCGTCCTACTATGGCTGATATGATGATAGTATATTAAATAGATAGCGTCAATGCGTGCGGTATAGGAATTTTAGGTATCAGTTTTTTATACGATTTGTAAAAAGTTTATTTTATTTTATTGAAATAAACTAGAATAATGGATGGGTTCTGAATAAACTAGCCCCACTAGTAGTAATAAACAAGTCACTCCGTCCTCGCCGGGAGCCTTCCCATAACTAAGCTGTTTGAGAGCCGCCTCGACTTCATCGAGATCTATGTCTGGGAGATCGTCCGTAAAGTGACGGCTAAGTGGGGCTCTGGGGTCGGTCACGTCAGGTGGAGGCTTCGGTGCATGCGAGGCATACAGATGTCCGTAGAAGTCCTCAGTTTCAGCGAGTATCCCCGGGGCTGATGTGACGGTTTGACCATTCGAGGTAGTTAACATTGTCAGATGACTCCTTCCCAGTGTCTTAGTAAAGACTTTCGACCCTCGATTTCACGCAATTGCCTCCTGTATGAGGCGAGTGTTCCAGCTGCGAAGGTCGCGTCTTACCAAGTTCCTGATCTTTTTGTGGAGTGACTGGGGATCTGACAAAGCTTCCTCTGGTGTCTCACGTCTAAAACGCATCAGATCCAGGGTTTCGCTTGAAGGTTTGGACTTCTTATCTGTTCGCCTTTTCTGAAAATGCCTCATGCCCACTTCGCGTACAACCCCGATTATGCTATCTAGGTCCTCGCCAACATTTGCCGGGGTCTCCAGTGCGGCAAATCTGTTCTGCAATTCCAGTTGGAACGCATAATATCCAGCTTGGGGCACAGTTGGACGAAGAACAGACCTCACCATGCGACTGCGTTCGAGCTTGAAATTAATATTTAGGGTGCCTCTAACAAGCCGGTGATCGCTACCGGTATTCAACCTGTTGATCACTGAGACATCCCTAAATATATGCTTCTTGTCGGCTATCATGAAGTCAATCTCGTTCCTCGTACTACCGTCAGGGCTCTTTCAGGTCCACTTCCTTTGGGGGTTCTTCTGGTAAAAAGTGTTCATACAGAACAACCCCTGCATGTTGAGGAAGTTAACCAGCATTTGGCCCTATGGTTTCTGCGCCCATAGCTATGCGGTCCCAAACAAGATTCACCGCACTCTTTTCCAACTTTGGCGTTGAAGTCCCCCATGACAAGGGTGTAATGGGTCTTGGTGGTGCGATGTATAGGCTTTGACACATCGTCGTAAACGGCCTCCAGCTCTTCGCCTGAGCTACTCGACGTCGGCGCATATACCTGTACGACCTTGAGATAGTATCTCTCGGTCAGTTTCAGTACAAGGTTCGCTACCCGGGTCGAGACGCTGCAGATCTCCATCACGTTGTCATGGAGGGCCTTGTTGACGAGGAATCCAACGCCACCCTGGGATTGTCGACTCCCTTCCCTGAAGTAGAATAGATGGCCTGATTCAAGGGTCCCCTCTCTACGAACTTCCGATAACCCGAGAACATGCCACCGTATCTTCTCTAATTCCACTTCAAGGACTTGAAGGCTCTCGTCCAGCCGCCGACTGCGTCCATTGTACGTTGCAAAGGTCAATTGTTCGCAGCAGTCCGTAGCCCGGGGATTCCTAGCACCCCCTACCCTACCGTGACCGAGGCCGCTGCCGTGACCTGCAATAGCAGGGCGGCCGGGAACTGGGGTCCGTATACTTTGGGGACTATTCATGGGGGGTTTTGCCTGTAGTCACCATGCTAGGCAGGCGGGTCGGCGACCGCAGTGTTCTTATTATGGACTATGTTGTCGTCACGAGAGGCGCTGCTGCCCACCTCCCGATTGATCCCTTGATCGCCTTCTACGATACCCACGGGAAGAAACGGGGTGGTGCTATTTTACACTGCCGGCACCACACGGCCACGGCCACGGCCAACTAGCAGTAAAATGGAGAAGAACTGAAAATGGCAGCTAACTTGTGAATTTGTTCTATACAACATTCAATACTTACTTAAACTTCTGAATGGTTCCATTTAAGTTTCTCAACTGAATATTATGGTCAATTACAGACAACTTGATGCTAGGTATGAAGAAGAAGAGTCTATCCCTCTGGACAGGCTCGTTGTCTGCATTGGTGACCACTGCGCATTCCGCCTTGGACACGAAGTAACGACGAACGCAATCAATTTCTATTGGGGAGATGGAGCCACATGGTTTCTCCAAATATTGGTCTTGGGACCTGGTATCTGTAACAAAGTCATTATTTGCTTAATAATTAAGCAAGCCGTATAAACCGGGTGATCTTCAAAAGACTTAGAAAAACGATATGGCATATTCAGTAAGTGACTTTGCAAGTGAAAATTTATTTCTTTTCAATTGATTTCAATTTCAATAAATCAAAGGTTTTTCATCCAAAAAATACTGGCTGATTGATAAATTTCATTTTCACTTTGATAGTTTCCACATTACCTCCTGATACGGCCATATTGTTTTGTAAGCCTTTTAAAAATCACCCGGTATTGCTATTCATTTAATTAGAAAAGCAACAAAAGAAAAAAAAATACAATAATAGTAGTAAATTATAAATTATAAAACTATTTCCAAAAAACATAGGGCGAAATCTAAAAAAAGTTTTTTTGAGTTTTTATAATTCTGCTATTTTATATACTTTGGCAGAAACAATTTTAAAGAAAAGTGTAATTTTTTTTTCGGGATTCAACCCTGTATAACATCTGAGGTTAAGGTTATTTTCATAATATAAGTATAAATACTCTTTAAAGTTATTGTACATTGAAAAAGTGCGATGTAAGTTTCAAAATTGAAGTCCCTTTAGTTTAAAAGTTTTTTTCGAATAGGATTAACTTACCACTTGTCACAGCGCAAGCAATAATACTGAGCTGAAAAAAAATATGTATTTAAAACGCAGTAAATAGATTTAATAACAAAATATGAAATACATTATGTGACGTGAACATTATTTTCAGCCATGAAATTCTGTAGCCTAGGCGTTTAATCAACCAAAGATAGTTAATGTTTGAATACTTGCAAAACTTGAAAAAAACGTTCTTAACACAAAAAAATCACTAATGGTCATAGCACACTATCCCGGAACCGCAACAGCACCGCTCTCAACCGGTAATTAACTTGCCATTCAAATGAGAGCATTGAATTTGGGTGTCTTAATGTATATTTTACAATGTCAATATGAAAAAGCGGACGGCGCGGCGGGCGGCGTGCCGTCCACTTTTTAATCTGAGCCGATGCTGGGTTGGAGCGGTGCCGTTGCCGCGCCGTGATAATGTGCTTATGACCTTGATACTTTTTTCGTTTTACCAGAACGAGACACGTAATACTTTTCATTGCTATGTGTAGATTCTTATTTAAACTACAAATCACTACTACTTACTGACTACCACTTAAATAAACTAAGTACCCAAAATTTAAAATGGTACGATAGCAACTTATGAATAATTCATGATAAATCCAATGAAATGTAATTGCGGTCAAGTGGGAGTTGTAATTATTATTAACTATTCTTATTATTTCTTACTAGCTTTCTTTCATTGAAATAAAGCCTAAGAACTAAGCAAATGTTACACGCTGATAATTTAGCTTTATATTGGTGAAAAAATTTAAAAGCGGTTATAAAAATGGTTCATTCTTCATCCCAAACGGCTTAGTCAGAGGCAATTGACTGTAATTGCCGTTATAGTAAACAAAACACTCAGAAGCCCACTTTTCACCAATGGAATTAGAACCCAACATGGTAGCTGGTGAACCCCCTTCTGTCGTTATCCGGGTTGATTTGGTTTTTTATTGATGTTTTCCATCACTTTAAATCTCATCATTTTCGAGTAACTCGAAAATGTAACACTTATTAATACCTAATACTTTGTCGTTCTGGCCAGATTTGAACTCGGGACCTCACGATCCACGTTCCGAGTTGAGGTGCTTAACCCCTAGGCCACCACGCTCTTAACAAATATTTCCTTTTTTAAATTGTTAGTATAGATATAGATTAGCCCCGCACGCGCCACCGCCCAATAGCCTGTAGTTTTCATAAATTTTATATAAACTCCAGTGGTGGTCGCCAGATGCCACAAATCGTCGGCGCTCGCTTCTTCTGGCCGGCAGCGGTCACTAACGCCGACAGGAAATGCAGATACACGCCGTTCGTACGACACCCTCCCCCTGCCTTCCTTCTTTCAGTCAAACAGTTAAAATAGAAGGTAATGCTACTTTATGCTAAGTTTACATTACACCGCATAGAGCTGGGAAGTGAGAAGGGAATTGGGCAACGTGAACTATGTAAGCGATCACTTGTCATGCCGTTGATTGCCCGCGTAAACATCATCTTATCATTACGGTCGACATTGCCATGGAACTATTCAGAGAAATAATTCCGGCGGCGCGAGTACCATTGGGAATGGTATGTAGACCAGTGAAATAGACCAGGGGTAGATTTTGATAAAAAAATATACTTTGTTATACTGATACTGTTTTTTTTAAAGAAAAAATTATAAAAGCTTTTTAGTTATTTACGAAAATAAAATCACACTTATGTTTTTTTTTCTACTGTGAATTGACCCTAATAGTTCTACTTTGTTACTTTTTTGTTACACTTTTTTTTTGTGATGGTACAAAAATTTGAATATGACCCTAGTGTAGACTCATGGTAGACATACTTATATATTTTTTAATCGTCTTGTCATCATTTTTGATTTACGACTAAGAACTGTCAAGAAACTTAGCAGTTATTCTCTCTTTAATTTTAATTACAATGTATAGCATAAAAGAAATAACCATAAGTGTCTACTATTATTTAACGCCTTGAGTGTCAGCCGAACACACGGGTGTTCGTAAGAAAATCCTAAGAAAAAAATGGCAAACAATGACTCACAATGCAAAAACCGGAACAATAGAAACACGAGACGGTTTAAACAAAAGAAAAAGACAATTACATTTATCCAAACACAAGCCTATTATTGCAATGCGACCGTACAAATATTGATTTACAATTACCTGTTTGTATAAATATTTTGTATGTTTCGCTGCTGATAAGTAAATGAATGACTAAATTAATAAAATAAACCGTTGAATACAAAAGTATATCCTGTTTATTTAGGGAAATAATTTTAAATTAATGTACCTAACAGGAACAAACTTAAAAATTGTTAAACTTTTTTACATAGGAAAATTCATTCATTTTAAGATTTTTTTAACGAGACTAATTAAATTGAAACTATAGTCATAGTAACATAGTTAAAAAAAACTTCATTGCGCTAGATGGCCCTGTATATTTACCATGAGTTTCTGTCACGTAAAGTACGATAGTTGACGTCAGTAGGCATGTCTCCCACGAGTTGCTACTTTAAAGGGGTATGGGTAACGTTGGAGTCATTTTTAAAATTTTGTGGTCACTCACCAAACCTCATTATTACGAAGAACAAACAACAGGGGAAAAAAACTTTATATGGAGCACATATAGCTAAAGTATATCGGAGCTGAGATATTAGGGATTGTATTTTTTAACTAACTACTCAATTGAACTTGATCCATACCAAGGTAAAGGTATAAAACCGACATTATTTATAATCTATAAAAACATGCGACGCAATTAGAATATAGAAGGCTAGTTTTCAATAGCCAGGTATAAGGTCATTATTGTTCATGTATTGTAGTTAAAAAGACTTTTAGGTGTCTCTAATATCGACGGTTAGGAACCAATACCTCATATTTACATATTGACTATCAGAAAATGTCTTTTTGATGTCATTGACGTTAAGGTCGTTTTTCGTGATAGCTTGTGTTCCAGTTTCTAATGCCAAATATTTAACATTTACTGCTATATAAACAGCATTACAACTATTCATAGTAATAATAATATTCATGAATAACTAAATTGAGGTATTCTGAAGAACTGTTTGATATGATGCCCACGGCTACTTTTCATCACCGCACCGCTCGCCACCGACAGGGCATTCATCCTCACACTCTGAATCCGCAATGGTCTCGGACAATTCGGTTTCAGAGATGTTTCCTTCCGAGGACGCTTAAATTGTGGAATGAACTCCCTGCCGAGGTTTTCCCGATGAGTTA
Source organism: Udea olivalis (assembly GCA_947369235.1). Lineage (NCBI taxonomy): Eukaryota > Metazoa > Arthropoda > Insecta > Lepidoptera > Crambidae > Udea > Udea olivalis. Next base: position 11,658,180 of record OX376355.1, read on the forward strand.
TAGTATGGAGTTCTTCAAGAGGGGTTTGAAAAGGTTTTTACAGGGTCGACAACGCGCGAGTGATACCCCTGGTGTTGCACGCGTCCATAGGCCGCGATAACCGCTTACCATCAGGCGGTCCGCGTGCTTGATTGTCACCGACGTAGTATTAAAAAAAAAAAAAAAATTGCTGCATGTACTTTTATTTATAATTTATTTTAGAAAAATATACTTAACAGGTAAATGTTGAAAAGAAAACCTTCCTCTCCTATTTCTGCATCCCTTTTAACAGCTGTTAGGTAAGATTAGCTCCATAAAATAACATTTCAGAACAATTATTTAAGTGAAACTAAGGCAAAAAATTAAACTTTACGAAATCATATTGACGAAACGATTGGCGTAGTGCGTTGTAGCACGGGTTCGATCCCGGTCAGGTCAATTCAGGAAATTATCTTTTCTAAATTGGCCTGGGTCTGGGTGTGCTAGGAGACGCCCCTGGCTTAATTCCTTGTCTGGTACCTCGTAACACAGGGATATTTATCCCTACTTCGAGACCATGACAAGGTGTGTTGTCTGGCGCATATTTATTTATTAACTTATTTATTTAAATCTCGGCTCCGATGTTACTTAGAACGATTCTGACCACTCAGATGGGTTCTTTATTAAGGTGCTATAAAACAGTGGCAAAATTAATGCTGGCCGCTAATAATAGTACATTATGATATAAGTGCGGTAAGTTGAAAATTACAGCCGAGGCGATATTGCTAGCCCGAGCCGTAGGCGAGGGCTACAAGAAAGCAGAGGCTGTAATTATCAAAGCGCACGTATGTCATACGACGTTTTATAACATATTTGAGAGGAAATAAATAAAAATCGGACTTTCTAAAACAAATAAAATCTTTAATCACTTGCTAGAGCAGTTACAAAATGTTTACTTGTTCACAAATTAGCGATGCGCGCGCATCAGCGCTTTTTTTAAGGCAAAAGGCATTAAAAACAGCCAGTATTACTAATAAAGTAAATTAATATTTCTGTGTTTTTGTTACAGATGGTTGTAATTTATTGTCAAAATTAAATAAATTAAAGAATTAAATGTTTATTTATTATATTTCATCTCCCAAAGTTAATTTTATTCATAAAATGTTGACCTCTTTTCTGACATAAAAACTCTTTGCTAAAATTTAAAAAAGTACCGTTCGTTTTAGACGGAGCATCTTGCTAAACCGTACGTTTTACCATAATAAAAAAAACTCGTGCGTTTTACATTACATTACCGCACAAGTGCGTAATGAGATACATTACGTTATTGAAATTGGTGAAATAAGAGACCCTTTACGAGCAAATATGTTATAAAAAAATGACGCCACGGGTCCATACAAAGTTACTCAAACCCCTTTACGTTTTAAAAATTGTATTGTCATGTCATGTCAAATCCCAATACAATTTTTTTATGCGAACGATAGCGTAAATTTAAAGTGGCAACTCGTGGTAGACGTACATATATTTGTATGCCATTTTCGATTCCATTCCTAATCACTAGGGGCGCTGTACCGAAATCTCATACAAAAACGTCAACGCAGACGCCAGCGGCTGTCATTGGTGTAAACTCATGGTAGACACTGTATGTTTATTAGAGTTCATATGTTTAACAAAAATCTCTTAAGGCCTTAGCCTTAGGTCTGTTGAAAGCAAACTATTACAGGGTTTTTCAGCCAGTAACATTGATACCTAAAATCTATGTAGGTTTAAAACATTAGTGAATTGTACATTAACATAGTTCAATTAAATTAATTATACACACAAATTAAAAACTGTCTAATATCCAAGTTAGCTGAATCCAAATTGGTGTTGCAAACAAACACCCACAGAAGGTCGGATAGACTCACGTTTTTCGCACTTAAGTTATGGTTTTTCTACCGAGGCAATACTGGACGCCAGGAGAGCTTCAACCCCATGTGGTAGACTTCCCAGCAATCCGCACTCAACGGTTTGGTGCGTCGTTTTTTGGTCCGCACCGCTAAGGTGTGGAACGCTCTCCCTGCGTCTGTGTTTCCAGATACTCACAACTTAGGTATCTTCAAGGCCAGAGTGACCATACATTTTCTGGGTAAGCGTGTACATACCATCATCGGCTTCCTTATAGCTTAACACCAAGCGAGGCAGAGGCCAAACGCCATTTTAAAAACTTGATAAATAAAAAAAAGATGGTGGATTATTTTAACATCGCTTTACCAAAAAATATTACCAAACGGCAATTGAGCTATCGAATCACTGTGTTTGGTATAATAAGAATCGAACTTTGCATTCGAAGTCGTTAATGAAAATTGCTTAATTTTACTTCGATTACAGTTCAGCCGTGAACTCTCATGATGATGCTGAGTTCCTGAATTTTGAACCTCATTCCTCACAAGAAAAGAGTGAGATGTCAGGGGTAAAAATCAAACACATTTTCTCAAATTGCAGTTGACAGGTTATATAAAATTTAATAATGAAGCTGCTCCCAGGTTGAAATGTAGCTTAATGTTAGTCCTTCAACTTAGTTGGATAAAGATATACCAAAGTTACAAATGTGTTTTTGCATATATGCTTGGAAATGGCTGGGGCCTTCGGTGTAGAAGATCTCACGGACTGCTACTGGAATATTTTCCTTAAAGGCAGCCATTGTTCGTCGGACATCAGGATCTGAAAAATGATCAGGTTACGTAAATTTTGTTGTTTTTGATGGGCATTGGCAGAATCGGTAAAGTTCCCGTCATCCCAATACTCGTAGAACACTCGCCAGGAATTCCGTAGTGAAAGTCAACTGGCGTAATCTGACCTGGTTTGTGAAAAATTGTGTACAAAAACCAAAACAAATTTCAATTATTAAATTATACCCCAGTTTTAATTTCATGTACATACCTTTTGTGGTCAATAAAAATCTTTATTTATGCGAGATGAGCTATCTTGGGCTAGACATCAAGAACAAATAGATGCACCGACAGCCTTTATAGATGATACAATTGTACAACATTACAAGATAGACATTGCAAAACTTCATTGTTATTAAAAAACACATTAGACAAGAAAAAAGAAACATTTTTTTTTTACACATAGAATAATGCAAACCATTGTATCGTAAACTGGAGAAATTGATCTGTATAATCCACCCTATTTTAAATCTGTACAGCTTGGGTATAGTTTCTATGGTATAGTGCCCAGTGCCCAGTGCCAAATTAGTATGTAGCCCCCCCTTTATAGTGAACCTGTGCGCAGGACTTACCCTCCACTGTCGCTTATCGTCCATTTTCATGACGTGATCTGAATATGTTTTGCGTTTAGTGATGGTGTCAATTCCTGAACCAGGCCAATAACCATTAGATGATTCCATCTTTGTTCTAAAGCAAGGGTCTTGGTACATACTTAACTATTTATATAAAAGTATATGTTAAAGTACTTTAGGTCCCTAATACTACCTCAGGATATGGATCCACCATCTTCAGTCTTCGTCATAGTTACTTCCTGGCATTTCGCCGACAAGGTGATCCATGAAAATTGGCAAAAACTTGAATGACCTTATTTCAATGATAGATGCATTGGCCCAGCAGCTGCTGTGGGTTACCCACTTATTAGGTTTTTTTTTAACATTATGCCAGTAAAATTGTACCTGAACTTTCTGAAATTTTCGGTCCGAAGTCGACTTCTATGGGTTTGGGGAAATCAGAAATGACCATTGCCTCTTTCACGGATGCGTCGGTTATTTTCCCACCATCGAAAGGGATCACACCAGTCACTTTAAAAGCTGTAATCAAAATGACTTTTTAAAATATATTTAGTTCATGAACTATATCAATCTTATAGGACACTAGCTATATCAATCTTGTAGGACACAAGCTATATCAATCTTGTAGGACACTAGCTATATCAATCTTGTAGGACACTAGCTTTTCGTCAGCGGCTTCGCCCACGGAGACTGTCCTTTTCATCAAAATATAGCCAAACTTAAAAAAAAAAACTATTTATCACTCCTTGATCATGTAGCTATATTTTGGTGAAAGAATTTTTAAAATAGGACCAGTAGTGTCGAAGCCTATTCAATACACAAACTAACAAATCTTTCCTCTTTATAATACTCGTATTAGTATAGATAAAAATGACGACATCTTTAAAAATCAGTTTGTTGAATTTCACTACTGACAAAAAGCATATAACCACTACGTTTAACTGTTGACTACGTCGACTACTAGAATTGGACTACGGAAACGTCCCGTCTTGTATTTGCAATCTTTGCTTCATTGGGACTTTTATAGTGTAAACTTTTAAAGACTATTCTCAGTTCAGTACGTCTACCACGAGTTGCTACATTAAATTTACATTTTCGTAAGCGTAAAAACATTTATTTGCATTTGACATCGTCATGTCATGTTTCATCCAAATACAATTTTTTTACGCGAACGATAGCGTTAATTTAAAGTGGCAACTCGTGGTAGACGTATAGATCAATTAATTCATAATTTAGCAAAAGAGATATTTCAAATAATATTTTCACTTAACTAAGTAGTAGTTTAGACGTAAGAATGAAAAAACTATGCCATTCTACGTAATCATCATCATCGGCCATCACAGACGGCTATCTACTGCAGTGCCACTTGAATATTTTTTATGTGAAATTTTATGTAAAAATAAACGATAAAATAGAAAGAATACAAACGGTATGAGGCTGTGATGTATTCCGAGACCCTGAAGGGCTCTAATTGTCCCTCTCTGATGAAGTGGAAGTGAGAGCTTGGTGATTGGTAGGTGACGTTATTGAAGGAAATTGTCATCACAAGGTTTCCAGAGTCCTTGTTGATACTGTAAACATAATTTGAACTTATTTTGCAGCGACAGTACTAAAGTGTGTGTGAAGGAATCCTACTAGTCTTTTTGATTCGAATAGTTTTGGCGAAACTTTTTTCATTAATGAGGATTCTAAAGGTTTCGTAGAGAACTGACTGAGTGGTTACTGTTGTGTCCGCAAAAATATAATATTCTGGTAAGTGTACGAATAATATTTTATAACATCCGTGAGCGTGGCTTATTTATATTGCTAGAACATGATTGACGATTGACGGTGAGACGGTCAATGCAAGGTTAATTGGTTGCAAATCGCCTAAAGACCCGGTAATGTCTGAAGAGTAGCAAATCTCGTTTATTAAAATTGAATACTTACTAAAACCTCTCAATTGTTCCGTTCAAGTTCTTTAGTTGGGCATGATGGTCAATCACAGTCATGTCCACGCTGGGGACGAAGAAGAAGAGCCGATCCCTATAGACTGGCTCGTTGTCAGAGACGGTGATCACCGAACATTCTGCGTTGAAGTCGAAGTAACTACGAACGCAGTCGACATTTATGGGAGTGCTGGAGCCACAGGGTCTCTCTAAGTTTTGACCTTCAATGAGAGCTATAACAATGTCATACATTTTAGTACAAAACCCTATGCATATGTATTAATTAAGAGGCACCAAACAACATACCACTTGTCATAGATTTAGATTAACTATTTCTTATTAAAAAAATCACTTTAAATTACATTGGTTCATGGTCAAATAATATTAATAGTCTCGAAGAAGAGATAAATATTTTTGTGTCCACCAGACAAAGATTTTAGCCAGGGGCGTGTCCCAGCACAACCCCGCGCCAATCTAGAAAAAAATCGTTTCCTGAATTGACTCGACCGGGAATCGAACCCGAGAAACTACGAAATTGAGGCGAGAAACCGTGCTATCGCGCACCACGCCAATCGTATCGTCAGAATACATAATAAAATGGTATTACAATAAATTAAGGACCACAGACAACACTGGGTATAATCCCCCAGTATTGTTCAATTCAATCTTAATCTAAATTAGCCATTGGGATCCCACTGCTAGGCAAATGCCTCGGTCCTCTACACATATCTGTAGAATGCTGAACGATTTTTGGGCAGAATCAGCCCCTAAGTGGGTTCCACCGAAGCAACACCGACCTGGACCTGACCATCCAGGACGCCGATGGTGTGACGAACTGCATGCCTCCGCCTGGGACCAGTCTGAAAAGCCAAAGATAGACGTTATTATCACATGACTTACATAAATGATTTGGCACACTCGGTAGGTGATGTAGAAACTGTTTAAGTAAAAAGGAAATTTATTCAAATAACTTTAATTTCAAGATCTCCATTCAAATGAGTCGAACACTTAGCATTTTTTGTATAAATACCTTCAAATAAAAAAAAAAACTACTGATTATGTTATATTGTTTTTGTAAGTCTTTTGATAATCACCCGCCTGCACAGCACGCATCCATTCATATAAAAAAAACATAGCGTAGTAGAACACGTTTCCACCAGTGCTATGATAGGGGAACAATGAAAATGAGCACATCTCTTTTGGAAAAGCAGCGTTAGTTCTGAGTGCCAACCTTTACTTTAGTGTAAAATACCGAATCTAATGGTATTATCTTACCACTGCTGACCGCGCCAACTATAACACCCATCTGAAATGTAAAGCAAAATATATCAATAAATCATACATATTTTATAATATAGAAATATAGTGTAAACTGTGACGGTTGTCTAACATATTTATATCCCCCATTCTCTTTTACATCTATGGCGAGTACATTATGCGAAGAAACCTGAGGGATGGGAAGGTGGGATCAAGATCGGAGGTGCCAACATCTCAAACCTCCGATATGCCGACTACACCAAATTTATAATTATTATCTATTTATCTATTCGCTTCCACTGATACCGAAATGGCAGACCTGTTGAGACGCCTGGAGGAGAGTGAAGACCAAATTGATGACGGTGGACCGTTCTGGAACAATGCAGGATACAGGCTCTCTTAGTGAATACGACACCGTAGTTCAGTTCTAATATCTGGGTTTGGTAATAAACACCAGTGGTTACTGTCAACCTGAGATCCGACGACGAATCGGAATGGCCAAAGCAACGATAGTCAATCTTAAAAAAAACTGGAAGGATGGCAATGTCTCCAGTAGGACCAAGATTAAGATAGTTGACACGGTGGTTCTTCCGATTTTCTTATACAGATGTAAGTCGTGGACGGTAAAGGAATAATAATAATAATAATAATAAATAATCTTTATTGCACAAACAAATACTTACAGCACGTAAAAACAAAAAAGTAAATATTTAGTACAATTTAGGCGGTCTTATCGCTACAGAGCGATCTCTTCCAGACAACCTTCGGCAGAGAGATTTAAAACAGAGGACGAGTTAGACTGCGCAAAAGCTATGGAAAAAAAATAGTAATTACATTTGAATATTATGCTAATATAAAAATAAATACATCTATGTATACACACATATATTGTTTTAGATTACCTAGCACCAGTTTCCTTGTGTAACGAACTAAATTAGGAGAGAAACATATGTAAAAGGAACGTAAACAAAGAAAAAAAAAACACGAAGTCAGAGAGAGAGGAAGTACGACTTTACCTGAGATTTGAAAATAGGTAAGGATTGAGATTGACGAATGGTTAAAGGCAAGGAATTCCACAGACGAATTGAGCGAACAACAAAGGATTGAGAATAATAGCTAGAAGAGTGCGGAGGGACTGTCAGGTGGAGTTTCCGGCAAGATCGCATGCCTTCACTTTTGGTAGGCTGCATGAATTGAAACAGCGTCTTAAGGTAAGGAGGCGAACGGGGATTAAACAAAGTAGTATACAATAGGGCCAAAATATGAAGATCACGGCGATGTCGTATGGTTAGCCAGTTTAACTGAGCGCGGAATTGAGAAACGTGATCAAATTTACGTAACCCGAAGATAATGCGTATGCAGAAGTTTTGAAGGCGCTCGAGTTTATTCAGAAAATTTCCAGTGATGTCTAAATAGGCACAATCGGCATAGTCAATAATTGGCAGCAGCAAGGCCTGCACAAGTGCAATTTTGGTGGGTATAGGTAAGAAGTGGCGGAGTCTACTGAGAGAACTTGCTGATGCGAACATTCTCCTGCTCACCTCACCAATCTGTTTCTCCCAGCTGAACGAACTGTCAAGAAAGACACCTAAGTTTTTCACTATGCTGCTATAGGAGATCTGGATCCCATCAAATACAATAGGCGGCATCGACTCCCATTCGATCCTTGATATCAACCACGAGCTGCCAATGACAATAACTTGTGTTTTGTTCGGGTTCACCTTAAGACCGAAGGCTCCAGTCCAGAATACGTGCCAGATCAGCATTAATAGTTCCGACTAACTCATGAAGGTTTTTAAGGCTACCCTGCGAATATATTTGGAGATCATCTGCATAAAGGTGGTGAGAAGAAGAGAGATTATGAGTAATAGAGTTTATGAAAACAGAAAAAAGAAGAGGAGACAGGACACCACCTTGCGGTACGCCAGCAGAAATATCGCGCCATGCAGAAAACGAGTCTTCAGTACGAATGCGTTGCTGGCGCCCATGCAAGTAACTATGAAACCAGTCAAGCACCGCCGGAGATATGTTAAGAAACGCAAAATGCCAAGAAAGATGTCGAAGTCAACCGTATTATAAGCGTTACTGAAGTCAAGCAACGTCAACACAGTCAGGCTCCGGCAGCCCATGCCACGCGAATGTCGTCAGTAATCTTTACTAAGGCTGTAGTTGTACTATGACCGGGACGGAATCCAGATTGGAAGGGATTTAAAAGGTTGTATTTGGAAAGGAAGTGACTAAGCTGATCATGTACAACACGCTCCAAGACTTTGGACAGAAACGGCAAAATGGAAATAGGGCGGTAATCGGAGAATGATTCAGGGTTGGACTTTTTTGGGAGAGGAATTACCTGTGCATCTTTCCATATAAGTGGGAAGGTGCTCGAAAGGAGAGAGTAGTTCAGGATGTGGGTAATAATAGGATTTAGGACATCGAGGAGGGGTACGATCATCTTACGACTAACACTATCGTTACCGACGGCATCAGATGCAATAGCCTTAACGTTCTTCAAAACATCACAGTCAGTAACTTGACTGAAGACAAAAGGAGAAAAATCAGGAGTTGGAAGACAAGACAGTTTATTTAAAGTGTCACGCTTTCTAGTATCATCAATGAAGGTAGATGAGCAGAAGTGGGAATTTAAGAGGTCAATATTAATATCTTGGGGGGTGGATTCACTACGTAATCTTCCAACTCCTAGCGATCTCAAGAATTTCCATACTTTTGTAGGGTTACCGTTCTCAACAGATTCGTGAATATGGCGCCGTTAAGCGTCTCTTCACAACCTATTGCAGCGGTTTCTTATCATTTTGTATTTTTCGCGGTTTTTGTCCGATGGCTCCATCTTGAACTTTGATTTTGCAGCATTTTTCTTGTTTCTCAAAGCTCTGAGGTCATCAGATAGCCAGGGAGCAGGAAAATGTTTCATCTTAACCGGTCGAACAGGAGCATGCTTATCGAAAAGCTGTTTAAGAAGGGAGTTGAATATGTTGACCTTCTCATCAATGCCAGTGGTATTGTGTATTACCGACCAATCGATGTTTATTGCATCCTGCCGCAAATTCTCAGTGCTCATGCCACCAAAATTGCGCTGAAATAGTATTTTCGCCTTGGATTTGGGGGGACGGACTTTATAAGACAAATAAACAAGGTCATGAAACGAGAAGGCATCAGCAGAACACTGACCGATAGTTGAGGAGACCAAGATAAGGTCTAAAAGAGACAGACAAGCAAGCAAGCAAGGAAGCAGACAGAAGGAGGATTGATGCTTTTGAAGTGTAGTGCTGGCAATAATCCTCGTAATTTAAACTAAGCAGAGGTTGTATGTACTAACTTGTCCGAGGCAAAACTGATAGATTCATAATTTATTTATTGCTTATCACATTGCTTAACAAAGGTGACAAAGAAAGTATACGGTCTACATGTGATGCCCTGCAAGGGCATAGCAATAGTTCAGTAATTTAGGGCTATTTCTTCATCAATAAAATAACACAGTATTATTATACTTAGTAACATACAAAATTAACATTAAATTATTTTCAATCACAGGATAAAAATGTAAAATACAATAGTTCGGGCATATTTTTCTTTGTCTGAAATCTGTTTTAATAATTGAAACTGAATTATCAATAAAAATATTCTTCATTACACAATAATTAACAACACATTATAATACTTACTTTATTAATAAATTACACATATTCATTAAAACATTCAGATTATTCAATTTAATTTTTGATTTTTAACACGTTTGCCTGCCAGAGTAGATTTGCTAAGTAGTCCAAATTGAAAATTTTAGATACTGGTTCAAAATGGTTTATAATACATAATTAGTACAGGAAATATAACTACTTCGATTGAACAATTTATTCGAAAATACCATCATGAAATACCTAATAAACCATAGGATCAACCGTGGGTTACAAATGTTACAATGTGAGTAATTGCAAAATCCTGAAAACGACCTTTACAAACACAAAACACTTTACGTTTTATTCTGATTTTTGGTAAAAAAAAATACGTACCACGACAAGGCACACTATAACTTTCATTGTGATGTGTAGATTATCTAGAATTTGACGCACAATACAACCCTTATATACCAAGGCTTATATAATCTTACCATACAAACAACTTGGACAAGTAGATGTTTAATCAAGTGAATTGTAATTATTACCTGTTAAGTGGGCGTCGTGTTTGGAATTTACCGTTTTCAGTAAGTAATTAAAAGAGTGCTTTTATATATTATTAGCAAAATTAAATGACATGCCCGGCAGGTAATGTACCTATAAGATAATATAAGATTGGTTTTCTACGTAAAATTAGATTTTTAATGCAGTTTTTCAAAAAGTAATTAAAAGGAGATAAAAAAGAATTGGTTAATATCCCATATTGGGTATCATTATAACCACTGAAAAAAAATTTATGATCTTATTCCTTTAGTAATCTCTTTATTAAAATTCTTACATTTTAGCTTAGGTAGATCACTTATGTGTACCAACTTCAAATACCATTTCATTTTGAATAAGGTATAATAAAACCCACTCATGGGCAAGGGCCTTCATCAAGAGATCAAAATATTATTGCAAGTTATTTTAGCAAAACAGTTTTTTAATATAAAACAAATGCTGTAAATAATAAAAAGAATCTCAATAGACATTCCAACAAGTATGTTAGACTAATATAAATTTTATGGTGAACTTAGAGGCTTCACTTTGCCTTCTTTGGATGTAAAATGAAAGTCCTTGTTGGTGTTATTTTTAATGGTATTATTTTCTATGATAAGAAAAGTATCCCATCATGTTATGCAATAGGCAAAACAAAGTATATTTACTCAGTGAATGTATTATTTTTTAATCGGTTTCGTAATTGCTGAGAAAAATCGAAATTCCTTTAGCCAAAATTACCTAAGCATCACCTTAAATGCATGCTAATGATTATTTATCATTTCCAGCATATAGTTCGTTCTAGAATCGTAAAACAATAGTTATGATGTCACTCAGTGTTGCTGATGCAAGCCCTCTCAAAAATTAAACAAAGCTTTTTAAACCATCATCAGTCTTTAAAAAACTGTTTTTTTTACTTGCTTTTGTCCACTACTTCGTACGCATGGACATGGTACGTAAAAAGTTTACAGAAGGACCGCTCTCGTTTTTTTTCTGTATAACAACCTAAACTTGCCTGACCGCCGAGGGTTGCTACTATATTCGCTTTTAAATTTTTCAAATGAAGTAGGTAGGTTATACCTACTTGAAATAACCTGCCAAAAACAAAATACATCATGTGAAAAATTGCACCAAGTTCGATAATAACAAAAACACTCGCGACAGAGCGACTGGCCGCGTGACCGATTCTCACCGGTATCGCCTGTAAACTCACTGTGTCTGTGGACGCCGCGCCGAATGCGTAATTTGTGGCCTGGATGCGTGTTCTCGTAGGAGTTTTGGGCAACCCTTTCAGTTCTCCCCTACTGTAAAAGGCCAAGGTTCACCAAGGAACCTACATGCAAAATTTCAACTTTCTACGCTCTGCAGTTAGTTATTAATGGATGAGGGCATAAAAACGAAAAAAATTAAAGAAATTACTATTGAAGGCAAACGCGGGACCAAGCCATGGGTAGAGAAGATCTGTGTGTCCGCCATGAGTTTCTGTAACGTAAACTACGATAGTGGACGTCAGTAGTTCTTAAGCCATTTTTCGCTCCATTTATGATCAATAAGGGCGCTGTAAACTCATGGTAGATGCAAACTACCTACGATCAGGGGGTTTAATCCGCGTGCAAAAATTACAAAGTTTTGTACAATAAGTCAGGTCAGGTTGAATGGGTGCTTGTATTTTGTGTACTAATACAATAAAAGATAAATAAGACAAACAAATACACTAATAAAAATAACCACAAAAATGTACAATTTCGGCGGTCTTCTCGCTACAGAGCGATCTCTTTCAGACAACCTTCAGTAGAGAGATTTATAGAGATTGAATGAGGCTGTGCAAAAGTGATAAGAGAAATATTCTAAAATTATCTTACTTATCCTTATTAATTATTAATGTTAATTAATTAATATTAATATATTATAAATGCGCAAGTTTGTGAGGATGAATGTGTGTATGTGTGTGTATGTTTGTTACTCTTTCACGCAAAAACTACTTAACGGATTTAGATGAAACTTTACAGTAATACAGCTTATACATCAGAATAACATATAGGCTACAATTTATAAAGATTTTATGAACACATGTACCAGAAATGAAGTTCACGCGATCGTGAAGCTAGTAGTAAAATAAAAATAACACACAATTTATAATCCTGAAGACGGATTACCTAGCACCAGTTTTCATAGGTTACACGCTAGGGAAGAGAGTTAAATAAAAAAATAAAAAGAAATAATAATAAAAAAATGGATAGAGTAAGAAAAAACGAGAAAAAGAAAACATCGTTGGGACAAAATCAGAAAGAAAAGAAGAACGATTTAACCTGGGACTTAAAAATAGGTAGGGATTAAGATTGATGAATCGGGATGGGCAAGGAATTCCACAGACGAATGGAGTGGACAACAAATGATTGCGAATAATAGCTAGAAGAATGCGGAGGGACCGTTAGATGGAGTTTCCGGCAAGATAGCATGCCTTAACTTTAGGTAGATTGCATAAATTGAAACAGTGTATTGAGGTAAGGAGGCGAACGGGGATCAAATAAAATGGTGTACAACAAGGACAAAATATGAAGATCGCGGCGAAGGCGTATTGTTAACCAGTTAATTGAGAAACATGATCCCGAAGCCTTACTCCAGTCCAGAATACGCGCTAGATCAGCATTAAGAGATACAGAAGCGCCATTTTTTCATACAAACGTAGTCCCCTGTTCCCAGAAAAAATATTAGCATTAATTATTGACGTGGTATAAAAAAAGTGCATCACATTGTCTATGTTGGACAGTCAACATGTTAATAGACCGGGCGATACAATGGCCCCGGTAGCTTAATTAAGCTACCGGGGCCATTGTATCGCAGCTGCTCTTCCAATTGGAAGATCAGCTGCCCGGAATGTGGAAGGCACGGGTTGAGTCCCGCTTGATCCCTAGGGCCTGGGTTGAATTTTTCTCGTTCATCTTCAAATGGAAATAGAGCATCGTCAAAATTATAAAAATAATATTCAATACACTATTCACTTACATTAAATAGAGACAAAAACTGACTTCAAGAAAAAACCCTCAAAATAATGAAAAACCCTCAAAATAATGAAATTCTTTCGTCGGGGCCTACTAACGATTCTTTTCGAGGTCGGTACTACCACTATGAAAAATGTAACAAAAGATTGAACTTTTTCAAAATGTATATTAGCTAATTCTTTGTTGTGGCATTCACCGCTGATACCGTTGAACCCGAAGACTGACCACCCCTACGTTTAGTTTTAGTGTTTAGAGATCCGAAGAACTAGTGAGTCGACGATTGTAGTCAGAACAAGATACTACTTATTAAGTTTCTTAACCTTGAGCGATGAATTCGGAGGGCTAGTTTTTCATTAGTAGTGCAACGCAGCAGAGTAATTTCAACTATATTCTTGTTCAATCTTTGGATAGAGCGGGACTCGGAATGCTTCAGCAATGGAGCGGCTGCTCTTCCACGTAGGTTAATGGGGTTAATAACACTTTAACAGTCCATTGCATCACATGTTAGTACATTGTGCTATTACATATTTCATGTCCACGGCTATTTTCGATCACCGCTCCGCTCGCTCGGAGTTCATCCGTCGACTCTGGATCCGCCATCGTCTCGTACAGTTGTGTCTCAGAGATGATTCCTTTCGAGGACGCTCACATTGTGGAATGAGTTCCCTGCCGTGGTTTTCCCACTAATCTATAGTATGGAGTTCTTAATGAGGGGTCTGAAAAGGTTTTTTCGGGATCGACAACGTGCCAGTGACGCTCCACAGTACGTATACCACGAGTTGCTGCGCTAAATTTACGTTACGTTCGAGTAAAATATTGTATTGGAGTTTGACATTGTCAATTTTTACGCGAACGATAATGTAAATTTAAAGTGGCAACTCGTGGTAGACGTACTGGTGTTGCCCGCGTTCACAGGCTAGGTTATCGCCTACCACCAGGGCGGACCGCCTTGATTGTTATCGACGTGGTATAAAAAAAGTGCATCACACTCTGTGGACAGTCAACATGTTAATGGACCGGGCCTCGGTAGCTCAATTGGAAGAGCATCTGCCCGGATTGTAAAAGGCACGGGTTGAGTCCCGCTTGATCCCTAGGGTCAGGGTTGAATTTTTCTAGTTTCTATCTTTAGATGGCAAATAGAGCACCGTAAAAATTATAAAAATAATACACAGTACACAATTTGTTTTAAATGTTATAATGAAATTATCTGAATTAGTTAATGGGTACACCGAAGTCACAGATGTATTTCTGTAGATAAGCCAGCATGCGGCTACGCCCTTCTGGGACGAAGAGTTCCCCAAGCACAATCAGCTGGTTGGTCGCCAAACTAGCAAGAACATCCTGCACCAGTGGATCTGGAAAATAAAAATAACAAAATAAAGAAGGACACAGATGCGTCATAAAGCATCAAGTCACGTAAAAAAAACGCAAGACGACGTTGGGGGGGAAAGATCTGCCAATTTGGCTCCAATTTAGCCCTAAATTCGCACATTGTAGTACGCTGTAGCATGGTCTCTCGCCTCCATAGTGTCCCGGGTTCGATTCCGGTCACGCACTGAGTTGTCACACTATTCGAAGTTGAAATTACACACATTACAACGGTTGTAGGTGGTGTCATCATCGCAACTTATTTTGGTACCACATATAAAAATATGAATTAGGCTATTTATACACGTTGGTTTGAAAAATACAAAGATTTGGGGGTAAAGGTAAGAACAAATTACTTAATAGACTAACCATAACGTTACGGTATAAGCACACTTAAGCTGAGATCTATAGAGCGATATCTATCCATCTTGCTCCATTAGTAAGATATTATTAGAAGGGTTAAGTAGCTATGTAAAGTGGATCAAAGCCTAAGAAAGGGTTTTTTCAATTCTTTTTTTAAGACTACACTTTCTGACTGACTGACTCACGTGCATGTAAAATATGCAACCAACATATATAATATTTTTGAATTTATACCACAGAAGTTTAATCTATCTATCTATCTTGCTCCATTAGTAAGATAATATTTGACGGGTTAAAGTAGCTGTGTAAAGTGGATTAAAGCCTAAGAAAGGGTTTTTTCAATTCTTTTTTGACTACACTTTCTGACTGACTGACTCACGTGCATGTAAAATAGGCAACCAACATATATAATATTTTTGAATTTATACCACAGAAGTTTAAGCAATTCGTAACGTACACATTGAAAGCTTTCGACAGTTGTCCTACAGTATCAATATTATTATTTTCAAATGTGAATGTTGAGGCCGGCTTACCTGAATTCTCAGTTAATTCTGTTCCCATGGCCAGGTTATAGTTTGTAGAAAGGAAGTAGGATGTGATCAATGCATCTTGCACCGCTTTCGCCGAGAGCTCCTGCCCTTCAGTCCAGGGTATTGTCGCAGTCAGTATAACCTCGGCTGAATATATTAATCCATGAAAACTAATATTAACTTCAAAGGCCACTTAAAGACATGAATCAAAACAGATAACGAAATTCCCTCCATCGTATTAAAACAAACGTGCTACTTTTTTGACGCTTATGGTAGTGCGTTTACCATACGAAAATCAATCGACATTAACGCCAAATAGTATACCTAGATATTTGCGTGTTGATTTATTTAGGTAGAATACTTATTTTCGCAGAAACAATGTTTATAATGTACACAGGAAGGCAGCCTGGTAAATTATGAAAAATAGTAAAAAAAAATAAAAAATGACGCTTCATTTTACTCGTTGTTTTTCTATTAGGTAAAAGGCATGCAACGCGTTGCATGCCTCTTACAATCAGAAAGTGTCTTAGAAAGTCTTACTTGCTCTTCGCTAGGGCTAGTTACAAGACTGGTGATAAAAGTTAGGTGTGGCCAAAGTGGGATGAAAGGGGAATTTATTGTGAAAATGTAATAATAGTAATTTGAGAACGTTGTGTTTGTTGCTGGCATGAAGATGCCCATGCTTAGAATGGCAAGGGTACGCATAAAAATCGGTACTAATTTACTAAGGACACTATAGCGATTGTACTTACGAATAAAATAATAAAGATACTAACGATATGAAGCGTTCATGGGTGCTGTGATCACCTTCGGAGATTGGGCTTTACGATCTATTAAGACAGACACTGTATCAGACATATACGTGGAATTGATAAGTCTCACTGCCAGTACGAGTGCCTCGGGCTGAGTGCTACAAACAAAATAAAACGAAAGGGAATTAAAAAATAATTTGTAGGGGCAAACAAGAGTCTGCAACAGTAAAGTGAACAAAAGTGGTAAAAGTGAACAAAAGTGGAAAAGTATACAAAAGTGGAAAAGTAAACAAAGGTGGAAAAGGTAAACAAAAGTGGAAAAAGTAAACATATTTTACACAAGGTTAAACAAAGTAAGCAGGAATTCAAAAACAAATTACGTTACTAAATACTTACTAAAACGCCTCAATAGGTCCTCTTATGTTCCCCAAGATAGTATTACTGTCAACAATTGTTGTGTTAATCACAGGCAAGCGATGCGTGATCGTCGGTCTGACTACAGGCTCATCATCAGGATCATTGATGACTGCACACTGTGCGATCTCAGAGAAGTACTGACGGACGCAGGCTTCATCAATGGGGGAGTTGGAACCACATGGCTTTGTGAACTGGTCAGTATCATCTGTAAAATAATATATTGGGCAACAGATACAATTCTTCAATCGATCAATCAATCATACAATTTATTTTGCTCATCACTTGCGGTTACTATCTACTATTTTCAGTGATGAAAAAATAGAACCAAGACAGGTTCTCTCACTGCGGACCTAATATAAAAGCTTGTGTCCACTTAATGATTGGATTCAAAAACAAAATTAGAGGGGATAAGGAAATTGCAAAGACCCTATTTCTTTAAAACACCATTGTGACACTACCCGGTCGGCGCCACCAACGAAATGTTTACAATTATTGTATGGAGGGTCTCTCACCTGCTATCGGATGAGTACGCGCCACTATGACACCCAATGAAATAGGACCATTATGGGAATGATAAAAATATTGTTCTTAAATCGACTAAAATACGCTTGATTTAGACTCACCACTTCTGGCTACATTGGCTAGGCCACTAACCTGAAATAATAATAATAATCATTTTTAAAAGATATTGCCATCGCAAATACCCATAACCTACAGAACACTATAGCAGAGAAATTAACCAAGTACCCTGAACTTAAAGAAGAAATAACCCGTATATATTACTTAAGACCGTCACAATAGTACCAGTGGTTGTGTCCACTACGGGTGTAATCCCAACACAATCACATCATTCAATTAATACTGTGTCCTTGCCACCGTTTGCCTACATCTTAATGCAAAAAGCAGTAATCCTCTACTCACTTGCAGAATTGTGAGAAAATTTCTGCAGTTAGATACACAACTCACAGCCTCAAAATGACCCCAACGACAGAACAAAGCAATCATGAAATACACTTGGCCTAGGCCCGTGCATTTCATTATACCAGTATTTATCGAATAAAAAAACTGCGAATAAAAGGAATAAAACAAAATAATAATAACAAAGTGAAATTTATTTCCTCTTCACAAAAGCTACATTCAAACTTATCAACTAAACTTAAAGTTAAAGAACATGAGCCACCTTTGTGAGAGACTGGTGTCCATACTAATCCCTGTGTGACGGATCTGGCGATCCGCTCCGACCCTCTCAATCTCGGTTACATTATTATCAAAATCACTAGTTTAATTTAAATAGAAAAACAAAGCATGAAAAATAAAGAAGAATATAACTACCTAATAAAGGTAAAGTGGCAAGCATGCATGCATGCGTGTGTCATGTGTTTGAGTGTGTGCACGAGCGTGTGTGAGTGTGTGTGTGTGTGTATGGGTTTGTATGGATGTGTGTGGGTGTGTGTGTATATATAGATGTGTGTAAGCGAGGTGTGTGCGTGAGTTTGAGGTATGCGTGTGATTATATATTTAAAGGTACTCGTAAGAGCCATTTATTTACTTTTAGGATACAACTGCCAAAAGATTATCTGTGGTACTGTAGTCTTTGCCTAGGAACCATTGCAGAACTCGCTGTTTGCAAGCATGAATAGGGAGGGGATAGAAAAGTAGTATTTTATTAATTTTTAGAAAACGTAAATAGAAAATGTGAATGAAACACATTTTTCAACACCATTTTTCGAAGCTCATAGCTAGGCAAAGATTGGTGATAGATAAAAAAACGGGAAAGGAAAAGTTGTGGAGACTTTTATCAGCTTTCATTATGTGATACTAAGAATATCGTACAACACACCGTTTTCAAGATGGCAAAAGCAGCATGTTAGTATGTTTATCTCCTGACTAGTCCAAACAAAGTTCCAAAGTAAATTTTTCTGCTTTCGACTTTTCCATCTAGAATCATTCATTGCCTAGGCTAAAATGTAGACAAATCTGACCAGATGTTAAATATCCTCGATCAGTACTACTAAGTTTCTACATTTAGAAAATATCAGAGTGTTTCGGAATGATTTTTTCGATTGACATTTGTTTATCGACCGTTCTAATTTCCTTATATGCTTTTCTACCGTTTGTATTCATGAAAAATTTTGCATGTCATTAAATTTAAAGCCTTTAAAGTCATCGACTGCTATATTGCGTAATATATTACATTGTAAAAGATAGTAAAGACGTCATTCAGCAGTCTATCTACGCCATTTACCGAATAAAGTAATTAATAGTAATCTCATCACAAGTATATAAATTAAACACTTCGTGCAATTTATTTCTTGTTACTCTCATGTAGGTATTTGATAAAGAGTTGGATAAATTATCGAGAAATTCGGGTAAGGAAAATAACAAATGCATCTATACTCCGAAACTACCGAGCCGATGTCAACAATTCTTTCACTGTTCAAAAGCTACATGATCCCTGATTACTAAAGGCATATATTTGTTTTGAAACAATTAGTTTTTAGCCAGATCAATTAACACTCGTTAAGTAATCCGGGAAAAAAGCGCTATCGAAAACCTTTTCCAGCGTGCGCTGACCGCACTGTTGATTTGATGTGCATATAATGTACTACAAAAAAATAGTTTTTTTTATTATCCATAAAAAAGCGACTCACTACATCTATGTTTTATAAATAAGTAATATACCTTATCGCTTATATTATGTGTTAAAAATAATGTAAAACAAAAGGTAGATTTAATGCATTACTTATTACTGCACAAGCATATCAATCCTAATGACTACAAGTTATTTGATCATCAAGAGAATTTTACGGAGATAAATTTTGTTTCTTTCAACACATTATTTGGATTAATTGATCCTGAGATATCGTGAAATTAAAAAATACGCACGCAAAATCATTAAAATATTAAGCGAAAGGTCACTCACGAAATTTTAGAAAGTCCAAGTGCTAGGAGTTTAAAATTTTGCATAGGGGTTCTTTTTAGGATGTAGGTGCTATCTAAGACGGGATTTTGTGAATAACAAGTATGGTAAGTTGAAAAGATCCCGTATGTCATAAAAATCAAGTTCACGCGGGCGAAGCCACGGGCGGAAAGCTGGTATTATTATAAAAAGGAGCGGTGACATAATGCATCCTTAGAGGACACCCGCGTTGGAATGAAAGTTGCTCGACACCATGTTGCTTTGTCAGACTGAGGCTGTCCCGTCTTCATATAGACCCGTTCTGATGGTGCACCAAAAGGTTAGGCGTACCATTAGTAGCAAAGACAACAAAACTGGCCACTTTACTAGGTCAAATACATTGAAAACGTCAAAAAAGCAGAATATGTTGCTCGGCTTGTTTAACTCTTAGCATTTCACGAAAACCTGGCAAATTATGAGGATTTGCTCCCAAGGGCCCTTATCCTAAAGAAGCAGAATCTTGCTCGTGTGTGGCGTGCAATAAGGCGTGATTTGTTACATTTATTTGTAGAACCCTTTTATACAAGGAATTCAAAACAGTGTGTATACCCTCTGTTTTCCATATGCCTTTTTGCCAAATTATACTATCACAGATGACTTGGAAAATATGTGTGCCATATTCACTCAGAGTTTAATGGTCTGGATAGAAATTTCGTCTTCTCCCGTAGCTTTTTTAGCCTTAAATTGCGTTTAATAGCAGCATCAACTTTAGACAGAAAAATTTCAGACAGCTCTAGTTTTATTTCAGAAATTATGAAAACTTACTTACCAAAAGAAAAAATAAGAGATGTTCCATTGCGTTTTTCAAGATCCAAAAACGTACTGACAATCTTAAGAAAGCAAATTGTCTTTTATTCAAAGTTTTTCTAAACCAATCGATGAATTATACTACACTATCTAAGAGGATGTAACGTGGGCTGATCCGTGAGTTTTGCTACTAGTGAAATACGGTAACTTTTCATTGAAATTGACTTTATTCTTTTTCAAAGTATTCTCCATACATTTCTGCATTCGCTATTTATTATAGCATCCATGCATCTTTGAAAGTGTCACCTCCAGAACATTTGTTTTAAACGTATCAACCCCTTTACTGGCGTTAAAAATCTTTGACCTCACAATTTGTTCTTGTTGTTCGAGAACAAAAAGAAGTCATTGGGAACCAAATCAGTATGTCTACTTTAAGCTGCCATTACGTTTACGGCGATCGTTGCGTTCAGAAAGTATGCCATTTTTGGTTCCTTCTTATATCACTAGGGGCGCCCGTATCGAAATCCCATATAAATATGTCAAAACGGTTTACGCGAACGATAGTGGCTGTCATTGGTGTCAACTTATGGTAGACATACAGGAAATTATGGTGGATGACCCATTTTTTCAATGTTTTCACTGGTCAAAAAGGTGGTTATTAGGGCCGATGTGTGAGAGCTCGCAATGCCGTGGTGAAGAATGTATAAATTATATTTTATAACATATTTGCTCGTAAAGGGTCTCTTTTTTCACCAATTTCAATATCGTGTTGTATCTCATTACGTAATTGTGCGTTATTGTAATGTGAAACGCACGAGTTTTTTTATTAAGGTAAAACGCACTGTTTATCAAGATTCTCCGTCTAAAACGAACGGTACTTTTTTAAATTAAGATTTAAAATAAAATAAGCTGTTTTTATGTTGTTTATGTTTTTATGTCAGAAAGGAGGTCAACATTTTATGAATAAAATTAACTTTGGGAGATAAAATATAATAAATAATCATTTAATTCTTTAATTTAATTAATTTTGACAATAAATTACAACCATTTATCTCTAACAAAAATACAAAAATATTAATTTACTTTATTAGTAATACTGGCTGTTTTTTATGCTTTTGCCTTAAAAAAAGCACTGATGCGCGCGCATCGCTAATTTGTGAACAAGTAAAAATGTTTATAACTGCTTTAACAAGTGATTAATGATTTATTGGTTTAAGAAAGTCCGAGTTTTATTTATTTCCTCGCAAATATGTTATAAAACGTCGTGTGACATACGTGCGCTTTGATAATTACAGCCTCTGCTTTCTTGTAGCAGTATCGCCTCGGCTGTAATTTTCAACTTGCCGCACTTATATCATAATGTAAGTACTATTATTTTTCACGGGCTCCAGCGGTCTTTTGAGGCTGGCGTGAGGCCAAAACTAACATGTAGGGGCGTTTTGATACCAGTTATTCAAATTTATGTAAGTTTGAAACATTGATAATAATGTACTGTACATTAACATAGGTCAATTAGATTAATTATACATACAAATTTAAAAAACTGTCTGATGTTGTTGAATTCAAATTGGTGTTGCAAACAAACACTCCTGCAAAGTAGCATGGACTTACATTTTTCGCACTAAAGTTATGGTCTTTCTACCCCCATGTGGTAGACCTCCCAGCAATCCACACTTAACGGTTTGGTGCGTCGTTTTTTGGTACGCACCGCTAAGGTGTGGAACGCTCTCCCTGCGTATGTGTGTTCGGATACTCACAACTTAGGTATCTTCAAGGCCAGAGTGACCATAAATTTTCTGGGTAAGCGTGTACATACCATCATCGGCTTCCTTATGGCTTAACACTAATCGAGACAGAGGTCCAACGCAAAGCCATTTTAAAAACTTGATAAATAATAAAAAAGATTGTGGATTATTTTAACATCGCTCTACCAAAACATATTACCAAAAGGCTACTGAGCTATCGAATTACCGTGTTTGGTATAGTAAGAATCGAATAAATAGCTTTCGAACTTTGCATTCGAAGTTGATTAATTTTACATCGATTACAGATTAGCCGTGAACTCTCATGATGATGCTGAGTTCCTGGATTTAGAACTTCATTTCTCACAGGAAAAGAGTGAGATGTCAGGGGTAAAAATAAAACAAATTTTCTCGTATTGTAGTTGACAGGTTATATAAAATTTATTATGAAGCTTAACCTGAGTTGAAATCCAGCATAAGGTTGGTTCTTTAACTTAGTTGTCCAAAGATATACCAAAGTCGCAAATATGTTTTTGTAGATATTCATCAAAATGCCTGGGGCCTTCGGTGGTGAAGATCTCATGGATGGCTAATGGTAGATTTTTCTTAAAGGCAGCCATTGTTCTTAGGACATCAGGGTCTAAAAATGAACAGGTCATGTAAATTTTATTGTTTTCGGCGGCTTCGTTGGCAGAATTGGTAAATCTCAATAGATGACGGGAACTTTACCAATAAATAATCTATTGAGATCTCTTGCCTTCGGAATCCCTAGATCTGAGCGCAGGTCATCTGGCGTAATCTGACCCGGTTTGCAACAAATTGAGTACAAAAACCAAAACAGATGTTAATTCTAAAGTTATACCCCAGTTTTAATTTCATGTACTTTTTGTTTTCACCACAGGAGTAAAATGAACAGGTTGACAAAAAAGTTGTTTATGCGAGATATGCCTATCTTGGGCCAGACATCAGGAACAAATAGATGGCAGCCTTCATAGATCATACAATTATACCGATAGATGTTGGAAAGCTTTATTGTTATTATTTAAAAAACACATCAGATAATACACGAAAAATACATTTTAATTTTATCACACCCACATTAATGAGAACCATACGAGTACTAACGTAAACTAGAGTCATTCATCTGCGTAATCAACCCTATTTTAAATCTGTACCTACAGCTTGGCTTGGGTATAGTTTCCATAGTATGGTGCCACCTTTAGGGAAATATTAGTGGGATGTAAGTGAATTTTTATTTTTAGCATTTAACAATACAATGCACTCATCAATAATGGGATAATTAATCCCGCTTGAGTCCCTAGGATCAGGTCGAATTTTTCTAGTTTCTATATTTGTGTAGAAAATAGTGGTATGTCGCCCTCCACTGTCGCCTAGCGTCCATTTTCGTGACGCGATCTGAATATGTTTTGCGTTTATAATTTTTTTAATTCCTAAACCGGGCCAATAACCATTAGATGATTTTCATCTTTTTGGTCTATAGCAAGGGTCTTGGTACAACAAACAACAACAAATACAGCCTTATACGTCCCACTGCTGGGCACAGGCCTCACCTCAACTATGAGGTGGTACGAGCCATACTCCAACACGCAGGCTCAGTGCGGATTGTTGGAGAGGTGAATGTAAGGCCAGTGATAAACCTTACCGTCAGATGTTATCAAGCCGCTTTTTTAGGCCTCTGACTAGGCTTCACGACTGATATCTTGCGCAGGGACCAACTGTTTAACGTGCCTTCCGAAGCACGGAGATGCCCGAAAAACACATCACTTAATTTCGGTCGGGATGGTCACCCATCCATAACCCGACCTGACTGGCGTTGCTTAACATCGGATCGTTGCCGATCAGCTGCCGTCACTTAGCCACGGGCACCTCGGTACATATTTAAGTATTTAAATAAAAGTATAATATGTTAAAGTACTTTAGGTCCCAACTACTACTTCAGGATATGGATCCACCATCTTCAGTCTTCGTTACTTCCTGGTATTTTGCCGACACGGTGATCAATGAAAATTGGCTAAAACTTGAATGACCTTATTTCAATGATAGATGCATTGGCCCAGCAGCTGCTGTGGGTTACCTACTTATTAGGTATTTTTAACATTACGCCAGCAAAATTGTACCTGAACTTTCTGAAATTTTCGGTCCGAAGTCAACTTCTTGTATGGGTTTGGGGAAATCAGACACGACCATTGCCTCTTTCACGGATACGGCGGTTATTTTTCCATCATCGAGAGGAATCACAGCAGTCGCTATATAGGCTGCAATCAAAAAACATTAAAGTGCTGTAAATAATACTAATATATCATATATTTAGTAAATTAACTTCAGCTTCATTTGAGACTTCTATTGTGTAAACGTTTGAAGACTATTCTCAGTTCAGATCAATTAATTCACAAAGAGATGACATTTTATACTTAAATAGGAATAAAACGTCACTTCAGTGTCTGGTTAGAAGTAACAATGATAAAAATATGATACTCTGCGTAATACACACAAATTAAACCACTCTGTTACCTTCTATTGTAAAAAATATATAAAGAATACAAACGGTATGAGGCTTTGATGGATTCCGTGATCCTGAAGGGCTCTAATTGTCCCTCTCTGATGAAGTGGAATTGAGAGCTTGGTGATTGGTAGGTGACGTTTTCGAAGGAAATTGTCATCACAAGGTTTCCAGAGTCCTTGTTGATACTGTAAACATAATTCGAACTTATTTTGCATAAATATAAATAAATATAAATATAAATAAATATAAATATCCCTGGACATTATTCCACACAGCGCCATCTAGCCCCAAAGTAAGCTAATTAAAGCTTGTGTTATGGGATACTAGACAACGGATAAACATACTTAAATACATTTTCTTTTGTAAATACATACTTATTATACATAGGAGACACCCAGACCAGTACAAACAGACATGTTCATGCACACAAATGTTTGTACTGTGCGGGGATCGAACCCGCGACCTCTGGTGTAGTAGCCAACTTCTTAACCATTACACCAAGTCGATCGTCATATATCAAATATAGACGGTAGATAGTGACGGTACCTACCAAGTATGTGTGAAGGAATCCTATTATCCATGTTCGGATAGTTTAAGCTAGACTTTTTTTAATAATGAGGATTATAAAGGTTTCGTAAAGATCTGACAAGCTAGTCCTTATATTCTGATTAGTGTCAAATCAGCTTTCATAAAATCCGTGAGCGTGGTATACCTAAGTATATTACTAGAACCTGATTGACGATTGACAGTGAGACAGTGATGTGAGGTTAATTGGTTGCGAATCTCCTAAAGCCCGCAAAAATGTCTGAAGGCAAATCTCGTGTATTAATATTGAATACTTACTAAAACCTCTCAATTGTTCCGTTCAAGTTCATCAACTGGGCATGATGGTCAACCACAGTCAAGCCCACGCTAGGGGCGAAGTAAAACCGATCCCTATTGACTGGCTCGTTGTCAGATTCGGTGATCACCGAACATTCTGCGTTGGAGTCGAAGTAACTACGAACGCAGTCGACATTTATAGGAGTGCTGGAGCCACAGGGTTTCTCTAAGTTTTGACCTTCAGTGACAGCTATAACAATGTCATACATTTTAGAAAATAACCCTATGCATACGTATATATTAAGGGGCACCAAACAACATACCACTTGTCATAGATTGAGATTATGTTTTTCTTATTACAAAAAATCACATAAATTACGTTGGTTCATGGTCAATTAATACTAATAGTCTCGAAGTAGAGATAAATATCCTTATGTTACGAGATGCCAAACAAAGACTCAAGCCAGGGGCGTCTCTCAGCAAACCATGAGCCAAGCCAATCTGAAGATCGTTTCCTGAATTGACTCGAAAGGGAATCGAACCCGAGATACTACGAAATTGAGGCGAGAAACCGTGATATGACGCACCACGCCAACCGTATCGTCAGAATAAATAATATAATGGTATAACCATAAACAATGGACCCCAGACAATACTAGGTGATTATTATCCAATCTTAATTTAAATTAGCCATTGGGATCCCACTGCTGGGCAACATTAAATATTTCTAAATACATACTTAAATAGATAATAACACCCACACACAACAAACACAAATGTTTGTCACATAAATGTGTGCCATGGGAGGGGATCGAACCCACGACCTTCGGTGCTAAAGGCAGGATCGCTGCCATTGTACCAACAAAGCTAAGGCCAAAGATAGACGTCATTATCAAATGACTTACGAAAATGAAATGGCTTACTCAGTATCAGAACACTCAGTTTTGTTTGAACACCTTCAAATGAAAAATAATTGTAAAAATCAAACTACTGAGTATGCTATATCGTTTTAGTAAGTCTTTTGAAAATCACCAGCCTGCAGAGCACGCATCCATTAAAAAAAAACTTAGTAGAACACGTTTCCACAAGTGCCATGATGGGCGGACCAATAAAATGAGCACATCTACTTTGGAAAAGCAGCCTTATTTCTGAGTTCCAACCTTCCCGGCTTTACTTCAGTGTCCAATATTGAATTGAATGAAATTAACTTACCACTGCTCACCGCGCCAATTATAACACCAATCTGAAATTTATAGCAAAATATTTTAATAAAAAACTATAAAAAAACACAGACAATTTTTAGTATACCGGGTGATTATCAAAAGACTTTCAAAAACAATACGGGATACTTAGTAATGTAGTAACTATCTAAGTGAAAATTTATTTAACTTATTAATTTAATCTAAGTGAGGGGGATAATATGACGCACCGTTGTCTGACGCCTTTTTGATAAAGAAACCTGTCCGATGTCTTGTTCCCTACCTCTATTGTCCCATGTTGCGGATCCCGACGTGACATCACGTCGGGGTCCACCACTGTTGTAGTGCTGTCGAGGAGACGCAATAAGACACAGTTGGACTTTAAGAATTACTATATAACCTCAGACGGGATGGCAGTGAAATGAGACAACAGTTAGTAATAGTCTGGTTTATTATAATTCTACTAAAGCTTATATACGAACTCATACACGTACACTGTGTGTGCCTAATCTTACTACGTGACCATCCGGTACATCCCATATTGCCTTTCATAAAAACTAGGTGTTTAGGACCAGTCTCCACAAGGACTTGCCATAGCTGACGCCACACTATTCGCTTCCTAAATTTTCAACTTAAAGATGTTGCTCGTGGTTTCCAAGCTGGAGGGTAAAAGACAGTGGGGGCGAAGCCCGAACAGATAGATAGACCAAGTAGCCAACACGCTGGAGGTCCCCCCCTAAGTGCAGCACTCGATGGAACAGAATATCTAAGCCGTTGTAGAGCACATATTTCACATATCCTTTGCGGGAGATCCTCAATAGCGAGGGACCGACTAGGAGGACGATAACTTGACACCATTCACTTTACTAACTTATCCGAGGCAAAACTGATAGATTCTTAAGAGATTTACACATTTGAACCGAAAGTAAATTCTTTTTCAAATTGGAAATTGAATCCTAGGCCCTAGCCCACCGGTGTAGTATGCAGAATAGTGGTAATATTCAAATATGAATATTACCTCGATTATTCGAAGATGTATTGTATATTTATTCTATTAATCAACAGGAAATATGAATTCTTCGATTGAATAATTCATTCGAAAATACCATGATGAAATACCTAATAAACCATAGGATCAATCGTGGGTTACAAATGTTACAATGTGAATATTTGCAAAATCCTGAAAACGACCTTTACAAACACAAAACACTTTTCGTTTAATTCAGATTTTTGGTGAAAAATAAATACGTACCACGACAAGGCACACTATAACTTTCATTGAGATTAAATTTACGCACATCTAGAATTTTACGCACAAAATAACCCTTATATACCAAGGCTCATATAATCGTACAGGAAAACAACCTTGACAAGTTGATGTTTAATCAAGTGAATTATATTTATTAGCTGTTAAGTGGGAGTCGTGTTCAGAATTTATCGTTTTTAGGAAGTATTTAAAAGATTGCTTTTATACACGGTGTCGGGTTTCATGTGGTCCAAACGAAAACCATCGATACAGGGGTCCAGTGGCTACTCTAAGGACCCCCATGTAATTTACTTAGAAGGTATGATAAAATAAGATTGGTTATCATAGTAAAATTAGTTTTTTTTTTCAAGTAGGAAAAATAATTGGTTAATATCCCTTATGGGGTATCATATAACCCCTGAAAGTAAATAAATAAGCATTTGATTTCATTCCGTTAGTAATCTTTTACTAAAAGTTCTTACATTTTTAACTCAAGTACATCACTTATGAGTACTGTAAATGCAATTTAATGAAACCCACTGATGGGCAAGGGCCTCTATCAAGAGAGCATTTTAATATGAAACAAATGCTGTAAATAAGATAATCCATTTCAACGAGTATGTTTGACTAATATACATACCTACATGTATGGTGAATTCAGAGGCTTCATTTTGCTTTATTTGGACTTAAAATGAAAGTCCTTGTTGTTGTCTTTGTTCGTTGTTTTACTTATTGTTGTGAGGTATTAATCATATTTTTTTTTATGATAAGAACAGTATCCCATAATGTTATGCAATAGGCAAAATAAGATAAATTTACTTAGTAAATGTATTATTTTTAATCGGTTTCGTAATTGCTGAGAAAACTTAAAATCTTTTAGTCAAAATTTCCTATGCATCACCTTAAATGTCTACTAATGATTATTCATCATTTACAGCAAACAGTTGGTTCTAGAATCGTAGAACAATAGTTTCAATAGGGTCACTGCTGATGTCAGTCAGTGATGTTGATGCAAGCATTTTCGGCATAAGGAAGCTTTTAGGCTGGAAAACATTGACTCCTTATAAATACAACCCTCTCAAAAATTAAACAGTGCATTTTGAATCATCATCAGTCTTTAAAAATTGATATTTTTTACTCGCTTTGTCCACAACTTCGTACGCAACGAAGTAAAATAAAAAAAATACAGATGGACCACTCTCGCTTTTTTCCAGTATACTAACCTAAACTTCCCTGACCGCCGAGGGATTATTTATTTATTTAAATTCGCTCTGAACTTTTAAAATTATGTAGGTAGGTTTTTTATTTATTAATTTAATCTTTAGTGCACGAAATAGTACTAAAAGCATTCTCTACCAGTCAACCAATGGGCGGGACAGAAATGCTGTTATGTAATGTGGCGGTGCTACTATATAGGTTTGAGAAGAAAAGAAAAGAAACAAAGATACTATAAAAACGACAATAACAGCTTATATGTCATCCCCATACATTTGAACGATTTCTATTGTAGAAATCATCATGGTGTGTTGCTCTTGGCTAGAGCCCCTGTATTGTACTAGACAACGTAAGCACAAATTAGACATGCGCGGCGCTCTGACAGATAGCCCGCTTAGAACAACATGTCATTTTTGACACACGCATATTTTGGTTCCAGTGGACCCAGCTCCAAGTACAAATGATTAATACGATTTCGGGCGAATTCTTGGGGCACCACTGATAAGCAATAATCTAATGAAACTGACCAGTGTTCTGGATAGCTGGGGAATTGCACTGCACAACTGTTTTCATTTCAAGTAGGGGTGTCACTTATTAAGCTCTACTAGGGCTGCCAAAATGTTTAAAGGGTAAAAAACTGCCACTTAAGAACATCAGATAAAATTTATAGCAACTACATGAGTTTTATCTGGTGTTCGTTCATTGAAGTTCATTACAGAAAAGTTTTCGGAAATATCACTGTTAATAGGCATAAAAATCTAATCTTTATCTTTTGCTAACAAGAATACTTTAAAGTCGTTTGATTGTTATTATTGGCACTGGTATAAAACAAGCCTGATAAAGAGTTTTTAAGAAGTAATCTTCAAAAAAATACAAAACTTACATGATCGCAGAAAAAAAAATAAAGATAAGTAGGTATTCTAAGATGAACATAATCATTTCTGTTGTGAAAATCGATTAGAATCGAAACCCAATGTTTTGTAGTCCACAAAACTATTTGCATTATTTGACGAAAAAATGACATTATTGACCGTACCCCTACGTTAAGCGACAAGTAAAACTATAGACGCTTTTAATATCATTGCGTGTTTTGAGAAACTGGTCCTACAACTGGGTGATGGAAATCGGCAATGTATTAGGATTAATTCAGTTCACAGTAAGTTAGTACTTTTTCATGGTAAAACCACAACAAACATAAAACAAATGAGCAACAATTTAAGAATGAAGTTATTTTGTGATGCGTTTTCACTATCTCGGCTTACATTTCTTAACGAGTTCTTACAGCTTACAGATCAAATGCAACATAATTTGTATTTTTTCTGAATTTTGACTGACATCCGATGTCAGCGTTTGTAACGGTGCATTGCACCGCTATTTTGCTATTTTGCAGGGGAACTTCTTGACTCACCTCATCTAGTACAATACAGGTCTGTGCTTAAATTATTTGTTCATCCGTGGTAACCTGGAAAAGAAAAGAAAAAAGACGACGAAACCTGTGTGAGCGCGTGCGCAATCAGCATGCTACCGATGGTTTTTATTAAGTGTCTTGCTTACCCGTTATAAGTATTATAATAATTTTAGCAATCTGTGTTAGCTTGCTATGTTAAGTTTTTATTATGTAAAACGTTTAATGTTTTCCCAGGAAGTGACTTAGTGTAATTCTTTATGAGAAATAAAGTTCTCTAACCACATTCACGTAACTACTTGTTCGGACGAACAGGAGTAAGCCCCCACGCACTTTGAAAACCAATATTTATTGTAGGTACGTACAGCAATGGATTCGTAAGGAAGCGTTGATGATGATAATTGTTTATTGTTAACGCGATTGTCTTCATTAAATGCTTTGTTTTTAAAGTTGACCTTCGAAACTAGGCGTCCAAATAGACTTCCAATATACTTTTTTTTAAGATAACACTTTAGGAAAAATGTCGTAATACCTATAATAATTCTTATATTTGCATTAATGCTGCATGTTTAAATACTCAATAGGAAAAACTAATTAAAAACTGTCACATTAGTATTATTTACCAACCTTTGGTTTTTCACTATGTTTTTGGGACACAATGATGTAAACACTGCTCGCATCTTGTTTTTCGAGGAATGTAATTTAATTGCAAATGCAAATAGAACAGATAACGATGCAGGGGTACAGTCAAAAGCATAACGTTTACGTTTCCATGGCTTCAAAAATATCTGAGCAAAACATTAGCCACAAATATTTCGTTCGTTCGTGAGTTCCTTCAGGCTCTTTCTTGACTTGTATAGATATTTGTGGCTAATGTTTTGCTCAGTTTTTTTCGCCCTACAAATCTATTTTAAATGTTTATACATATTATATCTCTTATGAACATAATAATACGCACTATTTCGCTTTTTTTCAGATCAGCCTACGACGAAGCTTCGCCAAATTTGGTAAGTGTTATAAGTGCATTCCTACATATGCATCATCTGCTTTCATTTGCATATGCAAGGCCTTATTGCAATCCCTTATTATGACTTGTCGGTTCATTTTCTAATCTAAGCGTAGCTACCTCACCCTTTTTTTTTTTTTTTTTTAAAGTAGGGGAAATGCCTTACGCATACCCGTCCACCGGGGGGCGGACGGGTTATGTCGGACTCTCCACTGGGGGGACTTCCTATTAAAGGAAACCGCCCAGTGGCCTACCGACTAAAAACCCTACTACTCCCTCTCATCGTCCATAGTGGGGGAGCACGGTAAGTAGCACGAAGCCTTCTACGCGTTCCCCCGGACGGGGCCCGCCTACACGGCGGGCCGGAAGCGACCCCCCCTTCTAGAGGAGGGGTCGATAGCGACAGCCGAGGGTGTCGAGCCGTCCCTACCAGGCGATGGTGGAGGCCTGTGCAATGCCGGCGCGGGGACCCCCGTACCGCGCGCCAGCTGGCCTCCTCCACGGAGAGGTTGGAGGCGACGAACAGGTGGTCGCCGTCTCCCCCCCCTCCTCGCCCTGCGGAGCAGATCAGCGTCGGGATCTTCTTCCCGCGCGCGCTCCGCGGCTTCCTTGGCAGTCACCACCTCCTCACAGAAGGTGGCGAAAGCTCTCCAGGCCTCTTTATCTGCCAGCAGTGCAAGCACTATGCTGGGCAGAGTGAGGTCCTGGCCCACCTTTGCAATAAGCGCACTGCGCTGCGGGGCCCACTTTTGGCACACCGCTAGTGTGTGGTGCGCCGTGTCCTCCACAGCGCCGCACTCATGGCAGAGTGGTGCTCCCTCTCGACGGATGCGGTGCAAGTAAGAGCCAAAGCATCCATGCCCGGTCATCACTTGCACCATCCTATAGGAGAGGGAGCCATGCGGCCGCTCGAGCCACCCGTCAAGGACCGGAGCGAGCGCCTCCAGGGTTCGACGGCCAGACTCCGCACCTCTCAGGTCCGCCGTCCACAATCGAACCAGGCCTTCATACGCCTCCCTGCGGACGGCCTCCCGCTCTTCAGGGCAAAAGGGTTCGCCCGCGGCCCTCTTGGCGGCCGTCCAGCGGTACACGGCCGCCAACACGCCCGCCTCCAGCTCCCAGGGAGCGGTGCCTGCCAGCGCACAGGCCGCAGAGAAGCTTACGGTGCGGTAAGCTCTTACGGCCCGTTGCGCAATCGCCCGTTGGGGCGCTCGGAGGAGGCAGGCGTTCCTCTTTTTGGAGAGGGCCGCTGCCCAAATGGGGGCGCCATAAAGGGCCATGCTCCTTAAAATGCCGGAGTAAAGCCTCCGGCATTTCGACCCCGGACCGCCAGTGTTCGGCATCAGCCAACTGAGACTATTGGCTGCCTTGAGCAGCCTAGGTGACAATTCACGGAAATGGGGTAGGAATTGCCACCTAGAGTCAAGCATCAGACCGAGATACTTTAACTCGGTCTTCACCGGCGTCCCGATGCCCCCAAGCACAATACGTGCGTCAAGTGGCGCCGGAGGTTGCCGAGGCCCGTGAAACCAAATGGCCTCGGTCTTTGCAAGCGCCACCGTGAGTCCGAGACGGCCGATCCGGTCGGCTACGAGGTCTCCTCCGATTTCGGCTATTAGGGCCGCATCCCTGTAGGACCTCCCCCGGGCAGTCACGAGCGTATCATCAGCGTAACAGATTACGCTCATACCCGGGAGAAGTTCACTGCGGAGAAGCCAATCGTAGCCTATGTTCCACAGGAGCGGCCCCAGCACCGACCCCTGTGGAACCCCGGACTCAACGGTGTGGCGCTGTATCGCGCCAAGACTGTCCGAGTAGACTATCAATCTGTCCCTGAGGTAACTTTCAACGAGTCCCTGCAAGTACAGGGGTACCCGGAAATACCTCAGGGACTCCAATATTGTAGAGTGAGGAAGGGAGTTGAAAGCATTCTTGATATCAAACGATATCGCAATCACTCCCTCCCCACTCTCTTCAGCCTCCACGATTATTTCCCGGAGACGAGATAGGGCATCGATGGTGGAGCGCCGTGCCCGAAACCCGAACTGGGTGTCCGCCAAGTCTGGACCGACCTCTCGTAGGTGTTCGAGAAGGCGGGAAGAGACCACCTTCTCGAACATCTTCCCCACTTCATCCAACAGGATGATCGGTCGGTAGGCCGAAGGTGAGTCAGCTGGGCGCCCCGCCTTTTGGATGAGGCAAAGCTGACCCACCTTCCAGATCTCGGGAAACCTCCTCTCATGGAGACACCGGTCGAAGAGGTCCCTAAAATTTTCCCCCATTTGGCCAGCCGCTATGGCCACAACCTTGGCTGGCAGACCATCCGGGCCTGGAGCCGTCTTTTTGCCCCGCAACCGGAACTCCACCGCTCCGAACTCCTCCGCGGAGACACCGGGAATTTCCTCGGGCAGTCGGGCCGCGCCACGGTGCGGAGGCATTGCCGGAGGAACAAAGTCCTCGCGGCGAGCCGGAAAAAGAACCCGGACCACCTGCTCCAGGAGAGCCGAGTTGAGAGTCTCGGTCAGGGGGGGGCCAATGGGACGCAGCTGGGCACGTGCCGCTTTATATGGCCTTCCCCACGGGTCTTGGTCGAGACTCTCGAGCATTTCGGCTCTGGCCCGGTCTTTGGCCTGGCCAATGGCGTGTTTTAAGGTGGCCCGTGCCGCCCTGTACACCTCGTAGAGGTTGGTTTCCTCATACGGGTCGACCCTCCTCCGCCGGCGTCTGCAATACGTATATGCTCTCCGGGCCGCAGTGCAGGCATCCCGGAGACCCGCGATCTCCTCCGACCACCAATACACGGCGTGTCGGGGATCGGGGCGGCGAGACCGAGGCATGGAGAAGTCACACACCTCGGTCAGAGAGTCCCGAAGCTGGGACGCGGCCACCTCTACGTCGACGTTGGGTCGGGGTGGGCAGAACCACCCCTGGACGAACGCAGCCTCCCTCGCCATTTGTGGGTCGAGCCGTGATAGTGCCCAGCGTGGGAATGGGGACGCCGGCTTTGGAACCCTTCCTTGTGGACCCCGGTTGGAGATCTCGAACCTGATGAATTTGTGGTCCGAAAGAGTCTCCGCCGGGTCCACGCGCCAGTCCGTGATAAGGGCGGCCAGTGCAGGAGTGGCGAAGGTGATATCGACCACCGACCCACCATTATATCGGACACACGTGTGCGTCCTGCCCCTGTTGAGTAGGGACAGGCCGCGTGACACTGCCCACGTCTGTAGGGCCCTACCACGGCCTTCCGTGGTCGGGTTACCCCACGCCGTCGACTTCGCATTGAAGTCTCCGGCGAGGAGCAGCTGCCGCGGTGCCAATCGGCCCAAAACCGCGGACAGGGAGTCGAGGAAGTCCTCAAATTCCCTGTAGGGCCGGGTTGGGGAGAAATAGACTCCCACCACGGCGAAATCCCCCCCGGAGACGGCAATATAGCCTGACCCCCTTTCCAATAAGGAAAGGGGGGGAAAATCCGGAGCAGGCCGGGTGAGTATGGCCACTACTCCATCCAGATCGCCGAACCAGCGAGCTACCTCACCCTCCTCCTCAACACCTATATACCATTCGTCAAAAGTTGGCTTCTGAGTGTTCCGTTCCTCATGACGGCAACAGTTACTGCCTATGACTACCCCGTTTGGGATATAGTCGTCGATGGTATGGTATAGTATGGTAAACTATGTACTTAATACAGTAAAAAAAAAAAAAAAAACTAATAAAATGAAGCGTTGCATGCCTCTTACAATCAGAAAAGTGTCGGAGAAAGCCTTACTTGATCTTCGCTAGGGCTAGTTACAAGACTAGTGATAAAAGTTAGGTGTGCCTAAAGTGGGATAAAAGAGATATTCATTGTGAAAATGAGGAGAGATGTATTTATTTATTTGGTTCACCTGTAACCTGTAATTGTTACACTTTAACATCAAATATACAGGCATACAAATAATATAGGTCTAAGTGTACAATGAAAGTAGATGAACAATACATGTAGTGTTTTAGGTAATTTGAGAAATTTTATAAAACTACATACCTACGCCTAAATTAGTTCTCAATCTGTCAATTTCTTGAACTGATGCTTTAACATATTAACAGAGGTGTGAAGCATATCAATTTCTTTACCAATGCTGTGTAATGTTAGGCTGAAGTAACATCGATTAATAGTAATTAGAGAACGTCGTCGCGTTACGACTTCGTTGCTGGCATGAAGATGGCCATGTTTAGAAGAATAAGGTAGTATATTTTATATCGAGGGACTAAACGAAGCCACAATATACTAGAGGCGGTTTGACTCCCGAGCGTGCGAGGGAGTCAATGAAACCGAGGGTATATTAAGTTGGCGTTTAATCTCGAGGTGCAAACTGTACTTTTCACTTCGAGTGCGAGAGAAATAGTCAATTTAGTACAAAAACATTTAAACCCGAACTTTACACTTGACAAAAGTTCTGAAATTTTCGCGGTCAGATTTTTCTTCTGAACTGAACCACAGGTTAACAATTTAAAACACATGGCACCACCTTCTATGCGGACAAACCATGGAACTAAAACTCTCAACATTTTCCCAATGAAGACGGTCCACACTCCACAGATAATAGTTTATTTTCACTGGCTGTTTGAGTTTGTCTTTGTCACATGAAGGAAATTAAAAAACTGATTACTTTTTACTCCGGGACTATAGTGGTGACTTTAGCCCTGCTTCGTAGGGCTATATTGGCGTACTTTTAGAGCATGAGAAGTGCAAACATATAAATCAGTACTAACTAATATTATAGAGAGGTACTTAAGCGTTTGTAAGTTTGTGAGATTTTGAGTGTGTATGTTTAGGACAGGAAATTTCCGAAACTACAGAACCGATTTCAAAAATTATTTCATTGTTAAAAAGCTACATTATCCCTGATTGCTATAGGCATATATTTATTTTGAAATAATTAGTTTTCAGCCAGAATTAGAATCAACACTCATTAAGTAATCCGAAAAAAAAGCGCCACCGAAAATATTTTCGTGCGTGCGCTGACACCACTGTTGATTATACGATTTACTACAAAAATATAGATTTTTAGTAGATCCATATAAAAGTCCGCGACAATACATCTATCTTTGATAAATAAGTAGCTATAAGTAAGTTGTCACGTAACATATACGTGTTTAAAAATAATGTAAATAAAAAGGTAGATTCTGAGAATTATTACTACACAAGCATATCAATCCTTATAATTAAAAGTTCTTTCATTATCAAGAGAATTTTACGAAGGTAAATTTTGTCTTTAACAACACATTAATTGGATTAATAGATTCTGATATATCGGGAAATTAAACAATACGCACGCAAATTTTAAAAAAAATTGAATGGTCTCATCGCGAAATTTCAGAAACCAGAAGTGCTGGGAGTTAACATTTTTGCATAGGGGTGCTTTTTAGGATGTAGACGCTAACTAAGATGGGATTTTGTGAATAACAAGTATATTTAAAAAAAAAAAAATTGTGACCCTAGCAATCTTGCTTAAACCGCAGATTGATTTCGCCAACGTCAAGTGTGTGCAAAAGTCAAGACTATAATTACTGTCTGAAAAAAAACATATGTAATAAAAATGAAGTACACGCGAGCGAAGCCGCGGGCGGAAATACGTAATAAAAACATAATAGCAGTAACTGACGCGGACGCAGTAAGATAACCTGTCATAGATCCATATAAAAAATCTCATATAGAAGCTATTGAGCTATGAGAAGCTATTCTCATCGATAAAGGCAGGACTGCCGTTAAGTAATCCCATTGGTTGAAAGTAGCCAAATCTCCGCTCCACTGCTTCGCTCCGATTCGGCGGACGGGCAGCCCAAGGCTACATGTATAGCTGTCCCTTGCATTTCTAGTGACATGTGACAGGCCAGCATCAAATTGAGTTGTCCTCAATTTTTGATTAGCGTTTGTGGATACGGGGGTAAAACTTACCACCTGTGTCTACATTGACTAGTCCACCAACTTGAAATAAATTTACATCATCGTGTTTGCAAGCAAATATGTATAACCAGGTGCTAAATATCCACGATTAGCACGCTACTAAGTTTCTGCATGTAGAAAATTTCAGAGAGTTTGGGAATTATTTTTTTGATTGAAATTTGTTTATCGACCGTACTAATTTCAATCCAATACATTTTACAGGCTTTTTTGTTTTCTTCTAGCCTTAGGCTGCCTGTCCACCGACGCGGAGCTAGGCAGCGGAGCGGAGTTTTGGTAACTTTCAACCAAAATTACGCTCCGCTGCCTCGCTCCGTGTATAGGCTCACCTCCGTGCATAGGTTTGACCGTTTGTATGTAACATTTTGTATGTCATCTTACCTCAAGAACTAAAAGTCATCGACTG
This sequence comes from Udea olivalis, assembly GCA_947369235.1. Classification (NCBI taxonomy): domain Eukaryota; kingdom Metazoa; phylum Arthropoda; class Insecta; order Lepidoptera; family Crambidae; genus Udea; species Udea olivalis. Next base: position 11,696,416 of record OX376355.1, read on the forward strand.
CTATATTGCGCCGTAATACGTACACTGTAAAGCCAATTGTGTCGTCATTCTTCAGTCTACTTACGCAATTTTCGATTTTATTAATAGTAATCTTATCACAAGTAGGTAGGTACATAAATTAAAAACTTCGTGCACTTTAGAATGCAATTTATTTCTTGTTATTGTCATGTATTTTAAAATAAGTCAACTATGTCGGGTGAGGAAATTAACCAAGGTGTATTTTGTAATTACTACCTACAGAGAGATTAATTTCAGTATCGATAGACAGGTTTCATTGAATACGTTATCTGGCAGTACTAAAAAAATTTGCATTGTGGTTAGCGCTGAGTATGCTTTAATTTTCAGGTTTCCTACCCTTTTCACTGTAAAGAAGTTCCATGGTGTTTATAGGAATAATAGAGCTTCTATGCATAACTTTCTTTTCAATAAACATCCTTGAAAATATAATTCTTAGACTGAGTAATAGTAAAACTACAACACTGTCTAATATCGCCAGTATTTTGTGAAGTAACATTTTGTGCGAGGACGAACATATCAATTTATAAAGTGTGTATTTAAAATTTATTAAAAAAACGGTCTCACTCAAAAATTCATTGAATGATGTTTTTTGAAGCGCCATGGTTTGAGAGTAAAGAGCTAAGGTAAACATGGAACTCGACCACTTGTCAATAGGCTAGCCTGGCCCACGCAAATCCGAACTCGAGGCAGACACTTTCCATGTTTTGTAGCAACTCCTAGATTTGATCAGAACTAATGGCGAAAGGGGTGGTGCCATCTGTGTAGCAGGTTTGAAACTCTAGAGGCACCAACCACAGCACCGCCTGTCCATTTTTTCAGAGTTACTGGCATTATGAGCTCTGTGTACACGTTAAAAAGGAGCGGTGATATACAATGCTTCCTTGGAGAACACCAGCGTTGGAATGAAAATTGCTCGACATCATGTTGCCTGTACCAGAAAAGCACGAACAATATTCACCAAACGTTATTTACAATTTTCAGATGTGCAACAAATCATATTCTGGACAGTTGATTTTGTCTAACTAAGTAATTCTAATAAAAACGGGGGTTGTACACTATTTTATAGAAAATCGATTCATAGAGTTTCGTTTCACATAAATTGTTTCTTATTTTATCAAATTCAATACGCAGAATAGTTATTTCAAAGCAATTTAAATCATAGATTTTTGTTACAAATATTAATATCAAATCAAGTATTATTATTGCTCATAATGTTTGGATTTTGTGAGAAGTATTCTCAAGAACATTTTTTTTGCCACATAAGTTCATTTGCCGAAAATTCGCTTCAGGCACAGGTCTGGTCACAGTTCTAACCTAACCAACAGAGGCATTTTAACCTAATGTCTGTTATATATAAATAGTCGTAGAAACAATAATATTCGAAATGAAAATAATAGGTAGGGGAAAAAGTTTTTTCGCATTTTTTAAGAGAATTCAAACCATTTCATAATATAGTTTATTTACATTTAACTGAATTATGTCTGTGCCATTTTGTTCGATTACTTTTTTCCATCTTGTAGGTAGGTAAGGACATGATCCCATAGCTATAGGAATTTTGTAGCTTCTGATCAAAATACCGCGACAAGTGGTTTTATTAATTTATTATTGTTTATTAATTCATAAAATTTACATGCAGGTTAACAGTTTACACCAAAACACCAGCAAGTCAACAATAAAAAAAAAGATTAATTTACAATATTAAAAAAAAACAGAAAAAACAAATTAACAATTTTGGCTGTCCTCTCGTGATGTTAACCTGACACTGCCTAAAGAATTCTGAAGAAACCGAAATCTGAAGGTGCAAGGTCAGGACTATACGGCGGATGCATTTACACCTCCCAGCCAAACTCTCTTAATTTTTGCTGAGTGGCTAAAGATGTGTGAGGTCCCAAATATCGAGCATTTTTGCATACCCAGTTTTTTTCAAATGCGCCGTAACTGTTTTGTGGTCAATTCCCAGTTCTTCAGCTACGTCGCAACTACTGATATGCCGATCTTGCTCCACTTTTTCAAAAATGGCATCCATTTTATTCGTAGTAGGGCGACCAGAGCGACGTGCATCTTTGACATCAAAATTTCCGGATTGAAACAGCTTGAACCAAATTTGTGCTACTCTCACAGACACTGCACTAGGTCCATAAACATCGCAAATTTTTTACGCGGCTTGCGTTGCATTTTTACCTTTTTTGTAATTTTAAAATGTATCGAATTTCTCCATTAGATTCACTCAGTTTGACAGTAAGAAAAACAAATGAAAATCACACATTTTCCTAATTTGAATTTGGAATTATCTTTTTTAAAATTTATACTTTTAATGATACCAAAACCAGCCAGATACAAATAGTATAGCCAAAGAGATTTGATTACAAGTTCATTCCCCAACCTAATAATATTTGAACCGAATATTCTATGAAACATTTTCTTAAAACCGAAATACTATGAAAATTCTGTCTGTGAAACAAGGGATCACCAAAAACGGATTTTTGCAACAAACAAATTACGTTAATTTACGGTACAGGAAAATACCCGGACACTGTGAGTGTAGTTTGTCGACCTGACTGTCCTACAGACAGAATTATTGAAAATGCACGGGTGGATAAAGATCTTCCGCCGCGCCCAGCTAGACAACGCCGCGCACCACCAGTTCGCTCGTGAGCACGGTGACATGCAATTGTCGCCGAAACGTCGAGAAGAATAGGTAAAACAATTTACCGTAATTTGTTTCGTTGCAAAAACCCGTTTTTATTAGAATTAGTTAGTTAAAATGCAACAAGAAAGTTCAAAATTTAATTGATTTTGTCTTCACAATTATTTTTACACGGATGAAACCGGATTGGTTCTGACGTCAAATAAGTAAGGTTAAATTTTCAACTTTTCAGATGTTATCTTGCTATTTGAAGCCAACAAGATCAAAATTCAACAACAGACAGTATCTAAATACAAGCCCGGATAAGAGTTTATGAAGCGACTTCCTAGTAGATTAGCATATTTTAAAAGTACTTCGCACCTGTTCCGCCCGAGCCAGCAAGTTTGGCGGTTTCCGCGGCGCTCACACTTCGCCAGTTCCGGTTACAAGGATGTCAAAAGTTACATAAAATCATTATCATTTCTTTGACCGTATATCTACCATGAGTTTCCGTCACGTAAACGACGATCGTTGCGTTTAAAAATTTGTATGTGATTTTTAGTTCCATTTTAAAACACTATGGGCGCTGTACTGAAATCCCATACATAAACGTCAACGCGGTTTTCGCGGACGATAGCGGCTGTCATTGATGTCATTAGCGGAACTAATGGTATACATGCTAGTCTTTCTTTAGCACCACGGAGGTCGTGGGTTCGATCGTCACCCAGATGACAAAGACAAAATCATGTGATGAGTATTTGAGCTTGTTCTGTAACTAGCTGTTAATTTATTACCTCTTTAATCATTTAATCATAAAAATCATGCACATACCGACTTACAGTTTCCCAACGCGCCAGTATGGTTAAAACAGGTACAATCATTTCAAATTAAATACAAGCAAACTAAATTTACATAACCTACACAAATACAATAATGTCAAGAGAATAAATTAATGTCAATAATAAAGTTACAGTTACACAAAATACAATAATTTCAAAAATAATAAAATTAATAATATCAATAATATCACAAAATCATTTATAAATGTCACATCCAGATAAATAGGTATAATAATGAATTTAATTTACAATAAAACAAGGTCAATAAATACCATAGAATAATACAAATGTCAGCTTAGATATAAATTACAATACTATGTCAATAATAATTTGTATTACATCAATCTATAGGGTACTACTTATAAAATCAAAGGCCTTCCTGAGCAATACTCCAAAACGGTCAGCAAATAGATCGGTACCATAGTCATGGACAAGCATGTCTCCTATATAATTTAAGGCACGATTAGTAGGTGCATGTGCGGCGTATACAGTGCGAGCCTGAGGCCGCCGCAGCAGGTGCGAGCGGGCGCCGCGGCGCAACGGCCAATCCTCGCCCCAGCCCAATCGCTTAGGAGCTACCAGCGCGACTTGACCCAGTATCGTTGGACCATGCACTCTGCCGCGTATTATAGATAGATAGTACTTGATGAGTTGTATGACTCTTTAAGTATGCATCAGCATCAGCAGTATTTATCAGTTTGTGACATCCATTCATACAAGGTCCCCTAAATTCGCAGTTAGATTATCTTGAGTTAACGTCTAAGTATTTTATTCACTTATTTACTAATTTTAAAATGTTACTTTCGCTTTTATGAGATTAACATCATCAACAGCCTTCAGAAGGCTAATAAATAGGCATACCCCATAATAAAACAACACAACCCCTTAATAGATATTCACATCCAGCGGCCTCCTGCAACCTAACCGGTCTTCGGCCCACCGGACCCTCAAAATTCCCAAGACTCCTGCCAAGCGTGGGGTTTTGGCAATTTTCCCTCCAAAAATGAGCAAACAAAAAAATTATATCAGAAATCAGTGATAATCGTTGTTATTTATTTGAAATAAACGGAATAAAAGAATAATTCAGCGCAAAAGAATTTGCCGGTCGGTACCAGCTAATTTATATATTTTTTTATTTCGCTTAGTTAACACTGTCGCACTTGAAATTGCCTGTATTAATTGGTGATGTAATTTTGATTTACACATTTATTTTTGGTTACATTAGTCTGTTTGAAATGTACAAGTATCATATTGTGAAAGCCCTGACACATCTCTTTTTCTCTTACTGCAGGTGTTAATTCAACGGAATTATCTCTGATTTGCTTTCCATCTAATTTTTATTTATACAATTTCACGGTTCTCAACGTATTTTTAATGAATTCTTGTTATTCTATTTTATGTTACTGCATATAACATCCATTCCATGTTATGTTATGCAGTAACGGATCTTTTTACATTTGATTGCATTTTTAAATAAACCGGGTGATTATTGGTACTGCCAGAAGAATAATATGAAAAAAAAAAATCACTTACATGGTTCACTATTACTACTTTCGCCGTATGATGATATCCCTGACAGTTCATAATTGTCAGTTAAAGTAATGTAACGAATGTAATTTAATCGAGTTGGCAAAAGAAATGGAATCGGATTTACCGTTGTTTAATTTTATAATAAATTCTAAATAAACTGGTTATGGCTAATAAGTCATAGAATAACACGCAGTGTGTCGAAAATAATAGTTAAAAAATAGCACACAAGGCAGACGCACTCGTACTGATGCGAATGACGTGATTACAAAATGATCGCTCCTAGTCCTAGTAGTGTCAATACACTATTGAATGGCGTTCCTTTTCACGCATCAGGCGCTGTAAAGCTACATTAATTTAATTTAATAACAATAAATTTACTTGATAAGATTCGAAAGGACAATAGTTTTTTAATTGTTTTTAACATTTTCTTTTGCCATTTTCTTTTTATTTGGTTTGGAATAGTATGCGTGACACGGAACAAAGAGAACTGTCAGGCATATCATCTTATAGTGAAAATAGTATACATCACTTACTGAGACTTACAAAAACGATATGCCTTATCGTTTTTGTAAGTCTTTTGATAATCACGGTTCTTATCGTAATTTTAATGAATTCTTGTTATTCTATTTTATGTTACTGCATATAACATCCATTCCATGTCATGTAATGCAGTAACGGATCTTTTTACATTTGATTGCATTTTTAAATAAACCGGGTGATTATTGGTACTGTCAGAAGAATAATATGACATATTAATCGTTACCTTTGTAAAGGCCCGTATTCACTTTGCTTAGTGCGAGTGCAGGTGACTAGTAGGAGCGATTAATTAGTGTAGGTGTGTAGTGCAGTAGTGTCCAATTCTGTTTAGTGGATGTGTTTAGTTTATCTCGGAGACCTTTAATTTTATACCTGAGGTCTTTACAATTTAAATGACATTCATATTTTTATGGTAAATTTTCCGTCTACTTCGCTGAGTTACTAATCACTTGCACTAATAAATCGGTGTCCACACGTGATTTCTACTAACACTAATCACCTGCAGTACCTACTAAGCAAAGTGATTACCGGCCTTAACGCTCTGAGGTGAAGGCTGTGTCTTGAATAAGAAAAAAATAAAATAAAAGGTAGTATAGTTGAGTTGAGACTGTTAGCTGGGGGTGGATCGAAAACGTTGCATTTTTGTAATATTTTCGTGATTATTTCATTGAATTGAATCAAACTTACATTTTTGCTCTATTATTGTGTGCAAAATACTTTTTAAAAATACATTGAATTGTCTAAAATTAGGTAGTCGCCAGTTATTTGCTAAATTAACTAACAAAACGTTTTTTTTTAAAAATTGATGGGACACCTAAAAATTTACTGTACACAGTTAAAGTGAAATTAAAAGGTGCATTCAATAATATAGAGATAAATTATACTTAATTTTAATTCAGCTAAATACTCACGACAACCTTAAAAAATGCGACTTTATCGATCTACCTCAAACGCAAAAAGCAAACCCTCTTATGAAGTTAAAATAGTACAGTTTGATACCGCTGAAGCGGCTAAACAAAAGAATAGGATAATAATATGGATAGGTGCATGTTTACCGAAAAGCGCCTTTTTACCGGGTGATTGTCAAAAGACTTACAAAAACGATTTCATACTCAGTAAGTGATGTACCATGCAAAACATGCGAGCAAGTGCAAGTGAGAAAATATAACCATGCAAGTGAAAATATTATTCTGTCAATTGACTTTAATTTCAAGGTCACCATATAAAACCAGTAGAACAGACAGTTTTTTTTGTATGAAAAACTTAAAATGCAAGTCAATCGAAAAAAAAAATCACTTACATTGTTTACTATTACTACTTTCGCCGTATGATGATATCCCTGACAGTTCATAATTGTCAATTAAAGTAATGTAACGAATGTATTTTAATCGAGTTGGCAAAAGAAATGGAATCGGATTTACCGATGTTTAATTTTATAATAAATTCCAAATAAACGGGTTATGGCTAATAAGTCATAGAATAAAACGCAGTGTGTCGAAAATAATAGTTTAAAAATTGCACACAAGGCGGACGCACTCGTACTGATGCGAATGACGTGATTATAAAATGATCGCTCCTAGTCCTAGTAGTGTCAATACACTATTGAATGGCGTTCCTTTTCACGCATCAGGCGCTGTAAAGCTACATTAATTTAATTTAATTTACTTTAATAACAATAAATTTATTTGATAAGATTGGAAAGGACAATAGTTTTTTAATAGTTTTTAACATTTTCTTTTGCCAGTTTCTTTTTATTTGAACTCAAACTCAAACTCTCAAACTCAAACTCAAATAACTTTATTCAAATAGACTGTATCAGTACTTTCAAATCGTCAAATTTACAGCAAAATATACTAAATAATAGACATAAATACCATAATAATATGGATATGTAAATAAACAGTATACAGACATAATGCGACTCTACCACCGCGTCGGAGTTGTCTCTTGCTGAGAAGACCCGGCGAGAAACTTAGCAGTTACTCTTTTAAACTTGTTTTGGGTTTACAACAGGCGTTAGTAAAGTACAAGCAGAGTGTCATTTTGATACAAATAAACCTAATGAGATTCTTAACTATAGAATATAAAACAAAGAGAAAAAACCAACCTTGAAAGAATATTATAACAAAAATTCGTTTAAACAATTCAAAAAGAAAAATTGTTAGTCAGTACATACTATGTACCTAATAACTATTACAATAAAACATCTGTTACAATAGAGCTACGAGTATTTCATCCCGCATCGAGCAGAGCGCCCATACCCAAGCATTTTTATCTATAAGGTAGTATTTTGTAGTATAATAGCCCTTTTTTAATAAAGCTGTTTTGATGTGATGTTTGAATCTATGTAAAGGTAACTCACAAATGGTTTTTGGAATTTTGTTGTAATAATGTATACCTTGCCCCATAAAGGATCCTAAAACTTTTTGTAACCTAAAGAGTGGAAGTGCAATTTTATCCTTATTCCTAGTATTTCTGCAATGTATGTCACTGTGTTTAGCATAGAGACCAATATTTTTTCTCACCAAAACAATGCAATTGTAAATGTACTGTGACGCTACAGTGAGATACCAATTTCCTTAAAAATCTCCCTAAGTGAAGCCCGTGCACGAAGCTTATAGATGGATCTGATCGCTCGCTTCTGGAGGATAAAGATGGTTTGTATATCCGCCGCTTGACCCCAAAGTACAATGCCGTAAGACATTACACTGTGGAAATAACTAAAATAAACTGAACGAGCAGTATCAACATCTGTTAATAACCTAATTTTTCTCACTGCAAATGCAGCCGAACAAGTCACAGAAGACGCCAAGAGCGTTCTGTGAATTCTCCCAAGCCCTAAAGATGTGTTTTAGAAGTGCGATGCCAGCATCAGTAGTAGAACGGCCTCTCGTGAATCCATATTGTTCACTGTGTAAGAGATTGTTCTCATAAAAATGGCTTAATAGTTGTTCTTGAATGATTTTTTCAAAGATCTTACTTAGAGCTGGTAGGATTGAAATAGGCCTAAAGTTACCTGGGTCTTGTTTGTTGCCTGATTTAAAAAGTGGTACAACCATACTGTGTTTCATTAAGTTTGGAAGAACACCTTCATCAACACAACTATTGGAAAATTGGTGGTGCCTTGATGCTGCCACTCAACTAACTTGCTGAATCTTGATATAAATGATAAATCCTTGATGATTATAAAATGTTTATTTACTTGATATATGTGCGAGTTCACCTTTTGATGGATATGACGTGACTAAGTAACTTAAGTAAAATGAAATGCACGAATATGAAAATGCTGACGCGGTGACATACTTTGTGCGGTGTAAACCGTACATATTACCGGGCCTGAGATGAGATACAATCAGTTGAGATAAAATATTAAATGAAAGAAAAGTTAATTGTTAAACAAAGATAATAAAAACTGTAAATAATCAAATTGGGTCTTCGTTAAAAATTTCTTTGAATTTTCTTAAAACTGGACTTGTTGATCTATTTCGTAATTGGAGGGCACGCGCGTAGCTCGCCTGCCCCTCTCGCTGACGCGACGTGTGGCCGCCGGCGGCGCGCGGGTTTCCGGCGTGCTGGTAGGACGGTCCAGGCACTGGAACGGGCGCTGCTCCTATTGGTCGCCTTCCCCATAGACATTGAGAGCGGTGGGCGATTATTACTATGCCCAACACTGCCAATACCCCCAATATAACGTAAATCATAGCGTAATGGTGTATGTCATGGTACGATACGCTTGATGACGTCACTTCACTGTTCTTTAAGGTTTGTATTCGTTCTTGAATTGCCGCCGCTTCCTTGTTGAACTGCGTATGCTCTTGATTTGTAAAGTTTATGTGGGGGATTGAAATATTCATGTTGTGATTTATGGGTGAGATTGTTGGCGTAAATAATTTTAGAAAAAAACCCTAACCTCGCTTGTATGAGGCATATGGGGATAAATAATAAAATCATCAGTCTTGATAAGGCAACCATGTCCCACATTCATAAGTCCGGTGCCCGTGAGTTGGTAAGCGGTAATTTGATAATCGCACATTGTTCGATTATTGCATGGTTCGCATCATGTGTAAATATATGTATTCATAATATAACTTTCTTGCCAAGTAGTTTTACACAAAATTTCTTCGGGAACGCATTCTTAGTTCATCTGTAAACACAGATTTTGGACACCTTTCATTCTGGTACTCGGGTCTTTGGCTGTGACAATAGTATGAGTCTTGTACAAAACACTCTTTAATATTTGTTTCCCTCATAGGTATAAAAGTGTCTTTTCTAATATTCATTGCCACATAATCAGAGACCGGAGTTATTGTGAAGGTCTTGTTTTCATGAAATTTAGGGATCGGAATCAATTTGAAAATCTCGTAAGAGTCTCTGCTGATAAGAGGTATTCTTATCTCGAATAGAAGGTACTCTTCCAGCATTCTCGCTTTGACCTTGATGAGATTGTACAATTTTCGTACATCTGTGTGGATGTTGTTGGTTGGCAAGGAGACGTCCTTGGGTAGCTTGCTTGATATGCTGTCCAACTCTTTCGCCAATTGATCTGGAGTGACTAGGTGTAAGTTGTATCGGCCTTGATTAACATCCGTTATCGTTTCCAATAATGCATTCTGCAGAGTTTTCAAGTTATTTAGTACGTTAGTCGCAACTAAAGATCCCATCATGAAGTCGCTTATGACGTTATTCAATTGAGCAGAATTTTTCAGTTCGTCCATTGCTTTTTCTAAAGATATCATGTGTTGATTTATAATTTTGTTCTGCTGGTTCATAGTCGCTTCAGTGCGTTTTAATAGGTTGTTCTCGGCTTCAACTATGGTTATTTGATTTTTCCAGAGGTTGATGATGTGATTTTGATTCTCTTGGAGTAGGTCGATGTCCTTTTTATACTGTTCGGCGAATTGGCTATCCAGTACCCCGAACAAAGTGTTTGCGAGATATCCGACACCATTGATAAGGCCTCTCTTGCGTCGTCGCAGTCTGCTCGGCGCCGGCGCTACAGCGTCGAATTGCTGACTTTGCAATAGCTGATTATAATGTTCAAGTTCATTGTAGCCGTGACGTAACTGGAGTATTATTGCATCACATCGTGTTTGCCTACGTAGTGTTTCGCATGTTGCATCGAGCGTTTGTATGTATGACTCGAAAGCCTTATTTCCTTGCTCATAAGGTTCCATTTCGAAATATACTATAAGTTCCCATTCATTTTTGATAAGCATCATGTTGACAATTTATCAAAATATAAACCTTGATTTTCTCTGAACTTGGTGATATTGGCGTGTGCTGCATAACTTGAACTGACGATTAAGAACATCATAAATGTAACATCATTGATGTGAATAAGCTTTTTTTGCTGGTTTTTGTTGCTCTACTTGATTTTGGGTTTTGCGACATGTTTTCGCTGTTGCTTGTTTCAACATTACTACTTGTTTCAGTATGCTTGATTAGTTTTGAAAGTTTGACGACCGGTCGCTTCAAATATCCACTCTTTGTTTTCAGAGTTACAACACGGACGAAACCATCTTGCCCTGGATGTAACTCGCACACTCTACCCATAATCCATTTTCCTGGCGGTAGGTTTTCTTCGTGAACTAAAACGATGTCATCAATACTGAGATTTTCTCTTGGATTCTTCCACCTTGATCTTGATGTCAGTTGTGTTAAATATTCTGCTGACCATCGCTTCCAAATATCCTGTGTTATTTGTTGAGTGAGGTGCCAGCGTGTTCTGAGATCTCACTCCGTTTCTAAGATCGTTAGAACTGGGCCGCTTGAGAGAAAATGAGATGGTGTAATGTAGTTGAGATCATCTGGGTCTTCTGTTAAGGGGCACAGCGGTCGTGAGTTTAGACATGCTTCGATCTGTGTCAGCAAGGTTAAATACTCTTCATATGTGAGCTTCTGCTCTCCAATGACTCTTTTCACATGATATTTAAAGCTCTTGACAGCAGCTTCCCAGAGTCCACCCGCTGAGGGCCATGATGGTGCGTTGAAATGGAATGAAATCTCCATGTCGACTATTTCCTGCTGTAATTCTTTGTTCTGAAAAAATTGACTAATTTCTTCGTACTCTTCTCGGATAATTCTGCTTGCTCCGACAAAATTGCGTCCATTGTCGCAATAAATGTTACTAGGAGTCCCTCTTCGAGCCGCCATGCTGTGCAGTGTCGCAGTGCTGCGATGAATGCCGAAGATGTTAAATCTGAGACTAACTCTAGATGTATGGCCTTGGTTACCGTACATACAAAAACCGCGACATATCCTTTTGTGGTCTCGATACCACGACCCTTGTTGGCCTTCACAAGGACATGGCCGGTGAAATCTACGCCAGTGTGCTTGAATGGACGTGAAGGACGGACTCTTGCTTCTGGTAAGTTTCCCATCATCTGTTCCTGCATGATTGGCTTTTGTTTTTTACAGGTTACACATCTATGTATAATTTTTTTTGTAGTTCTAGTACCGCTAAGTATCCAGTATTTTAGTCGCGTGAATGATAGTGTAACACGAGCTCCGCCGTGGAATGTGAGTTCGTGTGTATTATTTATAATCAATTCTGTGAAGCGATGATTTTGAGGTTAAATAATTGGATTTCTCATTTCAGAATTGATAGGAGCGTTGTGCAGCCTCCCTCCAACTCGAAGAACCTCATCGTCATCTAAATATGGGTTTAAATTCAAAAGTTTGCTTTTCTTTGAAATAGGTTTCTTTTGCAACAGGTGACCTATTTCTTCTTCAAATTCTTCTCCTTGAACTTGTATTATAATCTTCTTACTTGTTTCTCTTAATTCTGATAGAGCGAGCCAAGATGTATTTTTTCTCTTTTCCTTTTCTGTAGTAAATCTGTACACCCAGCTAAATACTCTCAGGAGTTTTGAATAAGAACTGTATCTATTCATTATTTCCTTGATAATGTTATTATCCTTGCTATGCGTAGCGACAACGCTCACTTGTTTCGATTTTCTTGCTTCTTCGTTGGTAGTATAAATTATTTTTTCCTGTGTTACATTTTCAGATGTAGATAACCAGGTCGGACCCTGCCACCACAATGAGTGTGTGATCACTTGCTTTGCTGTGGGCCTCGGCTGGCGCAGTCAGATGGATTTTCTGCTGATTTAATATATTTCCAGCTGTCGGGTGGCATTACTTTGATGATTTCCCGTACCCTGTTGGATACAAAAGGCTTCCAGCGATCCGGATTTCCTTGCAGCCATCGCAGAACTGCTGTAGAATCGACCCAACCATGGACCTTGACGTCTATGTCTAGAGATATAGCTTGCTTGATTTTTAGCATCACCTTGGAAAGTAGCAATGCCCCGCTTAGCTCCAGCCTTGGTAAGGACACTTCTTTTTTGCATGGAACAAGTCTTTATTAACTTGCTATAAATAGCGCATCCGTACGCCTTTTTCGAAGCGTCGCAGAAACCTTGTAATTCTAGGTTACACGTGTCGTCGGAGCCCAGCCATCGTGGTATTTCAATATTCTTTGAGTAAATAATATCATTTTTAATTGCTTGCCACTCTTGAAAAATGTTCTGTGGGAGCTTGTCATCCCAAGCCAGGTTTGTTTTCCATACTTGTTGAAACAGTAGCTTCATTTTTGTGGACAGGGGTGTCAACCATCCCAGCGGGTCAAATAGCAGTGAGATGGCGGATAACAATGATCTTTTTGTATCTTGTTTATCTTGATTTACCTTGTATTGAAAATTGAAAACATCTCTTTCAGGATTCCAATTAAGACCGAGGGTTTTTGCAGATTCAGCTTGCTTGAAACTGTAATTACTTTCCTCTGGCGGGCTTGTATCTTGTATTAACTCTTGGTAGTTTGACCTCCACTTTCTTAAGATAAAACCTCCTGCATTCATAGGATGGATGAGGTCTTTTTTCAATTGAAGTGCAGAACTAAGCAAAGGTACGCAAAAAACCAAGTCATCCATGCAAAAATTATTTTGCAGGACTTGAGACGCTTCTGGATACTTTTTTCTCTCATCACTTGCTAGTTGACGTAAAGTCATCATTGCGAGATATGGAGCGACCTTGGTGCCGTAGGTTACCGTCGTGAGTTGGTATTCTTGTAATGATTCTTGTGAGCTATCTCGCCATATTATTCGCTGAAGAGACTGGTCATCTTCATGTAGCCATATGGCTCGAAACATCTTCTCAATATCTGCGGTAAAGGCAACTTGATACTGTCTCCACCCCAAAATTAGTGTGAAAATATCTTTTTGTAAGTTGGGCCCGGTACACATACAGTTGTTGAGACTTAGCCCGCTCGATGTTTTATCGGATGCATTGAAGACTACGCGTAGTTTCGTTGTACTTGAATCTAACCGTAGCACGCAATGGTGTGGTAACTTAGCTGTAGTGCAGGCTTTTCTGAAGATTTTGGAGTAGTTCTTGACATACTCATCGAAATTTTATTTCTTCATGCCGTACAACTCATTGCATACATCTTACGTCTGCTACTGTAAATTCCAGGCGTGGCCCATTCACAAAACTTAGATTGAACTCTGCAAGTAACTTGTTTGGTGGGAAAACAAGCATCAAATTCATTTTTAACACAATCAAACAGTCTTTTGTAGACTGTATCAGGGTCACCCTGCTTGTAAGGAATGGAAGATACTTTATGTTTCAAATTAGTTTTAAAACTATTAATGCGATTACCCGTCTTCGGTCTACATGTTATTTTCCTGTAATTAACGCTATTGTTAGTTAAATCTAAAAATGTTATCTTCTGCCCACAATGATCAGACTTTAATTCAGTTACTATTGCCTTTTCAATGGGTACACAGTTGCAAAATACATTATCCAGACAAGTAGATGTTGTGGCTGTTATCCTCGTGGGTTCATGGAATTGATAATCCAGACCAAAGGATTTAAATAGCGACAATAACCTATTGCTTTTAGATGAGTTTACTAGCAAATCTACATTGAAATCACCACACACAATAATGGGTTTAGACGTAGCACTTAACCTACCCAAAGCTTCCTCCATAACTGTCTCAAATCTATCTAAGTTAGTTTTTTGGGAGACGGTATACACTTATCACAACAAAGCCCTCTAACTCAACACAAGACAATTCGACAATACGCTCTATGGACAGGTCTACATGGCAATTGGGTTGGAATAGTGTGCGTGACACGGAACAAAGAGAACTGTCAGGCATATCATCTTATAGTGAAAATAGTATACATCACTTACTGAGACTTACAAAAACGATATGCCTTATCGTTTTTGTAAGTCTTTTGATAATCACCCGGTATATGTCCATAATAGTTAGTCAAAAAAATGAGTTCTATGAAGAGCGTTAAAATTCTGACTGGTATACAAGTATAGCGGTCTTCATCTCGCTTTTATTAAAATTAGTGTGATTTATTAAGTTTTTCGATTCCAAAAAGTGCCTAATAAAATCTAAAGCAAAGTAAACGTGTGGAAGTTGGGCGATGTTCGCTAGAATGGATGAGTCGTTATATTAAACTGGGGGAGCCGCACTCAATTTCAAGAAAAAAACTTATAAATGCCACGGAGCGATGAGAATAATCTTTGGATGTGGTATCTAACAGAAATCATATCATGTTCCTGCTGAGGTAACGTCTCAATGAAATGTACAATAGGAATTTATCTTATGTTATATGTACTTTAAAAAATACATGTATATTTAGATCACTGGATATTTTTTTATTATTTTAAGGTTTTTGTAATGGTGATAAACAGGGATTTACAGCATTTAATTTAATTTATTTATTTATTTTATTTTATTTATTTATTTTATTTATTTATTTAAGGAAAACAAACAGCTACATTATTTTAAATCAAATAGACTTAACACTAGCCTAACAGTTTTCACTAGTATACATGCAAATATTACTAAGACAGTAAAACAATACGAGAAAGGACCTTAAGCCAAGATAAACAAATTGTAGTTGGATAACAAAAGTAAAAGTAAAAACAATCGTTTATTTATTCGGCAAAAGGTTTACAAAAAAAAAAAACCTATGAAAATCATTACATACGGGTCAACAAAAACCGTACAAATTTTAATACTTACATCACGAATGGGTCATATTGTTCTCGTATCTTTACCAAATGAACTAAAAAAATAAATAAAACGGCTGTAATTTTAAGGAAAGTAAATACTTAATACAAACACAATAAGTAGGCAAACATCTTCAGTTGCATTTGTTATAATAATATGACGTTTATTTTATTTATGTATATGTTACCTTTCTTTTGTTTTTAGTGTTTATATTGTGGCCATACACTTGTCCATACATTTTAATAAAACAGAGAGTCGAAAAAAATAACGCTGACTTTGGTCCACGAAGGTCTCTAAGTAAACCAAGGACTCCGCATCAGCGCTCAATAAACGTGACAGAAAAGTGTGCTTATCGTCATTCAAGCACAAGTTGCAATGTATTCCTTTTTCTTTACTAATTGTCAAAAAGAGACAGAAGGCAAGATTACACTGTGACACCTGTGCCATTTGAGAGCCGGCTACCATTTTGAGCGCATGATTCAAAATTTCAAGCGCCTAATATACCTTAACCGACCTTACCGACCTTAAGAAAAAAAATGTCTGTTCAATACATACAAACTGATTCAAAACATAATCCTACGAGTACCTTTCGTATTTAAACAAAAAGAAACACGTTTGTAAAATAAATCTTTTTTCTTTTATAAATGATCAATCTCGCCACCTCGATTTACGAAAAAGCCTTATCGTGTCAACTTCAAGTATGAGTATTTAAATATCTCTGAGTAATAGATTACTGAAGTATTTCTGATTAAAGCTTACTACTTGAAGTTGCAGAAACAAAATACCAAAACGTTACAAACTATCAAATAGTTTTGATGACACAAAATGAACCAGGATATGCATAATTAATCACAATAACTGTAAAAAATATAAATTTCTCATCATTATCATCATCATTATTAGCCTTTGGAAGTCCACTGCTGGACATAGGCCTCACCCATCGAACGCCACAACGAGCTATGCTATAAATTACGATGCACACACGCTATGGCCGCGCGTAATGTTAGTGAAAGCCTTGCTTGTCAATTGTATGACGTATTAAACAGTTAAGGAATATCGTTATAGTAAGCAAACGACTGAGATGCTGCGGTGGATGTGTGGAGTCTCACGCAAAGATCTTATTCGCGGCACCCTTCGTGTTCGTGACATCGCAGACAAGCTGCAGGAGTACCGCCTTCGTTGGTATGGTCATGTCTCACAGAGATCAGCAAACTACGTGGGCAACAAATGTCTGGCCATGCCGCCCCCGTCAGGTACCGATAAAAGAGATCGACCCAAGAAGCGATGGCTCGACGTCGTCAAGGGTGACATGCGTGCCAATAGACTCACCACTGAGGATGCACAAGACCGGGTGAAGTGGGCCAAGAAAATAAGAAAGGCGGACCCTGAGACACACACCAGTGTGGGTTCACAACCGGGATAGACCACACGGATGATGATGATGAAACAAACGAACAGGAATGCCGCCTTCACTTTTAGTCTGTGCACGATCTTGAGATGATGAGAGTAACTTTTTGACGCAGTCATGCCAAAGAGCCTCTTTGTGGGTGTTCTTTATAAAAGTTATGTCTTATGGATTAAATTTTGCCTTTTTGTTAGCACTTCTTTTGCTAATATGTGCTGACTTATACCGTCAGAAACGTCAGACTCTGAAGATTTTACATTCAGTTTATAAAAACTCTTAGCTCGGAATTACATCAAAAACTGGTACAAAAGACCCTTTAATTTCTTCATCCACCTCCTTCCCAAGTATTGAGGAGGTTTACGGCTTGTTTAGTGCCATTAGGCTTTAAAATAACACCCAGCATAAGAGAACACATAATACATTTTAAAGTATTTTATATCATAAAGCACACATTATTATAATCATGTCTCTAAAATATCCCAGCCACGTATTCCCCAAGCAACATTGGCGTCGTATACCCCTACAAAAAGATTACACCTCCAGAATTCTAAGGACTTACTTATCTTATCACCCACCAACTGTAGGTCCGAACTCTAAGACTGAGGTGAATAATACAGCCACTAGGCTTACGATGCAGCTCTTAATATTGCATAGTTCAATTACGAGATTAACGAAGAGTCCGCCACACCTGAGCAGGATTAGACGTGGGATGGGGTAATCCACATGAATAATAGCTGTGACGATTCCGTCACGTGTGTCTTGGCCTTAAATCTGGGACCTTCTGGTCAAGGTGTTCCTCTGGAGAGGCACACACAATGCTATAATAATAATAAAACCGTTTCTGTTTTTTTTATAGTTCAACAATCTTGCTTTCACAGCATATTAATTTCGCCAATGTCAAGTAGTTTGAAGGGTTTCAGATATTGTGAATATTTTTCCCATTGTTGTTTTCCTCTTCAAATCTGAATGTTAAGAAAAACAGAAGAGGGTGTTCCATTTTTAACTGTCAAAGTCGTCATGTCAGAGTTGAGATGGATATTTTGGGCTCTCACCACACATTCCGACTTCTTGACAGTCGCGCGACTGAATCGCGACCCCAGCGATCAACATGTATTTGTATCGATTTATACGCGCATTTGAATCGATGGAAACGCGGGAAATTGTAGCGTTTCCATCGAAGCAGCCGCTCGTGAGTAGCGATGCACACGCACGTTTGCATCGATTCAGACTGCGATTGTGGCTGTCGACGCAATACTGAACGTTTTGTGTCGTTCGTTTGTATCGAGCCTGTATCACATTTACATCGATACTGTATCGTGATTGTATCACAGCAGCTACGCGGCCAGCTACTGTATCAATACTACGTCGAGACTGAATCGCCTTTGTATCGATGCAAAAAGTCGCAATGTGTAAGGGCCCTTAATGTAAAAGAAATGTGAAAGAAAAACATAAATTCCCTCCCTAATTCTGATAACATAAAATACACGTATATTAGGCAAGTCAGATGACACTTGACTGCTGTTTCGTGACCGGAACTATTCAAAGCCCCCAGTTCACGCTAGGTGAAACCCAATGTACTTAGCCGGTGAAACGCCTACCAAAGTTTGTTATTTCGGATGGGAACTTTTAACGCAATTTTCAAACCTAGAAAGAGCTAATAATTAGCCTATATAATGTCCAACTCCTGGGCAAAGGCCTCCATCATGGAAATGAAGTCATCGCTGCAACTGGTATGTATCGGCTAAATCACCACGTTTGCTAAATTGGTGATACAACCTCGGGCTATGTTCCGAAAAGCCAGAAAACATTCATTGCCCGAGCCGGGTTTTGAACCCGTGACCTCCGGAGTCCACCGTCCTCTGTCACCACTTAGCCACTCTTCACCAATCTGTACATCTACCACAATTTACGTTATCGTTCGCGTAAAAAAATTGTATTGGTATTTGATATGACATGACATGACAATGTCAAATCTCAATACATTTTTTTACGCGAACGATAACGTCAATATAGAGTGGCTGACTTGTGGTAGACGTACAGGAGTGCTAAGGTTTAGAGATTCTGCCCTGAACTACGAAGCTCACCGTTTGTCTCAACCATCAAAATATTGGTCTACATTTGCAATTAGCTTCCTTAACCTTATCTTGACGTGTCAAGACGTCAAATGCGTTTGAGAAAGTGAAACCTCAGATGACGAAGACACCGCTCATTCAAGTGACATTGCTGCAGAGATTCCAATCTGGATCCTGTCGGCTCTAATCCTAGCCGTGAGTGTCGGTGTAATTGAAGTGTGAAATATTAAGAGGTGTAGCGAACGGGCTGTATTATTCAAGATCCACTCTCGGAGGCTGAGAGTCGTCTAAGATTGAGGTAGTCGTTACAGTATCTGCAGAGAGTATAATATTTTATTCTCAGATGTAGCCGGACCACAGATTACTTAATAGTTACTACGTAACAGAAAAAACACATCCACAGAAGAAAAATCTTAATCCTAAAGGCGTGCTTTCATGTGACAGACATATTGCCAGGGCCAACTCTTTCGGTATAGATGTCATTAGTCAGTCATCGCGTCAATTCAATGCTCTACGCCGTAGAGCATTTATACGCGAATTTTGCGGTTGTCAACATCCGCATAGAGTCTACGCGGATGTTGACAACCAACTGCCAAATGAGTCATGGGCGACCCTGGGCTGATAGGTAATTATCGCGCGCAAGTACATGCAGTGACAGGCCTGGCCGGACCGTTTTTAATCTATTTGGGGCCCCGGGTACATTAGGATGATGGGGCCCATTTTAGAGCTTCAATATGAACGATGCAACTTAAATCTCTTTTGAAGAATCAAGTTACTAAAATACTAAACTATTTAACTTATCACAAGACCAATGTGTTTCTGAAGCAAATAAATATTTCATTACATTTCAAACTTATCTTGTTTTTACATTTTAAAATCTATAAAAATCTGAATTAAGGGGCCCTTGGGATCGGGGGCCCTGGACACGTACCCAAAAAGCCTAAAGGGAAAAAGGGTCCTGAAGCACAGTTTCTCGCCTTCAATTGCGTGGTGTCACGGATTCGATTCCCGCTCGGGTCAATTCAGGAAACGATTTTTCTAAATTGACTCAGGATTGGGTGTGCAGGTCGTAAACGTTGGTGTATTGTCTGGTGCATATTTTATATTATTTTACAAATTTATATATAAAAATTTTTTTTTTTCCACTAACTAAAATTGAGCATGTGATTTGTGAAAATGTTTCGCCCTAGCTGTTATTCGTTCTATTACCTTAGCTGGCGAACCAGGCAGACGTAATATTTATCGTGTTGGCTAACATTATTTCAACTTTATTTAAAAAAAATGTTTTTAGTGTTTCTTAAGGTTTTTTTCAGTCATATCAAAAATGAAAGTAAGCTAGGTAGGTACTTAATAAACTACCAGTAGGTCCTAGAAGGTCAAACTAAAGTGACTTTTATTTAGCAAAAGTCAACAGGCCCCGGTAGTCATTCTTAATAATGGATTTTAGTCAGTATTCAGTTATTCACGGTCAATTGTTCACCTAAAAACGAAACAATGGATTTAGTAGGTAACTCCAATCAAATCAGTTGTTAATTTAATAGCTGAGCATTTAAACAACTTAAATTAATAATGCTACCGTGACAAGCATAACCCAACATGTTTTGTTTCAAAAATCACCGAAAAGCCATTTGTTAAGTTAACTAATTAATACTAATTACGCCGACACGGAGGGCGAGTAAATGAGATAGCATGACTTGCCATTTCTATTCATGTTATCAGGGCTTATTGTGTTGTAATGTATTATACAAACATGTATAGAATGACCTCACTGCAGAAGCTAATTTCGGCTAAGCTGAAGGCTATTAGTCTATTACAATTTACACAATGTAACAAAAGCCGTTTCCATAGCGATGGTGTAACTAGTTTCACACCATACTATGAGTTAAGGCTGCTTTTCCAGCGAGGATGTGCGAGTTAAGCTACGAAACCATGAAACCGTTTCCACTGATGCTACGCTAAGTGACGGAGAGCGAGTAAGATGTGCTACGATGATGCGCGCCGCGAGGTCGCCGCGAGGAAGATCGAGCTACGCGATGTATCGACCGCAGGGAAGGCATGCACAGCACGCACTCGTTACTAAAAAAAAACTCGCAATGTAAGTTTAAATAACTTTATTTCTCTTAAACATAACAGTTTCATTTAAAATGAGGTACAGATAAATTTTATATAATATTAATGCTTAATAACCGCTGAGGCTTCTTAAATTATCTATTAAAAATTAAATATTATTCAAAATCAATTAACTAAAAAAGAATAAAATTTTAAATAAAAATGAATTAGTATAAAATAATACATAACAATACAAATTAAAAAATATAAATTGTCATTGCAATTAAACTTTAGTGTCAACATGTTTTTGAGCTCACTTTTAAACATGGTCACAGTGTCGCATTCTTCCACATCATTTGGTAGGCTATTGTGCAGCTGCGCTTCCTCTGATAGGATGGTGTTTTTTCCATAATTAGTACGTGCATTCGCAACCTCTAATTTGTGTTTATTTCTAAGATTGTGTGTATTTTCTTTTTTGTTCATTCGGATATTAGATTGACATGAATGGCGTAGTGCGCTGTAGCACGGTTTCTCGCCTTTAATTCCGTAGTGTCCCGGGTTTGATCCCCGGTCATGTTAATTCAGGAAATGATTTTTTCTAAATTGGCCTGGATCTGGGTGTGCTGAGAGACGCCCCTAGCTTAATTCCTTGTCCGGTACCTCGTAACACAGGGATATTTATCCCTACTTCGAGACCATGACAAGAGGTGTGTTGTCTGGCGCATATTTATTTATTTACTTATTATTTATTTATTATTATTATTATAATAGAATTTGTGGGAATATTTTTTATAAGTATCTATATATTATAAAATATCTGTCTATCAGCGGCTTCGTTCTCCTGTTATAATATAGCATTTAATATATTACTCGCTGATAATGTAGTTTTGTAGTGGTGAAATATTTTTTTAAATCGGTCTAGTAGTTTCGGAGCCAATTCAATCAAATAGTTCCTTTTTTGTGATAATAACAATTAAACAATCAAATACTTAGATGCCCTTTATCATCCTATATCCTCATAATACATATTAGTATAGGCAAGCTTAACATTGAAAACTTCTTTTAGATTTTTCAATGTTTCTGTCATATTTCTGTTTGTAGACCAAGACGTTAATACGCTTGTCCAAAAAAGTTACAATTATTAAACTTCCTTTTTATTAACCTTCAAGTAAGATTAATTACAACTGATACAAGTTAAGGACAGAAGCTGTCAGAAGCTAACATATTGTACCGGGCGATAACAAAAAAAAAAAATTACTTTAATTTCAAGGTTACCATGCAAAATCAGTCGAACGGTATTTTTTGCATGAAACCTAAAAAACAAACTCGTTGAAAAAAACAATTTTTCATTAAGATGGTTACAATGCGTTTATGTAACCATCTGAGTGATGAAAAAAAATATTCGATTGAATTTGCATGGTTAACCTTGAAATTAAAATCAATTGAAAAAATAATAATAACTTCTATAGTTAGTTACTACATCATCTTACTAAGTATGCTAAATCGTTTTTTTAAGTCTTTTGATAATCGTGGCATGAACATTATCTCGGTCCAGTTAATATTATATGCAGCAGGA
Source organism: Udea olivalis (assembly GCA_947369235.1). Taxonomy (NCBI): domain Eukaryota; kingdom Metazoa; phylum Arthropoda; class Insecta; order Lepidoptera; family Crambidae; genus Udea; species Udea olivalis. The sequence continues at coordinate 11,719,099 of OX376355.1, forward strand.
CATTATTTCGGTCCATATAAGCAGCTTGTGCAGCAAAAAGTTAGTATACACCTTTCTGCGTTGAGACCTTATAATTATTTCACTTTTTCTACACAAATACCTAAATAAATACGCAACAAATCGCTTATTATGGAGGCGAGTGAGGCCGACATGAGGAAATTAAACGACCACGAGGACGGACATCATATTATGAACAAGACATTACGCATACACGTTGTTTTCATACATTGTTTTTAAATTACAATTATAATTACCTGGTTTTCTAAGCAACATGTTTACCTTGGAATGTAAAAGTTCTACATAATATGTACTGTCGAATCAAGCCCCCAGCGCCGGGGGTAGACTTCTACTCTTAAGAGAACACAGCACGGGTCAGCATTCTAAAAAAAACTGTAAATTTTGTAAAATCTACAGAAAAAAATAATATTTTTTTTTGGTTGCTAACCTCGAGCCCCCTGCAGAGTGCGTTAGAGATAACTGCAGCTCGGACCGAAATTACCAATTAAAAGTACACAAAATCGACGCTTCGTAGTCCCCTGATCCCTTTTTGATCTTTTTTTATTTTTCCTATTTTTATAATATAATAATCAATATAGTATAATCAAGTTTCATTAATTTTCTGGATGTTTGAACACAGCGGAAAATCTGACCATTTTTTCAGATTTTCGAAGGGTCATATCTCTTTTCATAATTAATTTATTAAAAAAGGATAACATAGGACATCATGTTAATAGCGGCCATAGATTTTTTGGAAATAAAATCCTCTAGGTACTAGCATTATCCAGGGAGGAAACAGAGCACTACGTTTGTATGGAAAAACGGTGCTTCTGTATCCTCTTAACGCCAAAAGGCCAAAACTGTTAATGTATGCGACACTGCCAATGATTTTCCATACACTGATTAAAGCACGCCATACAATTGAGAAGCTTAAACATGGCCAACGCGTGTCAGTAAGATCCTATCTTCTCTCTTTCTGATATGTGTGACTGAAAGAGTAGGAATACATTGTTACAAAAGAAAATTGCTTAGAATGACGTCAAGCACACTTTTTGGTGATCCGTTGACAGCGCGCAGATGGTATCTTTACTAATATTACAAAGAAGAAAGATTTGATTGTTGTTTGTTTGTATTGAATAGGCTCCGAAATTACTGGACCGATTTTAAAGATTATTTCACCACTATGAAGCTACATTATCAAGGAGTGACATAGCCTATATTTTATTAAGATTGAACGAACATTCAGTGATAAATAATACTATATATAAATCATGTCAGAGAAACGCGGGCGAGATGTGCTGCTTTACCGACGCCGCGGCGTGCAATTACTTTTGAAAGAACGAAGTCTGCCGAGGCAGCTAGTTCTTTATAAATTCGTCATTGAACGCTGCCAATCCGCCCCCAGTGCACGCTGTTAACCGAAAAATCCCATCCAACCATCAGCTGGTAAAACCTACTAAAAGCGCTAACCAATCGAATTTCAAAGTGAATGTACCAAATTATTGAAAAAATCCACGGCTTTGAGGGCTGGATCTTACTTTAATACCATTAACCGCCGATAAACAAGCGATGACAATGCGCGGGCGAATCCACTCAACTAAATTAACTTCGTACTAGTCGCTGCATAAGGCTGGCTGTCACACCGTAACGAACATTCGCATGTAAAGGTGGGTTTAGAGACCAAATGAACATAGAGCTAGAGCAAGAATGTTCTTTCGTGATCTTTTAGTGTAAATGCTAGATCATTTCTCATTTGCACCAAAATAATTCTAACAAACCAGAACAAGGAATCAAGAACGAGCATTCTAGCTCGTGCTAGACTGTTTTCAAAAAATAATTTGACAGAGTGGGGATAGAATAAGCATTCGCTCGTTTGGTTAGACCAATTTATCACATATACGAGTATATTTTTCAGATTAAAAATATGTAAGATATTATATCATTGCAACAAAAATATTTACTTCACATTCTGCGACTTTGCAAAACAGTATGCGCACAGCATGTTAATATCTTAATATGATTCAATGAGAATGTATTAGTAGAAAATAACTCATTAGGCAACGATATTAAAGCTGGTGAGCGTGGTCTATATACTTTCATTGGCGATATAAGATTTGATTTTTAATCTTATACTACGAGCAGCTGTATAGGACTGCCACTTATTGTCAATGGGACTTTAATAGACAAATTCTTTGCTTATAAATAGTACATTTTTTTACACTAATTTTTTTGCTGTGAGGTAAGTTCTAACATGAATGTATTCTAACTGTGACGGTGTCAGCGTCAGTCACATTTATTTGTATTTCATATGGGGGAATCTGATACACGCCCTTGCGCTCCGAATGGTATTGGATCGGTCGGAAGAATCGACCCCAGTTCACCCTGAACCTTTGTCATAGAGGCGATGGCTGCGAGAATGGCTGAAAATGAAATAGCGTCTTTTGTCAAAAATTGTAGGAACATAGTTGTGAATGGCTAAATTGTCGGCTAAGTCTTTAAGGAATATGTTAGAATCCTGTCAAATCCCGTTGGGGTCCTGCTTCATTATCTGGTCGAGCAAATCCAAGCTGAATTTAATTTGAATTGTTTCTATGGTAACCATATTATTTAACTAGCTTTTTCCCTCGACTTTGTCCGCGTAAAATGACGATAACCATAGCCTAAATGGGCTCTATCTTTATAACCAAATTAATACAGATTAATTGGGTTTTCACAGCAAAGAAACAAACACGATCACCAAGCACACATTGGCCTGTTTCTTACCGGCCTGTTAGCGCAATGGTAGCGAGCGATGCTGCCCTTAGCGCCAGAGGTCGTTGGTTCTATCTTCACCCTCAAAAAACAGTCATTATGTGTATGTTATATGGCTGGTTGTTACTACCTATTTAAGTCTGTATTTAGAAATATTTGAGTATGTTTATTAGTCTCTGATACCCATGGATCAAGGTTTATTAGCTTATTGTATGAAGAAACATTTTTAATTTTATCCTTTACGACATTTTTGGGAATATTTCAAGAGGCCTTCAATGTAAAAGTTATATACCATATATTTTCATAAAAATAAGACAGATTTATAAAACTTTTATCACACAATGAAGTGTTCTTGAAGCATTGTTATGAATAGGGGGATAGTATTAAGATACCCTTATGGTTCTACAAACAGGTTATTGTCTACTTCTTTAATAACTTCCACCTTGGGATCTATGGCAGGACCTATACCCATTGAAACTTATCATCCTCCTATGAACAAGTGTAATAGCTATAGATTTCTATTGCGGCCGGTTGTAGGTTTCCTTCACTGAAATACTCCGACCAGAGGCAATTACTAAGTCCCCGTATTTCAGCCTTAAACAACTTCAAAGAAAGCCTATCAAGCCTGAACCCGCTTCCTGCAAGCTACCATACATTGTAGCGTCTTTAACCACTGCTCCCTTCCTGCCGTCAGTTTTAACGACCTAAGGAAGTCAAGCCAAAACCGACCGTATACAGTACCGACTAGATCGATTTTTGCCAGTTAACAGGGAGCCACGTTGAGATTTATTATTTTCGCAAATGTATTTTTCACAATGCGTTTTCAGAACGAAGCTTGCCTTAATGAGCCATTCGTTGTTTTCACGTTATACTTTCTTGAAAGGATTCTGTTTATCTCGTTTACTGAAATGTTGATACTCTGTTGATAAAGAACATAACATAACATAACATACGATCACGACAATGTCCTGAACGGGGTAGTCAGAGGCATGTGACTGTTGTCATAGTGAACGGAACACTCAAAAGCCAACTTTTCACCAACGGTATTGGAACCAAACGTGGTTAGCTTTTCGCCAACATTCGGTTTAATATGGTTTTAATGGATGTCTTCCGTCACCGCAGAGTTAGTTGCAGGCCAATTTGGAGTCGGGGTGCTTAACCCCTAGGCCACGATGCTCCTATTGATAAAGAAGCTAGTGGTTTATAAGTTTGAGTCGCGTAATACTGGTGTAACTGTTTCCGATTGATTCGTTATCATTGTCATACATTAATAAATAAATATGCGCCAGACAATACACCCAATTGTCATGGACTCCAAGTAAGGATAAGTTACCTTGTGTTACGTTACGAGGCACCTACGAGACAAGGGTCGAAGCCAGGTGCGAGCCCCGAGCGAATTCAGAAAATGTATTTTTCTAAATTGACTGGATCGTATTCTTATCTGTAGATTGAGTAATAATTATAGACGATATTCCGCAGACTTTATTTATATCCCGGATGACTGTTTTTTACCTATTACGGAATATGATAGGACAAGCGTAAATTATATATGATATCAAATCATAAAAAATATCATATAAGCATTTTTTTTGAACTTCATATCACAGTAACCCAGTTTGAAATAGTCACACGAGTTGATTTGTCGCGGTAGTCCGGATATTCGCTCACTAATTAGTACGAATGTACCCCAGGAGGCGCCACTGGCGTACCTGCTCTTTGGCCTATTTAACGATTAACTAAAGTGAGTAAGCAAAGTGAGCGTGACTAAGAACAAAATGGAAAACAAAATATGTTAAATAATAAGTAATGATACATAAGTAAGTATGATACAACCGATATAGCTCATCGAATAGCCAAGCTGTGGCAATAGGCAGGTCGGGTCCATTATTGACTTATCTAAAGTTCTACCCGAAATGGTCCTTCTTACCGATTTGTGATCCGAATGAGTCCTACTTAAAATTTTCTTCCTAAAGTTTTCATTCACACAATTTGTAGTTCTACCGACCTAACACGTGTGTTTCGTCGCAGCCCGGCCTCAGTTGCTTTTTTTATTCATGTTTTCAAAAATTGTAATAAATAAAATCACTAATGTAAATTTATTTAAACTCCTACTGTTGTTTTTGATAACGCCCATAATTTAGTTAGGAATTGTGATTGTCAGGAAGTAAAATTTAAGGAAGAACATTTTCGGAGTTCCAGTTGTGGGAGTTGAGAATTTAGGTGTCTTTGGCGCACCCGGGCAAGCCACATCGCTCGCAGAACTGAGGACCGTTGGGGAGTAAAGGTTCTCGAGATGCCACCACAAACTGGGAAATGCAGCGTGGGCAGGCGTCCTACCCGGTGGACCGATGACTGGTGCAGGTTGCGGGAAGCCGTTGGATGCCTACGGCCCAATACCGCTCATTGTGGCGTTCAATTGGGGAGGCCTATATCCAATCCAGGAGTGGACTTGTGACATGTTCATTAACGAGTATTATCTAGCTATGTGTATGCCATGGGATTTTGTAAAAATTGTAAATGAAGATTACACTTGAAGTTTGGGCACGTTATTTTGAAAGAAAGATTTTAGTTTTTGAGTGGTTTCAAGTAACCGTGAAAGCAAGGGGAGTGGTATTGTTATGGCGTTGTAAACAACTTTTTTTATTAATTCAAATACGTTTTTCCTTATAAGCCTCTTTTGTTCTAACAAAAGTTTCTCATGTAATGGTTCTTTTCAGAAACTGTCGCAAAAAACAAAAATTTTAATTAATAGCTACCAGTCTAAGGGCTTATTTACTTAAAAAGCGAAATCCCTACCATGAGTTTACCTATAGTAAACTATGATAGTGAACTACAGCAATTTGTATGCTATTTTTAGGAACATTATTATTCGACAGAGGCGCTGCACCAGATTTTCAAGGTTCCATACAAAAACTTGACAATAGACGCATGCGACTCTCAAAAGCATAAATAAACTCATGGTTTTTCACTCGCTAATTGGCAATACCACATAACATCAGGACCATCAGGACTTTATCCAAAACGGCGTAGTCAGAGGCAAGTGAGCCTCTCCAATTGCGTGAAGACATTGCCAGGTTAAGTGTTCTCTATCGTTTTTACAATGGGGAATGCTCTGAAGAGATATTCCAGCTTATCCCTTCCTCACCCTTCCACTACCACACCATGCGTGCTGGATTACGTAGTCATTCACACACGATCCAGCATTCTCTTGGCTCGCACTAAAAGGTTCAGAGACTCGTTCCTTTGTCGTACCATCTAGACGTGGAATGCTCTTCCAGCGCATGTGTTTCCTTCCTCTTATAGTTCCGGGGTCTTCAAGCGGGCGTTCTGCAGGCATTCTGCAGGCCTTGCAAGGTGAGGATGGCCAGTTTAATGACTCGTTTGCATGACTGGGCTTCTTAGCCTCATATCTGGACCTCACGACTACTTCCATCAGGTGGAGTGAGGTCATTTTGACGGCCCAATATAAAAAAGTGACTATTGCCGTCATAGTTTTATTGGAACCTAACTTTTTAGGTGGTGAGCCCTCCGCTGTTATCTGGGTTGATTTAGTTTTTATCGACGTTTTCCATCACCGGAGAGTTATTTGGAAATTTAACAATGAACTCAAATTAGATGGTTCTGGCAAGTTTTGAACTTGCGACCATAAGGTCCACGATCTAAGTTGGATAGCAATCCAACGTGAACGTCGGTTGCTAAATCCGTAGGCCACGACGTTCACCGCTAGTCGGCAATGTCTTTTCTTTAAAATGTCGGCGACATTCGGGGCTGATCGGCGCTGATTTGCCTCTCTCCTTTTCCATTATAATTACCTAAACTTGGCTGACCGCCTAGGGTTACTACTATGTTCGCTCTGAATTTTGAAAATGAAGTACCTAATAGGTTATAACTACTTGACAGAACCCGCTTAAAACAAAATTCATCATGTGATAAATTGTACCTAGTTCGAAAAAATAAAAACGCTCGCGACAGTGCGACTCTGACCGAGTCTCCCCGGTATAGCTCACTTTGTGTGCATGATCAAAATACCGGTTTGTTCTAAGCGGGCTAACTGTCCGGGCCGCCGTGCCACATGCGTCGTTTATGCTTTAAGCGAGTTTATAAAAAACAGCCAACGATAAGCCCTATCAGACATCATTTACTACATTTGATTCTGACTCTATACTTACTATCTTATATATATCTTTCCTTTCATTGACTAGTTTCCGGATATCCGCGGGGTGCGTCCAGACTGTCTGTCGCGACTCTCCGGCGCCGCGTGAACTTTGCGAGATGAGGGGTGTTTGTGTTTCGAGGGTAGTCTCAACCCCTAACTTGACGGAGACGATAGTTATTACCCTAAACAGGCCAAGAGCCGACTGAAAGTTTGCAACATTATTGAGTATTAGGATCTTATCTACTTATATAGTGTGTGTCTTTACAAAATTCCACCCAGAATATTTTCTGAAACGTAGTGATATTATCAAACGACAGAAATGAGATAAATTTATCAACATGTTATACCAACCTGCGTGTCACAAATACATATATAAAAAGAATATATACAATATGTGCATTTCTATATACAACAGCTTGCCGAACGAATTGAAAGTATGAAAACCTAATGTATTTAAGAAAAAATTAACGCATATCGTTAATAAGAAAAATGTTTTTATAGTGTAATGGAATATACAGAGTTTTGGTCAAAATTATGTAAAAACCAGCCAGTTTATTAAACATTTACACGTCTGCATGCAGACCGAATACAATGGACAATTTATGCTATATTTTAAGACCTTTTTGACATGTATTCTCGTAAATAAATATTTTGACTTTGACTTTGACTATCGTCGTTATAAAGTTACGTCACATATCAAGTTCAGTACGTCTAGCATGAATTTCCATCACGTTAACTACGATAGTTGACTTCAGCAATTTCTTTGACATTTTTGGTTCCATTTCTAATCACTAGAGGCGCTGTACTGAATTCCCATACATAAACGTCAACGCGGACGCTAGCTACTGTCAGTGTAAACTCATGGTAGGTAGTGATACTTAAGAAGTTCCGTATGATACAGGCACAGCCTTCGCACCTTTAATTATAAACTGTTCCTAAACGAAATATTTCAAGAAATGAGCCAATAACGCATAAAAATTATAAAAATAAATAATAATAATAATAATAATAACAATCTATCTTAAAAAAATTTGACATCTAATGGTGTTAATTTTTTGCGAAAATAATCGCTGACTTAAATGCAACATCGGGGAACACGTTCGTCGAGAAGAGGTGACGGAAGTTTAGTACAATAGTCTGATTATTTGGAAAAACGCGGCTGTTCGGCAGAAATAAAATATCTTGTTTGTTCGGTTTAGTAACAAAGTGCAACTATTTGTTAATAATAATTAACAGTAAAGTGTTACTTTAAAAAATAAAACTACTTAATAAAAATATTATTTTGTGTAAAATAGATTATATAATGTTGTAAATGGTAAAGTATATAAATATCTATCATAATGACCCAAAATAATAGCACAAAATTCCTTGTAATTGGCCTTTAATTGAGAGGTTGTTTGAGGACCTCCGTTAAATGCTCATTTGCCACAACCTGCAATGCATGGGTTCTATTTAATTTTATTATTTTTTGATTAACTGATATTTTGTGCAAATACGAAATATTATTATAATACAGAGAGTACCCTTCTAGCGACAACCGCCTTGCAGATTTATACATGTTACTTTAGATTTAATAAATAAATAAAAAAACGGATTTAATTAGTGTAACTAATGTAATATTGCGTTTTTTTTCAGGTGTTGAACCTTTGAAGAGATATCAGAACACAGAGGCTTTCTTTGGTAAGTGGAATTATAATACGTTTATATCGTTAGCGTAAGCTGTCGACGAGCTAAAGAATGTAAACAAACTTTTAGGGGTTCAAAACCTTTTTCAGGAATGTGTACAATATTACTCGTACTTATCAACAAAAAAAATATGTTTTGGTTGGTAACTCACACTCACAACACAATATGCCAACATGAAGATGCAGCAGGCAGCTACAGATATTTCCTAAATTTTGTTTGTTAGCGAAAAGGACAGAAAACATTTGTTCGCTGTCGTATAGCATCGACTCTTCGTCAGTTTGTTAATTTTATTTAAATCGTTTCGATAGGTTTACTTTACATGATCTATCAGTTTTTGTTGATCAAAAAACTGAATGTATTGATATGTTTTTTTTTAACGCCGAGAGCTATTTTATGACACACATACAGAAATAGCTCTCAGCATTAGTTGAATAAAGGATTAAAAAAATACCTATACACGAGATTGTTAGCATTTATTTATAAATTTCACTAAAATATTAACATTTGTTAATTAAATATTGTAAATGCGTTACATTTACCCTAAAACGGTGTTACAATCGTATGTTATAAAATGTGATCGTATGGGGTATAATTTTTGGAGAGATTTTCTTTAGTAAAAAGCATTAAAATCAACAAAAAAATGCTAAACAGAAAACCATAGCAAATAAAACTTATTCAATCAGATATATTTTTATCTTTTTTTCCGTTCTTATCTTACCCTATTTTTTTCTGTAACAACCATATTCTATTAATTAAGAGGTAAGGGAGCATTTACAGTCGGAACGGTTCCAGAAGCTAAATTATTGATTGGTACGTCGTAATTACAAATATGTTTCTGCATATACGCCAGATATTGACTGGGGCCTTCTGTGAAGAAGATTTCTTTAAGAGCTGTCGGAATGTTAGCCGCTAGGTCAGCCAACATCTTCTGTGCGGCGGGCTCTGAAATTGTTTTTATTAAATAATTAGCTCTAAGACGTCCAACAAATAATATTGATAGTAAACATTTACGATTCACTAACAAGTCTTTATTTTGAAGAAAACATTTTAATGAAGTTAAATGTATGATTGATGAGATGGCACAAACAGATGATGGATTATTTATTAGTTACTGCGAATGATTCTTAAACGTTGCTGCCCAACTTGATTTTTTTTTGTTCAAATGACTTGATATGAACGAATTTTATCTTAACACTCCACAGCGTGTCGTTTCACCATACCAAGCTTAAAACGTCAGATAAACGATCGACAACAAGCGTGCGACAGAGGTGACTTTGGTCAGTTCAGACCGTGTGGACGGTCGTTGGCAACCAACCAACTATCGACAGTCGCCCTGGACAAGGTCACCTCTGTCGGACACTTGTTGCCGACTGTGGATAAGACGCTTTATTGTAACATTCCGTCTCGGGACAATTTTTTTGTCCTTTCAACTATATTTGAACTAGAAGTGCTGAACAAATTCAGTTGTTTGGCGGTTTTGTCATTAAGTAGTAGGTTTATAAATGAATAATCATACACACCTTCGCTCTCAGTGACATTCGGACTATTGGAGTAGGAAACATTTTGTCCTGGAAACGACGTAACTATTGTGTCTTGGACTGCTCTTCGTGTTATCATTCCATCACTTGCCGAAATTGTTGCAGTCAATGTTGAAGCTGAAATAAAGGAAATTGGACATTATTATTACTTGATTTTCGACTTTGTCATCTGATAGGTTTGGAATGAAAAACCATTCAAATAACAAATCACGCGGGTAATCCAAATCCCTTTTTTAGAGGTCTGGTTGACTGGCCTGTTGGAGCAATGGTAGCGCACCAGAGGTCGATCCCCACTCATGAGAAACATTTATGTGATTTTTACTTTTGTGTTTGTTGTGTGTCTGGGAGTTATTATCTATTTAAGTATATATTTCGAAATACATAAGTATGTTTATCAGTCTATGACACCCATCATATTAAGCTCTGCTCAGTTTGGCGTCAGCTGATGTTTGTGATAATTGTCCCAGATATTTATTTATTTATATGGCAAAGTCATCTCACCAACCTTACTGTTGAAATCGCTGAATTATCTTTTGATTTGCTTGCAAAGAAACTCATTAATCCCAATAATTACTTTTTACCCACTTTTGCTCTTTTTTAAAAAGCTATGTCGGTTAGCATGGAACTATTGTCGATAATTGGTACCTCAACGCTTTACCGGATGAGGAGCAAACAGAAGGTTCTGAACCGAAAAAGTTTAATTCAAGTGGGGCGTTTTAACGGTGAGAAGGTAATTTTGATCGTTGTAAAAAAATCAACTGAGAACGGTGCATTCTTGGCATCCGTGAATAAATCAATTAAATTGATTCAATACGGGTTCAAAAAATAGGAAACACTCACGATATATTCCCTTAATAACATCTCTGAGTACCAAAGGCTCCTCATTTCTTCGACCGATTACGAAATCAGCTGGTGACTCTATGGCAACACCTTCAAAAGTCACTGACATTACGAGGTTGCCACTACTATTGTTAATGCTGAAAGGAATATTTTTAAAGAAATGTTTGGTACCTAGTTGATAAAGTTTTAAAACTTGTGTATTTGTTGGAAGCAAAAAGTGATTTTAGTGAAATATTTATTTAACTTGTATAATATATCCATACCTCAGTCAAATTTGCGCAATAATCTACTGCGCCGTCTCTCCTCCACTAACTGGGGAGCAAACCCAACGGTTATGCGCACTACGGGACTAGCTTTGTGTTTTTCAGCAGGAGTATTCTCCTGGCCAGTGTCGGCTAGGTCAGCACATACCAGAGACGTGGACGCAGAGCTGAACGACACCTGCCGCATAGTGACTGGCTGTCTTAAGCCAACCCCGGTCGGTATGCTGTTTCCTCTTGCGGGAATAGCTCCACCCAGAGTCCGCAGAGAAGTGGCATGTTCGCTTGAAAAACAAAAACAGGAAAGCGACCCGAGACATCCACTCTACGGGCTCTCCCCCGCCACAGGTCGGTTGCGAAGCCGCAAAAGCTTCCTGCGATCTACGCAGCCTACCGACGAAATCCCTACTGACATGAGGTGCAGGCTTTGGGCAAGCGAGTACCTACATTCACTGTACCCGATGAAAATCTGCCTCCAGGCTATAAGGAACCTTGGCCAACCTGGAGAAGTCTAAACAGGCTGAGGACCCAGGTTGGTCGAAGTAAAGATAACCTGTGTCTGTGGGGGTACTCAAGCAACGTAGACGCCAGCTGTGAATGTGGAGAACCCCTACAAACCATGGCCCACCTCACTACCTGTCCCGCGTGCCCGACCACCTGCTCGCGTAAGGACTTACTTGTCAGTAACCAGAGGGCTACCACAGTAGCCGCTTTCTGGGCAAGTCAGATTTAGCCCGTGTTCTTGCCGACACGAAAGAAGAAGAAGAAGTCAAATTTGCGATTTTTACTGGTGGATATCTTTCACAGCTAGCACATTATCTGGTGGAAAAGCTACCTTAGGGGGCTCATATTATTCTTATAACGTTTGTCATTAATTGGTACCCGTAACACATAAAGCACAATATAAAAATATTGTCTTTATGGGAGGCGAATACTGATATGCGTACACTAGGAGCAGACTCTTTGAGACACTGGGATTGAGAAAGAAAAAAACTTCGTCCTTAGACGTCCTTGATGAAGACTTACTTACCAAAACTTCTCAATCGTTCCATTCAAATTCTTCAAGACAGCCCTGCTCGCGATGACTACCAGATTTATATTTGGCAAGTAAGTGGCCTGACGTCCTCTGATGACAGGCTCATCATCATCTTGCCTGATGACTGAGCACTCTCCATGGGTTTCAAAATACTCACGCACGCATTCTAAGGCAATAGCTTCTGCGCCGCAGGGTTCGTAACATGAAGAGTCATTTGTTTGTTCACCGCCATCTGTGTTGACATTATTGAACTAATTGTTTAAGGCTTTATCAGAAAATATAATATAAACCTTTTTGTGGAAACAGCTTTGAAATAAGTATATTAGGCTATTTCTGTCAGGTTAAGGGTATGTTTAGTCATATTTACTGCTTCTGCTAAGGTTGGCCGGTCACTCGTTGACTATTAGATGTTTTTCTAGATATTTTTAACGAGGAGTTTTTCATTCAGAAAGTATCCTTTTTTTTCAAATATATTTCGAAAAACTTCCAACAAACTATAAAACCTTAAAGAAACTCTGTGCGTTATCCACGAGTTGCCACTTTTAATTTACGTTATCGTTTGCGTAAAAAAATGTATTGGGATTTGACATTGTCATGTATGACATGACAATGTTAAATCCCAATACATTTTTTACGCCACTATATTGTCACTATATTTTACGTAATGGCTAGGTTACTTGACATGCCATGACATGGGGCTCAACGTGTTTAGTCTAGATGTGGTCCCACCAAGGTGCTATTTGCGGGACTAATAAAAGTCTTTTCAACTAACTTGTTGCTAATAACAATACAAAATAACTAATTACATCATTTTCGATACTGAAAATGCTGAAAAACGCAGAGTTTAAATGGTTATTTAATTTAAATGAAGATATTTTAATTTGTCTTTTAAAAGTGTCCAGTCTAACTCACCGCTCATAACCATGCAAGTCAAGGCAGCTACGAGTATCTGTAACAAATTCAGTTTTCGGAGTAACAAGTTTAACTTATTAGTTACTTAGAGGTACATTGTGGTAAGTAACTACTTTCCGAATGAGCAATAGTTTCAGTATTGAAAGCTAAAATTATCGGACAATAACAATATCGGTAAAATATATTCTTCAACATACAAGTTCATTTAAAAAAAAACAATAATATTTGTGAGACATGTTACTAACAATGCAAGTACTAATTTTTGGTTATACATACGAATAGCCGTCAAGTATAAGTAAAAACGTTTAAATCAAATGTATAAAGACGTACCAGAAGAAAGAGTTTAAAAAGATGCGTCATGTTTCAAAAACAGAAAAATACTGACTTCAAACATACACCATTTTGTTTAAGTAGTGCTAATTGCATCATCATGTGATGTTTTCTTAAGAAAATACTATTATTGAGAACCTTTAAAAGATAAGATAAATAGCAGTCAATATTCGGGTTTATAACGCTTGTGTATAAAAAACAATTAGAATAAATAAATAAAAAGTCACTTTTTAAACTTTCTTGTTGCATTTTAACTAATTCTAATAAAAACGAGTTTTAATTAGAATTAATAAGTCACTTGCATTAATGCCTTTGCATTAATTTGTTTCAGCCATACGCCTGTTTGATATTACATTTAATTCAGTCTTTCATTGTGATGTACGACAAGATGGCGGTTCTAGAGTTTAATGGCTCCATGTTATGTAGACAGCTGAGCAGAGTTTATATCTAGGACGAAACGAAATAAACGTGAGGTTAAAAGACATTTAAATACAATAATATAAAAATTCACTAAAGTGTCGTGGTTTTCTTTTTTAACTATTGTATTTCTAATAACATAATGCTTGGTGCCTTTTTTATTAAATTTAAAATTCACCAACTAGGTACTCGTAGGTATCGTGACTAAGTTACGTAAGATACGTTAAAAGAGAAAAACTCACTTGTAAGGTGTTTTAGAAACTATCATTATGTACTAGGTAATTTTCTAGCTAGCTTTGGTGTATTTGCTATTGGTTTCTGTATCATCTATGTATATCTTCTTTGTTTACATTCATTCTTGGTAATATGTATCTATTTAAATATCCCTATATGATTCTGGTAATAAATGAAAAAAAACTGTGATAAATAAAAGGGCAAATCTGCGGTTAAACTACACTTTAAAAAAATTAAACACTTGGTTAAAATCGAATCGAAGGGTTTTATACAAAAATCAAGAATGTTCGTCTGATTTTGTCAAGGAACCTATATACCGACTTTTTAAGCTGATTTAAAAGTTATCCTATTCTACATTATCTACTCTACTGAGTTGGTTTGCTATAACATTTTTCTTACTCTAAGAGTAATCATTCACATCACATATTCCTTACTTTCGAAACACGCGTCTTTTACTTTCGATGATGACTGTACCTATCTACTTGTAGCTAATACACTTGGCTCGATACCCTCCCCTCATGGCGCCAGACAGTCCGGCGTCGAGGAGTCCGCCGTCTGTAGCCAACTGGTCTGGGAAACGTTGAGATAAAAGTTACAGTGAAAATATACTGGTTATCTGCGTATTTTTTTCAAGGATTAGCGATTAGCCCTGGCTTCGCACGGGTGGAATGTAGATAATATTGGGGTGTCAGCAGTGTAGTGTTAACTGTTTTTCAACACACTTGCTGATGAAGTGGCTCTAATTTCACCGCAATTGGGCACAAAATGACACCTGTAATTAAACTGTGACTTTTTCATTGCTATTATTCACGAGTGAGCTATAGAGTTTTTTTTTATTTTATTAGTTGAGTTGCTTTGTTCTTAAAAAAGTTTCGATACAAAAAAGATCGTGTTCAACATATACATTTTTATTCACTAAATAAAATGATTTTTTAATATTATTTTCTTAACAAGTGTGTTGAA
Organism: Udea olivalis; assembly: GCA_947369235.1. Lineage (NCBI taxonomy): Eukaryota > Metazoa > Arthropoda > Insecta > Lepidoptera > Crambidae > Udea > Udea olivalis. The sequence goes on from OX376355.1 coordinate 11,734,219, forward strand.
ATACGTCGTATGATACACGTGTGTAATAATGATTTCCCCTCCTCGGCTCTCTTAAGACTGAGCCGAGGGCCTATCGGCTCAGGTCTCAATGGCGCCTCAGCGGTATTCACCAAAATTACACACTTGTACCATATTGTATTAATAACCATCCTGTTGAATCAATCTGTGTATTAGGAATTAGATAGAAATTAACAAAATCGACCTGATCCTGGTCCTGATTCTTTGTGTAGGAAATAGTGCATTGTTATATGCTAAAATTTAAATTTCACTTATCCGTTAGTAACAATATTTCTTTCGGGTATTAAAGACGCTTGCCTTATAACATTGATGAAACAACGTTGGCTTATAACGTAAAAACACAATAGATAAATTCGCCTGTAAATCAATCTGTTTGTATCAATACAAAACTTGTTTAAAATAGGGAAAAAAGAAATTCTGTAGAATTTGAAAATAAATAGAGAACCAAAACCTGAATTCGAAACATTCCCGGAAATGTATGCATTTTCAAGTAATGATTAAAAAAAAAAACCAAAGTCGATAACATGTAGGTACTACGTAATGTTCATAAAGTAATGAAAGATACATTAGGTTACTATTACAAGTTCATTTTGTGAAGTATGAGTTACGGGGTTTGATAAATAGGTAAGAAAATGAAATGGAGGATATTTCTAGGCTTGTAAAACTAGCCTATCTGGGAACAGCAAAGTTACTATTCAAAGGAACAAGTTTACTATATCAAATGTTATTTTTGTTGAAGAATAAATTTAACGTAATTTAGGAAAAATGTTATTTTAAATGAACTTGTTTTAGGTATCGTACTTACTTACAAATTAAATCAGAAGGTGTACAAAACTCAGAGGTTATTTGTGTTACATTGTTATTATTACGTAATTCGTACGAGCGTTGACGCGCCTATAAGCTCGAATAGTCCATATAGATACTGACTTACCACTATCGATTCGAGCGGACACGCCGTAATAAGCCAGTGTACACGTGTTTGGTTTATTTAATCGCGTAAAGTAGCGCGTGTAAGTACGTATGCCAAAGCGACTGTATCGGCGCAAAAAACACTAAGTCTGAAACCGCTCTAAGATTAGGCAAAATATAAAGTCAATTTAATTAATATAGGCTGCAAAATACTAAACAAATTGGTGAAGAAAACATGAACGTACTGTACTGGTAATTTTAAGGGATTTTTACCTAACAAAATACCGGAAATTTTAACGTCGAACGATCGTATTCCTGAGGATCATTACGAATTATATTTAAAAAACAAAGTATGATAGGTACTTACCATACATACTACTTCAAGAAAAACAAATTGTACTAGGTTTTAGGGTCTCATTTATATTGACCCTTACATTAAATCAGGATTACCTTACACTTTGTAAACTGCTAATTTAAGATTTATTAAGTTTAAGTCGTATGTGTAATAAACGGATGTGTTCGACGGAGTAAAACTGACAGCCGCTAATGTCACTTTGTGAAATGTTGCCAAGACCCGTGGCTCGATATCGGCAGTCAGTGGTCTAGCTTACTACTAGGCTTCCAAAAGTACGAGTACTTTAGTATTATTTATAGGTATTTTGAGTGTTTTTTGATAAATAATAACAATAAAAAAACAAGTTTACGGATTCTACTCGCTTCATTGAAATATAAATTTCGCAAGTAGAATCCGTAAAGATGTATTATTTCAATGTTTAAAGCTTGCGTAAATCGACTGGCCTGTTGTCGCAATGGCAGCGATCCTGCCTTTAGCGCCGGAGGTCGTGGGTTCGATCCCGAACCAATACAAACATTTATGTGACGAACATTTGTGTTTGTTGTGTGTCTGGGTGTTATTATCTATTTAAGTATGTACTCAGAAATATTTAAGTATGTTTATCAGTCTCTGACGCCCATAGTACAAGCTCTGCTTAGTTTGGGGTCAGATGACCTTGGTGTGAATTGTCTTAGATTTTTATTTATTTAAATATAAGAAAGCAATAAATAGTTGTAATATGATAGTTCCGTTCCATTCACTTACTTTGCCTCGATAGCATTTTTGTTATACCAAAACCTGACAACCCGGTAATCGTCCATATACCTAGTCTAATTAAAAAACACTTTAGTAACTGAAATAATAAATTGAATAGACCATATTTACAAGGTGTGATTGTGTGTGTACCTTTTCTTGACGTACGCCCGATTACCCCACTTCCCAGATTACCCCACTTCCCAGATTACCCCACTTGACTTACCCTTTACCGCCGCGAGCCATTTGAATTCATTTTACGAAGTGTTGTTTCAACATGATCGTTGAAATAATTTAGGGGTGTGAAAACTGCTTCGGTATCTTGATGGGGCATGCCACGGGGATCACCATTCACACCTCATGAAAATGATTTTACTTCCTGCTTTTGGTGGTAAACAGGTTTATTTATAGTCGTAAATTGGTTTTATATTGGGCTTTCCACCTTTGGCATACTTATCTTCATTTTACTGTCATAAGCATTGCATTTTTATCATACAAAAGACGATAAATAATTAAAATCACACCATCTTTTATTTGCTTTTTCGCTTGTTTAAAATTTTCGAAAATTTGAGTTTATACACCCATCAGTATTATGAATTCTCAAAATATTTTAGTGTTTTGCTCATCTTTATCAGTTGTGTGTTGGACCACTGCTGGACATGGCCTTCAACGGGTGCCACCGCGGCCTATTCTTAGCTTAACCCAGTCTGATAGTATACTTAAGCTAGTTCAATAAATTAAAACGCTCACCAGATGTTATAACATCGCTGTAATTTACTTAATTTAAGACAAAAGAAGAAAATTATGTTCCAAGGTAGGTTATAAAAGAGAGGACTAGAGTTCTAATAAAGTGTTTCTTCTAGTAATTACCCTTCATTAAAATAAAGCAGATAGTAGGGAAAGTCATCTGCACCAGATCTAAACGTAATTTAACATGATTGCCTAATAAGGCAACCATGATGTAAAACAATGCACATATTTACGCAGCTGTTTCGTTGCCGTCACGTTCTATTTTTAAAATATTTAGGTGCTGGATTGTGTGTGGATGACGTCATAGTCCAACATGAGTGGCACGAGGCGAGAATCAACTAGAACAGCTTGTAGTGCTAGCAATACGCTAAATTTACCTGCAAATAGTGTTAAAGGCATGAAAATCGGAACGATTGATCTCTTGGCCATACTAATCAATTTGACCCGTAGCACGGCAAAAAATAAAAAAAGGGAAGGAGTTATGGCGACATCTTTTTTTGTATGGAAAAAAAAATTGTTTGCCCTGAAACCTATCGTATGTGGTGTCTAATAAAAGGGCTTACTTCATTACATTTTACTTACATGTATTAAATTAAATTAAGAATCATTTTCAAAACATACCAAGTTTGGACTCCTCTAGATATGATAAGGTTGAATGTTTTTTTGTAAACTATGCTTCAATTGGTACGTCATGTCAATAAATATTTCGAGAAATCCTATTTTAGGGTTAGATATGAGGATATTTCGTACCAATTGAAGCATATTTTACAAAAAATAATCAACCGTATCATATCTGGAGGAACCCAAACTTGGTATGTTTTAAAAATGATTCTTAATTTAATTTCATACATGTGAGTAAAATGTAATGAAGTAAGCCCTTTTATTAGACATATTTTTAGAATGGGCTCAGTAAGCCCTTTCATTAGATACCACACACGATAAGTTTCAGAGAAAAAACATTTTTCTACCATATAAAAAAAAGATGACGCCATAACTCCTCCCCTTTCATTCCGTGTTACGAGTCAAATTGATTCGTATGGCCTAAAGATCAATCGTTCCGATTTTCATGCCTTTAACACCATTTGCAGGTTTTGACTGAATTTCGGGGTGTAGCACTATCGTTAGAGCAGTCCCCATTGTAAGATCCATAGATAAAAACAGTATGCCTACCATGAGTTTTTTGTCACGTAATCTACGATAATTGACTTCTGAAATGTGTACGTCATTTTGGGTTCCATGCATAATCACTAGCAGCGCTGTTCCGAAACCCGACACAAAGATGTGAACGCGGTAAACGCGGACGCTAGCGATTGTCATTGGTGTAAAAAAGAGGTTCCCAAACTTTTTTTCGTATTTTTCAACATTTAGCTGGTTCCGGTGGACCTGGAACTACACTTTCCATGGTATCACCAAATCATGACAAAAAATAACGCCAACATAGACCCCTGTCGAGTCTCCTGTGGACCCCTTGGGGTCCACCTGGACCACTTTGGGAACCAATGGTATACTTAACATGGCCATGTCTTTACACACATTTCATTTCATTCCTTCAAGGTATACCTATCAGAATAAAATGAATGAATGAAATATTTATTTCCTCTTCACCACAGGACCTTCGAAACGCATTGTAATTTTTTTTAAACTTTTTATTATACCCGTACCAAAGTGTCATGGAAAAGTTATTTTCACTAGCTTCAAATGTTAACTTCAAACTACAGTTTAATTTCCCAAAAGACTTCCTGGTCTGGCCAAAGGAGCGACCAGCACACGTTCAGTAAGTGGTATGTCGAAGTTGGAGATGTACTTCTGAAGATAGGCTAGAAAGACTCCAGGACCGGCAGTAAGGAAGATTTCACTTATGAATGCTGGTAGTCCTGTTATTACACCTCCGAGCACTCGGTAGACCCTTGGTTCTGAAAATGTAAATCAACAACTTAAGTTAGTAAATGTACCCTATTCACTAGAGGCACAAATAACGCATGCGGCGCCGCGCCTCTGACAGATAGTCCACTTAGAACAGACCCGCCATTTTGATCACGCACACAGTCACAGTTAGTTTACAGGCGATTCCAGTGAGTTTCAGTGTCGCGGCCAGTCGCACTGTCGCGGGTGTTTTTGTTTTTGTCGAACTTGGTGCAATTTTTCACATGATGAATTTTGTTTTTGGTCGGTTCTGTCAAGTAGGTATAACCTACTTACATCATTTAAAAAAATATAGTAGTAAACCTGGGCGATTCATGCAAATTTAGAAAAAGGTGCGAGTGGTCCTTCTGCAGTAAACTCTTTATTTCGTGCTAGAGGTGCTGTACCAAAATTCCATACATAAACTTCACAACAGACGCTAGCGACTGTCATCAGCTCATACTCATGGTAGATGATGATGCGCATCGCCAGGATTGGCCAAACATTGGCTTTGAATCGTATAGACCGGCGATTGGGAGGAATGCCTTTGCCCTGCAGTGGGACGGATTGGGCCGTTTAGATTGGTTTAAATAAAATCTGATCGTTTAAATAAAAAGTTGCATTATAAGGTTTTTCGTCGCAGGGTGTGCAGAAATGTTGAAAGCTTAGAAAAACTGATTGTGACTGGAAACACGATAGATAATGGGCGAGGCGAAGTAAATTTTGCGCAGAAGGAGGCAACTTCTCAGACTTGAGGGAGTAACTGGAGAACAAATGATGATGGGTCTACACCATTTAACAAAGCACTTGATGCCAGCCGTTTCGTGCTCATTCCCCGATATGACCTGAACTACTGTTGGAAGAGAGAGATGTTTCCCCTGCCAAAGAACTAACACAAGTGTTCGTTGCATAAATGTTAGCGTAGGGGGAAAGATTATGCACATGACTTTCGATGCAATAGGTAGGATGGCTAAAATGTACCAACCGTCCAGTTTTCCGACCAACTCTCCGGTGGTGGAAAACATCGTAAAATAACCAAATTAACTCAGATAGTGGCGATAGGCTCACCATCTTTCACGTAGGGATCTAATGCCATTGGTGAAAAGTGGGCTTCTGAGTGTTCCGTTCTCCATGCCGGCAACAGTCATTTGCCTCTTACTGGGATGTACTTGTGATGGTATGTTGTGTTATGTTAATTTAAATAACAATAATAAAAGCTTACCCCTTAAAGCATTCGGCCCTAGTTTAATAGGAAACAGGGCTCTCATAAGGAAGGATGTGACTGTCCCTTCCCTAAACGACTGCTGCGTCACACGTCCGTCGAAGAGTGGGAGAATAGCGGTTATAGAAACAGGCGCTGTGAAAAAAGCTATAGAATGTACACGTACATAGAAATTAACATTGTGAATGCAATATGACAAAATAGAGTTTGACATGTCTGTAACGCTAAGAATTTTGCTAAGAAAATCTTTAAGATATTGTATTTTTCTTTAAATAATACATGTTGCTAAACATCATGAAATAACTAGTTAAACAAAGGTCAATTGTTAACTAAAATTGTGCTAAAAATACAAATCTCGAAAATTTAACAAATTTTAGTAGTACATTGTTGTCACAGATGTTTCACTGAACAATTGTATAAGACACTTACATTCTTTATAGCATTTATTCATTCCATTTTTTGTTTGTATTTTTAAATTACTCAGTTACTATAATTGACTTTAGTCTATAGCCGCAGATGGTTTAGATAGCATAACCGGTGTTTTGAATATCAGCTTTAATATTATCTATTTATACTGCGTTCAGTATAGATACAGTTACTGCAGCGTTGTAAATGGTATTTTGGTCTTTGGCTTGACCTAATTTAATCATTCGCCCATAAAATTATGAAGTAAAAATGTCACTTACGGTACGTTGCGCTAAGGGTATCAGCAAAAGTCAAAGGTTCCCGGCCCCTTGTAGCAATGAAGTAAATAACTTCTGGCGTTTCGAAGCTGGCATTCTGGAAAAATACTGTAAAGACCAGGTTGCCAGTATCCTTGTTGATGCTGCAAATTCAATAAAGGTTATATATATAGGGTGTTCTTGAAGGTCAGAACAAAAGTTCATTAAAAAAATGCTCTGATGCTACTGCATGAAAAAAGGCGCCACCAATATCATGAAAAATTTACTATTTTCCACGTAGCTCGTGCGTCCATCCTAGTTTGGATTGGTGCCCATCATGATACGATAAAAGCAAGTATATGACATGATATGACAAGATTTATTTATTGCTGCGCAAAGACTAGAAATCTTGTCATCATGAAAATTTATGGGAATTGCCGTAATCCCTGCTTTTATAATGCTTTTTGGTGATCGCAAACCCCGGAATTATAAAAAAAACTGTCAATTTCTGAATAATTTTATCATTGTACCAGATAGCCAGGGATACTTTTAGTAGTAAGTGTAGTAAACTTACTAAAAGTCTTCAACTTCTCCGTTCAAGCCACGCAGCAAAGTGTTGGTATCGACAGTGGTGACGTTAACATTAGGGAAGTAGGTGACGTATCTTTCCCTAAGAACTGGCTCATCATCCGTCTGCGCCACCACTTCACCATCTCCGTTTTCTTCGAAGAATTTCCGGACGCATTCGCTTTCTATGTCGCCGGAGCCGCAAGGCCTCTCGAAATTTTCAGGATCTTCATTTGAATCGTTGACTGTAATTTGTTAAAATAATATATGTAATTTCTGATCTATCGACTACAAAGAAAATTTGAATCTCACGGACCGTTTATTTTGGTGGAGCACCGCAGTTACCTACCTTTTGAATGCTCATTTTATTTCCCACAGAGGCTGTCACCCAAATTACGCGCAGCCATAGCGCGCAGGTGTGCATCGTGATTTATTGCAAATTTTGGGGTATTCTAATTACGTTTTTAGGTCTAATTTACTGATTGGATTGTAAATAAAACTTTATATTTTAAATAACTAAAGATCATAGGTATACTGACATTATTTTTTAACAGTGAATATGTTTTGTCAATGAAAAAAACTGTCATAAACTTGGGCTACTATTCGGGTAAATTGAGGAATTCATCACTTTTTTTTACAGTTATTGTGATGAATTATGCATATTCTGGTTCATTATTGTGTCAACGAAACTATATGTCTGACGTTTAGGTCTAATTTCTTTTTGCAACTATAGTCAGCTTTAATCTGAGATTCAGCTACTTAAAGTTGACATGATAAGGCTTCGTAAATCGAGGTGGCGAGATTGATCATTTTATAAAAGAAAAAAGATTTTATCTACTAACTGGTTTCAATATGTGTCAACATCAAAGGTTGGATTATGTTTTGCATGTATTAAACAGTCAAAATTGTTTAACGAAATTTGACCATTCGCTCAAAATGAAAGCCGGCTCTTACAAGTCAAATTACCGTCATACTTATGCTCGGTGTATCTCTGAAGGATAAAATCCACAACAAGATAATCCGCTGTGATTAATATATTTTATTTTCAATAAAAACTTTGGTAAATTAAGAACGAAAGGTTGCGAGCACTTAAGTTATTATTTTTTTGTCAAATACTTTCATCTTAGTAGCCTTTATATTTGATCACGAATGGATTATCATCAATGGATCATTGTAAAAGTCAGATCGTGAAGATTTCACATAAGTTTGCTTGAATCAGGCTAAATTCAATTATTAAAGCATCGAAAACTTACCGATACCACCAATAAGATTTGATAGAAGACCTGCAGAAGTGCAAGCGATAAAACCAAACTGAAAAAAAAAAACTCTTGAAACCTTTACATAAATATATTTTAAATTTAGTTCTATTTTACTCTTTTCGGCCACCATTTTTTTGCAACACTTTGGTATTCAATTACAAAATAATTACCAAAACCAGAAGTGCTGTGATGTTGTTCATCGTGTTGAACCTTGTGAATTCTTTTGTCCGGCATTCATTTGATATTTATATAGTAATACTAAAACTAATTTACATTATTATCTTTTTATTAAAATTAACAACAATAGGTTATGCATTATTCTTTTATTAGTGAATATACATATTTAGAAGTGCAAATATGTATTTTTAATTTGGGGGACGTCACCTGTACCCACAGTATACATTGTTGATTCTAAAGGTGTCTACACACCGGAGCCGCCGAACTTGGATAGTAAAGTTTTTTAACAAAATATGATATGTGTTGTTATAAATCAATGAGTTATTTGACTGGCCTGTTGGCACAATGGCAGCGATCCTGCCTTTAGCGCCGGAGGTCGTGGGTTCGATCCCCACCCATGACAAATATTTGTGTGACGAATATTTATATTTGTTGTGTGTCTGGGTGTTATTATCTATTTAAGTAGGTATTTAGAAATATTTAAGTATGTTTATCAGTCTCTGACGCCCATATTACAAGCTCTGCTTAGTTTGGGGTCAGATGATCTTGGTGTGAATTGTCCCAGATATTTATTTTATTTATTTATTTATAGAAAATAAATATTAAGTGAGTGATTCTTTGTAAATTCACCTTCGCCTACCTTTCGTGGTGAATTTAATTCTGGCGTTTCGATACAAAAAAATATACAGTAAAAAGCCGTTAAAATAAGAAATTATATCCATGAAATCCTATTTACGGGACAGTAATTCACAAAGAAATTAACAGACCCTTCGTGGGCACCGACATTTTTAACATTTATATTCTTTGTGAATCATTGTCCTAATCACGAATTTATGGATATTATTTCTTATTTCAACGGCTTGTTTACTACAATTTTTTTTGTGAGCTAATAAGCCAGAACTAAAATTAGCCACGAAGGCTAAGCGGGGGCCAATTTACGAAGACTCACTCAGGTCTTTAAATATGAAATTGCCGAATTGTATGAACGCGAGAGAGATTGCCATTAATTATTTTTTTTAAATGAAAGGCAATTACATAATTATACCTTTATTATTCAAAGGTTGTTAAAATATTTTTAATATCCTGGCTTGGATCTGGAGCTGGCGCCCCTTCATCCAATATTTCTAAAGGTGGAACTGTCTGTGGATTTACGTTGGTTTGGGCAGAGTATACAGATGTTGAATAATTTGTATCCCGAATGACTATTTTGTGCTAGATGGTCTTGAAAAGTCTGAAAACATATTAGCTCCATAGCCAGTTTCGGCTTCGTTGACCGATCCATTTTTCTTAACTGGCTCGCAATATTATTTCGAAATATACCTTCCTCGTCTTTTTCTTCACTGGCATTTTGAACGACAAAATTTCTCATAATAGTCAGTGCTACTGACATCATCTCATCTTTTTGTCTGTATCTAGGACGTTTATTTGGTTTCGAAGTTTTATTTTCTCTCGACGTCTCTGGTTAATCTTGTGATTCCTGTTGTAAAGTGTGTTCCTCCGGTTTATCCTAAAACAAACGTCCAAACCGTAAACAAACAATTTAATGATACTGTGATTTATATCGAAATAACCCTACTAACAGCGCGAAACTAAACACAGAACAAAGCGAAAAACGATGTACTTCTAACATATCAATAATACAAAAATATAACTAGTTTAAAAGTAAACCGCTGATAGGGAATGCTGCAAGTGAGCGTATCTTTTCAACCGACTTCAAAAAAAAGAGGAGGTTCTCAATTCGACTGTATGTTTTTTTTTATGTTTGTTACCTCATAACTTTCGACTGGGTTTTTGATCATTTTGATCATTCTTTTTTTATTTGAAAGCTGGTGCTTCCCGAATGGTCCCATTTTAATTTGGTCTAGTTCTGACAGTGGCATCCATGAGAAAACCATATAAGTCTTAAATCTACTCGTAGATAGACAAAATGCGCGACAAATGGACGACAAATGGACGAATAACTCATTATCACGTTAACCGATTTCGATGCTTCTTTTTTTATTGGAAAGAATATACTTCAAGGGCAGTTTGATGAGTGTTAGGTTCTGATTATGGGATCCATGACAAATTAACGGAACTCTTCAATTCTTAGGAGCAATTGGACGATACTTTTTCGATGTATAAAATAAATAAGAACTATTCACTGAAAATCAAGAAATAAACAAAAATTTTAACAAAAAAAAAAAAAACTATTTCAAAACAAAGCACTAAAAAGTAAAGAAATAATTGCGTATTCTTCTAAAACTTATACGTTAATATAATGTAGCTACAATTATTGTTATTGTTGGAGTCTGTGTCAGCCAATGTAGGTTTGTAACTACCTACATACATACGTAAACGTGATATGTAAGAAATAGGTATATTGCTAGGTATATTGTAGTGTTTCCTTGGCTGATACCGACTACAACAATAACCATAAATGTACCTACATTATATTAACGTATAAGTTTTAGAAGAAACAATTATTTCTTTACTTTTTAGTGCTTTGTTTTGAAATAGTTTTTTTTGAAGATGGTTTTTTTTTGTTAATTTTTTTCATATAGAAATTTAATAAAAACGGATCGAACAAACAGATTTTTACAAGTTGAAAGGTAATTTCAAAAAATTGAGGTAGGTTATTTCGTTAAATTTGATCTAGTCATAGTCACACCGTAGCCGAGCCCGAGCGCGTTATGTGTGAGTGTATCTCAAGGACGAGCAATAGCGCGGCCAAGCTGATATACGTTATTGCATAGAGTGACAGTCTTTGTTTTGCGTATCACGCACGAGTAGTATATACCTGCACTAATCAATTGATTAATAACCATAATACATATAGGTGTAAAAAAATGTCATACTTACAGTATCGGTGGTTCTAGTAGGCACATTTTTATTGCTTAGAACATGTAGTGATTTGTAGGCAAACCCTTTACTTTCATAAATTTCGTCAGCGCCGGATTTATTTGAACTACCTACTTTTTTCTTTTCGCGGTGATAGTGACTGTTCAATTTTTGATTTTTTTCTCCATTTCAGTAACAGGTAATTTTAATTCAGTCTCAATATCATTAAAAGCGTCGTAACGTTTTGGCCGCTTTTTATATTAACTTGTTTTGGGTAGTTGTTTTGTGCGATAGTGGTCTATTAGTTTCATCACTTTTTCTTCGTCCCATTCCATGTTTTTATTTGATAGAAAACACTGACACGTCACTATTCCTTGAAAGCCGCCGGGCAACTGAATGAGGGAAGAGGCCGGAGTCGTGCCGCCGGGTAATACGCGCGAGCGCAAGCCGCCGGCAAATTCGTTTCAAAATAAGGCCCTGCCGCCTTGGGTGTGTAGACTACATAAACATATTCGTCACCGTACGTCTACCACGAGTTGCCACTTTAAATTTTCATTATCGTTCGCGTAAAAAATGTATTGGGATTCGACATGACATAATATGACAATGTCAAAACCCAATACAATTTTTACTAGTGACTAAGTGAACCGTCACTTCGCATACCAATCTTTACGTTGCTTATTTCCCGGGGTCAAAAAGTTGTTATTTTTTGTTAAATATCTCAGAAACGGTCGGTCGAAACCAAAAAAAATATACATTTTCAGGTGGTCCACCAGAAGGGTGCTCAGGTCCATAAATCTGACCTTCAAAACGGTCAAGTGTGAGTTGGTCATTTTCTTCATAGTAAATAATCGAAAAATTCCAGCGCTAGAATACTCGCTATATTATATTATGCTTGCATATAATATGGTAAATAGGTGTTATTCCTTAAGAGTTATGGGATTTTTGAGTTAGGTATGCTTATTTCATTTATGCTACTTGAATTATGGCAGATAAAAATTATGCCTTTTGATACTTATGCTTATCGAAATTATGCCTTTTTATGATTATGCTTTACAAGTTTCGGCCATTTGATGTTATGCGTTATGAAGTTATGCTATAAATTGCTTTATGGCAAATGACAATTATGGCTATTAACAGTATGCATTGTTAGTTTATGGCAAAAAACGTTATGCGTTTCCATAGGTAACCGACTCACACACAATCGATCGCAGCATGGGCACATTCAGCTTAATATGTGCCTACTTCGGTTTATTTTCAGGTCATGATGTATTATATGTTCTTTTAATGTTTAGGCAGCTGTATCATCGCGGTCACACCACATTGTTAGGTTATTTAGGGACTAGTATAATGAACTCATTAAATTATATCCGTGAAGAATTATTCGTCCGTCCGAATGGAGGAATTCTTAATGCCAATGGTATATGTGTTAAATTTGATAAGCAGATTATTGAGTTATTAAATTTTATTTCATTAATCTAATTATTAGTAAAAGTCAAATTCAAAGTGTAGGTATAATGTAAAAAATGAGAAATATATCAAAACTAGCTGCCCCGACAGACTTCGTTCTGTCAAAAGTTATTAATAGACGTAATCACGATAAAATACAGCCTTTGTGATATAAATCTTAAATAGTTTAGCTTTCTGTTAGTGAAAGAATTTTCATGATCAGATCAGTATTTCCGAAGTTTACTCAATTTGTTTGTTTGTAGGGGAAAAACAAACAAAATTTTAAAACTTTACCTCTTTAAAATATTATTGGAGTTTTATGCGTATATTGCCTTTTATTTAACGCAATCCTCCTAGGTAGATGAGCATTATTTTAAGTATGAACCTTGGTCAAAAAGACCATTTTTTTAATCTTTGAAAACTATTAAATTAAAATTGAAGTAAATTTATTCATTTCAGGCATTTCACCCATATTACATAACATTCATCATTAAATTAATAACAAAAGCCAAAATAAAGTTATTAAAATTAACATTCATAAATTATAAAATTAAAGTCGTCCAGTGGTGACTGATAGGACACTCGCAATACCCCCCACAGCTCTCAGGATGCTATTGTGGCTGCTGCACACTCGGTTCATGAGGGAGGCTACCTTTTTACGCTTAATAACATAAAAGTCATTCGTTCGGGCCTCGGCAAACATGCCAGAAGCACTGCAGCGCCACAGCAGCCCCAAGGGCATTCTGAATGCATTGTTGTATTGCACACGCAGAGCACTATAGGCCTTTCGCGTATATCTAACCCATAGGCTGCCTTTTACTTTCTTTGAAGATTGAGCAAACCTACGGGCAATCTTATTACTTCTGACCGACTACGCTCTACATTCACGCTCTTGGTCATCTTTTACAATGTGGCCCAGGTATTTGTACTGCTTGACTCTAGATAAAGCTACACCGCAGAGTTTGACAGGAAGCACTTCTTGTGGAGAGTTTTGCCAGCAGTAAAAACCATGCACTCACTTTTCTTAGTGTTGTATTTTAGATCATGAACACTAGTCATGCAGCAACTTCTGCAGTGCGCTATTAAGTACTTAACTATTACTTTTTTTGCTCTGGATATTTTTTTATTTTGAGCTTTGTTGGTTGCTCTTTTGAAGAAAAGTTATTTGATCTGCAAAACATCATAGTGTTCTTACCAAATATCTTTGATAACCTTAATCCTTTCTTAATTGTTTTGTACAAATAGATACCAAGTTTTTTTACAGGTTGAATTATAAAATGATATAATATATTGAACACACGTCATGAAAAGCTACCTGCGAGTTTATGGAACAAAATAATAAAACAAAACGTTTACAAGATTTTATAAAATAATTTTATTAAGTAGATATTAACATAAAAATAACAAACGAGTAGAGTAGTTCTGATGAGTTTTCCAAAGTTTTCAACTTTTCATTGTATAGGAACAATATTTTTTTTAAATTTGGCATGGAAAAGTCACTAGTAACACTACGTCTATGAAAACTAGTTAAACATTAATTTTAACTTCAATTTCCCAGAAGATTTCCTGGTCTGGCCCTTTGGCCAGACCAGGAAATCTTTGTTCGACCAGCACCAACTCAGTAAGTGGTATGAAGAAGTTGGAGATGTACTTCTGACAATAGGTCATGAAGACTCCAGGACCAGCGGTCAAGAAGATCTCTTGGGTGAATGCTGGGAAGTTTGATAATACTCCTCCCAGGATTTCGAAGAGCTGATCAGCTGAAAAAAAAAGACCAGCTGTTATTAAAAAAGGAGGGGACGAATTGTTTTTTATTTCTTTTTGTTTTGACACTCAAGGTGATCAACTCCACCTGACGGGAAGCGGTGAGGTAAAAATATACCCATATCTAATAATGATAATAAAATTGGTGATGGATAGTGATCATCACATACACAATCGCAATAGATGACGTACCTAAGTGTAAGTATTTCGCCTTTTAAAAAGGAGTGGACGCAGCTCAGTGGCAAAATAAATTACTTTCGATTTTTACTTAAAAAAACTCAAAAAAATTCTAAATACCCCAAACAAGATTGCTCAGTGACCTAATTAAAAAAGAATACTTACACGTTAAAACATTTCGCCCAAATTTAATGGGGAACAGGGCTCTCATAAGGAAGGATGTGACTGTCCCTTCCCTAAACGACTGCTGCGTCACACGTCCGTCGAAGAGTGGGAGAATAGCGGTTATAGAGACAGGAGCTGAGAAAATTAAAAAAAAAATTACCTACACTTATTATTATTCACAGATCTTATTAGTACCATCCTACCATGAGTTTACACTGTCGCTAGCGTCATAATTAGTTTTTAGGGCTTTTATTTTATAAGTATTCAATTTTAGCGCTTGGTAGTATTTATAATATTTATTGTAGTAAAGTTAAATCATGATGTGTATGCTATTTAAGGATTACGGTCTAGTTAAGATAAGTTGATATAAATTCTTGGTTGTGTAATGGCTGTGATCTGTTTGCATACCTTATACAAATAATTAAATAAATATAATGACAGTTCGTGACCGCGCCGCTGGTGAATAGAAACGGAACTAAAATTGGCACAGAAGATGCTGTAGTTAACTGTTAAGTTCATAGTTTACTTGAGGAAATCGCAGGGCTGCAGATGTTGGGATTTTCGCGGATTATTTACGAATATATTATTAGCTTTTTTTCTTTTCTTGTCTTTGTTGCAAAATTCAAAAGTCTATGGTAGTTACGCGCGATCTAGTGCGACGTTGCCGCTTCGCGTGCCGCCGCAATAATAGAGTTAAGTAATGATTAAACACGGCGTAATTGAAATATTTTTTTGGTTAAAATTGTACCACAATTTTTATTAGTGGAATCGATTCTACTCTCGATTCTGAACAGACTTATTTCAGGTTTTGCGCTTTGTCATTGACACGTTGTATACAATGTAATAAGAAAAAGGTGTTGTTTTGGATTTTCAGACATCCACATTTTACTGATGATGCCGATTAAAAATATTCGTTTATTTAACACAGTCGACTCGATTAGTTCCTGACTTTATTTATATTCTCTATAACCAGTGGACGATCATGATGCTTTTTCTCAAACTACTTAGGCACGTCGCCCACCGGTAAGTTGAGGCGACGTCGCGGTGGCGGCGCCGCGGTGGCGCGGTGTCGCAGTATCTCGCCCGTGCCGAGACTCTAGTATATGAGCGCACTACCATTCATCAGAGAGCGTCGTGGCCTAGTGGTTAAGCACTCCAACTCGTATAGCGGCGGAAGCCTCACCACCTACCACGCTGGGTTCTAATACCATTGGTGAAAAGTGGGCTTCTGAATGTTCCGTTCACCATGACGGCAACAGTCACTTGCGTCTGACTACCCCGTTTGGGATAAAGTCGTGATTTTATTTGAAAAACAAAGTATGATACTTACCATACATACTACTTCAAGAAAAACAAATTGTACTAGGTTTTAGTGTCTCATTTATATTGACCCTTACATTAAATCAGGATTACCTCACACTTTGTAAACTGCTAATTTAAGATTTATGAAGTTTAAGTCGTATGTAAAATAAACGGATGTGTTAGTCGGACTAAAACTGACAGCCGCTAATGTCACTTTGTGAAATGTTGCCAAGACCCGTGACTCGATATCGGCAGTCAGTGGTCTAGCCACTTACTAGGCTTCCAAAAGTACAAGTACTTTAGTATTATTTATAGGTATTTTGAGTGTTGTTTTTGATAAATAATAACAATAAAAAAACAAGTTTACGGATTCTACTCGCTTCATTGAAATATAAATTTCGCAAGTAGAATCCGTAAAGATGTTTTATTTCAATGTTCAAAGCTTGCGTAAATCGACTGGCCTGTTGTCGCAATGGCAGCGATCCTGCCTTTAGCGCCGGAGGTCGTGGGTACGATCCCGACCCATGGCAAACATTTATGTGACGAACATTTGTGTTTGTTGTGTGTCTGGGTGTTATTATCTATTCAAGTATGTATTTAGAAATATT
This sequence comes from Udea olivalis, assembly GCA_947369235.1. Taxonomy (NCBI): domain Eukaryota; kingdom Metazoa; phylum Arthropoda; class Insecta; order Lepidoptera; family Crambidae; genus Udea; species Udea olivalis. The sequence continues at coordinate 11,751,057 of OX376355.1, forward strand.
TAAGTATGTTTATCAGTCTCTGACGCCCATAGTACAAGCTCTGCTTAGTTTGGGGTCAGATGACCTTGGTGTGAATTGTCACAGATATTTATTTATTTATTTAAATATAAGAAAGCAATAAATATAATATGATAGTTCCGTTCCATTCACTCACTTTGCCTCGATAGCATTTTTGTTTTACCAAAACCTGACAACCCGGTAATCGTCCATATACTCCGTCTAATTAAAAAAAAACTTTAGTAACTGCAATAATTAATTGAATAGACCATATTTACAAGGTGTGATTGTGTGTGTACCTTTTCTTGACGTACGCCCGATTACCCCACTTGACTTACCCTTTACCGCCGCGAGCCATTTGAATTCATTTTACGAAGTGTTGTTTCAACATGATCGTTGAAATAATTTAGGGGTGTGAAAACTGCTTCGGTATCTTGATGGGGCATGCCACGTGGATCACCATTCACACCTCATGAAAATGATTTTACTTCCTGGTTTTGGTGGTAAACAGGTTTATTTATAGTCGTAAATTGGTTTTATATTGGGCTTTCCACCTTTGGCATACTTATCTTCATTTTAGTGTCTTAAGCATTGTATTTTTATCATACAATAGACGATAAATAATTGAAATCACACCATCTTTTAATTGCTTTTTTGCTTGTTTAAAATTTGCGAAAATTTGAGCTAATACACCCATCAGTATCATGAATTCTCAAAATATTTTAGTGGTTTGCTCATCTTTATCAGTTGTGTGTTGGACCACTGCTGGGCATGGCCTTCAACGGGTGCCACCGCGGCCTATTCTTAGCTTAACCCAGTCTGATAGTATACTTAAGCTAGTTCAATAAAATAAAACGCTCACCAGATGTTATAACATCGCTGTAATTTACTTAATTTAAGACAAAAGAAGAAAATTATGTTCCAAGGTAGGTTATAAAAGAGAGGAATAGATATCTAATAAAGTGTTTCTTCTAGTAATTGGCCTTTATTAAAATAAAGCAGATAGTAGGGAAAGTCATCTGCACCAGATCTAAACGTAATTTAACATGATTGCCTAATAAGGCAACCATGATGTAAAACAATGGACATATTTACGCAGCTGTTTCGTTGCCGTCACGTTCTATTTTTAAAATATTTAGGTGCTGGATTGTGTGTGGATGACGTCATAGTCCAACATGAGTGGCACGAGGCGAGAATCAACTAGAACAGCTTGTAGTGCTAGCAGTACGCTAAATTTACCTGCAAATAGTGTCAAAGGCATGAAAATCGGAACGATTGATCTCTTGGCCATTTTTTTTTTTACTTTACTTTTAATCAATTTGACCCGTAGCACGGCAAAAAATAAAAAAAGGGAAGGAGTTATGGCGACATCTTTTTTTGTATGGAAAAAAATTGTTTGCTCTGAAACCTATCGTATGTGGTGTCTAATAAAAGGGCTTACTTCATTACATTTTACTTACATGTATTAAATTAAATTAAGAATCATTTTCAAAACATACCAAGTTTGGACTCCTCTAGATATGATAAGGTTGAATATTTTTTTGTAAACTATGCTTCAATTGGTACGTCATGTCAATAAATATTTCGAGAAATCCTATTTTAGGGTTAGATATGAGGATATTTCGTACCAATTGAAGCATATTTTACAAAAAATAATCAACCGTATCATATCTGGAGGAACCCAAACTTGGTATGTTTTAAAAATGATTCTTAATTTAATTTCATACATGTGAGTAAAATGTAATGAAGTAAGCCCTTTTATTAGACATATTTTTAGAATGGGCTCAGTAAGCCCTTTCATTAGATACCACACACGATAAGTTTCAGAGAAAAAACATTTTTCTACCATATAAAAAAAAGATGACGCCATAACTCCTCCCCTTTCATTCCGTGTTACGAGTCAAATTGATTCGTATGGCCTAAAGATCAATCGTTCCGATTTTCATGCCTTTAACACCATTTGCAGGTTTTGACTGAATTTCGGGGTGTAGCACTATCGTTAGAGCAGTCCCCATTGTAAGATCCATAGATAAAACAGTATGCCTACCATGAGTTTTTTGTCACGTAATCTACGATAATTGACTTCTGAAATGTGTACGTCATTTTGGGTTCCATGCATAATCACTAGCAGCGCTGTTCCGAAATCCGACACAAAAATGTGAACGCGGTAAACGCGGACGCTAGCGATTGTCATTGGTGTAAAAAAGAGGTTCCCAAACTTTTTTTCGCATTTTTCAACATTTAGCTGGTTCCGGTGGACCTGAACATAGACCCCTGTCGAGTCTCCTGTGGACCCCTTGGGGTCCACCTGGACCTCTTTGGGAACCAATGGTAAACTCATCGTAGTAGACATACAGAACATGGCCATGTCTTTACACACATTTCATTTCATTCCTTCAAGGTATACCTATCAAAATAAAATGAATGAATGAAATATTTATTTCCTCTTCACTACAGGACCTTGTAACGAAACGCATTGTATTTTTTTTTTAACTTTTTATTATACCCGTACCAAAGTGTCATGGAAAAGTTATTTTCACTAGCTTCAAATGTTAACTTCAAACTACAGTTTAATTTCCCAAAAGACTTCCTGGTCTGGCCAAAGGAGCGACCAGCACACGTTCAGTAAGTGGTATGTCGAAGTTGGAGATGTACTTCTGAAGATAGGCTAGAAAGACTCCAGGACCGGCAGTAAGGAAGATTTCACTTATGAATGCTGGTAGTCCTGTTATTACACCTCCGAGCACTCGGTAGACCCTTGGTTCTGAAAATGTAAATCAACAACTTAAGTTAGTAAATGTACCCTATTCACTAGAGGCACAAATAACGCATGCGGCGCCGCGCCTCTGACAGATAGTCCACTTAGAACAGACCCGCCATTTTGATCACGCACACAGTCACAGTTAGTTTACAGGCGATTCCAGTGAGTTTCAGTGTCGCGGCCAGTCGCACTGTCGCGGGTGTTTTTGTTTTTGTCGAACTTGGTGCAATTTTTCACATGATGAATTTTGTTTTTGGTCGGTTCTGTCAAGTAGGTATAACCTACTTACATCATTTAAAAAAATATAGTAGTAAACCTGGGCGATTCATGCAAATTTAGAAAAAGGTGCGAGTGGTCCTTCTGCAGTAAACTCTTTATTTCGTGCTAGAGGTGCTGTACCAAAATTCCATACATAAACTTCACAACAGACGCTAGCGACTGTCATCAGCTCATACTCATGGTAGATGATGATGCGCATCGCCAGGATTGGCCAAACATTGGCTTTGAATCGTATAGACCGGCGATTGGGAGGAATGCCTTTGCCCTGCAGTGGGACGGATTGGGCCGTTTAGATTGGTTTAAATAAAATCTAATAGATAGATAGACAGGTAGATTCGCATTATGTTTATTTAGTATATGTACTATTATTGTATTATTTTATTTACGTCTATTATCGTTTATATATATTTTTTGTGAATTTTGACCTTTCATAAGTGCTTCTTTGTAAAAGCTTAAGTGAATAAATGATTTTTTTACTTTTACTTTTACTTTAATCGTTTAAATAAAAAGTTGCATTAAAAGGTTTTTCGTCGCATGGTGTGCAGAAATGTTGAAAGCTTAGAAAAACTGATTGTGACTGGAAACACGATAGATAATGGGCGAGGCGAAGTAAATTTTGCGCAGAAGGAGGCAACTTCTCAGACTTGAGGGAGTAACTGGAGAACAAATGATGATGGATGGGTCTACACCATTTAACAAAGCACTTGATGCCAGCCGTTTCGTGCTCATTCCCCGATATGACCTGAACTACTGTTGGAAGAGAGAGATGTTTCCCCTGCCAAAGAACTAACACAAGTGTTCGTTGTATAAATGTTAGCGTAGGGGGAAAGATTATGCACATGACTTTCGATGCAATAGGTAGGATGGCTAAAATGTACCAACCGTCCAGTTTTCCGACCAACTCTCCGGTGGTGGAAAACATCGTAAAACAACCAAATTAACTCAGATAGTGGCGATAGGCTCACCATCTTTCACGTAGGGATCTAATGCCATTGGCGAAAAGTGGGCTTCTGAGTGTTCCGTTCTCCATGCCGGCAACAGTCATTTGCCTCTTACTGGGATGTACTTGTGATGGTATGTTGTGTTATGTTAATTTAAATAACAATAATAAAAGCTTACCCCTTAAAGCATTCGGCCCTAGTTTAATAGGAAACAGGGCTCTCATAAGGAAGGATGTGACTGTCCCTTCCCTAAACGACTGCTGCGTCACACGTCCGTCGAAGAGTGGGAGAATAGCGGTTATAGAAACAGGCGCTGTGAAAAAAGCTATAGAATGTACACGTACATAGAAATTAACATTGTGAATGCAATATGACAAAATAGAGTTTGACATGTCTGTAACGCTAAGAATTTTGCTAAGAAAATCTTTAAGATATTGTATTTTTCTTTAAATAATACATGTTGCTAAACATCATGAAATAACAAGTTAAAAAAAGGTCAATTGTTAACTAAAATTGTGCTAAAAATACAAATCTCGAAAATTTAACAAATTTTAGTAGTACATTGTTGTCACAGATGTTTCACTGAACAATTGTATAAGACACTTACATTCTTTATAGCATTTATTCATTCCATTTTTTGTTTGTATTTTTAAATTACTCAGTTACTATAATTGACTTTAGTCTATAGCCGCAGATGGTTTAGATAGCATAACCGGTGTTTTGAATATCAGCTTTAATATTATCTATTTATACTGCGTTCAGTATAGATACAGTTACTGCAGCGTTGTAAATGGTATTTTGGTCTTTGGCTTGACCTAATTTAATCATTCGCCCATAAAATTATGAAGTAAAAATGTCACTTACGGTACGTTGCGCTAAGGGTATCAGCAAAAGTCAAAGGTTCCCGGCCCCTTGTAGCAATGAAGTAAATAACTTCTGGCGTTTCGAAGCTGGCATTCTGGAAAAATACTGTAAAGACCAGGTTGCCAGTATCCTTGTTGATGCTGCAAATTCAATAAAGGTTATATATAGGGTGTTCTTGAAGGTCAGAACAAAAGTTCATTAAAAAAATGCTCTGATGCTACTGCATGAAAAAAGGCGCCACCAATATCATGAAAAATTTACTATTTTCCACGTAGCTCGTGCGTCCATCCTAGTTTGGATTGGTGCCCATCATGATACGATAAAAGCAAGTATATGACATGATATGACAAGATTTATTTATTGCTGCGCAAAGACTAGAAATCTTGTCATCATGAAAATTTATGGGAATTGCCGTAATCCCTGCTTTTATAATGCTTTTTGGTGATCGCAAACCCCGGAATTATAAAAAAAACTGTCAATTTCTGAATAATTTTATCATTGTACCAGATAGCCAGGGATACTTTTAGTAGTAAGTGTGGTAAACTTACTAAAAGTCTTCAACTTCTCCGTTCAAGCCACGCAGCAAAGTGTTGGTATCGACAGTGGTGACGTTAACATTAGGGAAGTAGGTGACGTATCTTTCCCTAAGAACTGGCTCATCATCCGTCTGCGCCACCACTTCACCATCTCCGTTTTCTTCGAAGAATTTCCGGACGCATTCGCTTTCTATGTCGCCGGAGCCGCAAGGCCTCTCGAAATTTTCAGGATCTTCATTTGAATCGTTGACTGTAATTTGTTAAAATAATATATGTAATTTCTGATCTATCGATTACAAAGAAAATTTGAATCTCACGGACCGTTTATTTTGGTGGAGCACCGCAGTTACCTACCTTTTGAATGCTCATTTTATTTCCCACAGAGGCTGTCACCCAAATTACGCGCAGCCATAGCGCGCAGGTGTGCATCGTGATTTATTGCAAATTTTGGGGTATTCTAATTACGTTTTTAGGTCTAATTTACTGATTGGATTGTAAATAAAACTTTATATTTTAAATAACTAAAGATCATAGGTATACTGACATTATTTTTTAACAGTGAATATGTTTTGTCAATGAAAAAAACTGTCATAAACTTGGGCTACTATTCGGGTAAATTGAGGAATTCATCACTTTTTTTTACAGTTATTGTGATGAATTATGCATATTCTGGTTCATTATTGTGTCAACGAAACTATATGTCTGACGTTTAGGTCTAATTTCTTTTTGCAACTATAGTCAGCTTTAATCTGAGATTCAGCTACTTAAAGTTGACATGATAAGGCTTCGTAAATCGAGGTGGCGAGATTGATCATTTTATAAAAGAAAAAAGATTTTATCTACTAACTGGTTTCAATATGTGTCAACATCAAAGGTTGGATTATGTTTTGCATGTATTAAACAGTCAAAATTGTTTAACGAAATTTGACCATTCGCTCAAAATGAAAGCCGGCTCTTACAAGTCAAATTACCGTCATACTTATGCTCGGTGTATCTCTGAAGGATAAAATCCACAACAAGATAATCCGCTGTGATTAATATATTTTATTTTCAATAAAAACTTTGGTAAATTAAGAACGAAAGGTTGCGAGCACTTAAGTTATTATTTTTTTGTCAAATACTTTCATCTTAGTAGCCTTTATATTTGATCACGAATGGATTATCATCAATGGATCATTGTAAAAGTCAGATCGTGAAGATTTCACATAAGTTTGCTTGAATCAGGCTAAATTCAATTATTAAAGCATCGAAAACTTACCGATACCACCAATAAGATTTGATAGAAGACCTGCAGAAGTGCAAGCGATAAAACCAAACTGAAAAAAAAAACTCTTGAAACCTTTACATAAATATATTTTAAATTTAGTTCTATTTTACTCTTTTCGGCCACCATTTTTTTGCAACACTTTGGTATTCAATTACAAAATAATTACCAAAACCAGAAGTGCTGTGATGTTGTTCATCGTGTTGAACCTTGTGAATTCTTTTGTCCGGCATTCATTTGATATTTATATAGTAATACTAAAACTAATTTACATTATTATCTTTTTATTAAAATTAACAACAATAGGTTATGCATTATTCTTTTATTAGTGAATATACATATTTAGAAGTGCAAATATGTATTTTTAATTTGGGGGACGTCACCTGTACCCACAGTATACATTGTTGATTCTAAAGGTGTCTACACACCGGAGCCGCCGAACTTGGATAGTAAAGTTTTTTAACAAAATATGATATGTGTTGTTATAAATCAATGAGTTATTTGACTGGCCTGTTGGCACAATGGCAGCGATCCTGCCTTTAGCGCCGGAGGTCGTGGGTTCGATCCCCACCCATGACAAATATTTGTGTGACGAATATTTATATTTGTTGTGTGTCTGGGTGTTATTATCTATTTAAGTAGGTATTTAGAAATATTTAAGTATGTTTATCAGTCTCTGACGCCCATATTACAAGCTCTGCTTAGTTTGGGGTCAGATGATCTTGGTGTGAATTGTCCCAGATATTTATTTTATTTATTTATTTATAGAAAATAAATATTAAGTGAGTGATTCTCTGTAAATTCACCTTCGCCTACCTTTCGTGGCGAATTTAATTCTGGCTTTTCGATACAAAAAAATATACAGTAAAAAGCCGTTAAAATAAGAAATTATATCCATGAAATTCTATTTACGGGACAATAATTCACAAAGAAATTAACAGACCCTTCGTGGGCACCGACATTTTTAACATTTATATTCTTTGTGAATTATTGTCCTAATTACGAATTTATGGATATTATTTCTTATTTCAACGGCTTTTTTACTAGATTTTTTTTTGTGAGCCAATAAGCCAGAACTAAAATTAGCCACGAAGGCTAAGCGGGGGCCAATTTACGAAGACTCACTCAGGTCTTTAAATATGAAATTGCCGCATTGTATGAACGCAAGAGAAATTGCCATTAATTCATTTTTTTAAATGAAAGGCAATTACATAATTATACCTCTATTATTCAAAGGTTGTTTAAATTTTTTTAATATCCTGGCTTGGATCGTTTATTTGGTTTCGAAGTTTTATTTTCTCTCGACGTCTCTGGTTAATCTTGTGATTCCTGTTGTAAAGTGTGTTACTCCGGTTTATCCTAAAACAAACGTCCAAACCCTAAACAAACAATTTAATGATACTGTGATTTATATCGAAATAACCCTACTAACAGCGCGAAACTAAACACAGAACAAAGCGAAAAACGATGTACTTCTAACATATCAATAATACAAAAATATAACTAGTTTAAAAGTAAACCGCTGATAGGGAATGTTGCATGCGAGCGTATATTTTCAACCGACTTCAAAAAAAAGAGGAGGTTCTCAATTCGACTGTATGTTTTTTTTTATGTTTGTTACCTCATAACTTTCGACTTTTTTTTTTTTTTTTTTTTTTTTTTTTTTTTTTTTTTTTTTTTTTTTTTGCGTCAGGAAATGCATTTAGGCATTCCCAAGGCCCTGGGTTCGGGACACCTGGGATATGTGGGACTCGGAACTCCTGGGAAAACAGAGACCCCTACCCACTAAAACCTGACGGTGGTCATCTTCGGCGCAGAATGGAAGGGACAAATGCGCGACAAATGGACGACAAATGGACGAATAACTTAATATTACGCCAACCGATTTTGATAGTTCTATATTTATTCTGAAAGCTGATGGTGCCCGTGTGGTCCCATTTAAATTTGGTCCAGTTCTGACAGTGGCATCCATGGGAAATCCATATAAGTCTTAAATCTAGATAAACCATATGCGCGACAAATGGACGAATAACTCATTATCACGCCAACCGATTTCGATGCTTCTTTTTTTATGGGAAAGGATATACTTCAAGGGCAGTTTGATGAGTGTTAGGTTCTGATTATGGGATCCATGACAAAGTAACGGAACTCTTCAATTCTTAGGAGCAATTGGACGATACTTTTTCGATGTATAAAATAAATAAGAACTATTCACTGAAAATCAAGAAATAAACAAAAATTTTAACAAAAAAGAAACCAACTTCAAAAAAAACTATTCCAAAACAAAGCACTAAAAAGTAAAAAATAATTGCGTATTCTTGTAAAACTTATACGTTAATATAATGTAGGTACTAAATGCCAATGTAGGTTTGTAACTACCTACATACGAGTACATACGTAAACGTGATATGTAAAAAATAGGTATATTGCTAGGTATATTGTAGTGTTTCCTTGGCTGACACCGACTCCAACAATAACAATAATTGTACCTACATTATATTAACGTATAAGTTTTAGAAGAATACGCAATTATTTTTTTACTTTTTAGTGCTTTGTTTTGGAATAGTTTTTTTTGAAGATGGTTTTTTTTTTTGTTAAATTTTTTCATATAGAAATTTAATAAAAACGGATCGAACAAACAGATTTTTACAAGTTGAAAGGTAATTTCAAAAAATTGAGGTAGGTTATTTCGTTAAATTTGATCTAGTCATAGTCACACCGTAGCCGGGCCCGAGCGCGTTATGTGTGAGTGTATCTCAAGGACGAGCAATAGCGCGGCCAAGCTGATATACGTTATTGCATAGAGTGACAGTCTTTGTTTTGCGTATCACGCACGAGTAGTATATACCTGCACTAATCAATTGATTAATAACCATAATACATATAGGTGTAAAAAAATGTCATACTTACAGTATCGGTGGTTCTAGTAGGCACATTTTTATTGCTTAGAACATGTAGTGATTTGTAGGCAAACCCTTTACTTTCATAAATTTCGTCAGCGCCGGATTTATTTGAACTACCTACTTTTTTCTTTTCGCGGTGATAGTGACAATTTTCAAGTGTTCAATTTTTTATTTTTTTCTCCATTTCAGTAACAGGTAATTTTAATTCAGTCGCAATATCATTAAAAGCGTCGTAACGTTTTGGCCGCTTTTTATATCAACTGTGTTTTGGGTAGTTGTTTTGTGCGATAGTGGTCTATTAGTTTCATCACTTTTTCTTCGTCCCATTCCATGTTTTTATTTGATAGAAAACACTGACACGTCACTATTCCTTGAAAGCCGCCGGGCAACTGAATGAGGGAAGAGGCCGGAGTCGTGCCGCCGGGTAATACGCGCGAGCACAAGCCGCCGGCAAATTCGTTTCAAAATAAGGCCCCGCCGCCTTGGGTGTGTAGACTACTTAAACATATTCGTCACCAGTACGTCTACCACGAGTTGCCACTTTAAATTTACATTAATGTATTGGGATTTGACATGACATGATATGACAATGTCAAAACCCAATACAATTTTTACTAGTGACTAAGTGAACCGTCACTTCGCACACCAATCTTTACGTCCAAAAATGGCAGACTTCTGTCTTCTTCAGTCTCTTAAGTGAATTTCATCTTTGGATGGATGCTGTTTAAATTTGCTAGGTGAGACTCCACACCTTGCTTATTTCCCGGGGTCAAAAAGTTGTTATTTTTTAGCTCCGACGTACGAGTACCATTCCTGAGATATTAGTGGTTAAATTTTTTTTTCCTGTAATGTTAAATATCTCAGAAACGGTCGGTCGAAACCAAAAAATAATAAATTTTCAGGTGGTCCACCAGAAGGGTGCTCAGGTCCATAAATCTGACCTTCAAAAACGGTCAAGTGTGAGTTGGTCATTTTCTTCATAGTAAATAATCGAAAAATTCCATTGCTAGAATTCTCGCTATATAAATATATATATGCGCCAGACAACACACCACTTGTCATGGTCTCGAAGTAAGGATAAATATCCTTGTGTTACGAGGTACCAGACAGGGAATTAAGCCAGGGGCGTCTCCCAGCACACCCAGACCCGAGTCAATTCAGAAAAGATAATTTCCTCAATTGACCCGACCGGGAATCGAACCCGGGGCACCACGCAAATCAAGGCGTTAAACCGTGGCACAGCGCACTGCGCCACCGTGTCGTCAAATATAGTATTATATACTATATAATATTATGCTTGCATATAATATGGTAAATAGGTGTTTTTCTTTAAGAGTTAAGGGATTTTTGAGTTAGGTATGCTATTTGAATCATGGCAGATGAAAATTATGCCTTTTGATACTTATGCTTATCGAAATTATGCCTTTTTATGATTATGCTTTACAAGTTTCGGCCATTTGATGTTATGCGTTATGAAGTTATGCTATAAAGGCTTATGGCAAATGACTATTATGGCTATTAACAGTATTCATTGTTAGTTTATGGCAAAAAACGTTATGCGTTTTAATAGGTAACCGACTCACACACAATCAATCGCAGAATGGGCACATTCAGCTTAATATGTGCCTACTTTGGTTTATTTTCAGGTCATGATGTATTACATGTTCTTTTTATGTTTGGGCAGTTGTTTCATCAAAAAAATAGTTTCAAAATCAAAATAGTTTATTTGCTTAAACAACGAAAACAACTTGTATACTTATAAATATTACTTATATCTAGCTGATGTCTGTAGGTACATTTGAATAAGTTTGTCCCTCGCTACCGCTCGCAGGCGCCGAGCAAATAAGCAAACATATGAATGAAGTTCGCGCAGTAGCAAGCAAGTGACTAACAGAACTATTGCGACTACTTAAACTATGGACTTTTTAAAGTACATTTCTTTTATTTGGTAAATTGACTGGGCTGTGTGCGTATACAATGCACTAGCACCTAAACTAGGCCGAGCCTGTGCTATAGGTACTAGTTCCTTCCTTCTATGATTATAATTAACATTTTAATAGAAAGCGTAAGAAAATAATGAAAGTGAGTCGAACTTATTTTATGTTATCTGTGTTTATAGGTTTAAATTCAATATTTATATTTATTACTTATTTACTTATTTTTGCATGTAAATAAATATTTTAACAAATATATATTATATATTAATTATGAGTAAATATATACATATAGATATAAATAAAAATACATTAATATAGCGATATTAGTTGGTAACAATGTTGGTAAAATATGCTCCAATCAGTATTTATTTTAGTAAAGGATATTTACTGTTTCATTGCGTTCGTCTACGAAAACGTATGGGTTACCTAATAATTTTGAAAACTTCTTCTACTTCTTCATATGAGAGTAATTTAAGCCAATCTTTTGTTTTATTCTTGCAACTATAAAGGTTTAACGGGTAAATCTTTAGTAAAGTGTTTATTTTATTATATAAAAATAAACACTTTACAACACTTTACATCGCGGTTACACCACATTGTTAGGTTATTTAGGGACTAGTATAATGAACTCATTAAATTATATCCGTGAAGAATTTTATTATTCGTCCGTCCGAATGGAGGAGTTCTTAATGCCAATGGTATATGTGTTAAATTTGATACGCAGATTATTGAGTTATTAAATTTTATTTTATTAATCTAATTATTAGTAAAAGTCAAATTCAAAGTGTAGGTACAATGTAAAAAAATGAGAAATATATTAAAACTAGCTGCCCCGACAGACTTCGTTCTGTCAAAAGTTATTAATAGACGTAATCACGATAAAATACAGTCTTTGTGATATACTCGTATATCTTAAATAGTTAAGCTTTCTGTTAGTAAAGAATTTTCATGATCAGATCAGTATTTCCGAAGATTACTCAATTTGTTTGTTTGTAGGGGAAAAACTCTCTTATGTTATTGTAGTTTTATGCGTTTATCGACTTCTATTTAACTCAATCCTCCTAGGTAGATGAGCATTATTTTAAGTATGAACCTTGGTCAAAAATACCATTTTTTTAAATCTTTGAAAACTATTAAATTAAAATTGAAGTAAATTTATTTATTTCAGGCATTTCACCCATATTACATAACAATACTCATTAAATTAATAGCAAAAGACAAAATAAACTTATTAAAATTAACATTTATAAATTATAAAATTAAAATAATAATTACTTAGCCTTACCTAACTAGCACAGTCGTCCAGTGGTGACTGATAGGACACTCGCAATACCCCCCACAGCTCTCAGGATGCTATTGTGGCTGCTGCACACTCGGTTCATGAGGGAGGCTACCTTTTTACGCTTGATGACATAAAAGTCATTCGTTCGCGCCTCGGCAAACATGCCAGAAGCACTGCAGCGCCACAGCAGCCCCAAGGGCATTCTGAATGCATTGTTGTATTGCACACGCAGAGCACTATAGGCCTTTCGCGTATATCTCACCCATAGGCTGCCTTTTACTTTCTTTGAAGATCGAGCAAACCTACGGGCAATCTTATTACTTCTGACCGACTACGCTCTACATTCACGCTCTTGGTCATCTTTTACAATGTGGCCCAGGTATTTGTACTGCTTGACTCTAGATAAAGCTACACCGCAGAGTTTGACAGGAAGCACTTCTTGTGGAGAGTTATTGCCAGCAGTAAAAACTATGCACTCACTTTTCTTAGTGTTGTATTTTAGATCATGAACACTAGTCATGCACTAGCATAGCTCTCCCACACCTGCAACAACTTCTGCAGTGCGCTATTAAGTAACTATTACTTTTTTTGTTCTGGATATTTTTTTATTTTGAGCTTTGTTGGTTGCTCTTTTGAAGAAAAGTTATTTGATCTGCAAAAACATCATAGTGTTCTTACCAAATATCTTTGATAACCTTAATCCTTTCTTAATTGTTTTGTACAAATAGATACCTAAATTTTTTACAGGTTGAATTATAAAATAATATAATATATTGAACTCACGTCATGAAACCATACCAACCAACCATCCATAAACTCGCAGGTAGCTTACCTGCGAGTTTATGGAACAACATAATAAAACAAAACGTTTACAAGATTTTGTAAAATAATTTTATTAAGTAGATATTAACATAAAAATAACAAACGAGTAGAGTAGTTTTGATGAGTTTTCCAAAGTTTTCAACTTTTCATTGTATAGGAACAATATTTTTTTTAAATTTGGCACGGAAAAGTCACTAGTAACACTACATCTATGAAAACTAGTTAAACATTCATTTTTACTTCAATTTCCCAGAAGATTTCCTGGTCTGGCCAAAGGTTCGACCAGCACCAACTCAGTAAGTGGTATGAAGAAGTTGGAGATGTACTTCTGACAATAGGCCATGAAGACTCCAGGACCAGCGGTCAAAAAGATCTCTTGGGTGAATGCTGGGAAGTTTGATAATACTCCTCCCAGGATTTCGACGAGCTGATCAGCTGAAAAAACAAGACCAGCAGATATTTCTTTTTGTTTTGACCCTCAAGGTGATCAACTCCACCTGATGGGAAGCGGTGAGGTAAAAATATACCTATATCTAATAATGATAATAAAATTGGTGATGGATAGCGATCATCACATACACAATCGCAATAGATGACGTAAGCGTAAGTATTTCGCCTTTTAAAAAGGAGTGGACGCAGCTCAGTGGCAAAATAAATTACTTTCGATTTTTACTTAAAAACACTCAAAAAATTTCTAAATACCCCAAACAAGATTGCTCAGTGACCTAATTAAAAAAGAATACTTACACGTTAAAACATTTCGCCCAAATTTAATGGGGAACAGGGCTCTCATAAGGAAGGATGTGACTGTCCCTTCCCTAAACGACTGCTGCCTCACACGTCCGTCGAAGAGTGGGAGAATAGCGGTTATAGAGACAGGAGCTGAGAAAATTAAAAAAAAAATTACCTACACTTATTATTATTCACAGATCTTATTAGTACCATCCTACCATGAGTTTACACTGTCGCTAGCGTCACAATTAGTTTTTAGGGCTTTTATTTTATAAGTATTCAATTTTAGCGCTTGGTAGTATTTATAATATTTATTGTAGTAAAGTTAAATCATGATGTGTATGCTATTTAAGGATTACGGTCTAGTTAAGATAAGTTGATATAAATTCTTGGTTGTGTAATAATGGCTGTGATCTGTTTGCATACCTTATACAAATAAATGAATAAATATAATGACAGTTCGTGACCGCGCCGCTGGTGAATAGAAACGGAACTAAAATTGGCACAGAAGATGCTGTAGTTAACTGTTAAGTTCATAGTTTACTTGAGGAAATCGCAGGGCTGCAGCTGTTGGGTTATACAACGTGTTAATTAAAAAGCGCAAAACCTCAGATACCCCAACTTATTTTTATTATAAAAGAATTAATGTAAATTTAATTTTCGCGGATTATTTACGAATATATTATTAGCTTTTTTTCTTTTCTTGTCTTTGTTGCAAAATTCAAAAGTCTATGGTAGTTACGCGCGATCTAGTGCGACGTTGCCGCTTCGCGTGCCGCCGCAATAATAGAGTTAAGTAATGATTAAACACGGCGTAATTGAAATATTTTTTTGGTTAAAATTATACCACAATTTTTATTAGTGGAATCGATTCTACTCTCGATTCTGAACAGACTTATTTCAGGTTTTGCGCTTTGTCATTGACACGTTGTATACAATGTAATAAGAAAAAGGTGTTGTTTTGGATTTTCAGACATCCACATTTTACTGATGATGCCGATTAAAAATATTCGTTTATTTAACACAGTCGACTCGATTAGTTCCTGACTTTATTTATATTCTCTATAACCAGTGGACGATCATGATGCTTTTACTCAAACTACTTAGGCACGTCGCCCACCGGTGAGTTGAGGCGACGTCGCGGTGGCGGCGCCGCGGTGGTGCGGTGTTGCAGTATCTCGCCCGTGCCGCGACTCTAGTATATTAGCGCACTACCATTCATCAGAGAGCGTAGTGGCCTAGTGGTTAAGCACTACAACTCGTATAGCGGCGGAAGCCTCACCACCTACCACGCTGGGTTCTAATACCATTGGTGAAAAGTGGGCTTCTGAACGATCCGTTCACCATGACGGCAAGAGTCACTAGCGTCTGACTACCCCGTTTGGGATAAAGTCGTGATTTTATTTGAAAAACAAAGTATGATACTTACCATACATACTACTTCAAGAAAAACAAATTGTACTAGGTTTTAGTGTCTCATTTATATTGACCCTTACATTAAATCAGGATTACCTCACACTTTGTAAACTGCTAATTTAAGATTTATGAAGTTTAAGTCGTATGTGTAATAAACGGATGTGTTAGTCGGACTGAAACTGACAGCCGCTAATGTCACTTTGTGAAATGTTGCCAAGACCCGTGACTCGATATCGGCAGTCAGTGGTCTAGCCACTTACTAGGCTTCCAAAAGTACGAGTACTTTAGTATTATTTATAGGTATTTTGAGTGTTGTTTTTGATAAATAATAACAATAAAAAAACAAGTTTACGGATTCTACTCGCTTCATTGAAATATAAATTTCGGAAGTAGAATCCGTAAAGATGTTTTATTTCAATGTTTAAAGCTTGCGTAAATCGACTGGCCTGTTGTCGCAATGGCAGCGATCCTGCCTTTAGCGCCGGAGGTCGTGGGTACGATCCCGACCCATGGCAAACATTTATGTGACGAACATTTGTGTTTGTTGTGTGTCTGGGTGTTATTATCTATTTAAGTATGTATTTAGAAATATTTAAGTATGTTTATCAGTCTCTGACGCCCATAGTACAAGCTCTGCTTAGTTTGGGGTCAGATGACCTTGGTGTGAATTGTCCCAGATATTTATTTATTTATTTAAATATAAGAAAGCAATAAATATAATATGATAGTTCCGTTCCATTCACTCACTTTGCCTCGATAGCATTTTTGTTTTACCAAAACCTGACAACCCGGTAATCGTCCATATACTCCGTCTAATTAAAAAAAAACTTTAGTAACTGCAATAATTAATTGAATAGACCATATTTACAAGGTGTGATTGTGTGTGTACCTTTTCTTGACGTACGCCCGATTACCCCACTTCCCAGATTACCCCACTTGACTTACCCTTTACCGCCGCGAGCCATTTGAATTCATTTTAAGAAGTGTTGTTTCAACATGATCGTTGAAATAATTTAGGGGTGTGAAAACTGCTTCGGTATCTTGATGGGGCATGCCACGGGGATCACCATTCACACCTCATGAAAATGATTTTACTTCCTGGTTTTGGTGGTAAACAGGTTTATTTATAGTCGTAAATTGGTTTTATATTGGGCTTTCCACCTTTGGCATACTTATCTTCATTTTAGTGTCTTAAGCATTGTATTTTTTATCATACAATAGACGATAAATAATTGAAATCACACCATCTTTTAATTGCTTTTTTGCTTGTTTAAAATTTGCGAAAATTTGAGTTAATACACCCATCAGTATTATGAATTCTCAAAATATTTTAGTGGTTTGCTCATCTTTATCAGTTGTGTGTTGGACCACTGCTGGACATGGCCTTCAACGGGTGCCACCGCGGCCTATCCTTAGCTTAACCCAGTCTGATAGTATACTTAAGCTAGTTCAATAAAATAAAACGCTCACCAGATGTTATAACATCGCTGTAATTTACTTAATTTAAGACAAAAGAAGAAAATTATGTTCCAAGGTAGGTTATAAAAGAGAGGAATAGATATCTAATAAAGTGTTTCTTCTAGTAATTGGCCTTTATTAAAATAAAGCAGATAGTAGGGAAAGTCATCTGCACCAGATCTAAACGTAATTTAACATGATTGCCTAATAAGGCAACCATGATGTAAAACAATGGACATATTTACGCAGCTGTTTCGTTGCCGTCACGTTCTATTTTTAAAATATTTAGGTGCTGGATTGTGTGTGGATGACGTCATAGTCCAACATGAGTGGCACGAGGCGAGAATCAACTAGAACAGCTTGTAGTGCTAGCAGTACGCTAAATTTACCCGCAAATAGTGTCAAAGGCATGAAAATCGGAACGATTGATCTCTTGGCCATACTAATCAATTTGACCCGTAGCACGGCAAAAAATAAAAAAAGGGAAGGAGTTATGGCGACATCTTTTTTTGTATGGAAAAAAATTGTTTGCTCTGAAACCTATCGTATGTGGTGTCTAATAAAAGGGCTTACTTCATTACATTTTACTTACATGTATTAAATTAAATTAAGAATCATTTTCAAAACATACCAAGTTTGGACTCCTCTAGATATGATAAGGTTGAATATTTTTTTGTACACTATGCTTCAATTGGTACGTCATGTCAATAAATATTTCGAAAAATCCTATTTTAGGGTTAGATATGAGGATATTTCGTACCAATTGAAGCATATTTTACAAAAAATAATCAACCGTATCATATCTGGAGAAACCCAAACTTGGTATGTTTTAAAAATGATTCTTAATTTAATTTCATACATGTGAGTAAAATGTAATGAAGTAAGCCCTTTTATTAGACATATTTTTAGAATGGGCTCAGTAAGCCCTTTCATTAGATACCACACACGATAAGTTTCAGAGAAAAAACATTTTTCTACCATATAAAAAAAAGATGACGCCATAACTCCTCCCCTTTCATTCCGTGTTACGAGTCAAATTGATTCGTATGGCCTAAAGATCAATCGTTCCGATTTTCATGCCTTTAACACCATTTGCAGGTTTTGACTGAATTTCGGGGTGTAGCACTATCGTTAGAGCAGTCCCCATTGTAAGATCCATAGATAAAACAGTATGCCTACCATGAGTTTTTTGTCACGTAATCTACGATAATTGACTTCTGAAATGTGTACGTCATTTTGGGTTCCATGCATAATCACTAGCAGCGCTGTTCCGAAATCCGACACAAAGATGTGAACGCGGTAAACGCGGACGCTAGCGATTGTCATTGGTGTAAAAAAGAGGTTCCCAAACTTTTTTTCGTATGTTTCAACATTTAGCTGGTTCCGGTGGACCTGGAACTACACTTTCCATGGTATCACCAAATCATGACAAAAAATAACGCCAACATAGACCCCTGTCGAGTCTCCTGTGGACCCCTTGGGGTCCACCTGGACCACTTTGGGAACCAATGGTAAACTTAACATGGCCATGTCTTTACACACATTTCATTTCATTCCTTCAAGGTATACCTATCAAAATAAAATGAATGAATGAAATATTTATTTCCTCTTCACCACAGGACCTTCGAAACGCATTGTATTTTTTTTTAAACTTTTTATTATACCCGTACCAAAGTGTCATGGAAAAGTTATTTTCACTAGCTTCAAATGTTAACTTCAAACTACAGTTTAATTTCCCAAAAGACTTCCTGGTCTGGCCAAAGGAGCGACCAGCACACGTTCAGTAAGTGGTATGTCGAAGTTGGAGATGTACTTCTGAAGATAGGCTAGAAAGACTCCAGGACCGGCAGTAAGGAAGATTTCACTTATGAATGCTGGTAGTCCTGTTATTACACCTCCGAGCACTCGGTAGACCCTTGGTTCTGAAAATGTAAATCAACAACTTAAGTTAGTAAATGTACCCTATTCACTAGAGGCACAAATAACGCATGCGGCGCCGCGCCTCTGACAGATAGTCCACTTAGAACAGACCCGCCATTTTGATCACGCACACAGTCACAGTTAGTTTACAGGCGATTCCAGTGAGTTTCAGTGTCGCGGCCAGTCGCACTGTCGCGGGTGTTTTTGTTTTTGTCGAATTTGGTGCAATTTTTCACATGATGAATTTTGTTTTTGGTCGGTTCTGTCAAGTAGGTATAACCTACTTACATCATTTAAAAAAATATAGTAGTAAACCTGGGCGATTCATGCAAATTTAGAAAAAGGTGCGAGTGGTCCTTCTGCAGTAAACTCTTTATTTCGTGCTAGAGGTGCTGTACCAAAATTCCATACATAAACTTCACAACAGACGCTAGCGACTGTCATCAGCTCATACTCATGGTAGATGATGATGCGCATCGCCAGGATTGGCCAAACATTGGCTTTGAATCGTGTAGACCGGCGATTGGGAGGAATGCCTTTGCCCTGCAGTGGGACGGATTGGGCCGTTTAGATTGGTTTAAATAAAATCTGATCGTTTAAATAAAAAGTTGCATTATAAGGTTTTTCGTCGCAGGGTGTGCAGAAATGTTGAAAGCTTAGAAAAACTGATTGTGACTGGAAACACGATAGATAATGGGCGAGGCGAAGTAAATTTTGCGCAGAAGGAGGCAACTTCTCAGACTTGAGGGAGTAACTGGAGAACAAATGATGATGGGTCTACACCATTTAACAAAGCACTTGATGCCAGCCGTTTCGTGCTCATTCCCCGATATGACCTGAACTACTGTTGGAAGAGAGAGATGTTTCCCCTGCCAAAGAACTAACACAAGTGTTCGTTGCATAAATGTTAGCGTAGGGGGAAAGATTATGCACATGACTTTCGATGCAATAGGTAGGATGGCTAAAATGTACCAACCGTCCAGTTTTCCGACCAACTCTCCGGTGGTGGAAAACATCGTAAAATAACCAAATTAACTCAGATAGTGGCGATAGGCTCACCATCTTTCACGTAGGGATCTAATGCCATTGGTGAAAAGTGGGCTTCTGAGTGTTCCGTTCTCCATGCCGGCAACAGTCATTTGCCTCTTACTGGGATGTACTTGTGATGGTATGTTGTGTTATGTTAATTTAAATAACAATAATAAAAGCTTACCCCTTAAAGCATTCGGCCCTAGTTTAATAGGAAACAGGGCTCTCATAAGGAAGGATGTGACTGTCCCTTCCCTAAACGACTGCTCCGTCACACGTCCGTCGAAGAGTGGGAGAATAGCGGTTATAGAAACAGGCGCTGTGAAAAAAGCTATAGAATGTACACGTACATAGAAATTAACATTGTGAATGCAATATGACAAAATAGAGTTTGACATGTCTGTAACGCTAAGAATTTTCTGCTAAGAAAATCTTTAAGATATTGTATTTTTCTTTAATTAATACATGTTGCTAAACATCATGAAATAACTAGTTAAACAAAGGTCAATTGTTAACTAAAATTGTGCTAAAAATACAGATTTCGAAAATTTAACAAATTTTAGTAGTACATTGTTGTCACAGATGTTTAACTGAACAATAGTATGACACTTACATTCTTTATAGAATTGATTCATTCCTTTTTTTGTTTGTATTTTTAAATTACTTAGTTACTATAATTGACTTTAGTCTATAGCCACAGATGGTTTAGATAGCATAACCGGTGTTGCGAATATAAGCTTTAATATTATCTATTTATACTGCGTTCAGTAAAGATAGATACAGTTACTTCAGTGTTGTAACTGGTATTTTGGTTTTTGGCTTGACCTAATTTAATCATTCGCCCATAAAATTGTGATGTAAAAATGTCACTTACGGTACGTTGCGCTAAGTGTATCAGCAAAAGTCAAAGGTTCCCGGCCCCTTGTAGCAATGAAGTAAATAACTTCTGGCGTTTCGAAGCTGGCATTCTGGAAAAATACTGTAAAGACCAGGTTGCCAGTATCCTTGTTGATGCTGCAAATTCAATAAAGGTTTTATATAGGGTGTTCTTGAAGGTCAGAACAAAAGTTCATTAAAAACATGCTCTGATGCTACTGCATGAAAAAAGGCGCCACCAATATCATGAAAAATGTACTATTTTCCACGTAGCTCGTGCGTCCATCCTAGTTTGGATTGGTGCCCATCATGATACGATAAAAGTAAGTATATGACATGATATGACAAGATTTATTTATTGCAGCGCAAAGACTAGAAATCTTGTCATCATGAAAATTTATGGGAATTGCCGTAATCCCTGCTTTTATAATGCTTTTTGGTGATCGCAAACCCCGGAATTATAAAAAAAACTGTCAATTTCTGAATGATTTTATCATTGTACCAGATAGCCAGGGATACTTTTAGTAGTAAGTGTGGTAAACTTACTAAAAGTCTTCAACTTCTCCGTTCAAGCCACGCAGCAAAGTGTTGGTATCGACAGTGGTGACGTTAACATTAGGGAAATAGGTGACGTATCTTTCCCTAAGAACTGGCTCATCATCCGTCTGCGCCACCACTTCACCATCTCCGTTTTCTTCGAAGAATTTCCGGACGCATTCGCTTTCTATGTCGCCGGAGCCGCAAGGCCTCTCGAAGTTTTCAGGATCTTCATTTGAATCGTTGACTGTAATTTGTTAAAATAATATATGTAATTTCTGATCTATCGACTACAAAGAAAATTTGAGTCTCACGGACCGTTTATTTTGGTGGAGCACCGCAGTTACCTACCTTTTGAATGCTCATTTTATTTCCCACAGAGGCTGTCACCAAAATTACGCGCAGCCATAGCGCGCAGGTGTGCATCGTGATTTATTACAAATTTTGGGGTATTCTAATTACGTTTTTAGGTCTAATTTACTAATTGGATTTTAAATAAAACTTTATATTTCAAATAACTAAAGATCATAGGTATACTGACATTATTTTTTAACAGTAAATATGTTTTTTCAATAAAAAAAACTGTCATAAACTTGGGCTACTATTCGGGTAAATTGAGGAATTCATCACTTTTTTACAGTTATTGTGATGAATTATGCATATTCTGGTTCATTGTTGTGTCAACGAAACTATATGTCTGACGTTTAGGTCTAATTTCTTTTTGCAACTATAGTCAGCTTTAATCTGAGATTCAGCTACTTGAAGTTGACATGATAAGGCTTCGTAAATCGAGGTGGCGAGATTGATCATTTTATAAAAGAAAACAGATTTTATCTATCAACTTGTTTCAATATGTGTATGTGTCAATATCTTACAAGTCAAATTACCGTCATACTTATGCTCGGTATATCTCTGAAGGATAAAATCTACAACAAGATAATCCGCTGTGATGAATATATTTTATTTTCATTAAAAACTTTGATAAATTAAGAACGAAAGGTTGCGAGCACTTATGTTATTATCTTTTTGTCAAATACTTTCATCTTAGTAGCCTTTATATTTGATCACGAATGGATTACATGTAAAAGTCTGATCGTGAAGATTTCACATAAGTGTGCTTGAATCAGGCTAAATTCAATTATAAAAGCATCGAAAACTTACCGATACCACCAATAAGATTTGATAGAAGACCTGCAGAAGTGCAAGCGATAAAACCAAACTGAAAAAAAAACTCTTGAAACCTTTACATAAATATATTTTAAATTTAGTTCTATTTTACTCTATTCGGCCACCATTTTTTTGCAATACTTTAGTATTTAATTACAAAATAATTACCAAAACCAGAAGTGCTGTGATGTTGTTCATCGTGTTGAACCTTGTGAATTCTTTTGTCCGGCATTCATTTGATATTTATATAGTAATACTAAAACTAATTTACATTATTATCTTTTTATTAAAATTAACAACAATAGGTTATGCATTATTCTTTTATTTGTGAATATACATATTTAGAAGTGCAAATATGTATTTTTAATTTGGGGGACGTCACCTGTACCCACAGTATACATTGTTGATTCTAAAGGCGTCTACACACCGGGGCCGCCGAACTTGGATAGTAAAGTTTTTTAACAAAATATTATAATATGTGTTGTTATAAATCAATGAGTTATTTGACTGGCCTGTTGGCGCAATGGCAGCGATCCTGCCTTTAAATATTTAAGTAAGTTTATCAGTCTCTTACTGGCCAGTGCTGGCGAAGAATGCTTCGAATCCCCTGGACAGCACATCGCACCAACGTTTCGATATTGAAAGAGCTCAAGCTAGACACCCAGCAGCGTCTCTCGACAATATGCCTACACAGAGTACTACAGTACTTTGGTCATGTAGCACGCCGAGGTACTGATAACTTGGAGAGGCTCATAGTGACCGGCAATGTGGATGGCAAACGACCGAGAGGACGCAGTCCCAGACGGTGGTCCGACCAGGTGTCCGAGGAATTGCGGATGCCGATATCCCAGGCTCTCCATCAAGCTGAAGACCGAAGTAGATGGAGAAGTTTATTGCAACGCTTTCGTCGGAGCCACGATCCTCAGCACTGAGGGACCGACTTAAGGAGGAGGAGGATCAGTTTCTAACGCCGATATTACAAGCTCTGCTTAGTTTGGGGTCAGATGATCTTGGTGTGAATTGTCCCAGATATTTATTTTATTTATTTATTTATAGAAAATAAATATTAAGTGAGTGATTCTTTGTAAATTCACCTTCGCCTACCTTTCGTGGCGAATTTAATTCTGGCTTTTCGATAAAAAATATACAGTAAAAAGCCGTTAAAATAAGAAATTATATCCATGAAATCCTATTTACGGGACAATTATTCACAAAGAAATTAACAGACCCTTCGTGGGCACCGACATTTTTAACATTTATATTCTTTGTGAATTATTGTCCTAATTACGAATTTATGGATATTATTTCTTATTTCAACGGCTTGTACCATATAAGTCTTAAATCTACTCGTAGATAGACAAAATGCGCGACAAATGGACGACAAATGGACGAATAACTTAATATTACGCCAACCGATTTTGATAATTCTTTATTTATTTGAAAGCTGATAGTGCCCGTGTGGTCCCATTTTAATTTGGTCCAGTTCTGACAGTGGCATCCATGGGAAATCCATATAAGTCTTAAATCTAGATAGGCAAAATGCGCGACAAATGGAGGGGTAACTCAATATTGGTCCCCGCGCCGGCATTGCACAGGCCTCCACCATCGCCTGGTAGGGACGGCTCGACACCCTCGGCTGTCCCTATCGACCCCTCCTCTAGAAGGGGGGGTCGCTTCTGGCCCGCCGTGCAGGCGGGCCCCGTCCGGGGGAACGCGTAGAAGGCTTCGTGCTACTTACCGTGCTCCCCCACTATGGACGATGAGAGGGAGTAGTAGGGTTTTTAGTCGGTAGGCCACTGGACGGTTTCCTTTAATAGGAAGTCCCCCCAGTGGAGAGTCCGACATAACCCGTCCGCCCCCGGTGGACGGGTATGCGTAAGGCATTTCCCCTACTTAAAAAAAAAAAAGGGGTAACTCAATATTACGCCAACTTATTTTGATAATTCTTTTTTTATTTGAAAGCTGATGCTGCCCGTGTGGTCCCATTTTAATTTGGTCCAGTTCTGATAGTGGTATCCATGGGAAATCCATATAAGTCTTAAATCTAGATAAATCATATGCGCGACAAATGGACGAATAACTCAATAACATGCCAATCGATTTCGATGCTTCTTTTTTTATTGGAAAGAATATACTTCAAGGGCAGTTTGATGAGTGTTAGGTTCTGATTATGGGATGCATGACAAAGTAACGGAACTCTTCAATTCTTAGGAGCAATTGGACGATACTTTTTCGATGTATAAAATAAATAAGAACTATTCACTGAAAATCAAGAAATAAACAAAAATTTTAACAAAAAAATAAAAACTATTTCATAACAAAGCACTAAAAAGTAAAGAAATAATTGCGTATTCTTCTAAAACTTATACGTTAATATAATGTAGCTACAATTATTGTTATTGTTGGAGTCTGTGTCAGCCAATGTAGGTTTGTAACTACCTACATACATACGTAAACGTGATATGTAAGAAATAGGTATATTGCTAGGTATATTGTAGTGTTTCCTTGGCTGACACCGACTCCAACAATAACCATAAATGTACCTACATTATATTAACGTATAAGTTTTAGAAGAAACAATTATTTCTTTACTTTTTAGTGCTTTGTTTTGGAATAGTTTTTTTTGAAGATGGTTTTTTTTTGTTAATTTTTTTCATATAGAAATTTAATAAAAACGGATCGAACAAACAGATTTTTACAAGTTGAGAGGTAATTTCAAAAAATTGAGGTAGATTATTTCGTTAAATTTGATCTAGTCATAGTCACACCGTAGCCGAGCGCGTTATGTGTGAGTGTATCTCAAGGACGAGCAATAGCGCGGCCAAGCTGATATACGTTATTGCATAGAGCGACAGTCTTTGTTTTGCGTATCACGCACGAGTAGTATATACCTGCACTAATGAATTGATTAATAACCATAATACATATAGGTGTAAAAAAATGTCATACTTACAGTATCGGTGGTTCTAGTAGGCACATTTTTATTGCTTAGAACATGTAGTGATTTGTAGGCAAACCCTTTACTTTCATAAATTTCGTCAGCGCCGGATTTATTTGAACTACCTACTTTTTTCTTTTCGCGGTGATAGTGACTGTTCAATTTTTGATTTTTTTCTCCATTTCAGTAACAGGTAATTTTAATTCAGTCGCAATATCATTAAAAGCGTCGTAACGTTTTGGCCGCTTTTTATATTAACTTGTTTTGGGTAGTTGTTTTGTGCGATAGTGGTCTATTAGTTTCATCACTTTTTCTTCGTCCCATTCCATGTTTTTATTTGATAGAAAACACTGACACGTCACTATTCCTTGAAAGCCGCCGGGCAACTGAATGAGGGAAGAGGCCGGAGTCGTGCCGCCGGGTAATACGCGCGAGCGCAAGCCGCCGGCAAATTCGTTTCAAAATAAGGCCCCGCCGCCTTGGGTGTGTAGACTACTTAAACATATTCGTCACCAGTACGTCTACCACGAGTTGCCACTTTAAATTTACATTATCGTTCGCGTAAAAAATGTATTGGGATTCGACATGACATAATATGACAATGTCAAAACCCAATACATTTTTTATTAGTGACTAAGTGAACCGTCACTTCGCATACAAATCTTATGTCCAAAAATGGCAGACTTCTGTCTTCTTCAGTCTCTTAAGTAAATTTCATCTTCGGATGAATGCTGTTTAAATTTGCTAGGCTCCACATCTTGCTTATTTCCCGGAGTCAAAAAGTTGTTATTTTTTGTTAAATATCTCAGAAACGGTCGGTCGAAACCAAAAAATTATGAATTTTCAGGTGGTCCACCAGAAGGGTGCTCAGGTCCATAAATCTGACCTTCAAAAACGGTCAAGTGTGAGTTGGTCATTTTCTTCGTAGTATATAATCGAAAAATTCCAGCGCTAGAATACTCGCTATATAATATGGTAAATAGGTGTTATTCCTTATGAGTTAAGGGATTTTTGAGTTAGGTATGCTTATTTCATTTATGCTACTTGAATTATGGCAGATTAAAAATATGCCTTTTGGTACTTATGCTTATCGAAATTATGCCTTTTTATGATTTTGCTTTACAAGTTTCGGCCATTTGATGTTATGCGTTAAGAAGTTATGCTATAAAGGCTTATGGCAAATGACTATTATGGCTATTAACAGTATGCATTGTTAGTTTATGGCAAAAAACGTTGTGTTTCAATAGGTAACAGACTTACACGCAATCGATCGCAGCATGGGCACATTCAGCTTAATATGTGCCTACTTTGGTTTTTTTCAGGTCATGATGTATTATATGTTCTTTTTATGTTTAGGCAGCTGTATCATCGCGGTCACACCACATTGTTAGGTTATTTAGGGACTAGTATAATGACCTCATTAAATTATATCCGTGAAGAATTATTCGTCCGTCCGAATGGAGGAGTTCTTAATGCCAATGGTATATGTGTTAAATTTGATACGCAGATTATTGAGTTATTAAATTTTATTTTATTAATCTAATTATTAGTAAAAGTCAAATTCAAAGTGTAGGTACAATGTAATAAAATGAGAAATATATTAAAACTAGCTGCCCCGACAGACTTCGTTCTGTCAAAAGTTATTAATAGACGTAATCACGATAAAATACAGCCTTTGTGTGATATACGAGTATATCTTAAATAGTTTAGCTTTCTGTTAGTAAAGAATTTTCAAGATCAGATCAGTATTTCCGAAGATTACTCAATTTGTTTGTTTGTAGGGGAAAAACAAACAAAATTTTAAAACTTCACCTCTTTACAATATTATAGGAGTTTTATGCGTATATTGGCTTTCATTTAACGCAATTCTCCTAGGTAGATGAGCATTATTTTAAGTATGAACCTTGGTCAAAAAGGACATTTTATTTAATCTTTGAAAACTATTAAATTAAAATTAAATTGGTCTATTTCAGGCATTTCACCCATATTTCATTACGTTAATCATTCAATTAATAACAAGACCAAACTAAAATTTTTACATTAATAAATTTAAAATTAAATTAATAATTACTTAGACAACATACAAAATTTAAAAACCTCACCTTTAATGTTATTGTAGTTATATGCGTTTATCGACTTCTATTTAACTCAATCCTCCAAGGTAGATCAGCATTATTTTAAGTATGAACCTTGGTCAAAAAGGACATTTTATTTAATCTTTGAAAACTATTAAATTAAAATTAAATTGGTTTATTTCAGGCATTTCACCCATATTTCATTACGTTAATCATTCAATTAATAACAAGACCAAACTAAAATTTTACCATTAATAAATTTAAAATTAAATTAATAATTACTTAGACAACATACAAAATTTAAAAACTTCACCTTTAATGTTATTGTAGTTATATGCGTTTATCGACTTCTATTTAACTCAATCCTCCAAGGTAGATCAGCATTATTTTAAGTATGAACCTTGGTCAAAAAGACCATTTTTTTTAATCTTTAAAAACTATTAAATTAAAATTGAAGTAAATTTATTTATTTCAGGCATTTCACCCATATTACATAACATTAATTATGAAATTAATAACAAAAGCCAAGATAAAGTTATTAAAATTAACATTTATAAATTATAAAATTAAATTAATAATTACTTAGCCTTACCTAACTAGCACAGTCGTCCAGTGGTGGCTGATAGGACAGTCGCACTACCCCCACAGCTCTCAGGATGCTATTGTGGCTGCGGCACACTCGGTTCATAAGGGAGGCTACCTTTTTACGCTTAATGACATAAAAGTCATTCGTTCGCGCCTCGGCAAACATGCCAGAAGCGCTGCAGCGCCACAGCAGCCCCAAGGGCATTCTGAATGCATTGTTGTATTGCACACGCACTATAGGCCTTTCGCGTATATCTCACCCATAGGCTGCCTTTTACTTTCTTTGAAGATCGAGCAAACCTACGGGCAATCGTATTACTTCTGACCGACTACGCTCTACATTCACGCTCTTGGTCATCTTTTACAATGTGGGCCAGGTATTTGTACTGCTTGACTCTAGATAAAGCTACACCGCAGAGTTTGACAGGAAGCACTTCTTGTGGAGAGTTATTGCCAGCAGTAAAAACTATGCACTCACTTTTCTTAGTGTTGTATTTTAGATCATGAACACTAGTCATGCACTAGCATAGCTCTCCCACACCTGCAACAACTTCTGCAGTGCGCTATTAAGAGTGCTATTACAATTCGGGCCGTCCAAAGTTTAGGTAACTACGCGGCTTGCCGGAGTTGCCGGGCGTACTATGTGCTTGTGTGCGTGTATCTACACATCGACAACGCTCCGGTGCAATTTGTAAGTCGACTAAACGTTTTGATCCGCTAAGGAGATAAAATATTTTTTATTTTATTTGAATGTAGTCTGTTTAGTCTAGTATCGTATGAGGATATTCCGCAAAATATCTAATTCGATTGCTACCGTATTTCCAGTAGAAAAGGAAAAATATAGTGGAAATAAAATAAATCAATGGCATAAGTGATTTATTAAAATTGTTTTATGAAAATTCAATCAAAAGTTCAGCCTTTTATAAAAATATTAATCATTTAAGAAGGTTTAAATTAAATCAGGTAAAATATCACACGCATTACGCACTCGTGAAAATAGAGAAATTATCAAAATCACCATGGAATCGTATTTCTGATGGGCATTGATCGCGTTTTTCTAGGATCAATAATTTCAGGAAGAATGCAATCATGATAAAATTTTCTAAGACTAGGAAGCATGTTTTGACAATTTGAGCTACCAGTTTATCTCTAAGTGATCGTGAAGATTTCCAAATTGCTCGTCTTATGAAAACTGAAGTTTGGTATTAGACTCATTTTCAAGTAAACACCTACAATATTGTTTTTTTTCTCAACACATTTTCAACAACTATGTGTCATCTTTGCCTGGCCAAGAAAGATCTTTTAAATTCTTAAAGGTTTTTGAAATATGTCACCCCGAAAACGAACTATTTTGCTCATTGTTCGATAGAAGAGCAAATGCGCCCTTAAGTAACTATTACTTTTTTGTTCTGGATATTTTTTTATTTTAAGCTTTGTTGGTTGCTCTTTTGAAGAAAAGTTATTTGATCTGCAAAAACATCATAGTGTTCTTACCAAATATCTTAGATAACCTTAATCCTTTCTTAATTGTTTTGTACAAATAGATACCTAAATTTTTTACAGGTTGAATTATAGAATAATATAATATATTGAACACACGTCATGAAAAGCTACCTGCGAGTTTATGGAACAACATAATAAAACAAAACGTTTACAAGCTTTGTAAAATAATTTTATTAAGTAGATATTAACATAAAAATAACAAACGAGTAAAGTAGTTCTGATGAGTTTTCCAAAGTTTTCAACCTTTCATTGTATAGGAACAATATTTTTTTTAAATTTGGCATGGAAAAGTCACTAGTAACACTACATCTATGAAAACTAGTTAAACATTAATTTTTACTTCAATTTCCCAGAAGATTTCCTGGTCTGGCCAAAGGTTCGACCAGCACCAACTCAGTAAGTGGTATGAAGAAGTTGGAGATGTACTTCTGACAATAGGCCAAGAAGACTCCAGGACCAGCGGTCATGAAGAGCTCTTGGGTGAATGCTGGGAAGTTTGATAATACTCCTCCCAGGATTTCGAAGAGCTGATCAGCTGAAAATAAAAAAGACCAGCTGTTATTAAAAAAGGAGGGGACGAATTGTTTTTTATTTCTTTCTGTTTTGACCCTCAAGGTGATCAACTCCACCTGATGGGAAGCGGTGAGGTAAAAATATACCTATGTCTAATAATGATAATAAAAGTGGTGATGGATAGTGATCATCACATACACAATCGCAATAGATGACGTCAATGTAAGTATTTCGCCTTTTAAAAAGGAGTGAACGCAGCTCAGTGGCAAAATCAATCACTTTCGATTTTTACTTAAAAACACTCAAAAAATTTCTAAATACCCCAAACAAGATTGCTCAGTGACCTAATTAAGAAAGAATACTTACACGTAAAAACATTTGGCCCAAATTTAATGGGGAACAGGGCTCTCATAAGGAAGGATGTGACTGTCCCTTCCCTAAACGACTGCTGCGTCACACGTCCGTCGAAGAGTGGGAGAATAGCGGTTATAGAGACAGGAGCTGAGAAAATTAAAAAAAAAATTACCTACACTTATTATTATTCACAGATCTTATTAGTACCATCCTACCATGAGTTTACACTGTCGCTAGCGTCACAATTAGTTTTTAGGGCTTTTATTTTATAAGTATTCAATTTTAGCGCTTGGTAGTATTTATAATATTTATTGTAGTAAAGTTAAATCATGATGTGTATGCTATTTAAGGATTACGGTCTAGTTAAGATAAGTTGATATAAATTCTTGGTTGTGTAATAATGGCTGTGATCTGTTTGCATACCTTATACAAATAAATGAATAAATATAATGACAGTTCGTGACCGCGCCGCTGGTGAATAGAAACGGAACTAAAATTGGCACAGAAGATGCTGTAGTTAACTGTTAAGTTCATAGTTTACTTGAGGAAATCGCAGGGCTGCAGCTGTTGGGTTATACAACGTGTTAATTAAAAAGCGCAAAACCTCAGATACCCCAACTTATTTTTATTATAAAAGAATTAATGTAAATTTAATTTTCGCGGATTATTTACGAATATATTATTAGCTTTTTTTCTTTTCTTGTCTTTGTTGCAAAATTAAAAAGTCTATGGTAGTTACGCGCGATCTAGTGCGACGTTGCCGCTTCGCGTGCCGCCGCAATAATAGAGTTAAGTAATGATTAAACACGGCGTAATTGAAATATTTTTTTGGTTAAAATTATACCACAATTTTTATTAGTGGAATCGATTCTACTCTCGATTCTGAACAGACTTATTTCAGGTTTTGCGCTTTGTCATTGACACGTTGTATACAATGTAATAAGAAAAAGGTGTTGTTTTGGATTTTCAGACATCCACATTTTACTGATGATGCCGATTAAAAATATTCGTTTATTTAACACAGTCGACTCGATTAGTTCCTGACTTTATTTATATTCTCTATAACCAGTGGACGATCATGATGCTTTTACTCAAACTACTTAGGCACGTCGCCCACCGGTGAGTTGAGGCGACGTCGCGGTGGCGGCGCCGCGGTGGTGCGGTGTTGCAGTATCTCGCCCGTGCCGCGACTCTAGTATATTAGAGCACTACCATTCATCAGAGAGCGTAGTGGCCTAGTGGTTAAGCACTCCAACTCGTATAGCGGCGGAAGCCTCACCACCTACCACGCTGGGTTCTAATACCATTGGTGAAAAGTGGGCTTCTGAACGATCCGTTCACCATGACGGCAAGAGTCACTAGCGTCTGACTACCCCGTTTGGGATAAAGTCGTGATTTTATTTGAAAAACAAAGTATGATACTTACCATACATACTACTTCAAGAAAAACAAATTGTACTAGGTTTTAGTGTCTCATTTATATTGACCCTTACATTAAATCAGGATTACCTCACACTTTGTAAACTGCTAATTTAAGATTTATGAAGTTTAAGTCGTATGTGTAATAAACGGATGTGTTAGTCGGACTGAAACTGACAGCCGCTAATGTCACTTTGTGAAATGTTGCCAAGACCCGTGACTCGATATCGGCAGTCAGTGGTCTAGCCACTTACTAGGCTTCCAAAAGTAGGAGTACTTTAGTATTATTTATAGGTATTTTGAGTGTTGTTTTTGATAAATAATAACAATAAAAAAACAAGTTTACGGATTCTACTCGCTTCATTGAAATATAAATTTCGGAAGTAGAATCCGTAAAGATGTTTTATTTCAATGTTTAAAGCTTGCGTAAATCGACTGGCCTGTTGTCGCAATGGCAGCGATCCTGCCTTTAGCGCCGGAGGTCGTGGGTACGATCCCGACCCATGGCAAACATTTATGTGACGAACATTTGTGTTTGTTGTGTGTCTGGGTGTTATTATCTATTTAAGTATGTATTTAGAAATATTTAAGTATGTTTATCAGTCTCTGACGCCCATAGTACAAGCTCTGCTTAGTTTGGGGTCAGATGACCTTGGTGTGAATTGTCCCAGATATTTATTTATTTATTTAAATATAAGAAAGCAATAAATATAATATGATAGTTCCGTTCCATTCACTCACTTTGCCTCGATAGCATTTTTGTTTTACCAAAACCTGACAACCCGGTAATCGTCCATATACTCCGTCTAATTAAAAAAAAACTTTAGTAACTGCAATAATTAATTGAATAGACCATATTTACAAGGTGTGATTGTGTGTGTACCTTTTCTTGACGTACGCCCGATTACCCCACTTCCCAGATTACCCCACTTGACTTACCCTTTACCGCCGCGAGCCATTTGAATTCATTTTACGAAGTGTTGTTTCAACATGATCGTTGAAATAATTTAGGGGTGTGAAAACTGCTTCGGTATCTTGATGGGGCATGCCACGGGGATCACCATTCACACCTCATGAAAATGATTTTACTTCCTGGTTTTGGTGGTAAACAGGTTTATTTATAGTCGTAAATTGGTTTTATATTGGGCTTTCCACCTTTGGCATACTTATCTTCATTTTAGTGTCTTAAGCATTGTATTTTTTATCATACAATAGACGATAAATAATTGAAATCACACCATCTTTTAATTGCTTTTTTGCTTGTTTAAAATTTGCGAAAATTTGAGTTAATACACCCATCAGTATTATGAATTCTCAAAATATTTTAGTGGTTTGCTCATCTTTATCAGTTGTGTGTTGGACCACTGCTGGACATGGCCTTCAACGGGTGCCACCGCGGCCTATCCTTAGCTTAACCCAGTCTGATAGTATACTTAAGCTAGTTCAATAAAATAAAACGCTCACCAGATGTTATAACATCGCTGTAATTTACTTAATTTAAGACAAAAGAAGAAAATTATGTTCCAAGGTAGGTTATAAAAGAGAGGAATAGATATCTAATAAAGTGTTTCTTCTAGTAATTGGCCTTTATTAAAATAAAGCAGATAGTAGGGAAAGTCATCTGCACCAGATCTAAACGTAATTTAACATGATTGCCTAATAAGGCAACCATGATGTAAAACAATGGACATATTTACGCAGCTGTTTCGTTGCCGTCACGTTCTATTTTTAAAATATTTAGGTGCTGGATTGTGTGTGGATGACGTCATAGTCCAACATGAGTGGCACGAGGCGAGAATCAACTAGAACAGCTTGTAGTGCTAGCAGTACGCTAAATTTACCCGCAAATAGTGTCAAAGGCATGAAAATCGGAACGATTGATCTCTTGGCCATACTAATCAATTTGACCCGTAGCACGGCAAAAAATAAAAAAAGGGAAGGAGTTATGGCGACATCTTTTTTTGTATGGAAAAAAATTGTTTGCTCTGAAACCTATCGTATGTGGTGTCTAATAAAAGGGCTTACTTCATTACATTTTACTTACATGTATTAAATTAAATTAAGAATCATTTTCAAAACATACCAAGTTTGGACTCCTCTAGATATACTAAGGTTGAATATTTTTTTGTACACTATGCTTCAATTTGTACGTCATGTCAATAAATATTTCGAAAAATCCTATTTTAGGGTTAGATATGAGG
This sequence comes from Udea olivalis, assembly GCA_947369235.1. Classification (NCBI taxonomy): domain Eukaryota; kingdom Metazoa; phylum Arthropoda; class Insecta; order Lepidoptera; family Crambidae; genus Udea; species Udea olivalis. Next base: position 11,785,366 of record OX376355.1, read on the forward strand.
ATATTTCGTACCAATTGAAGCATATTTTACAAAAAATAATCAACCGTATCATATCTGGAGAAACCCAAACTTGGTATGTTTTAAAAATGATTCTTAATTTAATTTCATACATGTGAGTAAAATGTAATGAAGTAAGCCCTTTTATTAGACATATTTTTAGAATGGGCTCAGTAAGCCCTTTCATTAGATACCACACACGATAAGTTTCAGAGAAAAAACATTTTTCTACCATATAAAAAAAAGATGACGCCATAACTCCTCCCCTTTCATTCCGTGTTACGAGTCAAATTGATTCGTATGGCCTAAAGATCAATCGTTCCGATTTTCATGCCTTTAACACCATTTGCAGGTTTTGACTGAATTTCGGGGTGTAGCACTATCGTTAGAGCAGTCCCCATTGTAAGATCCATAGATAAAACAGTATGCCTACCATGAGTTTTTTGTCACGTAATCTACGATAATTGACTTCTGAAATGTGTACGTCATTTTGGGTTCCATGCATAATCACTAGCAGCGCTGTTCCGAAATCCGACACAAAGATGTGAACGCGGTAAACGCGGACGCTAGCGATTGTCATTGGTGTAAAAAAGAGGTTCCCAAACTTTTTTTCGTATGTTTCAACATTTAGCTGGTTCCGGTGGACCTGGAACTACACTTTCCATGGTATCACCAAATCATGACAAAAAATAACGCCAACATAGACCCCTGTCGAGTCTCCTGTGGACCCCTTGGGGTCCACCTGGACCACTTTGGGAACCAATGGTAAACTTAACATGGCCATGTCTTTACACACATTTCATTTCATTCCTTCAAGGTATACCTATCAAAATAAAATGAATGAATGAAATATTTATTTCCTCTTCACCACAGGACCTTCGAAACGCATTGTATTTTTTTTTAAACTTTTTATTATACCCGTACCAAAGTGTCATGGAAAAGTTATTTTCACTAGCTTCAAATGTTAACTTCAAACTACAGTTTAATTTCCCAAAAGACTTCCTGGTCTGGCCAAAGGAGCGACCAGCACACGTTCAGTAAGTGGTATGTCGAAGTTGGAGATGTACTTCTGAAGATAGGCTAGAAAGACTCCAGGACCGGCAGTAAGGAAGATTTCACTTATGAATGCTGGTAGTCCTGTTATTACACCTCCGAGCACTCGGTAGACCCTTGGTTCTGAAAATGTAAATCAACAACTTAAGTTAGTAAATGTACCCTATTCACTAGAGGCACAAATAACGCATGCGGCGCCGCGCCTCTGACAGATAGTCCACTTAGAACAGACCCGCCATTTTGATCACGCACACAGTCACAGTTAGTTTACAGGCGATTCCAGTGAGTTTCAGTGTCGCGGCCAGTCGCACTGTCGCGGGTGTTTTTGTTTTTGTCGAACTTGGTGCAATTTTTCACATGATGAATTTTGTTTTTGGTCGGTTCTGTCAAGTAGGTATAACCTACTTACATCATTTAAAAAAATATAGTAGTAAACCTGGGCGATTCATGCAAATTTAGAAAAAGGTGCTGTACCAAAATTCCATACATAAACTTCACAACAGACGCTAGCGACTGTCATCAGCTCATACTCATGGTAGATGATGATGCGCATCGCCAGGATTGGCCAAACATTGGCTTTGAATCGTGTAGACCGGCGATTGGGAGGAATGCCTTTGCCCTGCAGTGGGACGGATTGGGCCGTTTAGATTGGTTTAAATAAAATCTGATCGTTTAAATAAAAAGTTGCATTATAAGGTTTTTCGTCGCAGGGTGTGCAGAAATGTTGAAAGCTTAGAAAAACTGATTGTGACTGGAAACACGATAGATAATGGGCGAGGCGAAGTAAATTTTGCGCAGAAGGAGGCAACTTCTCAGACTTGAGGGAGTAACTGGAGAACAAATGATGATGGGTCTACACCATTTAACAAAGCACTTGATGCCAGCCGTTTCGTGCTCATTCCCCGATATGACCTGAACTACTGTTGGAAGAGAGAGATGTTTCCCCTGCCAAAGAACTAACACAAGTGTTCGTTGCATAAATGTTAGCGTAGGGGGAAAGATTATGCACATGACTTTCGATGCAATAGGTAGGATGGCTAAAATGTACCAACCGTCCAGTTTTCCGACCAACTCTCCGGTGGTGGAAAACATCGTAAAATAACCAAATTAACTCAGATAGTGGCGATAGGCTCACCATCTTTCACGTAGGGATCTAATGCCATTGGTGAAAAGTGGGCTTCTGAGTGTTCCGTTCTCCATGCCGGCAACAGTCATTTGCCTCTTACTGGGATGTACTTGTGATGGTATGTTGTGTTATGTTAATTTAAATAACAATAATAAAAGCTTACCCCTTAAAGCATTCGGCCCTAGTTTAATAGGAAACAGGGCTCTCATAAGGAAGGATGTGACTGTCCCTTCCCTAAACGACTGCTCCGTCACACGTCCGTCGAAGAGTGGGAGAATAGCGGTTATAGAAACAGGCGCTGTGAAAAAAGCTATAGAATGTACACGTACATAGAAATTAACATTGTGAATGCAATATGACAAAATAGAGTTTGACATGTCTGTAACGCTAAGAATTTTCTGCTAAGAAAATCTTTAAGATATTGTATTTTTCTTTAATTAATACATGTTGCTAAACATCATGAAATAACTAGTTAAACAAAGGTCAATTGTTAACTAAAATTGTGCTAAAAATACAGATTTCGAAAATTTAACAAATTTTAGTAGTACATTGTTGTCACAGATGTTTAACTGAACAATAGTATGACACTTACATTCTTTATAGAATTGATTCATTCCTTTTTTTGTTTGTATTTTTAAATTACTTAGTTACTATAATTGACTTTAGTCTATAGCCACAGATGGTTTAGATAGCATAACCGGTGTTGCGAATATAAGCTTTAATATTATCTATTTATACTGCGTTCAGTATAGATAGATACAGTTACTTCAGTGTTGTAACTGGTATTTTGGTTTTTGGCTTGACCTAATTTAATCATTCGCCCATAAAATAGTGATGTAAAAATGTCACTTACGGTACGTTGCGCTAAGTGTATCAGCAAAAGTCAAAGGTTCCCGGCCCCTTGTAGCAATGAAGTAAATAACTTCTGGCGTTTCGAAGCTGGCATTCTGGAAAAATACTGTAAAGACCAGGTTGCCAGTATCCTTGTTGATGCTGCAAATTCAATAAAGGTTTTATATAGGGTGTTCTTGAAGGTCAGAACAAAAGTTCATTAAAAACATGCTCTGATGCTACTGCATGAAAAAAGGCGCCACCAATATCATGAAAAATGTACTATTTTCCACGTAGCTCGTGCGTCCATCCTAGTTTGGATTGGTGCCCATCATGATACGATAAAAGTAAGTATATGACATGATATGACAAGATTTATTTATTGCAGCGCAAAGACTAGAAATCTTGTCATCATGAAAATTTATGGGAATTGCCGTAATCCCTGCTTTTATAATGCTTTTTGGTGATCGCAAACCCCGGAATTATAAAAAAAACTGTCAATTTCTGAATGATTTTATCATTGTACCAGATAGCCAGGGATACTTTTAGTAGTAAGTGTGGTAAACTTACTAAAAGTCTTCAACTTCTCCGTTCAAGCCACGCAGCAAAGTGTTGGTATCGACAGTGGTGACGTTAACATTAGGGAAATAGGTGACGTATCTTTCCCTAAGAACTGGCTCATCATCCGTCTGCGCCACCACTTCACCATCTCCGTTTTCTTCGAAGAATTTCCGGACGCATTCGCTTTCTATGTCGCCGGAGCCGCAAGGCCTCTCGAAGTTTTCAGGATCTTCATTTGAATCGTTGACTGTAATTTGTTAAAATAATATATGTAATTTCTGATCTATCGACTACAAAGAAAATTTGAGTCTCACGGACCGTTTATTTTGGTGGAGCACCGCAGTTACCTACCTTTTGAATGCTCATTTTATTTCCCACAGAGGCTGTCACCAAAATTACGCGCAGCCATAGCGCGCAGGTGTGCATCGTGATTTATTACAAATTTTGGGGTATTCTAATTACGTTTTTAGGTCTAATTTACTAATTGGATTTTAAATAAAACTTTATATTTCAAATAACTAAAGATCATAGGTATACTGACATTATTTTTTAACAGTAAATATGTTTTTTCAATAAAAAAAACTGTCATAAACTTGGGCTACTATTCGGGTAAATTGAGGAATTCATCACTTTTTTACAGTTATTGTGATGAATTATGCATATTCTGGTTCATTGTTGTGTCAACGAAACTATATGTCTGACGTTTAGGTCTAATTTCTTTTTGCAACTATAGTCAGCTTTAATCTGAGATTCAGCTACTTGAAGTTGACATGATAAGGCTTCGTAAATCGAGGTGGCGAGATTGATCATTTTATAAAAGAAAACAGATTTTATCTATCAACTTGTTTCAATATGTGTATGTGTCAATATCTTACAAGTCAAATTACCGTCATACTTATGCTCGGTATATCTCTGAAGGATAAAATCTACAACAAGATAATCCGCTGTGATGAATATATTTTATTTTCATTAAAAACTTTGATAAATTAAGAACGAAAGGTTGCGAGCACTTATGTTATTATCTTTTTGTCAAATACTTTCATCTTAGTAGCCTTTATATTTGATCACGAATGGATTACATGTAAAAGTCTGATCGTGAAGATTTCACATAAGTGTGCTTGAATCAGGCTAAATTCAATTATAAAAGCATCGAAAACTTACCGATACCACCAATAAGATTTGATAGAAGACCTGCAGAAGTGCAAGCGATAAAACCAAACTGAAAAAAAAACTCTTGAAACCTTTACATAAATATATTTTAAATTTAGTTCTATTTTACTCTATTCGGCCACCATTTTTTTGCAATACTTTAGTATTTAATTACAAAATAATTACCAAAACCAGAAGTGCTGTGATGTTGTTCATCGTGTTGAACCTTGTGAATTCTTTTGTCCGGCATTCATTTGATATTTATATAGTAATACTAAAACTAATTTACATTATTATCTTTTTATTAAAATTAACAACAATAGGTTATGCATTATTCTTTTATTTGTGAATATACATATTTAGAAGTGCAAATATGTATTTTTAATTTGGGGGACGTCACCTGTACCCACAGTATACATTGTTGATTCTAAAGGCGTCTACACACCGGGGCCGCCGAACTTGGATAGTAAAGTTTTTTAACAAAATATTATAATATGTGTTGTTATAAATCAATGAGTTATTTGACTGGCCTGTTGGCGCAATGGCAGCGATCCTGCCTTTAAATATTTAAGTATGTTTATCAGTCTCTTACTGGCCAGTGCTGGCGAAGAATGCTTCGAATCCCCTGGACAGCACATCGCACCAACGTTTCGATATTGAAAGAGCTCAAGCTAGACACCCAGCAGCGTCTCTCGACAATATGCCTACACAGAGTACTACAGTACTTTGGTCATGTAGCACGCCGAGGTACTGATATCTTGGAGAGGCTCATAGTGACCGGCAATGTGGATGGCAAACGACCGAGAGGACGCAGTCCCAGACGGTGGTCCGACCAGGTGTCCGAGGAATTGCGGATGCCGATATCCCAGGCTCTCCATCAAGCTGAAGACCGAAGTAGATGGAGAAGTTTATTGCAACGCTTTCGTCGGAGCCACGATCCTCAGCACTGAGGGACCGACTTAAGGAGGAGGAGGATCAGTTTCTAACGCCGATATTACAAGCTCTGCTTAGTTTGGGGTCAGATGATCTTGGTGTGAATTGTCCCAGATATTTATTTTATTTATTTATTTATAGAAAATAAATATTAAGTGAGTGATTCTTTGTAAATTCACCTTCGCCTACCTTTCGTGGCGAATTTAATTCTGGCTTTTCGATAAAAAATATACAGTAAAAAGCCGTTAAAATAAGAAATTATATCCATGAAATCCTATTTACGGGACAATTATTCACAAAGAAATTAACAGACCCTTCGTGGGCACCGACATTTTTAACATTTATATTCTTTGTGAATTATTGTCCTAATTACGAATTTATGGATATTATTTCTTATTTCAACGGCTTGTACCATATAAGTCTTAAATCTACTCGTAGATAGACAAAATGCGCGACAAACAGACGACAAATGGACGAATAACTTAATATTACGCCAACCGATTTTGATAATTCTTTATTTATTTGAAAGCTGATAGTGCCCGTGTGGTCCCATTTTAATTTGGTCCAGTTCTGACAGTGGCATCCATGGGAAATCCATATAAGTCTTAAATCTAGATAGGCAAAATGCGCGACAAATGGAGGGGTAACTCAATATTGGTCCCCGCGCCGGCATTGCACAGGCCTCCACCATCGCCTGGTAGGGACGGCTCGACACCCTCGGCTGTCCCTATCGACCCCTCCTCTAGAAGGGGGGGTCGCTTCTGGCCCGCCGTGCAGGCGGGCCCCGTCCAGGGGAACGCGTAGAAGGCTTCGTGCTACTTACCGTGCTCCCCCACTATGGACGATGAGAGGGAGTAGTAGGGTTTTTAGTCGGTAGGCCACTGGACGGTTTCCTTTAATAGGAAGTCCCCCCAGTGGAGAGTCCGACATAACCCGTCCGCCCCCCGGTGGACGGGTATGCGTAAGGCATTTCCCCTACTTAAAAAAAAAAAAAGGGGTAACTCAATATTACGCCAACTTATTTTGATAATTCTTTTTTTATTTGAAAGCTGATGCTGCCCGTGTGGTCCCATTTTAATTTGGTCCAGTTCTGATAGTGGTATCCATGGGAAATCCATATAAGTCTTAAATCTAGATAAATCATATGCGCGACAAATGGACGAATAACTCAATAACATGCCAATCGATTTCGATGCTTCTTTTTTTATTGGAAAGAATATACTTCAAGGGCAGTTTGATGAGTGTTAGGTTCTGATTATGGGATGCATGACAAAGTAACGGAACTCTTCAATTCTTAGGAGCAATTGGACGATACTTTTTCGATGTATAAAATAAATAAGAACTATTCACTGAAAATCAAGAAATAAACAAAAATTTTAACAAAAAAATAAAAACTATTTCATAACAAAGCACTAAAAAGTAAAGAAATAATTGCGTATTCTTCTAAAACTTATACGTTAATATAATGTAGGTACAATTATTGTTATTGTTGGAGTCTGTGTCAGCCAATGTAGGTTTGTAACTACCTACATACATACGTAAACGTGATATGTAAGAAATAGGTATATTGCTAGGTATATTGTAGTGTTTCCTTGGCTGACACCGACTCCAACAATAACCATAAATGTACCTACATTATATTAACGTATAAGTTTTAGAAGAAACAATTATTTCTTTACTTTTTAGTGCTTTGTTTTGGAATAGTTTTTTTTGAAGATGGTTTTTTTTTGTTAATTTTTTTCATATAGAAATTTAATAAAAACGGATCGAACAAACAGATTTTTACAAGTTGAGAGGTAATTTCAAAAAATTGAGGTAGGTTATTTCGTTAAATTTGATCTAGTCATAGTCACACCGTAGCCGAGCGCGTTATGTGTGAGTGTATCTCAAGGACGAGCAATAGCGCGGCCAAGCTGATATACGTTATTGCATAGAGCGACAGTCTTTGTTTTGCGTATCACGCACGAGTAGTATATACCTGCACTAATGAATATGATTAATAACCATAATACATATAGGTGTAAAAAAATGTCATACTTACAGTATCGGTGGTTCTAGTAGGCACATTTTTATTGCTTAGAACATGTAGTGATTTGTAGGCAAACCCTTTACTTTCATAAATTTCGTCAGCGCCGGATTTATTTGAACTACCTACTTTTTTCTTTTCGCGGTGATAGTGACAATTTTCAAGTGTTCAATTTTTGATTTTTTTCTCCATTTCAGTAACAGGTAATTTTAATTCAGTCGCAATATCATTAAAAGCGTCGTAACGTTTTGGCCGCTTTTTATATTAACTTGTTTTGGGTAGTTGTTTTGTGCGATAGTGCTCTATTAGTTTCATCACTTTTTCTTCGTCCCATTCCATGTTTTTATTTGATAGAAAACACTGACACGTCACTATTCCTTGAAAGCCGCCGGGCAACTGAATGAGGGAAGAGGCCGGAGTCGTGCCGCCGGGTAATACGCGCGAGCGCAAGCCGCCGGCAAATTCGTTTCAAAATAAGGCCCCGCCGCCTTGGGTGTGTAGACTACTTAAACATATTCGTCACCAGTACGTCTACCACGAGTTGCCACTTTAAATTTACATTATCGTTCGCGTAAAAAATGTATTGGGATTCGACATGACATAATATGACAATGTCAAAACCCAATACATTTTTTATTAGTGACTAAGTGAACCGTCACTTCGCATACAAATCTTATGTCCAAAAATGGCAGACTTCTGTCTTCTTCAGTCTCTTAAGTAAATTTCATCTTCGGATGAATGCTGTTTAAATTTGCTAGGCTCCACATCTTGCTTATTTCCCGGAGTCAAAAAGTTGTTATTTTTTGTTAAATATCTCAGAAACGGTCGGTCGAAACCAAAAAATTATGAATTTTCAGGTGGTCCACCAGAAGGGTGCTCAGGTCCATAAATCTGACCTTCAAAAACGGTCAAGTGTGAGTTGGTCATTTTCTTCGTAGTATATAATCGAAAAATTCCAGCGCTAGAATACTCGCTATATAATATGGTAAATAGGTGTTATTCCTTATGAGTTAAGGGATTTTTGAGTTAGGTATGCTTATTTCATTTATGCTACTTGAATTATGGCAGATTAAAAATATGCCTTTTGGTACTTATGCTTATCGAAATTATGCCTTTTTATGATTTTGCTTTACAAGTTTCGGCCATTTGATGTTATGCGTTAAGAAGTTATGCTATAAAGGCTTATGGCAAATGACTATTATGGCTATTAACAGTATGCATTGTTAGTTTATGGCAAAAAACGTTGTGTTTCAATAGGTTACAGACTTACACGCAATCGATCGCAGCATGGGCACATTCAGCTTAATATGTGCCTACTTTGGTTTTTTTCAGGTCATGATGTATTATATGTTCTTTTTATGTTTGGGCAGCTGTTTCATCGCGGTCACACCACATTGTTAGGTTATTTAGGGACTAGTATAATGAACTCATTAAATTATATCCGTGAAGAATTATTCGTCCGTCCGAATGGAGGAGTTCTTAATGCCAATGGTATATGTGTTAAATTTGATACGCAGATTATTGAGTTATTAAATTTTATTTTATTAATCTAATTATTAGTAAAAGTCAAATTCAAAGTGTAGGTACAATGTAATAAAATGAGAAATATATTAAAACTAGCTGCCCCGACAGACTTCGTTCTGTCAAAAGTTATTAATAGACGTAATCACGATAAAATACAGCCTTTGTGTGATATACGAGTATATCTTAAATAGTTTAGCTTTCTGTTAGTAAAGAATTTTCAAGATCAGATCAGTATTTCCGAAGATTACTCAATTTGTTTGTTTGTAGGGGAAAAACAAACAAAATTTTAAAACTTCACCTCTTTACAATATTATAGGAGTTTTATGCGTATATTGGCTTTCATTTAACGCAATTCTCCTAGGTAGATGAGCATTATTTTAAGTATGAACCTTGGTCAAAAAGGACATTTTATTTAATCTTTGAAAACTATTAAATTAAAATTAAATTGGTCTATTTCAGGCATTTCACCCATATTTCATTACGTTAATCATTCAATTAATAACAAGACCAAACTAAAATTTTTACATTAATAAATTTAAAATTAAATTAATAATTACTTAGACAACATACAAAATTTAAAAATCTCACCTTTAATGTTATTGTAGTTATATGCGTTTATCGACTTCTATTTAACTCAATCCTCCAAGGTAGATCAGCATTATTTTAAGTATGAACCTTGGTCAAAAAGGACATTTTATTTAATCTTTGAAAACTATTAAATTAAAATTAAATTGGTCTATTTCAGGCATTTCACCCATATTTCATTACGTTAATCATTCAATTAATAACAAGACCAAACTAAAATTTTACCATTAATAAATTTAAAATTAAATTAATAATTACTTAGACAACATACAAAATTTAAAAACTTCACCTTTAATGTTATTGTAGTTATATGCGTTTATCGACTTCTATTTAACTCAATCCTCCAAGGTAGATCAGCATTATTTTAAGTATGAACCTTGGTCAAAAAGACCATTTTTTTTAATCTTTAAAAACTATTAAATCAAAATTGAAGTAAATTTATTTATTTCAGGCATTTCACCCATATTACATAACATTAATTATGAAATTAATAACAAAAGCCAAGATAAAGTTATTAAAATTAACATTTATAAATTATAAAATTAAATTAATAATTACTTAGCCTTACCTAACTAGCACAGTCGTCCAGTGGTGGCTGATAGGACAGTCGCACTACCCCCACAGCTCTCAGGATGCTATTGTGGCTGCGGCACACTCGGTTCATAAGGGAGGCTACCTTTTTACGCTTAATGACATAAAAGTCATTCGTTCGCGCCTCGGCAAACATGCCAGAAGCGCTGCAGCGCCACAGCAGCCCCAAGGGCATTCTGAATGCATTGTTGTATTGCACACGCACTATAGGCCTTTCGCGTATATCTCACCCATAGGCTGCCTTTTACTTTCTTTGAAGATCGAGCAAACCTACGGGCAATCGTATTACTTCTGACCGACTACGCTCTACATTCACGCTCTTGGTCATCTTTTACAATGTGGGCCAGGTATTTGTACTGCTTGACTCTAGATAAAGCTACACCGCAGAGTTTGACAGGAAGCACTTCTTGTGGAGAGTTATTGCCAGCAGTAAAAACTATGCACTCACTTTTCTTAGTGTTGTATTTTAGATCATGAACACTAGTCATGCACTAGCATAGCTCTCCCACACCTGCAACAACTTCTGCAGTGCGCTATTAAGAGTGCTATTACAATTCGGGCCGTCCAAAGTTTAGGTAACTACGCGGCTTGCCGGAGTTGCCGGGCGTACTATGTGCTTGTGTGCGTGTATCTACACATCGACAACGCTCCGGTGCAATTTGTAAGTCGACTAAACGTTTTGATCCGCTAAGGAGATAAAATATTTTTTATTTTATTTGAATGTAGTCTGTTTAGTCTAGTATCGTATGAGGATATTCCGCAAAATATCTAATTCGATTGCTACCGTATTTCCAGTAGAAAAGGAAAAATATAGTGGAAATAAAATAAATCAATGGCATAAGTGATTTATTAAAATTGTTTTATGAAAATTCAATCAAAAGTTCAGCCTTTTATAAAAATATTAATCATTTAAGAAGGTTTAAATTAAATCAGGTAAAATATCACACGCATTACGCACTCGTGAAAATAGAGAAATTATCAAAATCACCATGGAATCGTATTTCTGATGGGCATTGATCGCGTTTTTCTAGGATCAATAATTTCAGGAAGAATGCAATCATGATAAAATTTTCTAAGACTAGGAAGCATGTTTTGACAATTTGAGCTACCAGTTTATCTCTAAGTGATCGTGAAGATTTCCAAATTGCTCGTCTTATGAAAACTGAAGTTTGGTATTAGACTCATTTTCAAGTAAACACCTACAATATTGTTTTTTTTCTCAACACATTTTCAACAACTATGTGTCATCTTTGCCTGGCCAAGAAAGATCTTTTAAATTCTTAAAGGTTTTTGAAATATGTCACCCCGAAAACGAACTATTTTGCTCATTGTTCGATAGAAGAGCAAATGCGCCCTTAAGTAACTATTACTTTTTTGTTCTGGATATTTTTTTATTTTAAGCTTTGTTGGTTGCTCTTTTGAAGAAAAGTTATTTGATCTGCAAAAACATCATAGTGTTCTTACCAAATATCTTAGATAACCTTAATCCTTTCTTAATTGTTTTGTACAAATAGATACCTAAATTTTTTACAGGTTGAATTATAGAATAATATAATATATTGAACACACGTCATGAAAAGCTACCTGCGAGTTTATGGAACAACATAATAAAACAAAACGTTTACAAGCTTTGTAAAATAATTTTATTAAGTAGATATTAACATAAAAATAACAAACGAGTAAAGTAGTTCTGATGAGTTTTCCAAAGTTTTCAACCTTTCATTGTATAGGAACAATATATTTTTTAAATTTGGCATGGAAAAGTCACTAGTAACACTACATCTATGAAAACTAGTTAAACATTAATTTTTACTTCAATTTCCCAGAAGATTTCCTGGTCTGGCCAAAGGTTCGACCAGCACCAACTCAGTAAGTGGTATGAAGAAGTTGGAGATGTACTTCTGACAATAGGCCAAGAAGACTCCAGGACCAGCGGTCATGAAGAGCTCTTGGGTGAATGCTGGGAAGTTTGATAATACTCCTCCCAGGATTTCGAAGAGCTGATCAGCTGAAAATAAAAAAGACCAGCTGTTATTAAAAAAGGAGGGGACGAATTGTTTTTTATTTCTTTCTGTTTTGACCCTCAAGGTGATCAACTCCACCTGATGGGAAGCGGTGAGGTAAAAATATACCTATGTCTAATAATGATAATAAAAGTGGTGATGGATAGTGATCATCACATACACAATCGCAATAGATGACGTCAATGTAAGTATTTCGCCTTTTAAAAAGGAGTGAACGCAGCTCAGTGGCAAAATCAATCACTTTCGATTTTTACTTAAAAACACTCAAAAAATTTCTAAATACCCCAAACAAGATTGCTCAGTGACCTAATTAAGAAAGAATACTTACACGTAAAAACATTTGGCCCAAATTTAATGGGGAACAGGGCTCTCATAAGGAAGGATGTGACTGTCCCTTCCCTAAACGACTGCTGCGTCACACGTCCGTCGAAGAGTGGGAGAATAGCGGTTATAGAGACAGGAGCTGAGAAAATTTAAAAAAAAATTACCTACACTTATTATTATTCACAGATCTTATTAGTACCATCCTACCATGAGTTTACACTGTCGCTAGCGTCACAATTAGTTTTTAGGGCTTTTATTTTATAAGTATTCAATTTTAGCGCTTGGTAGTATTTATAATATTTATTGTAGTAAAGTTAAATCATGATGTGTATGCTATTTAAGGATTACGGTCTAGTTAAGATAAGTTGATATAAATTCTTGGTTGTGTAATAATGGCTGTGATCTGTTTGCATACCTTATACAAATAAATGAATAAATATAATGACAGTTCGTGACCGCGCCGCTGGTGAATAGAAACGGAACTAAAATTGGCACAGAAGATGCTGTAGTTAACTGTTAAGTTCATAGTTTACTTGAGGAAATCGCAGGGCTGCAGCTGTTGGGTTATACAACGTGTTAATTAAAAAGCGCAAAACCTCAGATACCCCAACTTATTTTTATTATAAAAGAATTAATGTAAATTTAATTTTCGCGGATTATTTACGAATATATTATTAGCTTTTTTTCTTTTCTTGTCTTTGTTGCAAAATTCAAAAGTCTATGGTAGTTACGCGCGATCTAGTGCGACGTTGCCGCTTCGCGTGCCGCCGCAATAATAGAGTTAAGTAATGATTAAACACGGCGTAATTGAAATATTTTTTTGGTTAAAATTATACCACAATTTTTATTAGTGGAATCGATTCTACTCTCGATTCTGAACAGACTTATTTCAGGTTTTGCGCTTTGTCATTGACACGTTGTATACAATGTAATAAGAAAAAGGTGTTGTTTTGGATTTTCAGACATCCACATTTTACTGATGATGCCGATTAAAAATATTCGTTTATTTAACACAGTCGACTCGATTAGTTCCTGACTTTATTTATATTCTCTATAACCAGTGGACGATCATGATGCTTTTACTCAAACTACTTAGGCACGTCGCCCACCGGTGAGTTGAGGCGACGTCGCGGTGGCGGCGCCGCGGTGGTGCGGTGTTGCAGTATCTCGCCCGTGCCGCGACTCTAGTATATTAGCGCACTACCATTCATCAGAGAGCGTAGTGGCCTAGTGGTTAAGCACTACAACTCGTATAGCGGCGGAAGCCTCACCACCTACCACGCTGGGTTCTAATACCATTGGTGAAAAGTGGGCTTCTGAACGATCCGTTCACCATGACGGCAAGAGTCACTAGCGTCTGACTACCCCGTTTGGGATAAAGTCGTGATTTTATTTGAAAAACAAAGTATGATACTTACCATACATACTACTTCAAGAAAAACAAATTGTACTAGGTTTTAGTGTCTCATTTATATTGACCCTTACATTAAATCAGGATTACCTCACACTTTGTAAACTGCTAATTTAAGATTTATGAAGTTTAAGTCGTATGTGTAATAAACGGATGTGTTAGTCGGACTGAAACTGACAGCCGCTAATGTCACTTTGTGAAATGTTGCCAAGACCCGTGACTCGATATCGGCAGTCAGTGGTCTAGCCACTTACTAGGCTTCCAAAAGTACGAGTACTTTAGTATTATTTATAGGTATTTTGAGTGTTGTTTTTGATAAATAATAACAATAAAAAAACAAGTTTACGGATTCTACTCGCTTCATTGAAATATAAATTTCGGAAGTAGAATCCGTAAAGATGTTTTATTTCAATGTTTAAAGCTTGCGTAAATCGACTGGCCTGTTGTCGCAATGGCAGCGATCCTGCCTTTAGCGCCGGAGGTCGTGGGTACGATCCCGACCCATGGCAAACATTTATGTGACGAACATTTGTGTTTGTTGTGTGTCTGGGTGTTATTATCTATTTAAGTATGTATTTAGAAATATTTAAGTATGTTTATCAGTCTCTGACGCCCATAGTACAAGCTCTGCTTAGTTTGGGGTCAGATGACCTTGGTGTGAATTGTCCCAGATATTTATTTATTTATTTAAATATAAGAAAGCAATAAATATAATATGATAGTTCCGTTCCATTCACTCACTTTGCCTCGATAGCATTTTTGTTTTACCAAAACCTGACAACCCGGTAATCGTCCATATACTCCGTCTAATTAAAAAAAAACTTTAGTAACTGCAATAATTAATTGAATAGACCATATTTACAAGGTGTGATTGTGTGTGTACCTTTTCTTGACGTACGCCCGATTACCCCACTTCCCAGATTACCCCACTTGACTTACCCTTTACCGCCGCGAGCCATTTGAATTCATTTTAAGAAGTGTTGTTTCAACATGATCGTTGAAATAATTTAGGGGTGTGAAAACTGCTTCGGTATCTTGATGGGGCATGCCACGGGGATCACCATTCACACCTCATGAAAATGATTTTACTTCCTGGTTTTGGTGGTAAACAGGTTTATTTATAGTCGTAAATTGGTTTTATATTGGGCTTTCCACCTTTGGCATACTTATCTTCATTTTAGTGTCTTAAGCATTGTATTTTTTATCATACAATAGACGATAAATAATTGAAATCACACCATCTTTTAATTGCTTTTTTGCTTGTTTAAAATTTGCGAAAATTTGAGTTAATACACCCATCAGTATTATGAATTCTCAAAATATTTTAGTGGTTTGCTCATCTTTATCAGTTGTGTGTTGGACCACTGCTGGACATGGCCTTCAACGGGTGCCACCGCGGCCTATCCTTAGCTTAACCCAGTCTGATAGTATACTTAAGCTAGTTCAATAAAATAAAACGCTCACCAGATGTTATAACATCGCTGTAATTTACTTAATTTAAGACAAAAGAAGAAAATTATGTTCCAAGGTAGGTTATAAAAGAGAGGAATAGATATCTAATAAAGTGTTTCTTCTAGTAATTGGCCTTTATTAAAATAAAGCAGATAGTAGGGAAAGTCATCTGCACCAGATCTAAACGTAATTTAACATGATTGCCTAATAAGGCAACCATGATGTAAAACAATGGACATATTTACGCAGCTGTTTCGTTGCCGTCACGTTCTATTTTTAAAATATTTAGGTGCTGGATTGTGTGTGGATGACGTCATAGTCCAACATGAGTGGCACGAGGCGAGAATCAACTAGAACAGCTTGTAGTGCTAGCAGTACGCTAAATTTACCCGCAAATAGTGTCAAAGGCATGAAAATCGGAACGATTGATCTCTTGGCCATACTAATCAATTTGACCCGTAGCACGGCAAAAAATAAAAAAAGGGAAGGAGTTATGGCGACATCTTTTTTTGTATGGAAAAAAATTGTTTGCTCTGAAACCTATCGTATGTGGTGTCTAATAAAAGGGCTTGATTCATTACATTTTACTTACATGTATTAAATTAAATTAAGAATCATTTTCAAAACATACCAAGTTTGGACTCCTCTAGATATGATAAGGTTGAATATTTTTTTGTACACTATGCTTCAATTGGTACGTCATGTCAATAAATATTTCGAAAAATCCTATTTTAGGGTTAGATATGAGGATATTTCGTACCAATTGAAGCATATTTTACAAAAAATAATCAACCGTATCATATCTGGAGAAACCCAAACTTGGTATGTTTTAAAAATGATTCTTAATTTAATTTCATACATGTGAGTAAAATGTAATGAAGTAAGCCCTTTTATTAGACATATTTTTAGAATGGGCTCAGTAAGCCCTTTCATTAGATACCACACACGATAAGTTTCAGAGAAAAAACATTTTTCTACCATATAAAAAAAAGATGACGCCATAACTCCTCCCCTTTCATTCCGTGTTACGAGTCAAATTGATTCGTATGGCCTAAAGATCAATCGTTCCGATTTTCATGCCTTTAACACCATTTGCAGGTTTTGACTGAATTTCGGGGTGTAGCACTATCGTTAGAGCAGTCCCCATTGTAAGATCCATAGATAAAACAGTATGCCTACCATGAGTTTTTTGTCACGTAATCTACGATAATTGACTTCTGAAATGTGTACGTCATTTTGGGTTCCATGCATAATCACTAGCAGCGCTGTTCCGAAATCCGACACAAAGATGTGAACGCGGTAAACGCGGACGCTAGCGATTGTCATTGGTGTAAAAAAGAGGTTCCCAAACTTTTTTTCGTATGTTTCAACATTTAGCTGGTTCCGGTGGACCTGGAACTACACTTTCCATGGTATCACCAAATCATGACAAAAAATAACGCCAACATAGACCCCTGTCGAGTCTCCTGTGGACCCCTTGGGGTCCACCTGGACCACTTTGGGAACCAATGGTAAACTTAACATGGCCATGTCTTTACACACATTTCATTTCATTCCTTCAAGGTATACCTATCAAAATAAAATGAATGAATGAAATATTTATTTCCTCTTCACCACAGGACCTTCGAAACGCATTGTATTTTTTTTTAAACTTTTTATTATACCCGTACCAAAGTGTCATGGAAAAGTTATTTTCACTAGCTTCAAATGTTAACTTCAAACTACAGTTTAATTTCCCAAAAGACTTCCTGGTCTGGCCAAAGGAGCGACCAGCACACGTTCAGTAAGTGGTATGTCGAAGTTGGAGATGTACTTCTGAAGATAGGCTAGAAAGACTCCAGGACCGGCAGTAAGGAAGATTTCACTTATGAATGCTGGTAGTCCTGTTATTACACCTCCGAGCACTCGGTAGACCCTTGGTTCTGAAAATGTAAATCAACAACTTAAGTTAGTAAATGTACCCTATTCACTAGAGGCACAAATAACGCATGCGGCGCCGCGCCTCTGACAGATAGTCCACTTAGAACAGACCCGCCATTTTGATCACGCACACAGTCACAGTTAGTTTACAGGCGATTCCAGTGAGTTTCAGTGTCGCGGCCAGTCGCACTGTCGCGGGTGTTTTTGTTTTTGTCGAATTTGGTGCAATTTTTCACATGATGAATTTTGTTTTTGGTCGGTTCTGTCAAGTAGGTATAACCTACTTACATCATTTAAAAAAATATAGTAGTAAACCTGGGCGATTCATGCAAATTTAGAAAAAGGTGCGAGTGGTCCTTCTGCAGTAAACTCTTTATTTCGTGCTAGAGGTGCTGTACCAAAATTCCATACATAAACTTCACAACAGACGCTAGCGACTGTCATCAGCTCATACTCATGGTAGATGATGATGCGCATCGCCAGGATTGGCCAAACATTGGCTTTGAATCGTGTAGACCGGCGATTGGGAGGAATGCCTTTGCCCTGCAGTGGGACGGATTGGGCCGTTTAGATTGGTTTAAATAAAATCTGATCGTTTAAATAAAAAGTTGCATTATAAGGTTTTTCGTCGCAGGGTGTGCAGAAATGTTGAAAGCTTAGAAAAACTGATTGTGACTGGAAACACGATAGATAATGGGCGAGGCGAAGTAAATTTTGCGCAGAAGGAGGCAACTTCTCAGACTTGAGGGAGTAACTGGAGAACAAATGATGATGGGTCTACACCATTTAACAAAGCACTTGATGCCAGCCGTTTCGTGCTCATTCCCCGATATGACCTGAACTACTGTTGGAAGAGAGAGATGTTTCCCCTGCCAAAGAACTAACACAAGTGTTCGTTGCATAAATGTTAGCGTAGGGGGAAAGATTATGCACATGACTTTCGATGCAATAGGTAGGATGGCTAAAATGTACCAACCGTCCAGTTTTCCGACCAACTCTCCGGTGGTGGAAAACATCGTAAAATAACCAAATTAACTCAGATAGTGGCGATAGGCTCACCATCTTTCACGTAGGGATCTAATGCCATTGGTGAAAAGTGGGCTTCTGAGTGTTCCGTTCTCCATGCCGGCAACAGTCATTTGCCTCTTACTGGGATGTACTTGTGATGGTATGTTGTGTTATGTTAATTTAAATAACAATAATAAAAGCTTACCCCTTAAAGCATTCGGCCCTAGTTTAATAGGAAACAGGGCTCTCATAAGGAAGGATGTGACTGTCCCTTCCCTAAACGACTGCTCCGTCACACGTCCGTCGAAGAGTGGGAGAATAGCGGTTATAGAAACAGGCGCTGTGAAAAAAGCTATAGAATGTACACGTACATAGAAATTAACATTGTGAATGCAATATGACAAAATAGAGTTTGACATGTCTGTAACGCTAAGAATTTTCTGCTAAGAAAATCTTTAAGATATTGTATTTTTCTTTAATTAATACATGTTGCTAAACATCATGAAATAACTAGTTAAACAAAGGTCAATTGTTAACTAAAATTGTGCTAAAAATACAGATTTCGAAAATTTAACAAATTTTAGTAGTACATTGTTGTCACAGATGTTTAACTGAACAATAGTATGACACTTACATTCTTTATAGAATTGATTCATTCCTTTTTTTGTTTGTATTTTTAAATTACTTAGTTACTATAATTGACTTTAGTCTATAGCCACAGATGGTTTAGATAGCATAACCGGTGTTGCGAATATAAGCTTTAATATTATCTATTTATACTGCGTTCAGTAAAGATAGATACAGTTACTTCAGTGTTGTAACTGGTATTTTGGTTTTTGGCTTGACCTAATTTAATCATTCGCCCATAAAATTGTGATGTAAAAATGTCACTTACGGTACGTTGCGCTAAGTGTATCAGCAAAAGTCAAAGGTTCCCGGCCCCTTGTAGCAATGAAGTAAATAACTTCTGGCGTTTCGAAGCTGGCATTCTGGAAAAATACTGTAAAGACCAGGTTGCCAGTATCCTTGTTGATGCTGCAAATTCAATAAAGGTTTTATATAGGGTGTTCTTGAAGGTCAGAACAAAAGTTCATTAAAAACATGCTCTGATGCTACTGCATGAAAAAAGGCGCCACCAATATCATGAAAAATGTACTATTTTCCACGTAGCTCGTGCGTCCATCCTAGTTTGGATTGGTGCCCATCATGATACGATAAAAGTAAGTATATGACATGATATGACAAGATTTATTTATTGCAGCGCAAAGACTAGAAATCTTGTCATCATGAAAATTTATGGGAATTGCCGTAATCCCTGCTTTTATAATGCTTTTTGGTGATCGCAAACCCCGGAATTATAAAAAAAACTGTCAATTTCTGAATGATTTTATCATTGTACCAGATAGCCAGGGATACTTTTAGTAGTAAGTGTGGTAAACTTACTAAAAGTCTTCAACTTCTCCGTTCAAGCCACGCAGCAAAGTGTTGGTATCGACAGTGGTGACGTTAACATTAGGGAAATAGGTGACGTATCTTTCCCTAAGAACTGGCTCATCATCCGTCTGCGCCACCACTTCACCATCTCCGTTTTCTTCGAAGAATTTCCGGACGCATTCGCTTTCTATGTCGCCGGAGCCGCAAGGCCTCTCGAAGTTTTCAGGATCTTCATTTGAATCGTTGACTGTAATTTGTTAAAATAATATATGTAATTTCTGATCTATCGACTACAAAGAAAATTTGAGTCTCACGGACCGTTTATTTTGGTGGAGCACCGCAGTTACCTACCTTTTGAATGCTCATTTTATTTCCCACAGAGGCTGTCACCAAAATTACGCGCAGCCATAGCGCGCAGGTGTGCATCGTGATTTATTGCAAATTTTGGGGTATTCTAATTACGTTTTTAGGTCTAATTTACTAATTGGATTTTAAATAAAACTTTATATTTCAAATAACTAAAGATCATAGGTATACTGACATTATTTTTTAACAGTAAATATGTTTTTTCAATAAAAAAAACTGTCATAAACTTGGGCTACTATTCGGGTAAATTGAGGAATTCATCACTTTTTTACAGTTATTGTGATGAATTATGCATATTCTGGTTCATTGTTGTGTCAACGAAACTATATGTCTGACGTTTAGGTCTAATTTCTTTTTGCAACTATAGTCAGCTTTAATCTGAGATTCAGCTACTTGAAGTTGACATGATAAGGCTTCGTAAATCGAGGTGGCGAGATTGATCATTTTATAAAAGAAAACAGATTTTATCTATCAACTTGTTTCAATATGTGTATGTGTCAATATCTTACAAGTCAAATTACCGTCATACTTATGCTCGGTATATCTCTGAAGGATAAAATCTACAACAAGATAATCCGCTGTGATGAATATATTTTATTTTCATTAAAAACTTTGATAAATTAAGAACGAAAGGTTGCGAGCACTTATGTTATTATCTTTTTGTCAAATACTTTCATCTTAGTAGCCTTTATATTTGATCACGAATGGATTACATGTAAAAGTCTGATCGTGAAGATTTCACATAAGTGTGCTTGAATCAGGCTAAATTCAATTATAAAAGCATCGAAAACTTACCGATACCACCAATAAGATTTGATAGAAGACCTGCAGAAGTGCAAGCGATAAAACCAAACTGAAAAAAAAACTCTTGAAACCTTTACATAAATATATTTTAAATTTAGTTCTATTTTACTCTATTCGGCCACCATTTTTTTGCAATACTTTAGTATTTAATTACAAAATAATTACCAAAACCAGAAGTGCTGTGATGTTGTTCATCGTGTTGAACCTTGTGAATTCTTTTGTCCGGCATTCATTTGATATTTATATAGTAATACTAAAACTAATTTACATTATTATCTTTTTATTAAAATTAACAACAATAGGTTATGCATTATTCTTTTATTTGTGAATATACATATTTAGAAGTGCAAATATGTATTTTTAATTTGGGGGACGTCACCTGTACCCACAGTATACATTGTTGATTCTAAAGGCGTCTACACACCGGGGCCGCCGAACTTGGATAGTAAAGTTTTTTAACAAAATATTATAATATGTGTTGTTATAAATCAATGAGTTATTTGACTGGCCTGTTGGCGCAATGGCAGCGATCCTGCCTTTAAATATTTAAGTAAGTTTATCAGTCTCTTACTGGCCAGTGCTGGCGAAGAATGCTTCGAATCCCCTGGACAGCACATCGCACCAACGTTTCGATATTGAAAGAGCTCAAGCTAGACACCCAGCAGCGTCTCTCGACAATATGCCTACACAGAGTACTACAGTACTTTGGTCATGTAGCACGCCGAGGTACTGATAACTTGGAGAGGCTCATAGTGACCGGCAATGTGGATGGCAAACGACCGAGAGGACGCAGTCCCAGACGGTGGTCCGACCAGGTGTCCGAGGAATTGCGGATGCCGATATCCCAGGCTCTCCATCAAGCTGAAGACCGAAGTAGATGGAGAAGTTTATTGCAACGCTTTCGTCGGAGCCACGATCCTCAGCACTGAGGGACCGACTTAAGGAGGAGGAGGATCAGTTTCTAACGCCGATATTACAAGCTCTGCTTAGTTTGGGGTCAGATGATCTTGGTGTGAATTGTCCCAGATATTTATTTTATTTATTTATTTATAGAAAATAAATATTAAGTGAGTGATTCTTTGTAAATTCACCTTCGCCTACCTTTCGTGGCGAATTTAATTCTGGCTTTTCGATAAAAAATATACAGTAAAAAGCCGTTAAAATAAGAAATTATATCCATGAAATCCTATTTACGGGACAATTATTCACAAAGAAATTAACAGACCCTTCGTGGGCACCGACATTTTTAACATTTATATTCTTTGTGAATTATTGTCCTAATTACGAATTTATGGATATTATTTCTTATTTCAACGGCTTGTACCATATAAGTCTTAAATCTACTCGTAGATAGACAAAATGCGCGACAAATGGACGACAAATGGACGAATAACTTAATATTACGCCAACCGATTTTGATAATTCTTTATTTATTTGAAAGCTGATAGTGCCCGTGTGGTCCCATTTTAATTTGGTCCAGTTCTGACAGTGGCATCCATGGGAAATCCATATAAGTCTTAAATCTAGATAGGCAAAATGCGCGACAAATGGAGGGGTAACTCAATATTGGTCCCCGCGCCGGCATTGCACAGGCCTCCACCATCGCCTGGTAGGGACGGCTCGACACCCTCGGCTGTCCCTATCGACCCCTCCTCTAGAAGGGGGGGTCGCTTCTGGCCCGCCGTGCAGGCGGGCCCCGTCCGGGGGAACGCGTAGAAGGCTTCGTGCTACTTACCGTGCTCCCCCACTATGGACGATGAGAGGGAGTAGTAGGGTTTTTAGTCGGTAGGCCACTGGACGGTTTCCTTTAATAGGAAGTCCCCCCAGTGGAGAGTCCGACATAACCCGTCCGCCCCCGGTGGACGGGTATGCGTAAGGCATTTCCCCTACTTAAAAAAAAAAAAGGGGTAACTCAATATTACGCCAACTTATTTTGATAATTCTTTTTTTATTTGAAAGCTGATGCTGCCCGTGTGGTCCCATTTTAATTTGGTCCAGTTCTGATAGTGGTATCCATGGGAAATCCATATAAGTCTTAAATCTAGATAAATCATATGCGCGACAAATGGACGAATAACTCAATAACATGCCAATCGATTTCGATGCTTCTTTTTTTATTGGAAAGAATATACTTCAAGGGCAGTTTGATGAGTGTTAGGTTCTGATTATGGGATGCATGACAAAGTAACGGAACTCTTCAATTCTTAGGAGCAATTGGACGATACTTTTTCGATGTATAAAATAAATAAGAACTATTCACTGAAAATCAAGAAATAAACAAAAATTTTAACAAAAAAATAAAAACTATTTCATAACAAAGCACTAAAAAGTAAAGAAATAATTGCGTATTCTTCTAAAACTTATACGTTAATATAATGTAGCTACAATTATTGTTATTGTTGGAGTCTGTGTCAGCCAATGTAGGTTTGTAACTACCTACATACATACGTAAACGTGATATGTAAGAAATAGGTATATTGCTAGGTATATTGTAGTGTTTCCTTGGCTGACACCGACTCCAACAATAACCATAAATGTACCTACATTATATTAACGTATAAGTTTTAGAAGAAACAATTATTTCTTTACTTTTTAGTGCTTTGTTTTGGAATAGTTTTTTTTGAAGATGGTTTTTTTTTGTTAATTTTTTTCATATAGAAATTTAATAAAAACGGATCGAACAAACAGATTTTTACAAGTTGAGAGGTAATTTCAAAAAATTGAGGTAGATTATTTCGTTAAATTTGATCTAGTCATAGTCACACCGTAGCCGAGCGCGTTATGTGTGAGTGTATCTCAAGGACGAGCAATAGCGCGGCCAAGCTGATATACGTTATTGCATAGAGCGACAGTCTTTGTTTTGCGTATCACGCACGAGTAGTATATACCTGCACTAATGAATTGATTAATAACCATAATACATATAGGTGTAAAAAAATGTCATACTTACAGTATCGGTGGTTCTAGTAGGCACATTTTTATTGCTTAGAACATGTAGTGATTTGTAGGCAAACCCTTTACTTTCATAAATTTCGTCAGCGCCGGATTTATTTGAACTACCTACTTTTTTCTTTTCGCGGTGATAGTGACTGTTCAATTTTTGATTTTTTTCTCCATTTCAGTAACAGGTAATTTTAATTCAGTCGCAATATCATTAAAAGCGTCGTAACGTTTTGGCCGCTTTTTATATTAACTTGTTTTGGGTAGTTGTTTTGTGCGATAGTGGTCTATTAGTTTCATCACTTTTTCTTCGTCCCATTCCATGTTTTTATTTGATAGAAAACACTGACACGTCACTATTCCTTGAAAGCCGCCGGGCAACTGAATGAGGGAAGAGGCCGGAGTCGTGCCGCCGGGTAATACGCGCGAGCGCAAGCCGCCGGCAAATTCGTTTCAAAATAAGGCCCCGCCGCCTTGGGTGTGTAGACTACTTAAACATATTCGTCACCAGTACGTCTACCACGAGTTGCCACTTTAAATTTACATTATCGTTCGCGTAAAAAATGTATTGGGATTCGACATGACATAATATGACAATGTCAAAACCCAATACATTTTTTATTAGTGACTAAGTGAACCGTCACTTCGCATACAAATCTTATGTCCAAAAATGGCAGACTTCTGTCTTCTTCAGTCTCTTAAGTAAATTTCATCTTCGGATGAATGCTGTTTAAATTTGCTAGGCTCCACATCTTGCTTATTTCCCGGAGTCAAAAAGTTGTTATTTTTTGTTAAATATCTCAGAAACGGTCGGTCGAAACCAAAAAATTATGAATTTTCAGGTGGTCCACCAGAAGGGTGCTCAGGTCCATAAATCTGACCTTCAAAAACGGTCAAGTGTGAGTTGGTCATTTTCTTCGTAGTATATAATCGAAAAATTCCAGCGCTAGAATACTCGCTATATAATATGGTAAATAGGTGTTATTCCTTATGAGTTAAGGGATTTTTGAGTTAGGTATGCTTATTTCATTTATGCTACTTGAATTATGGCAGATTAAAAATATGCCTTTTGGTACTTATGCTTATCGAAATTATGCCTTTTTATGATTTTGCTTTACAAGTTTCGGCCATTTGATGTTATGCGTTAAGAAGTTATGCTATAAAGGCTTATGGCAAATGACTATTATGGCTATTAACAGTATGCATTGTTAGTTTATGGCAAAAAACGTTGTGTTTCAATAGGTAACAGACTTACACGCAATCGATCGCAGCATGGGCACATTCAGCTTAATATGTGCCTACTTTGGTTTTTTTCAGGTCATGATGTATTATATGTTCTTTTTATGTTTAGGCAGCTGTATCATCGCGGTCACACCACATTGTTAGGTTATTTAGGGACTAGTATAATGACCTCATTAAATTATATCCGTGAAGAATTATTCGTCCGTCCGAATGGAGGAGTTCTTAATGCCAATGGTATATGTGTTAAATTTGATACGCAGATTATTGAGTTATTAAATTTTATTTTATTAATCTAATTATTAGTAAAAGTCAAATTCAAAGTGTAGGTACAATGTAATAAAATGAGAAATATATTAAAACTAGCTGCCCCGACAGACTTCGTTCTGTCAAAAGTTATTAATAGACGTAATCACGATAAAATACAGCCTTTGTGTGATATACGAGTATATCTTAAATAGTTTAGCTTTCTGTTAGTAAAGAATTTTCAAGATCAGATCAGTATTTCCGAAGATTACTCAATTTGTTTGTTTGTAGGGGAAAAACAAACAAAATTTTAAAACTTCACCTCTTTACAATATTATAGGAGTTTTATGCGTATATTGGCTTTCATTTAACGCAATTCTCCTAGGTAGATGAGCATTATTTTAAGTATGAACCTTGGTCAAAAAGGACATTTTATTTAATCTTTGAAAACTATTAAATTAAAATTAAATTGGTCTATTTCAGGCATTTCACCCATATTTCATTACGTTAATCATTCAATTAATAACAAGACCAAACTAAAATTTTTACATTAATAAATTTAAAATTAAATTAATAATTACTTAGACAACATACAAAATTTAAAAACCTCACCTTTAATGTTATTGTAGTTATATGCGTTTATCGACTTCTATTTAACTCAATCCTCCAAGGTAGATCAGCATTATTTTAAGTATGAACCTTGGTCAAAAAGGACATTTTATTTAATCTTTGAAAACTATTAAATTAAAATTAAATTGGTTTATTTCAGGCATTTCACCCATATTTCATTACGTTAATCATTCAATTAATAACAAGACCAAACTAAAATTTTACCATTAATAAATTTAAAATTAAATTAATAATTACTTAGACAACATACAAAATTTAAAAACTTCACCTTTAATGTTATTGTAGTTATATGCGTTTATCGACTTCTATTTAACTCAATCCTCCAAGGTAGATCAGCATTATTTTAAGTATGAACCTTGGTCAAAAAGACCATTTTTTTTAATCTTTAAAAACTATTAAATTAAAATTGAAGTAAATTTATTTATTTCAGGCATTTCACCCATATTACATAACATTAATTATGAAATTAATAACAAAAGCCAAGATAAAGTTATTAAAATTAACATTTATAAATTATAAAATTAAATTAATAATTACTTAGCCTTACCTAACTAGCACAGTCGTCCAGTGGTGGCTGATAGGACAGTCGCACTACCCCCACAGCTCTCAGGATGCTATTGTGGCTGCGGCACACTCGGTTCATAAGGGAGGCTACCTTTTTACGCTTAATGACATAAAAGTCATTCGTTCGCGCCTCGGCAAACATGCCAGAAGCGCTGCAGCGCCACAGCAGCCCCAAGGGCATTCTGAATGCATTGTTGTATTGCACACGCACTATAGGCCTTTCGCGTATATCTCACCCATAGGCTGCCTTTTACTTTCTTTGAAGATCGAGCAAACCTACGGGCAATCGTATTACTTCTGACCGACTACGCTCTACATTCACGCTCTTGGTCATCTTTTACAATGTGGGCCAGGTATTTGTACTGCTTGACTCTAGATAAAGCTACACCGCAGAGTTTGACAGGAAGCACTTCTTGTGGAGAGTTATTGCCAGCAGTAAAAACTATGCACTCACTTTTCTTAGTGTTGTATTTTAGATCATGAACACTAGTCATGCACTAGCATAGCTCTCCCACACCTGCAACAACTTCTGCAGTGCGCTATTAAGAGTGCTATTACAATTCGGGCCGTCCAAAGTTTAGGTAACTACGCGGCTTGCCGGAGTTGCCGGGCGTACTATGTGCTTGTGTGCGTGTATCTACACATCGACAACGCTCCGGTGCAATTTGTAAGTCGACTAAACGTTTTGATCCGCTAAGGAGATAAAATATTTTTTATTTTATTTGAATGTAGTCTGTTTAGTCTAGTATCGTATGAGGATATTCCGCAAAATATCTAATTCGATTGCTACCGTATTTCCAGTAGAAAAGGAAAAATATAGTGGAAATAAAATAAATCAATGGCATAAGTGATTTATTAAAATTGTTTTATGAAAATTCAATCAAAAGTTCAGCCTTTTATAAAAATATTAATCATTTAAGAAGGTTTAAATTAAATCAGGTAAAATATCACACGCATTACGCACTCGTGAAAATAGAGAAATTATCAAAATCACCATGGAATCGTATTTCTGATGGGCATTGATCGCGTTTTTCTAGGATCAATAATTTCAGGAAGAATGCAATCATGATAAAATTTTCTAAGACTAGGAAGCATGTTTTGACAATTTGAGCTACCAGTTTATCTCTAAGTGATCGTGAAGATTTCCAAATTGCTCGTCTTATGAAAACTGAAGTTTGGTATTAGACTCATTTTCAAGTAAACACCTACAATATTGTTTTTTTTCTCAACACATTTTCAACAACTATGTGTCATCTTTGCCTGGCCAAGAAAGATCTTTTAAATTCTTAAAGGTTTTTGAAATATGTCACCCCGAAAACGAACTATTTTGCTCATTGTTCGATAGAAGAGCAAATGCGCCCTTAAGTAACTATTACTTTTTTGTTCTGGATATTTTTTTATTTTAAGCTTTGTTGGTTGCTATTTTGAAGAAAAGTTATTTGATCTGCAAAAACATCATAGTGTTCTTACCAAATATCTTAGATAACCTTAATCCTTTCTTAATTGTTTTGTACAAATAGATACCTAAATTTTTTACAGGTTGAATTATAGAATAATATAATATATTGAACACACGTCATGAAAAGCTACCTGCGAGTTTATGGAACAACATAATAAAACAAAACGTTTACAAGCTTTGTAAAATAATTTTATTAAGTAGATATTAACATAAAAATAACAAACGAGTAAAGTAGTTCTGATGAGTTTTCCAAAGTTTTCAACCTTTCATTGTATAGGAACAATATTTTTTTTAAATTTGGCATGGAAAAGTCACTAGTAACACTACATCTATGAAAACTAGTTAAACATTAATTTTTACTTCAATTTCCCAGAAGATTTCCTGGTCTGGCCAAAGGTTCGACCAGCACCAACTCAGTAAGTGGTATGAAGAAGTTGGAGATGTACTTCTGACAATAGGCCAAGAAGACTCCAGGACCAGCGGTCATGAAGAGCTCTTGGGTGAATGCTGGGAAGTTTGATAATACTCCTCCCAGGATTTCGAAGAGCTGATCAGCTGAAAATAAAAAAGACCAGCTGTTATTAAAAAAGGAGGGGACGAATTGTTTTTTATTTCTTTCTGTTTTGACCCTCAAGGTGATCAACTCCACCTGATGGGAAGCGGTGAGGTAAAAATATACCTATGTCTAATAATGATAATAAAAGTGGTGATGGATAGTGATCATCACATACACAATCGCAATAGATGACGTCAATGTAAGTATTTCGCCTTTTAAAAAGGAGTGAACGCAGCTCAGTGGCAAAATCAATCACTTTCGATTTTTACTTAAAAACACTCAAAAAATTTCTAAATACCCCAAACAAGATTGCTCAGTGACCTAATTAAGAAAGAATACTTACACGTAAAAACATTTGGCCCAAATTTAATGGGGAACAGGGCTCTCATAAGGAAGGATGTGACTGTCCCTTCCCTAAACGACTGCTGCGTCACACGTCCGTCGAAGAGTGGGAGAATAGCGGTTATAGAGACAGGAGCTGAGAAAATTAAAAAAAAAATTACCTACACTTATTATTATTCACAGATCTTATTAGTACCATCCTACCATGAGTTTACACTGTCGCTAGCGTCACAATTAGTTTTTAGGGCTTTTATTTTATAAGTATTCAATTTTAGCGCTTGGTAGTATTTATAATATTTATTGTAGTAAAGTTAAATCATGATGTGTATGCTATTTAAGGATTACGGTCTAGTTAAGATAAGTTGATATAAATTCTTGGTTGTGTAATAATGGCTGTGATCTGTTTGCATACCTTATACAAATAAATGAATAAATATAATGACAGTTCGTGACCGCGCCGCTGGTGAATAGAAACGGAACTAAAATTGGCACAGAAGATGCTGTAGTTAACTGTTAAGTTCATAGTTTACTTGAGGAAATCGCAGGGCTGCAGCTGTTGGGTTATACAACGTGTTAATTAAAAAGCGCAAAACCTCAGATACCCCAACTTATTTTTATTATAAAAGAATTAATGTAAATTTAATTTTCGCGGATTATTTACGAATATATTATTAGCTTTTTTTCTTTTCTTGTCTTTGTTGCAAAATTAAAAAGTCTATGGTAGTTACGCGCGATCTAGTGCGACGTTGCCGCTTCGCGTGCCGCCGCAATAATAGAGTTAAGTAATGATTAAACACGGCGTAATTGAAATATTTTTTTGGTTAAAATTATACCACAATTTTTATTAGTGGAATCGATTCTACTCTCGATTCTGAACAGACTTATTTCAG
Organism: Udea olivalis; assembly: GCA_947369235.1. Lineage (NCBI taxonomy): Eukaryota > Metazoa > Arthropoda > Insecta > Lepidoptera > Crambidae > Udea > Udea olivalis. Next base: position 11,815,351 of record OX376355.1, read on the forward strand.
GTTTTGCGCTTTGTCATTGACACGTTGTATACAATGTAATAAGAAAAAGGTGTTGTTTTGGATTTTCAGACATCCACATTTTACTGATGATGCCGATTAAAAATATTCGTTTATTTAACACAGTCGACTCGATTAGTTCCTGACTTTATTTATATTCTCTATAACCAGTGGACGATCATGATGCTTTTACTCAAACTACTTAGGCACGTCGCCCACCGGTGAGTTGAGGCGACGTCGCGGTGGCGGCGCCGCGGTGGTGCGGTGTTGCAGTATCTCGCCCGTGCCGCGACTCTAGTATATTAGAGCACTACCATTCATCAGAGAGCGTAGTGGCCTAGTGGTTAAGCACTCCAACTCGTATAGCGGCGGAAGCCTCACCACCTACCACGCTGGGTTCTAATACCATTGGTGAAAAGTGGGCTTCTGAACGATCCGTTCACCATGACGGCAAGAGTCACTAGCGTCTGACTACCCCGTTTGGGATAAAGTCGTGATTTTATTTGAAAAACAAAGTATGATACTTACCATACATACTACTTCAAGAAAAACAAATTGTACTAGGTTTTAGTGTCTCATTTATATTGACCCTTACATTAAATCAGGATTACCTCACACTTTGTAAACTGCTAATTTAAGATTTATGAAGTTTAAGTCGTATGTGTAATAAACGGATGTGTTAGTCGGACTGAAACTGACAGCCGCTAATGTCACTTTGTGAAATGTTGCCAAGACCCGTGACTCGATATCGGCAGTCAGTGGTCTAGCCACTTACTAGGCTTCCAAAAGTAGGAGTACTTTAGTATTATTTATAGGTATTTTGAGTGTTGTTTTTGATAAATAATAACAATAAAAAAACAAGTTTACGGATTCTACTCGCTTCATTGAAATATAAATTTCGGAAGTAGAATCCGTAAAGATGTTTTATTTCAATGTTTAAAGCTTGCGTAAATCGACTGGCCTGTTGTCGCAATGGCAGCGATCCTGCCTTTAGCGCCGGAGGTCGTGGGTACGATCCCGACCCATGGCAAACATTTATGTGACGAACATTTGTGTTTGTTGTGTGTCTGGGTGTTATTATCTATTTAAGTATGTATTTAGAAATATTTAAGTATGTTTATCAGTCTCTGACGCCCATAGTACAAGCTCTGCTTAGTTTGGGGTCAGATGACCTTGGTGTGAATTGTCCCAGATATTTATTTATTTATTTAAATATAAGAAAGCAATAAATATAATATGATAGTTCCGTTCCATTCACTCACTTTGCCTCGATAGCATTTTTGTTTTACCAAAACCTGACAACCCGGTAATCGTCCATATACTCCGTCTAATTAAAAAAAAACTTTAGTAACTGCAATAATTAATTGAATAGACCATATTTACAAGGTGTGATTGTGTGTGTACCTTTTCTTGACGTACGCCCGATTACCCCACTTCCCAGATTACCCCACTTGACTTACCCTTTACCGCCGCGAGCCATTTGAATTCATTTTACGAAGTGTTGTTTCAACATGATCGTTGAAATAATTTAGGGGTGTGAAAACTGCTTCGGTATCTTGATGGGGCATGCCACGGGGATCACCATTCACACCTCATGAAAATGATTTTACTTCCTGGTTTTGGTGGTAAACAGGTTTATTTATAGTCGTAAATTGGTTTTATATTGGGCTTTCCACCTTTGGCATACTTATCTTCATTTTAGTGTCTTAAGCATTGTATTTTTTATCATACAATAGACGATAAATAATTGAAATCACACCATCTTTTAATTGCTTTTTTGCTTGTTTAAAATTTGCGAAAATTTGAGTTAATACACCCATCAGTATTATGAATTCTCAAAATATTTTAGTGGTTTGCTCATCTTTATCAGTTGTGTGTTGGACCACTGCTGGACATGGCCTTCAACGGGTGCCACCGCGGCCTATCCTTAGCTTAACCCAGTCTGATAGTATACTTAAGCTAGTTCAATAAAATAAAACGCTCACCAGATGTTATAACATCGCTGTAATTTACTTAATTTAAGACAAAAGAAGAAAATTATGTTCCAAGGTAGGTTATAAAAGAGAGGAATAGATATCTAATAAAGTGTTTCTTCTAGTAATTGGCCTTTATTAAAATAAAGCAGATAGTAGGGAAAGTCATCTGCACCAGATCTAAACGTAATTTAACATGATTGCCTAATAAGGCAACCATGATGTAAAACAATGGACATATTTACGCAGCTGTTTCGTTGCCGTCACGTTCTATTTTTAAAATATTTAGGTGCTGGATTGTGTGTGGATGACGTCATAGTCCAACATGAGTGGCACGAGGCGAGAATCAACTAGAACAGCTTGTAGTGCTAGCAGTACGCTAAATTTACCCGCAAATAGTGTCAAAGGCATGAAAATCGGAACGATTGATCTCTTGGCCATACTAATCAATTTGACCCGTAGCACGGCAAAAAATAAAAAAAGGGAAGGAGTTATGGCGACATCTTTTTTTGTATGGAAAAAAATTGTTTGCTCTGAAACCTATCGTATGTGGTGTCTAATAAAAGGGCTTACTTCATTACATTTTACTTACATGTATTAAATTAAATTAAGAATCATTTTCAAAACATACCAAGTTTGGACTCCTCTAGATATACTAAGGTTGAATATTTTTTTGTACACTATGCTTCAATTTGTACGTCATGTCAATAAATATTTCGAAAAATCCTATTTTAGGGTTAGATATGAGGATATTTCGTACCAATTGAAGCATATTTTACAAAAAATAATCAACCGTATCATATCTGGAGAAACCCAAACTTGGTATGTTTTAAAAATGATTCTTAATTTAATTTCATACATGTGAGTAAAATGTAATGAAGTAAGCCCTTTTATTAGACATATTTTTAGAATGGGCTCAGTAAGCCCTTTCATTAGATACCACACACGATAAGTTTCAGAGAAAAAACATTTTTCTACCATATAAAAAAAAGATGACGCCATAACTCCTCCCCTTTCATTCCGTGTTACGAGTCAAATTGATTCGTATGGCCTAAAGATCAATCGTTCCGATTTTCATGCCTTTAACACCATTTGCAGGTTTTGACTGAATTTCGGGGTGTAGCACTATCGTTAGAGCAGTCCCCATTGTAAGATCCATAGATAAAACAGTATGCCTACCATGAGTTTTTTGTCACGTAATCTACGATAATTGACTTCTGAAATGTGTACGTCATTTTGGGTTCCATGCATAATCACTAGCAGCGCTGTTCCGAAATCCGACACAAAGATGTGAACGCGGTAAACGCGGACGCTAGCGATTGTCATTGGTGTAAAAAAGAGGTTCCCAAACTTTTTTTCGTATGTTTCAACATTTAGCTGGTTCCGGTGGACCTGGAACTACACTTTCCATGGTATCACCAAATCATGACAAAAAATAACGCCAACATAGACCCCTGTCGAGTCTCCTGTGGACCCCTTGGGGTCCACCTGGACCACTTTGGGAACCAATGGTAAACTTAACATGGCCATGTCTTTACACACATTTCATTTCATTCCTTCAAGGTATACCTATCAAAATAAAATGAATGAATGAAATATTTATTTCCTCTTCACCACAGGACCTTCGAAACGCATTGTATTTTTTTTTAAACTTTTTATTATACCCGTACCAAAGTGTCATGGAAAAGTTATTTTCACTAGCTTCAAATGTTAACTTCAAACTACAGTTTAATTTCCCAAAAGACTTCCTGGTCTGGCCAAAGGAGCGACCAGCACACGTTCAGTAAGTGGTATGTCGAAGTTGGAGATGTACTTCTGAAGATAGGCTAGAAAGACTCCAGGACCGGCAGTAAGGAAGATTTCACTTATGAATGCTGGTAGTCCTGTTATTACACCTCCGAGCACTCGGTAGACCCTTGGTTCTGAAAATGTAAATCAACAACTTAAGTTAGTAAATGTACCCTATTCACTAGAGGCACAAATAACGCATGCGGCGCCGCGCCTCTGACAGATAGTCCACTTAGAACAGACCCGCCATTTTGATCACGCACACAGTCACAGTTAGTTTACAGGCGATTCCAGTGAGTTTCAGTGTCGCGGCCAGTCGCACTGTCGCGGGTGTTTTTGTTTTTGTCGAACTTGGTGCAATTTTTCACATGATGAATTTTGTTTTTGGTCGGTTCTGTCAAGTAGGTATAACCTACTTACATCATTTAAAAAAATATAGTAGTAAACCTGGGCGATTCATGCAAATTTAGAAAAAGGTGCTGTACCAAAATTCCATACATAAACTTCACAACAGACGCTAGCGACTGTCATCAGCTCATACTCATGGTAGATGATGATGCGCATCGCCAGGATTGGCCAAACATTGGCTTTGAATCGTGTAGACCGGCGATTGGGAGGAATGCCTTTGCCCTGCAGTGGGACGGATTGGGCCGTTTAGATTGGTTTAAATAAAATCTGATCGTTTAAATAAAAAGTTGCATTATAAGGTTTTTCGTCGCAGGGTGTGCAGAAATGTTGAAAGCTTAGAAAAACTGATTGTGACTGGAAACACGATAGATAATGGGCGAGGCGAAGTAAATTTTGCGCAGAAGGAGGCAACTTCTCAGACTTGAGGGAGTAACTGGAGAACAAATGATGATGGGTCTACACCATTTAACAAAGCACTTGATGCCAGCCGTTTCGTGCTCATTCCCCGATATGACCTGAACTACTGTTGGAAGAGAGAGATGTTTCCCCTGCCAAAGAACTAACACAAGTGTTCGTTGCATAAATGTTAGCGTAGGGGGAAAGATTATGCACATGACTTTCGATGCAATAGGTAGGATGGCTAAAATGTACCAACCGTCCAGTTTTCCGACCAACTCTCCGGTGGTGGAAAACATCGTAAAATAACCAAATTAACTCAGATAGTGGCGATAGGCTCACCATCTTTCACGTAGGGATCTAATGCCATTGGTGAAAAGTGGGCTTCTGAGTGTTCCGTTCTCCATGCCGGCAACAGTCATTTGCCTCTTACTGGGATGTACTTGTGATGGTATGTTGTGTTATGTTAATTTAAATAACAATAATAAAAGCTTACCCCTTAAAGCATTCGGCCCTAGTTTAATAGGAAACAGGGCTCTCATAAGGAAGGATGTGACTGTCCCTTCCCTAAACGACTGCTCCGTCACACGTCCGTCGAAGAGTGGGAGAATAGCGGTTATAGAAACAGGCGCTGTGAAAAAAGCTATAGAATGTACACGTACATAGAAATTAACATTGTGAATGCAATATGACAAAATAGAGTTTGACATGTCTGTAACGCTAAGAATTTTCTGCTAAGAAAATCTTTAAGATATTGTATTTTTCTTTAATTAATACATGTTGCTAAACATCATGAAATAACTAGTTAAACAAAGGTCAATTGTTAACTAAAATTGTGCTAAAAATACAGATTTCGAAAATTTAACAAATTTTAGTAGTACATTGTTGTCACAGATGTTTAACTGAACAATAGTATGACACTTACATTCTTTATAGAATTGATTCATTCCTTTTTTTGTTTGTATTTTTAAATTACTTAGTTACTATAATTGACTTTAGTCTATAGCCACAGATGGTTTAGATAGCATAACCGGTGTTGCGAATATAAGCTTTAATATTATCTATTTATACTGCGTTCAGTATAGATAGATACAGTTACTTCAGTGTTGTAACTGGTATTTTGGTTTTTGGCTTGACCTAATTTAATCATTCGCCCATAAAATTGTGATGTAAAAATGTCACTTACGGTACGTTGCGCTAAGTGTATCAGCAAAAGTCAAAGGTTCCCGGCCCCTTGTAGCAATGAAGTAAATAACTTCTGGCGTTTCGAAGCTGGCATTCTGGAAAAATACTGTAAAGACCAGGTTGCCAGTATCCTTGTTGATGCTGCAAATTCAATAAAGGTTTTATATAGGGTGTTCTTGAAGGTCAGAACAAAAGTTCATTAAAAACATGCTCTGATGCTACTGCATGAAAAAAGGCGCCACCAATATCATGAAAAATGTACTATTTTCCACGTAGCTCGTGCGTCCATCCTAGTTTGGATTGGTGCCCATCATGATACGATAAAAGTAAGTATATGACATGATATGACAAGATTTATTTATTGCAGCGCAAAGACTAGAAATCTTGTCATCATGAAAATTTATGGGAATTGCCGTAATCCCTGCTTTTATAATGCTTTTTGGTGATCGCAAACCCCGGAATTATAAAAAAAACTGTCAATTTCTGAATGATTTTATCATTGTACCAGATAGCCAGGGATACTTTTAGTAGTAAGTGTGGTAAACTTACTAAAAGTCTTCAACTTCTCCGTTCAAGCCACGCAGCAAAGTGTTGGTATCGACAGTGGTGACGTTAACATTAGGGAAATAGGTGACGTATCTTTCCCTAAGAACTGGCTCATCATCCGTCTGCGCCACCACTTCACCATCTCCGTTTTCTTCGAAGAATTTCCGGACGCATTCGCTTTCTATGTCGCCGGAGCCGCAAGGCCTCTCGAAGTTTTCAGGATCTTCATTTGAATCGTTGACTGTAATTTGTTAAAATAATATATGTAATTTCTGATCTATCGACTACAAAGAAAATTTGAGTCTCACGGACCGTTTATTTTGGTGGAGCACCGCAGTTACCTACCTTTTGAATGCTCATTTTATTTCCCACAGAGGCTGTCACCAAAATTACGCGCAGCCATAGCGCGCAGGTGTGCATCGTGATTTATTGCAAATTTTGGGGTATTCTAATTACGTTTTTAGGTCTAATTTACTAATTGGATTTTAAATAAAACTTTATATTTCAAATAACTAAAGATCATAGGTATACTGACATTATTTTTTAACAGTAAATATGTTTTTTCAATAAAAAAAACTGTCATAAACTTGGGCTACTATTCGGGTAAATTGAGGAATTCATCACTTTTTTACAGTTATTGTGATGAATTATGCATATTCTGGTTCATTGTTGTGTCAACGAAACTATATGTCTGACGTTTAGGTCTAATTTCTTTTTGCAACTATAGTCAGCTTTAATCTGAGATTCAGCTACTTGAAGTTGACATGATAAGGCTTCGTAAATCGAGGTGGCGAGATTGATCATTTTATAAAAGAAAACAGATTTTATCTATCAACTTGTTTCAATATGTGTATGTGTCAATATCTTACAAGTCAAATTACCGTCATACTTATGCTCGGTATATCTCTGAAGGATAAAATCTACAACAAGATAATCCGCTGTGATGAATATATTTTATTTTCATTAAAAACTTTGATAAATTAAGAACGAAAGGTTGCGAGCACTTATGTTATTATCTTTTTGTCAAATACTTTCATCTTAGTAGCCTTTATATTTGATCACGAATGGATTACATGTAAAAGTCTGATCGTGAAGATTTCACATAAGTGTGCTTGAATCAGGCTAAATTCAATTATAAAAGCATCGAAAACTTACCGATACCACCAATAAGATTTGATAGAAGACCTGCAGAAGTGCAAGCGATAAAACCAAACTGAAAAAAAAACTCTTGAAACCTTTACATAAATATATTTTAAATTTAGTTCTATTTTACTCTATTCGGCCACCATTTTTTTGCAATACTTTAGTATTTAATTACAAAATAATTACCAAAACCAGAAGTGCTGTGATGTTGTTCATCGTGTTGAACCTTGTGAATTCTTTTGTCCGGCATTCATTTGATATTTATATAGTAATACTAAAACTAATTTACATTATTATCTTTTTATTAAAATTAACAACAATAGGTTATGCATTATTCTTTTATTTGTGAATATACATATTTAGAAGTGCAAATATGTATTTTTAATTTGGGGGACGTCACCTGTACCCACAGTATACATTGTTGATTCTAAAGGCGTCTACACACCGGGGCCGCCGAACTTGGATAGTAAAGTTTTTTAACAAAATATTATAATATGTGTTGTTATAAATCAATGAGTTATTTGACTGGCCTGTTGGCGCAATGGCAGCGATCCTGCCTTTAAATATTTAAGTATGTTTATCAGTCTCTTACTGGCCAGTGCTGGCGAAGAATGCTTCGAATCCCCTGGACAGCACATCGCACCAACGTTTCGATATTGAAAGAGCTCAAGCTAGACACCCAGCAGCGTCTCTCGACAATATGCCTACACAGAGTACTACAGTACTTTGGTCATGTAGCACGCCGAGGTACTGATAACTTGGAGAGGCTCATAGTGACCGGCAATGTGGATGGCAAACGACCGAGAGGACGCAGTCCCAGACGGTGGTCCGACCAGGTGTCCGAGGAATTGCGGATGCCGATATCCCAGGCTCTCCATCAAGCTGAAGACCGAAGTAGATGGAGAAGTTTATTGCAACGCTTTCGTCGGAGCCACGATCCTCAGCACTGAGGGACCGACTTAAGGAGGAGGAGGATCAGTTTCTAACGCCGATATTACAAGCTCTGCTTAGTTTGGGGTCAGATGATCTTGGTGTGAATTGTCCCAGATATTTATTTTATTTATTTATTTATAGAAAATAAATATTAAGTGAGTGATTCTTTGTAAATTCACCTTCGCCTACCTTTCGTGGCGAATTTAATTCTGGCTTTTCGATAAAAAATATACAGTAAAAAGCCGTTAAAATAAGAAATTATATCCATGAAATCCTATTTACGGGACAATTATTCACAAAGAAATTAACAGACCCTTCGTGGGCACCGACATTTTTAACATTTATATTCTTTGTGAATTATTGTCCTAATTACGAATTTATGGATATTATTTCTTATTTCAACGGCTTGTACCATATAAGTCTTAAATCTACTCGTAGATAGACAAAATGCGCGACAAATGGACGACAAATGGACGAATAACTTAATATTACGCCAACCGATTTTGATAATTCTTTATTTATTTGAAAGCTGATAGTGCCCGTGTGGTCCCATTTTAATTTGGTCCAGTTCTGACAGTGGCATCCATGGGAAATCCATATAAGTCTTAAATCTAGATAGGCAAAATGCGCGACAAATGGAGGGGTAACTCAATATTGGTCCCCGCGCCGGCATTGCACAGGCCTCCACCATCGCCTGGTAGGGACGGCTCGACACCCTCGGCTGTCCCTATCGACCCCTCCTCTAGAAGGGGGGGTCGCTTCTGGCCCGCCGTGCAGGCGGGCCCCGTCCAGGGGAACGCGTAGAAGGCTTCGTGCTACTTACCGTGCTCCCCCACTATGGACGATGAGAGGGAGTAGTAGGGTTTTTAGTCGGTAGGCCACTGGACGGTTTCCTTTAATAGGAAGTCCCCCCAGTGGAGAGTCCGACATAACCCGTCCGCCCCCCGGTGGACGGGTATGCGTAAGGCATTTCCCCTACTTAAAAAAAAAAAAAGGGGTAACTCAATATTACGCCAACTTATTTTGATAATTCTTTTTTTATTTGAAAGCTGATGCTGCCCGTGTGGTCCCATTTTAATTTGGTCCAGTTCTGATAGTGGTATCCATGGGAAATCCATATAAGTCTTAAATCTAGATAAATCATATGCGCGACAAATGGACGAATAACTCAATAACATGCCAATCGATTTCGATGCTTCTTTTTTTATTGGAAAGAATATACTTCAAGGGCAGTTTGATGAGTGTTAGGTTCTGATTATGGGATGCATGACAAAGTAACGGAACTCTTCAATTCTTAGGAGCAATTGGACGATACTTTTTCGATGTATAAAATAAATAAGAACTATTCACTGAAAATCAAGAAATAAACAAAAATTTTAACAAAAAAATAAAAACTATTTCATAACAAAGCACTAAAAAGTAAAGAAATAATTGCGTATTCTTCTAAAACTTATACGTTAATATAATGTAGGTACAATTATTGTTATTGTTGGAGTCTGTGTCAGCCAATGTAGGTTTGTAACTACCTACATACATACGTAAACGTGATATGTAAGAAATAGGTATATTGCTAGGTATATTGTAGTGTTTCCTTGGCTGACACCGACTCCAACAATAACCATAAATGTACCTACATTATATTAACGTATAAGTTTTAGAAGAAACAATTATTTCTTTACTTTTTAGTGCTTTGTTTTGGAATAGTTTTTTTTGAAGATGGTTTTTTTTTGTTAATTTTTTTCATATAGAAATTTAATAAAAACGGATCGAACAAACAGATTTTTACAAGTTGAGAGGTAATTTCAAAAAATTGAGGTAGGTTATTTCGTTAAATTTGATCTAGTCATAGTCACACCGTAGCCGAGCGCGTTATGTGTGAGTGTATCTCAAGGACGAGCAATAGCGCGGCCAAGCTGATATACGTTATTGCATAGAGCGACAGTCTTTGTTTTGCGTATCACGCACGAGTAGTATATACCTGCACTAATGAATATGATTAATAACCATAATACATATAGGTGTAAAAAAATGTCATACTTACAGTATCGGTGGTTCTAGTAGGCACATTTTTATTGCTTAGAACATGTAGTGATTTGTAGGCAAACCCTTTACTTTCATAAATTTCGTCAGCGCCGGATTTATTTGAACTACCTACTTTTTTCTTTTCGCGGTGATAGTGACTGTTCAATTTTTGATTTTTTTCTCCATTTCAGTAACAGGTAATTTTAATTCAGTCGCAATATCATTAAAAGCGTCGTAACGTTTTGGCCGCTTTTTATATTAACTTGTTTTGGGTAGTTGTTTTGTGCGATAGTGGTCTATTAGTTTCATCACTTTTTCTTCGTCCCATTCCATGTTTTTATTTGATAGAAAACACTGACACGTCACTATTCCTTGAAAGCCGCCGGGCAACTGAATGAGGGAAGAGGCCGGAGTCGTGCCGCCGGGTAATACGCGCGAGCGCAAGCCGCCGGCAAATTCGTTTCAAAATAAGGCCCCGCCGCCTTGGGTGTGTAGACTACTTAAACATATTCGTCACCAGTACGTCTACCACGAGTTGCCACTTTAAATTTACATTATCGTTCGCGTAAAAAATGTATTGGGATTCGACATGACATAATATGACAATGTCAAAACCCAATACATTTTTTATTAGTGACTAAGTGAACCGTCACTTCGCATACAAATCTTATGTCCAAAAATGGCAGACTTCTGTCTTCTTCAGTCTCTTAAGTAAATTTCATCTTCGGATGAATGCTGTTTAAATTTGCTAGGCTCCACATCTTGCTTATTTCCCGGAGTCAAAAAGTTGTTATTTTTTGTTAAATATCTCAGAAACGGTCGGTCGAAACCAAAAAATTATGAATTTTCAGGTGGTCCACCAGAAGGGTGCTCAGGTCCATAAATCTGACCTTCAAAAACGGTCAAGTGTGAGTTGGTCATTTTCTTCGTAGTATATAATCGAAAAATTCCAGCGCTAGAATACTCGCTATATAATATGGTAAATAGGTGTTATTCCTTATGAGTTAAGGGATTTTTGAGTTAGGTATGCTTATTTCATTTATGCTACTTGAATTATGGCAGATTAAAAATATGCCTTTTGGTACTTATGCTTATCGAAATTATGCCTTTTTATGATTTTGCTTTACAAGTTTCGGCCATTTGATGTTATGCGTTAAGAAGTTATGCTATAAAGGCTTATGGCAAATGACTATTATGGCTATTAACAGTATGCATTGTTAGTTTATGGCAAAAAACGTTGTGTTTCAATAGGTTACAGACTTACACGCAATCGATCGCAGCATGGGCACATTCAGCTTAATATGTGCCTACTTTGGTTTTTTTCAGGTCATGATGTATTATATGTTCTTTTTATGTTTGGGCAGCTGTTTCATCGCGGTCACACCACATTGTTAGGTTATTTAGGGACTAGTATAATGAACTCATTAAATTATATCCGTGAAGAATTATTCGTCCGTCCGAATGGAGGAGTTCTTAATGCCAATGGTATATGTGTTAAATTTGATACGCAGATTATTGAGTTATTAAATTTTATTTTATTAATCTAATTATTAGTAAAAGTCAAATTCAAAGTGTAGGTACAATGTAATAAAATGAGAAATATATTAAAACTAGCTGCCCCGACAGACTTCGTTCTGTCAAAAGTTATTAATAGACGTAATCACGATAAAATACAGCCTTTGTGTGATATACGAGTATATCTTAAATAGTTTAGCTTTCTGTTAGTAAAGAATTTTCAAGATCAGATCAGTATTTCCGAAGATTACTCAATTTGTTTGTTTGTAGGGGAAAAACAAACAAAATTTTAAAACTTCACCTCTTTACAATATTATAGGAGTTTTATGCGTATATTGGCTTTCATTTAACGCAATTCTCCTAGGTAGATGAGCATTATTTTAAGTATGAACCTTGGTCAAAAAGGACATTTTATTTAATCTTTGAAAACTATTAAATTAAAATTAAATTGGTCTATTTCAGGCATTTCACCCATATTTCATTACGTTAATCATTCAATTAATAACAAGACCAAACTAAAATTTTTACATTAATAAATTTAAAATTAAATTAATAATTACTTAGACAACATACAAAATTTAAAAATCTCACCTTTAATGTTATTGTAGTTATATGCGTTTATCGACTTCTATTTAACTCAATCCTCCAAGGTAGATCAGCATTATTTTAAGTATGAACCTTGGTCAAAAAGGACATTTTATTTAATCTTTGAAAACTATTAAATTAAAATTAAATTGGTCTATTTCAGGCATTTCACCCATATTTCATTACGTTAATCATTCAATTAATAACAAGACCAAACTAAAATTTTACCATTAATAAATTTAAAATTAAATTAATAATTACTTAGACAACATACAAAATTTAAAAACTTCACCTTTAATGTTATTGTAGTTATATGCGTTTATCGACTTCTATTTAACTCAATCCTCCAAGGTAGATCAGCATTATTTTAAGTATGAACCTTGGTCAAAAAGACCATTTTTTTTAATCTTTAAAAACTATTAAATTAAAATTGAAGTAAATTTATTTATTTCAGGCATTTCACCCATATTACATAACATTAATTATGAAATTAATAACAAAAGCCAAGATAAAGTTATTAAAATTAACATTTATAAATTATAAAATTAAATTAATAATTACTTAGCCTTACCTAACTAGCACAGTCGTCCAGTGGTGGCTGATAGGACAGTCGCACTACCCCCACAGCTCTCAGGATGCTATTGTGGCTGCGGCACACTCGGTTCATAAGGGAGGCTACCTTTTTACGCTTAATGACATAAAAGTCATTCGTTCGCGCCTCGGCAAACATGCCAGAAGCGCTGCAGCGCCACAGCAGCCCCAAGGGCATTCTGAATGCATTGTTGTATTGCACACGCACTATAGGCCTTTCGCGTATATCTCACCCATAGGCTGCCTTTTACTTTCTTTGAAGATCGAGCAAACCTACGGGCAATCGTATTACTTCTGACCGACTACGCTCTACATTCACGCTCTTGGTCATCTTTTACAATGTGGGCCAGGTATTTGTACTGCTTGACTCTAGATAAAGCTACACCGCAGAGTTTGACAGGAAGCACTTCTTGTGGAGAGTTATTGCCAGCAGTAAAAACTATGCACTCACTTTTCTTAGTGTTGTATTTTAGATCATGAACACTAGTCATGCACTAGCATAGCTCTCCCACACCTGCAACAACTTCTGCAGTGCGCTATTAAGAGTGCTATTACAATTCGGGCCGTCCAAAGTTTAGGTAACTACGCGGCTTGCCGGAGTTGCCGGGCGTACTATGTGCTTGTGTGCGTGTATCTACACATCGACAACGCTCCGGTGCAATTTGTAAGTCGACTAAACGTTTTGATCCGCTAAGGAGATAAAATATTTTTTATTTTATTTGAATGTAGTCTGTTTAGTCTAGTATCGTATGAGGATATTCCGCAAAATATCTAATTCGATTGCTACCGTATTTCCAGTAGAAAAGGAAAAATATAGTGGAAATAAAATAAATCAATGGCATAAGTGATTTATTAAAATTGTTTTATGAAAATTCAATCAAAAGTTCAGCCTTTTATAAAAATATTAATCATTTAAGAAGGTTTAAATTAAATCAGGTAAAATATCACACGCATTACGCACTCGTGAAAATAGAGAAATTATCAAAATCACCATGGAATCGTATTTCTGATGGGCATTGATCGCGTTTTTCTAGGATCAATAATTTCAGGAAGAATGCAATCATGATAAAATTTTCTAAGACTAGGAAGCATGTTTTGACAATTTGAGCTACCAGTTTATCTCTAAGTGATCGTGAAGATTTCCAAATTGCTCGTCTTATGAAAACTGAAGTTTGGTATTAGACTCATTTTCAAGTAAACACCTACAATATTGTTTTTTTTCTCAACACATTTTCAACAACTATGTGTCATCTTTGCCTGGCCAAGAAAGATCTTTTAAATTCTTAAAGGTTTTTGAAATATGTCACCCCGAAAACGAACTATTTTGCTCATTGTTCGATAGAAGAGCAAATGCGCCCTTAAGTAACTATTACTTTTTTGTTCTGGATATTTTTTTATTTTAAGCTTTGTTGGTTGCTCTTTTGAAGAAAAGTTATTTGATCTGCAAAAACATCATAGTGTTCTTACCAAATATCTTAGATAACCTTAATCCTTTCTTAATTGTTTTGTACAAATAGATACCTAAATTTTTTACAGGTTGAATTATAGAATAATATAATATATTGAACACACGTCATGAAAAGCTACCTGCGAGTTTATGGAACAACATAATAAAACAAAACGTTTACAAGCTTTGTAAAATAATTTTATTAAGTAGATATTAACATAAAAATAACAAACGAGTAAAGTAGTTCTGATGAGTTTTCCAAAGTTTTCAACCTTTCATTGTATAGGAACAATATTTTTTTTAAATTTGGCATGGAAAAGTCACTAGTAACACTACATCTATGAAAACTAGTTAAACATTAATTTTTACTTCAATTTCCCAGAAGATTTCCTGGTCTGGCCAAAGGTTCGACCAGCACCAACTCAGTAAGTGGTATGAAGAAGTTGGAGATGTACTTCTGACAATAGGCCAAGAAGACTCCAGGACCAGCGGTCATGAAGAGCTCTTGGGTGAATGCTGGGAAGTTTGATAATACTCCTCCCAGGATTTCGAAGAGCTGATCAGCTGAAAATAAAAAAGACCAGCTGTTATTAAAAAAGGAGGGGACGAATTGTTTTTTATTTCTTTCTGTTTTGACCCTCAAGGTGATCAACTCCACCTGATGGGAAGCGGTGAGGTAAAAATATACCTATGTCTAATAATGATAATAAAAGTGGTGATGGATAGTGATCATCACATACACAATCGCAATAGATGACGTCAATGTAAGTATTTCGCCTTTTAAAAAGGAGTGAACGCAGCTCAGTGGCAAAATCAATCACTTTCGATTTTTACTTAAAAACACTCAAAAAATTTCTAAATACCCCAAACAAGATTGCTCAGTGACCTAATTAAGAAAGAATACTTACACGTAAAAACATTTGGCCCAAATTTAATGGGGAACAGGGCTCTCATAAGGAAGGATGTGACTGTCCCTTCCCTAAACGACTGCTGCGTCACACGTCCGTCGAAGAGTGGGAGAATAGCGGTTATAGAGACAGGAGCTGAGAAAATTTAAAAAAAAATTACCTACACTTATTATTATTCACAGATCTTATTAGTACCATCCTACCATGAGTTTACACTGTCGCTAGCGTCATAATTAGTTTTTAGGGCTTTTATTTTATAAGTATTTAATTTTAGCGCTTGGTAGTATTTATAATATTTACTGTAGTAAAGTTAAATCATGATGTGTATGCTATTTATGGATAACGGTCTAGTTAAGATAAGTTGATATAAATTCTTGGTTGTGTAATGGCTGTGATCTGTTTGCATACCTTATACAAATAAATAAATAAATATAATGACAGTTCGTGACCGCGCCGCTGGTGAATAGAAACGGAACTAAAATTGGCACAGAAAATGCTGTAGTTAACTGTTAAGTTCATAGTTTACTTGAGGAATCCCAGGGCTGCAGATGTTGGGTTATACAACGTGTTAATAAAAAAGCGCAAAACCTCAGACACCCCAACTTATTTTTATTATAAAAGAATTATGTAAACTATTAAATTTAATTTTCGCGGACTATTTACGAATATATTATTAGCTTTTTTGTTATCTTGTCTTTGTTGCAATCTAGTGCGACGTTGCCGCTTCGCGTGCCGCCGCAATAATAGAGTTAAGTAATGATTAAACACGGCGTAATTGAAATATTTTTTTGGTTAAAATTATACCACAATTTTTATTAGTGGAATCGATTCTACTCTCGATTCTGAGCACACTTATTTCAGGTTTTGCGCTTTTCATTGACACGTTGTATAGCAATGTAATAAAAAAAAGGTTTTGTTTTGGATTTTCAGACATCCACATTTTACTGATGATGCCGATTAAAAATATTCGTTTATTTAACACAGTCGACTCGACTTTATTTATATTCTCTATAACCAGTGGACGATCATGATGCTTTTACTCAAACTACTTAGGCACGTTGCCCACCGGTAAGTTGAGACGACGTCGCGGTGGCGGCGCCGCGGCGGCGCGGTGTCGCAGTATCTCGACTCTATTATATGAGCGCACTACCATTCATCAGAGAGCGTCGTGGCCTAGTGGTTAAGCACTCCAACTCGTATAGCGGCGGAAGCCTCACCACCTACCACGTTGGGTTCTAATACCATTGGTGAAAAGTGGGCTTCTGAATGTTCCGTTCACCATGACGGCAACAGTCACTTGCGTCTGACTACCCCGTTTGGGATAAAGTCGTGATGGTATGTTATGTTATGCTGGCATTCATTTCTAAAGGAAACCTAGTTGTGACGCGTGCTGCTTCTGCGCCCGCGCCTCGACTCGCCTCGACTGTTGATCGTGTGAGCGACAAAAAATTACGAGGGAACAGAGGGACATACGTAACAAACAGAATCACACTCCTTTGCTTCATCTTCATGTTATATAGTTATATCTGATTTCCGCAGTTTAGTTTAATTCTTTCATTGATTTTATTTGTTCTTCGTCTAAAGTCGTATTACATAGTATTGGGTTAATGATTTACTTAATATAAACTTACGGTACGTAGCGCTAAGGGTATCGGCAAAAGTTACAGGTTCCCTCCCCCTTTTACCAAGGTAGTAGATAATTTCCTCCGTTTCGAAGCTCGCATTGTCGAAAAATACTGTAAAAACCAAGTTGCCGGTATCCTTGTTGATGCTGTAAACGTAAAAAAATATGTGATTAAATTTTATAAAAAAACATTTTTTTTTTACCCTTTTTTTTTAGACTATTTTTTTAGTGGGAGGAATAGTCTAGCCGTTGGCGGAAAGTTAGTATAAAGTGCACTTATATTGAATTTTATCACAAAAAGTATTTCAAAAAATCAACGTTTTTTTATTTTTAATGAACATTTGAAAAAAAAAATGGTTGGGTAGTCTATAAAGATATTGAATGAAGGGTTTTTAAAATAAAGAATACAAAAACATATAAAAAAACTACCAAACGAGTTCGTGTCAGATGACCATGATGACGATAATAGTAGTGATAGGGTGTCCCATGTACTGTATTCTATTGTCTTTTGTTTCCATTTTCAATATAAATGAATAAACGATAGTGGGGTCACTCACTAAAAGTCTTCAACCTCTCCGTTCAAGCCACGCAGCAGAGTGTTTTTATCAACAGATGTAGCGTTGATATTAGGGAAGTAGGTGATGTATCTCTCCCTGAAGACTGGCTCATCATCCGTCTGCGTCACCACTTCACCATCTCCGTTTTCTTCAAAGAATTTCCGGATGCATTCTCTACCTATGTCGCCGGAGCCGCATGGCCTTTCGAAGTTGTCAGGTTTTTCATTTGAACCGCCTGTAATTTAGCCAAATAATATATTTTAATTCATGTTATCGACTACAAAGAAAATAAGAGTCCAACGGAAGACGGTAAAGATAGTTTTTTTTATTCGGTATCTATCGCCGACAAAAACGGTTCACAGATTTTGCTAATTAAATGTGGATAATTTTTTTTTAATTCAGTATCAATCGACTACCAGTTTAAGTATAGACGAGGGAACGGACTTGTGGCCTTTTTAATACCCATTTTTTAGTACGACGTTACCTAACAACGCGACATCAACGTGGTATTTTTGCAACGTTGAGAAAGGGAGTCACAAAATGGTGTTACCGGAACCAAAAAAGCAATTATTCGTACCCAGTATCAAGATTTCAGTTCTGTATAATCGATATTTAAACCATTTAGTATGAAAAAAACAAGTAAAATCTACATAGGTGAAACCAGTTTTGCCTGAGAATCAAAACCATTAAACCAGTTATACGTACTAAATTCTGAAAGAACCTTAATCCCGGTATATCAGTACGTCTGCCACGAGTTGCCACTTTAAACAGGCCAGTTGGTGCAATGGCCGCGATCCTGCCTTTAGCACCGGAGGTCGTGGGTTGGATCCCCACCCATGACAAACATTTATGTGACTAACACTACTACACTACTAACACTATTTTTATTGCATGTTAAGGTTTTATTTTGCTTGGGAAACTCACCGATACCAAGCAGACCAGACAGAAGACCTGCAGAAGCGCAAGCGACAACACCAAACTGAAAAAAAATATTATAACTATTGATTTTTAATTTTTAATTCTAGTTCCCAGGTAGTTCTTGAAAAGTACCTGATTGTAGTTGGTTTAATTAGTGCATATGCTTTAGTTTTGAAATGCCAGTACGGTCTCATCGATCGTAAGAGATCACTAATGGTATATCTACACCCGTATTGATCTTTTTCCCAAGAGACGGTATACAGTATGAAAACAACACTCAATCCAGCCTCAGAAACGTGAGACACCTTCAAACAAATTAACTGAATTACATCCTAATATTACAAAAAATACAGTATAGATAGGTACGACTTAAACTCCGAATTTATATAAAAAATATGTGCGTATCAAAAACTCAAAAGTTATTGTCTATCGGCTACTATCAATGTAATACTAAGGATATAATTACCAATATCAAATGTGCTAGAAGGTTTTTCATCGTGTTGAAAATATTTGACTATTGCCTTGCATTGGATTGCTTATTTATATAGTATTATCAAGCTAATGTATTCAAGGTTGAAAATACTTTTTACAATATTCAAATATGTACTTTTTGAACCACCTGTTATACATACGAGTATACAGGGTCGTCACCAAGATCAGTTTTGCCGTGAAGTGAAGAAAAAAATCAAATTAAAAACTCGCTATCGAAAAAACCCCGGAAAAAGACACGATGTTTTTCAAAACTTTTTCACTGAAAAAACATTATCGAATATGGTTTTTCGTACAATACTGTTTTGCTGTTTAAGTGACGACAAAACTGTTTGTTACTCAGGGTCGTCACCAAGATCAGTTTTGCCGTGAAGTTCAGAAAATAATCAAATTAAAAACTCGCTATCGTAAAAACTCCGGAAAAAGACTCGATGTTTTTCAACCTTTTTTCACTGAAAAAACATTATCGAATAGGGTTTTTCGTACAATAATGTTTTGCGACAAAACTGTTAGTTAATATTAGCAGGCTGTTCTCGTTAAATTTTAAATGTAAATATGAAGAAGCACATTCTAACAGTTTTTCGGAATGTTCACTTTACAATTTTATCACTTGAGTATAGAGGCAGGTTCTGGTGGGATAATAAACTAGCGTTATTGTGAATGCAAAAAAAAAAGCTTAAAATGTTAGTTTATACACGTTTACACGACCCTATGCCGGTAACCAATTAACGCCAAAAGAAAGAGTGTACAATTATAGACTTAGCCGTGCTAGAAGATATATAGAATGTACTTTCGGAATCATGACTAATAAAAAGCGTATTTTATATCGACCGTTAAATGTTGGAATCGACTTTAGCGAAGAAATAGTCAAAACTTGTTGTATTTTGCATAATTTCGTATGTAAAAAGACTCGTACCGAAGCCGGCGTCTACGCACTCAGACCATTAAATCAAGTCACAGAAAAAATAAATTATTGATGGGAAACGATATTTTATTTTTAGGTGTCAATTTTAAGCTTAAACACAGACTATGCAATGTAATGCGGGTAACAGACCGCTCCTGCGCTTTTGTGTATGGCTGTTACGTATAATCAAGGGGTACGCACGATGTGCATTGCGAGTTGAACGTTTTGAAGTAATTTTTTGTTAGGAAATACTTAATTTTGATAATGTTTCTTGGGACAAAAATCAAGTAATAATTATTTGTTTTCATCAAAATCTTGAGAACTTGGTAACTATTGAGTTTCCAGGTATGGTCTAGAAATAAAAAATGGTCCTAATGATATGCAGAATACGTAGGTGTCGATTTCGTTAAGGGTCTTTTTACACCCTTTATATAATTTATTGCAACATGATTATAACATTATAATCAACGGGGGTTTTCTTTCAACATACTTAATAGCGAAACAACATTATCTATACTTACTAATAAATAATAAAATATAAAAGTTGTAATTGAAATACTCGAATTCTCGATACGTGTGTAATGAACTCGTCTTTCATCCTTTCTGACGCGATGGCCGTGCGCAATTTAATTAGATTTTTTTAGTATACAGTAGACCGGCTAACAGTGACAATGACACTAATGCCGATATATTTTCTATAGCTTCTAATCTCCTCCTTAAAAAAATATATATATTTAATCAGAAAATAAAGAGTAGTAGTAATGACAGGTTACAGATAGCATAACGCAATAAACAAGACATGGATTTGCACTTGATAATGCAACTTTAACACGATTTTATACATTTCATTTTATTTAACCATTTATTTTTTTAATAATAACAATAATTCATTTACGCAGGATGCAATAGGAATATTTTGTGATCTTTCGAAAGCGTTTGATTGCGTGGATTATAAAATCCTACTGATTAACCTGATACATTACGGTGTTTCAGATATTTCGTCTAAATTTATACAATCTTATCTCACAGACAGAACACAAAAAGTGAGTATAAACGGAACCACCTCTTCCGGTGCCACCATTAGCATGGGAGTGCCCCAGGGATCGATATTGGGCCCACTGTTTTTTCTTATTTATATAAATGACCTTTCTTACTTTGTCAAAGACATTTGTGAAATAGTATTATTTGCTCATGATACCTCGTTGATTTTTAAAACCAACAGAGGTAAGCAAGCATTTGACGATATAAATAATACTCTTTCAAAAGTACTACGTTGGTTCACAAGTAACAATTTATTACTTAATGCAAAGAAAACAAAGTGTATTAAATTCACTATGCCTAATGTTAAACAGGTTAACCTTTATCAACATGAATGATGAGACATTAGATATTACGAACTCTACGGTATTTTTAGGAATTACTCTAGATTCTAAGTTACAGTGGGGTCCACATATAACGGCTCTGGCAGGGAGACTTAGTTCGGCCGCTTGTACTGTCAGAAAAATTAGACTCCTGACTGATATTGAAACAGCAAGACTAGTGTATTTTAGTTACTTTCATAGCGTTATGTCGTATGGTCTACTGTTTTGAGGCTCAGCTGCAGACCTTAACATCATTTTGGTACTCCAAAAAAGAGCCATTCGGTCGATATACAACCTTAGGCCACGCGACTCGCTCAGAGAAGTATTTAAGAAGATTGATATTTTAACTGTGCACGCTTAGTATATTTTCGATAACATAATGTATGTGCGCAAGAACTTGCATAAAATATGTTCAAAATAAAACAGTGATACTCATACACAAAATACTAGAAAAAAAAAACTTATAACTCCAAGTCTTCAAGTGTGTTGTCTGGCGCATATTTATTTATTAAGTCTTAGGCTACATAAGGTAGAAAATTCTTTTGTGGGTCAATCTGTAAAATACTTTAACAAAATACTTCAAAGTCTTGTTGATCTACCTCTTCACAAGTTCAAGTCTACAATTAAAAACAAAGTTGATAAAACAAGGCTATTATAATGTGGAGGATTACTTGAACGACAAGAATTTGTGGTCATAGTAGGAATAATCTGCTCCTCTGCTCAAATAATGTATTTTTATTGTTCTTTTGACTGTACTCTGAATTTATTTGTTGTAAAACAAAACAAAGTTCAAAAGAGTAACTATCGAGTTTCTTGCCAGAGTCTTCTCGATTAGAAGCAACTTCTGAACCGGTGGTAGATTCGCATTATGTTTATTTAGAATATGTAGGTACTATTATTGTATTATTTTATTTACGTCTTAATAGACGTCGTCTTAAACGATAATTCGTTTATATATATTTTTTTGTGAATTTTGACATTTCATAAGTGCTTCTTTGTAAAAGCTTAAGTGAATAAATTATTTTTTTCTTACTTTTTTTACTTTTAGTAATTTATACCATTGTACTTATTTTTTTTTTAAAAAGGCCAAAAACCTCTCGCCTTATGAGCTGTTAAACACTTGGTGAAGGAAATTACTTCGACTATTGGTTCCCCAAGGGGTCCACGGGAGATTTGACGGGGGTCTATGGTAGCGTCATTTTTTGTCGAGTTTTGGGAATATGGTAGCAATGTGTAGCTGCAGGGGGTTCACGGGAACCAGCTAAATTTTGAAAGTGGTTTGTGCGAAAAAAGTTTGGGAACCTCTGACTTAGACGATGGTCTTAATTTTGTAAAATAAGTAGCAAATTATACCGCATACTGTGACGGGAACCTACGGAACACTAGACTGCGCGTGGCCTTACACCTGATACGCACTTTTTGATCTGGGTTTTTAGGTGAAATATTTGTTATGCATGATTAACAACTATATAACTGTCCTAGTGTATAGTATACCTACCTATATAACAAAACCTAATTTAATCATACCCGTTTCATTCAAAATTAATCGTTAAACTTAATTATTTTTGTGTCGTAAAATTAAATGGACACTATGTGGGTACCACAGAGTACTTTGTGTGGGTACCTTTACACTATAATAGGTTGGTAGTTAGGTACCTATAGCTACAACGTGCACCAGAAAACTTTATGAGTAAATAAATAAAAAATAAAAAAAACACACAAATTACACTAATTATATTGAGTAGGTTCATTAAATTAAGATCATATAATATTATTAATATTGTAAGATACAAATTACTACAGAACTATGTTAAACTTATTCACTTTAATTAATAACATAACATTCATTTAAATAAATTTAGATTTATTTAATGCTAATCTGCGTGCCAACATATTACCTACAGCGGACTGCCATCGCCCTCCGTTCCCTTTCAATGTCACAATCATCTTTTAAATACTCGGTAACCACATGGACAAGATATTAAAATTCATTCAGCCTACCCAAAGCGACACCGTCTAATAGCACAGGTGGCACATCGCACAGCTTACTACGCACAGTTTTAAAAACCAAGGGTTTGCTCTGTGCAACGTTGTACAGGAGACCGTGTGCAGTCGCGTACTCCAGGCATACACCTAAAAGTTTTTCAAGTGCAGCAACTGACGGGCTGAGCAACACCATGTCGTCTACGTAAATATAAATAAAATATAAATATAAATATGCGCCAGACAACACACCTCTTGTAATGGTCTCGAAGTAGGGATTATTAAATCCCTGTGTTACGAGGTACCACACAAGGAAATAAGCTAGGGGCGTCTCCCAGCACACCCGTAACTGATACTGTTAAAGCAGTGACCATCAATCGAAAACAGGTTAAAGAGTGAAGGAGACTTTAATCCCCCCTGTCTCACCAAAAAGTCCAACCTGTACTCCTTAGAGAACTCGCCAAGCTGCCTGACACGGTTTGTTTGGTGATCATACCAATATTTGAAAATATTGATTAATCCACCCGGCACACCAGCGGCCTTCAATTTACGCTACAAAACGTATTTAACCCGTATTTATGATTATATTGGTTTTATTGAATAATTAATCAACTAGGTACCTACTAGCTCAGAGTAAATAAATACTACGGTACTAGTTCTATTTTAAGAAAAAATACTTTACCTTCTTACTTGCAAATATCTTGATTTAGCCCTCTAAATTGTAGACATGTAATTATTAATAGAAACACAGATCTTTTTTCTTATGCGTGCGTACACCGCAATCGATAAATAACTACTACCGGCCGGCGAGCGACTGTTCACCACCACCGGATACAAACAAATATGACCCAATAAAATTGCAGGTTGCAACCTGTTGCACCTTGCCATAGTAAAAGGATAGAAGTAGGTTGTCTTCATACATACGCCTCGACTGCGGTTTATATGTTTGCGCGCCCGTACTATGCCCATTCCTACGCGCGTCGCACGCACACACTGATAAAATATAAGGTGAAAAAGAGCAAGACAGTCGTGGCTGTGCCGTGCGTAGGTAATTCTGCGAACATAGACGCACCGCTAAGCTGCCGCTTGAAATTATTATTTCGTGTGCTTGTACGACGTACGTCCTATATTCGAGTCCTATGCGTAAATAGGTATTCTAGTGTTTATGGATGACTTAATAACAACCCATCAAATCCAGAATTGTCTTTCTTTACATTACCTACGGATAAGAACCGGATAAGAACGGTAAGTACCTTAGGACCTAACTTAAATAAGATTCATAATATAGTGTTTAATCGGATACAGATTTGTAGTTCAGATTGATTGTTCAGAGATTGACGCAGCATTTTTTACGATTGAATAAACTACATGCGACAGCCCTGCGTCTTTAGGCTGTTATCTCTCGCTCGGGGCCCGAGTCGGCTCACTTCTCTCTACTTTTATAATGATTTGGCGGTTGGCGCCCCCTCCACTTTCCTTACCGCTTTTACCGCATTTAACCTATTTGAAAGGTACAGTACGCTTACTATGAGATGCCACTTTTAAGTTTACATTATCGTTCGCGTGAAAAAATGTATTGGGATTTGGCATTGTCATGTCATGTCATGTGTCATATTGTCATGTCATATATATGTATAATCTTAGCAAAGAGTTTTGATGTCAGAAAAGTGGTCAACATTTTATGAATAAAATTAACTTTGTGAGATAAAATCTAATAAATATACATTTAATTCTTTAATTTAATTAATTTTGACAATAAATTAAACTATTTATCTGTAACAAAAACACAAAAATGTTAATTTACTTTATTGGTAATAATGGTTGTTTTTCATGCCTTTGCCTTGAAAAAACCACTGATGCGCGCGCATCTCTTATTTGTGAACAAGTAAAAATGTTTATAACTGTTTTAACAAGTGAATATGGATTTATTCGTTTAAGAAGTTCATATTTCGTGATTAATCGAAACGATTTAAAAGTAATTGTTACAAAATCATGTTTATCTTATGTTTCATGATACGATATTTTTATTTATCTGAACCCGGTTATTGTAGATACAACAGTTTTTTTTAACTAAACGTTCTTGGAGTATTGTAGGAAATCTTTTTTTTCGTGTTGTGTTGCAATTATAGGTCTTTTATATTTCTATAATTAATCATCAAACAAATTCAGACTGCTTATACTTATAAGACAGCTTCTCTTTTTTTCAGGTCATGCTGTATAATAAAATTCATTGTTATACTTTTATTTGAAAAATTATTAATAAGTTGTTACGCTACATCACCAAGTTTATTTAAAAATTTTGAAAGTAAACTTTATCCGTGAAAATTATTCGTGCCTCCTTATGGAGCGAGCCATAGTTGTAATTAAAAATCTTGATTGAGGTGTAGGTAATTATTCTTTTGGGAATTTTTAATTTTATTGTATATGTCTCTAAATAGGCAAGTACCGATGATTTTCTATTCCAATAAAATGATATTGCAAACTTGCTAATTGCATCATGAAACATAAAAAAAAATATATCTGGGACAATTTACACCAAGATCATCTGACCCCAAACTAAGCAGAGCTTATACTATGGGCGTCAGAGACTGATAAACATACTTAAATATTTCTAAATACATACATATATACATAATAACACCCAGGCACACAACAAACACTAATGTTCGTCACACAAATGTTTGTCATGGGTGGGGATCGAACCCACGACCTCCGGCGCTAAAGGCAGGATCGCTGCCATTGCGCCAACAGGCCAGTATAGAAAATTGAAAGTTGAAAATATTTAAATTGTAGGTTCAAGGGGTCCTACAATAACGGTAAACTCCTACAATTAGAGTAAACTGTGTTAATTTTTTTTTTTTTGTATTTACGAAACAACTGAATGAAGTTCGAATAGTTGCAATCCCGCCTTTTTTTGTCTGTGGAATTCAACCATTTTTTAAAAATATTTGTAAAAAAGCTTACTTAGACAATGATGATGGAATTCCCCCGCCTTATTTTATTTAAAGAAAATATTATTTTTTCATTTCTATCGTAAATGCTTAGCTCAAATTTATTCAGTTAAATACTAATTAGGTGAAACATACATTAATGAGTATATTCATGTTCGATTGTTTAAATATTCATTTGAAATCAAGATAAAGAAATTTCAAATACAGCTGTGGCTGAATAGAATACATCGACTTGCCGAAAAAGGAATGTCAAAATAGAAGGTGACATTTGACAGTTATTTACTTTTACCCTAGGGCTGTAAAAAAACTTTACAGCCCTAGGGCTGAAAGTGAAGCTTTTAAAGCGTCATTTGCCAGAAAAATTGTCCATAAAATGTCGTTTTTAGTCCACGTTTTTAAGAAAAATACTCTAAAAACATTATTTTCTGATGAAGCGCCTGTGTTATGTGTGTAACTTAGTCTTATAAAACGTTTGCTCTAAAGTAAATGTCAGGAGCTGGCGCATATTTCATTATACATCCTTGTGATACACATTATTCTTTTACTTTCAAATTGTGGTTCTGTTCCTATTCCATTTGTGATCAATGTTGTGTTTCAGTCATATGGTGTAATCAGTGGTTATAAATGCAATTTACAAAATATACTGAATGCAGAATTATATTTTTCAAGACTCACTGATAGAAGTTTTCAGCTATTCTTAATTAATTATGCGTCTAATAGATTTGAGCATTCATCGTTTTTAAATTTACTCGAACCACATTGTGAACATGATGCTCGATGGTTTTCTACAACTTGATTTTAAACACAAAGCAAAACTGTTCCAATGCGTGAAAATGCTTTTAAAAAACTGAACATTTGCCTGTTTTGTACCATTCGTAAAAAAGTTACAATGTAATGCTCTAGCTAAAGCTCAAGTCTATACCCACCTTTTGTGGATACCACCCCATATATATAAGGCAGGTACGTTTTTATTCTATGGTGTCACTTAAAACAACATTACGGGTAAGTAGCGATCAATTTCAGTATGATATCTATTCTGATAATATAAGCGATGATGGAGGCGTTTGCTCAGCAGTGGGACAGTAGGTAATTACTTTACTTTTTTACTTCTTCAAGCCTGAAGGCATAAGCTTGATAGTTCTGGAGTAAGTACCTGCTTCGATTTTTATACCAATGATAATACATTCTGCGATAAAGCACGGTTCACATTATTCCAGTTGCAGCATTCCAGTGCAGCGCTGGAATACCACTGGAACTAGACGACAAGATTGGCGTAGTGCGCTGTAGCACGGTCTTTAATTCCGTAGTGTCCCGGGTTCGATTATTCAAGTTTATTCATAAAAATAATAGTATGAAAAAAGTGTAACCCATTGGTGACTATTTTATGTAAGTATATTGTAAAATATTTACCAGAGCCAGGTATAGATTTTATTTTTTATTTTTGCATATTCTAGAAGGTTGTTCATGGTGATGAAAATATGAGGATACGAAAACCCGACACCTAATGCTTCCTAAGATAGATGCTTCACCTATACTCAGCATTGATTAGAGCCTATTTAGCAAATAATTATGTATGCAGTGTTATCAGCAACGTTTGAATAACTATTATTATTCTAATTTAAAAACACATTTATTTGTACATAGCCAAAATTATGGCACTTTTTCTACGAAAATATCAGACAGTTCGGAGGTGAAAATTTTGCAGGCACGTTTTATTGGGTTAAATACCATTGCTTACATCGCTGTATTCACATAAAAAAACCTTGTGTTATGGAAACCAGAAACAACGCACAGCCACAAACAGCTAGACCCGACACAAAATGTCAGATCCTAGGTGAGGGATCAAACCCACAACCCTTCGCTTCCAACCCGGCGCTCGGACCGCTGCTATAAACAAGTCATCAAAAATACTAAACTTTTCATTAAAATCAGATAATAATTAACAATCTCCTAATACTGTAATCTTCATACTTATAATCACAGATGCTAAGTCAATAAAATGAATAAAAAAGTTAGGATCAACTTTAACGGGCCAGTCAAACCACAATGTACAATGAACTGATTGAAATCAGAATTCATTTGACGAGGTCCAATTCTCGACAGTTAACCCTCCCACTACCGATTTACACCGAATACCCCACCTCCTTGATTACACTCCTCACGTATCTTTCACCAAAGTCATCATTAGAATTTACTATCAGTACTCAAATCACACTCAAATAGGGTAAAAACACTATCTTTTGATTTCTCAGAAGTTTAAGTCATTCAACATACTATGAACATTACCCATTTTCATAAAATCAAATAATCCTCACACTCATTCTCCAAACATTGATGTTAAATGGATATAATCTACGAAATGCACACGAAGAACGAACAGAGAAATAGTTACCATTTTGCAACAAAAAATCAACACGCAAAAGTAAATCTCAGCTTTGCGTTAGAGCGAGTTTATCTTAAAACAACCCTTGCACAACAGGGGTAAAAAATCCCCAGCCCGAAGGAAATTACCTCTTTATCTCAGCGGACCGCAATCAGGGTTGAGATAACACTAATGTCTACAGAATTACACCCCCACCCCTGTTTATTACCATTGAACTAAAGATTGCGGATAACGCTAACGAAGTATCTAATTATGAGGCTGTTACATGCCCTCTTGCGGTGGCTTTTCGAAAGTGGGTAAAACTTTCTATTTGTCTATGGTGCGACTATTCTACGACAGGTAGAATATATAGTTAGAGCTTGTCTAATCTAAAATGACGCGCCCCTTCACTGCATTCAGTAAATTCATCCCCTTCAACACGTAGAGTAAATAAAAGTAAAGTATTTTTTTTTGTAATAGGGAGCTAACGAGCAGGAAGGTCACCTAATGGAAAGTGATCACCTCCGCCCATGGACAACTGCAACACCTGAAGTGTCACCGATGCGTTGCTTGCCTTTTAAATGGGAATACGCTCTCTTCTTGAAGGCTCCGATGCCATATCCCTTTAGGAATACCGCCGCAGGAAGATCATTCCATATCTTGGTTGTACGCGGAAGAAATTGGTTTGAAAAATTAACGGTTGTTGACCGCAGGCCATCCAGGTGATGCGCATGGAATTTCGACTTAAGGCGTGTCGTGTGATGATGGAATATAAGGTTATGTAATTAAACTTACTGTCCCACTGCTAGGGAAAGGCCTCGCTTGAATTCAAGCCATCGCTACAGTGGATGGGTATTGGCTTCGTATAAAAATTTCAATATGGATGCATTAAGAAAGTAATGAGGCGCATTATTTCTGGCTAGACAAGCTCCTGCTTTTCCAACAGAGATTTGCTATGCTACGCTGTGGATGCGTTTGATATCCACCAATCATATTGATTGGTCCACATACGAGTAGCCTAGCACTGGTGGAAACAGTTTCTACTAAGCTTTGTTTATTATTGAATGGATGCGTGCTATGGATGCGTGCTGCGCATGCGTGCTATGGATGCGTGCTATTGATGCGTGCTATGCATGCGTGCTGTGCGTGCCTCCCCTATTGTCGACTTATCGCATAGCTCAAGCTGCACATATTCCTCGCACAGCTCCTTTCTAGTGACGCATCTTCGCAGCACATCTTACTCGCTGTGTTGTATAGTCTGGCATCAGTGGAAACGGTCAAATAGTTACATAGATTAGCTTGCACGTTTTTCAGCAAAGCTGCATAGCATCTCTGGTAGAAAAGCAGCATTAGGCGATTGTTCCACTGCTGAACAAGGCTTCTATCATTGAAATCACGTCATCGCTACACTTTGGTTTACATGGGACCTGAATCCCAGACATCCCAATTTCGGAAAGACTCCCTTTACTCTACCACGGAAGCTAAGCGCTTGTTATATATTCCATGCCATTCAAAAACACAAGTGAGTTTTTTTTTTAAAAGCAATTTACGGCTACAGGCAAAATCCTTTTGAGCTCATTAAATTAACGATGTTTGCCAGGGGATTTAGTTTAAGAAACTCATGGTAGACATTCTGACATGATATGGAACCAAAAATGCCATCCTAATTCTTGAAGTCAACTATCGTAGTTTCCGTGACAGAAACTCATGGTAGCATACAGAAGGTATGAGAAAATAAAGAACTGTAGATGAAGAAAAAGAGTGGTCCTTCAATAATAGTACCTATTTCTTTTCAATGGTTTCATACGTGGTAGAATTTAATATAAATGCGATTTCTCTGTTTTCCTTTACAACTTTTACCTCCTACACATTGAAAACATTTCATTGATAGATAGAAGATAGTTTAAACGTATTTTAACCTGTAATGGCCTATTGAAGAAGTACTTCGTTCTCGTTTACCATTTTTCCTCTACCCTTAGGTTGCCTGGAAGAGATCGCTATTAGCGATAAGGCCGCCTAAATTGTGCATTGTTTTAAATGTACTTAGCTTTAAGTCTCTTTTTGTTTTTGTACAATGAAGAATATATCTATTTATTTATCTATCTACTTACATCACCATGTTACAAAACCATCCACCATGTTCAAAACGGTGATAGTAAATAAATAAGCATCTGCTTATTGAGATGCTTCTTTACCAGGGATCTGCTATGCTACGTTGCTGTGGATGTGTTTGATATCCACCTATCACATTCATTGGTCCACGTAGCATGGCACTGGTGTTCTACTAAGTTATGGTTTTATATGAGAAAATTAAGAAGCCCACTATACTACTACTGATACTTATAATTAATTAAATAAACAGTACCTATCTGTAATTTTACTAACAAATAGACAAATAAGTTGCCTTTTGTACTAACAATGATATGGACTAAATGTCTGAAATAAAAACCTTTTATTTATTTATTTTATTTTATACACCAAGCGGGTGTTTCACTAACGGGGTTCGTTATCCGGGTTGATTTGGTTTTTTATCGCTGATTTCCATCAATGGAGAGTTAGGTATTTCATTAGGACACTATGATTGTGCCACCAGCGGGAGATTTCTTGCCCAGCAACAAATTGGTTGCGCAACCAAACAGATGCCAGGTGAGGGTGCTACCCTTCAAACAACTGTAAACCGAAATAAAATTCAAAGGCGCTAATTTAACAATGAACACATATAAGGTTCTGACTAGATTTCAACTTGGGACCACATGGGTTCCGGGTTGGAGTATTCAACCCCTAGGCCACGACTCTCTTCTTGACGAAGGACGAAACAAGATGTTAAAATACTGTTTATTTTGTTGCAGGTCCGTCCTGATGTGGCGGCGTGCGTGATCCTGCGCCCGCGCACACACGATGCACCAATGCTCGCTCTTCATACTGACACTTTTATGCGCTTCCGTCAAAGGTAACCGAACTTCGATTTGACTTTATGCCTGTGTAATACAGTCGTTAGTCGTCTAATATGGCTTGACCTCAACTGAGAGGAGGCACGAGCTATTGCAATATTTGCAATACGAAGACTTAGAGCGTGTTATGAGAGGAGTTTATAGTTCACGTCGTGCTGGTTTTCAGTCATGGTCACCCTAACAAAGAGGGAAAGTGGCACAAATACCATTACCTTCTTCACTATTATATGTATACTTTACTTAAAAAATATTGAACGCAGATTATAAAATGACGCAAAATTACAACAGTGGACCCAAAATTAGCAACTGTAACTATAAGTACCTATGTACTGCGCACGGGTTCAGTTAGAGGGGGGTTTCATACCACCAAATTGATCCTAAATCCGCTCACTGCGCAGGTCCTGGCCGGTGTGCTTTTCAGATGACGGGAACTATAATGTGCGCCTATCAATAATCTTCACTTTCAGTACGTCTAAAATATTGTATGGGATTTATCCATTTCGACATAACAGAGGCGCTGTACGAAATCCCATACACAAACATTTTACGCGAACGATAACGTAAATTTAAGGTGGCAATTCTTGGTAGACCTACAGATGTCATCCAGTTGCAGAGTAACACAAATAAGTTACCTAAGACTCATAAAAATATACTTCGTTATTTTTAATTATTTTTTCAAAACAACCATTTATGTTCATTAAGAGTTAGGAATTAATTTATCACTATAAAAGGTCATTGACTTGGTTTTGGCCACAGTTTAAATATTTTGATTGATTATTTGATTTTTTTTTCTGTTGCACAGATATATCCGGTAGCTGGGAAGAATGGTGGACCTACGATGGCATATCAGGTAAATAATTTTCAGTTTTCATTGAATAAGATTTTTTTATTGTTGTTGGTAAATAAGTGGTTTAATATGACGATAGTGAAAAGCCTTGCTGATATTAGTACGTAGTATATTGGGGATTCCAGATAAGGCTAGCGTGGACTTACATATATTTCGGGGACTTTCCATGGGCATAATACGGGTTCTCATTAGAAAGCCTAAGTTACAATATGCTGTAGTTAACGTAGCTAACGTGTTTTAGAGTATAACAAAAGAAAATATGATTCAAAACCAATGTACTCTAACTTGACATTAAAACATGGGCACAATATCCCCATTCTTATAATAATAGCCAGTAATGACACCGATAGTATCTTGATGATATGCGTAGTCGGGGTCATTATATCGCTGGGTGTCCGTTCAACCAGGAATTTGGCGTACTTATATATTTTTAACCCTTAACGGGCTAACCAAGTAAGTGGCGATGCGAGAGGCCCATGCTCTAGAACTCAATTTTTTATCGACCAGGAAAGAAAAATTCGTAACATGAGTATTAGTCCTGGAGATGGTACCCCTGACCGCGTCGCTCTACGCAGAACCTCAAACTATCGCGCCAATGGGACCCTTTATTTAAAATATAAGATAATCTTCATTCAGTGCAACCCAGGCAATGTAACAGTCGGAAGTCATTATAGGGGTGAGGAATCATTACGAGAACATTAGTAGAATATTCAAGGGAATGACTATGCCGCACTTCAATCTGTTTATCGATACCTAAGTAGTATACCAGTTGATTTCTTGATCCTGGTAGCTATTCATTTTCATGATATCGTCAAACACAATGATGTTGAAAAGCTTTATAAACCAATTCATAATTTCATTCTGGTCATACAAATAGGAAGTAGAGTAAGATTGAATAGCTTACATATAGCACACGCGTGACATAGAAATTCTGCCTTCTGTCTCTCTCTGACATGTGAGTGAAATAGGGAACACCCAAAAACCCCGATATAATTCCGAATTTAAAAATCTGGATTTACGAAAATCCGAATTTCATAATTCCTTACCCACAATTTTACACCAAGTTTTGTCATAGCTGTATTATCTGCACGATTACATCAAGGTAGTTGGTAACCCTCGCGACCCCTAATGATGTCCGATAGTGTCCGCGCGTGGGTACACCCCAATGGCGCATTACCCGATTGAATGGTGATGACCAAATTTTGCGGAGTCCCGAACTCGCGTTGAAAGCGATATCGCAACTATACAGGTGCTGAATGCCTTTTATGTGGCGCTGGCTTTTTGATACTTGGTTTTGAACGGAATTATAATTAGTCTGATTTGGGATTGTTAGTTTTGTTTTGGTTCGAGGGAATATCATTACTGAAAAATACTAATTGAAAAGCAAATTGTGTTGTAATCACATGTTTTTGAATAAATAAATATCTGGGACAAATTACACAAAGATTATCGAAACCAGTGTTTTTTAATCTGTGTGTCGCGACCCCTAGGGGGTCGTGAAACCTTACTTAGGGGGTCACTGGCAAAAAGATAACTGTAAAGTTTTACTCTACAATAAAAACACAGTGTAAGTGAGAAGAAGGATGGGCTTATTTAACTTTCGAAAATGTTGTCGAACCGTGATGCTATTTTACCTGACTGCGTCAGAAAGGGGGTAATGTTTTGACACGTTTTCTCACTTATTCAAGAAAGGAAAGAAATAAAGGTAGGTACCAAAATAGAGAAAATCATTAAGGAGTCTTTAAAATAATTTCTTTGTCTGTCTATGGCACAAGGGGGTCGCCAGAATTTTTCAACTTTTTAAACATCCCTTATCGGTCGCGAAAACAAAAAAAATTAAATCCACTGATTTAAACTAAGCAGAGCTAGTACGAGTACTATGGGTGTCAGAGACTGATAAACATACTTAAATATTTCTAAATACACACACAACAAACACAAATGTTCGTCACATGAATGTTTGTCAGGGTGAGGATTGAACCTACGACCTCCCGTGTTAAAGGAGGATTTTACATATGACACAGAGTGGAACTTTGGGGTGTGGAGTCATCACCAGTAGAAAATGCTGCACTTGGCATTCAATTAGATAAGATAAGATAAGATAAGAATCGTTTACTGTCTCAAACTGTGTACAATGGTTGGTATAAAATACAAATAGGTACATGTTTCAACAGTTTACCCATTTCGGGCATACAATAGTACAAAAAAAAACGTTGAGTTTGGTAAAATGAGTCAAAAACAACTATTAATTGATAATATCTAAAAAGTGGATTAAAATTATAGATAATTATTAAACGTTTTAATACTAAATTGCGTCAATAGTAAAGTTAGCCATCAATTATTAAAGTATTCGTCCAGCGTATAAAAACACTTCAAAAATAACCAAGTCCTTAAGCTGCATTTTGAACTGGGGATTTTCCAGTGATTTAATTTCCAGTGGTAAGCCATTGAAAATCCGTATTCCTGTTGCTATAGTGCTCTTTTTACTGATGTAGCTTGAAAACTTAACAACACATAAATTATGGGCAAATTGAGACCGGATATTCCCTCTTGTATTACATTTCATACAAAAATGTTCACTGTGCTTTTTTATAAAAACACAAATCTCTAATATATAGATACATGTCAAGGTCAAGAATTGCTAGTTTTTATCTCTTAATTGGAGTTCCTGCAACTTTATTGCATCTTCAGCAATCACACTTTTGAATAGCCCCTAACGCTTAGCATCAGCTAACTTTAAGAGCGGTTTTAGAAGGTCGTTTTTAGAACCGCAAGTATGTACATTGTACAGGCGCGCCCTTTGCCACACGCGTAGCTTGTACGAGCATTGACGCGCTTGTAAGCTCGTTATACTGACTCACCACTACCGGTTTGAGTGAACACTCTGCGAGTCCGTGTACGCACGTTTGGTTTTCTAAAGGGTGTATATGCGCGCAATAAACGCTAGTCAGAAAACTTTACCTAGAAGGTCAACTTTACCTAGAAGTTCCATGCTTTCTTCAGATGTCTTTCAGTTTTTCGCTCAGCAAGCCTTTTTTTTTTCTACCCTTAATTTACTTACAGCATCGTCTCGTTTCACAACGATATGGCACAATTTCAAGAACACTTCAGCTTAAATAATGTCACTAGCAAATATAATGCGACACGTCGATATTTTTAATTAAAATGTGTTTGTGTTGGCTTTGATTTCGCCTGGTGGTAAGCGATGACGAGGCTGATAGTGGTATACGTTTACCCAGAAATGCCTATTCATTTTGGCCTTGAATATACTAAGATTCCAGAAGTACAAGCGCAAGAAGAGCGTTTCTCTTCCTAGCGGTGCGGACCAGAAAAGACGCAGCAAACCGTTGAATGCGAATTGCTGGAAAGTCAACCAGGGAGTGGAATCCCTCACGGCGTTTTATTCGAATGTACGTTGATATCATGTTTAGTGGCAAAATAATATTAATAACCTAGCTCGGAGTGCAGAAAAACTAACTAGTATACCTAGAATTATTTGTGCGGTCTCGTTAAATGTGATAATTACGAGAATGTTATTTTTAATAACTTGGGCTAGCAATAATATGAATGGATGAAGTCTGATTATTAAAATTACAGTCACAGATATGTTTTTTATTTTAGTTGTGAACGCTTTACTTATTTGTATTAGACCATAGTACAACATCCATTCATACATCCATACGCTCATGACTATATCCCAAACCGCAAGATATTGATTTGAAGATTTTGAAAACCTCGTTATTTTATTGGAAATGTGTTAAGTACTAACAGCTTATTATTAATTATTTCATAACAGGTCCTGGCTTCTGGGGTTTGATCAACCCCCAATGGAGCATGTGCAACAAGGGCCGGCGGCAGAGCCCCGTCAACATCGAGCCGGAAAAGCTGCTCTTCGACCCCTGGTTGCGGGACATACAGTTTGACAAACATAAGGTAAACAAACGTTATACTACTGCCTAACCCCTACTATAAGCTGGCCTCACGTACACTACCATGGTTGACCACAGCAACTTGTACTTTTAGTTCCAATAACATTCACTTGAGACGCTATAAAAAAAATCAAAATCTTCTACAAAATTGCACTAGTCCCAAAGTGAAGGAATAAGGAGGATGTGCAGGGTTCAGTACTTCTACCACGAGTTGCTACTCTTAATTTACGTTATCGTTGGCGTAAATGAATTGTATTGGGATGAAACATGACATGACATGCCAATGTCAAATCCCAATACATTTTTTTAACACGATAATCTAAATTTAAAAAGGTAACTCGTGGTAGACGTACAGATACAGTAAAGGCAACATGAAGGCCTAGTCTAGCACAAACATCTGTTTCATTAATTAGTGGGCTTTTACTCAGAAGAACACTCGTTCCGTTCACCATGACGGCAACAGTCACTGGCCTCTGACTACCCCGTTTTGGATGTAACTATAATCGTGATGGTATCTGTGTGTGTGTGTAATTGTTGAAATTAATAAGAAAGAAGAAGTAGTTAATTGTTAATAATGAACACGATTGCTGAAAAACTAATAGCAATATGCGCATAATTCCTTATCCCCCGAATCCATAAACGAAATTCAAAGTGAACCATATTTTAAAATAAAAGTCAATTGAAATTATAGCAACATATAAAGGCTACTCAACGTGTGAAAGTTATAACTCCAAGTTTGAATCCTAATCAAGTCCGTTTGCATTCTGAAATTTGTTCGCAAAAGTAAGAGACTGCAGAGTTTTTTCCACAGTCGGATTAACTATAGGTACTGAACACACTTTACAGCACTAAATATCATCCCGATAGCATCTGCCGTCCATTAACAAGGTCCACAAAATCACCGGAGGCGAAACCAGGCATTAACACAACGTGAGCCTGTTTGTAATTCTATGCTAAACGGGATTTAACCTACCGCGATAGCGAACATTTTTTGTTTACTGTGACATTTAGCCGCATGTAGTTGTCCATCTTGACTGTGGCGGATAGAAAAAGGAGTCATCTTTTTTTTGCGTCATGTAATGCATTTAGGCATTCTCATGGCTCAGAGTTCGGAACACCTGGGATATGTGGGACTCGGAGTCCTGGGAAAACAGAGACCCACTAAAACCTGACGGTGGTCGTCTTCGCCGCAGAATAGAAGGGACCCGGGATCCCCAACAAGTGAGAGACTCCTCGCAGGACCCATTGGCGCGCAAGCCTGACAGCCAGCCTCGGTAGGAGCAAGCTCAACTCCAGTGCACGAACAGACCACTGTATCCGAAGACATGCGTTACCGTCTGCCTTCAGGAGCAGAAACCGAAACACACGCAGGCTTGCGTCCCCCCGCGTGCGCTTCACGAAACCGAGGGCCCTTTTAGTCACAGTCACGATAGGAGGGATACCTCGGCAGTATTCTACTCCCCTAACCGCAGGGAACAGAGTCACCTTACCTAACTTAGATAATAACGGTTCCAGTCTAGCGTTTTATACGCGCGAAGCGCTTGTAGGCGCATATAGGCGCGAGCAATAAGCCTTTGTACGCGAGTT
This sequence comes from Udea olivalis, assembly GCA_947369235.1. Classification (NCBI taxonomy): domain Eukaryota; kingdom Metazoa; phylum Arthropoda; class Insecta; order Lepidoptera; family Crambidae; genus Udea; species Udea olivalis. The sequence continues at coordinate 11,853,251 of OX376355.1, forward strand.
TGGTTTTTGGACCGCGAAATGTAGGGAGTGCGTAAGCGCCTATGCGCAAAAAAACGATAGTCTGGAAGCGCTTTAACTATTGTCGTTCAAAAAAAGAGAGTCGCGCTCACTCTCATGTCACTTTGATAATAAAGTTAATGCTTGACAAGGTTAGACGTTGATGGTAAATTAATGTAATCTGACTATTTAATGTCTATATATATCGGGACCCTGTGTATTGAAAGAGAGTATTGTTCCCACAAAAGAGATTTTGTTCGTTTTATTCGGATCGCAGACTGTTGTGAACTTTTCTTTGAATCATATGAACACAAATCCCTAAAATCAACTTATATTTAATGTTATGTCGTTACTACAGAGTAATGTCATAACATTAAATATAAGTAATCCCCCTTTGTTACTTACTTACTTTTACAGAAAATAAATTGTTATGCTGTTTGTATTGTAACTAAAAATCTAATTTCCTAAGCGCCTGACACAGAGCTATCTATCGTGTCTTAACGACCCCAAAAGTTCATCAACAGCATTCTAGTTTGAAAAGCGTAATACGAAATGAATCGAGCGTAACTGTGGGGGGCCCTGAGGGGGCAGATCCTATCAATCAATGGGCCCCGCCTTGATTAAAGCCTAGAACTGACTACGCTTTGAGTACAGATGACATATTGTGTGTTGACACGCGAACTCGACGGCCCAAGGCGAGAATTAGTACTGGAAACGATAAGGTCATTTTGAATATTCATAAAACAAAATGTTATTTTTGTAAGAGAGGAAATGTTATAGGTTTTAAAGTTTACCTACTTACCATTCTAGGTGGATGTGATCCATCCATCCATCCATCACGGGAGAGTGAGTCGAAATATTCAAATGGTTCTGGCCAGATTTGTCCACGGGCCCACAATATCCACGATCTGAGTTAAGTTGCTCAACTTCTGAGCCACGACATTCTGCAATTGGTATTCGAGTACCAATAGTGGTAGGTGGTGAGCTTAACGCCGTGATTTGCTTTTTCATCGAAGTTTTTCATCACAGAGAGTCGGAAATTTAACAGGAAACATATCTTAAGATGATGGTTCAGGCCAGATTTAAACTCGGGACCACACGATCCAAGATCACAGTTGCGGTGCTTTACCCCTAGGCCACGGCGCTCTCTAAAAAGAAGTGATGCCATTTCGTTATCAGATCCAGTAATTTTTTTATATTGGTGGGACTAGAAAGATTAAGTGTGTAGGTGTGGTTCGCCCTTGTGAAGTTCTAAAACTGTTTATTATGTAAGTGATAGCGCTGAATATTCGTGCTTAGATCGGCAGAGATTAAAGTTTTCAAGTGAAATTTAACGACTGAAATGTGAATGGCGAATGCGAATTATGTTATGAATTGATTGGCGGCAAAGACAGTGTGTGTAGATGAGGGCACACTGACAACATATGCAAATGTGAAGTCTCCCACAAACCATGAGTCACCTTCTGTATGTCTATCATGAGTAGTTCCGTCACGTAAACGGCAATCATTGCGTTCAGAAATTTTGTAAGCCATCTTTGATTCCATTTTAAGTCACCAGGGACGCTGTACCAAATCCCATACAAAACGACAAGGCGTTTTCGCGGATTATAGTGGCTGTCATTGGTAGACAAACTGGTGTGGTTCGTGAAGTACTCTCTCTCTCTCTCTGGTTAGTAATTCTTGCCTGAAGATCGTGATTATGGTGGGGTGCAAGTTTGGCGCGGTCAAATTGTCTCCACTGGCCTATTAGTTGCAAATTTGGCGACTGTGTAATATGTAGGCGTTTCTGCATCTCTAAGCTGATCAGACGATCTAGTTGATGATCGGCCTCTGGGTCTATTTCCTACAGTTGATCACATGGGGTATAGATTTGTTATATTTATATAAAGATGATCAATTAAATGAATAAATAAAATAAATATCCAGGACGAATTAGAGGTTTATTATTAGGAATTAGGTGTCAGAGACTGATAAACATACTTGAATATTTCTAAATACATACTTAAATAGATAATAACACCCAGACACACAACAAACACAAATGATCGTCACATAAAGGTTTGTCATGGGTTGGAATGGAACACGAAAAAAAATCCGATCGAAAAAAATATTGTAATGTGAAAGTTAGAAAGACCTACTTTTTTTTAAAAAAGCTGTCTTCTGATTGATGCCTAATGTCTGGGAAAATTTTAATATAATATAATAACCCTGTATACTGTCCCACTGCTGGGCAAAGGCATCCATCATTGAAATCAAATCATCGCTACAAATTGATGGGCTTTGGCTTAATCACCACGCTGGCCAAATGAGGGTTGGTGGTGATCACACTCCCGGGCTATGTTACGAAAAGTCCGAAAACACACTTTGCCCGACCTGGGAGGAACCCGGGACCTCCGGGTTTCGGGCCGAGCTCGGAAACCACTCGGCCTTGGAAGCGTCAAGCCACAGAGATATAAACCGGAATAGAGTGTGTGTACTTCACTTCACATGTCTTAAACGAGTGCAATTGAACTCTTTCGACGCTGATTCAATTAACACTTGGCCGAAATGGCACAGATGTTCAAATAAAGTTGATTAACATTTATTACTCTTCTTCTTTGCCTCTGAACTGACTGAAATCTATTGAAAAATGGAGAATTCCTAGCACTAGAGTGATATCATGACGTTAAAATTAGCGTCAGAAAAGTGCCTATCTTTTTCACATGGACCAGACATTCAATTTATGCCTGTGTCTCGAGCTGAAGTGGACAGGAGGAAGACAGGTCAAGCTTTAAAAACCATTGAAACATGAGTCTTATATCAGCAGCATAAGGTCCTCATACGCATGTGAACCTCATCCTATCTATACTAATATTATAAAGAGTAAAGATTTGATTGATTGTTTGTTTGTTTGTATTGCATAGCCTCCGAAACTATTAAACCGATTTTACAAATTCTTTTACCAATATAAAGCTACATTACCAGAGAGTGACATAGGCTATATTTTATTATTATTGAACAAAAAATTCAGTGAAAAATGATAGTAAATGTAAATCAAGTCGGAGAAACGCGGGCGAGATGTGCTGCTTTACCGACGCCGTGACGTGCAATTACTTTTGACAGAACGAAGTCTGTCGAGGCAGCTAGTCTATACTAAAATTATAAAGTGGAGAGATTTGTTTCTTTGTTTGCATTGAATAGGCTCCGAAACTTCTTAACCGATTTTTAAAATATAAAGCTACCTTATCAGAGAGTGACGTAGGCTATATTTTTGTTTTGAATTTAGGCTATATTTTAAAGGGAAAGACTACGCGGGCAAAGCCACTGACGGACAGCTAGTTATAAATAAACTTTGTTCATTTTGTTGCCTACTAGTAAGACAATAGCTTCAGAGAACAAAGCGTTATTGGATAATGCTCATAGGTATGCTTCATTATCTCTGTACGCACCATTAAACATTGCTAGTTTTTAGTTCTGAATGCGGAAAATACAGGGTAATTAACTGTTCATAATTATTTCACCAACTTTGTGTTCTCATAATTGATTACAATATGCTTTCGAAATTGATTGTGGCGTAAAAAAATAGAAGTGCCGAAGTTGTAGTAGTAAGAGCATGTAGCGTTGTTACTTTCATTGCATGAATTTGTGAGAAAACTGTTATTCTTTGGGCGATCTAAAACTAACTGGAAACACTGGTTCATATCCGGAAGTGTTTAAATAAGCTTAAAGGAACAAAAGTATGGGAGAATTGCTGGAACAGAGAATACTTTTACACCTTTCTTGGTGAAAATATGTATATTGATTGGACTTACAGTTTATTGTAGACTATTGACAGCCGTGGGCAATCGTGTCCCACGTAATCTGAACCCAATATCTAAAGGTGGAGCATTTTCCTGTGATGTAACGTTTCAGATTCGATTTCGAGTATACATGACAATACTGCCTTACAAAACTTCTTGTGATTACAAACGTACATGCAAGCATGTAGAGACAGGATAAACTCAGATATTTTTCCAAACATTTTTGCAAAGGTTTTAATCAAATCCCGAAGCAGAAGCTAGGATTATTTTCAATTGTGTGAAAGGCCCAGTTATGAATGATCGGAGTCAAATATGGGTGAGGTAATGGATGCAAGAATCAAGATTGTAGGTTACTTTTAATGACTCCAAAATGATGGAGTTAGCAGCATGCAGCCTTTCAAATTTGTCTATCAAAAGTAGCAAACCTACAGTGCAGTGCACCTTTGTTGGCCGATAGACCGATACGCGCTGAAACAACGCATATATTACCTTAAATTACGATACGAAAAGTGATTGCGGCTAAATGAATAATTCTGCACGGACTCAGCTGACGCACGGCTGACTAGCCTTCCGATCAAATTAGGAGGGATTGAAGTATTTGTGGAAAATGGAAGCGCACTCCACCACTTGGACACATCAGGATGATGTGGCTTTTCTGATTTCTAGTGTTTTCTGGTTTAAATGTATGCTCAGCAGTGCGGTGATTGGAAAATGGTAATGATGACGTGTCGCTAAGTAACAATTAAGTAGTTTTCCTTTAGTCAAACTGGTATGATTCACTTCTTAAGACTTTTTCGCTGACAATTTTTGGAGACAAATTAAAGACTTTTTACAATTATTTTTCTTATTTCACCTGGATTTAATGTTTAAAATTCTGAAAAAAACTGACGGGCCCTCAGGATTGCGAGGCCCTGGGCACGTGTCCAAAGCACCCAATGTGAAAGAGGGGCCTGGGGAGAAGTTACAAATGTGGCTAAAGACTCGCACACCTCCTTATGAGTAATAGCAACCCATGAGTAACTGTCAGCAGGATGCGACCTGCCTTGGCTCTGGAATCAAGCCACTGCAGGAGTAACCTTATCAAATGTGCACTCATCAGCTCGTACAATTTGCACGCTGTTCTCATGATCTAACCATGCAACACTTGCTGTCCTTTTCACTCGGGATAGCAGTGGCAGAGCACTGTGCTCTAGTCCTAGGGTCTGTAAGGGTTATCTTCACGCAAAAAGACAGTTACAGGGTCATTTTTTTTAAAGACAAGACTCCATTTTAACTTAATCTCGAAATAAGGATAGATATATTTGAGTTACGTACGAGGTAACAGACAAAAAGGGGTCTCCCAGCAGAGCCAGAAAATGTCGTTTCCTGAATTGACCTGACCGGTAATAGAACCCGGGACACTACAGAAATCGAGGCGAGAAACCGTGCTACAGCTTACTACGCCAATCGTGTTGACTGCGCCCCCGTGATGCACTGCACGGGGGCGCAGTCATTACTTCACCTTCGACCACAAACTGATGTTCCACGATAGCACGTCAACTTTTCCATGTAGACACCTTATACTTCCAACATAAGAACCATTTCGCAATGATGTTGTATAGGTTGACCTGCGGTACATACAGTGGTCATCGAACTGTAGTTAAGTCAACATGCTGAGGGTAAGTTGTACTCCACGGCTCCGGTTATGTGGTGACCATCTATTACGGAGTTGGTATTTGAGCTAAACCTTCAATTATGTTTAATCCATTCCTTGAGTGTATAGAATGTAATACCTATCTGTACCCTAGCTGTACCTAAATTCGGCTTATTTGAGTCCTATCTGTTTTTTGTATTAATTCTAATTACCTATCTCACTTTCGAAATCCGATCGAAATACAGCTATTCAAAAACAATGTGACTCAGTATTCAATGTTTTTTTGCTTATTTGTGATTGTTTCGTCTTCCACAAAACCTGTTAGCCGATTACCAAAACTTTCCCTTCCTCATAATCAAATAATAAAATGGTCTTATTTATTTTCATAAAACCAGTAAACACAAACATGTGAAATTAACAATAACAAAATTATTATCAATCAAATTCGCACCTACTAAAATCACGGGCGGTTAGGTTAATTGAACCATAACAATGAACACCGAATTCACCAGAATATCATGTAGGTAATATACCTAGCTTCACCTTTATGTAAGGCATAGTAAAGTGTTTAATAAAGTGAATAGATTTCAATTGAAAACATGTTTTTCATTAATATGAATGTTTTTCTGCAAAATAAATCAATTTAAATTTAAAGCTTCGGTAAAATTATGGGAAAAATTCCAAAAAAACTATGAATTTGAAGTAAAATATGTTGTAATTTTTTTCTTGAAAGGAAAAAAAATGCAAAAATATTTCGAAAAAACCACTTTCGTACTACAACACTTTATTCAAAATTAGCTCGTTACCGAAAAGTGTTTCGTTATTGAAAAGTGGATAAAACATGTGAAAAAATGTCATAAAACGTGTAATGTTATGTTTTTATTACAGAACTTATCCATTCATTCATTCATTCATTTATTCATTGATAGTCACAGTACAGAAAAGTTGTTACAAAAAAATGGCGATCAGTGTGACACCCCGTAGGGGCACTGCAACTTAAAATCTAAAAAAATATATGCTAAAGTGTAGTAAGCCTTATTAACCAAAAACTTTTTGAGTTCACTTTCAAATACATCAATATTTTCAAGACACTTAACACTATTTGGAATGCTGTTATATACTTTAATTGCCATTCAATGTGGGCCTGTTTTGTACAAACTTAAGGTAGTGAATGGAATTTTTAACTTATATAAGTCTCTGTTGTTTCTTTTAATTGTAGTTTTTGGTGAATAAAGGTGCATATTTTTCTTTACAAATTTACATATTTCAGTTAAATATAGTGATGTTATTGTTAATATTTTGAATTTAATGAAATATGGCTTACAAGATTCAGTTTGAAGTATATTTGAGAGTATTCTTATACATTTCTTTTGCAGTATAAAAACATCTTGAATAATAGGGCTGTTTCCTCAAAGTATTATGCCGTAGCTGAACCTAGAATGTATATATGCATAATAAGCAGTTAAAGTCGTTTGGAAGTCCGTGGATTTTTTAAATTTATATAATGCGTATATGAGTGAGGAAATTGATTTAGTTAATCGATGTATGTGGGATTTCCAGTTAAGACAGGTGTCAATGTCAATTCCTAGCAGAGTTGCTTTATCAACAGATGTTAATTTTTTATTTCTGTAAATATAATCTAATTCTAAAGGCTGTTTCTGGAAGGGTCTAAATTGAATGAGTTTTGTTTTTTCAAAGTTTAATTCTAAATTGTGTAAGTTTAACCAACTTTGGATATTATCAAGTGCAGTATCAAGCTCATTTTTAATTTCTCTAGTATTGTTGCAAGATAATAAAACTGACTTATCTACCTATTAGACTGTGAATAAATTATGGCAACACTTGGAACGTAAGTTAATTTGAGACATAATTACTTCCAGGTGTTAATGCGTTAATTATCACACGCAACAGGCGTTATTAACATAAAAATCTTTAACTATCATTTTATGGTTTGAGGCTTTATACTTTTTATAATTGTGTAAATGATTCAATTGTATAAAGTATATTATAAACGATAGTAGGTAAAGTACTATCTGCGACAGAAGTAGCTGACACAAGTACTGTATAATATTTGTTCCTATTCTACCTATCATCTATTAACAAACCACATTAAGGCTTCTTATCAAAAAGGGCTATTACACTACAAATTTACCTTTTAGATAAAAAGGCCTGGGTTTAAGCTCTCTGTTTGGTGCATGATAGGTATATAATAATAACTAGTTTGTTCCAATCAACAATTTCTATGCTTGAATTGTATAAAGAGCTTTGTTCATCTTTTTGCTTTATATGTAGTTTAGATGTACTTTTAGGGTTCATATTTTAAGGAAATGTTAGAACGTAAGCATTTCTTCATACTCATTGTACTTTACTAACTCTTTTCGTGAAACCCAACCAAGTTAAAAGACTAAGTAGTAAGTAGGCAGGTACTGAGTTTCTCGCCGGGTCTTCTCAGTATAATATCAACTTCCGATGCGGTGGTAAAGTCACATTATGTTTGCATACAGTGTATTTATGTATTCATGTTATTAAATTAAGTCTATTGTATTGTGCGGCAGCCGCGCCAGACCCTAGACCGGTATGCACTGTGAATATGTCGCAAAAAAAAACCTTCCGCTGTGTTTGTGCGCCTGTGTGCGTACGGGCACGGAGATAAGCTAACAACCTTTAGTTTATTAAGCTAATTTAACATCTAGCATGCAGTTGCGCTGCGCCTAATTTTAATTAATATTAAGTCTATTATTGTCTCATTCTAAGTGAACTTCTATGTTTTTATGAGATTAAATGTCTTTAAACCTAAGTCCATTATTAAGTTTTTTTTTCTTGTAATGATTTGACGATTTAAGGCTGGGATTTAGCGCGCCGTCCGATAGAGCATTCGGTGGGCCACTGATTAGTTCTGAGCGCACGGAATAACGCGCGGCTTCCTTCTGTTTTCTTGTAATGAATTTATTAGAAATATTAAAAAGTTTTAAAAGTTGTCGACCTAGAATATACAAAGACCTCTATATATGTATATTTTTTCAGTGAAAAATGTTAATACTTAATGAATTTTTGAGAGTAAAACAAAAAAATCGTCGACGTACTTCTTTGTGTTTTTTTTATTGGTAAAATTAGGGTATATCTTGTTTTGAAAAAGTTATTGCCTTAGTTAAAGACACTGACCTACTCGTACAATTTTTTATTTGCTAAAATATCTTTTAATTTAGTAGTTATCTTCAAACAAAGTCGATCAAATATTGGCAATCTTGGGAAAACATAGCCTTAAAAGTACAATCTATTTCTAGGTCTATTTAAAAAGATATTTTTGATTTTGATTTTAATTGATTTTTTACTTATAATTGCAATGACAACTTAGAGAAACGTAATTAGGCGTTGAACTACGTCTGTTCTTGAACGTACAAGTAATCGGCCATATTTTTTTGCATCGCGTACTTGACGTTGCGAATCTAAAGCTACAGTTACACATGCTCATTACTGGCACGAAAGCATGCCACTATTGAGCATTTGCTACTTAGAGTACTAAGTAGCTTGTGCGTCGAAGCATCGCTAATAATGAGCATGCTCATTTCAGTGAAAAGTGAGCATGCTCGTTTTAAGCATGCTATTTTAGAGCATGTGTAACTGTACCTTTGATTTTGACAGTTCCATCGACTCAATATCAATACATTGTCATGACCTCATTAAGGTGAAGTTCCTCGTCAAATGACGAAAGGCTCGTGACAGTTGAAGATAACCCTAAATTTTCTCCACAGGTTAGCGGGGTTCTGCAGAACACGGGCCAGTCCCTGGTCTTCCGAGTGGAGAAAGACTCCAAACATCAGGTGAACATCAGCGGGGGCCCGCTGTCCTACCGGTACCAGTTCGAAGAAATCTACTTTCACTATGGAATGGGGGATAACAGAGGATCAGAACACCAGGTCGACCATCATACGTTTCCTGGGGAAGTAAGTACGAAGAGTATAATATGCTGCTGAAGTTTTCAGTTGAATATTTTATTGTATTCAGGTGACGAAATACGAAACCACACAATTTTCAGCTACAATTTAACAATTATTAAAACGATGTAATAGATAATGTATAATAATAATATACTTATAAGTTTGTAGTCCCACTGCTATTGTATATGCCTCCATCAGTTTTAAATCAAGTTATCACTCTACATTATTGGGTATTGAGTTAATCACTACGCATAACAGAAACATTTTAACTATTAAACGAAGCCGATTTGGAAGTCTGAGCAATGATATGAATACTTTAATAAATACAAAATATGCCTCAATATATAATATATCTGGACACAGCTAGTACATACACTCAGGTTTGAGACATACTTACGAGTACATATTAGTGCTCAAACAACTGAAGCTAGGAATGTAAAATTTTGCACATCGGCAAGCAAGCAACACAAATTACGCATGCGGTAAGGCGCCATTTTGTGCAAGCACTAAGGAGGCGATTTTTCACACCTCTGGGTTGGAACTGATTAAATACCCTATCACAGAATAGGTAATAGTACTACACTGTTTGTAAGAAAACTGACTAACAAAACGTATAACTTACAAAAACAAAACAATTGCATTTATTGTTTGTAGCAAGTTAACCACGAGGCATGAAATGAATTGGTCAATCAGTTGACAATGGCTCTAGATATTTCCAGAAGTATGGCGGTGAACAGTAGGCCCGCGCATAGTTTCAACCAGCTTGCGGTCAGCCCGCATAGTTGCAACGCTCGCCATTGTTCTGCAGATTGAGATCCAGACTTCTGGAACTTGAAGATCTGCATCTAGGACTACAAGTTTGTTACTAGAACTTGGTGACAAGTAAACTCAGTGCTTATTCAAATTTGTAAGGAGGCTTAATGAATAGGGTGGGTACTATTTGACAATTTCTTCGGATTCGAAAAATAATTTAAGATACTCAAAAAATCTAAAAAGGGCACTACAAAAACTTTTAGTTTGTTAACTTAAGTACAATTCATTTTATAGCCCTTAAAAATCGGGTAGGCAAATCCCATTCGATAATTTTTATCAACTTTTGTTAAGAAACCATACTCATAAACGCAAAATGAAATATATCTGCCGAACAAAACTTCTGCAGAACGCAAAGAATTAGATAGCAAATGACGTCACTTGGGCAAGTCCAAAAATATGATATTTAATATTGCTATAACTTGGGGAGTTTTGGTGCTTTCGAAATATACATTTCTACCATTGTTCTATTTTTGGGAGGTCTTTCGATAATACCTCAACACAAAAAATGTCAAATGCCCTATTGTTAAGGTCGTTATCAGTTAGTCATGTAGTGTTAATAACTAGTAATCTGTGGGGAATCCCTATGATCAATAGTGAAAGGCTTAGCGAGACAACACACCACTTGTCAAATTCTCGAAGTAGGGATAAACATCTCTGCGCTACAAGGTACCAGACAAGGAATTAGGCCAGGGCACACCCAGAACAGAGTCAGTTTAGAAAAGATCATACCTGAACTAACCTGAACCGACATAGAATCTATACTGGGACACCAGGCGAGTGAAGTCGTGAAACCGGGCAACAGCGCACTATAGCCACTCGTATCGTCTTTATATTTTTAAAATATTTTTTAATTCGGTTTAGTAGTTTTTGAATTTATCCATTAGAAACACAATTTTTTTTTTAAGGTTTAAGGTTTAAGATATTTATTCTCATTAAGAATTACATTAAATTCACTTAACATGAGAACATAAAATTTTTCTAATACAAAATATGATAGATAAATGAAAGAAACGAAGGATCTCTCTTTTATCTTTTTAAAATCAGTTAACTCATTGCATAACGATCAAAATTCAATTTGTATCTGGGGCACTATACTACCTATTGCTGACAAAAATGTTCCTTCAGCCCTGAACACGAAGTCAAACTTTGCCCCTGGGAGCAATGGAGACCTCGATAATGAAGCCAAGTTGGGGGTGCTAATTTGTAATCGAGTTCTGGGGGTGTTTATTACTTTATTATGTTGTTGGCTGCAACAGTTCTGGCTATCGACTTTGCCGAACAAATTAATAAGTATTGTCTTGCAAGACAAACTTTGAGGAATGTAATAAAGAGAAGATGAGTGTGGTTCTAATAAAATTGATGAAAAATGGGCTACTAAGTGTTCCGTTCACCATGACGGCAACAGGCACTTGCCTCTGAATACCCCATTTGGGATAAAGTCGTGATGGTTTAAATGATGGTATGAGTGTGGTCAATATTTAACCAACTGGCTGCTCAAATATCAAACTGCAAATGAAGTGGTTTTTATTTGAATGCAAACAAAAACATAAAATGCTGTCAAATTGATATAAAGGGGTCAAACTTTGTGGCATAACCACCAGCCGCCATTTTGTTTTTTTCTCGATGTTTCCGCGGACAATGTAAGTGGAATATGTGGAAAGACGACACGAAGATTGCGGGAGAAGATAACAGACTACTTAAATGTCCTAAAATCTGTTATTTGTTAACCAAGTACCACGAAAAGCCAGTAAATTTTTAATTAATTATCACCTTTTTCATATCGATCTTTACTTACGAAACGTAAAATACGTAATTGTAATTTAAAGATTTTATTGGATTACCCAATAGTTACCTACATGACAGGTTGTACAATCACTTTTATTAACACCGTTCCATGACTTATTACACTTTATCGTATCACATTGTTCTACTAGATAATATATCTTTTAAGAAAAAAGACCTTCAGAAAGTAACGGCATTTTTTGAACAAACGACTTCTATAGAGTGTTTACTTAAGATATTTTCTGAATAAAATAAAAAATATTGTATCGTTTTTTTAAGTTCACACTACACTAAGTATGAAGGACTTTTTAAGTTACCTGCGAGCAGCCTTGTTCCTATACTTAATTTAATTTAGTCTAATGAGTGTTGAAAGGCCAATAGATTCGTTTTAAACAGCCTGCAAACACGAACTAACCGCAAAGGTTGACATTCACGTGAACTCCCAGTACTTATTGGTTGTTTCCAATCGATTTCAATTAGGAAAATTTGCCCAGACAAAGATAGAAATGAGTGGAGTCCGATAAATATGCCAATTAACGGAGTGGCATTAAATATCTGCTACCCAGTGCAGGGCCAGACTAAGGGCAAACACCGTAAGGCCAGAATAAGGGCAACAGCGAAGCCGTGACGGGTTGTGTTTACAAAGAAAGCGCTTGAAAGATTCACCACACTAAACTTTCTTGTATAATATATTGAAAACTTTTATATTACAGTAGAGTAGTATTTTCATAGCTTTGTAAACATTATTACTATAAAAAAGCTGGATTATAATATTGGATACTTTCGATTTATATGCAGGATGAGAAGTTTTAAAGGCTAGTCTACGCGGACGAAGTCGCTGGAAAAAGCTAGTATAATAGTAGTACAAATATGAGTTTGCTGAAATACATTTCAAGCTCGGAAAATGTCCTGTGATGCTCCTAGTGCTACTAGTGTCCATTGGTTGTCCGCTTACAATCATGTGCGCGCTTACTTGCCACACTTACAATACGTCGGCTAAAGTGTCAGACCTCGTAACTCCATTTTTTTTACAAATTTCTTTTTTAAACTATTTCTTTAATCATTTCATTAAAAACTTAACCTTCACACATGAAGGTGTAGTTGTTTGTCTCCTGTAAAATTTCATCTGATGGAATTAGGTTTGACACTTCAGGGATTTGAAAACTGAATCCGGCCCTGAGTCGACCATTAGCCGACCGTTTGAGTCCCTGCTAACGAGGCCGAGCCAAAAGGTCCAATCACTTGATTATTTTAACTTGCGGTTTACCCGGGGTAGGTATTGGGAACTACCCTTAGTAGGAGAATAAATTTCGCATTCGAGTATTGTGCTGAGTTCATTTGGTTGGGGACGAAGCTACAATTTTTTTTTGTTGAAATTTAAATGTAGTAATCTTTTATAAAAACATAGATAACAAGATTTGTTTTTGTTCTCCTCACAAGACTGAAATTAAAAAATATAAAAATGAAGATCATCATTTCAAAATATTTGTTAGGACTAACTCTGTTACTCTAAAACGTCACTCATAATTAAGCAGATATCAAACAGATGATGATTAAATTTATCAGTGGATATCAATAGTTACCTAACAGCTACAGTGTAATAATTTATAGACTGTAGCTATATGTCGTTCATGCTGTTTTCACGCACAGATTAAAAAAAACTGTATCGAATAACGCACACAGAGGACTGAAAGTACCCAGTTTTTGTACGAGGTACTTTTAAAAGTCCTTCGTCTGCGCAGATTTTAAGGCCTAAATGATGTGTTTGTTTATTTCCCACAGATCCAACTTTATGGGTTCAACAAGGAACTGTATCACAACATGTCAGAAGCCCAACACAAGTCGCAAGGAGTAGTTGGAATTTCGCTAATGGTGCAAGTAAGCATATAATATACTCAAAATAAACAACATGTTATAGTGGTATTTTAGAAAGGAATTGAAAAAAGAACACGGCAAGAAAGCAGACGGGATTCTAACACGAAACCTTCGCTAACCTTGCGAATGCCAAAGAATTTGAGCCAATTGAGCTACTGAGACCTTAATTGAACATACCTTTCGAATTCATCCAGTCATCCAGTGAATTACGCTCTGCGTGCCAGTTTAATGCCATCAGCGTTTTTAGGACTGCCTTAATTCACTGGTAGAATTCACAAATAGTTTTTCTTGTGTTAAAAAAAAACTAGCTATTTTATTAATAGCGATATCAATCCTTTTTTGAGGTACCTATAGTAAGCAAAGTGTATTCATTTTTTTGGTAAAAGTTGGTTTTCCAGTTTAACTTTGAATGATAGTAAAAATCTATCGAATGATTATTTAACCGTGAGCAAAAATAATAAAACATAAGTACTGAGAACAGGATGTAGAAACTACCTACCTTTTCACGGATTCCACACAAAACAAGACAAATATTGGTATTTTTTGTTGGACTTCCTCTAAATGAAACTTCCAATTCTCATATATATGGTTTCTACATCACCTACTGATTATGGCATTCTTACTATGTTCCTTCCGGTATAAATAAAAAAAACATTTTTTTAGATTGGAGAACCGACCAACAAAGAGTTGAGGTTGATCACAAGTGCCTTCAACAAAGTCATGTTCCGAGGTGAGTAATTGGACGCTGGTATGGTCAGCAATAGTTATTAGTACCACTTTAATACTTCCTCCAATATTTACATGCGCTGGATTAAAGCACATCATACAATTAAAAAGCTTGAACATGACACAGTGCACACGCGTAACAGTAACTTCCTGCTTTCTGTTTCTTTCTGATAAGTGTGAGTGAAATTAGTAGGAATCTCTTGTACCTAACTACAATGAGGTAGTATTGTGCTTGTAAAAATGAAAGTCAAAGGCGTTTATCTGACATACCTCTAAAAATGTCTATGACAAGGTAATTTTTTCATGGTTATTATGATATTACAGCAAAATTATCCCTTGTTGACCTGATCGAATGAGGATAATAATTATTAACGGTTAATTAGACATCTCTAAATATACATGTCATGTGTCTAAGCATTACTTGGCCTTTATAAGAAAACCATATTATTTTCCTAATGACATTATTAGTTGTTTTAGTTTTTTTAATGACTGGTTTGCGTCTTGTGTCTCATGATGTAAGATCAAGAGGACAGATCAATTAGTTAGTAATAATAAATAATAAAAAATGGACGATACCCCTACCAATAAAATGTAGACAGAGAGGCTCATTTGGTTAAGGCCCATAAGTTAATTATTGTTAACCGAAATGTGAATATTTCGAGATATTCAAACTTTAAAATAAATAATAAAGTATTTTTTACATTCTTCAATACAAATAAATCTTAACCTATTTATGTAAAGTGTGTAAATTACTAAGGATAACAGGGGCAGTCATACTATGTAGTATAAACCAGTGTCACTGTTGCATGTGATTTGGAGACCAATGTCATGGATGTCTAGCGACTGAATATTAGTCTTCTTTTGATGGAAATGAAATAAATCCTTTCATTTTATCTCTCACAGGAAGTTCTTATCCCATCAAACACTTACCACTAAGTTCGTTGCTGCCCAATACTCAGCAGTACTTAACTTACGAAGGCTCCACCACCCACCCTGGCTGCTGGGAGACCGCTGTTTGGATCATCTTCAATAAGCCCATTTACATTTCTAAGCAAGAGGTAAGTAACCAAATGAATAAGATGCCATTATACTAACGAATGGACACCATTATATTGACAAATAAACGAAACAAAGTAGTAACACATAAAACAAAGCATAATATATGAAAACAATTAATAACTTACCAAAACGCAGCTACGGCTAAATGAATGGTTAATTATATTCGTTGCTGAATTATGTGACTAATAATAACCCCAAATATACAAGGTTGCTAAAATCTTATTTTAGCAATATTTTTTAATGTTTTTAGATTGCGGCTTAAAATCCTTCTTGATTAATTTCAGAGTACAAAGGTACCTTTTAGCACCAATTATTTGGTCGTGTAATTCTGTATTATGTGTAATGTTGTGTCCACCGTAATAAAATAAATCTGAAACATCAATTCATGAAATTAAACGATTCACAATGATAATATTCATCAGCTGTTCATAGTGATTCAGGAATACTTTGCACAGCTATTTATTTGTCACATCTCACGAACTCTCTTCCTAGATGTACGCCCTTCGTCAGCTGATGCAAGGGTCGCAGCTGACCCCGAAGGCTCCCCTCGGCAACAACGCGCGCCCGGTGCAGCCTCTGCACCACCGTACTGTGAGGACCAACATCAACTTCAATAGGGAACAGGTTTGTACCATCACCTGCAATGTACCATAAACCTGTAATTTCCTTTTAGGTTATGAACAAAGACTAGGAAAAGTGTGTGTTTTAAGCTTAAAATGATAAAAATATGTTTTTCAAAACATATTAATTTATTAACTTACGTTATTGAGAGACTCAAAACGAAAATGTAAATTCTTTAACTCTAAAATGTCACTTTAAGTGGAGCAGCTCTCAAACATGTGGCTGTTCCGTATTTGCTATCTTAACAGGACAATAAATTTGAAGGGTGATTACTCTGATTTACTAGCAAATTTAGTATAAATATCTACAAGGCTCTTTTCCATCTTTATCACGTAGACTATTCTTCCCGTTAAAATACAGTCTAAGGAAAATAAAAAATAGCCTTTGTTGCTTTCTAAAAATGTAGCATCATATTGGTGTTTTTTTTTAAATTGGACCTCTAGTTTCGGAGCCTATTCAATACAAACAAACAAACAATCGAATTTTACCTCTTTATAATATCATAATAGAAGTATAGATAACGCTTTATGTAGTGGCGTCAAGAACAATATTTCTTAGTTAGCGTGCTAACTTCAGAACCAAACGCCCTTTCTAACAGGATATCCATCCCATTCATAACGTTTATCAGCACTAAGAAACCTTATTACTGCGAAGTTGGTAACAATGAGCGATAAAAGCGACTGCAATAGTTATCAAAAGCGAGCCAAGTTTACAGACAGACTGCGCAATAAACAAGATATAAACGTAGTTCTAGCTAACCGACTGTTTACTGCGTGCAGCTCGGTTAATGCAGCACACAGTCCGCAGGGCGATGCGGGGACTCCCCGGCTAAAGTCGCTTCATTACACGCACTTACCTCCTTCTTCTTTTCGTTGTTCAACAAGTTCTTATTCCGTGGGGAAAATAAAATGGCACACTCGGTTAATCGGTCAGTAAAACACTGTAAACAAAAACCGTAAATATATTGTGGATAGCTACCTGACAGTCTCGCGTTGCGATATCTTCCCTGCTTGTCATTTACTCATTTATCGTGTAACTAACCTGTACGGTATTATAAAAAACCTTGTTCCTTTATACTCAGTTATCCGATGTATGTATTAGTTTGTATTTCGTTACTGCGCCAAAGAATAAAAAAAACAAGAACGACATCAAACATACTTCACGATGAAATAGTCCATCATCATTCAAAATCATGAAAAACTTAAATTACAGTAAACACTAACTTGCATTTAAAATAATTTATAAATTAGACCAGAATATTTAGTTTACTATTTTTATTTAATCACTATATCTTAAACATTGAAGGATATTATTACTCAGTTCCTATTCGAGACTGTATCTCCCCTTCAATCCTTCCTCATTTACTAGACATGAATAGTTCCTGAGCACAATACTTGTTTACTAAATTCAATGGCAGTTCTAGTATTCGCAGTTCGCTGGGCAAACCGCGATGCAACTGCGGATCGACCCATAAATCGTCAACGAATCCCGCTAAGACGCTCCTTGGCGGCGCAAAATATAATTCACGTCGCCCTGTTAATTAATTTGATACGGGTGCACTGTGGCTTAGCGAACGTCTGCGTCGTTTCCGGTTTAATAATTTGAGATGTTAAAGGTGTTTTCGAGGGAATTATTGGAATTGATCAGGATGGACAGATCGGGAATAACTTTGAATTGATTGCTTGAAGTTTGTTGGTTGTATCTAGAAGGAAAGAGTAATATGAATGCTATTACTTAACATATGACACGGAAATGTGTGTGCAGGTTATGAAAATGACAGCCATTATCAAAGATGTTATATCGCATATTCGTTCTTGAAACAGATCGGTATGGCGATTGGTTTCGAGGTATTACAGGATGCTGATTGTTGTCCAGTCACCAAAAAAGAATGTGATGTTCGTGCATTCGTTTTAGCGTCCGAGTTGATCACGTTGACGTTTTTGTATGGTATTTCGGTACAGCGCCCCTAGTGGTTTTAAATGGAACCAAAAATAGCATACCTAAAGTAAAGTAAATTTAGAACGTTTCGCATTCGAAGTTTAACTTCCACTTAGCTACAATTTCTATTACAACGGAATCACATTCCAAGGAAATAAGTTCTGAAAGGAAACAGCGTTACCCGGGTAGTCTCCGCATTAACTGCGCACAGTTAACAATGGCTCCGTTAGAGCGGTTTCATTCTAGCGTTTTATGCGCGCGTATAGGCTCGTTATTGGAAGCACGTGTAGGCGCGCCTTATCCACACGCGTAATTCGTACGAGCGATGACGATGACGCGCTTATAAGCTCATATAGTTCTGTTATGCTGTAATAAAACGAAATAATGCTTTTTTCAAAAATGTTAATTGTAAATGAAGGTATTTCCTGAAAAAAAACCAAGCCAGCCTAACAATTTAATTAGTTATTACTTCAAAAATAAATAAAGATTCACAAGCCTTTGATTCACACAAAGCAAATGTTCCTGAACATCTTCATTTATAAACTACTTATTATCCACATTGTCGAAGCATACTAAAATAAAAATTTGTTCTAAAATTCGAGTTTTTATTTACAGATTTCCAGCAAATGCGACATGTATAGGAATATGCACTACACAGGTATTTATAAGTAATTTTAGCTTTGTTTGTAATATAAACCGTCTGATTTGATTATATTGACACTTTAAGCATGGAATGTCTGGTTTACGCACGATGCATGGTTAAATAATTGTGTAACAAACAACCAAACCTTTAGACCTATACTCCATTTATTATAACATTAGAAATAAGAAGCTCATAGAAGCAGGGGTGCTAAAATGAATGATAATTTGCATTTGACGTTGCAATGCCGGATGACATACCTGACATTCGAGTATAACCTGGTAAAATTTAAAACCCCTTCCGCCACAGCTTATGAAGGGGATTATGTAACATTTTCGATTTAGAGTTATAGTGACAGTAAAACTGTGTTCGGATATCAAACCCCTGCTTCTTTTCGGCTTTTAACATCGACCACATAGTTGTATGCAAGACAAAATAATTTATTTAAGCAAAAGTCTCAAAAATTCTGAAGTTACTTTACTTAGAACAATTAAGTGTGACAGCTGCTATAAAAGTAGATTTCAATTAATTCAGCACAAATTTTAAAAGTAATAATGTTTATTGTACTTTTACCACAAGTACCCTAAAAAAAACCTTATTCCTAATTCTGTCTAATGCTATAATATAATGAATGGAGTTTAAGTAATACTTATGCACCATGTAGAGATTTAGATGACTTTTCGATCTCATTCGCTCTTTCAACGCATTCAATTACACAACGTCTAATAGAAGCCATTACAACTTTCACTGTATCCGGTTTACCTAACATGAATGTGACCCTTTTAATCAAGTTTGCAACTAACTCTAAAACACCCACAAACGCACTATCTCTGATGTAAAGCTTGGCTTGACAAAAAGCGGGTAAAAATAATTTTAAATTAACTCGAAAGTAAAAATAAGATGACATTATTAGCATTAATTACATTGTCATTCCCATATTTTCATTGGAATAGAAATGGGAACTAATTTTTTGAACTGTTATTTAAATATTCGAGATGTTATTATGATCAGTCGGAAAACATATTGAGCAGTTATTTAATTTAATGGCGGTTGATTAATTATTTGCGACAGTAAAACATGGACAGTAATAAAAGAACAATTGGTCGGTTATTCTATCACACGATTTCAATTCTAAAAATAATTGAGCAGTCCAAAAATCTGTAGCCAATTAACCATCTTGAAATAATCTTGAGTAAATATTTTTTTCTCTGTCTCAAACTTTTAACGTTAAGAAGACAGTTTTTTCAGTTTTTATTTTTGCTTCACGTAAACAACTCGGATGAAATTTTATCTGGATTTCGTGATAGATACGCAGATATATTTTCACTCGTAAATTTATTCATTAAAAACTATCTATTAGGTCTTGAACTTTTTATTTCAGCACGTTATTCACACAAACGATCAAAAAAAAGTGTTGCATGCAGAAAAGAGAGTGTCCCTAAGAAATGTCGTCGCAAGAAATAGGTGTTTTAGCACTTAGCACGTTTTGCTGAGCTTGGTACGTATGTACTTATTGTAAAGCAAATTGAAAAAATAATAATATGTAATCTATGTGTTTACAAGCTTATGCCTGCAAAAGTTCGTCACATAGCTTGTGTTTTTTTTTTGACTATCCTATTATAATCAAAAAAAGGATTGTATTCTATTGTGTTCGTTGCGTGACTGTTTTAATTTTTTTACGTTTTTTTGGTAAAATTTGCTATAGCGGTCGTTTTTGTCATCTAAAATGAACCCAAAACATTGTATCAGAATTTCGGACGTTTTATTAGATTCTACATTGTATTAAACCATTATTAATGACACATGGTATGTCTAAGCTTGACGTCAACGTATTTGTAAATTATTGGCGTTATTGGTACTGTATTTAATGTTATATTTCAAAACAGAGAACTAATATTTATTATGTTTACAGCAACCCAATGGCCCAGAGATCATAGTGTAAGGTACCGAAGCGCGGAGGATCTATCTATGCTATCTCCAAACTAAGCTTGACTTCAAAAAATCCAAGCTCTGTTTTAATATTGTTATCAAAATTTTAGAGGTCAATTATTTTAAAAATTAAATTTCTTCTATTTTGTATCATATTAACGTAATTGTCAATTGGAGAAATTAAGTTAACGTATACAAATGTATTTTTGATCTAATCCATTTTCTTTCACACAAAGCCAACGTTACTGTAGTACCTTAAAAGTTAAAAGAGCACAACTAATATAGTATTCCAAGCTTCAAAACTGTAAAAACTGAATGTATATTTAAAATAGTTACCGTAGCTTAGTATTTGTGTACGAAAACTATGATAGCAATTATACATTGTCAATTGGGTAGACAATATTACCTCCCTTGAATAGTAGTCTAGTGATACTATGCCGCAAAGCTTATCTTTCCTACGTAGAAATTAGTTACGTACATACAAGTAACATACGTTTAGTAGTGATCATACAATCACATACAAAACGTAATGGATTACGTTTTGTATGTGATTTTGAACAGCGCCCCCGGCGTTACAATTCATCAAGTTTTGGTAATGTCTAACTGTAATGAAACTAACCGATTTTCTGTGGATTCGCCTGTAGCTAAGTTACAAGAAAATATATTAAGCTTATGTAGATACTAATTGTATATAAACGTGTATATACTTCTTTAGATTTTAATTAAATTGAGTATCATGTTTCGTCCACACTGTAAAGTGTATTTATCGCAAAATTATAAATGACACACAAAGTCTAAGATGTAGCTAGTAAGTACATAAAAATGTATAGCAAGGAACATTTATAAGATTTTAACAATATTTGTGTAAAGTTTTTGAATTATTATTATAAAGGTGTACACGATATTGACATTTAATAGCTTATTAGAAATACAAATAGGGAGACCCAGCTGCCTATGTCAAGGCTTATCAAGGCGTCAAATCTTATTTAGTTAAAGAAGGTTTAATAGTTTACTGTAAAATTATGTGTAAAGAATAAGAGGCTTTAAAACAAAACTGTTTAGGATATTTTTTGCGTTACACTATGTAACTATAAATAATTGGAGGCTTATGATTAGAGTTGTATTTATGTATAACAAGAAAATACTATCAATAATAAAAAGATAGATGAAAGCTTTGCACAAAATGCGCTAGGTAAAGAAATAATTGGGGTTATTAAATATTTTATTCTGTAGTATTGTTTTTTCCTATTTTTTTAATTGAATTGATATGTACTCTTAATAATACAAAGTAATTTTGAAAAAACAATCGTATTTTATAATTTTTCAGTAATATATAAAAAACAGCATTTTTGAGCATAACTTTTACTTATACCAATTTAAATCTTATAAAAATATCATAACTATTTGTATCAAAACTCCGGATGCGTTGTACCTATAGTAATTTTTAAAACTGTAAGACTATATCTAAGCTGTAATGTATGAAGGAATTTAATGTTGTAGATGTAGAGCTTGTGTTGTTCTGTTTTGTGGTAAGTTATTGTATAACTGTAATAAAATATATACGCACTTTAATTTGTGACTTATTTTCAATTCTAAAAAGAAAAATCTATTTTTTCCTTGAGCTTAATTTGTGATTTGCAGGCTGGATTTACTACTTCAGAGCTAAGTGATTAAGTTTTTTTGTAACAGATCAATTAACATTATCAGTCCGACACCTTGAATCAAATAATACTTATACCGGGTGATTAGAATAAGACTTACAAAAACGATGTGACAAAATCAGTCAGTAATGTAGAAACTATCTAAGTGAATATGAAATTTATTTTATTAACTTTCATTTCACTTTGCAAATCAGTCGAATCAGTTGCAAAAATCAAATTTTCACTTACATTGTTGTCTTCCATATCACCTGCCATATAAAGTCTCTCTAAGATCTTCTAGACATATTTATTCTGTGATGCCAACAAATTTGCTACGAAGAGTACACCTGTTTGGTATCATGACTTTGTAACAGCTCGCAGCTCGTAGCACTTAACAGTCGTAGACAGTAGACATACGGCGTAGCAGAAGCCGTAGTTCCGGCGGAAGAGAGTCGCAGACAATATGGCCGTCGGACGTCGCGACCGCGAAATACGAGTGGACAAACGTGGTTTGTTATTTACACTGGAATTAAGAAAAACTGGTCTTGTTTCGTGACAGAGTTTTTCCTTTAGTTTTTTATTGGTGAGTTTAAAATGTAGCTTCGTTTTTTTGAACTACAGTAATTATAAGATCCTAGCTGTCCGTCAGTGGCTTCGCCTACGTAGACTGTCTTTTCTTTGAAAATAACCAAAATTAAAACAAAAATAGTCTGTCACTCCCTGATAATGTAACTTTAAATTGGTGAAAGATTTTTTTAAATCCGTCCAGTAGTTTTGGAGCCTATTCAATACGAACAAACAAACAAATCTGTCCTCTTAATAATATTAATAGGACATTTCGGATCTGATGCTAACCTTAGGAGACCTTGTGTTGAAAAATGCTGGGCACTCGAAAGTTAGTAACTAAATATTCGCTGACAACACACCACTCGTCATGGTCACGACGTAAAGTTAAATATCCTTGTGTCGAGATACCACACAAGGAAGTAAGCCGGGAGCGTCTCCCAGCACACACAGACACGAGTCAAACTCAAACTCAAATAACTTTATTCAAATAGACTTTCACAGTAAGTACTTTTAAATCGTCAAATTTAAAGAAAGATATACTAAATAATGGACATAAATACTTTAATAATAAAGATATATAAATACGCAGTATAAAGACATAATGCGACTCTACCACCGCGTCGGAGTTCTTTCTTGCTGAGAAGACCCGGCGAGAAACTCAGCAGTTACTCTTTTAAACTTGTTTTGGGTTTTAGTCAATTTAGAATATATCGTTTTCTAAATTATTGTCCCGACCGGGAATCGAACTCGGTACACCATGCAAGGGAAGGCGAGAAACCGAGCTGCAGCGCACTACGCCAATCGTGTCGTCACGTCGTCCTGTGTGGAGATCGAACTCTATGGCACAGATTACTTAATAGTTACAAACGTAACAGATCAATCACTACATTGAAAATAAAAATATTGTCAATTTTAAATGCGTGCTGTCATGTGACAGGCATATAAAAAAAGGGGCCACCTCTTTCGATATAGATGTCAGTACCAACAGTACGTCATCGCGTCCAGTTTAACCACAAGATCCGCGTACAAATGCTCTACGCGGCTGTTCACAACCAACTGCCAAATGAATCTTGGGTGACCCTGCGGCTGGTATGACTGCAACAATCGAGCGCAAGTATATGGAGTGACAGGGGCCTGCCTATAATATATAACCCTATGTCATAACAAGTAAAGGTAAGACCTCGGCCCAATGCACCCACAGGCTAGTAAATATTGAAAATGAATTGGTTATAATGAAAATTTAAATCTATAAATTTATATAAAAAACTAGAAAAAAACAAGTTTTGTCACTAGGTGTTTGTTCTTATCCATACTTCCAGATTCCCTATCTTTCGATGAAAACATAACCAAATAGTAACATAATACATAATTTACATCAAAGTAAAAATAAAATTTTTTTTTTTTCGGATGTAACAAAATTACTTCACCTAAAAAAATAATGTAATGAATAACGTTGTCTTGCAACGCAAACTAACATTCACTAGAAAAACTCTCCCAGGTCCATGAATAGGTCCGGTAGCTTAGTGAGGAGCTGGCCTACCCGTAAGCGGAAGACTCGGGTTCGAATCCTGCTTCACAACGAAATAAGTGAAAAATCTTATGTAATGAAAATAATACTGCCGTCCACTAACTATAATGCCGATAAGTGTCAAAACCACACTTGGAGAAAAACGGGTTTAAAGAGTGGGAACTGAAAAAAAATTGCTGTTTGAAAAGTAAAAGAGTAATTTGCAACTAAACTATACCATTATAAAGGTACTTTTAAGAGCTTTAATATACTAAAACTCCCTCATCGCTTATTATTATAGGTTTTAAAATATTCTAATTTTTACGTTTTAATTTAGTATTGCATAAAGAAAAACTCAAAATGAACACAACTAAAACGCCACTATGACTACCCTAACGGCATTTAAGTGTTGGATCTTGAATATTTTTGATAAATTTGTAAAACGAGTTTCTAACTAATAATTCTACTTAACTTAAATGCCGTTTAAAAATATAACGGCGTTTTACCTCAGTAATCCTTTTTTTATTTGATGAGACATTACTTGCCTATTCTGCAGCTAATCTCAGTTAAAGTCATTTAAGTCTATTAATAAGTCGTAAATTATGAAGCTTTTGGTAAGCATCTTTGATTCGTTTTTATTACAAGACTTAAATGCAGTTAAAAAACAAAACCTTTCACCACAACGGCATTTGAGCTAGGAATTAGTTACTTGATATTTTAGAAAATAAAATAAAAACGTATTTATGTCACAAGTAACAAAACCTGTTTTAGTATTAAACATCACCTTTTATTTAAAAAAAAAACAAATCTATACCATTTTCATGACTCCTTGAGATTAATTATAACAAATTTTATTCTAACTTGTTAAATTTAGCAGTTTAAACATTTTCTTCTTCCTATTACAAATATAAAAACAGAAACTTGCACTAATCAACAACTGTTTCTAACAGCCTTACATTAATGTTATTCTTACGTAGATTCTTAATACAATTCAAAATCAAATTTAATTACCATTTTCATGATTCGTTGAGATCAATTAAAATGACTTATCCTTAAACAAAGCAGTTTTTACAATTTTCTGCTATTATTATAAAAATAGAAACTGACTGACAATCATCAACAACTGTTTTTTCTGTATGGCGATAAAGGTTTATAATCATCTGCCAGAATCTATAAAGATCTTGCCGTTGCAGATCTTTAGGAAGAAAATACCTACACGCCTTATGAGTGAAAAAACTGCTTTTATTCGATTCAGGAATACTTTGACTTTAGACACTTTGACCTACCCTTATAAATTGTAATGATCGGAATATTGTGAATATGTAAACTGTTGCATGCTTGGTGGAAAGGCAAAATATGGCTGGATGTTTATAATTTTAAGATCATTTGTATCTGTATTTATGCAATAAAGATTATGATTTATGATTTCTTACATAAATATTATATGTAGATTCTTATAAAAGACAAAACAAAATAATAGCACTTGTTTGCATTATAAAGACAATTATACTTATCGTCACGTCATAATGAAAAGTTAAAAAATTTAAAAAAATATTAACTAGGTAAACACCTTGAATATCACAATTAAATTACTAAATTAACTTACACTAGGTACTTACTTTTTAATATTACTAAGTAATTGAGTGAATAAAAAATCAGTCTTATAAATTCCTTATTATTAAGTCAGTCTCTTTTATGCATTAGTGTCTGTTTTTTTTTTTTACGGGCAAGTTTTTCCAAAATAACTGCTTGTGCTGGGGTAATATATTTTTTATAGTTTTTAAAAGGTCTGTTCTGTTCGATGCCTTTTGGTTCTGACCTGTGTTGTAGAAGCTTATCAGACGGGTTTAAAAAAAAAACTCGTTCAAAAAACGCATAGGTATATATTCGTCCTCAAATTCGTTCTTGTACAAATGGGCGTAACTTTTTCGGACAAAACGCAGTTTTGAATTCTTTTTTCAGATTCACAAATTGGTACATCAATAAAATCCTGAATTCCCATCGACATCACGACAACTTTCGAATTACTGATGGATGCTACGGCATTTTCAAAATCAGCAAAATCGTAGATTTTTTTCCTATTCTTAATGGCTAGTTCTACCTGGTGAAGCACCTGATCACAAGACATGAAAGTATGCACTGGTTTAAAATAATTAAGAATGACTTGTTGGGTTGAAATGAGATCACTGTTGACTAAATGAACCATCAGTGAGTAAAATAGCCAATTTTTATTTTGTGAGGTGCAATTAACTAACCATAAATGAATGTTTTCAACATCTCTGTGACGAATGAAGAAATGATAGAAAGCGTACAATATGTCATTTTGCTTTCTTCCGGCATTGCATCGTGCCAAATAACGGCAAAGGTTTAGAGTGCAAGGTAATTTTTCCAACAGGAGCAAAGGTTTCATTAAAAACAGTAAGTCGTTGACAGAAGAGAATAGATTTGAAACTTTCCATTCTTGGCAACATTAATGACTTTTTCGAGATCTACGCTGAAATATTTTTCAAAAAGATGAGTAAAACTTATATTCATTTCTTTTACGTGTTGTCTGTATGTTTCTTAAGAAACTTTTTTATCTGGGTAAGTTTCAAGAAAATGCAAATGCATGCGTCTTAAATAATTATCATTTTGCAAATACCGTCGCAACGGAGCATGTTCTCGTCTATAATGAGGTGCTAGTGGGTTGAATGATTCTACATGTTGAGTTGATTCTAAATCCCGGTCAAATGGAAGCGTTTTTTGATGTTTTCCACGTTTATCTTCAGATTTTTGTGTGAAATCATTATGCAAAGGCCTGTCGTTTGTTTTTTGTAGCCGAAGGTAGTGAGAAAGAAATGTTTACAAACATCTACTTTAACATTATTACCATTTTTAAGTATGAAAGCTCGTTTTGGTTTTCTCATGGGTTCGGCTGTAGATTTTCGACGACGCCGCCTGAGCATTCGCGCACTCTTCATTCAACTTTTTGAACATAACCGCACTATAGTTAAGAAATGTAGGTTAACCGCATTCAAGTCGTGTAAACATGTACAAAATACGTTGACTGTTACATTTAGTTAGCGTTAGTGGGCAACCCACTAATGCAATTTTAATAAATATAGACATCAAATATAACGCTTAAATGCCGCTATTGGACTTTATTCACGTTTTTGTCTAGTATTTTACTTAACGGCGTTTTAGTCTTGGAATGTTATACAGACGCTTTGCAGAGAACAGCTAAGCGATTGTATTGAGTAGAAATTTTTAATAACGGCATTATACTTCTGTAATTTTTTTAAGATTTTCAGCACTTTTAATATTCAAAAACCCTTAACCGCGATTTAGCTAAAAAATGTAATGTCACTGCATTTTAGCTATGTAATTACGCTAAAGCAAAGCAGTTAGCGGCATTCTTATTTTTTTTATCTCAGGAACTAAACAACATAGAAAAATATGGATAAAATGGTTAGATACAGCATTTTTTTCTGATTCAGATGGTATTAAAAGGTCAATATTGACCAATTTTCGGTTAACGGCATTAAAGTTTGTGGACGGCAGAATAGTGATATAGCTTCTGTAATGATAAAATATAGAAAAGATAGAAACTAGAAAAAATCGACTCAAGCGGGATACGAACCCGCGACCTTTCACGATCCGGGTGACTGCTCTTCCAACCGAGCTACCGAGGCCGTTAACAGACCCGGCGAATTTATCTAGTGTACTTCACGTAAGCCAACGTTATTTCATCAATGTTATAGGCCTTTAACACCCAAAAGAAATATTTTTGCAAATATTTGACTTTCGATTAAGATGAAACTAGCTATAGGATACATTTTTTTTTAAGCACTACACAAGGCTCTGTTGTCACAAGATCAGGTCGATTTTTTTTAGTTTCTATCTTTGTGTAGAAAACAGAGAATTGTTTAGTAGAGAATTGTTTAGTTTGTTAAATAAAAATTCATTTGATAAAATATAGCACAAATCAAACTCGATCATGCTCAAACCAAGCAGAATTGTGTTATGGGGTGACTGATATACATGGCAAACACATATGTTTGTCACATCAAATTGCCTCTGTGGTGAATCGAACCCCCTACCGGTAATCAGTCATGGAGTTAACCCTGATAGTGAAATATGTATGTTCAAGGCTCAGTTCAGGTCGGTAATGGTTGTGATGGTAAAATCAAATGCCACTATAAAAATAAAAGGAGATTATTGTAATTCTCACAAAAGTGAATACTCTCTCGCTTATGCCATAAAGTAGAGTACGATAGCGCGCCGGAGCCGGAAACGTCCGGCGGCCATGTCGTCTGCGACCCAACTTCCGCAGGAACAACGCTTCTGCCTACTCTATGGCCTGACGATATCATGAATATGACGTGATTGTCGTAAATAGTTTATAGATTACACGTTGACCCTTTCATACATACCTGTGTCCAAATCCTACAGTATGTTCTATAACGCCTTCTAGAGCTAATTTGATAATGCGTTTCATAGTTTAGAAACACTGATTGAAGACACGATTGTCAATGTGCGCTGTAGCAGGGTTTCTCACATTACTTCCGTGGTGTCCCGGGTTCGAAAACCGGTCGGGTCAGTTCAGGAAACGAACATTTCCGAATTGGCACGGGTCTGGGTGTAATGAGAGACGACCTTGAGTTAGTTAATTTACCTAGGCATTTATTTAAGTATCTGTGTTTTTACTGCTATTGCAGAATGAGATTTGAATGAGCTGAGGATACAAGAGAACTTCGCACAATAAATTGACATTATCTGATGCATTTTTAATTTCATTGCGATATCTCAACTGGACGCTTACACTGGTGTTACCGTTGTTTTCCATTCAATTGCAAATTATTTCGGCAAATGAGCTGTACCGTTTTCCCCTTTAGTCGGGTAACATAAATTTAGAGAGAAATGATAAGAATATTTAAGGTATTTACAAAATTTAATTAATCACTAAATAAAGTTCACTATGATTCCAGGGTAGTAGTGAGATTCATAAAAACAACCGAAAACGACACCAGGTCTAGTAGGTAATAATGAACACCACTGTCCTTTTAGATGGCCGAAGTGCAGACTCAGACCCGACGGCAGTGAAGGGGTTAACAGAACTGTTGAAGGCCCACCAGTAGGCGTGTAGTAAGTAGATAGGTCGCGGTGTGAAACGTCTAGTTTCTAACCAGAAACGGGGACCCTGTAATACCGGAAATCGGACACTTTAAGAAAAGTCAGATTTCACTAGTATGACTGCGACATCAGGCCGGAAGCGGTAAAAAGCGGATCAGATGGAATTGATTAATGCAAAGAATAGTAGTTACTGATGCGGCAGTCATACAAAAGCATATTGAAGCTAAAACTAAGCACCTAAACAATAACTTAGCTATAATATACCCAAGTGGTATATTTTTGTAATTTAATTAAAATAACATAATAATTCTTAGCAGAATAAATCATTAGTGACCTTACTTACAGGCCGCATAGTAGATAGTAAGATTAAAACTTAAATTTACTTAAATCAAAATAACCATCGAAGGCCATGAAGGTCGTGCAAGGTCATGTACGCTTTACGAACATGGAAGGTTACAATGATTATTCCTTTACAGATGAATAAAATAGGGCAGTAAAATCTAATTCTTTAATGCATTGGAGTGAAAGCGTAAGACATTTAGGAATTTTACTACTCATGCAGGTTTTTTTAAAATACAAGTAGGTAGCTACTTACTACAAGGTCTAGGACTAGGTACTAAATCCTAGGACTAGGTACTAAATCTAAGCATAATAATAATATTTGCAACACTCACCCGATATCGGGGTAACACATTATAGTTCACTATACTCTCGTAGCCGGGAGTGTGTATTTTTTTGTGCAGCGTAGTACGTCCTTGCCATTTAGTAGTATCGCTCGGACTGCCGAAGGCAGATCTCACCGGCGATGCTCGTAGGATGGACTCATATCTCAACCGAACCTGTTTCCATATCGTTTCTCGTAGCTCGCGCGAACAGATATTTTAATAACATACAGTTGCGCCCGGTTTTATTTATAGTTAAGTTTTTATTTTATTGTAGTTGTTTGTTTTTATAATTAAGGATAGGTTTATTAATATATTTTTTTTGTTATAAGTTCTGATAAGTAGTTGTTAAATTTTATTAATTTTATTTAAGTTATTTTTAGGGTAATTTATGATTATTGTAACGAACCGTTACAGAGCTTAAATAATACTGTTTTTTTATATCAATCTGATCTGATACTTGCAACGAATTGTATGTCGATTAAAATTGTATTGTTGTACTTGACTACATTTTTTTTCTTTCCTGTAGGAATTTCGGGAATGCTCTCTTAGTACTCCACAACACTCCTCAAGAAACCTACATGTTTAACGACACGATTGTTGCAGTGAAAGAATTATAGGTTCTCGCCTTGACTTGCGTGGCTCCCGGGTTTGATTCCCGGTCGGATGAATTCAGGAAACGATCTTTTCTGAATTCACGTGGGTCTGGGTGTGCTGGGAGACGTGCCAAGCTTAATTCCTTGTCTGGTACCTCGTAACACAAGGATAAACAATAAATATGGGAGGCCTATGCTCTGTAGTTTACGCTGATTCGACTATCGAGAAGTTATTTGGCCACATAGTATCATGTACCTACTATCTTATGTCTAAAATAATGACTCTCTGATATGTTAGGTAGTCGTGAAACAATAAGTTAAGTAGGTTTTTCAGTATGGTTAGCAGTCTAGCACTCGCCTGGTGGTAAGCGATGACGAGACCGATGGTGGAACACGCTTACCCAGAAAATGCCTATTCACTGTGGAACTGAAGATACCAAGGTTGTAAGTATCCAGAAACAGACGCAGGGAGAGCGTTTCACTCCCTAGCGGTGCGGACCGTTAAAGACGCATCAAACCGTTGAGTGTGGATTGCTGGAAAGTTAAACACGTGGGGTTGGAAGCCGTCCCGGCGTCTGGTGGTCCAGTGGTAGAAAGTAGAGGGTGCTATCAGGTTGTGTAGTTCCTGGGTACACTCTCCGAAGTTCACCTTATGAAAAACCGATAGACAGGCGATTTTATATCGGTTATTCAATCCTACTCTCGTTAGTCATATTGTAAGATGCTCATATTTTATTACTCTACTACTTCCCCATATGCAAGACTGATAACCAGCGAACAGTTACGTTCTAAAACCTTTGCATGTCCTAAATTTCGGAGAACTGAATTCAAACTGTCAACTGCCTATAGATCTATGTTCGAGTGTAAAAATAAATGTTAAAAACACATTAAGTTTACGAAATAAAACCTAACTTACCACCCCAACATGTTTAAAAACATGTTAAAGTCCTGCAAGTTTGGCAGGAAGACGGCAGTTGCAACGGAAGTCGGGCCGCAGACAACATGGCCGCCAGCCACTTCCGGCGCGGAGTTAGCGCCCTCTAGTGGACATTAATAACTTTGAATATGCGTAGTGTCGCTGTTTCCTGTATGCCTGGCTTAGTTTGCAAACTGTGGTTAGCGGAGTTACATACTCATCGTTCGAAAGGTACTGTATTATATTAAGGACGCTGCATTATGTTCTAAACTGCATAGAAGGCATTTAGACAAAAGTTGGCTAAGGTAATTAAAAGCATACACTCAAATTCTATAAACAACTAGAGGTTTTCAGTTCCTTAACACTTCTTCAGCTAAATAACTCTATCGTCACTTTGTCTCTAATACTGACGTTGCTACGCATAACATAGTTAAGAAAGCTGTCAGACAGTGATCTGAAGCTCAGACGAATTTGAAATCCAGGTGCATAGACCGAAGAACCAATGAGCGTTAGGGCAGAAAAGTTATCAATTGAAAACCTTCTAAAAGCAGACGCAACATGCGACGCATGGTGGAGGAAGGTCACAGGGTTAAAGTGAATGTAATATCTTGAAGAGGAGAGGTCTAAGTACTGGAGTGGAGGTCTTAGAGCGGCTTATAATTTACATTTTTCGTCCACTAGGACCACTGTCCCTAAGGCGATGCAAACCAGCTAATCATTAAATGATCTACCAGAAATTCAAGAAGCTGAATCTAGGCTGAAATACCTCCAATGGACACCTTTTCTGTTAGTGATAATTGGGATGACCACTGGGGCGTCAGGGTCATAGAATGGCAACCATGAACTGGAAGGCACAACGTAGGTAGGCCACCCACCAAGGACCGATGACCTGGTGCAGGTTGCAGGAAGCCGCTGGATACGGATAGCCAAAATACTCTCGCAGTTTTTAGCGTTCTATGGGGGAGGCTTATGTCCAGCAGTGGACTTCTAAAGCCTGTTGATGACGATGATCACAATGAGCTCTGCTGGCGTACATATATTTTTTTTGTCTGTTCTGCCGTTTCTTTCTCTAAAACGATATAACTGCAGGGTCACTGCGTTATTAGTAGAACCATCAGCGGTGTTTCGCCTTCAATGAACAATAACTAGGTTGAGAGCGAATGGGTAACGATAGCAAATTAATTAGGTAATATGAAAAGCAAAATTAGTATAAGCGGAGAAATTTCAAAGCAGCAGTACCTAACTAGAGTGGTTATTAAATTTACCACCTTATTTTAGGATGATTGGAAATTGATAGTTTTAACATGTCTACGAGTATGTACTCGTACCTACGAGCTACGTAACGTGATACTTACGGAACACAGAATATAATGATATGACTAAATAAAATAAGTAAATAAATAAGCCCAAACTTTTTTGGGCGTATTGCATGGGTGTGAGAGTGTCGTGGCCTAGAGCCCTGGATCGTGGATTTGGGGTCCCGAGTTCAAATCTGGCCCGAACCAATATTTATGGTCATTAGTAAAGAAGGGCGGCGAACTTCCATGTAATTTCAGACCTCTACTTACGGGCCGCGTACATAAAAGAAATCGGTTGATGTTTATAGAAGTACGCTAGAATAACAAAAAAGGTAATTGTTTTAACTCTTTTAAAGCTGGGGTTAGAAAGATATTAAAAATATTGAAGGTAGTGAGGATATAATTTATATCGTTGGTTTTTATCATTTTTAATTAATACAAGAATACTGATGCTTATACATCAGTCAGATTTGGTCCGACGTAAGCGGATACATGTTCGGGCGTTCCACTTTCGCGTTTCTGAGGCTGTTTGGTTAGATATGCCTTTTTATAGTGATACAATGTAACGTACAATATCCACATTTTGTCTGACTAGGCACGGTTCCATGCAAAGTGTTCCGTTCCGGAGAATCGCGTGGATGACCGTCGCGGGAAGGCGGACTCCGCGCCCTCGCAGAAGGGCTCATGTCCGTGGGACGGGTCCCGCCGCGGGTGTACGCACGGGCTTGTTCAGTCAACAGCGCTACATGATACGTGCAATGAGAACCCTCGATGGGCCTCATCCACCACATCCCATCCCATCCAAAGGCGCACTGCGGGTTGCTTAGTACGGCCGCGTGCTTCTTCTACTATGCGGATAGCTCGATCCGCATCGGTGCGTGGCAGGAGCGATCTGTCACCCTTAGTCCTCATCACATTATCACAAAACTATGGAACAACACAGAACAAAAGAAGTACATATCTGGTGTGCTTAAATTAAGTTTGGTTAGCTCAGTATGAGGCTTATTTAAGTTTTACTGCTATTTAACTTATTTATGTACATTTATTTAAATAATTAACAAGTTGTCCAAGAATGCAGCAGGAGCTCTGAAATGATCCTGATGACAAGCGTACCCCATGTACCATAAAATTGACATTATGTGCGAGCAACACCCAACTGTGTGATTTATTTTATTTTATTTTTATTTTCTTTATTAGGTTCATCAACCGTTGTAACAATGGTTCTTAATCTAGCGTTACATGAGTATGTCACTTAAAATTATTGCACGACGGATATACAGATAAACACTGCCTGCTCCTTAAATTACACACATGTATTCTATTAACTAAATAAAATCTAATATATCACGGATTTCCACCAGCACAATAACAATAATGTCCTAAAATGGCTTCACTTCCTTAAACTACTTATAGTCTTCTAGGAACCTTCTGCGTATAGACTCAGGTACATGAAGTTTTTCCCGATCATCTCACTCTGGAAACAAGCAACGGCCAGCAGTTGCAGCTGCTCTTCTTATTGTTGGAAGAGCTATTTGAGTGTTTGCTTTATTACTTGTTTGCTGGATATCAATTTGATTATGTTTTTCTGCAACAGGCGGTGCAGGTAATTCTGGAGGGCTACTTTCTCTTACAGTTTGATTATTTGATGAAAACGAAAAAAATATGTTATAAATAAAAATCAAACGTAACGTAATGCGAGTGATTTGAAATTGACATTGATGCACAGACTAATTAGGGAACAAGTTCATTGATGACAACAATGGGACGGCAAAAAAGAATATGCCCATACCGCCTCTATATCAGTTTGTTTTTTCACTTTGCACTAAAATACATTCGAAATACAAGTAGGTATATGGCTTTAAAATGTTCCATAAAGTGTATTGATTTAATTTCATTAGGTCAAAACTGTTAAAATATAACTTACCTTAACACAAATTGGGAATAAAATTGATTGCAATAATAAAAAACTTCTGCGTAGCTTTGAATAGTTCTTACAGGAAATAAAACCGTTTAGTTTTTGCACATTTTGTCACTACAGAAAAGTTTTGTTTTATTGAAATCGGGAATAATTTATCTTTGACCTGCCTTCTTTAAAAATCCCGATTTTATGGAAATAAATTCAACAAATTTATCACTATAAATATTCAACATGTTTTCTCTTGGTAACGTTTTCGTATAATATGGAGTCTAGTTTCGCCGCCCTTCTTTCCGACTTAATCTCCAGTAATATTGAGTTTTCCGTTCACCATGACGGCAACAGTCACTTGCCTCTGACTACCCCGTTTGGTATATAGTCGTGATGGTATGTATGTATGTGCACTGTTTTAAAGTGAAGTTGGTGAAGTATACGCTAAAGCGACCGTTCGGTCCCCACGCAGGACAACCATTACTGTGAATAATATTTTTGGTTGGGATTTTTCTGGGTGTGGTGATTTTATTTAATTATGTCTTACAAAAATAAGTTTGTTATTAGCCTTTGATACCTACTATCTATTTATTTATTTATAATTTCGTACACAAAGAGACAAATTACAGAGAAAACAATAAGGAGTACAAAAGTACAGGTTAGCTTATCTCTAGAAAGAGATTTCTTTCAGCAGACCATGATATATCTATCTTGTTCTATAACAAGATCGTTTAGTTTGGGGTCAGATTTTTTTAAATTAAAAACATTCATTCTCTCTGATGGGTAGTCATGATTTATTTAAAAATATAGTTTAGTGTCGTGGCCTAGTAGTTCAGCACCCGAACTCAGATCATGGTTCGTGTGGTCCTGAGTTCAAATCTGGCCAGAACCAAAATCTTTGTGTGCATTGTTAAATATCCGACTTACTCTCCGGCGATGGAAAACATCGATAAAAAACAAAATAAACCCGGATAACTGCGGAAGGCTCACCACCTACCACGTTGGGTTCTAATACCATTGGTTAAAAGTGGGCTTCTAGAGTGTTTCGTTCACCATGACGACACAGTCACTTGCCTCTGACTACCCTGCTTGGGATAAACTCGTGATGGTATGTATGTATGTAGGTATGTATATATAGTTTGAATTAAAAATTGATAGTAACATAACATACCATCATGACTTTATCCCAAACGGGGTAGTTAGAGGCAAGTCACTGTTGCCGTCATGGTGAACGGAACCCGCTTTTTAGAAATGGTATTAGAACCCAACTTGGTAGGTGATGAGATGAGCCTTCCGCCGTTATTCAGGTCACTCACATCAGGTTATTCACATCACACTGCCTGATATTCGTATCAGGCAGTGTGATGTTCGTGCCGAACTGCGGTCACTCGATGTCAGGAAAGCCAGTGGCCCTGATGGAATTCCAGCTGTGGTGCTGAAGAAATGTGCAGCGGAGTTGTCTCCAGTCTTCACTGGCCAGTTCCCAAAAAAGGCGACCGGTCTGACCCTGCCAATTACCGTCCAATAGCCGTAACCTCAGTTTTAGCTAAAGTGTTCGAGCGGATCATAAACACGCAGCTCATCCGCTACCTAGAGGATCACTCTCTCATTCACGACCGTCAGTACGGCTTCCGACCAAAACGGTCTACGGGTGCTCTTCTAGCGTACGTAACACACATCTGGGGGGAGGCTATGGACAAGCATGGGGAATCTTTGGCCGTCAGCCTTGACATTGCCAAAGCTTTCGACCGTGTATGGCATTGCTCGCTTCTTTCCAAGCTTCTGGCATATGGTTTGCCACCTCGCCTATGCGACTGGGTCGCCGGATTTCTGGAGGGACGTAGAATTCGCGTCCATTGCGATGGTCGAAAATCACGCTTTCTCCAGATTAATGCCGGAGTGCCGCAGGGCTCCGTATTGTCGCCGACGTTGTTTCTTCTGCATATTAATGACATGTTATCTCTGGGTAATGTTCATTGCTATGCGGATGATAGCACGGTCCACGCGCGTTATTTGGAGCGCCCTGGGGCAAAGCAGACTGACATCGAGGAGAAGAGGCGAAGTCTTGTTGTTAAGCTTGACGGTGTGTTGGACCGCATTTCAGAATGGGGTGCATGCAATCTTGTCGAGTTCAATGCCAAGAAAACGCAGGTGTGTGCATTCACAGCAAAGGCGTCGCCGTTCCTTTCCCATCCCACTCTTCAGAGCACCCCGCTACCGATTAAGGATAGCCTAAACATCCTTGGCATGGATGTTCGTAGCAACCTAAACCAGTGGGACTACATTGAGAGCGTCATTAGAACTGCATCCCGTAAACTCGGAGTCCTGAACAGAGTGAGACGATTCTTCACGCCTGAGCAGCTCTGTCTCTTGTATAAGACACAAGTTCGCTCGTATGTGGAATACTGCTCTCATCTCTGGGACGGTTCTGCCAAGTACCTACTCGAAGCTCTTGACAGGTTGCAGCGGCGTGTTATCCGTATTATTGGAAACCCAGAGGCAACTTTGACCCTTGAGCCTCTCCAATTGCGTAGAGACATTGCCAGGCTAAGTGTTCTCTATTACGGAATGCTCTGACGAGTTATTCCAGCTCATTCCACCCTCACCTTTCCACTCCCGTACCACGCGATATGCCGAAGATACGCGACCGAAGTTCCGCGGCTGATTTTACGTTCCGACGAGGGTTCTGGCCAGATTAGAACTCGGGACCACACGATTCACGATCCGACTTAATTTTGAGGCTACGATGCTCTTTAAAAATAAGGTTCATGAATAAATTATCTCAGATGAAAATATTATTTCGTTGTGTTCATGTGAAATACTTTGCCAAGCTTGAACATTGAAGCATTCTTGCCAAGAGGTTGTAAAATAATGAACTTTCTATAACTATAGGAAAGAAAATTGTGAGAAATAGAGTAATTTGCCATAAACAGCACATGAACACTAATGTAATAGCCGAACGCAAATGTGAAATAGGAGGGACAAAGTTTTGGGGCCATATTCGTAGTAATTTATGCGTTTAATTTCGCGATATAAAGTGGCGAATTCAACCGACTGCCGTATGAAAAACTCGTTTGCGTATATCCACCCTTAATTTATGTGTAAAAAATTTTTTCTCTGAACTCGTAATAATGTTGCATGTGTCGCCTAATGCAAGGAGCGCCGGCGTTCAAATGTTGATTTATTTTATGAATTTCTGTGAAAAAACTGGTTACATTTCCCTTTGTACTACGAGTCTTTAGGTTATTCGTTCAGTGGAATACCCCAATAGTATTAATGTATACATTGGACAATCCAAATGATAATGGTAAAACAATTATGTCAAGTAATTCACCTTTAATACGCTCTAATCCAGAATCGACAATCAAAGATAAGCAGCCCATGAGCAGCCCTTACATGTAAAGTTTTCCCTTTAATTTCTACTGTCATTTGACAGAATCAACCGAGACTCAAATCTACAAAATGACGGCGGAAGGCTCACCACCTATCACGTTGGGTTCTAACACCGATGGTGAAAAGTGGGCTTCTGAGAGGTCCGTTCTTAAGACGGCAACATGTCACTTGCCTCTGACTACCCGATGGTTTATTTTTTATCTGACACGACAGCATCAATGTGAATGGGGCTTTACTTTGATCGTCGTTTCTAGATTCAGAGGATAGTGTCCCACTACTGGATAAAAAAGTAGTTTAACGTACAATGTAGGTCGTCGTCCACACCACGATTGCCAAATGTGGGTTTGTGTGATCACACAAGTCCATGTTAAAAATATGTGAATAAGAAAACACAGTTACACAACCAGGTAAGTTTTATGCGAAATGTTCTCAATCGAAAATTGGCATAGGCAATAAATGTATATAGGTACTGTATCATACAAGTAGAAACTACAAAAATTATAACTCAAGTCCTGAAATCTCCAGTCATATTCTAGTTCCTAAGGTTAAATGGAAACTATAGTATTCTGAAAATGCTAGAAATAACATTCAAGTTTATTGTTAATGTCTAATATACCATCAGTACTAGTAGAATTAAAAAGATAGCGCACAAAGATTTTCTGATCTCAAAAGTGGGAAGAACTGATGAACGCCATGATAAAAAAGTTCTGGATTATAAAGATGGCAAAAGCAGCCCGAGACGAGACCAGTATCTCCACCATGAGTTTACCTCAAGTAAACTACAGCAACTTTTATGGCATTTTTAGTTATAATACTATTCACTCGATGCGCCATAAAAAACCATACTGTCTTTGTGTACGAATAAATGAATAAATAAACTTAACAGCAGACGCTAGCGACTGTTATCAGCGTTATCTCATTTTAGGGGTAAAGGAGGCCTACTCTAGATCGTCCCAATACGAAGTATCGTAAATTGTCCTTTAACTTCACGAAACTTCGAAATTGTGATTGAGGTGTGCAAGGTGTAACCAACTAATCAAAAAATCTGGTGTACGTCAGCATGGCACATGTAGTCTCTATATCTTTGATGAAACATGCTGAAAAATTGTACTTCAGCTGTACTAAATAGTACCTTCGCAGAGACAAACTGTACCTAAACCCTTTGAATGTTAAATTAAAATGCTGTATGAGAGTTGTGCCATCGTTACGTATGCGAAATCGTGCCTTATTAAATAAATATGCGCCAGACAACACACCTCTTGTAATGATCTCGAAGTAGGGATTAATATCCCTGTGTTACGAGATACCACACAAGGAAATAAGCCACGGGCGTCTCCCAGCACACCCATACCCGAATCAATTCAGAAAAGATCCGATGAATTGACCCGACCGGGAATCGAACCCGGGACACTACGGAAATCGAGGCGAGAAACCGTGATACAGAGCACTGCGCCAATCGTGTCGTCTTAATGATGCTGCTGTTAACCAGGCAGAGTTATTTCCTTTGATATGATGAACTTACTAAAAAACCTAACATTGTAACCCAGAAAGGTAATTAAATTTTGACCTAGCGGCAATCAGAAAACGTCTAAAAGGGTGGAAAGAAAAAATATAAATCACTCATGACTTGTCAAGTTCGTTCCCTCAACTGAGCGTAGCGAGCACTTTTGTAATATGATCTTTAATTTCCAGTGGCACTGGCACTTATGGATGTCACATAACATACCATCACGACTTTATCCCAAGCGGGTTAGTCAGAGGCAAGTGACTGTGCCGTCATGGTGAACGAAACACTCAGAAGCCCCCTTTTCTCCAACGGTATTAGTACCCAACGTGGTAGGTGGTGAGCCTTCCGCCGTTATCCGGGTTGATTTGGTTTGTTATCGATGTTTTCCGTCACCGAAGAGTTAGTCGGATATTTAGATTTGAACTCGGGGTCAACGATCCACGATCTGAGTTCGGGTGCTGAACCACTAGGCCACGACGATATTTACTGACAAAATTGGTCGCTACCCGTAGTTAGGGGATTAACTTGACTGCATATTTGTGATAGTAATGACCCCTGGACATTTGAGTAATGACCAATCACAGCTCAGGTTAGGAATTGCTAGAAAGATGTAGGGCAGACTCTTTACCAGCAGTAGGACAGGATAAGGTTAAAAAAGTATTTGAAAAAAATATTATTTATTTCCATTGTAATGGAATGCTAACTTATTGACTTAATTTAAATTGAAAACAGTTTAAGATCGAAATACTAAGGACATTTAAAAAACTAAGAAAAATTAATTATTTTTTTACTGACATTAATTGGATGTTATTTTTGCCACGACTTGACGTCATGCATTTGGTATTAATGTTAACCACTTTATAGATAAGAAATAATAATTTATTAAACTGCAACAGAGAAAAACAGTATAAAAGCTACTTAATTTCATGTGCAGATTCAGTGTACTTTAGACTCTCAACACGGCACAATGAGGCAATTCCTAGTATTCCTGGTTCTGGTGAGTTTATTATAATGCCTGCGTTTTGTTTTTCCACCGTAGAAAAACAAAAAGTCTAAGGTCCTTATTCTAAGAGTGGCGGCGGACATGATAATTTATCTTCTTCTTAGGTACTGTATAACTTGTTGTATTAGTTTGTTTGTGCAAATGAATCTTCATTTTATTTTATTTTCTTTCACCCATTTCGAGACGAAATTTAGTTGCTGAGAGCATTTGCTCATTCATACCTACAACCACTGAATGCAAATATTCACATCGAATAAATTCTCATGTCAGTCGCCGCCTTAACGTTACCCAAGAATTGCTTATTTTCTTGGGCAGAGGTTTCACACCGTCAAAATCCATACAAGTACTTTGTTGTACTTCGATTGACTTAGTCCTAAATCCCGGCGCGACTTAAAGTTGTACTATCAAACCTATGCTGGGCTGTAAAATGACTGAAAAATTTAAATGAGGGCTAGTTAGTGTGTGGCATATCTAAATTTAAGTGGTGCTTAAACTTTGGCTATATTCTGAATCTCACTATACCAAAAACGGTATTTTAAATGAGTTCATTCACATCTACTGACATGCTGCGGGATGGCATCAGTTTGATGGTTGCAGAATTATCACCAGTCAAAATGTAACTGAAACTAGGTATCTCATTTAGTCCGTGGCAGTAGCCTATAATAATTGCACGCATTTAGTAAGTCAATTTACTGGATAATTATTCATATATATAGCAAATTGCTATACATTTTCAATAAGATAATAATTGAAATAGCAAGTGACGCACGTCTTTTGTTTTGATGTTCTTTTTTATTCTAAAGATGTTGAATGCCTAAACAAGAAATACAGAAAAAAAAAAATTGTGCTTAATCAATTAAAATTGTAGTAATCAACTAATAAATAGAACTTAAGGATATGCTTTCCCAAGATTGACAATATTTGATCGACTTTGTTTGAAGATAACTACTAAATTTAAAAAATATTTTAGCAAATTAAAAAATGTAAGTGTAGGTCAGTGTCTTTAACTAAGGCAACAACTTTTCCAAAACACGATATAGCATAATTTCACCGATAAAAAAAACAAAGAAGTACGCCGACGATTTTATTTGTTTTACTCTCAAATATTCATAGTAACATTTTGCACTTAATAAATATATATATAGTAGGTCTTTGTATATTCTAGGTCGACTAATTAATTTTTTTTAATTCGTCTGATGTTATTCCATAGTACATTCATTTCACGAAAACAGAAGGAAGCCGCGGCGTTATTCCGTTCGCGCAGAACTAATCAGTGGCCCACCGAATGCTCTATCGGACGGCGCGCTAAATCCCAGCGTAAAGAAGTACTGTGTAGAAGTACCAGCCTAAAGTGGTACTGTCAATACGCACCGTAAATCTCTTATCACTAGCAGTACGCGAGCGCTTTAAAAACGTCACGGGTGCGTAGTGAAGTCGCCAATAGCGCCTTGGAAACCATAATACAGGTGTCGATTGCTCTTGGGCTAGGCCATCTAAACTGAATAGGTACTTAAGAAACGTCTAATTATTGTGTTAATCTCCTCATTCAAATCCGTTGAGGATACATATTTTAAAAATAGTCTGTTTCTGTGATTTCAGTTCAGCGCACACGCCTTCGTGGCAAAGTGTGGTGAGTTCATTATTCCTATTTTGAGACTTTATGCTGTTTTTCCTTGCGTTTTAGTTACGATCTTGACTGAGTAGTGGGTTTGATTACCTCAATTTAGCAGGACTTAATGTTCATCAGCATGATCAGCCTTTCATTGTCCACCCCTGAATAAAGGCCTCCTCCAATGCGTGCAATCGCTAACTATATTTAGCTTGACGCATGCACTTTCTGCCAGCAACAGCATCGCTTTTCCTGGCTAGAGGGCACCCTAAACTGGGACTGAGAACACCGAAAAACCATTTTAATGCAGATTTAATCCAATATAACACTCAAAAATGATTTCATTTTTTATAGAAGACGCGGAGGATATCCAAAGACCATGTGGCTCTGACGCTCCCCTAAACGTAGAATGCGTTCGCAATTTCTTCGAGGAGAACGCAGAGGGCTCGGTTGTATCCAACCCAGATGACAACGAGCCCATCATCAGGCCTGCCAACACCTATTTTTTGCCTTTCGTCAACTTGACAATCATGGATGGCGAAAATACTTTGACCAACGTCAACGGAACTATTCAGAAATTATTGTAAGTTTTTTTTTTACGAGTCTGGAAACCAAGTGAGACACATTTTTGAATTTTTATTCGATTTCAATCGATG
The DNA here is from genome assembly GCA_947369235.1 of Udea olivalis. NCBI lineage: Eukaryota > Metazoa > Arthropoda > Insecta > Lepidoptera > Crambidae > Udea > Udea olivalis. Next base: position 11,896,353 of record OX376355.1, read on the forward strand.
GACAGAGTAATAGTAAATGTAAATTTAAATGACCGTCATAAACGGAGCAGCGTCGAGCATTGCACACCTATTGATAAGCGATCTTATTAGAGTCATCTATTTCTTTCATATCTGTGCTAAAGAATTACTTATTTTTTACTTTCTTTGGCAGTACCAGACTCCACATGGCGATAGTTGCCAACATCATCATCATCATCATCATCCGTGCGGTCTATCCACATTGTGAACCCACACTGGTGTGTGGGGTCCCAGGGTCCGCCTTTCTTATTTTCTTGGCCCACTTCGCGCGGTCTTGTGCATCCTCAGTGGTGAGTCTGTTGGCACGCATGTCACCCTTAACGACATCGAGCCACCGCTTTTTGGGTCGACGTCTTCTACCGGTACCTGGCGGGGGCGGCATGGCCACACATTTGTTGCCCACGTAGTTTGCCGATCTCCGTGAGACATGACCATACCAACGAAGGCGGCACTCCTGCAGCTTGTCTGCGATGTCACGAACACGAAGGCTGCCACGGATGTGGGTGTTACGCACACGATCTTTGCGTGAGACTCCACACATCCACCGCAGCATCTTCATTTCCGTGACGCGCAGCTCCTGCTTGTGTCGCTCTAGTAACGGCCATGTTTCACTGCCATATAAAAGGACAGGCCTAATGATGGTTTTATAGACTTGCCCCTTCAGCTTGATCGGCATTTTGGGGTCACAAATGACACCAGTCACCTCACGCCATTTGGCCCAAGCCGCGGAAATTCTGGCTCTGACGTCGCGGTCGATGTCCCCGCACGCGCTTAACACAGATCCCAGGTATTTAACACGGTCCGTGCGCTCGACCATGTCAACGCCTATGCGGACGGACTGGGTATCTGTGGTGTTGCAAGTACTCCGTCCATGTAATCCGTCTTCGCCACATTAGGTTTCAGACCTAGCATCCTAGACCACCATGAGCAACCAGGGTGGTTGCTCATGGTGGTCTAGGATGCTGTTTGACAGAACGTCTAATATTACGCTGAACAGAAACGGGCTAAGCACGGAGCCTTGGTGTACTCCAACGGTGATAGGGAAGGGAAGCGTGTCACCAACCGCAGTCCTAACTATGGAACTGGAATCGTGGTACATGTCCCGGATAATGTCAATAAAGACTTCGGGAACGGCCCTGGACCGCAGCGCCCAGCCGATCATCTCACGAGAGACACAGTCGAAGGCCTTCTGCATGTCTAAGAAAAGTATATGCAGAGGTGTATTCTTCAGTCTGTATCCCTCCATGAGTGTTCTCAAGGCAAATACGGGGTCCATGGTTCTGCAATCCGGTCGAAACCCATACTGACACCCCGAGATTGTACACCAGGAGTGTAGGAGTCGGATCCGAGAGTCTACAATGCGCTCGAGGAGCTTCATGGTGTGGGACATCACCTTTATGCCGCGATAATTGCTGCACTCCTGCATCGAGACCTTGCCCTTGAAGACTAGCGTGATAATGCTCAGTCATTGGTCAAGTATCTTCCCGGTGAGGAGAATGCGGTTGAAAAGGTGGGTAAGTATGCCCACACCACGAGAGCCCATCGATTTCCACGCTTCGATAGGGCCTCCATCGGGTCCGACAGCTTTCCGGTTCTTCATGTTTCATAGTTGCCAACATTATCAGCCTACTATTAATCAGCTGGGCAAAGCCCTCACGATTAGCCTAATGCGTCCTGTCCTGCATTGCGGTATTTAGAGAAAATTTTGCCACGCTTTTTATTGCTATATTTCTGGATTTTCACGAGAAGAGACGTAAGATCATTTTAGATGGACGTAGGCATAATAGTCCTGCTTATGACTCTGTAATGAATTTTCAATATTTTTCAGCATCAACCCTAACACCCATCAGCTTGTTGTCACAGTATTGTTTAAAGACACAATTTACTCTTCACCGGAAGCTACTTTCTTTGTCAGCAAACTAGGAGAAGAGCCGACGATGATAACAAAGGCCCTTAAAGCAACATACCGTGAGTGGTACTTTTTTGTCATTTTGTTTCAGGATATGGCTAATAAACTAATCTTTGTATCCGAGCATACAAATAATCATTTTTCTGAACGAATTGTCAATAGTGGAAATATAAAACCAAAAATCTATTAACAATTATTTGGCATTTAATTCAAAATTCTACATCACGTGTCAAGAGTCAACTTCTTTGTATTGCTTGCTTGAGGAGTGTTCTTAAAAAATCTGTTTTTTGAATTTCAGCCCACTACTACCTAACTGCGGTCCTTTCACTTATGAATGGCATGATCACCCGTCAATCGATGGAAGGATGCACAGTGTACCCCCATTTTGGCGATGGGGAGCTAAACCTAATCGCTGAGCCGGAGATCGACGTCTATGATGGTAATATATATATATATACATATATAGTATATGATCAGCCAAGCCACAGATTTGACAGCGTCAGAAAACAAAAGAGCGTAGGGTGACCGTAATCGTCTCTCAATTCTTATTAAAGTGTCTAAAGACGACCTAGAGAGTAGAGCATAGGCCTTGATTTGGGGCGATAATGGTATAGAACAGAAATCAATGTTCACGCAAATGGGGATGAACAAAATGTGTAAAACATACCTAAATTAAGGTTCAATCCATATAGGGCTAGTTCTAGTGCGTTACATGTAATCCCGTTACTCTATCAACAGTTAGACTATAATGATAGAGCAGCTGCAGCCAAAAGCCTAAATATCTTCAAGTTTTCAAGGCTTCAAAAATATCTGAGCAAAACATTAGCCACAAATATATATACGAGAGTTCGTTCAGACTATTTGTTGGCTTGTATTATATTTTTGCAAAATGTTTTGCTTTGACATTTTTGAATATTTTTAATCGTACATACGAGTTGATTTATGCTTTTGACTGTACTTACTGAACCAATCTTTGTTGATGAAGATTTCTTGTACTTAAAGGTGCTTGCTCCCTTACGTGGAACATTCGTCTGTTTCACATTCGATTTTAAGCATTACATTACTGTAATGCCTCCCTGACTGACGACCATTCGCTGTATTGTAACATTAGATTCGATTTTGAGAATTAAGTTCATTCCACAGTGTCAGACGAAGCTTATTCTGTAACGTTGCATTAAAGGCGAATGCTCCAAGTAAAAGAGCATCTTAAGATTTCACAGAATACAAATCACAATGTTATCTAGACTATGTTAGTGCTCAAGTAATTACCATATATAATTTCAAATTTGACATGAAGAAACGATAGTAGTAGTAGTAGTAGTAGTTGATCTTCTTAAAAATAATTTAAATGATGGTAAATGGTATTAACATCGCCACAGACTGTTTGTTGTTTATCTGTGGTTTCCGTACACTACGCAGATTACGAATCCCAGAGTCCGCTGTTCCTTATTCTACCTTACTTTACCCTCTCTTTTTGTAATTACAGACGTTGACTTGCAAACAGCTTGGAACACCATTGAAGTGAACCAGGAGACTGCTGTCAAAGAAATCTTCCTTACAGAAGGTTACAGCCACTGGGTCGCTTACATACAGAAGTACATTTTCGACACCAATGTCTCACTAGCTACATAAGCCGTTAGTTATGAGAACAAGTCACTATATTGGCGTACCGATTGCAATCATTTAGAATTCAGAAATAAAACAGTGTTTGCTTAAATGTTTTGTCAAAAAATAAGTTTTTTATTTGTTATTTCAAGAATTTTTATTGCAATTAAAGAGGTACAGAATAACATTTTTAATTTTTCTTTACAATTGTATTGCCTCCTGCTACCACATTCGACCTCAAGTGCCGAATTGAATGAGATATTTTATATCTGTACATAAATTTTATATTTGTACACACATCAACAGAATCTTGGGGTATATTATATTTCATCAAATATCTAAACATCTATGAAGACTTTCCGATATATTAAATGGATGACAGATAAGTTATTTTCGGGTGTATAATAAATGGTAAAAAACGTTTCATGATTTTATCGTTTTAAATAAATCATTTTTCAATCTTCTTATTAATTTGTAAGGTAAAAAACTCTATTAAAACTATTTATTGATTATTATAGGGTGTAACCTTTTGTGTTTCAAATTGGTAAAAAAATATTTCGAAAGCACCAAAACACACCGAGATGTACACACGAAAAAACATATTTTTGTACTTGTCCTATCGTGTAGAGACCGAGGGCTCACACTTTGGATTCGCGAAATAAGTAACCAACATTAGTAAATGACCTAAACTAATATTGTAGAACGATCCTGGAAAATTGTAAAAGTATTCGTAAAAAAACGTTTAATAAAGTTTGTAGGGCTATAAAATGAATTTGTACATAGTAAACAAACTAAATGTAGATTATTTTTAAAATTCGATGTTTTTTTTACTTAGTTTATTTTTAGCATTTTACAATTCTTGTTTTTTCACATCTAAAGATAGAATCCGATGATATTGTCTTATACCCTATTCTAATACAAAATTTAATTGTAAAATCAAATTAAAGTTATCACCGTTGCCAGTGTTGCCACCTATTACATTAATTACACATCGACATCGATGATTAATACTTGAAATTCAACTGACAATGTCTTGCTACGTGACAGTTGAAAGCATTTCGTTGTAAGCGGCTTTAATGGGGGTACACCGGATCACATTTTTTTCAACTGTAATAAATAAATAACCCACGTCCTTGTATGATATTCTCCCTCTCAAAATTCCCCGTCCTTTTAACTTAAACTTCCTTCTGTCTTCGTTCTGCTACCTTAAGTATTTATGTAAATATCTAGAATTTTATAATATTAAGTTATAAAATAAAATAACCTTTATGCTCATATTGTCTGTGTATCGTTTGTGAAGGAAAATCTCTGGTAATACAGGCACAGAACTTTTTATCTTTTTTCACCGGCCAACTGCTTCTGTCTTTTTACTTATATCGATTTGACTGAATACAAAATAATAATCCCACTGGTCAAATAACTCACCATTATGCTCTCATAAGCCCTACTTGGCATCGGCTAAATCAATTTGCTGTCTATGCATGATTGCAGAGGTCATCAATAAAATCGTTGTATCATCCTGGCATGCTCGATGGGATTCAAGTCAGTGCAGGCCACTGTGGTGCAGGCCACTCCAAAACTTGAATATCGAGGTCTCGGAGAGCAGCGGACATCAGCCGCACCATATAGGAAGGTGCATTATCGTGCATGAATAAAAATTCCTGTCCCATTTGGATTCTGTGTGGGACATTGTCAGACTTAACTACCTCCTCATGGTGTCTTAGTGAAATCATTCTGCCTTGAATCCAAGCGAGCTGGGTGTGTCCGCCAAGACAAATTCCTGTCCACACCATGATTTTCCCGCCTTGGTATGAGTGAACCTCCTGAGAGTGCCGTAATTGGCTAACGCCCGAATCCACAAACGTCAAACAAAGCTGAGTAGTCCTTAAATGTTTAGCTGTCCCTTTTATTTCTATTGACATGTGACAGGGCAGCATCAATTTGAGGTGTCATTAACTTTTGATTGATGTCTTTTGTTTTTTATACATGTATTTTGAAATTTTGAAAGTAGAATAAAATAGATTTCAATCTGTGTATAAACTTTTTATAGAAACTATAAAGTCGTAAATAATTAATGATTTAGGTAAGTATCACTAGATTCTGTTGATGTGTTGATACTAACACACTTCAACAAACTTAAGAGCGTTAGCTGGGGGTGGATCGAAAACGTTTTGTGAGATTATCGTGATTATTTCATTGAATTGAAATAAAACTTACTTTTTTGCTCTATTGTGGTGTGCATTTACATTTGAATACACATTGAGCTGTCTAAAATTAGGTAGTCGCCAATTATTTGCTAAATTAAATAAAAAACCGTTTTTTTTTAAATTGATAAGACACTTAAAAATTTACTGTACACAGTTAAAGACATAATTATGAAATTAAAAGGTGCATTCATTAATAGAGAGATAATTTATACTAACACGAAAACCTTAAAAAAATCCGACGTTTACGATCTACCCCGAACGCAAAAAGCAAACCCTCTTAAGTGTGAAATATATTGTATGTTCATTCGAAAACTCCATTGATTATAAAGATATTTAAAAAGTTGCTAGATAAAAGTAAGGTGATTTTTTGTTTATTCATGAAAATGGCGGTTCTCGAATTACACATTTTGCGCTAGAGTAAAAATGTTTCTGATCATTGCTTCTAGCAATGAATGTATGAGAATAACGAATTTTCGAACTTGTAACCGTTAGCTCGAGGCAACCCTACGACTTTTGTGACATAATGACTATTGCTCCGGATGACTAGTTCTAACTATACGTACCACTTATTTCTGTTGGCAATGCAAAAATGATCTGCATTGTCTCGTTTCTGAGTGTGAGTCACGATTTACAATTCTACACCATACCTGTGAATAATGTTCACTTTCTTTAAAAGCTATGATTGAGAATAACTGAATCATAGCTCTCAACTAGCTCCCAATAGAAAAATACCAGTGTATAATACGATTTTTATAACTGTGCACTTCGAGCTGTCAAAATCGTTACGTTGGCAGCAGTGAATTCTACCCGCCCGCAAACTTCCTCACTACTCCGCTCACACCTGCCAGCGTGTCAGAGGAGTAGTGAGGAAGTTTGCGGGCGGGTGAAATTCAACGTTGCTTACCTAACAATTTTTAGAGCTCAAAGTGCACAGTTATAAAAATCAGGTTATAATCATAAACACTCCGGTTCAGGACTCAAAGAGAAACTACTGAGTTTCTTGCCGGGTCTTCTCTGTGTAATCAGACTTCCGACGTCGGTGGTAGAGTCACATTATGTACATGTATTATATTTATAATGTAGACTGTAATATTATTATGTATGTTTATACTATATCTAAATTTTCAATGTTAAATGACGATTCAAAATGAGAAAGAGAAGCAAAAATAAATGAAGAGCAACATGGTCTGTTATCGTAAAGGAAATCGAAAATCTAACCTGACAATGACATCAATAGGTACTATTAATTCTAATGACATAAAAATTCATAGCAAATAATTTTAACGACTTCTTCATAGATACTACGAGTATGATTATACCTATTATCTTACCAAATAACACCGTACAAATAAATGAAAGGAAATATTGACATTAAATAATACAAACTCTGAAGGTTTTGATGAAATCAGCACAAAAATAATTAAAGCTTGCGCTAGTGAACTGACTGCTATCTTAACATATCTAGTAAATAAGTCATTTATGTCTGGAACCTTCCCTGAAAAATTAAAACTATCCATCGTAAAGCCTTTTTATAAGAAAGGTGATATAAGAGGATGTTAATAATTATCGACCAATTACACTAATTCCAATACTTTCTAAGGTATTTGAAAAGTGTATGCACAAACAACTAATATGTTTCTGCGACAAGTATAATGTAATTAAAAGTGAACAATACGTTTTTTAAAAAAACAAATCCACTACGTTAGCAATTTTTGAGCTCGTAGAAGGTTTATTGACTAATATTAACAAGAATCGGTTGACTACAGCACTGTTTTTTGACCTATCAAAAACGTTTGATTTTGTTTCGCACAAAATATTATTGCAAAAACTAGAGCTCATGAGAAGCACCCTTCTTAATTGGTTATCATCGTACCTACAAAATCAAAGACAGTATGTTGTCATAACAAAAATTCATGATAATGAAATGAAATTTTACCCATCTCATTGTAGAGACAATAACCATGGAACCGTTCCGCAAGGAAGTATATTGGGCCCTATCCTATTCATTTTATACATAGATGACATAGTCGATTCAGTAGAACACAAGTGCATCTTATATGCTGATGATATTTCAATTATAGTAACAACTGATAAAAAAACAAATAATTCAATAAGTAGACATGAAAAAGAGGTTTGAAGTTAACCTTAACCGTTAAACAATTGACAAAATAATTAAATGGGTAGAATATAATAATTTGAAAATTAATTTGAATAAGTCTAAATACATTCAATTCAATCAATCAAAGCATCCAAAATAAAATTTTAAATTAAATATCGAGAAAATCGAAAAACATCAGAAATGCAATTTCTAGGGGTTATTTTAGACCATGACCTGAACTGGAAAATACGTATAACTAACGTCTGTAAAGAAATCAATAGATTTGTTTACGCAATCTATCCAATAAAAAACATAACCGATAGAAAGACCGCTATTCTATCTTACCACGCCTATACAGAATCCATACTGCGCTATGCTATCGTGGCGTGGGGAAATAGTACAGACTAGATGAAGGCCTTTATTGCACAAAAGAAATGCATTAGGGCTATCTGTGGGATTCAACCCGACCATTCATGTGAACCCCATTTTAAAAACCTTGCTTTACTGCCTCTACCATCTTTGTATATATATGAAATATGCAACTTTGTTTATAAATACAAGCATCTGTTTAGAATGGCTGGTGGCATAAACGCCAGAGCACGCAGAGACCCACACGGGCTTATACTTGTTGACGCCCCAAAGTCAGCAAAATATGGTAGAAGTTGCCTGGCTATGTGTATCAAAATTTATAATCATATACCCAATGATATAAAAGTGCAGAATGTGGCAATATTCAAAAAGCATCTGTTTCGGTGGCTCAATGACAAAAATTTCTCTAGTATTAAGGATTTCTTTGACTGGAGAAAGTAGCCTTATTTAGGTATTTAATGTGCTAACCCAATCGGCATTGAAAACTTTTTTCATTTTATTGTTAATTTTGTCATTTCATTATAATTATGACATTTAATGATGGAATACTTGACATATAATTGTTTGTAAGAATATTAATGGGACATTTTGCTTATTAGTGAATTCATTGTATGTTTTGTACTTGTAACATTTGCATGCTAATTCTAGTAGCCTTACATGAGACTCAAAATGTAACGAAGATCTATTTATACCATGTTGGATGCAAATAAAGAATTATGATTATGAAAGAACTGTAAACTTATGGTCTACTTGAATAATGCATTTTTGAATTTGAATTTGAATTCAATGCTGGCGTCACTCATCTTTAAATAAACACTAGCTATAGTTATATAGCCATTTTTTTATTATTCATGGGAAATGTTAAAACGTCCTAAAAATAATAATTACTAACTCATGCTCTGTCTATTTAGGTGTGACTCTGTGTGTGTGTGTTATTTCAGTGTCAAGCTCAATAAATTAGCATATACAGAATTATCACACATTTGCATGTTAAATACATTTTATCCTTATTTTTTTAAATATGTATTATCACTTGAAATAGACAATAAGAGCGGTTATAGACTAGCATTTTTTTTCTGCATGTATACGATCGTTATGAACGCGTTTTTTGGCGTGTTCGCTCGACTCGGTAGTGGTGTCAGTAAGCGGCTCGCTAGTTTACAAGCGCGTCAACGCTAAAACGAGTTCCGCGTGTGAAAAAGTGCATCTGTGAGCGCCTTCAAGCGCTTCCAAAAACGAGATTGTACGCGCGCACAAAACGCCAGCCCGAAACCGCTTATAAAGATAACTGAGCATAGCAGGACATTCCTGAACTAATAAGATAAGATAAATATACTGTTGTACAACTAATAAAAATTACAACGGTACTTGAAATCTAAAAACTGAGTCTAGCGATCTCTTCTAGACAACCCCCGTTTTAGGAATTTACATTATCAAACATAATAATTACAGAAATGTTAAAGATGGATACAAAAGTTTAAAAAGAAATAATAATAAGAAGAACAAAGATTTAGTTAGGTTTGTCTTATCCACTCACTAGGTATCTAATAATACAGGTTACAAGGTCACGCTAAGGATTATATGTTTTTTATTCGGGATTTGAAAGTAGTTAAAGGGCCTTAATACAATTCCTTCCAGTCGTCTGGCGATGCACCGTCCGACGGTAAATTGTATTGTTTTTCTATTGTGTCTAGCACATACTACATAATATGGGTTTGTCAAGTTCATTCTCTAAATTGAGCGTAGCGAGCAATTTTGTAAAATAATCTTTCTTTTCCAGCCAGCCCGCGGTTCTATCTAGCACTAACGCATCTCCAGGCTAGATATTTACTGACGAAATTGCTTACTACGGTCAGTTTAGGTAATCAATTTGACAGGATGTAAGCAATTGGGTCCCTAGGGCCTTATTGGAATTGCTTATTACTTATACATATGCAATTAACGACCTTATAAGGGGTAATATAATTCAACAATTTATAGTTATTCAAATATTTTATAGTATTTGTGTTTAGACTAACGTGATTCTACCACCGGTTCGGAACCTAGATTCTGCTGAGAAGAGCCGGCAAGAAACTCAGCATCCCGAATTAACAAATAGTATTGTACTTACAACTCTGATGCACAGTTATAGCCTACACTTTTATTAACTTTTATTCGTAGACACTGTTACATTCCAACCCTGCATAATGTCATCACTGCGACGAGCCGACGGCGAATCAATTTCGGACGACACCTTCGTCAATTGATTTTATACTGCAAAGAGGGGTAAGCACGACACCAGGGTGACCAGTACTCAATATAACTACTTTTTCACTTCTCATGCTCTAAAAGTACGCCAATATAGCCCTACGAAGCGGGACTAAAGTGACCACTTTAGTCCCTAGGGAGTAAAAAGTAATTCGTTTTTTAATTTCCTTCATGTGACACAGACAAACTCAAACAGCCAGTAAGTATAGGTTAGTATCTGTGGAGTGTGGACGGACCATCTTCATTGCGAAAATTTTGAGAGTTTTAGTTCCATGGTTTGTCTGCAAAGAGGGTGGCGCCATGTGTTTTAAATTGTTAATCTGTGACTGGTTTAGAAGAAAACACTGACCACGTAAAGAAGGGCGGCGAAACTCGACTGCATATTTTACAAAAACGTTACCAAACGGAAACATGTTAAATAAATAGAGTTAAATTTGTTGAATTTATTTCCTCAAAATCGGGATTTTTAAAGAAGGCAGGTCAAACATAAATTATTCCTGATTTCAATAAAACAAAACTCTTTCGTAGTGCAACACAAAGTGCAAAAACAAAACGGTTTTATTTCCTATATGAGTACTCCAATCTACGCAGAAGTTTTCAATTACTGCAATCAATTATGTTTTCAATTTGTGTAAGGGGAGTTATATTTTGATTGTTTTGACCTAATTAAATTAAATCAATACACTTTAATGAACATTTTAAAGCCATATACTTGTATTTTGAATGTATTCTAGTGCAAAGTGAAAAAACAAACTGATGGAGAGGCTGTATGGGCATATACTTCTTTGCCGACCCATTGTTGGCATCAATGAACTTGTTCCCTAGTTAGTCTGTGCATAAATGTAAATGTCAAATCACTCACATTACGTTACGTTTGATTTTTATTTTTAACATATGTTTTTCGTTTTCATCAAATAATCAAACTGTAAGAGAAATTACCCCCCGAAAATTACCTGCACCACCTGTTGCAGAAAAACAAAATCAAATTGAAACCCAGCAAACAAATAATAAAGCAAATACTCAAATAGCTCTTCCAACAATAAGAAGAGCAGTTGCCACTGCTGGCCGTTGCTTGTTTCCAGAGTGTGATGATCGGGAAAAACTTCATACGCAGAAGGCTCCTAGTAGCCTATAAGTAGTACAAGGGAGTGAAGCCATTTTAGGATATTATTGTTATTGTGCTGCTGGAAATCTCACAGTTGAGTGTTGCTCGCACATAATCTCCATTTTATGGTACATGGGGTATACTTGTCATCAGGATCATTTCGGAGCTACTGCTGCATTCTTGAACAACTTGTTAATTATTTAAATAAATGTACACAAATAAGTTAATATGTTTTTTATTCCATAGCTTACACAGCAGTAAAACTTAAATAAGCCTCACACTGAGCTAAACAAACTTAATCAAGGTACACCAGAAATGTACTTCGTTTGTTCTGTGTTGTTCATAGTTTTGTGATAATGTGATAAGGGCTACGGGTGACAGATCGCTCGTGCCGCGTACTGATGCGGCACGAGCTATCCGCTTATTAGATGAAGCACGCGGCCGTACTAAACAACCCGCAGTGCGCCTTTGAATGCGATGAGGCTGTGGTGGATGATGCCCATCGAGGGTTCTCATTGTATATATATAACCTCACTACCGTCAATAGCTTTAACATCTTTTTAACCCCAGCTTTAAAAGAGTTAAAACAATTAACTTTTTTGTTAGTCAAACGTAATTCTATAAACATCAACCGATTTCTTTTATGTACGCGGCCCGTAAGTAGAGGTCTGAAATTACATGGAAGTTCGCCGCCCTTCTTTCAGAATTTTTGTCGAGTGTAAATTTCTTCGGTTTAAATAAATTTATTAAGAATGTCCTGTGAAAGTGAAGAGTTTGACGTCGAGCAAAGAGCAAAAGACATGCTATATAATCTTTTGCCGCCAAAATCGCGGAAGATTTACCCAAAAACTTACGATATTTATGGACTGGAGGAATAAGAAACATTTGTGATTTTTATTTTATTATGTAATATTTATTAAATGTTTTTGTACTAAATTTGACAATTTTTCTCTTTCACTCAAAGTGAAAAGTACAGTTTGCACCTTTAGACTAAATGCCAACTTCATATACCCTCGGTTTCATTGACTCCCTCGCACGCTCGAGAGTCAAACCACCTCTGGTATATCATGGCTTCGTTTAGTCCCTCGATATAAAATATACTCAAATAAATCTAAAACTACCCTAGCTAGTAATCGAATCATGACACTTATTACAATCCCTTAATACTTGTCAAGTTAATTACCTAAACTGACCGCAGTGAGCAATTTCGTGATATGATCATTCATCCCCAGTCACTCAGCGGTTATTTCGCACTAAAGCATCTTCGAGACTGGTTATTTACTGAAGAAGTTGCACGCTTCCCTTAAATTAGGGAATTTAATTGACTCGATAGCGGTTGTATTAAGGCCCTTAAGACAACTGCTTATATCCAGACTGCGATTGTCTGGTAAGTGACGGTAACGAGTTACACGAGCAAAGAGATTGGATAGTGAAGGAATGAGAATAGTTACTGGAAGTATGAGAAGGGAATGCTAGAAAGAGTTTCCGGACTAATAATGACTCAATTACTTTCGGCAAGATAGGATGGTTAATTTCGAATTAATTAAAAATGAAAAAGTTCCATAGTTCTACAGAATTTATATAACAACGAAAAGATAAGCGGTTAAAATTAACTTGATGTTTTGTACGACAGCTGTTTAAAGCAAGCTGAATTCCAAATTCTTGAATAATATTAATTTTGTGCGAGATACTCGTACTATAAAAGACACTTCATATCGGAAGATAGTTTAGTGTACTTAAGTTATCACAACGCAACACAATGAAACGATTACTGTTTTTTTTGGTTTTGGTAAGTTTTCATGAACTACAGCAATTAGATAGGTTTAACTGAAGTATTTTCTACTTTTTAGCCTAGGGAATGAATGATTTTGGATGGAAAAGTCAAAAGCAGAAAATTTTACTTTGGAACTCTGTTTGCACTAGTTACGAGATAAACATACTAAAAGTGCTTACCCCTAGGGGTATTTTTAAATTATTTAGTATCCTGAAATCTACGATCGCAGCTGAGAAAAGTTATTAAGAAATATATGACAGAAAACGTAAGAATGTAGAACACATTTTTGCTAGCATCGAAGCTCATAAGCTAGGCAAAGATTGGTGATAGATAAAAAAAGTGAAGGTCAAAGTTGTGGAGAATTTTATCTCGGGCTCACCTCGGGAGAGTAAGGACTTTTAACAAAGTTTCAAAGTCAAATTTTCTGCTTTCGACTTTTCCATCCATGCCTTAACGAGGAATATCTTTTAGACTTATATTTGCCTCCCTTTTGCTGCAAGGTCCTCAATTGTAATTGTCCTTGATTTCAGATCAGCGCACATGCCTTCGTGGTGAAATGTGGTGAGTTTTTTTACTGATTCTATTCTTTATTTTGATTTAATAACAGGGGCCTTTTTACAATCGCTTAGTCAACCTAATTCCTTGTACTGAGGGTAGCGAGCAATTTCGCCAGTAATTATCCAGCCTACAAGATGTGTTATGCCAGGTACCTACCTAACCGCTGACTGGCTAGAAATGAAAGATCATATTACGATTTTGCTCGCTACGCTCAGTTTCAAAGTTACACAATATGCTTAGACTAAATGGCGCGAGAACGGAGATCGAAACGCAGTCTTTCTCGCGGCAGTCATTATTCTAGTGGCTTTGAATAAGAGGACACAACACGGGCGAGAGAATTGAAAAATAGGTATTTGTAAAATCTTTAGCTGTCTGTTGCTAACCTCCAACCCCCCGCAAAGTGCGATAGAGACAACTGCAACCTGAACCGATATTGCCTATCAAAAGTGCACAAAATCAACGTTTCATTGTCCCATGATCCTTTTTCGAAAAGTTAACAGATTTAGTTACTTTTTTTATTAAAATTAAGAATGATTTTGTTTGTGTTTAATGTTTTCCTTTTTTTATATAAACTAGTCAAATAAGTTTTCTGGATGTCTGAACACAGTGTAAAATCATGCCAATTCTTTTATTTTACTCTTTTATTAATTGATTTATACTAAAAAAGAACACTAAGGGCATGCCAATAGCGGCAATAGATTTTTTGGAATAAAATAATTCCTTTACTAGCAATATCCAGGAAACAGAGGACTACGTTTGTATGGGAAATCGGTGCTTTTGTACGCTCCTAATATGCTAGGCGACAAGCTATACAATTAGGTATATTGTTTTAGAAGGCGAGGAGGACTTCGAAAGGCCATGCGGTTCTGATGCACCCCTCAACGTGGAATGTGTCCGTGGCTTCTTCGATGGTAACGCGGAGTGCTCTCTCGTGTCAAACCCAAATGATAACGAACCCATAGTCAGGGCTGCCAACACTTACTTTGTACCTATGATCAACGTTACAATCGTCGATGGCGAGAATTACTTGAAGAATCACAACGGCACTATTCAGGAATTATTGTAAGTTTTTTACTTTTTGTATCCTTGATTCGCTTTTGTCTAGTACGCCAGTCAAGATTCTCCCGATTTTTTTTTTTTTTTGTTCTTTTTCCCTTGAAATAAAAGTAAATTGTGAATTTTCAACACGTCACTTATTGCCACATCGTTTTGGTAAGCCTTTGAATAACCACCCGGTATTAGCTGTTTAGCCCAGAAAATTTCGAGGATTTTTTGATCTAAGGGAAAGCAATGCCTTTCAGTAGACCCATCTACGAGTTTATTATAAAATTACAGCACCTAGTTGTTGAAGTTTAAAAAAAAAGGGACTAAATGAATCAACCTAAGAAAAACAATACAATACATCTAAATGGAATTGTTTTTCTTTTATTATATTTTTATTTTTTAGTATGAGTTTTTTGGTAACATTTTAAATAAATAGAGTGATTATCAATTTTCACATTTCTTTAATACTTTGTAAAGTCCCTTTTGTGCAGTCACAGCATAAATAGTCCTATGCGTTTGGGCACCCATAAATATAGTTCGTTAACTGACAGTAGATGAACATTTTCTTTTTTTTAATGGATGCTACCCGGAAATGATAATAACACCAAAAAACTTAAATACCTGTTGTAATCGCTATCATAAGATTAGCATCGGATATTTACCTTTTAGCCCGTTTTTATTCAGGGAAGCCATAGTACACACGCGTGCACGTCAAGCTTTGCATACTTAGGGGCAGCTTATGCTGCTGACATAAGACCCAATTTGCAACGGTTTTGGAAAGATTGGTGTGAACGCGTTTGTACTCTTCAACGTTCTGAAAAGGATGTCATCAAAAAACTTTTAATTGAATCTGGCAGTTACAAATAAATTTCAGGGACAATTACACCAAGATCATCTGACCCCAAACTAAGCAGAGCTTGTACTATGGGACTCAGGTACTGATACACATACTTAAATGACATACTACAAACACAAATGTTTGTCACGTGAATGTCTGTCATGTGGGGATCGAACCCACGACAAAAATGCCATCTAATAGACCCCCCTCAAATGTGTAAAAAGCAATGTGCTTACATTTCGGTACCTATTTACTTTTCAATTGATTTTCAGCATCAACCCTAACACTCAACAGGCTGTTATGACAGTATTGTTCAAGGACACCTTCTTGGATTCCCCCGCGGCTACTGTGTACGTCGGACGCCTAGGCCGGGAACCTTTGATGATCACAGAAACCATGAACGGCACATATCGTGAGTGACACTTTTTTAATTATCACTATAATATACAGTACGGTTCGTGAAAGATGACCACTGTGCAGAGGGCATTTTTAGTTCCCTTTGGAGGTGCGGGGTGAAGCGCGGGTGGAATGCGTCAAGACCAGATCGATGCCATGATTTTACCTTAAGTCTTTTCTTCCTGAGTGTACATGCCGCCGCCCATTGTCATCTTTCAAGTTGTTACTAGTTAATAAAAAGAACCGGTTCAAATTCGGTTTGCAATAATGTGTTACACTAACATGTTACCAATCAATTCTTCGTTTTTAGAAATAACTTATCGATAGAATTTGTTTTGTAGCTTTTTGAGCTAATCGTGCTACGGTCCTGAAGATAGTGGCTCGTACTCTGTTGTATAGTTATCCTAGTTTCAGAGCATTGATATCTTTTATTAAGTGGCAACCCTAGCTAAAACAGCAACCGGCCTTGTGTTGGCTAGTAAATTTTTTATTAAATGTTTTTCTTTTCATTACAGCCAATTATTTCTTAACTGCGGTCCTATCATTAGAAGATAATAGGATCACCCCTGACTCAGTGCAGAGGGGCACAGTATACACCCATTTCGGCGAGGGCGAAGCAGTTCTGCTACATGGACCGAAAGTGATGGAGAGCGACGGTGGGTAGAACAACTTGAATTTGAATCTTAGGCCTCATGAATAGAATGAAAAATACAATTAGCAGCTGAGATAGTCTGAGAAAGAAACTAAGGTAAGGCCAGTGGAAGGAGATAAATATTGTAAATAAAAACTAAAATTTTGGGGAGTCGGCCACCTAATCATCATCAGCCTAATTATCGGTTATTCGGTCATTTCATATTATTTATATCCTACTTTTTGCAGGACGTGTGCGTTGCACTATGCAATTAGTAACTACGATTATTTTTCTCCTACGAAAAAATTGTCACCGTTAATCGAACGTGCACTAAAGGTACAAATTTTGAACTCAAGGTGGGTAGAAATAGACGAGAGCATGACATTGTAATGTAACGTTTTTACGCATGGTACAACATAGGCAAATGCTCAGTTTTCTCAAATCATTTCCATGTATCGTAACGTTTCTGCTTGGTTTTTAAAATCAAGTTGTATCAAATCATTGAGCGCAATGTTCGCAATGTGGTTCGAGTGAATTCAAATACGACGCATGCTCGATGTTCTGATTCGTATGAGAACATCGAGCATTCGTCGTTATTAATTGCGTTTAAAAATAAAAAGGATTATAAATAATTCCGCTTTTTACCTCTATGGTTTGGAACAAGTTCAATTGAGTAGTTAGTTAAAAATACAATACCTAATATCTCAGCTCCGATATACTTTCGCTACACCTGCATCATACAAAAGTTTGTTCCTCTCGATATGTTCTTTCATAATAATAACGATTGGTGAGTGGCCGCGATCTTCAAAAATGACGCCAACATTACTCATACCCCTTT
The DNA here is from genome assembly GCA_947369235.1 of Udea olivalis. Classification (NCBI taxonomy): domain Eukaryota; kingdom Metazoa; phylum Arthropoda; class Insecta; order Lepidoptera; family Crambidae; genus Udea; species Udea olivalis. The sequence goes on from OX376355.1 coordinate 11,913,990, forward strand.
ATTAGCACCTTTAGGTATCTACTATTCTAATCGTCGCGTAGTCGTCTGGACAAAGATGATTCGTCAGAAGACTCTTAATCAGCCTCATATCATTATGAGGAAATAAATGTAGATTTTTACTGTACTGACCACTTTCTTGAACCTACCACGAATTACGTTATAACAGCCGTCGCCACGTGTCGTCACCCAACGGACGACATTATTGCTAGAAAATGATAATAATCACTTGTTATCGCAATGTTATTTAGTAACGGTCAGATTGTTTACATTCATGATCTCGTTTTGCTGTCTTTACTATGGAAAAACTCAAGAATTTTCCAGGCCGTTTACAGACTTGCTGGTTTAGCTGGAAGAGAAGTCACGCAATGTTTCAAGTCTTTGAAAGATTATTCTTTTAGTTTTTGTATGTTTTTAATTGTGGTCCATATTAATGTGTTTTCTGTTCACAGACCCAATAGTGCAAGAGGGTCTCGCTACCCTGGCCGCGAACAGGGACACAGCTGTCAAAGAAATCTTCCTTACAGAAGGTCACAGCCGCTGGGTTGCCTACATGCAGAAGTACATTTGCGACTTTGGTGTCACGCTATCTACGTAATTATTTTCTTAGAGAAAATGACTTAGAGTAATGACTTTTATAAGATTATACATTATTTTCTGAACCAAAATAATAACTAAAGGATAAATGGCATCAAAAATGCAACAAAGTTTTTTAATGTTATAAGTACAACATTACCCATTTAAAATATAACGAAAAAGTATTTAAGTAATTGCATTTGAGAAACTCTCTATTTTTAACTTTTCTGTCAAGCCCGTACAATTTTCCTTTTCCTGTGGGTTTAGTAGAGATCGCTCGTTAGCGATTAAGCCTCCCAAATTGTACAATGTCTTAATTAACTAACTATAAGTCATTGTTATTTTCTAGTGTGCAATAAAGAATATTTATTTACTTACTTTCGTAGTACGAAAGATGCTGCACATAGACTATTTCGAATCGAACCGGTGCTTAAAAAGCATGTGTGTTCAATCCTTTGCTTTGAGCACGGTCATTTAGTAGCAGGCTTAAAAAAGAATTACAGACACAGTTACAGATTTAATTAAAGGCATGCGCACCCATTTACTGCAAAAAAAACCGCAGTAGCTATTCAGTTACAACCTAATTCGGCCAACCAAGGTCGTAGGTCCATCGAAAAGTTCGGTTCCGAATTAGAGCAATTTTTCGTGAACCTGACCATTGCTCAAGCCGACGGCGCCTCGGCGATACAAAAAAGTTCGATGTACTCCGTCCCATAAAAATAGCAATTAAACGTTTCGCTGACGGATTGTCGGATTCACGTTTAAAGTAAAGTAAAGTAAAGTAAAGTAAAAAATCATTTATTCATTTAAGCTTGTATAAAGCACTTATGACATGTCAAAAGTATACAGAAATAATAATAATAAACGTAAATAAAATAGTACAATATTAGTACACATCGTGAATATACATAATGTGAATCTACCACCGGTTCGGACGTTGCTTCTTATCGAGAAGACTCCGGCAAGAAACTCGATAGTTACTCTTTTCAACTTTGTTTGTTTTACAAAAAATAAATTCAGAGTACAGTCAATGCGAGTAGAAAAAAGAACACAATATTGAGCAGAGGAGCAGATTATTCCTACTATGACCACAAACTTTTGTCGTTCAAGTAATCCTCTACATTATAATAACCTTGTTTCATTAACTTTGCTTTAATTGCAGACTTAAACTTGTGAAGAGGTAGATCAACAAGACTTTGAGGTATTTTGTTAAAGTATTTTACAGATTGACCCACAAATGAGTTTCCCACCTTGTGTAGCCTAAGACTGGGAGTTTTCAATTTGTTTTTATTTCTGGTATTATGTTTATGAGTGTCACTGTTTTTTTTGAACAGATGCAAGTTTTTGCGCACATACATTATGTTATCTAAAATATACTGAGCATGCACAGTTAAAATATCGATCTTCTTAAATACTTCCCTAAGCGAGTCGCGTGGTCTAAGTTTGTAAATGGAGCGGATGGCTCTTTTTTGAAGTACAAAAATGGTGTTCAAGTCTGCAGCTGAACCCCACAACAGTAGACCATACGACATAACACTATGAAAGTAGCTAAAATATACTAGTCTTGCTGTTTCAATATCAGTCAAGAGTCGTATTTTTCTAACAGCACAAGCAGCGGAACTGAGTCTCCCTGCCAGGGCCGTTATATGCGGACCCCATTGCAACTTAGAATCTAAAGTTATTCCTAAAAATACAGTAGAATTTGTTAATTCTAATGGCTCGTCATTCATAGTTACAATAGTATCAACCTGTCTCACATTGGGCATAGAGAATTTGATGCACTTTGTTTTTTTTGCATTAAGTAATAAATTATTACTAGTGAACCAACATAGAACTTTTGAGAGAGTATTATTTACATCGTCAAATGCTTGCTTACCTCTGTCGACTTTAAAAATCAACGAGGTATCGTCAGCAAATAATACTATCTCACAAATATCTTTGACATAGGTAGGAAGATCATTTATATAAATAAGAAAAAGCAAAGGTCCTAATATAGATCCCTGGGGCACTCCCATACGTATGGTGGCACCGGAAGATGCAGTTCCGTTGATACTAACTTTTTGAGTTCTATCTGTAAGATAGGATTGTATTAATTGAGATGAGATACCTGAAACACCGTAATGTCTTAGCTTAATCAGTAATATTTCATGATCCACGCAATCAAATGCTTTTGAAAGGTCACAAAATATTTAATTAAATATTAAGTTTAAGCACCATCATCGCCTCACGGCAATTTCAGTCTCTTCCTGAGGCCATTCAGACGGCCCTTGACAAAAATTCCTTATAGCCTAAAAACAACAGAACAGGTCATGAACGTAAGGCCTTATCGTGGAAATGGAAATGCCAATAGGTTCGGTACCAGACGCGGCAACGCCACGCCTAGGAATAACTCGTTTAATAATAATTACCAAACATCTCAGCGCGGTAATAGCTTTTCATAACTTTTATAGAGGTCGATCATCTAGGGGTAACAGTCGTGGAAGATACCAACGAGGTTCTTTTCGAGGACAATATGGCCCCACACCTCGTTCTAACGGAGCCCCTCATGTAGCTCAAATACGGTCGGAGCAGATCGAGAATACTGAACGTACTCAATCTGCACCGAATAGTGAGTTTTTTCGTCCCTTTAATTAACGAACATTTCATTTTAAATTATAACGTTAGTAGTATTGTTCAATTAGAGTTAGGCGGAGGTAATGTAATAAGTTTATTAGTAGATAGCGGTGCGAGCATTTGCGTTATGTAACATGAGTGGTTACTTGATCATTCGGAGTATTTAAAGGAATTACATTATGATAAGTTGACTATCAAGAGCGTTAGCGGAAAATTAATATCTGAAGGCTATATTATATACTTAGATTTATTATATGTCAGGGTGTTAGTTTTAGAGAAAAGTTGTATGTCTTTAAGGACTTATTATGTACAGGAGATGGAATTTAAGGAGAGATTTTTTTCATTACGAAACAAAAACTTTACGTTTATCTCATAAAGGACACATAATTAGTTTGAATATAGGTAGGAGCAAGGATAGGTATACTCATGTGACGCACGATGCGAAATAATTAAATACATCCCTTGCACTCTAAAAGAAGATAGCGTAGTTTTAGCACAGGATATAAAACAAGGAGTTTTTATTGCCGGTATGATTTCAGAGCCATCATATAATGGCATACCGTTGCAAATTTTAAATACGACTAATGAGGACATTAAGATAGATTTTTCTAATTTTAACATTCAACCAATTAATAATTTTAAAGTGGCACACCTAACAAATGATCCTAATTCCGTAGAACGTGTAAAAAGTTTATTCGAACTGCTCGATTTAAATTACTTGAACAAGGAAGAAAGGCTTAGTATTGAACAAATATGTGCAAAATACGCCGATGTCTTTCACTTACCAGGCGATTTATTATCAGTCACCAATTTGATGGAACATATATAAAGCTCTATAGAATACAAAAAAGTGAGATTGAGAAGCAGGTTCAGGAAATGCTAGATAATGACATCATAGAGGAAACTGTTGCAGAATGGTCCAGTCCCGTCTTGCTAGTTCCAAAAAAGACAGAAAAATCAAGCCTCAAGAAATGGAGATTAGTTATTGATTACAGACAGTTAAATAACAAAATCCATGACGATAAATTCCCTTTGCCTAATATAACAGGAATTTTGGATTCCTTATCTGGGCAGTATTTATTTTTCAAAGTTTGACCTTTCTCAATCATATTATCAGTTAACGTTAAGTCCCGACTCCCGAAAATACACATCTTTTGGCCTAAACAAAATGTATCAACTTTCCTTAGATAGCGATTCCCGTAAATACACCACATTCACGGCAGGTAAACAATACCAAATGAAGCGTTGTCCAATGGCTCTCAAAACTAGTGCTGGTGTCTTTTCTAGGCTCATGACCATAGCAATGGCAGGCCTTAATTACCAAAAATCTTTTATAATAGAGACTTAATAACAACATTATCAAGTTCCTTTTTTAAATTCAAATTTGTATCTAAAAAGGTTTTTTTTAAGATGAAATTCGCATTCATTGAATTTCTTCGAAAGAAGTAAATCTTCACGAACTTTTAACTTGATTAAAACTCCATATATAGATATCTATCAATATCAATAGAATATAAATCTTTGTCAAACGCATCTCTAGTAGACACTTGACCAGGAACGAAATGTTAAGAGCAGTGGGCATGATCCAAGCTGGCGCTACCCAAATTGCGGTTTCTGAAGCCATGAGGAGCAGTCAGAGCGTTATATCCAGGCTTTGGTCACGATATCGTGTCACGGGGGAAGTGGTGGAACGGCACCGATGACCTCAACGCATCACAACACATTTACAGGACCGATTCAAAGTAAATGCTGCACGAAGTCAACCAAATGTGACGGCGATGCAATTGGTTCAAAGGCTACAGAGAGAGTATGGTTTGCTGGTAAGCGGTCAAACTTTGAGAAGACGACTGCATGAAGTCAACCTACGTGCTCGTAGGCCACTTCGGGTACCAGCGCTAAGGAGAGGCAATCGAGGAAGAAGATTACAATGGGCTATTGCACACGAAAACTGGAACCATTCTCAATGGTCACTTGTGCTTTTCACTGATGAATCCAGGTTTGGATTTCATCTGATTCGCGAAGAGTACGCGTTTATAGAGAACCTGGACGTTGGAATCGACTGCAGCACCCACAACAAGTTCATGCATATCAAGGTGGCACGATTATGGTTTGGGCAGGAATTCGTCTCGGCGGTAGAACGGACCTCGTTTGGATACAAGGCAATATGACTGCTCTAAAATACCGATATGCGGTGCTAGAGCCTGTAATCTTGCCCCATCATGCACGACAATGCCCGTCCACATACGGTGCGTATCGTTACAAGTTGGTTACAACAGCATGATATCCAAGCTTTAGACTGGCTTGCACAATCCCCTGACTTAAATCCTATTGAGCATGCCTGGGATATGCTTCAAAAAAGAGCTCTTATGAATTTCCCTGAAGATATTATGCATGAAAACCAGCTTTTCTTGCATCTTAGCAAGACTTGGGACAGTATTCCACAACAGGATATTGACACCCTTGTTTTGAGTATGCAGAACCGCTGCAGATGGGTCGAGAGAGTCTTAGGTGGATCCACGGATTATCAATTTTAAGTTTCAACAATTTTTATAAACAAATAGTTGTTTAGTTTAGGTTTGGATGTTTCAAAAATAAAGTAAAGATTTAAATTCTGTCTGAGTTTTTCCTCTTCTTTTAAGTTTTTTTTTAAATTTAACTTCATCTAAAAGTTTATTTATCAGATTAGATAGGCTATTAAACAAGGTTTATTTTAATGTGCAAGTGTCTTAACAAAAATTTAATAGAATTTTAGTCATTTAGGTTTAATTGAAATATCCCTAGACCATGTTGATGTGTGTAATATTAAAATGTATTATTTTTGGCCAGGAATGTCAAACGACGTCATGAATTATGTTAAAATCTGCGTCATTCACCTGCGCAATCGTAACGTTTGGCTGAATAAGCATTTTACTTGTAAGCAAATAATTGTACTCTTGAGAACATTCAATAAATCACGACCAAACTGTTAACATGTGTTTGACTTATTAAGACTATCATCGCCTACCTACCTCATAAGCAAGATCTCTTTCTCACTCTGCAAAACACAGCAGGTCCAGGTGTATGTATAGCTATAGCAAACTTGCTAAACAGTAGTCTTAAATCTGAGCAGTACCCCGACGATTTAAAAATGGTGTATGTTCGGTCGGTGCACTAGACAGGTAAGCAGGATCAATACTTGAATTATCGTCCAATAACTTTACTTTTCGTAATAAATGAAATCGTAGAAAAATGCCTTTTTTGCCATTTTTACAAACGAAATGAAGTAAGTAATACTCGAATGAATATGGTTTTCAAGCAGGTAACAGACGAAGTCAATAAGCACCTGAACCGAAAAGACCCAGTAGTAACACTGTTAATTGACTTCTCGTCTGCTTTTGATACACTGCAGCATAAGCAACTGATCACGAAACTCGGTCAATGTGGTATACGTGGACCTGTGCTAAAATGGTGTGAAAACTACTACCAAAATAAGGCGTCAGAATTTTCGGATCTCTACGTGAATCAGTAAGTTCAACCGTGGAAGGGAACGACACGAATAACATGAGTAAATGTCTCCTACACTGTACCTGTACGCATACCAAGAATTGCCACTATAAATTTACATTATCGTTCGCGTAAAAAAATGTTTTGGGATTTGACATTGTCATATCATGTCATGTGTCATCGCAATACATTTTTTTACGCGAACGATAACGTAAATTTAAATTGGCAACTCGTGATAGACGTACTGCTTTCAATTCGCAGGCGACACGTGCTCAATAATAGCGAATGAAGATCCACAAAAAGCCTGCAAGCAAGCAATCAGACCTAAATTCACTATTACGTTGGTGTCAAGATTCACATTGTACTTTACTAATGCCTGTTGTAAACCCAACTAAAAGTTTAGAAGAGTAACTGCTGAGTTTCTCGCCGGGTCTTCTCAGCAAGAAACAACTTCGACGCGGTGGTAGAGTCGCATTATATCTGTATACTGTGTATTTATATATCTATAATATAATAGTGATTATGTCAATTATTAAATATATCTTGCTTAAAATTTGACGATTTGAAAGTACTTACTGTGAAAGTCTATTTGGATCAAGTTATTTGAGTTTGAGTTCAGTTTTAATGCTTAGCAGCGATAAAACAAAACTCATGTTAATTCAATTTTGACTGCTTAGTAGCCCATAACCACAACTGTCTACAAAGTTTGTATGATGGCAAAATGTCAGTGTTCACGAATAGAGGTAGTGTAAAGCGTAAAATATCTTGGTTTGACCATTGATTATAAATTCTATTGGGAGGAGCATGTTGACCAAGTGCTGACGTGGTCAACATGCTTGTCCCAATTTCTATTGGCAATTAGCAAATAATATAATTCTAAAAAATCGCATACCGTTCAAGGTCAAATTAATGTTTTATATAATGCTCTGGCAGAATCATACGTTCAATATGGTGTAGACAGTTATGGTCGTACCTATAAGACGTTCTTAATAAATACACTACAACATAGAACATTTAAAGATACATTGGCATTGTAAAATTTTACCAATTAACTTGCAAATTATGAACGTTTTTCTTATACAATGCTTTTTTGATAATGTATTATATAAACACGGAAACACCTGTATACACTAGGGCTGTAGCAGCTGGGCGGCTCGTCACCAACCGTGCAAACTACACGTACGGTGAGGGAACCTCGCCCTTATTAACGAACTACCCGCAGATTTTCGTGATAACAAAATTTTGAAATTTGAAAATGTTTTTTGTGGCTCAACTTAAACCAGGCTTTATCGCAATCGCTTATTAGTTGTCAAGTTCATTCCCTAAACTGACCGTAGCAAGCAATTTCGTAATGTGATCATTCATTTCCAGCCAGTCAGCGGTTACCTGGCACTAAAGATCTTTCAGGCTGGATATTCACTTGCTAGCACGGGTAGTCATGAGACAAAATATTTTTTTATTGTTTAATATGTATAGCATGAAAAATATTTTTTTGTATTGTTTAAAAAACAATAAAAAAAATTTTTTTTTTAATTGTTTAATATGTATAGGATGAATAAATTACTTTTAAAATTTGAGCATCGTTTCATTTACCTATTAAGACCAATAGCCGTTATATGCCTGTGTATTGCAACGTGAGTTATTAATATGTGCTCTATAAAATGTTATTATTAAAATAGGGAACAAGCACCTGCTTATGTCAGTAGGCACCTGCCTACTGACATAAGCAGGGCTTCTGAGTGTTCCGTTCACCATGACGGCAACAGTCACTTGCCTCTGATTACCCCGTTTGTGATATAAAGTCGTGATCGTGATCAACTCCACTACATGATACCACCCTCTTCCTTCTACCACCGAACCACTAGACGACGAGAGTACTTCCACCCCTTGTGACTGACTTTCTAGCAGTAGTGATTATTTCAAAGCCAGAGTGAATAGGCATTTTCTTGGTACGGTTGTACCACCATACCGTACCGCTCACCGAAGGCGTGGATGAGGCCAAACGCAAACCCATTTCGAATTAAAAAAAAACAAGTTGTTAAAACAAAAGTGACCTGTATGTTTTTTATGTCAGTTGGCACCTGCTTATTCCCTATTTTATGAATAACATTTTATAGAGCACATAACTCACGTTGCAATACACAGGCACATAAAGGCTATTGGTCTTAATAGGTAAAGAAACGATGCTCAAATTTTAAAAGTAATTTATGCATCCTATACATATTAAACAATAAAAAAAAAATTTTTTTAATTGTTTTTTAAACAATAAAAAAAATATTATTCATCCTATACATATTAAACAATAAAAAAATATTTTGTCTCATGACTACCCGTCCCAAATACTACACGAGTGAACATTATGCCAACCAAATATTCAGCAGTACCCAACTATGCTAGATCAGCTTAAATTATTATTTTCTTATAACTATAAACATAAATGTCATTTCTTGAAATATTATGTCTAGACTTTATTACCTTTGATTACGGTATTGTCTTCACTATCTCTCAGATTGTTTTCACAAGTGTTGAAGGACTCAGAGCATAATATATTTATTTTTTTAATAAATCATTCTGAATTGTGATAAGCAGGCTGAGTATAACTGCGTTATTTTACTATTTTTCTTATTTGCGTCGAAGTGATAAAAATACGACTAGCATGGTATTTTTTTCTTAAGCGGCGACACCGACACATTTAACAGATTTCATATTCATTTAAAAAGGTCCCATTTTCAGGAACGCATTACAAATATCTTTATAACTTTATCTTAATGCCGCATATATCGCTGCTTATAAACAAAAGGACCGCAAATCAAATTTACCAACATTGCTTTTAAATAAAAAATGTGGCCAAATTTTTTTTTTTCTTTAATTTTTTTTTTGATATTTCACGAAGACAAATTATCAAAATCGCCCTCTTAGTCCAAAATTGATGCATGCACCCTTTTTGCACTGGGTTCAATCTACCAGAAAGTAAGAATCTAGAGGTAGAACATCAAATTATGCAAAAAAATAAGTGTTTTTTTTCATTTTCTGAAAAAAGCAATATTTAGATTTATGGCCTTATGGTAATCAGTGTTAAAAACTATTCTATTCTTAACCAGTTAGCTAACATTATCCAATCAGATTTTTGTAAACCCCATTATATAAAGCTTAATATATTAACAAACATACCTGCATATTTAAAAAAAAACACATTTACATATACTCACCGAAAACTATTAAATTGTTAGACGTAACGTTAATTTATCAAAATAAATTGAAAATGACATTCACTAAATTAAAATAATTTTCCTGTGCTCCACATTCAATTATAATCAAAATATATAATTACATTATTAATAATAAAAAATAACCTTTGAGACCCGCTTAAAACAATTTCTTTCACTTATCTAAAATTTTTACAGCGTTGCTGAGTTTTTTGAAGACAAGTTAATATAAAAAATATTAAAATTAGCCCTTACAACTGTTTTAGTACGTACCTTTCTTTATTTTATTACCACTTTAGTGATATAACCTTACTGGATATATTGAACTTGATCATTTAAATAGTTAGTTCATTGTGTGATAGAGACATTTAAGAACCAATCAATAATTAGGTACCTATGGCCAAGATAAGATGGGTTCCCTACTCATTATCGATAGTTGTTATCGACTATTTGATGTTACGTACCATCGCTTTATAGAGACTCTCAAAACTCAAACTCAAATAACTTTATTCAAATAGACTTTCACAGTAAGTTCTTTCAAATCGTCAAATTTAAAGCAAGATATACTAAATAATAGACATAATTACTAAAATAATATAGATATATAAATACACAGTATACAGACATAACCTGAAGACTGTTCGACCTTCCATTTCCGATGTCGCGACATTCGACGTAACAATTTTTGATGTTATGTAGGGAACCCAGGATTAATTAATTTTAAATTATTTTTACCACGATTACCTTAATTATGTAAATGATAAGAATTTAAGTGTTCGTAAATTATGCGCAAACACTTTTTCTTCAACTTCTTTAGTTATGTTCTATTAGTATTGTTCCGGATAGTATATAAGCTCATATATTTACAATTAGGTCATTTAGTGTCGTGAAGTTATCGCAACGCAACACAATGAAACAATTGCTGGTTTTTCTGGTTCTGGTATGTTGGTTTTGCACTCAAGTAATTGGAGCTGTTTGCTAATATTTTTGCATTTTTTTAAAATATAAATAATAATTTTATAATTATTTATATATTATATTTACTACAATAATGTGCTGTTATGTTAATTACAAGAAACCAAATGTAGGATAACCCTGGGTAATAATAACGGATAACCCATAGCACAGGCGAACCTATGGGGCACCTAGAATTATCACGACCAATAATATGAGTTTTGATAATATAGGTATTTTGGCGATTCTAGAAACTAAAAAACGATACAAAATAAGGTAAATACATGTAAGAAGGTACTTAAAATTGAGCTTACATTAGAAGGAATACCTATTTCGTTTCATGATTGAGTTAGAGAATAGGAAATGTATAAAATAGTTTGGTTGGGAGACCAGTAAAATAGAATGAATGTGTACTTTGCATTCTAAATTTAAATGATAGTTTATTACGCTAAAAATAGGGAATAAAAAATTACTGTTGTTATTTTAGCAGCATGCCGTTAGATGTTGTTCTTTTAATTTTCTGATTTCTAAATTTTAAAATTTATTAGGAGCGAAACTCATAAAAATAAATAGTTTTTCCTGATTACAGATCAATGCACATGCCTTCGTGGTGCAGTGTGGTGAGTTTATACGTCTTTGTCATCATTTTCTTATAAAACAGAGAGAAAAAACTAACAAGATATCCATGCCTATCGTAAGAGGCGACTAACGGGGCCTTTGGGGTCGGTTAACGCACGTGGGGGGCAATCTCACGCGGTCAGTCCAGTAGGCCAAGGCCAAGGCCGGGATTTGTAGCGGGATAACCATCTCAAGTAATCACGTGACTAAGTGCACAGCACGTGACATGCAGGAGCGTCACGTATCAGGAAAGTGTCTCCTGCGCTCGCCAACCTGCCATGTTAGCAAGCGTTGGTAATTAAATAAGTAACCATAACATACCATCACGACTTTATCCCAAACGAGGTAGTCAGAGGCAAGTGACTGTTGCCGTCATGGTATTAGAACCCACCGTGGTAGCTGGTGAGCCTTCTGCCGCTATCCGGGCTGATTTAGTTGTTTATCGATGTTTTCCATCACCGAAGAGTTAGTCGGAAATTAAACATTGAACACAAGGATTTTGGTTCTGGCCAGACTCGAACTCGGGACCACACGATCCGCGATCCGAATTAGAGTGCTTAGCCACTAGGCCACGACGCTCTCAAATTAAATAAATAACTATATTACATTATTTTAGAAGACGAAGAGAAATTCGTAAGGCCATGCGGTTCTGATGCTCCCCTCAATGTGGAATGTGTCCGTAAGTTCTTCGGGGAGAACGCGGAGTGCTCATTGGTGTCAAACCCAAATGATGACGAGCCTGTAGTCAGGGCCACCAACACTTACTTTTTGCCAATCATTAACACTACAGTCGTTGATGGTGAAAATTTCTTGATTAACAACAACGGCACTGTTCAGGAATTACAGTAAGTTTTTACTTTTGGAATCCTTTTTTTGCCTTAATTTTATGTTAGGGAAGAAAGTAAAGATAGGTAAGAAACTTCATAAATCAAATTTTAAAAATTTACTTGTGAATCACAAAACAATTCGCTGTGTATTTCTTGATCTAAGGCAGAGTTTTGCTATTCAGTAAAGCAGACTATAAACACAAATAAAATGATAGACGTTGTTAAATGTGGAAACAGCATTTTTTTCATTTCTTTATATTCTTTTCAATTGATTTTCAGCATCAACCCTGATACTCAACAGGCTGTTATGACCGTATTGTTCAAGGACACCTTGTACTATTCCCCTGCGGCAACTGTCTTCATCGGACGCCTAGGCCGGGAGCCTTTGATACTCATGGATGCCATAAACGCCACATATCGTAAGTGACACTTTAGTCTCAGCATCATTTCTAATGACCACAAAATGTCACACTGACATAGGGATTAACATAAACAAAACTCAGCCTATGTACTGTCCCGCTGGGCAAAAGCCTCCATCTTTGAAATCAAGTCATCGTTACAATTATTGATGGATGTTGGCTTGGTCCGTTTAATCACCACGCTTCCCTAATTCGGGTTGGTGATCGCTTTGTTCTGAAAAATCCGCGGTTACACTTTAGCCGACCTGGGAATTAAACCCGGAACCTCCTGATTTTGGGCTGAACTCTGTTACCACTCGGCAGCAGAGGCCACGGAGTATAATATGATTTGAGATTTTTCTTTGTACTTCTAGTGACATGATTGGCCAATCTTACCTTAATTGGAATTACAATCATACAAATGTGTTTTTTAACTGTATGGCTCTAGTTACAAATGCAAAAATTGTAAGTGACTAACCTGAATTGTAACCACATTTTTTCAAAAGAGTAAAAACTACTTCTTCGAGTTTCTCGGGTTTTCTCAGTGGAATCAGCCTATCCGACGCCGGTGGTAGAGTCACATTATACGTTTGTATTATATTTAGTAAATAAATTGTATTATTAATATCTATTATTATACTATAGCTAAATTTGATTTAAAATGTTAAATGACGATTCAGAAGAACTGTAACTTTATGGTCTAGATAAGTATCTAAGATGAATTACACCAAAATCATCAAACCCACAAAAAAGCAGAACTTGAAACATGAGTGTCTGAGACTGACAAACTACTTTAATATTTCTAAATTTATAATAGGTTGGGAAAAAGTTTCTGCGCATTTTTGAAATAAAATTCAAAACTTTTTTAAAATTATTTATTTTCATTTAACTAAAGTATGTAGATGCCATTTGATCGATTAATTTTTGCCATCTTGTAGGTAGGGACATGATCCCATTGCTATAGGAATTTTGAGGCTTCTGATCAAAATACCGCGACAAGTGGTTTTGGCAGTCCTCTCGTGATGTTAACCTGACACTGCCTAAAGAATTCTGAAGAGACCGAAACAGGTGAAAATCTGCAGGTGCAAGGTCAGGACTATACGGCGGATGCATTAACACCTCCCAGCCAAACTATCCTAATTTTTGCGAGTGGCTAAAGATGTGAGAGGTCTCTAGCGTTATCATGATGAAAAACCACACCCTTTCTGTCGATTGATTCCGGCCGCTTTTTCTCAACTTCTTGCATTGATCTCATAAGTTGTTCGCAGTAGAGTTCAGAATCGATGGTCTTGCCTGGTGGTACAGCGGTACAGCTCATAATGAATAATGCCCTTCCAGTCCTACCACACACACACCTTGTTACGAGTTACCCCCGGTTTCGCCACAGTTTGTGAAGCCTGACCGGCGTTTGACCACGACCTTTTTCGCACGTTTGTGTCGTACGTGATCCACTTTTCATCACCAGTTATCAGCTTCTTCAAAAATGGTTTGGTTTCATTACGTCGTAATAAACAATCACAAATGAGTAAACGCTTCATTAGGTTTCTCTCAGTGAGCTCGTGAGGTACCCAAATATCGAGCTGTTTTGTGTACCCGGTTCTTTTCAAATGCGCCAAAACTGTTTTGTGCTAAATTACCAGTTCTTCAGCTACGTCGTAACTACTGATAAGCCGATCTTGCTCCACTTTTTTAAAAATGGCATCCATTTTATCCGTCATAGGGCGACCAGAGTGACGTGCATATTTGACATCAAATTTTCCGGATTGAAAACGCTTAAACAAAATTTGTGCTACTCTCACAGACACTGCACTAGTTCCATAAACATCGCATTTTTTTTCGCGGCTTGCGTTGCATTTTTACTTTTTTGTAGTAAAATTTCAAAACATGTCGAATTTCTTTATTAGATCCACCCATCTTGACAGTAAGAGAACAAATGAAAATCACACATTTTCCTAATTTGAATTTGGAATTATCTTCTTTGAAATTTAAACTTTTAATGATACCAAAACCAGAACGATAAAAATAGTATAGCCAATAAGATGTTTTATCCAGTTCATACATACCTACTATATGCGAAAAGACTTCTTTCCCAACCGATTATTTGAATAGATAATTACCCAAACAAAGATAGATACACAAAAAACACAAAATGGTCACAACATGAAAGTGTGTCATGGGTGGGGTTCGAACCGATAACCTCTGGTGCTAAAGGAAGGATTGCTGACACTGCATCAACATTCAAGAGGCCAGCCAAAAAATTTAAATTTCTGTATTCCTAAAGGCCGGCATTCACTTTGCTTAGTGCGGGTGCAGGTGACTAGTAGGAGCGATTGATTAGTGCAGGTGTGTAGTGCAAATAGTTTCAAATTCTGCTCAGTGGATGTGTTTAGTTTATCCCGGACACCTTTAAATTTGTACCTAAGGTCTCTACAATTTAAAAGACATTCATATTTTACATACTCCTGCACAGATTTTTATGGTAAATCTTCTGTCTACTTCGCCATTTTTTGCAAGTTTTGTCAAAATTCTAAACACTAAACACTAACACCTGCTGTCCAGACGTGTTTAGTGGCAGACACGCGGCGAGTGAGGGGAATGAGATGCGCGCGGAATGAAGCCACTCGCAAAAAAATAGAACACGCTTCTAACCACTCTGCTACGCAGGTTGGTTACTGATCACTTGCACTAATTAATCGGTGTCCACACGTGTTTTCTACTAACAAGTGCTTAGCACTTGCACTAATCACCCGCACTAACTACTAAGCAAAGTGAATACCGGCCTTAAGCTATCGATAGTTTAAGTCAGTTAAATAAGAGAGGTATCACCTCCCTTTTTTAGGTAATAGCTGTGTGATTTTATTATTTTTTGACTACCAAAAGAACTGATAGAAGTTCGGTTCGAATAAATTGTTAATCCTTAGAAATAGGCTGACCATGGCATTATTACGTTTTGCCCTAAACGTGTTATAGTCCTTTAAACAGTTGTCTGTAAATAGTTATACTATTTTCTGAGTATTGATATCTTTCATCAAGTGGCAACACTAGCGAAAATAGTAACCGGCCTTGAGTTTTCTGGTCTAGTTTTTTTATTAATGTTTATTTTTTTCAGCTGATTATTTCTTAACTGCGGTCCTTCCGTTAAACGAAGGTAGGATCACCAGTGACTCGGTGCAGCGGACGACAGTGTATACCCACTTCGGCGAGGGCGAATTTGAACAAATACTTGGACCGACCATATCGGAGAGCGACAGTAAGCCCAGAAAAATTAGAATGTTTAGCGTAATTAATAGAATTTGAAATATAGTTAGTAGTTCAAGTTGGAATTAGTAATAATTAAGTTTAAACGCTAAAACTTAAATTTAAGCAGTTATACTGCGTTTCGTGGTGCTCACGATGTCCTAAGATACGAGTAGAACTTGGGATTTCGTAGAGCGCCTCTGTTGAGTTGATAACGTTACAAAAGCATCAAGGTAACACGGTTCCTCAAGTTGTCCGTGTTTCAGCAAATGCCTGATGAGAATTTGTGAATGATTCCAAACACAACTAGTATTTTAACATTCCATTTAATTGAGCGACATACTAACCTGACCACTAGTTGCTCAGTTAATAATTTCCTTTTAGTAAATGTTATAAACTACTTTCTGAAAGTTTGTTTATGTTAATTCCTTTTGTTGCTCATACTTTAATGTTTCTTTTCTGTTACAGACCCAATTGTGCAAGAGGCCCTCGCCCTCGCTACCACCAACAAGAGCACATATGTCAAAGAAATTTTCCTCACAGAAGGTTACAGCCGCTGGGTTGCCTACACACAGAAGTATTTTTGCGACTTTCAAGTCTCGACATCTACATAGTTATCAGTTTCCTTAGGGACAAACTTTCCATATGACGTAATTATCCGGAAATACACGTTCTTTGTTACAAATTATTTTGTTGATATTTTTTTTGATGAAACCAAAATTAAAAAACATGTAAAGGATTTCTTTTAGATGACATTTATATGCTAATTGTTGTTGTTGGAGAAATTATCCGGGACATGTACCACGATTCCAGTTCCATAGTTAGGACTGCGGTTGGTGACACGCTTCCCTTCCCTATCACCGTTGGAGTACGCCAAGGCTCCGTGGTTAGCCCGTTTCTGTTCAGCGTAATATTAGACGTTCTGTCAAACAGCATTCGAGACCACCACGAGCAACCACCCTGGCTGCTCATGTATGCTGATTATATTGCGCTAGCAGACTCGGACTGGGGACGGCTGGTACAACGGGTGAATAAGTGGAAAAAATCACTTGAAAAAGGCGATCTGAAACTTAATGTGGCGAAGACGGAGTACATGGCCTGCAACACCACAGATCCCCCGTCCGTCCGCATAGGCGTTGACGTGGTCGAGCGCACGGACCGTGTCAAATACCTGGGATCTGTGTTAGGCGCGTCCGGGGACATCGACCGCCACGTCAGAGCCCGCATTTCCGCGGCTTGGGCCAAATGGCGTGAGGTGACTGGTGTCATTTGTGACCTCAGAATGCCGATCAAGCTGAAGGGGCAGGTCTATAAAACCATCATTAGGCCCTTTGATATGGCAGTGAAACATGGCCGTTACTAGAGCGATACAAGCAGGAGCTGCGCGTCACGGAAATGAAGATGCTGCGGTGTGTGTGTGGAGTCTCACGCAAAGATCGCGTGCGTAACACCCACATCAGCGGCGGCCTTCGTGTTCGTGACATCGCAGACAAGCTGCAGGAGTGCCGCCTTCGTTGGTATGGTCATGTCTCACGGAGATCGGCAAACTACGTGGGGAATAAATGTCTGGCCATGCCGCCCCCGCTAAGTACCGATAGAAGAGGTCGACTCAAGAAGCGGTGGCTCGACGTCGTTAAGGGAGACATGCGTGCCAACAGACTCACCACTGAGGATGCACAAGACCGCGCGAAGTGGGCCAAGAAAATAAGAAAGGCGGACCCTGGGACCCCACACACCAGTGTGGGTTCACAACCGGGATAGACCGCACGGATGATGATGATGATGATAATTATGATGAGTTGTTGTTGGAGAACTAATAATATTTAACAATAAAAATGACATTGTTTCA
Organism: Udea olivalis; assembly: GCA_947369235.1. NCBI lineage: Eukaryota > Metazoa > Arthropoda > Insecta > Lepidoptera > Crambidae > Udea > Udea olivalis. The sequence goes on from OX376355.1 coordinate 11,931,748, forward strand.
TTTAAAATTATTACAACCTAAATTATTTGGAATAGCAATAAAAGGGACTTTCTTCTACAGTCTGATTTAGAAGTTTATACAGGGTTAGAGGTTAAGTCAACCTATATCTTTAAAGGGGTTACAGTTACTCCACTAAAAAATTAAAGCGCTTCGCTCGTGGGCGTCCTTTGGGTGGGCAGGTAGGAGGAACCATACAGCCACCACACCCGTGGCAGGCAGTGGGTCAGTGGGAAGTCCGTCGCACAGCCACACTTAATCCTCCCGGTGGTTATCGGCTGCCACCAGTACTAAGCCCAACGCCACGACAAGGCGAATGCTCATGGGGGGGGACTCGCAAGTACCTTAGGTTAAACCCCGGTACGCAGCTAACTGAAATTGAAGCATAAAAACGAAGCAACTGCATATTTACAAAAACCAAACTCGCGTTTCTTCAATCTCAAAAAATGATATTTCACTAGTAAATATCTTCAAATAGAAAATCACGCTGCGAGAAAATGTTCTCTCTGGTTTTCCGTTTTTTTATTTTTGAATGGGGAGATAAACTCCTCTTTACATTTAATAATTTAGAAGATGTATTAAGATAGAAAAACTAGAAAAAATCGAATTTCGGACCTTGAAGAAATCAGGCAGGATTCGAAACCGCCTTCCACAATCCAAGTGGCTGCTCTAACCACTGAGCTACCGAAATCTTACTGGCCTGAACGAATCTTTCTAGTATATGTAACGTAAGTAACGTAACCTTCAAAGTACCTTCAAACATCCGAAATAAATATTTTTATAAATATTTAAACTTTCGGTTAAAATGAAATATGCTATTTTATTATTATTACTTTGTTTATTTTAGCATTTCACAATGCTTGTTCTTCATATCTAAAGACAGAACTACTAGAAAAATTCGAACTTCGGATCTTGAAGAAATCAGGCAGGATTCAACCGGCGTCTTCCACAATCCGGGTGGCTGCTCTAACCACTGAGCTAACGAACTGACCCCGGTCAAAGTCTGAAATTCGATTTTTTCTAGTTTTTTTATCTTTAGATATGAAAAAATGCTAAAATAAACACAGTAGTAAGACGTATTTAATTTGTATTCATGTAAAAATGCCACGGTGTAGCTTATTCCAGGTAAAAACAAAGGAATACATCGATTCCCGTCTAATGAAAATTCTGGAGTCCGGTACATGTGCTAGTTTTGAGCATATCTTCAGAAATAATTGTCAGTAATAAATAAATAAATAATAATAATAAATAAATATCTGGGACAATTCACACCAAGATCATCTGACCCCAAACTAAGCAGAGCTTGTATTATGGGCGTCAGAGACTGATAAACATACTTAAATATTTCTAAATACATACTTAAATATATAATAACACCCAGACACACATCAAATATAAATGTTCGTCACACAAATATTTGTCATGGGTGGGATCGCTGCCATTGCGCCAACAGGCCAGTCAAGTAATAATAAATAGATTACAATAAAGTTTTGTTTTGGCTCCAATCATCATCATCCGTGCGGTCTATCTCGGTTGTAAACCCACACGAGTGTGTGGGGTCACAGGGTCCGCCTTCCTTTTCTTGGCCCACTTCGCGCGGTCTGGAGGATGCACAACCTCAGTGAGTCTGTTGTTTGTTTGGCTCCAAAAATCGAGTTAAACCTCCTCAGCAACGTCAAAAGAAACTCAACAAGGAACTTACTATAAGGTGCCATCGGCAGTGCTGCCCTCTGAGATTGCGCTTTTGTCTGAGCCTTGATTGAGACCCCGATTTGATGTAACCTCCGAGAGTGCTTGGTTTTACAAGCTTTTACTAATTTGTTTATATGTATTGTAACTGTAATTTCAACCAATCAAAACCAAAGTATTTAACGACATTCTGTTTGACGTTTAGTACGTCTACCACGAGTTGCCAATTTAAATTTACGTTATCGTTTGCGTAAAAATGTGTATTGGGCAAATCCCAATTGTCATGTCATGTCATGTCAAATCCCAATAAAAATTTGTATTGGGATTTGACACTGTCATGTCATGTCAAATATCCTATACATTTTTTTACGCGAACGATAACGTAAATTCAAATTGGCAACTCGTGGTAGACGTACTGTTGATGTTTGTTTGACGACACGATTGGCGTAGTGAGCTATAGCACGGTAGCTCCCCTCGATTTCGATTGTCCCGGGTTCGACTACCGGTCGGGGCAATTCAGGAAACGATCTTTTTTGAATTGACTCGGGTCTGGGTGTGCTGGGAGACGCCCCTAGCGTGAGTCCTTGTCTGGTACCTCGTAACACAGAAATATTTATCCCTTCTTCGAGACCAGGACAAGTGGTGTGTTGTCCGGCGCATATTTTTTTTTACAAAGATTATAATGTTGTGGCCTAAAACGCTATTTTAGGCAAATTTAATTAATTAATGCGACTTTTCCATTACGGATTATAGGGAGAACTCCTGCGGAGGTTGTGCAACAGTAATTAATATAACGAAAGTCCAGCCTACTTGCTATCATAGACAGGATGCTGTTGGGGCTGCCCCGAACCCCGCGCACCAGGGAGGCGCATCGCTTCCGCATGATCGCGTAGAAGCAATCTTCTCGCGCGTCTGCAAACATCCCCGATGCGCTGCAGTATCTGGGCAACCCCACCAGCACCCTGAATGCGTTGTTGAATTGGACTCGCAGAGCGCCCTACGACGCACGTGAACAATTGGCCCACAGGCTACACGTGTAAAAGTTAGTGCAATAGGCTCTGAAAAGAGTAACCTTCACTTCTGTGGAGCAACGTGAGAACCTGCGAGCCACCATGTTCGCTCTTACGGACAGCACTCTGCGTTACCTCTCAACATCATCAGCATCTTTAAGATCAGGAGTTAATAGATGACCTTAGTATTTAAATTTATTAACCCGCTGTACCGCGCATCCATTAAGGTACACGTTCGGTAGCAAATTAGGCCTCTTGCATCCCTCCCCATAAAGACCATCACCTGGGTCTTTTGCACGTTGTATGCCAATCCATGGGACTTAGCGTATGATTCACATATAGCAATGAGCTTCCTAAGTCCACATACGGAAGCACTCAGCTACACCATATCATCTGCGTAGCTTATATTATTTACACAGACGCCATCAATGTAGCAACCGGCTCTGGTGCTACTGAGTGCCTCTATCAGCTCATTCACGTACAAGTCGAAGAGCGTTGGTGAGCTCAACCCCCCTTGCCTCACCCCGCACTCCAACCTGTATGGGTAAGACATACATCCGTCCCATCTTACATTGTTTACCTGGTTTCTATACCAATATTTAACGATATTCAAAAGCTCTGTTGGTAATTGTGACTTTTCAAGTTTTCGCCGGAGCAAATCGTATGAAACCAGGTCGAAGGCTTTCGAAAGATCCAGAAAACACGCCACTACAGGCGTGCTACGCTTAGAGTAGTATGAGACAGCGTGCTTAACACACAGAACCGCCATCTCAGTGGACAAACCACTTCGAAACCCGAATTGTTTATCGTGAATTTTAACGTATTAAGCACGCCGTCAAACACTTTAGACACAACCGTTGCCAGGGAGATAGGCCTATAGTTGTTTGTATCAGAGAGATCTGCTGTTTTATTTTTAACAATAGGCACCACTACTGTTTGCAACATCTTATCCGGTAAATGACTATGACTCAAACAAAAGTTGTACAACATAAACAGAACTCTGGGCAGATGGGGGCCCGAAAACTTTAAGTGCTCTATACTGAGTCCATCGTGTCCGGGAGATTTCCCTCTAGACATCGACTGTATAATCAAGACAATTTCTTCAACAGTTATTTGGATTTTACTTTTCATGGTAGTCTCAGTATCTAGCTCAGACCGGGAGGATGCCAAAGGAGACTTAACGATAAAATGATCTTTAAACAAGTGAATTTTTTATTTTAGCATTGAACAATGCTCTGTTTTCTACACAAAGATAGAAACTAGAAAAATTCGACCTGGTCCTGGGACTCAAGCGGGATTCGAGCTTTCATAATCCGGGTGACTGCTCTTCCAACTGAGCTACCGAGGCCGATAACAGACCTGGCGAATTTATCTAGTGTATTTTACGTTGTAAGCCAACGTTGTTTCATCAATGTTATAGGCAAGCGCCTTTAATCCCGCTTGAGTCCCAGGACCAGGTCGAATTTTTCTAGTTTCTATCTTTATCTTTAAACAAGTTAGCAATTTCCTCCGGCTTAGTTTTCCCACCAACACTCACGGGGAGGCCAGGCCTGCATTGTAATCTATTTGTGTGTTTCCAGAAAGATCTAAAAACTTTTTTTGCATGATGAGAAGCCAATTTGTCCATCTTTATTTGTGTTTCGTTATTCTGACACCATTTCAGTCTAGATTTAAAACGTCGCCTCGTATTAGACATACCGTTATAAAGAGTACCGGAAGTGGGTTTGCCATGCAAAACCCACAGACGAAACTTCAGGATAGCCTCTTCGTGAGCCTTGGCTAGATGCTTGTTCCATCCTATCACTAGTTTCCGTGCCGATCTCTTACTTTCACGTGCTAAAATAGCAGACTCACTTAACGCACTTACAATGTCTTCATACAATTTATTAATGACAATTATATGACTGGAATCACTACACATGTTATCACAACAGTTAAGCAATTCAGTTGGAAAATCGATACATTTTAACCTACTACTACATTCGTTTTTATACATTTCTATCTCCTGTGGATTTCTCTCTCCCCATAAAATACGATTCTCTTTTACATTTTGTTTGGCCGTTCTCTTGGATAATACATCATCTAAACTGCATTCTATTACTAGAGGGAAGTGATCTGACCATGACACGTCATATTGAACGTAAGACCCAAGTACAGAGAGAGCAGCTGCTTTAGTTGTTACGCAGTGGTCGAGCCACCGCTGGGAGCCATGCGCTTCACTGATAAAAGTGTGTGTCTCTGAAGATAAACCTAATAATTCAACGTCCATACAACGCCATTCTTGATCTACACAAAAATTTAGCAGCTCATTATAGAACAATTCCGCTGGGTGCGCGTTAAAGTCTCCCAGGATATATGTACAGTCTACACTACAACAATCGATTATTGCACTCACTAAAATATATAGAATAAAATAGATAAAGCTTATTTTTTTTTGGAAACATGACTTAAACAAGGAGTACTGTAAATACTTATTCAGGATAAAATTATACTTAGTAAATCAAGGGTAACAATAGTAACAGCAAACATTAAAATATTGTAATTCGGTTTTTGAATACTGTTTAATTTGATGATTATTTTGTCAAACTCCCCTTTTTTGTAATAAACTAGTTTTACAATCTGTATTTAAGTAGTACGTAATTATATTTCTATAAAACACGACATGGAATGTGCTTTAGTGAAAAAACATATTGTAACCAAAAAATTCATGGTCCAGTGGATTATATGAAGCTGATACATACAAACAGACTGATCCTAGTTTTTTATGAACATAGCAATTGGTACTTGCCTAAAATTATTGAATGTGCAGATTTTAATTGGCGGCCTCTATTAAATTAACTATATAATATAAACCTATTTTTATTGTGGTAGTGAGCTGATTCTAGGTCTATAGTAAATTTATGTATTACGAATATTTATATGTTTTATAGCTCATGTATTCACTGCTACGACTCCCTTAAGGAATGGGAAGGTCACCGTTGCGTCTTTGAAGGACTCCATGGTTTCCGCTTTCGTCTTCCAGTCAAATCGTCTTACAAGAAGACGATTTGACTACGGATCTTGGCTCCGAAATAATGGAAAGCAATGTGACACTTCCCTACTTAGGTAGGAGAAATGAAACGAGATTTCAATTATAAAAAATTTTATGAAAGTCTCAGGGTCAGAGTTCTTAATAATAGCACTAAACCGCGAAACAGATATGCCCTAAGAGTGCCACTTCCCTAACGCAGCGTAGTGCTCAGCGAATTCAGGTCTTGAGCAGGCCCCGACCAAAGCGTGAACCGCAGCAGGTAGCAGGTATCAGCAGCCGTAGTTGGATTGCAGTGTTTAGTAGCAGTACGGAAGAACCCCAATATGGGGTTACACCTCCGTATTACACGTAACTTCACTATAAACTATAATTTCTGTTTATATTATTATAGAAATAATACTTAGGGCACAATGACTTAGGCAGATTTTTAGATGGTAACAATAAGTATTTAGTATGCTCCGGTCCAAAGTTTAGCGAGTCCAAGCAGTGAGTGCGTGTGGATCAGTCGCACACCCTTCCCCCGCCTGTGCGTCACAGGTTCCCCTGGCCGGCCGGCGAGTTGCGGCTAACCGGTTACGTAACAACTATCTAGCGGATCGTTTATAATGTTTTGTGAATAAGTTTAGTTAAAACTACTTTTCAATATTGTCTTCTTTCCATTTCATGATTTGAGACATTATGTTAATAGAATTAAGAATTGTATCGTAGATTGTTAAAATAATCGATTCTTATGAAAAAAAGTAGATGTAATTAGGAAACGCCTTTAGAGTGTAAAACAAGGTGTTACAATACCCCCCCTTTTAGGTTAGGATTTTACCTGAGTAAAATTATCTACTGTTGCTGCACACTGTACCAATGTCTGTTGTATTGTTTTCATTAGCTTTTTGAGTAGTTAATCAGCTTTAAATCTTTTATGTGCCAGGAGCCCAAGTTTTTACCTTTAAGATCTTCGAGTTCGTATACTAATGCTGATTTTTTACAAACAACTCGGCACTGTATAAATTTAGGGGCTAGCTTTTTCGAAAATTTACTGTCTTTGTCGCTCTGGTAAAATGTGCGCTTCCATACCACGTCTCCAACATTGAATTCAGCTTCTTTACGCCGTAAGTTGTAGTAAGTACTGTTACGAGAGTGGGCTTTCACAATACACAACTGTACTTTGTCAAAAATTTTCCTCAAGTGTCCAAGATTTTCAGCGTATTCATCGCGAGGTGTAAATACAAGATCATTACTGATGTCAGAATCTACGTAGTGTGATCCACAGTTAACAAGTTCACGGCCATAAACCAAGAATGATGGTGTAAACCTTGTGACTTCGTTAACTGAGGTGTTAAGCGCGAATTGAATTTTCGGCATGTTAATATCCCAGGATCTATGGTCATCTTCAATAAAAGACGAAATTGCAGTTACTAAGGTTTTGTTATACCGTTCAACCGTGTTAATCTGTGGTGTGTACTTAGGTGTATAGCGAACGTTAGGGATTTTGTAGTTAGAGTACAAGCTTTGTAACGTGTTACTAACGAACTGCTTGCCGTTGTCCATCAGAACGGTGCTAGGAATTCCATGAACCAAAAAAACTTGTTCCTCCAGGATCCGAGCAATAGCTTCCGAAGTAGCTCTCCGTAAGGGAAACACTAGGCAGTATTTTGAAAAACAACATGTTACAACGAATATGAAAGTGTTTTGCTTTCTAGAAGGAGGTAAAGGTCCTACTAGGTCCATGCTGATCATCTGAAAGGGTCTGTTGCACTCTTTAGGACGACCCATAGTACCAAGGGTAGGATGATTGGGTAGCTTATGAGCGTTACAACTAGCGCAGTTATAGACAAAGTCAGTTACGTCATGATGCATCTTCGGCCAGAAGTATCTTAGCGTCAGTCTTTTCAAAGTTTTGAAAACCCCAAAATGACCAGAAGTTGGTTCTGAGTGGTTTTGAGCAATGATGTTTTGTCTGTGCTCAAAAGGAACTACCTCCTTCCATTCAAATTCGCGTGATAAGGGGTTTTTAGTTTTAGTGAAGCGATAAAGTTTGTTATTTACGATATTATAATTTGGAAACGAAGTCGGAGATTTAGTGCAATTATCAAAAATGTTGTTAAACCATGTGTCGCTCGAGTCTAATAGTGGTGAAAGAGTGGAAGGGTTACACACGTCAATTGAAGCTATAGTGACCGCGCGTGAAAGACTGTCAGGCACGACATTTTCGGAACCTCGACGATGTCTTATATCAAAATTATAAGCGGATAAGCGTACACCCCAACGAGCAAGGCGACCTGATGGGTTATTTAAATTTAGAAACCATTTAAGTGCAGAATGGTCAGTATAAACAATAAATTTACGTCCATTCTCTAAATAGCACCGCCAATGTTCTATCGCAGTGAGAACAGCGAGAGCTTCGCGTTCGGTAGCGCTATAATTTCGTTCGTGAGCCGATAGAGACTTGCTCATGTACGCTATCACTTTTTCAGAGTCATTTATGGTCTGAGTTAAAACAGCACCAACGCCATAGTCACTAGCGTCAGTGTGAACTTCAAATGGCTCTAGATATTCAGGGCAGGAGAGGATAGGGGGAGATATGAGGCACTCTTTGAGTTTGCGAAAGGCGTTGTCAGCTTCTTCCGACCAGCAGAAGGGAGGAGCTTTTTTGGCTTGAGAAGTCAGTTTATTTAGTGGTGAAGCATGCGAACTAAAATTGGGAATAAAACGACGGTACCACGAAGTTGTTCCAATAAATCGCCTGACTTCTTTCCGGTTAGTGGGGGTAGGGTAATTGACAATAGCCTCTATCTTTTCAGGATCAGCGTGTAACCCGTTGCTATCGACTATATAGCCCAAGTACTTGAGCTGTCTTCTAAAAAATTGGCTTTTGCTAAATTTGATCGTTAAATTAGCAGCTTTCAATTTTTTTAAGACTCGATTAAGCAGGGATATATGCTGTTCAAAAGATGAGGACACAATGCAGATATCGTCGATGAAAACAAATACCCTGTTCTCGAATTCAGGGCCGTAGAACAACGAATCCACTAAGCGTTGTTGCGTAGCTGGGGCATTTGTTAAGCCAAAGGCCATAGTTTTAAATTGAAAGGTACCCCTTGAGGGAATGTAAAAAGCTGTCTTACACCGATCCTCTTTTTTTATCGGTATTTGCCAGAAGCTTTTGGATAGGTCCAAACTGGATAAATACTTTGCGTCCCGCAGATTGTCCATGATGTCAGAAATATAAGGTAGGTTATAAGCATCCTTTACAGTGACAGCGTTTAGTTTACGACTGTCCAGACAAAATCTAAGTTCTCCATTTTTCTTTGGTGTTAGTAGAACAGGTGACGACCAGGGACTTTCAGCCGGTTCTACAACATCTTCCTTTAGCATTTCGTCGAGTTGTTCAGTAAGAATGCGCTGCTTTTCCGGTGACATTCTATAATATCTCTGGCGAATAGGGGTTGCTTGGCCAGTATCAATAGTGTGAGTTATCAGAGAGGTTCTTCCTAATCCACATGTTTCATACGCAATAGATTTAAACTTTAATATTAAGTCATCTGCCGCTTGTTTCTGACTACTATTGAGATGATCGTAGCTTTGTACATGTTCATTTGGATTTGTTGCTAGTTCAGTAATTAGGGGAACCGACTGTGAAAAAAGAATACTATCCAAATGTTTCGGGAACAAGCCAAAAGTTCGCCAAAAGTCCATTCCGAGTATTAAATAATTTTGAATTTTTGGTAACACGTATGCCGTTATAATATGGAACTGATTTTGAAAAGTTATGGGTAAATACAATATAGAATTAGCTTGTAATTTTTCTCCACCTGCGGCTATAAAGTTTAATGGTTCACATTCGTACAGTTTGAAACCAGCATTGACAAACTGTTCGTGTGACCCATTGCCAAGTATGGTCAAGGAAGAGCCAGAGTCTAGTAGTCCCGTAATAGACATTCCGTTAATAGTAACCTGAAGGAAAGGCCTTGAGTTGATTTTAAAGTTGTTGTGGATTGAAGTTACCAAATAGCATAAGGAGAATTTTGAGATCGTGTTTAACCACGATTTCCAATCGTTGATATCAAAGTTCTTATTATATCTGTTTATGCTATTGGTACAACAATCCTTCTTAACTAGTTTTTTTGTGCGTTAGAATGACAGATTTCGAAGTTAGAATATATGACGCCTTTCTTACCGCACTTAAAACATACCGGGTAACGTGGTTCACGACATTGTCCAAGTGAATGGGTATTTACCCTGCATCTTGGACAAAATGCGTTTGACTGTCCGTTTTCTTCTACGATATCAGACGATATTGCGTGAATGGGCATTATTTTGTTCTCATTTTTAGTGTATTCTGTCTGATAGTTTTTGTGTTCGTAAATTTTATTGTATGAATTTGGGTTTTTATATTGGTAGTTTGTAGGTTTGTAATCATTATTTTGATTGTAAATAGATTTGTTATAGTTTGGTTTAATTTGAACGTTACTAGTGGAAGGTTTGTTATATGCAAATTCTGGAGCAAGAGTATCTGCTGTTATTTTGGGAGGTTCATGGAATTGTTTCATGCGCGAGTATACAGTTTCGTAGTTACGACATGTTGATTTTAGCATTTCAGTATTTTTAATTTCTGGGCAAGAAGCGAGAGTGCTTGCGTAGCAAGGTCTTATGTTGTGAAGCAATATTTCTAATTTATCGTCTTCAGATAGTTGTTTATCAAGGCGTGAAAACATACCATGCATAATAGATAGGTAAATGGTGATATTTTCATGTTCCCCTTGTGTGCGATTACGTATTTCCGACATCAGGCGATAATCGTAGTCACTTTGACTAAAATCTTGCTTAAGCAACCGAACGACTTCAGACCAGGACTTAACACTAGATCTGATGCAACGATACCAGTGTAAAGCATCATCAGTAAAGATATCGAATGCATAAGACATGATTTTATCGGATGTGATACTTCTCGATCCGATAAACTCATCAATTTGTTGAATGAAGGCACGGACGCACGTTTTACCAGAGAATTTAAACCTGCTTATGTCCGCAGCAAGGTTGCGTTCGCATGTGACAGAGACAGAAGTACTAGGTTCTGACACAACTTCAGCTGTAGACGGTTGTTTGTGAAGTTTCATGGAAGCAAGCTCCTTAAACTGGGAATTGAAATTTTTGACACAAATTTTGTGTATTTCTTTTACATCTTCCCCGCACGCCGTGATTCGGTTGATTCTATGGTAGGCATGGTGAAGAGTAGTTTCCGTGCGAGAATGTATATTTTTATCAAAATTTGTGCGAAGCAAAATTAGCCTGAGTCTTTAGCAGAGTTTCCTTGAGCTGCTTTAAGTCTTCGTTTGGTTCCAGGTGCGATTCTAAAATATCCTCAGCAGGTAAAGCAGCTGATAATTTTACAATTTGCTTCCTAATTTCCTGCACAGTACTGCCTGGAGTGTCACCACGAACAGAAACCTCATACTCTAGCTCAGCCTTTTGTAACGATAGGAATTTTATAGGATACGACATAGTAGGCAGTTGTAACCTTGGATGTGTGTTGTGTAACCAGTGTAATAATTAAGCGCTAATACTAGAAAACTTAGGGTTAAACAAGCACAATATTTGTAGTTGCGACGAGGGTGTCTTACTTTAATTGTATAAATGATGCAAGAGCTATATGTGAGTGTAAAAAAATATGGGAGTAAGTTTTTTTTTTTTTTTAATACTTAACGCCCTTGTCGTAACCACTAAATATACAAAATAAATACGAAAAACAATATGCGGAGCAAAACAGTTATACGGTTCAGTGCTATTAACTACCTATAGTGGGCGCCACTGTGACACTTCCCTACTTAGGTAGGAGAAATGAAACGAGATTTCAATTATTAAAAATTTTATAAAGGTCTCAGGGTCAGAGTTCTTAATAATAGCACTAAACCGCGAAACAGATATGCCCTAAGAGTGCCACTTCCCTGACGCAGCGTAGTGCTCAGCGAATTCAGGTCTTGAGCAGGCCCCGACCAAAGCGTGAACAGCAGCAGGTAGCAGGTATCAGCAGCCGTAGTTGGATTGCAGTGTTTAGTAGCAGTACGGAAGAACCCCAATATGGGGTTACACCTCCGTATTATACGTAACTTCACTATAAACTATAATTTCTGTTTATATTATTATAGAAATAATACTTAGGGCACAATGACTTAGGCAGATTTTTAGATGGTAACAATAAGTATTTAGTATGCTCCGGTCCAAAGTTTAGCGAGTTCAAGCAGTGAGTGCGTGTGGATCAGTCGCACACCCTTCCCCCGCCTGTGCGTCACAGGTTCCCCTGGCCGGCCGGCGAGTTGCGGCTAACCGGTTACGTAACAACTATCTAGCGGATCGTTTATAATGTTTTGTGAATAAGTTTAGTTAAAACTACTTTTCAATATTGTCTTCTTTCCATTTCATGATTTGAGACATTATGTTAATAGAATTAAGAATTGTATCGTAGATTGTTAAAATAATCGATTCTTATGAAAAAAAGTAGATGTAATTAGGAAACGCCTTTAGAGTGTAAAACAAGGTGTTACAGCAAAGGTAAGTTAAAAAAATATAATCTTAAATTAAAGAGTTCAAAATGGCTTATTTTTTAATGCACAGCAAACAACTTATCATCCATCTATTTAAATTCATAAATTTAATTATTTTCTCATCAAATATATCATTCGACTGCAAGGAAGCCAATTGTTTAACAAAATTAGCAATACAAATATTTCAAATAAAAATATCAATAGTATATCATATTTTTTCCTCAGACGCGCTACAATAAAGTTTTTTACTATACAAACAAACTATTTTCATATCAAATATACTGATTGCATAGCAAACTAACCTGGGCGCACATACATAATATTTACAGCCTTAACGAAATAACTATTCTTACGACTAGTTTCATATTGCGCATCTCAAACCCTGCTTGACATAAAATTCGGAATTTTTACTTTCGGGGTTCTGAATCATTCGGAATTTTGAAAATGCTTTACATTTAAATAAATAGTAATGAGTCACGAACATAAATTGATGCTTAAGTATTAATATTTTGAGGTAGCTATTTTACTGTGCAATCAGTATTTTTGATTAGTATTGCGATTTACATTTCATACAAAAGGAAGATTTTTTGACTTGCAGTTAACTACCACCCGTTCAAAATTACAATTATGACCCTGACTTACGTAGTGTCCCGGGTTCCATTCCCGATCCAGTCAATTCAGGAAACGATATTTCTTAAATTGGCTCGCGTATGGGTGTGCTGGAAGACGCTACTCTTAATCCTTGTCTAGATCCTCGTAACATAGGGATATTTATTCTTAATTCGAGAGAGGTGTGTTGTCTGGCGCATATTTAATTACTAACATTATTTCAGACTACATATCAAGAGATTGTTCGAGAAAGAGGATTCTGCAGTTTTTCTGAACAGATTTCAACTATTTGACCAACTTTTTTTAATTTATTTCTAGATCCAGCAGTACGTTCATGTCTCGCTAGCATCGAAGGGCAGGAAGATTTGCTTGTTAGAGGAATATTCGCCTCGGATGGCTTTCTTCGTTTTCTTGCTTTCCTACAAAAACACATTTGTGACTTTGGCATGCCAGTATAGCATGATTTGTGATCTTCCGTTGAGAACTATCTTCCATTATTATGGTCATCTGGATGTACTCGTAATTATAATATTATGAGTAACATCTCTACACGAAATCGTAGGAAAATCAATGTCATTATTTAACTACTTATTAAATAAATAACGATAGGAATGTAATGTTATTCATTTTCACCTCCTTCTGTCCTAAAGCTGCTTGTCTACTTACGTGTACCTGTGTGCTCCGCCACTTCCACGCTCCAAGCAGAAACTACGCATGCGCAAGCGGCGCGGCGCCTCTGTTCTACTATTACTACTCGTACTACAATCTACTGTATAATAGCCAAAGGTGGTCATTTCGAATAGTTTATTTTTTTTCTGAGACTATAAATATGTACATGTTTTAGTAATATTACATTACTTCATAAAAAAATGCATTTTCATTTGTAAATAACTTACAGCCGGACTATACTTCATTCATTTAGGGGTGCTAAAATGAATGACAATTTGCATTTGACTTTGCCATGACGATGACGCACCTGAGTACCTATAACCTGGTATTTGAATAAGATAATGTAACCCAAAATTCACTTACGAAAATAAAATTAATGGAATATGATCCACATCCACCCCCACACAGACACATACGCGCACACACACACACGCACATATATAGTATTATTAGAATTTAAAAAATGTTTATAATAAAAATAATTTTCCCCATACTGCCTTGTAAAACCATGAATATATTGATGGAAGAGCGGACCCTCCAAACAAAGGCATTTTTTGCTCAAATGGAGGCTCCAATGTACTAGCTATTAAGGCAATAAATTTGTTAACGAAATAAACTTATTTTATTTATTTTTATGATAATTGAAAAATAAGATAGATATACTCTATTGTACAAACAAACCAAACCATCAGCATCACATAGTCTTAGATCGTAGAATTTAGGCAGTCTTATTGCTAGGAAGTGAAAGTAGCAGGTCTTTAAAATTAAAAAAAAAACAGTATATTCCTACTACAAATTATTTATTTAGAATCAAGCTATTATGGAATAACATGTGTGTTAATTTGACAGATATATTTTTTATAATGTTTAATTTTGAGTTCCAAACTAAAAAACCAAGCTTTGCAGGCCTCACTTTTCTAAGTAAAAGATCTAAAGAAAAAAAGACCAAAAGTCAGAAATGCCCGAATCCTCAAACGTCAATCAAAGCTGAGTAGTTCTTACATGTATAGCTGTCCTCACAAATTGGATTCGAATTGCGTAGTCTGATAAAACGTGACATCGACGGAGAATGTTAAGTAAATGATTTTCAGAAGCAATGTAAAAATGTTAATCTATACTAATATTATAAAGAGGAAAGATTTGTTCGTTTGTTTTTTGTTCGTCTGTTTGTTTTTGGTTCGTCTGTTTGTTTTTTGTTCGTCTGTTTGTTTTTTGTTTGTTTGTTTGTATTGAATATGCTCCGAAACGACGACCGATTTTAAAATTATTTCACTAATATAAAGCTATATTATCAGGGAGTGACATAGGTTATACTTTTTAAAAATTTAAGCTATATTTTGACGGGAAAGACAGACGACGAGTGCGGATCGCTAGTGTGTAATAAAAAAAAACGGTTTCAAGTTCGAATTTGTCAAATTCACTTTACAGTGTATGAAATTGTTTTTCTAAAGGAACTCCTATCTGTGATAATGATAAGCTCTTGGCTAATCTGGTAGAAGTAAAAGGTAAGTCGAGGTACCGTAGCTGACGTTCTACTTCTCTTTTTCTTTCCTCGGTATGTGTAATGAACATTTTGAAGAATTTTTAACCAGCATTGAGCTCATGTAACATAACGTCAAAATAAATTCAGACGTATTACATTACGAGATGCTACCTAGAGTTAAAACAAACTTCTATAAACAATCAATTGGAGCTTGACCAATAGGTCAGTATTGATTATTTAACTAAACTAAAATACCTGGTATCTGTGTTATGCGCGTCCGGGGACATCGACAGCGACATCAAAGCCCGAATTTCCGCGGCTTTTGCCAAATGGCGTGAGGTGACTGGTGTCATTTGTGACCCCTAAATGCCGATCAAGCTGAAGGGGCAGGTCTACAAAACCATCATTAGGCCTGTCCTTCTATATGACAGTGAAACATGGCCGTTACTAGAGCGACACAAGCAGGAGCTGCGCGTCACGGAAATAAAGATGCTGCGGTGGATGTGTGGAGTCTCACGCAAAAATCGCGTGCGGAACACCCACATCCGGGGCAGCCTTCGTGTTCGTGACATCGCAGACCAGCTGCAGGAGTGCCGCCTTCGTTGGTATGGTCATGTCTCACGGAGATCGGCAAACTACGTCGGCAACAAATGTCTGGCCATGCCGCCCTCGCCGGGGACCGGCAGAAGAGGTTGACCCGAGAAGCGGTAGCTCAACGTCGACAAGGGTGACATGCATGCCTACAGACTTACCACTGAGGATGCACAAGACCGCGCGCAGTGGGCCAAGAAAATAGGAGAGGTGGACCCTTTTTATTATCGAAGAAAAAATGCTTTACGCACTATCCCACCGCCCGGGGAAGCGGTGGAGGAGTGTGGGACTCCCCGCCGGTGAAGCTGGCGGTATACTCACTAAAAGAACCTATACTTTGCTCTAGCGGGACGACATGGGATTCCCTTAGGATTTCGGTCACATCGTCCCAAGCGGTCAGCCCAGCCACTGCCGGATCACGCCACGGGAGTCACGCCACGGGGGGTATCCTGATACGTGACAGATACCCCCCGAAGAGAGACACCGTGCAATGTGGGTGGGACCCCCCGGGCTCACTCGCTGGTGTCCTAGGAAACTGGGAGAAGATGGGCGAACCGTCTTCTTCGGGCTCCAAGCCGTCTACGTCGGAGAGGGGCTGCCAGAGGATTGTCCTCCCTGGCTCTCTCCGCGGTCTCCTTCTGCGCCATAACCTCTTCGCAGAAGGAGACCATCGCCTCCCATTTCTCCTCACTCCCGAGCATAGAGCGAACTACACTCGGAAGTGAGAGATCACCTACAGCTGCCACCAACGTGCGGCGCTGCGACGCCCTGGTCGGACACACTTTAAGTGTGTGCTGGGCGTCGTCTACGTCGGCGCCACAGTGGTGGCACGTGGGGGTCAGCTCCCTCCTGGCTATTTGGTGCAGGTATTGGCCAAAACAGCCGTGCCCTGAAAGCACCTGCACCAACCGGAAAAGAAAGGTGGACCCTGGGACCCCACACACTGGTGTGAGTTCACAACCGGGGTAGACCGCACGGACGATAATGATGATTATTTAACTAAATTCTTAAATAAACGACAGAATCAGAAGAACACTCAGTTCAAGATTAGTATGTAAAATAAATATAATCATTATAAAAACTGCAACTTCTAAAACCTTTTGTTGTGTCCACCCAAATTGATATAAGTTGCATCTCTGTCAACCGCTGTCATCTTATGGACAAGAATTTTGTAGACAGTAAATTGCTTCATCACAAGTTCAATAACGGGTTGGGTCACAACTGAACAGCTTTTATGTTCTGCAAAGAACTCCTGCACAAAACCGTCGTCCACAGGATAGCTGGAGCCACAGAGTTAAAAAATGTTTTCGGTGTCATCTGAACAAAAAACATTTTGATGATTCTTAACCCTGAGATAAATGTTTGGATTGTGTTGGCTTTACGAGAGCGACTGCCATCTGCCTTCTCAGCCCATAAAGGGGACAGACTCACCTCTGAGGATGCCTAAAACCGTGCAAAGTGGGCAAAGAACATGAGAAAGGCGGACCCTGGGACCCCACACACCAGTGTGGGTTCACAACCGGGATAAACGCACGGATGATGATGAGGAACCCTGATATGGTTCCGGCTGATGAGTTATAGGATACCCATACTATAGTTTCTATACTTATATTATAAAGAGGAAATATTTTGTGGTTGTTTGTATTGAATAGTATAGGAATCCCCAGAAGTCAAGGTTTAATGAATAAAATTCAAATTTAAATTCAAAATTCTTTATTTATCATAAACTTATTATTCTATTACAAATGTGGTGTTCTCAACTGCAAAATGTATAAACTGTAGCGCAGTGAGAGCGCCCTCTCCCAAACAGTGATTTAAATGACATACTTATAAGGTAATGTATGAACAAAAATAATACATAAAGAATAATATTTAACAATTTAGAAAGCACGTGAAATGCGTGGTTTTGTATGTGAGTGAGTCTGTAAGTGTGTGTGTGTGTGAGAGAGAGAGAGAGAGAGAGAGAGAGAGAGAGTGAGAGATTTTAGAGCTGTAACATGTTACTGTATATCTTTTAGTAGATCTTCTGATACCTGAAACGACAGCAGCACAAGCCAAGTAAATAATTTACGTCTACAAGGACAAGAAGCCAGGTGATAAATTTGTAGTTTTTTATTGGCGTGATTGTATAACTTAGCACTGAGGTGTGGTGAGTAATGACGACCGGCAGCTTTAGTGTTACGTTTTAGTAGGACCGGACCGGTAGGACAGACTATGTCTGCTCTGCATCTTTGAGTCAAAAGCTGTCGATCAAAGACTAACTCTCTATGCTTCCGTAGAATGGTTCGGCATAATTATCCTATAAATCTTATTACTTGCGTTTTTACAATCATATAATAATAATTACAGCCTAGCTTTAATTGTCACAAGCTTTTCATTATTATTATTTATAACATTAGTATTATGAATTATATTATTCTGACGTCGCAACATATTAGTCGTAAAGCCTAGTCGGAGGCCTAAGAAAGCGGCTTGACAACATCTAACGGTAAGGTTTATCACTGGCCTTACATTCACCTCTCCAAAAATCCGCGCCCGCATGTTGGAGGATGGCTCGTTCCACCTCATAGTTGATGTGAGGCCTGTGCCCAGCAGTGGGACGTTTCGTTTTTTTACGCAGCTAGGCACTTCATGCTGTCAACATAATGTATACCTTGCCCCATAAAGGATCCTAAAACTCTTTGTAGCCTAAAGAGTGGAAGCGCAATTTTATCCTTATTCCTAGTATTTTTGCAATGTATATCACTGTGTTTAGTATAGAGACCTATATTTTTTCTTACCAAAACAATGCAGTTGTAAATATATTGTGAAGCTCCAGTAAGGATACCAATGTCCTTAAAAAGCTCTCTAAGTGAAGCCCGTGCACGAAGCTTATAGATGGATCTGATCGCTCGCTTCTGAAGGACAATGGTGGTTAGTATATACGCGGCTTTACCCCAAAGTACAACGCCGTAAGACATCACACTGTGGAAATAACTAAAATAAACCGAACGAGCAGTATCAACATCTGTTAATAACCTTATTTTTCTCACTGCAAATGCAGCCGAACTTAGTCTGCCCGACAGGGCTGTTATATGAGGATTCCATTGGAGTTTTGAATCTAATGTCATTTCAAGAAAAACTGTAAAATCAAAAAGCTTCATAGTATTGCTGTCTATTTTAAGGTCAATGTGGTTATCTTTAACATCTGCTCTTCAGGTGGGAGACATATGTCGGCCGGTGGATGTTACCACCATTCAGTTGCCTAAAACCCGCCAAGTGACTCTGACCTATCTCGGTCAGGTCGCGTTCCGGGATCAACACTTCACTAACCGGTGCCAGGACAGGCCTTCAAGATGAGTATAGCCAGCTCAGTAATTGCTTTGCATTATTGTGCTTGTCATCCTCATATCTGGACCTCACGACTGCTTTCAATGAGGTGAAGTGAGGTTCTTGACGGGCACTATAAAAAAATGTCTTAATTAAACATTAACTTAGATTTACGTTAGTAATAATAATTATAACAATACTCAATATGTAAGAAGATAAGTATGTGCTTAGCTAAGTAAAGCCTTAATCTCGGCCTAAAATTCAATATTTTATGGGAGCTAATAAAACTTAATTATGAGTACTGACTAATACAGACGGCAGTGCTGCTTTGGAGAAAGGGATGCTTCAGAGAGTGCATCTGCTATCGCTGACGAGATCAGTACCGGAATGGAATACTACATTCCTTTTACTGATGTCGTCAGTGCTAGCAAAACTGGTCCCTGGTTCAATCGCGAGTGTGCCGCAGCTGTTGAACAAAAACAGGCGGCGTACCGTGCTTGGTCTAGGGCCCAGGCACTTAATGATCATTCAAACCTTGCCTCCCTGAAAGCAGCCTTTAATAAAGCCACCAAGGCCACGAAGAGGGCTTACATTAGAGCAGACGCCCAGCGAATTGCATGTGTTGGCCAAGAACTCATCACGCACCCTACGGGTAGCCGCTCCTACTGGCGACTGGCTAAACACGTGCAATCTAACTTCTGCGTGCCTTCGCTGCCCCCACTGAGATTCCCTGATGGATCGTTGGCTCATCAGCCGCAAGAGAAAGCCGATTTACTGGCTAACCTCTTTGCCGCAAACTCTTGCATCGATGACTGCGGTGCTGCGCCGCCTGATATTCCACATTGCGGCTCCACAATGCCTGATATTCGTATCAGGCAGTGTGATGTACGTGCCGAACTGCAGTCACTCGATGTCAGGAAAGCCAGTGGCCCTGATGGAATCCCAGCTGTGGTGCTGAAGAAATGTGCAGCGGAGTTGTCTCCAGTGTTCACTAGTCTGTATCGCCTCTCCTACAATTCGGGTCTTGTGCCGCTGTCTTGGAGGGAGGCGAACGTTCAACCAGTTCCCAAAAAAGGGGACCGGTCTGACCCTGCCAATTACCGTCCAATAGCCGTAACCTCAGTTTTAGCTAAAGTGTTTGAGCGGATCATAAACACGCAGCTCATCCGCTACCTAGAGGATCACTCTCTCATTCACGACCGTCAGTACGGCTTCCGACCAAAACGGTCTACGGGTGATCTTCTAGCGTACGTAACACACATCTGGGGGGAGGCTATGGACAAGCATGGGGAATCTTTGGCCGTCAGCCTTGACATTGCCAAAGCTTTCGACCGTGTATGGCATCGTTCGCTTCTTTCCAAGCTTCCGGCATATGGTCTGCCACCTCGCCTATGCGACTGGGTCGCCGGATTTCTGGAGGGACGTAGAATTCGTGTCCTTTGCGATGGTCAAAAATCACGCTTTCTCCAGATTAATGCCGGAGTGCCGCAGGGCTCCGTCTTGTCGCCGACGTTGTTTCTTCTGCATATCAATGACATGTTATCTCTTGGTAATATTCATTGCTATGCGGATGATAGCACGGTCCACGCGCGATATTTCGAGCGCCCTGGGGCAAAGCAGACTGACATCGAGGAGAAGAGGCGAAGTCTTGTTGTTAAGCTTGACGGAGTGTTGGACCGCATTTCAGAATGGGGTGCATGCAATCTTGTCGAGTTCAATGCCAAGAAAACGCAGGTGTGTGCATTCACAGCAAAGGCGTCGCCTTTCCTTTCCCATCCCACTCTTCAGAGCACCCCACTACCAATTAAGGATAGCCTAAACATCCTTGGCATGGATGTTCGTAGCAACCTAAACCAGCGGGACTACATTGAGAGCGTCATTAGAACTGCATCCCGTAAACTCGGAGTCCTGAACAGAGTGAGACGATTCTTCACGCCTGAGCAGCTCTGTCTCTTGTATAAGACACAAGTTCGCTCGTGTGTGGAATACTGCTCTCATCTCTGGGACGGTTCCGCTAAGTACCTACTCGAAGCTCTTGACAGGTTGCAGCGGCGTGCTATCCGTATTATTGGAAACCCAGAGGCAACTTTGACCCTTGAGCCTCTCCAATTGCGTAGAGACATTGCCAGGCTAAGTGTTCTCTATCGCTTCTACAATGGGGAATGCTCTGACGAGTTATTCCAGCTTATCCCACCCTCACCTTTCCACTCCCGTACCACGCGTGCTGGACTACGGCGTCACCCACACACAATTCAATATTTGTTGGCCCGAACTAAAAGGTTCGGTGACTCGTTTCTTTGTCGTACCATCCAGACGTGGAACGCTCTTCCAGCACATGTGTTTCCTTCCTCTTATAGTCCCGGGTTCTTCAAGCGGGGCGTGAAAAGGCATTTCTGCAGGCCTTCAAGGTGAGGATGGCCAGCCCAGTGATTCGTTTGAATGACTGGGCTTGTCAACCTCATATCTGGACCTCACGACCGCTTTCCATCAGGTGGAGTGAGGTCATCTTGACGGGCAATATAAAAAAAAAAAAAAAAAAAGGTAGCCCTTATGATGCTCTACCACTGGGATTCCGTATATGACTACTTTTTGGCTCATTCTGTATAAAGCGCTAATCTGAGGTCTAAATATAATCGCTTATCCAGTCAACGTATTTCCATAAACTGCGGGGAGCGCGCAATTTCGTCAGTAAATATACAGCCTAGAATGTGCGTTAGTTCTAGGTTGATGACTGGCTAAAAATTAAAGATCACTTATATCGACTGGCCTGTTGGCGCAATGGCAGCGATCCTGCCTTTGACGCCGGAGGTCGTGGGTTCGATCCCCACCCATGACAAACATTTATGTGATGAAAATTTGTGTTTGTTGTGTGTCTGGGTGTTATTATCTATTTATGTATGTATTTAGAAATATTTAAGTATGTTTATCAGTCTCTGAAACCCATTATACAAGCTCTGCTTAGTTTGGGGTCAGATGATCTTGGTGTGAATTGTCCCAGATATTTATTTATTTTATTTATTATTTATTACGAATTGCTCGCTACGCTCAGTTTAAGGAATGAATTTGACAAGTTATAAGGGATTATAATAAAGCCCCAGGCTGAGCATGGTGCAGTGCTACCACCTCTGGGTGGATTAGCCAAGTACCAGCCAACTGTTTAGTAGTAGGTGCAATCACGTGTCGTAAGGCTCGTTGATGATCAGGCACTAAGCATATTCTAGCTATCCGCTTAAAGCGTTGTGTTGATTATTTATAATGCGACCAGCAAAGGCGTGGACCTCGCTGCCCGCGCATGTTTTCCCGGAAAAACACTACTTGGGTCACACCAAGACAAGAGTGTATAGGTATTTGGTGGAGAGACTTGTACCATCAAATACCATATTGCTACTTACCGCCTGGTGCAATTATGTGATCAAATGTCAGCCTACAGTTGAAATTACAAAAAAAACACATTTATCCTACGTAGATAAATCCAAAAACCCACACAGATTATGAATATTAAACCTTTCTTAAATATAAAATGAAAAAGGAGAGAATTGTAAAGCACATTTTCAGAAAATACACATCCTATGTATTAAGTATAACTTAGTTCTCGACGAGCATGTTTTTTGAAGGTGACTTTAGCTATCTGACTTATAACGCTCCTATCTTTTAATGTTTTATTCATTCAATTAGGTAAACCAACATCTGAAACATTTCCTGAAATAATTTGGAATTAAAACAAAAAACCTTTAAATAAATATCCCTTAAAAAGTAAGTTAAAGATCATGAAATAAACATTTTCTTCCTTTTTATTTTTTTTGGTTCATAAAATGCACAAAAGAATTTAATGTAGTTTGTCGGTAGTAGTCTTTTCGTATTTGTAAATACCCTCAGCCGCGGATCAGCCAAACTGCCATGTCAAAAAAAGGAGTGGGCTACATTCAATTGAATGGCATAGATCTGGTTCTAGTCAATTCATAAACTCGCCAGGGCTGGCCATTAAAACAAGTCAATATCTCAATCTGACGAACTCATTTTGCCAAAGTATTCCATCAAATAAATAAGTTGATTAGCACTGGGAAGGTAAATTACAGTCACCAGTTAACTTGCAAGGAAACATTTTTTCGTGTTGGTCGTGTGGGCAGTTGTAAAAATATCTTCTTTAAACTTTTCGTCTTCTTCACAGCCTATAGGCTATACTATAGTGTTGTTGTATTTATTTCAGTGCACCATGCATAAATTATGCAGCTGGCATGGCTAATCATCTTGAAAACACTATAAAAGACGTTTAATTCGGATAGTTAGCTTAGTAGAATTCGCGACAACACCATGAAGAATATTACCTTGTTCGCAGCCTCTGTACGTACTCAAAAACTTTTACATTTTACTCGTTTTATACATTTAGGTGGTTCTGCGTTTTTAAAACACAAACTTTCACCAATAGATAATCGATGAACACAATCAATCTCTTTCGAAAATGTTGTATTTTTATTTCTTTCAGGTCAGCATACTTGCATGCTTAGTTGCAAGCGGTAAGTTCAAATCAAAAATATAAATTAGCTTTATTCTTATAATCTTAAACGTTTGTAAATAAACAGGCCGCAAAATGTTTGCATTGAGCTTACCAAATCGTCTGCCGAGCGTGATAGGTATTGGTAACATTCCCCGGCCGGGTGGCGTATGTGGCTTACCTTGTTAACTACGTTCTCGCACGGAGAGACGAAAGCTCCCTTGATTTCGTCTCCCGATGGGCAGACGTGGTGAGCAAGGTTTTTCAATGTGCTTCATACAAAAAAGCCCAGACGATTTCGTCACCTAGAGTAGACGTGATGATTTAAGTGGTTTTTTGATGTTCTGACAAGAAAAAGCTCTGTCGGGACGTGAGGGGACGTAGTAAACAAGGTATGCCATACGCTCCTTTTTTTTAATTATCGTAGGGAAATCCTCATGGATACCTCACCGCCCGGGGGAACGACGAGGTTATGTCACCACCACCGTACGTGGACCCCCTTTTTGGTCCGCAACCACGATCCACCTGAAAAGTGGATCCGCTGCTGCATCTAGCAGTGCGGCCCCGCCGAGCCGCAGTGCACACGGGGGGCCAGCCGCGGATCACTGACCCCCTCCAAAAGGTTGTGCACCCATCTCACGCCCTAAGGCGCTGCGCCCGTTGGCGCCCCTTTTGACAGGCAGTAGTAGGCACCATACCACCACCACGCACGGCGGCAGGCAATGGGTGGGTGGGAAGTCCACCGCACTGCCATGTCTGAGCCCTCTCAGCTTCCAGGTGGTTCCACCTGCCACCAGTACTAAGCCCCCCCGCCACGACAAGGCAAAGGCTTGTAGCGACATCTATCTCGCCACAACGAGCTAAAAACTGACGTATCCTACATCGCGATATTAAAGTTATCTGAGCGATTGTACATATATACAAGAACCGGACAACAACCGTTGGGCAGTAGCCCACCAGACACAACACCCGTCTGGTCGAAGGATCCTCCCTTTTCAATGGTGAATGAGGAACTTCACATCCTGTTCCTCATACCCCTAAAGGCTCATAGGGGGGGGGATGCCATACGCTCCTGGGTCAGCCATCATATGGGGAATTTTAATGTTCAGTGGTTGACGATTTACTCTTATCTGATAATGATAAAGGGATCTGTACCCTTGTTTCCACTCGGAAACTGTGGAACAATCTTCATCATACGTAATAGGATTCAAACTAAAAGTTCTTCGAAATCAGGCGTCACTCAAGTAATCTTTTTTGTAATGCGTGTACCTACGAGTATGAGCAATTTCACATTGAAATAGCCTCCACTTCCAAGGATTTATATCCTTTGCTTATGCACTAAGAACTTTCATTAAGCTTACTGGGGTCGTCATTAAGTTCGCTGTTCTCTGTCTCCCATATTTACAGCGTCCTCTTCGGAGTTGTGGGGAGTTGCAGAGCACATACTAAGTTAATTATCTAGTTGGGTATATACCCAACCCCTAAAGCCCATTTTAGTCTTACTGATGGAAATCATCAATTAATAAAATATGATCAAAATTACGCGAGTTCTAATATCATTACCATGATCACTTTATCATTTTCTTACTTATTGGGCTTGGTCCTTTGTAAGCTCAAGGACAACGGTTGACTAACTTCGTTTGCCTGATAATCTTATTAAAATCCAAATTCTATTTTTTTTCTTTTATTTCAGATAGTAATCAAGAAGATTACGAGAGACCGTGTGGCTCCAGAGACGAAATAGAAAAAGAATGCGTACGCAAATTCTTTGAAGAACGAGGCAGCTGTTCAGTTGTAACCGAATCTGATGATGAGCCTGTGTTTAAGGAACAGGGCATATTCCATATGCCCTTTATAAATGTTACAGCTGTTGCTGTCAATTCTACTTTTGAAAACCTAGATGGACCAATTAGGGAATTCAAGTATGTATCTGCTAATGTTCCGAAATTTATCTTGCGTTAATAAATTCAAAGGTTTAATATTTCGCTGTCAATTTCGTTTTCAGGATCAACACAAAGACTGGTAACTTAATTTATTCAATGAAGATGGAAAACGTCAAATATTATTCCCCTGCAATTACTTTCTTTTTTCACCGTATGGATGAAGAGCCATTAGCCCTCACTGATAAAATATACGAAGAATATCGTAAGTATTACTTTGAATCACTGTTCATTTTGATTGATTTCAAAAAATTATACAGCTGTTTCTCTGTCCCAATTTTCGAATTCTGAAACCTTAAGTGAAAGGTTGTGGACGTTGAAAGTTGTAGAACGCCATCCCACAATTTAACAGTTGGGCTTTCTGTCTTTTTGAACAGTCAAACCAATGAAATAATACATTAGTAACATTTTTAACTTTTCGTGCAAATATTTGAAATTAAAAATGTTTCAAACCTTCTCAGTAAAATAAACCCAAATAACAAAACTTTACCCATATCTTCATTATTTGCACTTTGCAGTCTCAAGACGTCCACATCGCCCATTATTCCTATTTACTTCATCATTTTACTGGTTTTTTTAGCTCATACGGTCTTAACAGCTGTGATTCTACTGGAAGACGGCAAAGTCACAAGCAAATCCATGCAGCAGGCAACAGTTTCAACCTTCTTCTTGCCTGAAGGCAATTTTAGGATGGAACTCGGGCCAAATATCACGGAAAGTAATGGTAAGTACATAATTATAGGGTCAGGCTTAGTACGAGTTTTATTATACTAAACTTGGATTTACTCATAGTTAAGAAAAAAAAAAGTTGAAACGACTTCAACAAAAAATCAAGAAATCTTTTTTCACGGTACCTACTAATTTTTCAGGTCGTTGCTAGCAAATCATTCATTAGCATTTTTTCTAATGCGAATCTGACCCCTAGGATATATTGTTTCATAATATTAAGTGAATTTTGTAACTACAAAATATTTAAATGAAAAAAAGTTAAAACGAATTAAACTTAAGTCGTTTTAACTTTTTTTCATTTAAATATTTTTTCCAATTTCATTGTAAATTATTGAGACATATTTCCTAAAGCTACTAAGGCGAAATTTCACACGACAAAAACTTTTCACTTTTACTTGTACCTTTGCCAATTAAAGTTGATCAGCCTTTACATATACAACTGTCCCTTTTATATCTGCTGACATGTGACAGAACAGCATCAATTTGAAGTTTACTTTTTTTCAGGGGTTAGTGTCATTTTATTTTAAAATTAGAATGAAACCAGTTTTATTGGAGAGTAGAAGTGGAAGTGTACTTAGCATAAAAATAATTTCTTAATCGGTCATTAAATGACGATGCTATGAGAAAACATAACAAATACAGAAGTGAACTCCTTCTTTGATGTCGGTTTAAAACGCATCCTAATAACGAGATGATTGTAGCGTTCTGAAACGACCTGTTTCATTATGTGTTTATTTGTTTTTTTTTTCAGATCCACAAGTCCGAAAAGCAATCCATGGAATTGATGATCAGGAAAACATAGCTCTTAAGGAAGCATTCGTGACAGAGGGCTTCCTTCGTTTTCTGGCGTATTTACAAAAACATATCTGTGACTTTGACCTCCCTATTGCTATTTATTAAATTATACTTTTTAATAAATGAGTATTCGTTACCTTATAATCTAACCATTGTTACTTTTAGTGTGGAGGTGATGTGTATTTAGAAATTATTTGTTACGAATAAAGATTTATCGAAAATTACTATTTGTTACTGCTCAGTGGGGCTTTTCGTCATTCACTTAAGCATTTTCTCTACTTTAAATATTTTTAATTTGGAAGTACAATATTTTATTTTTCTTATTCTCTATTTTTATTGCACATGAAGACAAAAGTATAAATGGCGGAGCTAGTCCCCGGAAGCACTCTCTACCAGTCAACCGCAATGTTTAACAGAGCATGAAAGTAGTTGAGACTGTTTCACTCACAGGAAAGGGTTATTCGGAAAGGTACAACGACTATATTATTGAAATCGAAAGATAGAAAATTAGAAAAATTCGAATTTCGGACCTTGAAGAAATCAGGCAGGATACGAACCCGCGTCTTCCACAATCCGGGTGGCTGCTCTAATCACTCTTCACTCTTCTTCACTCTTCTTCCATCTTCTTCTATCATTGTAAAATGCTAAAATAAAAAAGTTATATATTATTGATCTTATGTACCCAACACCACCCAGTAGAAGAAAATGTTAAGAAGGGTAAGTAAGTGCACAAAAAACAAATACATATACAAACATTCTAAAAATATATAAATATACATATACAAATATTCAAAATAAATATTTAATTAAGTACACAATCAAACAATAGATAATACAGAATACGTATTAACTAGCCCACAAAAAACCAAAGAGATCAGGAAACGAAAAAAAAGAATTAAATGAACGGACAAGGAGTACATAGTAAAAGGAAGAAGAAAATAAGAGGACAAAGCAGGAGAGTTATAAGGCAATGAAATGTAAGCCTGAGCTGTCCAAGTCAGTGTATTGTCAATGCAAGTACCTAAATGTTTGACAGTTTTACTAAAAGGAACGACATCACCATCAAATACAACTGAAGGCAGAACATCCCAGTCTACCCTAGAAATCAGCCAACCACCCACAGTTATTACTTGAGTTCCAGCGGGGTTACTGTTAGATTTTTCTCGTACTCCTTTGACATATATGATTATACCGTAGGGCTAGACGAGTTTCTATTAATGTCAAAGCTGAAAAATGTGTGGTAAGGGTATTTATTTTCCCATAGGGAAAATTGGTAGCGTGTTGCTCTTGTTGTTTCAAGCCAGTGAAGAAAAAATAAGGACCATGAATAATTTATTTTGTTAATCGAATGTAATCAGTAACCACATTGCATCATACATTAATTATGCAGCCATATAGATTTACATTCAAAAAAGGCACTTTAAAAGACGTCTACGAGTTTGGCAAAGTTAGTGTAATTTAAAACAACATGAAGATCATCTTTTTTGCTGGTTTAGTAAGTACAAATTTTGCTTAAGTTTAATGACTTCATACTTTGGGAGAGTAATACCGTCTAATAATCATCAGATTAAGAACCAGCACGAGAAGTACAAAAAGCTGAAGCTTTTTAGATGAAACTCAAACGCTTTCAAGTGTTGAAAAATGGCAAAATCAAAAATTGGTACCCGTATATTGCCATTTTCGAGGAGTCATCTTAAACTTGCGTCACATTCGAATCGAATATGTGACGAGCCCAACTAAATTCATTTTGCAACCTATAGGCGCGTGCCCTTTTGAAAGCCTGCAGACGCCTCTCCACCGCTGAAAGGTTATATGTCATATATACAATAAAATTGTCGTATATTCTAATTACCAAAATCCAATGCCCATTTAACCTCGCTCGTTGTCTTTCTTACCAGTATCAGACGATGTTTATGAACACGGGATGACCAGATGGTGAAAAGAGGTTTTTTGTAGTTGTAGTGTATTGATTCAGTTGTATTGTTTTAGGTCAGTATACTTGTATGCCGAGCTGCAAGTGGTAAGTTCAAATGAAAAATAAAATTATCCATTCATTCCCAAATCAAACGTTGCCATTGAATATTTTCTCACGGTGCGAAAAGTTTGCCAAACTGCCAGGGCCTACCAAGTGCAGCGACTATTGACACAATAATCTACTAATATGTGGAGAAGGCCAGTTTTCACTAGTGAACTTCTTATATAGGTATGTCGCTAATGCAATCTGCACGAGGGGAGGCCATGTCTTAATATATCATAAATTATATTAATGTCTACAAAGTTGACGTGTGGTAAAATCATAAATTCCTGAAAAAAGGACGAATCAGTAACTTTTTTACGGGCGATTCCATTTCATTTACTTCAAAATCCTACTTTCCCTTCATTGGGAAAGCGAGCGTGACAAAACCTTCTATTTGCACGCCAGAATATTAGCATCCAGAATCTCCACTTAGAAATTTAGCGGAGCTTGTCATTATGCTTGATGCATCTTCAACTACGTTTTGAGATTTCGGGGTCGAAGCATTTTGGGAATGTGATCAGTCTGGATGCCTTCCCAACCAGAAACTTCCTACGAGGTAGAAATGGGGTAGTAAGATAGAACCAAAACTGTATTTCATATTCCTTAATTTTTGATTTCAGAAGATTCTGAAGAGTTTGAAAGACCCTGTGGCTCAAGGGACGATATTGATAAAGACTGCGTACGCCAATACTTTGCAGAACACGGAAGTTGCTCCGTTATAACCCAATCTGACGATGAACCTGTGTTTAGGGGAAGAGGCATATACTATTTGCCTTTCATAAATATTAAAGCAATTGATGCAAATTCTACTGTAGAGAACCTAGATGGACCGATTCGGGAATTCTAGTATGTTATGTGTTTTGTTGTTTTTTAGTATTTCGGGTGCCTAATATTCTTGCGTTTGTGGTAGAGGTCGTGACTGTTACCCAATTACAATATTCTCCTGGGTGTCAATGTAGAGTCAATCTTTTTTGATGTAGAGCAAATTCTTTAAAAATTAAAATTAAATGTGATGTTAATTATATATTTCAATTGCATTCGATTAACGATTTATTTTCCTCTTTCTGTTACAGTATCAACAAAAACTCCGGTAATCTAATATTTTCAATGAAGATGGAAGGACTTAGATATTCTTCCCCGGCGATTACTATTTACTTGCACCGCATGGATAAAGAGCCTTTTGTGGTCACAGATAAAATAAAAGAAGAATTCCGTTAGTAATATTTTATTCTAATAAGAACTGACAATTGAACTGAGTCATACAGTTTTAGTGAGTTGAAGCCAAAATAAAGAAACTTATAATAAAATAGTGAACCTGAGCAGACTAGTGTCAGGTTGAACGTTCACAAGTTGAAGTGTCAGCAAATTAACTTAAAAAAACTTTTGTCCAGCCATCGATCCACTTGACAATATTTCAGGGAAGCAAGCATTTCTTAATGTTTATCTCACTTGTTTGTATTTGTTTTAACAACTGGGAACTTTCATGCACAAGAAATCGAGTGACATCCATCAAAGATCTGTAAAACCAGTGAGGCTAGCCAAGAGCAATACGCCACGATGCGCAAAGTGCCAGCGACCGCTTGTGTCATCCCCTTACATTTGAAACGATTTTAAATGTCGACATCGTCGTGGCGTGTTGCTTTTGGCTAGCCCCACAGCACTATTGCAGTGCTGTGGGGCTACACCATATGGAGAATTACGAGTAAGTGTATGTAAAATTTTAATCATAACGGTTTGATTTTTCAGCTCACAAAGTACTAACGGCTGTGATTCCTCTGGAAGACAGGAAGGTAACACGGAAGTCCATGCAAAAGGCCACAGTTAGGGCATTCTTTTTGCCAGAGGGCAGTTATGTGGTGGAGCTAGGCCCAAAAATTACGGAAAGTGGTGGTTAGTCCAAAATAATTTTACACTATATCTTTACCAGAACAACCGCTTTGTCGAATTTAGAATCAATGATTTCGCAGAAAATAACTGTTTAACTTTAAAATATATCTGAGGTTAATGAGTAGATAAGTTGATATGGATAGAACAGTATTAAAAGTGTAGTTAAGTATTTCAATAAACAGGTTCAGATAACACATTCTTAAACCTTATGAGCCTTTGCCTCGTGGGGAGAGGGTTTCGTACTGGTGGCAGATGGAACCACCAGGAAGCTAAGACAGCTCAGGCCTAGAGGTACGGTAGACTTCCACCCACTGCCTGCTGCCGGGCGTCCACGGGCGCAGCGCCTTAGGGTGCATCCATAGTGCATTTGGATGGAGTATAGTAATCTGCGGCTAGCCTCCCATGTGCACCGCGGCGGTGTCGCTCGCCAGATGCGGCAACGGACCCACCTTCAAGGTGGGTCGTGGTTGCTGACCTAGTAGGGTCCGCGTACGGTAGGAGCCAACGGTCGCGATTACGGGGTTGCTTTCTTGTCTAAGGGACTCCGCCTGGCCGCTGAAGTGTTGAGGTCGAGTACCGTGGGTTTTATCACACTAGCGGTATTCGAGCGTTTGGGTGACGCATTCGTTGCACATCAGTGAAGTATTCGTTCGTTACCCGCGGCATGTTTGAAAACGATTGCATAGCGCTAGTGGGACAAGCCTTTAACGTTGTTGGTCCTTCTGTGTTCTATTTGTAGGAATTATTTGATGTTAAAATTGTTTGTTCTTTTTTCAGAGCCACAACTTCAAAAGGCACTCCAAGTAATGATGGAACAGCAGGAAATCGCTCTTAAAGAATTATTTGTTACAGCGGGCCGCCTTCAATTTCTAGCGTATTTCCAAAAGTATATCTGTGACTTTGAGATACCAAATTCTATGTAATTTTATTTGTCATCTAGTATAGATGACAAATAAAATTATTTGACGTTTATTGTTTATTAAGTATACATTGTTATTGTAAAATCAAAGAAACTTGTCAACAAACTGTCTATAGGGTTTAGTGAAGTTTATTTTTGATTACTACAAAAAAAACAAGAATAAATATATGAGACCAAAAGAATTGTACTATCATTTACTGTTAAACAGTGTAAGAGGCTCTTTAATTGGGTGGCAAGGCAACAAGTACGATTGTGGTTTTACGCTAATGAAGGAAAAATAACGAACACGATTTTCTTATGTTAATCAAATGCTATCAGTAATCACACTGCATTAAACATAAAATAGGCAGCTACATAGCTTCATATTCAGAGGAAGGCACTTTATAAGACTTTGTACACGGTTTGCAGAGTTAGTGTAATAAAAACAACAGAATGAAGAAAATAATCTTGTTTGCTGCTTTCGTAAGTACAATTTTCCTAACGTTCAATGACTCCGTACTTTTGATTCAAAAATATCAATCACGGAAACATGCTTTGACCCAAATATTAGAAGAACCCTGATGACATTATTGCACAAAAGTTATATTTACATAAGACCGCTCCTGTAATGCAGATATTTTTCTTTTTCAATCTTCAGTAAATGCTAATTAGTATCTACATATTTATCCTCGTCGTTTCATTCATTTCATTTACACAGACGATGTATTCCACCAAAAAAGGGATGACTAGATTGTGAAGAGACGCACCGCACGGGTGTACCGCAGGGGGGAATTTTATCGCCTATTCGGTTTTCAGTGTTTATAAATATGCTCACAGATAGAATTCAATGCTTATACCACCTATATGCTGATGATCTGCAACTGTATGTGCAGGCGGGTGTTGCGGACTTGGACGTTGCCATTGATAAGCTTAACAGGAACCTCAGCTGCATCAGTGACTTGTCTCTTAACTTTGGCGTCAAGGTTAACGCTGCAAAGTGTCAGGCTATTTATTATCTTTGGTAGCTCATATCAGTTGCGTGCCGTGGGCAGTTCATCTGTTGCCCCGGTGGTAATGGACGGTGACCTGATACCTTATTCCCCAATCGTCAAGAATCTGGGTCTATATATGGACAGCGCACTGAACTGGGGCCAGCAGGTGAATCAGATAAGCAGGAGAATCACCTGGATGCTGCGTGCTCTTTATCGTTTTAATTTTTTTCTACCTGCCAGTACCAAGGTTTTGCTCGTCCAAGCTCTTGTTATTCCTATACTTGATTACGCTGATGTTTGTTACACTAATATTACATAGCAACTTCTGAACAAACTTGACAGACTTCTGAATGATTGTATCAGTTTCATCTTTGGTTTACGTAAGTACGATCACATTTCTTCTTATCGATCTAAACTAAGCTGGTTCCTTTTGGTCAATGTAGAAATATAAGAATTTTGTGTCTTCTTTTCTCTGTTCTCTTTGATCCCAACTCTCCGACGTTCCTCAAAAGTAAATTTCAATTTCTACACTCTTCTCATCAAAAAGTACTCCGTTCAAGTGAAACTCTAGCCCTATTTACTCCACTTTTCTTTACCTCCTACATGTCAAGCTCGTTCAGACTGTCTGCCATTCGACTCTGGAACGCTTTTCCAATCAACATCCAAAAATCTACCTCCAAACTTGCTCTGAAGAGGTCGTTGCGTGACCACTTTAAGTGAGCCGCTGATGTATCCTGTCTAAGTCAACTATGGCATTGGGTTCAGATGCTGACTTTTTTGTTTAACTATGGCAATCTGATGTATTATAAAATAATGTAGTATATTTATTTTGAAATATTAAAGTATGTATATTTGCATGATTGGTGAATGTTTATGTTTAACGGTTTTTTTTTCACTTAATTGACCTATAAAATTATAAACAAATAACTTTTATCTTTCGAAATGCGCAACGATCGCCATAGAGTGCTATAGCCCGCTTATTTGCCTTGTCTTGCGTGGTGTCCCAGATTTGATTCGTCTGGTCAATTCAGGAAAGGATCTGTTCTAAATTGGCTCGGGACTGGGTGTGCTGGGAGACGCCTCTGACTTACTTCCTTGTCTGGTACCTCGTAACACAGGGATATCTATCCCAACTTCGAAACCATGACAAGTGGTGTGTTGCCTGGCGCATTTTTATTTATATTTAATGAGCAACAACAATAAAAAATACTTACAATAGGATTGTTTATTTTTAAAAGTAACTTAACACGTCAGTTAATTTTAAAGGGAAACGATAAAAGTTTAATTAGTAGTCAAAGAACTTTGTGAATCAATCGTCACAGGTGGGCGCTACCACTTCCGTGAAGATCAATTAATTATATAGACAACAGTTAAGACATTGTACAAATAAAAAATATCTATGAAACAAAATATTAAATCATTGCTTTCAAAGGTACTCACTATTCCAGTAAGTTAATTCTACACCCAAAGTAAATCTTACATTTAGTATTAAACATGCGAATATGAATTAGGTTTGACCGAAAGGCTCAAGCCCGACCGAGGCTTTTTTCCATCAAAAGGTTGCCAATTGAGAACTTATAAATGAAAGTTACAGAGGTATCTCATCTAAAACTTAGCAGAGCGAGTTAGAGGGGTACTTATAGTATATACACTACACTACACCGATTTAGCATGTGAACCATTTACCTACCTATCATTATATGTAGACACGACCATCTGTATCGTATTGTGTTTATCATTTAAAAATATAATTACCTTTTTTAATCTAGAAGGTTCTGTATAAAGTTATTTTCATTGCCTTCATTTAACAAACAACAGGAGAAAAATATATAGGAATTAAAAATTCGCCCGAAGGTTCTGTATAAAGTTCGTTTTCATTTCCTTCATTTAACAAACAACAGTAAAAAAATGTATAGGAATGAAAACGACAGCTATTATATACAGAATGCTCAGTTTTAAGTATCGTTTCCAAATTGATAATCCAGTAAGTTCATTTAAAATAAATTAAAAAGTCAATTTAAATTCATATCTCTATTAAAGGAATATTTGCAAATTGCAACCTTGAAGTTCATGTCAGTTCCTGAAAAAACCGCAGTGACGTTTTTTTTTAAGGCATCATATTATCATGAAGGAAAGATTTGTTTGTATTGAATAGACTCCGAAACTACTGGACCGATTTTAAATATTCTTTCACCAATATAAAGCTATTATCAGAGAAGTGATATAGGCTATATTTGAAATTTAGACTATATTTGGACGGGAAAGACAGTCCACTCGGGCGGTCACTGACTGACGGAACGCTAGTAGATAGATAAATATAGAGAAATAGATATAAATGACGTAAAAATAATAGTTGTAAATTTATTCTTTTTTTTCTTATTGAGAGAAAATTAAGCCATTAGTTAAATTTTTTGAATGACCCCACTATGAATTTCAGGATTCAGCCGATAGCATCCCACCCAAGTATCAGAAAGAAATTAAGGGAAAGTTCACGTTAAAAATCAATGGAGAAAAGTTACACTAATCGTTTTTATTCAACAGTAACTTAAAGAACCATATTGCCTATCTTTTATGAATAACATCTGTTCAAATAATAACACAGTTCACATTTTAATATAAGAGACATTTTTAAATGGTTCAATTAGTTTTTGAATGCTCAAAGGCCAACAGAATGAAGAGTGCGTGTGCAACTTTGGTTTTAGTAAGTCATATTTGGTTTCTCTAAATATATCTGGAAATCGTGTCCCTAAAATCAGTGGATCAGGGTCACACACAATTGTCAGACTGCTTAAATTTATCGACATTATGCAAGCAATGGTTTCAAATGTTTAAAACTGTTCAGAAGTGGACGGCTTTTTGTCTCCGTATGATGATAATGATTTAAAACACGCTAACCTTTCCGTAGAAGGTGGAGGTGCTGTTTTTCGTTACGTCATATCTAGTGTGTATTGCGAATTTCATTATGCATAAAAACATCAAACAAAGAGTTTGTCTTAAATTTTGCATCGCCAATGGAATTTCGTGTTCGGAGTCACTGAAAATGTTACAGAAGGCTTACGGTGAATTGATTTTATCAAAAACACGTGCTTATGAGTGGTACATAGCGTTCAAAAGCGGTCAAGATGTGATGGAAGATTTGCCTCGCTCTGGAAGAAAATTCTTGGATTTTGCACCACGATAATGCGCCTTTTCAACCGACTTCAAAAAAAGGAGGAGGTTCCCAATTCGACTGTATGTTTTTTTTTTGTTATGTTTGTTACCTCATAACTTTCGACTGGGTGAACCGATTTTCATCATTCTATTTTTATTTGAAAGATGGGGCTTTCCAAATGGTTTTATTTTAATTTGGTTTAGTTTTGATATTGGCTTACATGATAAAACCATATAAGTCTTAAATCTAGATAGACAAAATGCGCGACAAATGGACGACAAATGGACGAATAACTCAATATTACGGCAACCGATTTTAATAATTCTTTATTTATTTGAAAGCTGATGCTGCCTGTGTGGTCCCATTTTAATTTGGTCCAGTTCTGACAGTGGCATCCATGGGAAATCCATATAAGTCTTAAATCTAGATAAACCATATGCGCGACAAATGGACGAATAACTCATCATCACGCCAACCGCTTGCTTTTTTTTTTATTAGAAAGGATATACTTTAAGGGTAGTTTGATGAGTGTTAGGTTCTGATTATGGGATCCATGACAAAGTAACGGAACTCTTCAATTCTTATTAGCAATTGGACGATACTTTTTCGATGTATAAAATAAATAAGAACTATTCACTGAAAATCAAGAAATAAACAAAAATGTTAACAAAAAAAACAACTTTAAAAAAAAACTATTCCAAAACAAAGCACTAAAAAGTAAAGAACTAATTGCGCATTATTCTAAAACTTATACTATAATATAATGTAGGTACAATTATTGTTATTGTTGGAGTCGGTGTCAGCCAATGTAGGTTTGTAACTACCTACATACATACGTAAACCTGATATGTAAGAAATAGGTATATTGTATCGTTTCCTTGGCCGACACCGACTCCAACAATAACAATAAATGTACCTACATTATATTATCGTATAAGTTTTAGAAGAATACGCAATTATTTCTTAACTTTATAGTGCTTTGTTTTTAACCAAACACTCAACAAATACCATCGAGCAACCACCATATTCACCAGATCTGGCTCCAGCCGACTTATTTCTTTTTCCTAAACTCAAATTAACACCTCGTGACACTCGTTTTCAATCGGTAGAAAACATAAAGGATAATTCGCGGCGAGAACTGAACTCAATTCCGGAAACAGCGTTAAAAAAATATTTTGATGATTGGATTATTCGTTGGCGTATGAAGGTGACAAAATAAATGCGGATGAATAACAAACATTTTGTGTATTATTGATCTTTTCCCAGTACTTTCTTGACAGAGTAGTATATAAAAAATGGATTTGTCGGCCAATGGCGGACAGATCTACTAGGACTATTTGTTTGACTGATAACCGATTACGGATAACGGATGTGTGTACGCGAGCCGTTAAGAGAACCGTTAAATCACTAACATAGCTTAGTAAATTACTAAATAAAAGACAAAAGTGACAGTGCGCCTAGCATAAAGATAGAATTTTAGTGGTTTAGACATTCTATTTAAAGCTTAGAAAAGGTTTCCACTTTAAGAATAATACCCATAAAATATACGACAGTGCCAATTTACAAATAAAGAGCCTATACAGAGATAATCATTTGTATACAATATACATTTAATTGCAAACTTTATATCGCTTTACACCTTATTGACGTGCGATAAGACTTGAAAATAATTTTGGCATACTTG
Organism: Udea olivalis; assembly: GCA_947369235.1. Lineage (NCBI taxonomy): Eukaryota > Metazoa > Arthropoda > Insecta > Lepidoptera > Crambidae > Udea > Udea olivalis. The sequence goes on from OX376355.1 coordinate 11,969,257, forward strand.
AAAGGATTTTTTTATATTTAGAAACGAAAAAATAAAAAATATAAGGTTCAAAACTTTAACCGTTCAAAACTCATTAATTTTTACCATTTTTATTTCAGCTCTGTACTTTTGCCTTCTATGTTGCAAGTGGTAAGTTTTATTTTTACTATGTGAATGGGCACAATAGAACCTTGTGGTAAATATTGATGTGGTCCATGCTGGTCTACGGATCTAGCACCACATGATGATCTAGTAAGTTGTGGTGAAGGCTTTTTTTCACCAGTGAACTTCTATGACATCACCTTTCACCATAAGCTAAAAGAGGAAGACCCCATAAGTTTCTGTGTCTTCAAATTATTAGCTCCTCAAAAAGCGACAGATCAGTTATTTTTAAGAATGATTTCTTATTTTGTTTCATTCAATAATCCTAATTTCCTTTTCTTCGGAGAGCAAGCGTAAGAAAAGACCTACTTCCACACCAGGATATGAGCATCCGGAATCTTAAAGTCTCAGGGAATGTAATCAGAAACCTCCCACGACCTAGAAGTGAGGTGTCGGGATAGAACCCAGATTTTATTTTTTGTTCTTCTATTTTCTTTTTCAGATGATTCTGAAGAGTTCAAAAGACCCTGTGGCTCAGGAGATGATATTGACAAGGACTGCGTACGCCAATACTTCGCAGAACAAGGAAGTTGTTCCGTAGTGACCCAGCCCGACGATGAACCTGTGTTCATTGAACGAGGAATATACCATGTGCCTTTGATAAATCTCACAGCAATTGACGCAAATACTACTCTAAAGAACCTAGATGGGCCGATTCGGGAATTCTAGTATGTTATGTTTTGGTGGTTTTATTTTGAGTACTAGAATTCTTAACTTTTTGGTAGGTAAAGTATGTTGTTTCTGTTCTTCGACTACCGTACTGTACTGGGTCACTATTACTTTGGCTTGTTTGACTTTGCACAAGTGACAATTTTATTAGGCATTTGACTTAAAGGGTATAACCGAACCGAAACGTTTTGCAGAACAATATGTTATGCAAAACTTATGTCAACATAAGTTGTACATGTTACTGCTATGTTACAATGTGCGTTTATGAAAATGGTTTATAAAAGTTGCTATAAATTGTGTGAATTTTTAAATGGTATATGTTTTTGATTCAATTATCACTTTTAAAAAACGGGCTTCTCCAATCAAGTTTGAAGGTCCAAAAATAAATTTTATAAGTAATTGAACTAAAAGTTTTAAACGTATTTTTTTAAATATATCTATTTACTTAATATTTTTTAAACGAAAGGTCACTCACTCACTTATCACGAAATCTCAAAAAACTACAATTGCTAGGATGTTTCAATTTTACATGATGTTTCTTTTAGTACGTAGGTCACTTAGACGGGATTTTGCGTAAATTTTGTATAGGGGTTCTTTTTAGGACGTAGGTGCAAAAAATTTGCATGGAGATAACCACGCGTACGAAGTCGCAGGCAGCAGCTAGTATTAATGAATTATAGAATACAATGATATTGTCAAAGACCCAACAGTCACAGATTACTTAAATCGAGTCAATCAAATCAGATGTAGAGCAAACTCTACAATTAAAATTTGATATTAATTTATTATTTCGATTGCAATGAAACAATGATTAATTTTTTCTCTTTATGTTACAGTATTAACGAAGACACTGGTAATCTAATATATTCAATGAAGATGAAAAGTGTTGAATATTATTCCCCGGCACTCACTTTTTACTTGCACCGCATGGATGAAGAGCCTTTGGTGGTCACAGATGAAGCAAAGGAAGAATTTCGTTAGTATTGTCTTAATGATACTATAAATGCGAAAGATTGTGAAGATGTTTGTGTGTTTATTTGTTACTCTTTCTCGCAAAAACTTCTGAACGGATTTAGATGAAACTTTACAGTACAGCTAATACATCAAAATAACACATAGGCACATAACGACAAGTTCACGCGGGCGAATCCACGGGTGAAAAGCTAATTATTTTATAAATATGAGCTGTCCTTTAAAGTCAAAATATATTTATTAAAGCATACCCTTTCTGAAGAACAATAGTAGTCATTCGCCTATGAAATAGACTCAAGCTACAGTTACACATGCTCATTACTAGCACGAAAGAATGCTACTAATGAACAATTGCTACTTAGTAACATTTGTTTCGAAGTATTGCTGTGAGCATGCTCATTTCAGTGATAAGTGAGCATGCTCGTTTTAAGCATGCTAATTTAGAGCATGTGTGAGACATGCTCACACAACATAAAATTAATTTTATTCTATAGTAAGCAGGTGATGTAGGTAGAATGTACCTATCGTAGTGACGAAAATATTTTTTTTTCAGCTCATAAGGTTTTGACGGCGGTAATTCCTCTGGAAGACGGGAAGGTTTCACGGAGGTCCATGGAAACGGCCACAGTTTCAACATTCTTTCTACCAGAGGGTAGTTATGTACTGGAGCTTGGCCCAAATATTGCGGAAAGTGATGGTAAGTCTGGTACTTTTTTATTCACTATTTATGAAAGTTAAAAATGACACAAGAAAAATCTAAGGATACGCTTACTGCGTTTGATATGGGTAAACTAAACCTTCAGTTTTTTAACTAAACTAAATCAATTAGGTTGAGATTACACTATTTTCGTCAATGGGCTATTTAAACTCTAGTATAGAATTCTAAAATTCTCTACTTGTGGGATGCGGGTGTTTTCATAGCAGGGCAGAAGTCTCGAGTCTTTACTGGGCCTTATGCTTAGATTAAATTGAATAGCGAAAGATACGGCACCTCCTTCAAATTGACAAATGAAGACAGGCGCGTGCGCGTCAGAGTAGAGTCCTGTCAATCGTATATTGCGACGAGTAAAATAAGGCGACGGGGGCCTAATTTAAACGGTCCACGCGCTAGAGGCGAGTCACCTATCTTCCATCTTGATTTAATCTAAGGGATTAGGCGACGAAACAGTAAGTTGGTCGTTAATGTGCTTTATTTGTTTAATTTTACAGAGCCACAAGTTCAGAGAGCACTCGAAATAATGTCGGAGCAGCAGGAAATCGCTCTGAAAGAAATATTCGCTACGCAGGGCCCCATTCAATTTCTAGCTTATTTACAAAAACTTATCTGTGACTTTGAAATTCCACTTTCTATATAATTTTATTGTTATTTTTTGTGACGTTTAACGTTTAGTAAGCATATATTGTTTATTGTGAAAAATCGTGCCAACTTGTTTAAATTAAAAACCGCCTTCAAGGTTTGACGAACTGTATTTTTGGTAAAAAGTACGTGTCTACAAAATTCTTAAATAAATTAAATATTCAAATATATGAGTTGTTCACTCATTAACTGTGTTTTATACTATTTAAGTGTTACCGGCTAAACCCGATTCCACGACAAACAATTTTACCAAAATAAAAAAACGAGCCACGGCAAAAAAACTTGCTTAGGGTAAAGTATTATTTAACCTTGGCCCTATGCGCTTAATAATTTACCAATAATAGTTATCTGCAAATTAATAAGTTCGTCCTAAGATTAACCCGCGCGCAATTCAGGATAATCTATACCACTACCATTAGATTGACTCACGTCAATAATTATGATAGTTAACTACCACAACTTCTATACAATTTTTAGTTCCATTACCTTTAACCGGAGGCGCTGTACCGAACTTAAATGCGTACTGTTATGTGTCAGTATTTTGCCAGGGTCACCTCTCTCGATATAAACTAGTCTGGCCATAATTATTGTTCCATGAAAACTTTTCCTGTTTTCAACTTTTTAAATATTTTGAATTTGGAACGCGTGTATTATATTAAAAACTTTTTACTCACACTACTACTGTACTGCTTCAGATTGCAGTGATCGCCTTCCAGACTCTTCAAAAGCTTGGTATCAGCCGTATGCTCGTATATCGTACAACAGAAACAACAACCCTTCCTTTTTCGAAGACCATAAAAGATCGGGCAGGCGCGTTTTGTTAGAACTACAGCGGCTGTTAAAGCCAGAATTCGTCGAAACCCCATTAGTAAGCAAAAAATCTTAACGCGAGAAATGAAGATTCCCGCTAGAACTCTGTCGCGTATTATAAAACAAGACCTGAAACGCGGTGCTTATCGTCAATATACCGGGCATGCCCTAACTAAATCAATCTTTACAATTAAAGAGCACTCTCTTTCCGATCGATCCTTCTGTCGTGATACGCAGGTAATTTCACTTGCGTATCGCGACAGAAATCTCCTCTTGACCGATGTTAAAAATTCACGACTGCAGAGCACTACAATCAGCAAAATGATAAAGTGTACGCTAACAGTTCTAAAGAAGCTGCTCAAGTAGTCGGAAAGGTACAAAGTAGTCATCATCCCGCATCAGTGATGGTTTGGTGGGCGTGTCTTATCAAGGAGTCACAAAGCTACAATTATGTGAAAAAAGAGCGAGAACTTCAGCCAAAATCAGGAGACTGTCTTGGATCGTGTTCTGAAACCTCTCTGCAATATACTTTTTAAAAATGTACCGTGGACTTTCCAGCAGGACTCTGCACCTGGTCACAAGCCACGAACAACCCAAGCCTGAGTTGAAACCAACGTTCCGGACTTTATAAGACCTGAAGACTGGCCCTCATCTAGTCCAGACCTCAACCGTTTAGACTAAAAAATATGGTCAGTTTTTTAGAGCACATGGCTCCAAATGACACGGAAAAATTAAGTCTCTCAAAAAAACTCTGGAGCAAGCACTGGTGAAATTTTCCATGGAAACTAGGTCAGTCAAGCCAGTCCAGTCATTGCGTTCAGTTTATGGAGTGACAGAGGCGTAGGAGCGGATTAGGCTATTACGTAAAGAAAGAACTAGTTTAGCCTCGACAAAATTAGTTTGTCCTGAAATCGGGTTTGGCCGGCAACATAAGTACTTTATTTACCCTGTAAAAATGTCTAGTTCATGGAGAAAAATTAACTATAGTGCTTCATCATTATAACACCGAAGTCAAATCAAGAGTAATTTTTTTTTTACAGAAATTTATTTTTTGGTTTGGATGACCCAATCTTTAGATTGGACCCAGTCGTGATGTATCAAACTTTAAAGCTAAGAACTCACGGAGCAGTCTTCTGCCACCAAGGTAACGGCGGATTTTACCTAAACTCACGAGACCGCAGGTTTGTGGGGTCCCACAGCCACCGCGGTTGCGATTTTCACCCGCAGACCTGGCGGGCAACTATCGCGAGACGGGCGATTGGAAGACAACCACCGATCGACCGCTGAGCGCGCAGCCGTGGAAATAAAACAGGTCGTGAAATTAGTTTTAAATTTTTTCATACATTTCTGTCTGTTGGCCTCAGTCTGTAAACTAGCTGGAACTAACAATTTTGGGAAAGACATAGATTTATTTTATTTTTAAATGAAGAACCTTCCAAATATAGGGAGTATCTTCGACTTTCTTCATTTATCCGTTTTTTTTTATTTTAAGCAAAAACAAAAGAATTATAAAACTTTTCGTATGGCGACCAAATTTGAGTATGCAAAATTAATTGCAAAATGAATTATTCAGAGCATAAATTAAATAAAGTACCTCGGTACTATTCATATTGTTATCTGTAGGTAGAGCATGAATACTTTGAATTAAACTCGCATCAAGCTATTGTCAGGCATGTATGACTCCTCCATAGGTAGGTACACTCGGCTGCCTATGGTTACAGAGAGCTTGACGACAGCAGTACCTCTACCAAGGTTTATTTCACGTAAACTACGCAGGGTAACTACAGCAAATTTAATAGCATTTTTAGTTATATTACTATTTACAGAGGCACTATTCCGAAACACAAATCACGCATGCGGCGCGGCGCGCGGCCCGGACAGATTATCCGCTTAAAAAAAACCGCCATTTTGATCACGCACACAGAGGAAGTGAGTGTACAGGCGATACCAGTGAGAATCGGTCACGCGGCGAGTCTCACTGTCGCGAGTGTCTTTATTTTTGATGAACTCGGCGCAATTTTTCACATGATGAATGTTGTTTTTGGCTGGTTTTGTTAAGGAAGTATAAGTAGGTACTTACTTTAGTTTTTTAATTCAGAGCGAATATATTAGGACCCCTAGGCGTTCAGGCAAGTTTAGGAAAAAGGCTCTTAGTTCGTTTTTTTACGTGATAGCAGAGGTGATGCTCTAAATTTCACGTCCAGAGAATGCGTGTGTGTATTCTGATTCATTGCAAATTTTGCAGTATCCTTAATACGTTTTTAGGTTTAATTATCTGATTGAATTGTAAATAAAATTTATAGTTCGAATAAATAAAGGTCAAAATAGAATTAATTTGGTATTTTTATAACAAAATCCGTGGTAAACTTGGGCTATTTTTCGGTTTTGTAATCTTTTTTTTGATAATCACCCGGTGTAATAAATATGTGTTTACCAGTTTTTTTTTCACTTGATTGACCTATGATATTATAAACAAATAACTGTTATCTTTTCAAAATGCGCAACGATCGCCGAAGAGTGCTATAGCCCGCTTTTTCGCCTTGTCTTGCGTGGTGTCCCAGATTTGATTAGTCTGGTCAATACAGGAAACGATCTGTCCTAAATTGGCTCTTGTCTGGGTGTGCTGGGAGACGCCTCCAACTTACTTCCTTTTTTGTTATCTCGTAATACAGGACAGTTTATCCCTACTTTGAGACCATGACAAGTTTGTGTTGTTTACTTATATATTTAATGAGCAACAACAATAAAAAATACTAACGATAGGATTTTTTATTATTAAAAGTAACTTATCACGTCAGGTAATTTTGAAGGGCAACGGTAAAAGTTTAGTTATTAGTCAAAGAACTTTGTGAATCAATCGTTACAGGTGGGCGTTACCACTTTCGCGAAGATCAATTAATTATATAGACAACAGAGACATTGTACAAATCAAAAATATCTATTAAACAATAAATTAAAGCAATGCTTTCAAAGGTACTCACTATTCCATAGTTAATTCTACACCCAGAGTAAACCTTACATTTAGTATTAAACATGCGAATATGGATTAAGTTTGGCCGGAAAGGCTCAAGCCCGATCGAGGCTTTTTTTCATCAAAAGGTTGCCAATTGAGAGTAGATAAATGAAAGTTACAGAGGTATCTCATCTCAAACTTAGCAGGACTAGTTAGAGGGGTAATTATAGTAGATACACTAAACTACACCAATTTAGCAAGCGAAGTATTGACATATCTATCTTTATATTTAGACACGACCATCTGTGTCGTATTATGCAAATCATTTTAAAATAAAATTACCTTTTTTGTTCTTATTCTTTACCCTTAACTCCGATTCGCGCGAAGGTTCTGTATATATGTAGTTCATTTTTATTGCCTTCATTTAACAAACAACAGTAGAAAAATATATAGGAATTAAAAATTAGCGCGAAGGTTCTGTATAAAGTTCGTTTCCATTGCCTTTATAGCTGTTCTCAACCAATAGTCACCTCTGGTTCTGAGTCATTGCAATCTGAGGTTCAACCACCTGTCATACCACAACATACTAGTGTGGGGAACTGCAATAAATTACTACGAGTATCTGCACCCAAAAACATAGTAATTTTATCTGACAAGTTAGGCCAAGGTTTGGGCACACTGCTGGCAAATGAAACAAGCGCACAGGTAAATAACCTATGCTACCCAGGACTTTCCTACTCTGGCCTGGTAGGCAAAATCCCAAAAAAGGAGCTAAGGGATTACACCACTGTGGTAGTTTTTCATGGGGACAGTCAGTCATTAACAAAAAGAAGTTTAGTTAAAAATATAGAAAAGTTAGTTAACTTGCAGAAGTCAAGCAAATGTAAATTCATTTTGTGTGCTTTCCCTTACTCAAGTACTTTATCTGTTAGTCAAAACAAGGCCATTCATGACCTTAATATTACTATGTATAATCTGACCAGTTGTCACAGTGACATTCGTTTTTTTGATACGAATATATTTGTAACATATTTTAAGTTGACCGAAGATACAATGTATCTTCCACATAAGACTAAGAAAAATCTGGCTACTTTGTTAGCATATAATATTTTGAACGATGCCCCTATTGGCAGTAGTTCGTGTTCTATTCTTGACATTAGTAGTGTTACTAATTCATCTAATACATGTAATGTTTCCACATTAACAACTAGTTTAAACTGAAATCTAAGACAAAAGCCAAGCCCAACTATCTGAATATTGTTCATCAGAATATTCAAAGCTTGACTGGCAAAGACTTAGAAATACAATTATATTTGGAAGACCAAGGTATAGATATCTTATGTTTAACTGAGCATTGGCTGACCAAAAATAACTATTTATCTTTTATTATTAATAATTATGAATTATCCAGTGTGTTCTTTAGAAAAACCTCCATTCATGGTGGTTCGTTGATTTATACTGTAAAAAGCTTGAAATGTAAAGAACGCAAAGACATAGTAGACCTGTCAGTAGAGCGTATCGTCGAACTATCTTGTGTTGAGTTAGAGAGCTATATTGTGGTTAGTGTGTACCGGCCCCCTACAACAAACTTTGATAAATTTGAGTCAGTTATGGAGGAAGTTTTAGAAAAGTTAAGTACTAAATCAAAATTCATTATTGTGTGTGGTGACTTCAATGTGAATTTGTTGGGTGACTCATTAGAGCGTAATAGATTAGTGTCATTGTTTAAATCTTTTGGATTAATCAATCAATTTTATGAACCAACTAGGATAACCGCAACCACCGCTACATGTCTAGATAATATATTTTGCAACTGTGAACCTATTGATAAGTCCATAATATCTCAAATAACATCTGATCATTGCGGACAAAAGATTTCAGTTTTAGGTAAAAGTAACATTAATAATAATAATAGGAAATTTACATGTAGACCGAAGACAGCATCTCGCATAAATGCTTTTAAAAGTAGCGTAAAGTCCAAGATATCCCATATTCCGTACCAACAAGGTGAGCCAGATGCTCTCTATAGGAATTTGTTTGATTGTATCAAAAGTGAATTTGATGCCAGTTTTCCAACCAAACAAGTTACCTGTAAAACCCTGTCTAAATTTAGTGAATGGGCTACGCCTGGAATTTATAAAAGCAGAAATAAGATGTATGAACTGTATGGCATGAAAAAATACAACTTTGACCCAGTTTTTGTTGAGTACGTCAAAAAGTACTCTAAAACTTTCAAAAAGGCATGCGTGGCGGCTAAGGCATTACACATTCGTGATAAAATATCTAAGTCCACTAACAAAGTTAAAACCACTTGGGACGTCATAAATCACGAAACGGGTAAATCCAAGCAACACAATGCCTCATTTTCTCGTAATATTAACGATAAAATTGTAAAATCAGAACGAGAAGTCGCTGAAGCTTTTGTAAAATATTTTGGTAATATACCCCTAATCACTACAGCCTCACTGAATTCTTCACCAACTGGAGCAGAACAGTTGCTGAAAGACAATGTACCTAGTTGTAATACTCTGTTTACATTTAAACACATAGATACGCTTGACATATTAAAATCGTTTAAACGAATTGCTTTAAAGAATACCACTGATCTCTGGGGTATCTCAGTAAAAATCATCAGCCATATAATAGATGTAATTGCTCCTTTCTTAGCCGTAATCTTTAACGATAGTATTGATAATGGTGTGTTTCCAGACTTAATGAAACACAGCAAAGTTGTACCTCTTTTTAAATCAGGCAATAAACAGGTCCCAGGTAACTTTAGGCCCATATCAATCCTGCCAGCTTTAAGTAAGATCTTCGAAAAAATTATACAAGATCAACTTCTGAACCACTTTCACAAGAACGGACTCCTACACAGTGAACAATATGGTTTCACTAGGGGTCGTTCGACTACTGATGCTGGTATTGCGCTCCTAAAGCACATCTTCAAGGCTTGGGAGAATTCACAGAATGCTCTTGGTGTTTTCTGTGACTTATCCAAAGCGTTTGATTGCGTCGATCACGAGACTCTCATTCGCAAGCTTGATTTTTATGGTGTGAAAGATACTGCGTTGGATCTAATTTTTTCGTACCTTAGTTTTAGAACACAAAAAGTAGATGTAAATGGTGTACTGTCGTCTGGCTCACCAGTAAATATGGGGGTTCCACAGGGATCTATTCTGGGTCCTTTTTTATTCCTAGTATATATAAATGACTTACCTTTTTACGTTAAAGACCTTTGTAATATTGTTTTATTTGCAGATGACACATCCTTAGTTTTTAATATTGACAGGAATAAAAACCTTTTTGACGACGTTAATGACGCGCTTTCTAAGGTTTTACAATGGTTTAATGTCAATAACCTACAGCTAAACGCAAAAAAGACCAAATGTATTAATTCCAAGTTGCCTAATGTTAAAAATAATCTCATTGATTTAAAGGTAGATGGTAATAACATGGAGCTTGTAGATTCAACAGTTTTTCTTGGGGTTACACTTGATTCAAAATTACAATGGAACCCTCATATAAATATCGTTTCAGGCAGGCTCAGTTCGGCTGCATTTGCTATTAAAAAAATAAGGACTCTAACAGATGTAGACACTGCTCGTTCTGTTTATTTCAGCTACTTTCATAGTATTATGTCTTACGGTATTGTACTCTGGGGTAAGGCAGCAGATATACAGACGATTTTCATCCTTCAGAAGCGAGCTATTAGATTCATATATAAGCTTCGCGGACGGGCCTCGCTTAGGGAGCTTTTTAAGGAAATTGGGATCCTTACAGTAGCTTCTCAATACATTTACAACTGTATTGTTTTGGTTAGGAAAAATATCAGCCTGTATACTAAACACCGTGATATACATGGCAAAAATACTAGGAATAGAGATAAAATTGCGCTCCCATCCTTCAGGTTACAGAAAGTTTTAGGTTCATTTATGGGGCAAGGTGTACACTTTTACAATAAAGTCCCAAAGGCAATATGTGAGCTACCACTAAACAAATTCAAAAACCACATTAAGACAGTATTATCAAAAAAGGGCTATTACACTACAAATGACTACCTTTTGGATAAAAAGGCCTGGGTTTAAGCTCTCTACTCGGTACATGATTAGGTAACTCTTGTAATATTTATATAACTAGTTTGTACTGACTAACAAAAATCTAACAATTTCTAGGCTTGAATTGTATAAACTTTGTACAATGTTTTTGCTTTATATCCGGTAGTTTAGATGTACTTTTAGGTCCATATTTTAAGGAAATGTTAGAATGTAAGCATTTTTTTTTTTTTAAATACTCTTTGTACTTTTCTAACTCTTTTTGTGAAACCGAACCAAGTTTAAAAGAGTAAGTACTGAGTTTCTCGCCGGTTCTTCTCAGTATAAGATCAACTTCCGATGCGGTGGTAGAGTCACATTATGTTTGTATACAGTGTATTTATGTATTCATATTATTATAGTATTTAAGTCTATTACTAAGTTTTTTTATTTTCTTGTAATGACGATTTAAAAGTACTTGTTACAGGTCTATTTAAATAAAGATATTTTTGTTTGTTTGTTTGTTTGTTTTGTTTATTTAACAAACAACAGTAGAAAAATATATAGGAATTAAAAATTCGCGCGAAGGTACTATATAAGTTCGTTTTCATTTCGTTCATTTAACAAACAACAGTAGAAAAATATATAGGAATGAAAACGACAGCTTTTATATACAGAATGCTCAGTTTCGAGTATCGCTCCCAAATTGATAATCCAGTAAGTACATTTAAAATAAATTAAATATTCAATTAAAATTCATATCTCTTTTATAGGTATGTCAACATCTTCGAGTTAGACATTTGAGCAATGAAGTTGACTAAGAATATTTAAATTGCAACTTTGAAGTTCATGTCAGTTCCTGAAAAAAACCGCAGTGACATAATTTTTTTTTTGGACATCATAATATTAAAAAGAGTAAAGATTTGTTTGTATTGAATAGGCTCCAAAACTACTAGACCGATTTTAAATATTCCTTTACCATTAAGAAGCCATTATCAGAGGAGTGATAAAGAGAGTGAGAGTGAAAGACAACAACAAACAAACAACAAGCATAATTTTGAGCTCCGTAAATAATAACTCATAACTGTAGAAAAAGTGAAAGTTAAGTGCTGTGCTATATACCGTTTTGAAGCTTAAATCACAAGCTTAAAAAGGATCATAAGATCATTCTTCAACTCACCGTGGTTTGTGAGAAATTAACAAAAACATATTTGGAAAATTGATAACGTAGGTGTACCTGACCTACGACAACTCGTGAACCGCCCGCATCTCGAAGTCGCACACTCTACCGCACAGCGCTGCCATCGCTTTAAAGCGGCTACGCTCGCTACACGACCCACACCACGCCGCGCTTGCACCTGCCTTGCATGCTCTCACGCAGCGCTACAACCCGCTTTAAGGTAGATACACTCATTGGGCGATACTGTGATTACGAATAATTTTGCGCGCATTTAGATAGAAATGGCTTCTAATACTAATGATAAAAAGTGTGATGGATGCAAAAATATATTGCCCAAGAATGAATACCCTCAGTGTGGCAGCTGTGGATTATTGTATGACCTGCTTTGTACTGGTAATGTATCGGAAAAAGATTCTACCTAATGACGAGTGAAAATAAAAAAGAATGGAAATGTCAACTGTGTGAGAGTAAAAGACCTAAAACAAATAGCACCGACACTACTGTACGATTAATTTCCAGCGCTAATATTAACGTTGCTGTAAAGCAAATTAACTTGTCACCGCCGGACCGATCCAATGTAACCCAGCGCACAAAAATATAATTTAAGCCGCTGGATAATGATGAGTCTATTGAGGACCTCATGATGAGTGACGAATCAAATATCCTAGGCGATACAAACAACCTAAATCCGCAATCTATTTTATACCAACCATCGGAAACAGTCACAGTCACTTGTCAGGATCAGTGACTTGTTGGACGTAAAGCTCGGGAACAGCGAGAAAAAGGTAATCTCTATAATACGATCTGAACTTCAGACGTTAATACAAACAGAAATACGTAATGTTATGACCAACTTAAATGATGATATTGCCGAACGTTTTGAAAATGTGACTACTAAACATTCTGAATTAAAATCTGAAATAGACTCTCTTACAAAGAAAATCCAAATATTGGAAACAGAACATAACCAGCTTATGAAAGAAATTAGAGACATGCAAAAAAATAAAAATTCCACTTCCATTGAGAACATTCCACCAACAGCAGCCACAGCTTCTGACAATAAAAGAAAGCTGGTACTTTATGGACTTGAAGAGTATCAATGGGAAACAGATGAAGTGCTACACGACCGTGTTATAAATGTATTCGCTGATATTTTGCATTTGAACCTTGACGGATATATTGAAGGCCTAACTAGACTCGGTAAAAGGGGTTATCGCCACCCAGTGGTCGTCGAATTACTAAGCAAACGAATCTCAGCGCAAGCTCTACAAAATAAACATTATTACAAACAAACCGGACTAGCAACTAATGAGTTCCTTGAAAATGAAGCTCTCCAAGAACGAATGAAATTAGGAAGGATGCTTCAAGAAGCTAGAAGAGAAGGACGTCATGCAATTATTAGAAATAACAAGCTTTTGGTAGATGGTAGAGATTACTCAAAGATTACCCAAGAGGTGCAACAAATTAGTGAAACCACGAGGAAATCCCAATGTACAAATGCTATGGAGAATACTTTAACCTCATCAGTACGAAGAGACGACTCTGCATGAAGGCCAAAATAATAACTTTCGAGACTTTCGACGTGATATACCAAAACATAAGAAGCTTAACTCACAAGATTCATCTATTGGAAGTACTTTTTGAGGAAAATCCGATCCGTAATCCGTAACCGAAACCTGGCTAAACATTGAAAAACTGAAATACCTAAATGTCAATGGTTACTACGTAGCATCATCTTACTGTCGAAATAAACAAGAAGGAGGAGGGGTTTGCATTCTAATGAGGAACTTTATTGGAAGTAGTGAACGTGTAGATATAAAAATATTATCTATTGAATCTGTTCTTGAAATATGTGCAATAGAGATACACAAATTGAATTTAATACTTATTGTAATATTTGGCCTAACAGCAACAAAAACGCAGATATCTTCTACTCTCAGGTTGAAAAACTAATTAAATTACTTAGCATAAAAGACAAAACTAAGTCAGTAGTCCTTGGGGGTAATTTTAATATAAATTTACTTATAAATAATAAATGTAAAAGATTGCTCTCAAATACGATGCTGACACATAACCTAAAACAAATAGTGAAAGAACCAACTAGAATAACTGAAACTACATCAACTTGCTTAGACCTCATATTTACCAATATTAAAACTGACGCTTTTGAAAGTACTGTACAAGAGTTAGGGTTTTTATGAAAATAAAAGACAAAAAAAGTTTAAAAAAATTAAGTATGGTCAGAAGAATATTCAATGATGTTAATGTAGAATTGTAGATCATTTTAAAAAAAACGTCAGACACAATAGACTGGCATGAAGTTATTAAGCCCGATCAAAATTTCAATGCAAACTATAACGCTTTCCAGAATACTCTATCTCAAATACTTGAAAAGTGTATCCCATTAAAAACTATTAATATCCAATATAAGCGAGAAGTCACATGGCTAACCAAGGGAATTAAAACGTCTTATAAAAATAAAAGACTTTTGAAGAAATTTTTATCACAGACTAACAACGAAACACTTTTTGCACACTATAAAAACATATGAAAAGATCTTGAAAAAACAATTAATAAAGCTAAAAAAAAACATTTATAAATATAACAAATCGAATAATAAAAATAAAACTATGTGGCAAATCATAAACCTATCAACAAATAAAAACAAAACAATAAATAAACATAATATTAAGCTTAAATCCAACTATAAGTACCAGGAGGATCCCAAAAACGTGGCAAATATACTTAATAATTATTTTACATCAGTGTCTATTGATAAACCTATTGACTATCAAAACAAAAATGATAAGACGATATCCATATCTAAACAAATTGAAAACTCAATGTTTTTACACCCAGTAGAACAACAAGAGGTGTATAATATAATTAATAAATCAAAAAACAAAACTAGTCACGGTATTGATGAAATTCCCGCCGTATTCATAAAAAAATGTGTAAAACACTTAGTTGAGCCATATACTGCTCTCATAAACCAATCTTCCTTTGAAGGTATTTTCCCTAATGCTCTCAAAACATCTTTAGTGAAACCAGTCCATAAAAAAGGAGATAGATCGGATCCAAATAACTATCGCCCATTAGCTTTATTGCCTACATCATCAAAAATTATAGAACAAGCCATGTCCAAGAAACTATACTCATTTCTTGAAAAATATAAAATCTTGAATGATAACCAAAATGGCTTCAGGAAGAATAGATCTACATCTCTCGCAGTATTTAGATATGTACAAAATATACTTAATACCTTAAACAATAAACAATATGCAATTGGACTGTTACTTGATCTCAGTAAAGCTTATGATAGAGTGCGTTTTCATATATTGCTGGATTAACTATATAAAATAGGAGTAAGAGGTACAATACATAACTGGTTTCGATCTTATCTTGCGAGCCGTTACCAGTACGTTGAAGTAGAACATACTGATTTCACTACCGGGAAAATCCAATGTACAAGATCTGAAAGAAATAGTATTTATGGTTCAATACCACAAGGTAGTGTTTTTGGCTGCGTTTTGTTCTTAATATATATAAACGACCTACCTGATTCTATAAAAGAACATTGTACACTCTTTGCAGATGACATTTCTATCATCCTTCTATGCACAAACAAAAATTAATTTTATACTGGCTGCAATCTCATAACCTTCATCTCAATCTTAGTAAAACAAAAATTATACAATTTAGACCTAACCAAAAAGCACTATTAAATATTGAATATAAATAGAACAATAACATTAAAATCAAATGTGAAAAAAGTACCACATTGTTAGGCTTAGAAATAGACAATAATATAAACTGGAAGTCGCACGTACAAACAGTAACTAAAAAAATATCCTCTTTTATTTATGCTCTATACAATTTAAAAAAAGTCACAGACAAAAAAAACCGCCCTTACGGCATATTATGCATATGGCCACTCTTGGCTCACGTATTGCATAATTTTGTGGGGTAATAGTACTGCTATACATGAAGTGTTTATACAGCAAAAAAATGTATTAAAATTATCAGCAATATAAACCAAATGACTTCGTGTAGACCATACTTCAGAGAACTGAAAATTTTAACAATAACATGTTTAATATATATTAGAATCGTGTAAATTTGTCAAAACTCATGTGTATTTATACTCACCAAACACTTCTAAAAAAGGCGATGACAGGTATAAAAACCAACTACATCTTCCCTCAGGTAAAACTCTCCAATTAGTAAGATCAGGCCCCCACTGGATGTCCATACGTATATATAACCATATCCCGAACTTCATCAAGAATATACATAAGCCTAAGACTTTCATCAATAGACTAAAGGCATATCTTCTGCAAAAGGCATATTACGGGCTGGACGAATTTTTCGCAGACAAATAGCTTATTTTGTGTGCCTCTTTTTTTAGTTTTTTAGTTTTAACATAGTGGCGTCATGTGCGTATAATTGCAGTGCCCTTACAGGGTGCCATGTGTAATGTCCTGTTAAATTAATGTTAGATCTTTTATGTACCATGTGGCATGCAATAAATAAATAAATAAATAAATAAAATAAAGGCTATATTTGAATTTAGGCTATGTTTGGACGGTAAAGACAGTAGTCCACTCGGGCGAAGTCGCCGACGGAACGCAAGTAGATGATTAAAATAGAGAAATAGATATAAAAGACATAAAAATAAGTTGTACCTTTATTCTTGTTTTTCTTATTTCAGAATTCAGCCGATAGCATCCCACCCAAGTATCAAA
This sequence comes from Udea olivalis, assembly GCA_947369235.1. Lineage (NCBI taxonomy): Eukaryota > Metazoa > Arthropoda > Insecta > Lepidoptera > Crambidae > Udea > Udea olivalis. The sequence goes on from OX376355.1 coordinate 11,986,115, forward strand.
AAGAAATTAAGTGTAAGTTCACGTTATAAATTAATGGAGACAATTAACACTAATCGTTTTTATTTAACAGGTACTTACAGAACCACATTGCGTCACCTTTGTCTATCTTTAATGAATAACATCTGTTTAAATAATTACACAGCCCACATTTTAATATAAGAGACATATTTTAAATGGTTCAATTAGTTTTTGAATGCTTGAAGGCCAACATAATGAAGAGTGCGTGTGTAATTTTTGTTTTAGTAAGTCTGGATTTCTCTAATTTTATCTGAAAATAGTGTCCCTAAAATCAGTTGATCAGGGTCACACACAATTTTGAGATTGCTTCAAGTTATCGACATTTTGCAAGCTATGGTTTCAAATGTTTATAAATGTTCAGAAGTGGACGGCTTTTTGTCTCCGTATGATGATTATGATTTAAAACACGCTTACCTTTCCGTAGAAGGTGGATTCTTACGGCTCGCGTACACCTATTCTTGGCCGTCATCAGCCGATCAAATCAAACGTTTGTAAATAAACGGTACGCGTATACCAAAATCGATTTTGTAGGCCAATGGCGGACAGATCCACTAGGACTATTTGTTTGACCGATAACGGATTACGGATAACGGATTGTGTGTACGCGAGTCGTTAAGAGAACCGTTTAATCACTAACATAGAATCATAAGAGTGACAGTGCGCCTAGCATAAAAATAGAATTTTAGTGGTTTAGACATTCTATATAAACGATCAAACAAGTTGAGAAACTTTACCAGTTTCGGAATCATTTATATGATGATCTACGGCTCTGTTTTAATCGACATGTTTGTTGGGATCCCTTTTTTCAAGTATTTTTTTGTCATAATTGAATTTGGCATAACAAGTTAGGCATATATATTTTTTTTCATAATAATATTTTGACATAATTGTTTTTAAGCATGCTATTTCACTAAGCATAAATATAGTTTAGAGCAATGTTTTTTTGCCTAATTTTGATTTGCATAAAGTTATAAGGCATATTGTTCGTTTGTCTAATAGTTATTAAGCATAAAGATCAAAAGGCATAATGGATACATACTTTAGTTAATCATACATATTTATTCTGAATTGATTTGAATCTGAAAAATCAAAAGTAGGTATTACGGCACCATAGTGTAACAGTGGCCCTCAGGCCACCCCTAAGCCACCACCTTAAGAATAATACTCATAAAAAACACGACAGTGCCAATTTACAAATAAAGAGCCTATACAGAGATAAACATTTGTATACAATATACATTTAATTGCAAATTTTATATTGCTTTACACCTTGTTTATTGACGTGCGATAAGACTTGAAAATAATTTCGGCATGAGTGCGTGAAGTAATCCGGAAGGATTTTTTTAAAATTTAGGACTGATAGAATATAAAACTCAAGGGTCAAAACTGTAGCCGTTCTCAACTCATTAATTTTTACCCTTTTTATTTCAGCTCTGTACTTTTGCCTGCTATGTTGCAAGTGGTAAGTTTTATTTTTACTATGTGAATGGACACAATAGATCCTTGTGGTAAAAACAGTTTGCGAACACATCTGCCGACAACGAGTGCCAGTTTAGCTGTTGGTATTAATGATTAATATTAATTGATTAGATGTGGAAGCAAATTTTTTCGTTTGCAGCTTTTCCTTCTAAAAAACCGTTAAAAATTGTATAAACTGATACTACATAAACTTCTTTTCACAGCTGCCACTGGAGATATTGTGGAACCTTGTGGCTCTAACAATATTGATATAGAATGCGTGCGACAATACTTCGAAGAAAACGGAGTTTGTTCAGTCGTGTGCCAACCCGATGAAGCGCCTGTGTCCAAGGAAAGAGGTGTATCTTATATACCTTTAGTTAATGCGACAGCAATTGATGTAAATTCAACACTAAGGAACCTAAATGGACCCATTCGAAAATTCTAGTGAGTTTTTTTATGTTCTAATAATGTGGAATGGATTAATAATTAATATTGATAAATAAGGAATTGTAAGTTTATTATTTTACTTTCTCATCTTGCACTACCACTTCTTCCTGATTATCTACTTGAAGGTTGCCTAGAAAAGATCGCTACTAGAAATAAAATTGGCCGCCTAAATTGTAAACTTAATCTGTTAAATTGAATATTTGTGCAATAAAGTTCATTATATCTTATCATGGTTACCAAAGTTTAAATGTTTTCCATTTCATTTACAGCGTCAACAACACTTCAGGAAATCTTGTATATTCAATGAATATGAACGATGTCAGCTTCTATTCTCCATCGTTTACCTTCTACATACACCAAATGGATGGAGAGCCTTTAATCGTTAGTGATGAAATAACCGAGACGTTTCGTTAGTATTATTTTTACTCTTAGTGAAATAATTTTTCTTTTTTTTTCAACACATCGCTAGTTAGCTAGCGTCTTTCGGGCTTTCACTTCTCTTACTCACTAGAATGAAGCCGTCTTTATCGCACCAACCACCGTACAAGTACAGTTTTACTCGTCGGGTACCCGCGAGATCTGCCTCGTTTCCTCGGCACCAAAGACTGTGGTCTGTGCTGCCAACGCGTCAGGCTGATGACTTGCCCTTATGCAGGTGTATCATAAAGTCTATATTGTATTGAAATAAAAGTTCAGGTTTTCATTATTGTTTTTAGCTGATACGGTACTCACTGCGGTTATTCCTCTGGATAATTCGAAGATCACAATAAAATCCATGCTGGAGTCAATTACTACGGCCTATTTCTTGTCGGAGAGCGGCGCAATATCAATTGGTCCCAATATTGCGGAAAATGATGGTAAGTCTAAAAAAAGGAGTTCGTATTTATAACTTAGTCTAGCCAGGGAAAGCTGTCTATAAAAAATCCGCAGATACTACGAAATAACCGATGGTATCTCCGAAGCTCCAATAATTACTGCGTTTGTCTATTATTGTGGTACTACCACATGAGTAGATAAACAGAGACAAAAATTCAACAACTGTGAAGCGATAGGTACTCTGCTTCACGTGTGTGCGAGCACATGTCCGAGCCGGTATGAATGAAACGGTTTTTTTCACACGGAAATCCGCCAGTTCTAAAGCACGCACGTGTAGTATTGTACTTACGCGCAGGTGTTGAATGTCTATCACCTGAATCCAGAAACGTCAATCAAAGCTGAGCAGTCCTTACATGTATAGCTGTCGCTTTCATTTTTATTGACATGTGACAAGGCAGCATCAATTAAAACATATAATAAGATAACACGATGACACAATGTAATGATGTATTTTCGCCTTCACGATCCACTTACAAATCGTTTTTTTTTCAGACCCACGTGTTCAAGCAGCTCTAGCTGGCATCTTTGGTAATAGACCAATATCTTTAAGAGAAATATTCGTCACAGAGGGCCCCCTGCGTTTCCGAGCGTATTTACAGAAATATGTCTGCGACTTTGGCTTGCCAATTAGAGCATTATACTCGTAGTTAGATGTGTTTTTTTTTACTATCATCAAGTTCTGTAAACCTATCTATGTAATTTATATACTATCTAATGTTAAAAGTTTAAGCAAAGAAAGAATGTTTTTTAGTCCACAATGTATGTCTATATCTAAGAAATACATTGTGGAATACAAAAAAAACCTAACAAAACCTAATTTGCATTATTCATTTGCATTTATGATTAAGACGAATTCTGAAAATGTTTGACAATGGAGAGCGGAACTCTAGGGAGTTCACATCTTAATGCTGGTACTACTATTAATGTCTACTAATCTATTGAATGTTGTTAATCTGTTTAATAAAGTTAAAATACAATCAAAAGTGTTATGTTTCTTTTAATTTGATTTACTTTTCTTTTAAAGTTATTTTTTTTTTTTCATGGGATTATATTATAACTAGCTTTCCACCCGCGGCTTCGCCCGCCTGAACTGAATTTTAATGACATACAATTCGCAAAATTCCGTCGCAGTTAGCGCCTACTTCCTAAAAATAGCCCCTATGCGAAATTTGAGACTCTTAGCACTTGTAGTAACGAAGTTTCATACAAACAAACTATCAACTACACTACTTCGCATCAAATTTCGCAAAATCCCGTCTTAGCTCACACCTACGTCCTAAAAAGAAACCCCATGCAAAATTTGAAACTCCTGGCACTTGTAGTTTCTGAGATTTCGTGATGAGTGACCTTTCGCTTTTAAATATATACTTGTAGATTCTCTACAATATTGTAAAATACAAGTTTGTTTCTCATACTGTCAGTGTAGGTAATTTTGAAAGAATAAAGCCTCCAATGTCAACTGTTATGTGCATATGCATTACTTAGTTGCTAATAGCTGATTAAACAATTACACAGCCTGGTACACAAATTGTTAATATAAAAGACCTTTTACATATGGTGCAATTAGTGGTTAAAGAGGTTTCCGGCCAGCGCAATGACGAATATTCGACTGGGTTTTGTTTTAGTAAGTTTAATTTATTTTAGAGGATTGACCCGACCGTGAATTGAACCCGGGGCACAATGCAAGTCAAGGCGAGAAACATTGCCCGCACCACGCTAAGTCAAGTAAGAGTTTATACTGTTTCAATGTTGGAAGGCCTGCATCATTGAAATGAAGTCATCGCTACAGTTGATGGGTATTGGCTTAATCGCCTCGCTTGCCAAATTCTGGAAAGTTGGTGGATTTAAACCTTCTGGAATTTAAATCTTAAATTTAGGACCTTCGTATTTCCGGCCGAGCTCCGTTACAACTCGGTCATGGAGAAGTGTATTTAATTACATTTGAAGATTCGTTTATTTCTTAGATCGATTGAACCTGAAATTCATGATACCTAATTTCAGTACTGTACTAATCTAAGCCATTAAAATATACGTACATACATAGAAATAACATTTTCTTGTTGCATTTTAACTAAATAACTTTAACACAACCGGGTTTTTGCACCGAAAACAAAAAAAAACGGTAGATTGATTTACCTATTCTGGTCCGAAATTAATAATTATGATATATATTTTTTTAAACCCGTTGGTTTAAAGTTATATAAAGAGGATGTACGTTGTACCCAGTCCGGCCCTCACTTTTAGGATCGTGACTCTCGCGACGGATTCGTATAATATGTGCTCTCCAACGGCTTCGATCTGATGCCCGATGGAGCGCTGCGCAAATCCCTAAATAACGAAGCTAAAAGTTGATTCTAATTTAGGTGAACAGCGTACATGAGTCTAATCACGCCAACATACCTAAGTGTCCAAATTTTCCACCAGTGGGTACTACAGTCGTAGTAGCCGTGATTACCTATCAAATAAAGCTCAGGGTTACTTAAGACCAGGAAAGACTTTGTGGAGACGCTCAGTTTTTGATTCATCACCCTGAGTAGCCCGACTTTCCGCGGCTTGGGCCAAATGGCGTGAGGTGACTGGTGTCATTTGTGACCCCGAAATGCCGATCAAGCTGAAAGGGCAGGTCTATAAAACCATCATTAGGCCTGTCCTTCTATATGGCAGTGAAACATGACCATTACTAGAGCGAAGAAGTGGGCCAACCCACACTGTGGGGACCCTGGGACCCCACAGTGTGGGTTCACAACCGGGATAGACCGCACGAATGATGATGATGATGACCCAGAGTAGCCCGACAGTTAAATGAGTTAAATTTGCATTACACATAGGTCACTGTGAGCTATCGCCTGTACATACAAACACTTTTTAGTATTAAGTACATGAATGTTGTATCGCAACGCAAAGACTTCCGTGTCAAAGTCAAAAGTCAAACATTAACTGGAAGACTTCTTACTATCAAGTTCTTATTGTGTGAAGTTTTCAGCCGGTCAGGACGTCATAATTATTAATAGAAATAAATTATATAAAATATTTATGAATCTGATACACTACACAATTGGCGACACGATTGGCGTAGTGCGCTGTAGCACAGTTTCTCTTTAAGTCCGTAGAGTCCCGGGTTCGATTCCCGGTCAGGTAAATTCAAGAAACGATCATTTCTAAATTGGCTTGGGTCTGGATGTGCTGTGAGACGCCCCTGGCTTAATCAATTGGTCTGGTACCTCGTAGCACAGCGATATTTATCCCTACTTCGAGACCATGACAAGAGGTGTGTTGTCTGGCGCATAAAAAAATACTGAGAAAAGAATAAAGCAAATGTATTCTAGTTTCTATCTTTGTGTAGAAAATAGTGCTTTGTTAAATGCTAAAAATAAATATTTACGCATTTCATTTTTATATTTCAGGTCAGTATTCTTGCGTGCAAAGTTGCAAGTGGTAAGTCTGTAGATATTCTTCTCTAGTTCCTCCAATTCTGCAGAGTGAATTTTTATCATTTTATTTTATTCAATAGGTATAAACGAATAACATATTATTATTAGAAAGTGCCTTTTCATAACTGAAGCATTTTTTTTAATAAATGGCGAAATTCTAATTAACTGCAGATTCTTGTAAAGATTTTTATAGCATTTTACAATGGTTGTTTTTCATATTAGAAATAGAAAACTAAAAACGAATTTCGGACCTTGAACTGAGGCCCTACTACCGTTCGTCAAACACGTAGTTACGTGAACTTTCAATCATTAAAAAAACATACTTACCGTGCGAAATTGATGATGATTTTTTGGTATTCTAATGATCGTATTTTATTGTACAAAATATATAAAACCCTTTCATAACATACTACGTTTTGCGTCCTTATTAACCCTTCAAAGTTCCACATAACTTCGTGAATTTCTACCGGAGTAGGCCACTTGGTAAATCCCGACTATCGCCCTCGACTTCTTCAAGGTCCGAAATTATATTTATTTTAGTATTATAACTTTAGATGTCTTACTAAAGATTGCCAGGATGCAGTTTTAGATGTTTAATCAATGCCATTAATTGACAAAATTCTGTTTCAGATGCTACTAAAGATATTCAAGAACCTTGTGGCTCCAACGATATTGATAAAGAATGCGTGAGACAATACTTCGCAGAGCACAGTAGCTGCTCAGTTGTGAGCCTACCTGATGATGGGCCTGTGCTCAAGGAAAGAGGCCTATTCCATCTGCCTGTGGTTAATACGACTGCAATCGATATAAATGCTACCTTGAAGGATCTAGATGGACCAATCCGGAAATTCTAGTAGGTTCCATTTTAATTTTAAATTGGACGGTTTTTTTTTATCACGTTGAATTGTTGTATATCTAAGGCTAAGCTTATTATTTAGGAGTAAGTGATAAAACACTCCAGAATCTTCAAAATATTGAAGCAGTATCTTTTGTTCCATACTACTAATTCTTTTGTAGCAGTTATGTGAGCTGAATATTATTTTATGAATGAGGGTCAATGTATTATGTTTTTTTTTTAATAGCATCAACAACAAAACTGGTAACCTCATATATTCTATGAAGATGACCAATGTCAGCTATTATTGCCCGTCGTTCACCTTCTACTTCTACCGAATGGATGAGGAACCTTTGATTCACTGATGATTTTAACGAGACTTATCGTAAGTATTATTATTTAACGCAACAAAATAGTACTATATCATGCTTGTGAACCTGACTATTTGGACAAATACTTTTTACATTCACGTGGCCTAGTGGGAGCAGAGCTGGTTTCAATTCCTGAGTGGAGCAAAGTGTTTCCGAAACATAGTTAGTCCGGGTTTGTGCTCACAAACCAGGATTTGCCAAGCGTTGTGATAAAGCCAAAACCTTCAATTACGACGATAACTTGATTTGATGGGGGCCTTTGCCCAGCAGGCAGTGTATTTACTCACTTTGGTGATTGCCTACCTAGCTTGCTTGAGTATCACTTCAAAACTTTCCCAACTACAATGGCCATCAAAACTGCGCATACTCGATGTTCCTCCCTCGGGTAGTAAAAAAAGTTTACATCTGTTTTTTGTTGAAAAACAACATTAAGACATGACTGTTTATAAATAAAATATGCGCCAGACACCGCTTGTCATGGTCACGAAGTAAGGATAAAGTGTTACGAGGTACCAGACAGGGAATTAAGCCAAGGGCGTCTACCAGCACACCCAGACGCTAGCCAATTTAGAAAAGATAGTTTCCATTATTGACCCAACCAGGAATAGGACCCGTGACACTACGTAAGCCAAGGCGAGGAACCGTGCTACGCTAATCGTGTCGTCAGAACTGTTACCGCCATGGTATACAATGGTAGCTTTTTTGTGTACTTTACTTACACAAACAGAGGTTTTTTTCAGCTCACACGGTACTTACTGCAATTATTCCCTTGAGAAATGAGAAGGTTACACAAGAATCCTTGTTGGAGTCAAAAGTTTCGGCTTTCTTCTTACCAGAGGGCAATGTAACAATGAATGTCGGCTCGAAATTCATCGAAAGTGAGGGTAAGAAAACAGAATAAAATGTATTTTTACTGGCTGCCCCAAACTTTTTTTCGGAATATGACAGACCTAATAATACTCTACTAAAAAACTCATTTAACGGTATAAACATAATCAGTTTTTGAATAGGTAAGTAGTTTAATATCTTCGAAAACTGCAATTTAATACAAAGTTTTTATTATTTCAGAACCAATCGTTCAAGCTGCTATGGCTGGCATCATGAACAACAGACTGACAGCCTACAAAGAAGCGTTTGTCACAGAGGCACCACTTCGTTTTATAGCGTATTTACAAAAATACATCTGTGACTTTGGTTTGCCAATTAAAATATGATCAAAATAAGCAGATCAACAAGCGTTATGCTATGGGTTGGTTGGAAATTGTTATTATTTTTTGTGCAATTTATACAAATATTACGGAAGTCATTTTCCAAAAGATATGAAAAAAATTTAATCAATCGTGTTATTTGAACAACAAATATAACAACAATAATAAACCAGTTTCCGAAAAATAACTGGTTCGATTTTATTATTTTTTATATTTGTAACGGATTGCTTACTAAATAAACTAATATAGACTTCGTTCAACTCTTTTTCTAGTAAGCTCTAACTACCCAGAAAATACAAACTCCACTTTCTTTCCCCACGTTTCTGAAATACGTTTCTACTGTCATTAAACCTCCTTTAAAAACAAACACATACATAGTTTGCTTAAAGGTGCATTTAGACCAAACGAGCGAACGTTCGATCTATCCCCACTCTTTCAAGTTATTTTTGTGTAAACAGAAACAGACCATTATTAATTTCGTTGTTCTATCTATGTCCGCGGAGACCGTAGAACACGAGCTAGAACCTTCGTTCATGAGTCCTCGTACTTTTACGTTAGAATTCTATTGGGGTAATGAAAAACGAATATTCTCTTTGACACTAAAAGATCACGAGAAACATTCTTGCTCTAGCTCTAGCCTTATGTTCGTTTGGTTCTAAATGCACCTTAATGATGAAGTTACGTTAAGTGAATCTAGCAAAGTAATTTATTTAATTTATTCTCAAGTAATAAAATACAAGCAGCTCCTATTCTAAACTCCGTATGCTAAACAGTAGCATCTTCCGCCCAATCGAGCTCTTACACGCAAGCCACTAATTAGGTGTTAAATCACTGAAAACTACTGAGCCCGCCGTGAAACTGTGGCCTTCACTGTTTACTGTGATTTACACAGCGTATACTCCAACACTTCGTCGGGGTAGCGGACTTAGTGACAGAAATAGCGTGTTGTAATTTTTTTCGGTTAAGATTTATCCCTGGAATGACGGAGCAGCAGAAGGCGCAATGTACTACGCGCGGGGTGCACGTTAGCCTACAAAAATGCCACAACGCGCCGTGTTTCTCGACAAAAAAAATAGTCTTAAAATTACTGACAAAATAAATTGGTGTAGAGTTTTAAAACTCGTAGAGAAATTATTTCATACTTAATACAACTTAATCTAAGAAGTTCTAAACACTTCTTGGTTCACCAATTTTATTCTTATTTCGATTACCTACTGCAGATTTAACAATAACGCTCTGCTCAATTACTTTTGAATTACAAGGACTCTGCATCTACGCTCTCTCAAACAAGCAAAAAAAAATTTTAACTTCATTCTAAGCACACTTTTTCTTTAGTTACAATAATCATTTTCTACCCTCTTCTTCATACGAGCGAAAGAAGGCAAGAAAGAGATAAGTGCAGGCAGTCATTGTAAAGTGTGTGCAATGATTAAACTTTTCAATTGTATATCTAAAGTGCTATATATGCAGTGTTCTTTTTTTGGCCAGAAAACTGACCACTTGTAATGGTCTCGAATTAAATAAATGTCCCTGTGATACGAGGTACCACACAGGGAATTAAGTGCGTCTCCCAAAACAGGGGTGAATGAAAAGTCATTGGGATTACTTGAAATTTAAAAATTCAGCTCTGCTTACGCAATATGTCCGCGTCCTTGCGGCGCCGGTCGGCGGTCGCGCCCAAATGGAATTGAAACTGTGACAATCCAGTTTGCCCTCATCTCTTTTTCTTCGAAAACGATCTCCTCGCTTTGATTGGAGTCCATCAACACTTTTGTGCCGACGCTCCACGGCTTCAAACGATCCAATAACTAACTGCTTCGAAGGAAGGCTTGTAGTACGGATATAACGTGACATAGATGATGAGAGTGTTCTTCACGTGTCAAAAAGAAGTGCGCTGCATCTTAGTCCACGATCAAAAAAATGTGACAATACAATAGGCAACGGATGCCGCCAAAATCAAATGAATTAAAGTTAATAAGGTTTTTTTAGACGACACACCACTTGTCAAGGTCTCGAAATAGGGATAAATAAATATTCCCGTGTTACGAGGTCCTTGTCTAGGAAATTAAGCCAGGAGCTTCTCCTAGCACATTTGGACCCAAGCAAATTTAGAAAAGATTGTTTCCTGAACTGAAACGAACTCAGGACACTACGAAAACCTAGGCGAGAAACCGTGCTACAGCGCACTGCGCCAATTATCTCGTGAAGTCATAATGATTGCTAAAAATGTGTGTTATATACACAAGTTTTTTATTTGCTATAAATGTGGTACATACAGGTGTTATTTTTAATTTTCAGTTTCGCACACTTATTTGCTGGCCGCAGTGCTATGTCCAATTGTCCATCCATAACGAATGCTGCTGATTCCCTATTTCAGCTGAAACTTAGACTCTTTGCATAAAAATAATATTCAATATAAAATCGCAACGGTCAAAATTACTAAAAAAATACAATACATTATCTTGGGCACTGTGTGCGCACTCACAACACCATCATCAACACACAAGAACATTTTGATATCACAAATCGTTGCCCTAAATTTCCTCACAATTTTTTTGTCAATTCAAAACTCTACCTCTCTATTGTACAAAAACGTCTCAAACATGACTCCCATACAAAGGTAGAAAACAATTAGAACATCAGATCCGCTATTAAGCACAGCACAAGCGTATCAGCGGTAATGGCGAGCACTTCAAACAGCGGGTATTCAAAGAAATCATTATTCCACGAGCTTCCTCGCGCGACCACTTGGAAACGTTGAGCTGGGACACGACGCGGAAATATCGATAGAAATATTTTCTATCCACATTTACGTGCAATGCTCAACTCAATTCAATTCATTATCTTTATTGCATGTCACATGAAGGAAAGTTGACAAAATATTTAGTAATTACATGTGACACCCTGTTGTGAGAGCGTTGCAACGATTCTTAAGAATATAATTTACAATTAAATAACAAAGGTAAATACTACATACTTCATAGTATTTAGAATTATGTCAAGCCCACTTTTTGTTGTTATTTTGACAGCGGGCAGATGTTAGGTACTTGAATATTGAAGGTCATTGCCCAGTTACAAAGAACTAATGCGTTGCCCATGATTTCAGGATCAGTAATGATTTCTGACGTCGAGCTACAAACGTTAGGTTGGGTGGAATAACCAGACCAGCAGGGGTGAATTAAGAATTAAGATAGATGGCGCCACCGTGCCTAACAGTTTAAAATTAAACAGCTCTTTCTTAATTTTATTATCATATTTGAATAAAACAAACTTACAGTTATTATGACATCGAAATAATCAATAAGAAGGTATTGGAGCCACTGTGAACTATTTATACTAGTAGAAAATGGCCTCTTCAAGGGAAAAACCAACGGAAAAACAGGCTTGCAACGATAGGTTGGTAGAAATTATTCTAGACCTAAAGGCCTTCTGCCTTTTAAATGCAGTTAAATGTAGCATCTAACACTACCAAGAGATCATACAGGAGCAGCAGAAACTACTTACTTGTCAAAGGGTGAGCTGATCCAAAACGTGATTGAAATTGAACCGTGTGAGGTTAAGTGGCTATGCGGTCGCGGATTGCTACTGTCGCAAGCGCATTGCTCACGGCGGTGTCGCGCTACACGTACGTCTGACAAGTAATGTAGATTACTTGTCAAGATTTAATAAAGTCCGAAACACTGCGAGCTCATCGGTCGTACATTGAAAACAGATTGGCTGATAGTAGAGAGCCGTCTAGAGAGATTTGGAGGATTGTAAATCAGGAGATAGGTACTAAATCGAAGTGTCATACCATCAGACTCACAAATCAAACAACAAATGACGATATGCCTGACCATGAAATGCCTAACATTTTAAATTCACATTTTATAAATGTCGCGCAAATATGTTTTGCAGAGCGACAAGTCAACATCCTCCGAATACGTACAAAAACATCTGTGTGATTCGGAAGTCCCTACATTTAATTTGCCCGCAATTACACGCGATTGCCTTCACAAGGAGATCAAAAAAATGTTTCCACGAAAATCCACGGTGGTGGATGTTTACGACATATCTCTTGAAATTATTTTAATTATATGGCCAGTTATTCCGGACGTTCTTGTGGTATTAGTTAATCAAATATTTGAAGTTGGAATGTATCCAGACATTAAAAAGCGCTCGAGTGTAACTATGGTGCCAACCATCTCCAAAATGGTTGAGTCCATCATGTCATCGCATCATGAGTCACCTTGAGACAAACGCCCTACTGACAGACAGACAATTTGCGTATAGGAAAAACATGTCAACCACCGCAGCGGCACACAAAATCTTTGACTGGTCTTGGTGACCATTTAAAAATGGCGGGAATACTATTTATTTATTTATTTATTTATTTATTTATTTATTAACACAGATACAAACATAAACTTACAGCTACTTAAGCCAACACGTTTATATTGTTACTCTAAAATCTATTTCATAAAACTAAGGTAGCGTCGCAATTTTGTAACGAAACACTGCAAGGAATCAGCGAAAACGTCGGCATCATGGACTTCCCTCAAAAATCCATTCAGCAAATTAATAGCACGAGCTGTGGGACAGTTGCTAGCATGCTGTGTGCGCAGGCTACCCAGAGTGGAGAAAAGCTGACGCCAACGTCGGCCAACACCTCGCATATAGTTTTGAGGGACATAAAGCCCGAATCGACCTGCAGCCGCCGGATTATCAACTTTATAACCAAGCAATAGGAAGTAATGGATGGCCAGTAATAGCTTTCGTCGAAACTTTAAGGAATCAAGGCCAACCATGCCAGCCACAAACATTGATGGGAAAAGAAAGGGATAGTACCCATATTGCCGCTTATATAAGAAGCGCGCGAATTTCTTCTGCACCTTCTCTATTAGGAGTTCGTACTTAGTGGTACTCGGATCCCAGACTGAGGAACAGTACTCTAGCTTACTGCGCACAAAAGCGTTAAAGAGTAAAACTGCAATGCTTGGGTTATGAAACTGGGCAGCGGTACGCATTATAAAGCCCAAGGTCTTATTGGCTTGCTTACAAATAGAGGTGATGTGTGTGCAAAAATCCAACTTAGCGTCAAAAGTCACGCCTAAGTCGCGAATTTCACCTACTCTGCTCAGTGGCATCCCAGCGATGCAATACGTTGCATGTAAGGGTAACTGCGATCGCGAGAAAGACATCACTTTGCACTTAGAGCAATTGAAATTCATTTTATTCTCTAAAGCCCAGCCATGAACAGCCTCTATATCATTTTGAAGGTCGCTGCAGTCATCCTCATTTGCTACCGGAAGAAATAACTTGAGGTCATCTGCAAAAAGGAGACATTGAGCTTTACCCACGACAGGTGGGAGGTCGTTTATCATTACCGAGAATAGGGTCGGTCCCAACGTGCTACCTTGACTGACACCGGAGCGGGTGTAATAGTCGTGAGACTGAAACCCAAACAAATTGACATATTGTTTGCGGTCCCTAAGGTAGTCTGCGAAAAACGATAATAATTTAGGAGTGAAACCAATCACCGAGAGCTTACGCAATAGGATATCGTTATCCACCAGATCAAAAGCTTTTTTAAGATCAAAATAAGCTACATCAACTTGTAGTCCTTTGTCCATTGCAATGGCAACTTCATCAACAAAAGTTGTTAAGTTTGTTGTGGTAGACCTTGCTTTACGAAAACCATGTTGCGCATTATCAATGTAGGGATTAATCTGTGCAGTAATGAGGTTATTTATTACACCTTCGAATATCCTACTAAATACGGACATGACTGCAATCGGCCTAAATGACGTGATATCCTGCGAAGCTTTTTCCTTGGGTATCGGTGTCACTCTAGATACTTTCCATGGTTTTGGAAACACGCCGCTTTGAAGGGACAAGTTAAAAATGTGAAGCAAAGGAAGTTCAAATTCTGAGACGCAATCCTTTACTAGAAAGGGAGGTATGCCATCAGGACCTGCCACTGATGATGCCTTCAATTTGCTGACAACGCGCTGCAACTCATATGACGTTATGGACTCAAGAGAGATTCTATTAGCGCTGGGACTGCTACAAACACCAGCATCTCTCTGTGCAGCCTCAGGATTTAGGATGGGAGCGTCTGCATGAAAGACAGAGGAAAAAAACTCAGCAAACTTATCTGCTGCTTCCTGGCCAGTGAATACCTCATCATCGCAAGTAAACTCTGAAGATTTTACCCCGTCTTTACGCTTTTTCCTTACAAAAGTCCAAAAGGATTTGGGATCATGAGTTATGTTGCTTTCAATAGACTTCAAATACGTGCTATAATCTATTTTCATTAATTTCTTAACTGTCGCTCTGTAGTACTTGTATAATTCGCGATTAAAGTCTAGCCCATGACGTTTATATCTTTTCAGATGAAAATATTTTTGGCCAATAGAAATCTTTAACTCCGGACTGAACCATTCGGGATACGTAAAACGCTGGCCAGTGGGCTGTGAACGCCTTCGAAGAGGAACGCTCTTTCCAATAACAGCATTGACCACTTCCAAAAACGCGTCAACTGCAGTGTTGACATCTTGCAATTTCAGCACTGCAGTCCAGTCAGCCTGGAGAAGATCCGAGTAGAGCTGCGGAAAGTTTGCTTTTCGAAAGTTCCACTCATGAGTATCTGCGCCATTTGCAGCACTACCACTGTTAGGAACAAAAATGCCTGTAGTAGTTAAGGAGAGCGCCACCCCGAGAGCCGGGTGGTATTTGTCGGCGGGCACTAATGGATCCACTTCCGAGACGACAATTGCATTAAGTTCAAGGTTAGTTAGCGCCAAGTCCAGGATGCCTCCGTACTCGTTACGGACATTATTAACTTGATGGAGTTTACAAAAATCAATAAAGTGCTCGAAGTGCAATTTAACTTTTTTTGAACAAGAGTACAGATTAAAGTCCCCTATAATTAGAAAATCAAGAGATGAATATTCACAAATGGCATTCTCGATACAGGATAATACGCTTATGTATTGACTCTCGTTGTAACTAGGCGGTAAATAAACAACGCAGATTAACAATTTCACATTCTTAAATGAAACAGTAACAAATATTAGTTCCTTGTCATCTGTAAGACCGTCAATACCAGTTATAAGACGGGTGTTGTAACTATCTTTTACGGCTAACAAAACGCCTCCCCAACCAATATCTCCTTTTCTATCTTTGCGGAAAATCTTATAATTACTAGGAAACAATTCACTGTCAAACACTGAGCTAGTTAGAAAGGTTTCGGTTAACGCGACAAAATCACATGGATTGATTAACAAATTATTGTAAAAGATGTGCGTTTTACTACGAAGGCCCCGTACATTTTGGTAAATCATTGATGCAGCAAAACTACGATTCCCTTTCACTTTTGGCACGAAAATTCTGCCGCCAGGGCTTAATACAAATATCCTCTGCCCAGTTATCTGGAGAAGTCACCTTTTCAGATAGCTTTGCCGGAACCCCGAGTTTGAAGGATGCATAGTCCCCGCGCGCCTTCAAAGCTTGAACCGTACAACAGTTACCCGCACCGATGGATTCAAGATGCGAGAGTATTTGATCAGCTGTTGTACCCGTCTTAACGTAAAATACGTGTAGATAAGTAGTCCTGGCTGAAGCTTCGATAGTTGTTGCGCCAGGAACCGCGGTGCCCTTCGTTATAACGTTTTTCAATGAAATGCGAGGCCGCTTATGCCTTACCTCTTCCCATCGTCCTATGTCCCCGTTATTCAAAGAAGTCTCTGTTAAAGCTTCTGATGGTATTGGCGTCAGTGCATCTAATACTTTCTTCTCAGGACAATGACTTGACGCTGTAGGATGTTGGGTGTTGGATAAGACACCTAGATCAATACGCTCCGGCGCAGGCGCTACTGCACTCGGGGCCTCCCTCTTCGTTCTTTTCGACTTAGAGTATTTTGTCGGCTGTTGCTGCTTGCTGCACGTCTGCTCTACGTGAGGGACACGCAATGGTTCTGTGTCGCAGGTCTTTGGCAAATTTATCAAAGTGTTGACGGGCTGTAATCTCGCAATTTGATTTTCAAGACCCATAATTCTGGCATTTAAAGGAGCCACGCATGATTCAAAGACAGAGACAAACTGTTTAGAAACAGATTTGCTAATAATTTGAGCCAGGCGCTCACCAACTTCACCAGTTAACTCACGACGGATAACCGTACTGATCCTATCCATGAAAAGGGTTTCTTCTGCTATATCTGCTTGGCTCTGTTCCATGTAGCTGTCATGCTGAGAGGATTTTCTACGACGACGTATGGTGACATTTTCGAAACCCTCGGCTAGCGATTCGTTTAAATTCCCCGAAGAGACCTCAGTTTCATCTCGCATAATTCCGGTCGTACTTTTAATAACTCGTACTGGGGTATTAGTATTGTCCCCTTTTGGTTTTTTGCATGAGCATGCTGGACACTGCCAATTAGCTTTATGGTGGCTTTCCATGGTATTATTAAAGCGACACTCTGGTACATTAGCGCAAAGAAGATCATAAGCTTGCTTGCACAGAGCGCACTTAAGATAAGCTCTCGTCATTATAGCATGCAAACAACCAGCACAAGTTAAAGGCAAAGCTTCAGGTGCCATGAGTGCCATGACTGCAAATCAAAGCAAGCGTAGGTAAACAAAAAACAATGCGCTGATGAGTCAATCTCGTTGAACGACGCACCTGTCCGCCTCAGCGCGCCGTCTGCTCTCAGAACACACCGAACAGCGGCGGACCGACCCGATGAATCAGACGAAGATGAGGTCACTGACCTGTACACGTCGTCCCCGCGACAGCGATCAAGAGCGTTGCTGTTGCAACGACCGTTAAACAATGCTTGAAATATGTTCTTTGCTTCTTTCTCGGCTTCCCTTTCGAATATCACGAAAAAAAAATCACCAAGATGTAGCTTAGGCACTTAGCTTTCGACTAATATAAATTTCAAAATCGGAATTTCAAAATAACTAATGAGTAGCTAATGTAAACAATGGAGCGAACCTAAGCACGTCTGTATCGAACAAGAGCGTCGAGCGTCCATCAACTATGTGACCTAATCAAGCTAAGGCATTTGACGTCATTAGTCATGACTTATTGCTGAATAAGTTAAGAAACTATGGACTCAGAGCCTCCGCATTCGAACTGTTTACATCGGTTTTGTCTGACCGTAGGCAGATAGTAAAAATATCAGCAAATGGCAAGGACATTAAGTCGGAGACAGGATATGTTAGTCTGGGAACTCCACAAGGATCGTCGCTTGGGAATACCCTATTTCTATTTTTTGTAAATGACCTTCCGTCGTCTATAACGGCGGGCTTGTCTGTCCTGTTTGCTGATGATACAACGGTGGTGGTCGGTGCGCGGATTTATCCACAACTCGGTGTAGAAATCCATGAAACGTGTGTTTACTATTGATTACTATTAAATGTCACCAAATCGAAAATAATGGTATTCTCAGGCAGAAGCGTCAACTTGCCCGATTGCGTAATAACCAGCCCGATGCCATTATGTCGTAAGAGTAAGTGCCTCGGATTTACGATTAATTTCAATCTCAACTGGAAGTGCCACGTAGACAAACTGTGCGATAGATTGAATGGTGCAGTCATTGCGTTGCTAAAATTGAGACCTCTGGTTTCTCCCGATGCACTAAGATTCCATTTTTTGCCCACTTCCACTCTCTGATGTCATATGGTACTGTTCTTTGTAATTCAACTTATGCCGACAGAGTATTCTGCAGAGACGTGCATTGCGTACACTGCTCGGGGTGAAGCCTAGGTACTCATGCAGGGATTTGTTCGTGACGCATCGCATAATGACTCACTACTCGATTTATCTATTTGATATAATCATGTTTATTAGAAAAAACATCTACAGCGTTTTGTCAATGGATAATAATAACCTTGTCTGAAATCGGTTCCTCGACGCATGGCACTTTCAGAGAAGAACCCGAGAGTCATTGGTCCGACATAATATGAAAAACTGCTTACAAAACTTAAAAGCAAACCATCGGACAGGGATTTGTACGCCAGCTAAAGAGTCTTTTATTGAAAAATCTATTTTATTCTACAGTGGAATTCTTGAAAAAGGATTTCACTGCAGCCTAAATTGACATTTGAAATTGTTTGTAAATTGTTTATTTATAGTTTGTGTAACTTTACTTGACATTGTATATTTTTCTTTTAACTTGATATCTTATTTTATATTATTACTATTTTGTGATTGCCTTGAGATTTTATTAATTCTGGGACTTTTTGTATTTAATTCGAATTTTTGTGTTATTTTTCCATATTTTGTTATATTTCATTCCTTTTTTTATCTTTGAAGATCTCATTGTGAAAATTATTTAATTGATCATGAACAAATGTAAATTAATGTGTATTTTTGTAATGAGACATAAATAATCCATCTAATCTATCTATATTTCTAAGTTAACTTTTTATTAGACATCTCTTTCGAGTCCCGATTGACATTAACAGAAACTTTTTTTTTACGGATATACGAGGCAGGTTACTAACAAATCATCAACCTGCCTCTTACTCGTACATCCAGATTTGAATGTAATTAATCTATTTCATTACGTTACCATCATTAGAGCGTTTAAGTGCCAATTAAGGATCCGCCATTTCAAAATAGATTGTTGTTGAGTTCATAGAAAGAGGAATGGTAAGTGTAAATCTCCTTGATTTTGACTTCTAGTGTCATGAAAGTTGAGTGTGAACTAAAGAAACAAAACAAAATCTTTGCAATATAAAGTACGTACGCTCGAAAACAAAATAGCAATATCGATAAGTTGAAGCGCTTCACTAAAGCAGGTACGCGCTCCGCCGCGGGGTAACGAAGCTAATCTGTACTCGAGTGTCGACAATTTGAGGCGCAACAACAGAAAATAAGCAAGACTTATCCGCCCCGCTTAATCCGCAAATACACTTTACAATAATGATCCTGTTCTTACGAACGTTTGCGTTTCCACTTTGCTATTGGAAACGGACAATTCTATCATTAAAACTGTTGAGAAGTTTCACAATGAGAAGCAAAAACCACTAGTAGGTACTAGTTGGGATATCTTCTTAATGTATGCAAACTTTAGGTTTAAAATCATAATACAAGTGCAGACTTAAATTTTTGCTACCTTTGTAGTTACTAAATTTCTAAAAGTAGCTTTACGGGATTTGCAAAAGACACAAGTAGGTCGTAACAAAACTTAACAATTATCATTGATGCACAGAAAAGGCAAAGTGCATAAATAAGACAGAGATTATTTGATTTATTCTTTATTGCACATGATATTAAGTACAATTAGCAGACTAAATGCTTAGAATCGTTATATAACAGTCAACCGCAAGGCATGTTTCTTAAATTCGTTAGTCTTTTGTTACGTTTTGATCGAATGCGTTGACTTTTTTTACTCAGCTATTGTAGTTCGCGGCATAGCTTCGGCTACTTCGGGTTTCCCGATGAAATTCAAAGTACAATACCCTTTAAAGTAGTTTATGTCTTGTAATATCTGCTCCACTCTCGTCACTCTGAGTGTCGTTCCAGAATTCGAAAATTGATAGAAAAAAACATGTTTCAGATATTCCGAAACTGTTGTAGCACCTGAATTTCAATCCATGACCACTGGCATTCGAGCAGAGTACCGTTTCAATTTGGCAAACCAGGCTGTGAATAAGTTGTAAGTTGTGTCATCAGTGCCATAACATTGACTTTCGGGGCCATATATCGCAGAGTCTTTGTTGTGAATTCAAACAAACAACCACAAAATTCTTTCAAAGTTGAACTTTAACAACATAACACAAAAATCTTACACTTCACTGATATGTAAACAGGACATTCCAGAACACAATAGCAATTTTTCAAACCAATTCCCTCAGTCTGGTTCGAATTGTGACAATGGACACATTCTGTGATTGTGGCTTGAAACAAGTAGTACTATGAAGCCTCCAAAAACTATTTACCCAAAAAATATGTACACGTATCAAGTGAAAGAAATGATATTCGTGAGCAAGTTCAAGAGAAACTCGATTAAGTTTTGCATATTAATGGCCTTATTTCTCTTTGGGATATTAATAACTTTATTGCCAATCATTATTCTCAAAAGAAACGAAATGGGTAACCTACATGTGAGACACCAGACGGATTTAAAGTACATATTCTTTTGGAAGCAGCCGCGGCATAAAAATCCGTTTCGCAGAGAATATTCTAACGAATATGAAGATGGACAGAAATCTTTCATTGACCAGAAGTGCCCTTATATCAATTGTTACATCACCTATAATAGAAGTTTTTTTGGTACGGAGGAAAGCAATTTCGACGCTGTAGTCTTTGATGTTCACGATATAAGTAAAAGCTCTCATAATGACTTCAACTTTACCAGGACACTTGCCCAAAAATATATCTTTAGAGCTCATGAATCTGCAGAAAAGTATCCAGTGTGTAACCCACTATTTGAAGATTTTTTCACATGGACTTGGACTTACAAATTGGATTCTGATATACCACACCCCTTTTTAAGCATTTATGATGAAAATAACAAAGTGGTGGGTCCAAACAACACAATGAAATGGGTCAAAGTTATGAACCATACTGAAAACACAAGAAATAAAATAGAAAGCAAGATAAAAGGTGTAGCTTGGATAGTTACTAAATGTAGATTGAAAAACAAACATCAAGATTTTGTCAAAGAATTAAGAAAAGAGTTAAGTGGTTACAATTATAGTGTAGATGTGTATGGTCCTTGTGGCGATAGGAAATGTCCCAGTGGTTCGCTCAGTAAATGTTACAAAATGGTTGAAGAACAATACTATTTCCAAATGGTTTTAGAGGATTCATTTGCAGAAGATTACGTAGGGGAAAATATTGTAAAGGCTTTAAGTTACGTCAGTATTCCTATTGTACTGGGTGGAGCGGATTACTCGAGGCAAGTATAATAAACCAGAAAGATTTAAAATATGGAACATTCTGCTATTGCTCCTAAAAATATTGTTGATAGTTATCGTAAATTTATGTGTTAACTTTTTTTTTAAAGAACGTTAGTTAATTTTAAAATAAAATTGTCAACGAAGTGTTTCATCTTATGCTAGGGGCTAGCCAAGAGCAGTACGCCTACCACGAGTTGCCACTTCAAATTTACATTATCGTTCGCGTAAAAAATGTATTGAGACTTGACATTGTCATCCATGTGTCATCCTAATACATTTCTTCTACGCGAACAATAATGTAAATTAAAGTGGCAACTCGTGGTAGACGTATAGCACGCTACTTTCTTTTGGATATGTCAAATTTCAAAATGTATGGATCTGACATCAAATGTCATTCCATTAGACGAGTGGTAGTGTCATTCCCGTACATTTTTCACGTGTGACATGTCGAATAGAAAGCAGCATGTTGCTCTTGGCTAGGACCCCTGTTATTATTAGTATTAGATATTGTTAGTCATTCATTTAATTATTAAAAAGCTTAAGGTGTGTAATCCAATTTGTGAGCATCGAGTTTTTCGTAGAGCCTTTACCAAGCATGCTGTCGAGTGTGATCGCTCTCTAGGAAATTAGCTAATTCTATAAGTACCTACAATATAATAGAAGTCGCCCTGCGATAAAGATTTAAAGAATCTGGACAATAGTTTTACTGTGTGAAGAAGTATTTAACATTGCTACAATAGACGATACACTTGCCAAATGCGGCTCGCCAAATATCAAGAACTAAATTGTTCACTAGGTTGGTATACTTTTATAATTTATCGTTTAGTTATAATAATACTTTTGTTTTAGATTTCTACCTCCTGGAACATACATAAACGCACAAGCTTTTGACATCAAGAAACTTGGAGCTCTCATTGACTATCTCATCAAAAACCCCCTGATGTACGAATATTTCTTCGACTGGAAGAACCATTACTTCTACACTGTGAAGCACAGGTCACAAATATGTGGACTTTGTGCTATGTTGAATAGTCACTTCATGGGGGAACAAAAACCCAAAAGTAATTTTAGAAGTTGGTGGAATCCGCATTACGATGATATTTGCCAAAGAATACATTTAATGAAATTGTTCAATACGTGATTACAGTTTTGAATAAATAAATAAATACCTACAGTTGTACTGATAATTTAAATGCTCGTTCAAATTCATTTTGAACCTAAAAAAATATCCTACTAAATAAATTATGTTTATTTTTAAAATCAGCTCCACTCTGTCAAAAACTAATTAAACACAATTGAATAAGTGATAGTCAAAGGACTCACAAAAACGATATAGCATACTCAGTAAATTACTTAGAAACTATTTAAATAAAATGAAACTTATTTTACCAACTTTCATTTCAGGGTCGCTAAACAAATCGGTAAAAGAGACAAGTCCCTTTCCCAAAATCTACTGAGATTTATTTTAGTGGCCCCCCGACCAACCTTGCGGTTATGCAGAAAGGCACACTATTCCTAGCACACCGTGAAGTGTACCAGGGACCATCAATCTAAGTAAATAAAATACATACATGTACATTTCACTTACATAGTTCCTACATCACTTAATGAGTATGCGCTATCGTTTTTGTAAGTCTTTTGATAATAACCCGATTTAAAAGTACCCATACACAGAACTATCACATTTGATTTGACATTAGATAAGGATCGAATCTACTACGTTACCTCTATTGCGCCAACAGGCCAGCCAAATAGTAATCTTGATTAGTTCTGCAACAAAATCATCATCATTTGTCCAGACCTGAAAAAGCCCCTCAAATCGCAAACGAAAATCGAAGTGAACGACAAGAAAAAAAATTAAATTAAGTTAATTGTTTCTTTTTGTGCTTCGATTGAAAACTGAATCACTTGTGATGAACTAAAAATAACTACATAATTTCTCAGTTTTAAAAAAATATCGTGGTAGTAAAGTTATTGCAGAAGCGTGATGAACGTAAAACGTCTTAAGGTAAATCTTAGAATAATCATTTATGGCGATTTTAGCCGCCAACTAGCGCCACCAATTGATTCATTTTTTTAACTTCCAAATTAGACATTGTTTTTAAAAACTGAACAATGAATCTCAAAAAATACTTCTTTTAAATATTGATTGTCTGTCAACGACTTTCCATAGTTCGATTTAGTTTGATCAGGAAGTCTAATTTGGAAGTTATAAAAATAAATCAATTGGTAGCGCCAGTTGGCGGCTAAATCGCCTTAACTGTAGGGAGATTGTTTGTTGCCTATTGGAAAGGTACTCGTACAACGACGTTTAGCAAACGGGGAAGCGCGGTTGCCAGTCCCTTCCTATGCATTTGGATACGCCATTACAGATAATAATTGCCTCTGTTACTTGGCAGAGCCCTGTCTGTAAAATGACAGTAGGCCTTGTATAGGGTAGGTTTGCGTGCGATGTCAGCTGTCACATTAACCCCCATATTATTATGTATTTGTTACTTTCAGCTTAATATTCTAAAAAAGGTCAAAACTTATCGAAATTATCTCAGATATTCGTTTATACCTTCCAAATTTCGTATTAAAATCCTGCCAATATCACAGTGCGCATCTGTGATAGACAGCCGCAATTCAGATTTGTTACTGAATTCTTTTTAGGGTTCCTTAAGTCATTAAAAACGACAAATTATGACTAAATACACATTTCGGGGTATTTCTTTTGTTTATTTATTTATTCTTTAATGCACATTTATAAAAAATAGGTACAATTGGTGGACTTAATGCCCAGAGGCATTCTCTACCAGTCAACCGCAAGGTTTAACAGAGAACATACGAATTTCGGGCTGTGCAACGAAATTCGTATTTCACTAAATTATGGAAATTGGTGCAAGAAAATACAAACAACAAATTTGCTACTTAACTAAAAAGAAAACGACTAATACTAAAAAATACCTAATACAATTTGTAAACTTACATAAATTATGTGTAGATCATAATATACTACATAAATACATATAAATTATATTTACTTATCATGCTAAAAAAACATACTTATTGATATACATTTAAAAAAAATATACGAATATAATATATTATTTAATTTTATATTTTTTTCCTACTCATGTTATTATTTTGCTGTCCAAAAAGCTTTATTGAAAGACAAAATGCAAAATAACCTGGGTTCATTCGTTTTCTGCTTATTAATATTACATATAGATATTGGGGTACGATTCATATTACAATTAACAGTAGAAATATTGTTAGCACACATTCTTACGATTATTTACACGTTTTCAATCAAGTATGTTTTAACCTTCTGCAACTGAGGTGAAATTATTGTTAACATTCAGCTGAGGTGTAGTCTGTCGGACGTGATTTTAAATGATTTATTAAAAAAAAATGAATTTAAATTATATTTTGTATATTCATCTGTTAAATAGGTTTATTAGTTATCAAAATATAACGGAAAAGGATCTTTTAAAATGAAACATCAGTGATTTATTTATTAATTTAATGAGATCAAATTTTAGGACGTTTTAAGCACAAAAATACAAAAAAAGAGATTGCAAATAAAACAACGAAATTTTCTCTGGTTTAATAATGTAGTTCCCTTTTATAGCCTCTATTTAAAGGGAAACTAAAAAAACAACGATATCCTACGGTTCAACTAGGCATGAATCAGTCTTAAAGTTATCCATACTTAAGATCATTCAATCGGACATGCTTTGCAAATTGGAGAAGAACACTGCAGGCATATTGTGTTTTTGCACGCAAAACAGTTTTATAAATAAAAATATCCCTGGACATTATTCCACACAGCGCCATCTAGCCCCAAAGTAAGCTAATTAAAGCTTGTGTTATGGGATACTAGACAACGGATAAACATACTTAAATACATTTTCTTTTGTAAATACATACATAATATACATAGGAGACACCCAGACCAGTACAAACAGACATGTTCATGCACACAAATGTTTGTACTGTGCGGGGATCGAACCCGCGACCTCTGGTGTAGTAGCCAACTTCTTAACCATTACACCAAGTCGGTCGTCAAGTTGTATCTGGTCTGTCTTTTTAATGCTCTTGGGCATATGCTGCGAAGCTTCCTTTCTGCTGGCCCTGGAGGCTGGGTTTCTGGCTTAGGGGAGGCAAATCCTTTCCCAAAACTCTTGCTATAGTTAGACGGAGTTCTCTCGGAAGACGGTTGTTATGAACGCGCTCTTTCAAGATAGGATATAATTTACCGCCCATGCAACTTTTATATAAGTAGAACAAATGCATAAGTACTAGCAAGATCTAAAATCTTGAAGAATACTGCCATGTGCCAACGACGTGTCTAATTCTTTCAGCCATGATGTTACTTGCTCTACATTGTTTTTGAAGGGCCATCTTCTTTTTTTTTGTTCCGACATCTGAAAGAAAAATCTAGTTTTTCACAAAAAAAATTTCAAAATTTACTTTTGAATTTTTTTTTGTGTTACTTTAGTATTACCAATGCATATCATTCTAAGATACCAAATAAATTGTTCTGGTTGAGCAACTACTCAAATTTGCAAACAAATTGTTAACCAACTGATTAATAATGATGATTGATGAGTAATAGATAAATAAAGATGAGCTAAGTATAATGTTTTACTCTATTAATACTTTTGTTCATGAAGTCAAGTCTGAGAGACCCTATGGTAGTTTAAATGTTTTATTGAGATAACGACTGACAGACACTATGACATCAGAAAGTTATTTAAGAGGTGACGTCTCCTAGAATCATCGCTTATTGCTGTACTTACGTCTGTGGGACACCGGCAGCTCATAACTCCACACGTATGCACTGTGCGGCCGTTACCGCCTGACAGGCTATCAGTGTTGCCGCCACTGATCTCCAAAAAGTACACAACCAGCGCTAAAAAGGTACATTTTGGGGAAAAAAGGTACATAACATTACATTTTTTTTAACTAAACTCACCCATGAAGCTTCTCTCGCCAAAAGAAGTGCTATTTTATCGGTTCTAGGCGTGCGAAAACTTACCTATTTTATTAATTGGGGCATTAAAAAAAAATTAATCAGTTCAACAAACCTTCAAGTCACTCTTCAACGCACAATTACTTGTATACTTATATCAATTTTCAAGAGAATTTGAAATATTTTTGGGACACTAAAATTTTTCAAAAAGTACGTAAAATGGTAAAATTACACATTCGCACATGGGAGGCTAAAAAGGTACGTAAAATGTGTAAAATGTACGCTGGTGGCAACGCTGCTGGCTATTTGCTCGAACCGTTTTGTGAAGGTACTTAGCGCGGCAAAGCTACATCACGCGATGCAGCGGTTTGGCAACGTCGCAAGTGTTTGGCGGTGTCTGACAGACTACCACCTCAGTCGCAGAAGGTTAAAACATGCCTATCCGTATACATTTTTTTAAACTCAATGAAGTATTTTTTGGAAATTTGTTGAAATAAGGTCTTTTTACGATTTGAACAAATTTGTCTTGAAACTTTTTATCAGATTCTGTATTACACATTTACAATAAAATTACGTAATGTAACGAAATCACTCCACTATTTAATTTAAGGATGAAATAATATTAAGCGGAACCTCCTTCAAAAGTTAGTATTTTTTCCAAAACCACTTCATTCCACAATGTGACGATCAACCATCCATCTTCTCACCCCATTGTTGTTTTTTAAGATATCTTATTTCTCTCCTTTGATTTATCTCTATTTTATTGATTACGTGGGGTGTTTCTTGAATGAACACATTTCTGTTTGACTTTAATGCCCATGAATAAATGAATAAGAAGTACTTGTTGTGTGGTGTGGCTAATAAGTAGAAAGCCGAGAAGACAAGGCCAACACCATAAGGTCTTGGGTTTAACTGTCTGAAGATAACTCAATTTGTGTTCTTTGTATGTAACTTTGACTTTAAATTCACGTAATAAGCTCTTTTTAACCGACTTCAAAAAAAGGAGGAGGTTCTCAATTCAACTGTATGTTTTTTTTTATGTTTGTTACCTCATAACTTTCGACTGGGTGAACCGATTTTAATCTTTCTTTTTTATTTGAACCCGAATGGTTCCTTTTTAATTTAGTCTAGTTCTGACGGTGGCATCCATGAGAAAACTCATATGGACGCATAACTCAATATTACGCCAACCTATTTTGATAATTCTTTTTTTATTTGAAAGCTGATGCTGCCCGTGTGGTCCCATTTTAATTTGGACCAGTTCTGGCAGTGGCATCAATGGGAAATAATACATAATAATATGCGCCAGACAACACACCTCTTGTAATGGTCTCGAAGTAGGGATTATTAAATCCCTGTGTTACGAGGTACCACACAAGGAAATAAGCTAGGGGCGTCTCCCAGCACACCCAGACCCGAGTCAATTCAGAAAAGGTCGTTTCCTGAATTGACCTGACCTGGAATCGAACCCGGGACACTACGGAAATCGAGGCGAGAAACCGTGCTACAGCACACTACGCCAATCGTGTCGTCGAATCCATATAAGTCTTAAATCTAGATAAACTATATGCGCGACAAATGGACGAATAACTCAATATCACGCCAACCGATTTCGATGCTTCTTTTTTTATTGGAAAGGATATACTCCAAGGGTAGTTTGATAAGAGTTTGGCTAGGTTCTGATTATGGGATCCATGACAAAGTAACGGAACTCTTCAATTCTTAGGAGCTATTGGACGATACTTTTTCGATATACAAAATAAATAAGAACTATTCACTGAAAAACAAGAAATAAACAAAATATTTAACAAAAAAAAAACCAACTTCAAGAAAACGATTCCAAAACAAAGCACTGAAAAGTAAAGAAATAATTGCGTATTCTTCTAAAACTTTTACGATAATATAATGTAGGTACAATTATTGTTTTTGTTGGAGTCGGTGTCAGCCAATGTAGGTATGTAACTACCTACATACATACGTAAACGTGATATGTAAGAAATAGGTATATTGCTAGGTATATTGTAGTGTTTCCTTGGCTGACACCGACTCCAACAATAACAATAATTGTACCTACATTATATTATCGTAAAAGTTTTAGAAGAATACGCAATTATTTCTTTACTTTTTAGTGCTTTGTTTTGGAATAGTTTTTTTTGAAGTTGGTTTTTTTTGGTAAAATTTTTGTTTATTTTACTAGGAAGCCAGTTCCCTCCCTAATCTTATATTTTTTTGGGTGTGGCATGGATACGGTGCTTGCAAACCCCACTTAGCTTCTTAAAGTAAAAAACCGTCAGTCAGACTACAGAACCATATCAAATGATAGGAAAACCAGGAAAATTCAACTCTCTGCTGGAACTAATTCACCGAGACTGTTAATAACTTTATATTGTAGGTATGTTTCAACGTTGCAAGCCATGCTATATCTTTATTGTCATCATCCAAAATCAAACAACTTTAATTCAAACTTTCCTTATCACCCCAATTACTTGCACGAACAAAGTCACAACTCAAAATAGGCCGGTCTTTCTGAAAAATGCATACATTCCGGTACGGTCGGCAACTCAAGTGGACGCCTGGTTAGCATATCGTCGAGATAGCTGTTCGAATATTCAACAGCTCTTTGTTTCTGACCCTACTTACTCCTTCACTATGCTAATCAGTGACGTCACTGTTTGTGCTCGCTTGATTTTGGAGGCTCGCTGTTTGATTTCGAAAGGATCTCCTGCTTAATAAATTTTAATATGAGTCGGCGATAAAGGCAAGAGGGGCTTTTTATTAAAATTCTAGTAAGCTTCTGAGTTTAAACTGAAAACTCTATCCCCATTTCCATTAGAGCCGAATCAATACTTTTACACCCCGTTAAACGTGATGGGCACAGGCGGGCTTGGGTCACTATTTTTTGTTACTAAGTACTCTGGAGTACCCATAATCGACGAGCATGTATGAAATGATTAATGAGAGTGGAAGAAGCGCAAGAGGTGTGTCAGGACCGTAGCAAGTGGAAAGATGTGGTCTCTGCCTACCCCGTTGGGAAAAAGGCGTGATCGTATGTATGTATGTAAGTACTCAGAATGCCCGCCCGAATGGGACGCCCGACTGCAAGGTGCACCACATATAAAATGGCCAACCTGGGTGGACGGACGACCTGGTAAAGGTGGCAGGATTCCGGTGGATGCAACCGACGGCTTTGGAAATCTGTGGAGGAGGCCTATGTTCAGCAGTGGACGTCTTGTGACTGCGAATGATGAATGATGATTACTCAGATACCGCCGCATTTTTTTAGTAGCTGCATAAGGAAGGTCAACTCCTTGCTGTGGCAATATTTGAGAGAGAGAGAGTAAAAGTTTGGATGGTTTGGGCCAATAAAAACGACTGTTGTCTAAGGGTTTCATTTCTTTTTTACAATTAAATATCATCTTTATGATGAATACCAAAAATTTGAGACAATTTTAGAACTGTAAGTATATTTTTAACGATTAACGATACTTCGAGTTCGGTCATGCGAGAGTAGACCTCCATAGTGTATTATTTTAAAAGATTAAGATGCATTAAACCATTAATAGTTATACTATAAAACGGGACTAAAATATAGGATCTCTACTTTAAAATTTGATGAAGTTGCTGGGAACATATTTTATTATATTATAAGGCATTTTTTGGTTTAAATGGTTTGATGAAAACTAAAACAACCTGTACAAAATTACATAATATTATAACCATGTACCACCTTATTCAAATTATATCACCTCACAGCACTAGAGGGCCTGAGCAGGCATAATTCAAGCGAGATGGCGCCACTGAGCGGGGTTGCCTCCATCCTCCAAGCGTCCTCGAACTGTCCTCGAATATTCATCAGCTTGACTTGATTAGTGAAGCCTGGGTAGGTAAAATTATCTCGGGCCTAGTTTAATAAAAAAAAAATAACTCACCATCACGATTATATACCTAACGGGGTAGTCAGAGCCAAGTGACTTTTGGCGTCATGGTCAAAAGAACACTCAAAATACCACTTTTCACCAATGTTATTAGAACCCAACGTGGTAGGTGGTGGTGGGGACACAAATATGGTTTTGGCCATATTTGAACTCGGAACCACACGTCCACGACCCGAGTTCGGGTAAAAACCACTTTTTAATATAACGGTAAGGAATATAGGAATATTCAGTAGGTGAAAAGAAACAATCTTTAATTTTGAGGGAGCTTACGAATGCTTTAGATATTATTAAAGTCTTGTCTCTCAGTGAAGTACAAACCAGTCTGTTTACTTAAAAGTGAAATTCAGTCTACATCATTGAAACATCTTTTTAACGGTCATGGTAGGCATTGCCTAATTTACCGCGCCTAAACGATGTTTTGATTTGAATGCTGAAGGATTTCGTTCAGCAATGGGCCTACACATCTACTTCAAAAATCATGTGATATATCATACAAGAAACAAAATTAGTCGAACCTCCTGAATTTAATAGAGTTAGTGAAGGAACAACGCTAAATAGTGCAATTGGATTTGAATGCAGATTCGGCGATATATCGGGCCGATTGGTGTTAACAAACCCAAACGCAGCTGGTGCCACCCCAACTGCATTGTATAGCAGACCCCTAATACTGGCATGTTTTGCCTACTTTAAATTAGAAAGCAAAATAACATTTTATTGCTATTTAAGTAATATTGTTCATAGTTTACTATTGGCATTCCTTGGCACGTTTAAAGCTTACTATTTATAGCTAGTTTTATATGCCCCATCGAGTGCAGTGTTTATGCGCTGAGTATTTGATTAACGCACGAGCAATATATCTTGGTGAAACA
Organism: Udea olivalis; assembly: GCA_947369235.1. Lineage (NCBI taxonomy): Eukaryota > Metazoa > Arthropoda > Insecta > Lepidoptera > Crambidae > Udea > Udea olivalis. The sequence goes on from OX376355.1 coordinate 12,017,417, forward strand.
TTTTTGGGTAAAGGTGTCTGTGTTACCTACATTATTATACCGGTTTTCATTACATATACCTAACACAAGTTAAAACTGAACTTTAAAAATAGGATAATGTTCGAAGATCATATTCTATTATTTCAGGTTATGAATCTTAAACTAGGTGTGAGATCCTAATTTGATAAAAGCTTCATGAAAGCTCAAAGTCACTCAACAAGTCATAGAGACCGCTATATTCAGGGATCCTAAGTAAACTATGTTTATACTCGTAAGTAGGTGTCTCTAAGGCGAAAAGATTTGGATAAACACTCCCTTAGATGCAGCTATTTCTCTAAGTTAAAATAAATAATTTTTCTTTCTAGTTTGTTGTGTGTAAACAAACCGATAGTAGGGGCTCGCAAGCACGCCCTATTACCCCGTGTCGCCATACGCACCTGGGTCCAGTTAACATTCAAACTGCCGTCTTACACACACGGTACAAACAAACATTTAGAATATATTATAGATCTATCTTAGCAACATATTAGATCATAAGCACATTAACAATTAAATAAACTTTAGTTTTATGAGCTACGTCTGGTGAATTATTTTTAATTATTGCCAATACGTCTACCATGAGTTGCTACTTTAAATTTACGTTATCGTTCGGTAACGGTACCATAACGTAATAATAGCATTAACCAACCACTTCCATGTCCCATAAGTCATATATGATACAGACTATTGTTATTTTGATTGTGTCAGCGGTGTGGACAGTTAAGGCGCCGTTTTTTAGTTCCATTTCGACGCAACAGAGGCGCTGTACTAAATCCCAATACAAATATTTTACGCGATCGATAACGTAAATTTAAAATGGCAACTCATGGTAGACGTACAGATTAGGCAAGATAGTTTTAAAAATGGAAAGATAGAATTACACGCTGCTACAAATAATTTAACTTAAAATTCAATATTGTTTGTAATATCTGAAGAAGTTCAATATTCACGGAACAATAGCTTTACTTTAGGATATAGGGTCTTCCAAACTTACTCTGGGCTTTTAAAGGTCGCAACCAATAAATGTCAACGTTTTATTCTTTAGTAAAGTTATATTGAAAAAGAATGTCACAGAGGTGACAAAGTTCAGCTTACGAAAAACAAAACCCCTTCAGTAAATATATTTAGAGACCAGAATTTGAAGAGTAGTTATATTGTTTAATATTTAGAAGGCTTCAACATTACGGGCGAGATCAGTACGTCTACCACGAGTTGCCACGTTTTAACGGTATCATTCGCGTTAAAAAATGTATTGGGATTTGACACTGTCATGTCTTGTAACGTCAAAACCCAATACAAATTTTACGCGAACGAAAACGTAAGTTTAAATTGGTAACTCGTGGTGGACGTACGATCAACCTTCAGTAATATTGTCGCAGCAATAGGTGGGCACCTATTGAGGGCCCAAGTAAAGTTTGACGTACTGTCTTATTCGTAAATAATAAATAATAATAAATATCCCTGGACATTATTCCACAGAGCGCCATCTAGCCCCAAAGTAAGCTAATTAAAGCTTGTGTTATGGGATACTAGACAACGGATAAACATACTTAAATACATTTTTTTTTGTAAATACATACTTATTATACATAGGAGACACCCAGACCAGTACAAACAGACATGTTCATGCACACAAATGTTTGTACTGTGCGGGGATCGAACCCGCGACCTCTGGTGTAGTAGCCAACTTCTTAACCATTACACCAAGTCGGTCGTCAAAAAGACGTCGTCGTAAAGAAACTTTATGACTGAACGTAGTTTTAATACTGAAACACTTTTTCAATACTTAAGATCTCCAAATTTTAAGTTTATTTCATTTAAGTATGTTATTTAATTTACATATTTCTGTTTTTAAATAGTTTCTGTTGTATTTACGAGTATGCACATTTTGCCTTTCTTTTAACATTTTTCCTCTACCCGTTGTGCATTGTTTTAAATGTTATACTTAATTTAAGTTTTATTGTTTTGTACAATAAAGAATATCTATCTATATATCCAATTGAAAATATAATTAGTGTAATTGACTTTTAACAAGCCGCTACACTCGTAAATAAACTTTTGACTAAGGGTCGTCTACGACGATTTTGAATTATAATTAATCAAAGATTTTGCTCATTTTAATTAAACTTTTACTCCAAATTCTTATTATTTTACTGTGTCATTCATCATTGGACTATTATTTTGACTAATGTGGTGTTGAATATAGAAACCGTTACTCTGATAATAAAATGTAAAGAACCTTGTGAAGTAACAGATGTGAATATTTTCAGATATAAATGGCTGAACTGATAGTAAAGTCAATATTTTAATTTTTATACCTCGGCCTGCAGAGATTTCTTATTCATAATTAAGGTAGATATTAAGTACGGCTATAAGGTATTTTAGTGTTATTAAGATAGGACAAAACATCAACTATACTTTCAGAACCTTTAGGTAAGCACCTTTCTCCCAAATCACCGTTATACCACCACCTCCTAAATGACTTATAGGTACTGTAAGTCTTGAATTTATCTTGAGTGTGTAAAAGCTGACATAGGTCACAAATCCCTCTCATTGGGTCCGCTTCTTTGATGATGTAGTGGTTCCTCCATCGATGGAGATTGTGATAGACTTCGGGATTTACGATGCTGTAGTGGATGATAGAAGCAAGAGTCTTAACACTGTGTTGCTGAGCATCGAGGTAAGATCCTTCCGGAAGAAATCTGAAATATAATTAAGGGTTTGATAGCTAAATTTGAAGGTAACTTAAGAAAAGAGATTATTCTTAAAAAGTATATTTCTTTCGTTGATCATCTACTCGCGTTTGGCAAGCGTGATTATTAAGCTTGATTGATACTTGTGGCGATGATATGAATTCTATGAAGCCCTTTCCTAGAAGTGGGATAGTCAATAGGCTTTATTATTCTTCTAATATACTTTTTTACCAGCAGAAAAGTCCACGTCATAAACTTTTTCTTGTATTTATTTAACGCGAATCTGTAGTAATAGTAGTTTTAATTGCATTAATGAATAAGCATAATATCAAAAAACTACTTACAATCTGTTATCAGCGCCATTCTTGACAATTGGCACCGTATCATGATGGTATGCCTTCAAAACTTCATTGGTCACATAGTCTTCAGCATGACTGCTTTCGAATGCGAGGTAGAAATAGTAATCTCTTTCCACCAGCTTCAAGCAATCATCATTGGGACAACATTTCGAACCACATCCAATGGTGAACACATCCAACTCTAACGAATGTTCTTTTAAAGCATTTTGAAGTGTCTTCACAAACACCATTCTAGTAGTTCTCGCTTTACAGGTATCCATTATCCATGCTACAGCTTTCTTCTTTGTTTTTAACTTGTCAATATATTCTCTCGTAAGGTCGGACCAATTTTCAGTCCAGTGCACATTATAATTTGGGGCTATGAAGTTTCCTTTCAAATCCCTGACTTCTATAAACGGAGTGACTATATCCGATGACAATTTGTAAGACCACGTCCAGTTGAAGAAGTTATCTGCGTTGTTTTGACAAATAGGCGTCTCATTAGAGGATTTCATGCCATAGAATATAAACTTTTGTTCCAAATGTCTGCGTTCCGGAATTAACACCTTTCTCCATTTTCTCAGTACTTGTATATGCAGAAGTATGGCATCAAAATTTCTGTAATCTTCACTTAGTAGGCTAATATCAGTAGTTATAAAACAGTTATTGTACTCACAATTGTGTTTTACAAATGGTTCTTGACCTTCTCCAAACAAACTCACATTAAAAGTAGGTATGGTCCACTGCAAAATGTATTTAAGTTCATTTTCAAATTTTACTTCTGGCGAGTACACTTTTGCGTTAGGCAGACCATTAGTGTGGAACAATTCGTAGTCAGAAACTGTTGTGTACGCGGTGTGAAACGTATAGAAAGCCAGAATGGCGTACATTAACAAACCAGTGACACTGATCAGGAAGAACAATTTCGCAAATGTCTCCGTTTTTATTGCAGCGTACATTTTTGGTTCCTCTGTTTGTTGCGGGGGAAGTATCGAGAGTGACAGACCGGTCTGAATGGACAACAATGCGATCCATCTTCATCTCATTTGACGTGGGCGGTAAACAATAAATTCTTTTGATTCGAATAAACAATAGCGTGCACGGCATACCAATACTTTTTATCATCAGGAATATTTTACACTTGCTTTAAAATGTATTACGCAATGAACGTTTTACTCGTAAAAGTGCTTTTATGACGTTCATTGACTAATGGCGTAATGGTAGTAATCCTGCCTTTAACGCTTGAGGTCGTGGGATCCACTCCCACCAAGGCAAATATTCGTGTAATGAGCTTTTGTGTTCGTTCTGTGCCCGGATGTTATTGTCTATGTATTTAGAAATGTTTTAGTCTCCCGAAGTTTAGTTTAATTTGGGGATATAATTATGATCTTCCCATTTACATACGATGTCCTATTCCCGGATCAAGGTTATCCTTTACCAAAAAAAAAACAAAAAAAATTAAGGCACATATAAATTTTTTTCATCAGCTGAAGTGGGAGATGAATCCATTGACCCTTTGCATCTTAACTGTGCTCTTAACCGCTGCAGTAAAAGTGTCTTTAATAATGTAATTTCTATACTTTGTGATATGTACAAAACCTTCCAATATAAATGACAGCTTAAACAGTTAAACAACAATTCAAAATCGCAGATTTATTGAAACGAAATACCACATACAGAAATCAAAATCGATAAAGCAAGACGCTCTACTTGTTTAAGTCTCCATTGCTCAATCGGTCTCAACCATTCTCCTGTTCCAAGTTTGACATGCGATACAATTTGTTGTCATTTTCATTGTGTCTGGGGGTAGTTAATAAGAGAGGGGGGGAGGGAGGGGAATTATAAAAGTACCTATTAATTGTTTTAGGAATTCTAACACTTTTTAACGAAACCGCAGGCCTTCAAAGTGAGGATGGCCAGCCCAGTGATTCGTTTAAATGACTGGGCTTGTCAACCTCACGACCGCTTTGTATCGCCATCAGGTGTAGTGAGGTCATCTTGACGGGCAATATAAAAAAAACACAAGACAAATACAGGATGATTGGCAAAAGACTTCCAAAAACCATTTGGATAGTCAATAGGTACGTAATGTATGTAGTAACTGAGTAAGTGAAAATATGATTTTTTCAATCAACTTTAATTTTAAGGTATAATAGAAAAAATACTGAACGTTCGACTGATTTGTATGATGACCTTGTAATGAAAGTTAATTAAATAAATTTAATTTTCTATTTGTTTAGTTTGTACATCTAGGTGATGTACAAACTAAATATATATAATAAACTAAGTGTGCTATACCATCTGTAAGTTTTTTTATAATCACCCGGTATACATGCACAAGTAAATATTCATGATTTTGAAATGGCATCTGATGCCATGACACTGAGCGTCGACTGAATGAAACAGCGCCAAAACCGGTAAGTTGCACCCTTTTGACACGCGAAGCTCAAATCTCGCGTCATCTATTGCAATTTATTATTTTCGAAACGTTAAATGCAACTCGAGTATTTTAATAAAAGTTAAATCTGTCAGTCGTGTGAGGTAAGCTGATTTTAATTTGCGATACCGACGCGCGAATATTTTCAATTATGACGGTTCTTTCACATCGATGAATACGTTCGAGAGTGTGGGTACTGCTCAATTAAAAATACTCGTCAAATATCCGTACTTCTCCGCAGCACTTACATTAATCGAACCGGCACTTTAAATGAAATCATATCAATTAGCCTTTCAAACTAAGACTTAAATTTAACTAAACACAAATTGATAAGAAAAATAACTCTGTGACTCCATGGAATCACGAGCCTCGTTTAATGACCAGATTCCCACTGCAGGGCACTGTTTACTGACCGGGCTGCAGGATCTTGGCATGCATTTAAAAAATATTAATATACCTAATATTTTAATTTTCAAAATATTTTTATTTAATTTAAATGTATTTGTTTTTTTTTAATAAATACCTACAAAACTAGGCAAATAAAGGTTATAATTATTTATTAGAAAAATAAAAAATATCATAAAATTAATATAATTAAAAAAATATGATCCTAAAAGTTATCATATTGATAACAGTGTAAAATATGTTTTAGTTCACATAAACGGTGGTCACGCATTAGGGATGGGTCCTTGAGTCACTGTTAGGTGAATGTGGTTCAAAGTTAATACGAGGTTATTCTGAGGGGTTTATATGGCTATTATTATGTAATTTTTTTTTTTTGTGGCTAGCAATTCTTGGTTTGGTTGGTTCTATTTATATTATGACTTCTATTTATGTATGTTTATTTTTATCGATTTATATTGAATTTATATATTATTTATTTTGTTGTTTTTTTATTTTATAATAATTAGCATCTGTTGTTGTTTTCAAAAGTAATTTATTTAGTTTAATCTCGTGCACCGTGTTTAATTTATCTGTTTAATCGTGTGGTTGACTGGTAGAGAATGCCCTTTGGCATTAAGTCTGCCAATTGTATCATTAATTTTGTGCAATGAAGAATAAATAAATAAATAAAAATAAATAAATAAAAAACTTCGAATTTTGAGTTGAACGGGGAAATTCATTTTGTGTGAGCAAGCAGAGCACGGTTCAGGAAGAAACCTTATGGTACACTGCACACAATTTTGTTTTTGACATCGATAGTTTCATGCGTTACAAAATTATTATTACTGACCAGTAGATAACTAATTACCTTCCTAATAAACTAGTCGTTGCACCTAAACCATTAGCACTAACTAGATAGTTCTGTAATCGTGTGACCACCTGCACTCCTGCATATGATTTGTGGCTGCCTCACTAATGTGCCCATTTCATTAGCAAGAGTATCTAGGTTTGGTTTCGGGAAGATAATTTAGGATTATAAATGGACTAGTTAGCGGGATCCTACTGCAGGGAGTTTTGTTGATTAAAACTCACTGTAATTATGAGCGAGCCTTTGGTAGACAGCAATGGAGCTGGGTTTTAAAATACCACATTTAATCAGCTTCTGGAAAAATATTTTTTGAAGTACGGCCAGTTAGTATAAAGATTCAGAAGTATCAAAAGAAAATTGAAATTATAATATTTCATGAAATTTTGCCCACGATAGAAAAAAGAGAAATTGACAAAAATGGGTGAGTCTAGCAGACCAATACTCGTACCGTGAGTTCCCGCTGAAGATACTCGCTAGCGACTGTAGCATACTATTACTACTACTACTATTATGTATGGTATTTGTATGAGAATAAGGTCCAGCGCTTCTGGTGATTAGACTGATTAGAAATGGAACTCAAATTGCATACAAGTTGCTGTAGTTAACTATCGTAGTAAGCTCATGGTACTCAACTCAACGTCTGGTCGTAGAAACATCATGGCTGCGCAACATCCAAAAACAGTCGGAAATCAAGCGTGTGGCCTTACTCTTTGTCTTTTTAAATGAAAGAGGAATATAACGAGCTGATTACCAAATATTCAAGGGCACTTGTAGAGGCAGTTTTAGAAGAATAAGACTACCTCTAGAGAACTCCAGAACGTATTTCACAATTTCATCAGGTTCAAGTAGAAGGAGAGCGTCGTGGCGTAGTGGTTAAGCACTCCAACTCAGATCGCGGATCGTGTCGTCCCGAGTGGTCTCGACCCAAAATCTCTGTGTTCATTATTTAATTTCCGACTAACTCTCCGGTGATGGAAAACATCGATAAAAAACCAAATCAAGCCGGATAGCGGCGGAAGGCTCACCATCTACCACGTTGGGTTCTGATACCATTGGTGAAAAGTGGGCTTCTGAGTGTTCCGTTCACCATGACGGCAACAGTCACTTGCCTCTGACCACCCCGTTCAGGATAAAGTTCGGATGGTATGTATGTACGTATGTATGTATGTATCAGGTTCAAAATCCCCAGCGATATCATATAAGACATTATTTATACTTAAACACCTCCACTTGTCTCTCTATATAAAATCACATTTGCAAGCTTTTTTGTTTATCCGCGTCAAGTCTCAAAGGAGTCCGTCTGTCTGTCTCTGCGCATCTAAAACGCTCTTGAGGAAATTTTTCTATCAGTCGATGTCTCCCTTTATTTGCTAAGACCTGTTTCGTTAGAGGCGATGTTTGTTTCCGTTGTCTCGCGTCACGTTTGGTGGAAAAAGAAGAAACGTGATAGTTGACGAGTCTTTATCTTGATGGCAAGAAAGTGAGAGACCACTGAGTAGTGTAGTGACCGCCTCTCCTTTTATTTGGTAAAAAATGCTGCGCAAACAATTTTGCGGGCCGATTGGTCCTGTTTTTAGCGAGGCACTGGACAGAACACTGATTAGATTACCCCTAGAATGATAATAGGCATAAGAGTTGGAATTTGGAATAAATCATTCTTCCATTAACGCCGTATTTACATAACTCACATAAACCACAAACAAGCCAACAAATAAATCTATTGTTGTCATTATCCCACAACAAATCAGTCTCCCGGACAACAGTTGTCATAAACTTTACTGTTTTACTATCGCGGGAGTGATGAACATAGCAACCTTGGACAGCTGGTGCCACCCAAAGTCGCGACTTCTGCTATGTATCAGAGCATTGCAGTCCCAGAAGATAAAGACTGGTCTCGCTCGCTTTCCATTCACCCTGATTCAACAGATTGGTAATACCTTTTGCCTTTTCTTTAGCCTAAAAACCGCTGTGATGGAACTAAGGAAGTCGCCTTGAGAAAGGAAAAAATAATAAACGTTTAAAGGCCCTGCCAGAATACCAGCGTCTCTTCAGTCTTGTTCTGCAGAGGCATGCGCCAAGACCGAGGCCTGATTGACCCGTTTCTCTTATTACTATATTATTTTCAGTATTTGTCCGATTGTTGTCTTAATTCTGCTTTCTTGTTTATTTTTCCCTTTTATATTGTTGGATAATTAAATCATATCTCTTTCTTTCTTTTTTAGATTTATTGAAAAAAAAACCAGTAATGAAGAGCTTTTTACAAACGAAATGGTTCAAGGTAAGTCCAGCAAATTATATTCAAAATATAAAATTATGTAAAGAAAATATTAAGAAAAATAACATGAAGCAACATGAAGCAGTAACTAAATAAAATTTTAAACTTTCTTGTTGCATTTTTCACTACAAATTTTAAACACTATCGGGCAAAAACCGGAGATGGTTTGAAAAATGTAAATATTAAATATGTGAGTAGTAACCTAGTAACTAAGAATAAAAAATAGAGGTGGGAGAAAAGTCTCTTGCCTCGAATCAATGGAAATGCGCCCCGCTCTTTGCATGTAGGACGTCGAGTCTTCGGCAAATATGGACATCGCGTATGAAGTCAAACAGAATTACGTATTCCATAAAAATATACCCCTTTTTGGCGCGTGACGACGCGACTTGACGCATATCTAGGGGTATTTGTAAATAATAATAATACACACGTACCGACCTCAAATTGATTTCTAGCAGAACGTTTATTAATATGGCTTTCTGAAGGTTAAAAATGTTAGAGGTTTTGTTGTAGCTTATTAACATTATGTGGTTAGGTTCAATGGGGCCGTTACTATTGTAATGCCTAGTAGTGGAGACTGTACGTACATTACTGCAGGAGTGTCACCGCGATCTCGAATGTGAGCGAAATGCTGAAGAGCAAGCGAGACGAACGAACGTCTCAAATTTAATTTGTAGTCACCATAAGCTAGTATGTTTCTTGAAGGCATACAAAATTCGAATTATAAACGTCTAGACATATTTTCTAGACGTAAATAAAATGCATAATTTAATTTTGACGACCGACTTGGTGTAATGGTTAAGAAGTTGGCTACTACACCAGAGGTCGCGGGTTCGATCCACGCACAGTACAAACATTTGTGTGCATGAACATGTCTGTTTGTACTGGTCTGGGTGTCTCCTATGTATAATAAGTATGTATTTACAAAAGAAAATGTATTTAAGTATGTTTATCCGTTGTCTAGTATCCCATAACACAAGCTTTAATTAGCTTACTTTGGAGCTAGATGGCGCTGTGTGGAATAATGTCCAGGGATGTCCAGGGATATTTATAATTTGCAAATCGACGAAAAATATTAAGGATGTTCCAGCTATGATGTTGTTTGTTTTTTTTTTGCTTTCAGTTTGAGCCATTTTCAGTCGGTTCATTCTTATATCATTGTGTCGAAGTTTAAATTCCGATAAAGTTTTCTATTAATAGCGATCTTTGGCTCCCGGTTGATTTTTTAAATTAATGTAGTACAAATTTGTATTCAACCGCAAATCTAATTTCTTTCGTAATTCGGCCTGTTATTTAGACTTTACTGTTATCCAAAATGAAAAATTAATAGGTATTCAAATAACCAATCCTATCAACACCCTAGCTATTCAAGGTTTGAAAGTTACCACAACCAAGCAACGCCAACGTAATGAACCCCCAAATATGCGAGCGATCAGATAGGCACCGCTAAATACCTGCGAGGAATCCCGTCATGGCATCCGAAGCATGGCGTAGTGCGACATTACTCAAGGCTGTGGATATAATCAATTAGGAATCCACCCCTACTGACATAGCTTACTATAAACGCTCTACAGATTGTTCAATTTTTATATTAAATAGTTTTTTTTTATGTCAGAAGCAAGCAAGATGATTGTTTTGCAGAAAGATGGATCTCTTTTAAATTTCATCAGATCACTAAAGTAAGTAAAACTATACAACAAGAACAATATATCTGTTGTTTCCAGAACATTGTCCCTATAAAACAACACGGTATAATAGGGGTGTCTCGCCCACTATTGCATTCATACTAGCCGTATTAATTGAAAGGGCCGGGTCCACCGCTAATAGCCATAGCTTACTAAGGTTTTTGGCATATGGGATACTGTGATGAAAATTCTCAATTTCTTAACTAATTTTAATCGGGGTGAGGAATGTGAGTTGTTGAGTTACTTGATTTTCACAGCCGTTGACATACTGTGTAGCGTGGACTGCACGAAGCAACATCGAAGAAAGAGTCCTTATTTTTGACCTTTTAAAAAAAGAAAGAATCATATGCGGCCAGCTTTATTTTGAAATGCAAAAACAATGAGTTGTGGTAACCCTAATGTCTATGAATAAAATGAATTTTATATCGCGCACGGGCAACTTCGACAAAGTTCTATTTGGTATTCGATTCTCAACTTCTTGTGGTTTTGATCAAAACTGTTGGGAATGCTATTTTGCGTGCTTTATGGAAAATATTAGAATTACGGTGAATAACTGGGGTTGAGTTAGAGAGTTATGTGAAGTTGGCGATTGAAGTGGTTGGATGAGGACGAAATATCAAAAGTGAGCGACTTTATACTAACGCATGATTTGCTTCCAAATATTATTGTACCGTTGTCTGATCTATACACACGACAGCACATCAAGCTTTATTTTGTGTTGATGACATGAGCAATTCGCAATGGTTTCGCAACGCCTCCGTGTCCGAGTGGTGACAGAGCTCGGCACAAATTCCGGAGGCCCCGGGTTCAAAACCCAGGTCGGGCAAAGTGATTTTACAGAACATAGTCCGGATTTGTGATCACCAACCTGCATTGGCATGCGTGGTGATTAAGCCAATACCCATCAATTGTAGCCATGACTTCATTTCAATGATGAAATTGTTCTCTTTGCCCAGCAGTGGGACAGTAAATAGGCTAATAATAACTCTACTACTTTGTAAAGGTTGACCTTCTGTGCTCTGTACGTTATGTCTCCAATCCAAGTTACTTGAAATATTAACCAAAATCAGTAAATTTAAAATATTGAGTATATCATTATCAGGCATGGTCATTTAGATGATGATTTATGTGCAAATGTGTGATAAATTACTGAAACCATAGTTATGTTTTTTGTTTTTATAAAAATGGCAAAACTATTCTAAACATTAGCTTCGAAATGGCACTCGCGATCCGACACGGCGACAAAATAGCCAAGTTTTTACAAGAAAAAAATGTTTTCCTAATGAGCGTACCGCACCTGAGAGGGGCCCGGGCCCCCCTGAGCGGGCCTGAGCCCCCTGAGCGTGCTGTGTGGAGGAATGAGGTAAAATCGAAGTTCCAGGCAAGTTTAAAAAGTCTAATTTTCCCTCATACGCGACTTGAGTACAGGAGTCGACGGCCTCCGTTTGGCTGTTGGAAACTTGTGGACATGCCACGAGATTCTGAAACGAAATAGCGATTCACCTAGGAATGACACTTCAAATTAAAATCTGGAAATAATAACATAAATATTTAACGAAATAAAGAAAAAGTTTTTATTTGCATTAGGGTAATATAGCAAGCATCCCTATAATCATAATTATATAATAATGTGATATAACCACCATTGATTCTTATTTGTCTGCTGCCAATACAGTTAACTTGTGAAGTAGGTATTTAAATTGTTTAACTATAAGGTAATAGTTACAAATAGCACCTTGAAAAATGGACACGAGTATTTTCTATGTGTGTGTGTATTCTATAGATTGGAAGAGTGACATGTTTTAGGTCGTCCTACAATGTTCAGCCTTCATTCTTGAAATGGCCCCAAACTCTATGAAAACAAATGAATGAAGTAATTAGCATTTATTCAGTTTCAAGCTAATTATCAGATAATATTGAGATCTCATTAGGCATTTAGTTCGCCAATGGTACTTTTCTTAGTGTAATAAATAAATACTTTCATTATTGAAAACCTAGGGCATGGCCTAAATAAATTTCTATTTAAAGTCAATTTAACTCAGTCTTATCCCCTTTTCTCTCAGCCCAAGAGCTCGCAACATCAGACTCCGCTATAATAAGGCAAAGTTGGCGATCTTACTAGTAAAATTTTCTCTCAATCATAAGTTTTCGAGAAAAAGAAAATATTCTGCAGAACTGCCGGCTCTATTTCAGTAAGCTGCGCGTTCGCGCTCAGAATATTATGATAATACTCCTATAATTAGGACTTCAAGGAAGCTTTTTTACAAAAAAATAAAATATGCTAAGTAGACTTTTAAGAATAGGATTAAATTAAGTGAACAAACTCACCACTGAGGATGCACAAGACCGCGCGAAGTGGGCCAAGAAAATAAGAAAGGCGGACCCTGGGACCTCACACGCCAGTGTGGGTTCACAACCGGGATAGACCGCACGGATGATGATGATGATGATGATTAAATTGAGTGATACTAGTAATTCTCTCGAGACTATCTCAACTAACGTACAATAAGGGGATGTAAACTAGTAAATAAGATAAGATAAGAAAAATAATATATATTGCAGAAACACATATAATATAAATAAAAGTACAATTTATTTTTAGCATTTACCAATGCACTAGTATTTTCTACACAAAGATAAAAACTAGCAAAAATCGACTAGTTTCTATTTTTGGGATTTAAACTGTTGCTGAATGGTAAATAACCCAGACACGATAATGAACTTTCACATCTACTGACACGTGACAGATGAGCATCAATTTAAAGGGTGCTCAACTTTGACTGTCACTCCTGGATTCGGGCGTTAGGAAAGTAAAAATAAAGGACGAGCACAAACTAGTCCAGTTTAGAATTAAATTACATTCTCAAGACCCCCGTCGTTCATCTTTTTGGTCGTCCTTTGGTTATTTCCATAGTATTTCCATAATTGGTCAGGCCCATGAAAGTTGCTATACTGTTGCTTAAACTTAAGGCTATGCTTTCCGGAGATTGTCAATATTTGATCGACTCTGTTTGAAAATAACTACTGAATTAAAAGATATTTTGGCAAATAAAAAATTGTACGAGTAGGTCAGTGTCCTTAACTAAGACGACAACTTTTCCAAAACACGATATAGCATAATTTCACCGATAAAAAAAACACAAAGAAGTACGTCGATGATTTTTTTGTTTTACTCTCAAATATTCACTATAAACATTTTGCACTTGAAATATATATATATATAGGTCTTTGTATATTCTAGGTCGAATACTTTTAAAACTTTTTAATTTGTCTAATGTTATTTCATAATAAATTAATTACACGAAAACAGAAGGAAGCCGCGGCGTTATTCCGTTCGCGCAGAACTAATCAGTGGCTCACCGAATGCTCTATCGGACGGCGCGCTAAATCCCAGCCTTAAATAACAGCGAAATTATATCAGAAAGCTACAACAGAACACCTCTGCTAAGATTCTGAACGTTGCACTTTTGACACTTGAAAGATGAAAGAGACGCACATGAAGTGTTTGTCACGCTTGCTTGAACGCACTCCGGCGTCATTCCTTCGCACGCAGCTTTTACCATTTCAAAATAAAAAATACTTTAATTTAAATGCCAACACTTCCGGTGATGTTTGATTTCTGAAGAAATATATTCGATTCGATGGCTGATACTAGGTACATTAGTTTTAAAACACAATGTTTTATTATCAGTTTTAGTCCAGTTGTGTGTGTATGTTAAGACACAGAAACGCTGTTTTTCCATGCAAACGTAGTTTCCTGTTTACTCCCTGGATTTTGCTAGGAGATATATAATTACCCACAAAATCGATTGCCACTATTGGCATGTCCCTATGTTTTTGTTTTTTTAATAAATTAATTACTAAAAGAGATATTAACCTTCTAAATTCGAAAAAAATGGCCAGATTTTACTCTGTGTTCAAACATCCAGAAAACTGAATTTCATAGTTTATTTCAAAAAACGGAAAACATAGGAACACGGCCACAGTCCTTCTTTAATTTTCAATGAAAAAAGTAATTAATTCAATCAATTTTCCGAAAAGGGATTAGGGGACTACAAAACGTCGATTTTGTTTACTTTTGATAGATAATTTCGGTCCGATGTGCATCTGTCTCTATCGTACTCTGCGGGGCGCTCGAGGTTTGCAAAAGACAGCAATAGATTTTAAAAAAACTTATTTTTCAATTCTCTCGAGCGTGCTGTGTCCTATTAAGTGTCATCAAATAGGCAGCCTAAAGATTCTCAGATGGACCTCAGATGTAAAGCGGTTGCAGTGAGGCTAAATGGGATTATTATTGATAAAATTATTCAATAAGCAACTCTCCTGCTCTTGCAACAGAAAAATTCTTTAATAAGAACTTGAAGCAGCTATATATATATATATCCTAATATTCCAAGCTCAGAGTTTTTCGACATGCGACAAAAGACTCTATTTTAGATGAGCAACATATTTAAAGTTTTAGTAACAAACGATTTTTTGTTATGAACTTTTCAAAAACACCTGTGCTAAGTCGATTACACAAGACAAAAATATAGTAAATAAAATAATACTATGATAGTAAACATCAAAATAAACATATTCAGTCTCGAAAAGAATCCGGAAAGAAATTTGATAGTAACTCTTTCAGTCATGTTTTTTACAAAAAAATAATTAACAATTAAGGCTGGGATTTAGCGCGCCGTCCGATAGATCATTCGGTGAGCCACTGATTAGTTCTGCGCGAACGGAATAACGCCGCGGCTTCCTTCTGTTTTAGTGTAATGAATTTATTATGAAATAACATTAGACAAACTAAAAAGTTTTAAAAGTTGTCGACCTAGAATATACAAAGACCTATCTATAGTTTAAGTGCACAATGATAATAATGAATATTTGAGAGTAAAACAAAAAAATCGTCGACGTAATTCTTTGTGTTTTTTTATCGGTAAAATTATGCTATTGTTGTTTTAGAAAAGTTGTCGCCTTAGATAAAGACACTGACCTACTCGTAAAAAAATTATTTGCTAAAATATATTTTAATTTAGTAGTTATATTCAAACAAAATCGATCAAATATTGACAATCTTGGGGAAGCATAGCCTTAAGGCAAAAAATGTGCGGAAGGTCAGATTATGCCTAAGATGACAACAAATTCTTTGTCAAAAGAACATTGTCCAAAAAAGGGGAGCTGAAATGCTATCACAGTGTTCAATATAATTTCAATATTTAAATCAGTGAATGATGAATATCTAATGTTCGATTACACATTTTGATATAAACTACCACTCATTAACGCTGATTAATTACTGCACCTTAATTTCCGTTAAAATCTAAAATAAAATGCTCATTAATAATCTGCCAAAATGAATTCCCCTCTCAAATGCACAACCCGTTATAAAGTTCGAGCAGCCATCCGGCAGCCCTAATCGTTTGTCGCTGCCGGGACACGCTTCGGCGGTCATTACTGATTGAAAAACGAAGTAAAATGACCGATCATCTCGCGACCGTACCGTGAATACTGTTAGTCTGGGATCCGACCGCAAGTTAGCCTGCGTCATCCTTCACCAACGCCCCACAGACTGTCATGTTAGAAAGTAGTTTAAATCAAAATTGCTAAAGATATAGAAGTGGAACATTTCTACTTCTTCTCTCTATCTTTTCTTCTTGTGACACCAGACAGACCTGTGAAACTGATTCTAATTTCCTTATGAAAAAAATCCATGTCTGCT
Organism: Udea olivalis; assembly: GCA_947369235.1. NCBI lineage: Eukaryota > Metazoa > Arthropoda > Insecta > Lepidoptera > Crambidae > Udea > Udea olivalis. The sequence continues at coordinate 12,033,822 of OX376355.1, forward strand.
GGTCACGGTGTGCTATTTAATCAATTAACAAAAATAAAACAACTTCTATCTTACTGTTATTTAATGACAGGAAAATTTAAAAAGTTTTATTTGAGACATACTCTGCATTTTGATAACCAAAGGTAACATATCCTAAACCTACCGGTTAATAACAATTTTCCGGCAGCAGTTTCGACTGTACAGGTCCTTGAAAAACGTAATAGTAGACATTATTTGCAACAAATTAAGACCCAGCCACTAGGGGAAATTACTAAATTTGGTAAATGGCGCCTTATAATGCCTTTTTTTCTGAAACTATTAAGATTTGGGGCTTGATCTTTTTAAAGCATTTGCTAGCTGCTTAGATTTTTAAAAAAAAAGTATGTGCCCAGATTTCACTAGTTTTTTTGTAGCAATTGTTTTTCGGAGACAAGTCATAAATACATACAATATACAATACATAAATTAAAACGCCAATATCTTGTTAACCTAATATTGGGCTCTTAGTAGATATGGCTTAATTTTATGCAAATAATGTAAACTATTTAACTTTTCAAGGAAAAGGACTATTTTCCCTGTTACCCTGTCTATACAGGGTAACAGGGAAAATAGTCCTTTAAATACTTTAGTATCGATTGACTCGGCATCTTAGGTTAATATGTAACCAAAGCCAATAGAGGTGATGTATCACGGTGATACGCTGCGGCTTATCCCCAAGTGTTTAGTATAGAGACTCTACAATCAATCTGGAGGTCGCCTTGCTCTATGTTATTGTCAATGCGTGGCTCGATCGGTAAGATAACGTAAAGCCTGTCTTCTGCTGATTAATTTTAAGTTTTGTTTATTGAAAATGCCAGGATGGAGGATGACAAAATAGTTATTTAGCAAACCAAAGTACAATAGGCGGACTTAATGCCTGAAGGCATTTTGAACAGTCGAGGCAAGGTTAGACACGGTTTTAGTTTTTCAACTAAAAAAATAATTCTTACGGCTCGTGTGCACCGAATCCGTTATCGGCCGAACTATGCTCGGCCGATCAAATCTAACACTGTAGTTCTGTCTCCTATTGGACAACAAAATCGGTTTTGGCGATTTATATTCATTCACATACGTTTGTTTTGATCGGCCGAGTTTGGCCAAAGACGGCCTAGCATACTTCGGCCGATAACGGATTAGGTACACGCTCTGTTTGAACACATTTAAATCGTATGTTGAAGATGCTAAAGACTTTTATTACTAAGGATGCTAAAGTGGTTATGTGCTGGCCTGGCACTACCCGGTGTGGAGTTAGTGGAGCGAGGACTTAACGATTTCATCATTTAATATCATTATTTATTTATTTAGGTAGGACAACCAACAAGATAAATATGAATACATACTATTGAGATATTACATTTCAAACTTAAATCTAAGTGTTACCTTACTTATAGGCTGCCACATACATTGTGAACTTACAATTTCTTAGTTATTAAAACTGAACACTTCCTACTAGGTAAATTACAAATAATACAATTTTGCAATGGGTAACAAACCTAAAAAACCATAAATCGAAGACTTGATCAAAAGTCACCGATAACACAGCCTAACGGGGATAATCGTCCCTTTAACTCTTTACTTGCTAAGCGTTGAAGTAAGACAAATTGTTTTCCTACTCTACGCTGCTGACTGAAAACTTGTAACAGCCAGTTACAAAAATATGGCATTAAGAGCTCGTGCAAGGTGGGTGCTGAGGCGGCCGTAAATCCTCGGAACATCTTCGCGTCGTGGACCAATTAGTACAAGATGGCGCCGCGCCGCGCGTGGACCTCATCTGCGAGATGGAGCCAAGGAAGTTAATAAAAAAATTAAAGTCGTCGGGCATCTGGAAGCGTTCTAAAAGGCTCGTTAAGATGTTAGGTTTACTACTACCGCCAGGTAACGATGAAAATAAGCCTTTTGAAGAGGATGCTTGATATGATAATTAAATTAACAACTAAGGCACTTTTTCACATCTTCGCAGTACGTTTAGTAATTTTGTACATGCAAATTAAAATATTCCCTGAGCAAAAAATTGAAGTACCTGAAGTTTTTAATACATTGTGAATTATAAGCATATTTGAAGGATTCTAGCAAGTTCAAGAAGTTTCAGGAACCTATACAAGATGGTATTTCAACCCGCCGTTTGTTATTTATTTATGTATAGATTTTTACTTATAATCGACTTTTGTAGTCCAATAGACAGAAAGAGGTCTGGAGCGTTTTGTCAAATTATTAGCGTATGAAAAAAACAAATTAGCAAAATTGAGTTGCTGTTGTTTTATCTATATTATTTATAATTTAAAGTAAAATTAACTAAGTAATTTATCTTATACTATTGATAAATTTTTCATTATTTAACCGGCAAATGTTTTAAATTGTGATGTTCATCACAATCCTTTAGCTACTTAGGAATCTTGGTCCTATTTTGCACAAACCTTCCCGCTGCGCTGTGCCGCCGCGAAACTCTACTTTTTAACGAATGCTGTGAAAGCGTTAATTACTTTTGCAGTAATTAATATGATTTAAAGATCTGTTGAGAAATAAAAGCCCTTTGCATCTTATTGCTTGTGAATTTTTATTAAACACTAACTTTAACTTTATTCTGGATCTTTATAGGAGAATGAGATAAATGTTTTAATCTGATAGTCTCAGACGGCATTAAGGTATCTGTTGCCATTAACTTTATAACCTTTATGTATACATTTTCAAGTGATTTTTTACCGAAACATTTCTTTTAGAAAAATATTGTTGTACAGTCTAACATTGGTTGTAAATATCAAGTATTAAAAACGAATACATTTGAAGTAATAACGAAATGTATTTTATAATTGCTTCAATAAATATGATAGTTAATAACTAGTAGTCTTCAATTAAAATCTATCATTCGGCCATTTGTGACAACAAAATGAAAATAACACTTAAGTTCACTTTTTAAGTTGTTCTCGTGCCTAGAGCTTTGCGCTCATCCGTCCATAATTGTTTTTTCTTTATTTGTAAAAGATATTCGCATAAAACCAGCATCGTAGCTTCTCGCTGTGACATATGCTGAGCGAAGGCCAATTTGGCACTTACTTGTAATTTAATTTAAGTTAGTTTTAATCCTTGGTTTATGACTTTTATTTTATTGTATTTTCTGTTTTTTTTATAAACTTATCCCTCAATTCTCAAACGTCACTATAAACATAAGACAGTTCATTCATCATGACCAAACCAAAAACCTTTTTCAAGCATAACTTAAAAATACACGTAGGTAGTGCTCGCAGTTGAAAGGCACAACACCGTTCCGCTAGGGGGAGCCACTTGAAAACATGCTTTTTCCACGTAATGCCTTTGAGGAAATTAAATAAACTGCAACACCGCATCATAAGCATCCTTACGGGGGCGCCGTGAGAGGCGGGCATGTTCCCACTGTTCGTAACGAGACGAGATATTTCTTTACGTCTTTCAATATGACCCACCATGAGAATAGTTTGACGACACGATTAACGTAGTGTTCTGTAGCACGGTCTCTTGGCTTTCGTGGTATCCCGAGTTCGATTCTAGGTCTGGTCTTGTTATACATGGGCTATAAGGTGGACTTCTTAACAGTAAGCATTCAATGGATGTTAGCAGCTATTCTTACGGGAAATCCCGAATGATTTTGTATTTAGAAGAATCTGCAATGTCGAGTCTGGAACGAGTCTGGTAATTATAGTAAATATAAATAGTGGACTACCTATTTTGTTTTACCTACGTAGCAATGGAAACGCTCGCTCCGTATCGCAATGTAGGGATGGAGCGCGTTTCCACGGCTTCCTTTTATTTGGGGCCAAATACGATTTTATCCCACATAGCTCGCTTGAATATAAGAACTCGAGATACTGTATCTATACGATGTTCTGCTTAAGTGCTTTCCAATGAACATTCACTTTTGTTGGATGAATATTTTTAAGATAACAGTGTGCTTTGTGGCGAAGCGAAACGGTGGTTTGCCTTGAAGATCTTGACCGAAATAAGTTAGGAACGTTTGCAGTACTCAACACCTAGGATTTCCTGTATTATACATTCAAATCTGGTATCATTTAACATCTAGAAACAGAAAAAACAAACATTGCACCAGCGAGTCAGTTTCGCCGGTAGTGTAAATGCTAAATTACGTGAGACTTTTTGTTTTTTGAATGAGCCTATTAGACACCGTAAGCTACGAACTTGGTCATGGTGTTTTTCAAAAGCAGTTGAAAAATTTCTTACAGGGTAGGTAACCACTTGCTTTAGAGTAGTCCATCGATATTAAAAATCAACTTAATATTTTGATACAGAGTACAATCAACTAAAGAACCCACAACAATATACTGTTATCGATCAAATACAGTGTTATACATTAAAACAATGGCAGTTTACATATTTCTAGTGGTATTTTTATAAACATTATATATTATAATAATGACTATTGTGTGTTCCCACAGTCGAAAGTCGACAGACAGACAATGACATTGTGTGTTAGTATAGTATCGAGGGTCAGTACAGTAACAACTTGCGATGTTTCTTAGTGGAAGTGTGATTTTAGTGATTTTAATTGTAAGTGGCCATTTTTTAAGTTTTACTAAGTCTTGTCTACTAAAACAACATTGACATCAATACTAAAAAAAAAGTGACTGTAGTCTACAGGGGATTATCAAAAGACTTACAAAAATGATGGGGAATAATCAGTAGGTGATGTAGAAACTACCTAAGTGAGAATGACTTTCATTTCGAGGACATTACAAACCAGCCGATCAGTCAGTATTTTTTGTAGAATCGAAAAGATAAATTTTCTGCTACATCAAACAAATGGTTACTACGAGTATATCACTTGCCATATTATCACTGTAAGTAGGTATTTTGATAATCACCTAGTATTTATTGTAACTAATTGATAAATATTTTGACAGTCAAAGCTTACGGTTCGGTTACTAGGTCAAATTCATATTCATTTATTCTTTGCTAGTCACAGTACAGAAAAGTTGTTTTTTTTTTGTGATCAGTTTGACACCCCGTGAGGGCACTGCAACTTAAAATCTAATCTGATCATTAAAAAATTCTGCTAATGTGTAGTAAGTTTTTCTGACCTAATCACTTTTTGAGCTTACTTTCAAATACAGCAATATTTTCAAGACACTTAATACTATTTGGAATGCTGTTATATATTTTAATTGCCATCAAATGTGGGCCTGTTTGGTACAAACTTAGGGTAGTGAATGGAATGTATAACTTATATAAATCTCTGTTGTTACTTTTAACTGTAGTTTACGTGAATGAAGGTACATATTTTTCTTTAGAAATTTACAAATTTCAGTTATATAGTGATGTTATTGTTAATATTTTGAATTTAATGAAATATGACCTAAAAGATTCAGTTTGAAGTATATTTGAAAGTAATCTTATACATTTCTTTTGCAGTATAAAAACATCTTGTGTCAACTTATGTTAACATATAAAAGTCCATAATATTAAAAATACAATTTAGCAGGTGGTCGCGTTCACTTAAATTACTAAGAAATTATATTCCTTTCAGATCAACGCAAAAGCTGCGATTGATGACCATGGAGACCAAATCAATTCCATCTATCCATCCACCGTCAACTTCAACGAGATCTTCACCAACAGCCTCACGTTGGCCGACGAGCCCACGCTCACCACGAACACCAAAGACGACGACTTCCACCTTAACTTACCTTCCCAATTTGTCGAATTCAGGCCGCAGAAGCAAGAGACAACCACTACTCCCACACCTCCGCCACCGAAGTACCTTCTCAATTCTTCTTATTTGAAAAAGAATGAAACAGAAGAATACAACTCAACTTCTACAATAGAACCATCATCGTCTGAGTTTCCGGTGGACAGTTTTAATGCTTCGGTTAAAGTCATACCAATCAGGAAAGACTACCAAAGGGGTGTTCTGGATTTACTATTTCCAGCTTCGAGGGTCAAGACATTTAAGGGTGTCTTCGACACTTTTAGACGGATCTTGTCTCATACTTTTAGGAGGCGATAAGTGGAACTTACTATGTATTACAATACAATAGGTAATGTTAAAAAGGGGAAACGTATCCATGGGTTTAATGGTGCTAGACTGTTGAGCAAATAACAGATGAAACCAAACCAATGATGATACAAATGTATTCGGCCAACTAAAAAACTGTTTTTCGAAATGTTTGTTAAGTTTTTTTGTTTGAAGGCTATAAACGTTTTTTTATTTTATTTTCTTCACTTTACTCAAAGCTATTTAGGTCGATCTTCAAAGAAAATACATTTCATCGATAAGAGAGTGTTAGGTTTTCTTTTCATTGACAAAATGTTCTGCCGATGACATTAAATTAGTAAATGTTTGGTCAGTACGTCTACCACGAGTTGCCACTTTAAATTTACGTTATCGTTCGCGTAAAACAAATTGTACTGGGATGACACATAACATGACAAGACAATGTCAAATCTCAATACATTATTTTACGCGAACGACGATGTAAATTCAAAGTGGCGACTCGTGGTAGACGTAGTACTGGTTGTTGTTTCGGTTTACTGAGGTAGTTTAAGAGCTTTATTTACTTTTGTTTATTAAAAAGAAAAAAAAACATATTTAGGAATCCAAAATCGAAAATGCAAAATGACAACCTTTTGAATGCTCCATAAATTGTGATCGACATTGAGCGATGTTATTCAAAAACAAAATGTATTATTATTACAATAAAGTGATTTATTTATAAATCTAGTAAAAACGTTTAATTGAATCCAATCCATTGCGCCATTACGTCATACTCTCAATGTGTGTAAAGAGCATTGTAACAAGCACTCCATTGCAGTTTGTCCAATTTACAAGGCCCCTACTATTTCCCACCTTCCTCAAAAGATGAATAATAAAGAATAATAAATATCCGGAACAAATTACACCAATATCTTCTGACTCCAAAAACTAAGCAGAGCTTGTACTATGGGTGTTAGAGACTGATAAACATACTTAGATATTTCTAAATACATACTTATATGGATAATAACACCCAGACACACAACAAACACAAATGTACGTCACATTAATGAATTAATGAATGAATGAATGAATGATTCATTTCATAGAATATGGTACAATAAAAAGTATAAAGTTGGAAGGAGCTCTAGACACCGAAACTCTGTCATTCGTCCAAAACTCACATTCTGTAAAACCGGTAGTGTACACCGCCATCGTCATTTCGAGAAATTGGTAGGGGAAAAACACTCGAAACAACAGGGTGCACTTGACTAAAACGTGATTCACACTGATTGCACTAATTACACTCGACGTGGAACGCTTTGCGCTCTTGTAGCTCGCTCAGCGCGCTTAGCGCGCTCGAACAATTATTTTTTTGGATTACCGCCAAATGTGATCAAGAAAAGAACAAGACCTGACAACTCAGAGCAAAGTTAAAGGATTCAACATCTGCGAACTTTTGATTCTAGTAAAACTTTGGTGGTGGGAAGTTTTAATGAAATGAGATGATTTAAATAGGACCAAAGTAATCTGATAACATGAAAGATAGGTTCCTGAATATTCTGCACTTCAAAGGTGAGCTATGATTACTTTTAATACATTTTTGAAGGATATTTCATAAAATTGAATTTCATGACTTTCAAGGAACACCTTTCATGACAAGGAAGGTCACCTTCTGAAATATTCATTTCAAAAGTTCCCGGTAATCTGACAATACAATTAGGTCACCTTAGGAAATAGTTCATACCATCAGATTCTAAATGACTGTAGCTGCAAAACGAGTTCATAATGCAGATAAAAAATCGTAAAAATTAAGGATGATAGTGTTCACATTATCAGGTCGGATTTTTCTAGTTTATATCTTTTTGTACGTAGTTTAAAGTAACTTTGTGTTAAGAGGGTTTGCTTTTGGCGTTTGGTATAGATCATAAACGTCGCATTTTTTAAGGTTTTCGTGATTATTTAGCTCATATAAATTATCTCTCTATTATTGAATGCACCTTATAATTTCATAATTATAACTTTAACTGTGAACAGTAAATTTTTAAGTGTCTTATCAATTTAAAAAAATAAAAATTAGCAAATAATTGGCGACTACCTAATTTTAAACAATGTGTTTCAAATATAATATATACCTATATAATATATTATACACACAATAATAGAGCAAAAATTTAAGTTTTATTTCAATTCAATGAAATAATCACGAAAATCTTACAAAAAGGCAACGTTTTTGATCCACCCCCAGCAAACACTTATGAATTCCAAATGACAATTATCTCTATCGCTAACCATTAAAAAGTGACTTGTATGTATAACCTTTTTAATATTTTTCTACAAATAAAATTGTTCTCCTGGGTTAAAATTATAAGACATTTCCAATAAGTCCGATGACATTTAAATCACCTAGTCAGCAGAACCGGAAACGGTGCCGACTGTAAATTTTTCCCGTTTTTTATTAAAATGAAGTTAAGCCGCTGACTCAGGCAGGCGATAATTTTATATTCAGATATCGGAGGACAGACAGACAGTGTTAAAATTACGACGGCCAAATTGTATTACGGCGCTTTATCAATATTAACGTCGAAGATTGTAAAAAAGCCAGGAAGAAACTGATAATTTAGTTAGGTACAAACATTATATAGTCCAGTCAATGAATGCTCAAAAAGGGATGTAGATGGAAAAGTCGAAAGCAGTAAATTTGACTTCGGAACTTCGTTTGGACTAGTTAGGAGATAAACATACTATAAGTCCTTACGAAATTCTGTCGTATTACATAGTGAAAGCTAATAAAATTCTCTACAACTTCGGCATTCACACTTTTCATCTATCCTCAATTTTACCTAGCTACTTATGAGCTTCGAACAATTGGTAGATTTTCAAAAATGTGTTAAATTCTCTGTAGTGGAGTCGGCGTCAGCCAATGTAGTTGTAACTACCTACATACATACGTAAACGTGATATATAAGAACTAGGTAGGTATATTGCTAGGTATATTGTAGTGTTTCCTTGGCTGACACCGACTCCAACAATAACAATAATTGTACCTACATCATATTATCGTATAAGTTTTAGAAGAATACGCAATTATTTCTTTACTTTTTAGTGCTTTGTTCTGAAATAGTTTTTTTTGAAGTTGTTTTTTTTGTTTTATGTGATTTATACCAGATGTGGCGCGCTTCCAGGAAACGTAGCGAAAGCTATTACAAGAAGGCGGCAGTTCCGTGTCATAGCCATGAACACCGTAGTAAATGTCTTGTTTGCCTTCGTATGAACTCTATTTTGTCAAATAAGTAAAACAGCTTTAGATCTAATACTGACGATACCGATAAGATTCCGAACAACAAAAAACAACTCAACCAACCCTTTCGTCTCAAATGATTGAGCTTCTCTAAGCTGCAAAGCTAAAGGCTTTTATAATGATAATTAAAACCATTGGCCTTAAGGCCAAACGAGGTGGTTATTTCCGAAACCGCTGTGAAACAAAATGGCGGATTAAAACGCTGCAAAGTTTGGGAAGTTGAGTATTTGGGTCTGGAATTAGTGGCCTCAGGTTTGCGGGGAAAGGGATTAACTATGAGTTTGAATTAAACATACATCTTCCATATCACACAGTACCTACCTACTGGCTGCTACGGTATGCGATAGGTAAGATAGAACCTGTCGTCGAGAAGCATTGCAAAAAGGGATTATTTTTTTAAGTTACCTACGTAATAAATAATCAAAAGAGTTAAAAAAATCTTAGAGTTGATGCATTCATGAGGCCTCGCATTGTTATCTCATTTCGTTATTGGTTACCTTACTTGTAGATAAATATACATTTTAAAACACTGCTCATGCAGGACAGTATTCTCTCACCCTTGGTCATGGAAACTCAATTTGGCACTACCCTTCGATCGTAAAATACACCATTACGAACAAAATCAGCCCAAAAAGTGTCGGATGCTTATCAAATATGTGTGTTGTTGGACACGGAAAAAGGCACACATAGGTAACTTAGGTATACTTACCTCTGCCAGAAATACTATTTTCAAATAACAACTTTAATACGCTAGGATACTTTTTATTTTTAATGCAAGTACTGGGTGGTTACGACATTAAATGTGACATTTTGAAATTGTTATAATCTAGTAATCGAGTGTTTGACTAATTAGTTGTAAAAATTGGTATAATTTATATGGGTTAGTCTGTAAGGTATATTTCTTTGGGCCTCTGTTACATATAACTTTTGTAATTTTTAATATTGCCTGATATAATCAGTTATTGTTATTATTATAGACTGATTGTGTTTTATCATGTTTTATGAAAGATGTAGGTAAGTTTTTAATAATGATTTCTATAACTTTTTCAGACAAAAACTGAAACCGTCCATCGAAATCAATAAAGCATGGCTTTACTACCTAGATTACCCGTTTGATTTAATTATAGGGTGGTGCGATGGCGTGGAAACCTCGGAGAGTTTCATCGTTTGTACTCAGGGATTATTTTGAAAGCTAGAGATTGTGTTAAATGAAACCACTAATTGTCAAGTCTATCTTGGCCGTAATTGTGAAGAAAAAAAATACAGTTAAATATGCTGTAATATGGAGGCTTTCTACAACCTCATTAGAAACAAAGGTTAACTGTAACAAAATTAAACTCAAAAATGTAATTGATTGATTATTCAGCTTCAGTACTGACTGAAATAGTAGTAGTACTAAGTATAGTAATAGATGTCCCATTACAATACAACAGAATCATTATTTTTCAGGCAACAAATTACATTTGAGGATCTTCACTAAAATAACCGGCCCATAGCTAAATACCTTCAAAACTGACATACATATCACACAATATCACCTAAATTATTCAAACGTATTTTTTATTAATTTTTTTTTGAGCATGAAATAAGGTCCAAGATGTAGCTGGTCTTATAACTAATTAAGTACGATCGATAAATACATAATTTTAGTATCACTCATTTCTTCCCTTACAGGTGTATGCACAAAGTACAAAATTAGATTTTAATTTAAACACAAAATATCTTATAACTTAAATTGAACACAAAATAACCGATAACTATGTTAACATTTGTAATTTAAATACTCTTTTTTGTAACGAAATGAAATGAAGTGATAATTTATTTGTTACAAGTCGTAGGTAATTGAAGGTGGTAAATATTATACTATTCTCCGATTCACCATAAAGGTATGCGAACTCTTAAACACCATAAAAACCTTTTGCGACGAGCCAAGATTTAAAACTCTGTCTAAATTTTGCAGACTGTGTTTTAAAGTGATCAGGGGGGCTAGCCAAGAGCAACACGCCACGTCGATTTCTACAATAGAAATCGTTCAAATATATGGGAATGACATAAGCGCCAGTGACAACTTATGTCATCCCCATACATTTGAACGATTTCTATTGTAGAAATATTCGTGGCGTGTTGCTCTTGGCTAGCCCCCCCAGGCAATCCATTATAAATTAAAATACACATCATGTAAGTGTTACAGGCTACCAAATGTTGCTTAGCAGAAGGCTTATACTATTTATTTATGTAGTTAGAACGGAAATTTCTGTCACTAGTTTGCCAATTTGTTTTGAACAAAAATATGTGGCTATTGTGTCAAAAATATACAAACATGGCAAGGTTAATAATGAATACTCTCTGAAATATGGACGTCAAGAGTCAGTTCGCTTCAGGCAAAATATGGCTCGAATGCACTTCTTTTGTTGAATAAAGGCCCTGTCTCGGTCCACTGAATTCCCCCAAATTAGCACTCCAAATCGTAAGGAAGAATGTGTGACGCAGCATGGTGTTAACCGACCTCGGAACCGCCGGTAAACGACACCTTTCGGCGAAAACTCCTCTATCACAAGGGTCGAAAGACGTACGGTCGGCACCCTCACCACAAATGAATTAAAATTCATATTATGGCGGGACTCCAACTGCTCGACCCGCAAAGTGAAGTTGGCAGGGCAAAGGCCTCCTTCATTAAAATTAAGACATCGCTACAATCGATGGGTATTAGCTAAATCACCACGCTTGCCAAAGGCAGGGTGGTGATCACAAACCCGGGCTATGTTCCGAAAAATCCGAAAAAACACATTGCCTGACTTTGGAATTGTACCTCTGGGTTGCGGGCTGGGCTTTGAAACTACTCGGCCGCGAAGACGTTAATTAAATAAATATGCTCCAGACAACACAACACTTTTCATGATCTCGAAGGATATCCATTCTTGTGTGACAAGGTACCAGACAAGGAATTAAGCGAGGAGCATCGCCCAGCACACCCAGACCCGTGTCAATTTAGAATAGATTGTTTCCTGTATTGACCCGACCGGGAATCGAAGCCGGGACACAGTGCACGTGAAGGCGTGCTAAAGCACACTATGTTAATCGTGTCGTTAAAACTTTAGCTCTTATCTAAAGGTGCGTTTAGACCAGACGAGCGCGAGCGAATTCTCATTCGACTCCCACTCCATCAAATTATCATTGTGTAAACAAAAGACAGAGCATTCTTTCGTTGTTCGTGGAGACCCTAGAGCACGAGCTAGAATGCTCCTTCTTGAGTCCTCCTTCGGCTTACTGCAAAAAGTCATTAAGTGATGTTGAGACTTATTTCCTTAAATATTATGTCCCAACATCACTTAATGACTTTTGGCTAGTTAATGACTTCTTGCAGTAAGCCGACGCCTCGTACTTTTACGTTAGAAAATATCATAATGCACCTTTACACTATGACCATAGATAGATATTGATTGTGAATCCTCTCATCTCTGTGTTAAAGTGTGAGACGTACAACCTCAAAGTTAGGGTGAAGCCTGAGCTAGACCGGTGTATACGGTCGTGTTATTTGATATTTATATCTATAGTTATATATAAAAGCGAAACCTCACGAACAACAAGTGCTAGGGTTAAAATTTTGCATAGGGGTTCTTTTTAGGACGTAGATGTTTGCGAATCAACTATCTAAAAAATAGAATAAAAGTAGATATCCGTAAAAATCTTGTATAATCGATAATCATAAAAATGAAGTTCGGGCGAAGTCGCGGGCGGATAGCTAGTTGCTTTATAAATATAGATTCACCACAGAATATGCAAAATTGTGGTACCTAATAAAAGTTCACTTTCATATTCTGTCTTCGGCCGACGCGTGCAACCGTTAAATGAATGAACTTTTTAAGTTAAGGTCCCGACAACTTTGCCTAAAACCTTGCTGTATACTGGCAGCTATAACATGGCTCTAAACTAGCTCTAGCTAGTATTCATATTGGTACATTGCGATAAATGTGAAACTCATGGTCATAGCACCCTATCCTGCACCGCAATAGCATCGCTCCAACTCAGTCATTAAAATAGAGCATTGAATTGTGTTTACTATAATATATCTTACAATGTCAACATGAAAAAACGACAGCGGGCGGTTAGCGCGCCGTCCATTTTTTGCCGTGAAACGTGCTATGACCTCAACTCTGTCTGTATGTGGGTATGTTTTTACCTAAACCCGTGAATTATACATACATTAGACCTAGGAAAATCATCCATGCTACTTCTTGTTGCGAAAATATAACCCATATTGGTGTGGAATAAAACAACAGTATGTATACCGTGAGTTTCTGTCGCTTAGGCTACGATGATAGACTACAGAAATTAGTATACCATTTTTGGTTCTATTTTTTTTTACAACGTGTGACAATAAAGCATGCAGACCGCCTAATGGTAAGCGGTTATGGCAGCCTATGGACGCGTGCAACGCTATTAACTATGGCCATTTTTAATCATCCTGTACCTAAATCCTATACAAAAACGAAAATGCAGTCAACGCGGACGCTAGCGACTGTTATTGGTGCAAACTCATGGTAAACATACTCTTCTTGTGAAAGAAACTAAAATTTGCCTTACTATCAAATTAGCCTACATTTTTTATATATTATCGCTTCCTATACGACACCAGGTTTTCTTTAGCTTTGAGGTCTTGCCATGATGAACAGCATCCTTACTTTTAATGACTTTTTGCTAATATTCAGCCGCGGTTTTCGGCCGAAAAACTTCGCCGCCGTGAATTCTACGTTTTCGATATTTAAAGATACTTTCCCTTCGTTTGAATAACGAGGCGTAATAAAAAGTTTTGAGTATTCAGCTTTGAGAATCTTTGCTCATAAAGTAAAACTCGAAGAAACAATGTTTAATACTAACGACTTATTATGGTATAAAGTAATTATGTTATTAAGAGGATACAGAAGCGCGGTTTTTACATACAAACGTAGTCACCTGTTCCTTCCCTGGATAAGGGTGCGTTCACACCAGAGATGTGCGAGGATGCGTCGCGAGGAACGTGTTTGTTAAGAACCAATAGAATCGCGAAGCTAGATAAATGAAAGTCATTCTATTCTATAGTGCTAATAGAGGAATAGTTTTTTTTTATTTTTCATAAAGCTATGGCCGCTATTGGCATACCTATGTATTCTTTTTTTAATAAATTAATTTATGATAAGAGATATGGACCCTTCGAAAATCTCAAAAATTAGTCAGGTTTCCGCTGGTCTCAAACACCGAGAAAATTTATTTGACTAGTTTATATGAAAAAAGAAAACGTAGAAATCGGGTTAAAGCCTTCTCCTTAATTTTAACTAGAAAAAGTATTCAATCGGTCGAGTTTTCGAAAAGGGGTCAGGGTACGAAGCTTTGATTTTGTATACTTACATACGTATATGTAATAGGTAATTTCGATCCGAGTTGCAGTTGTCTCTGTCGCACTCTGCGGGGGGGTCGAGGTTAGCAACAGGTACAGCAATAGATTTTCCGAAAACTTATTTTTCAATTCACTCGCACGTGCTGTGTCCTCTTAATTCTTAAAAATGTCGTTCGAGGCCTGCTCCTGTAGCAAGCGGTTTCCGCAGTCTATAGACACATGAACACAGAACTGCCCTTGATGTCAACCTGTACTTTCTACCAATAAGCTTTAACCTGTAACTATGATAATACTGGTCTAAAAGAACCTCCCCACTTTGGCCCCTTAATTTTTAATTCACTTAGCTATTTCAAAGTAAAAAAACTACCGGATTCTAAAAGAAGTAAATGGATAATGTATGAGGCTGCTTTTGTACCAGAAATATACTATGCTTCATTGCTGTGGGTGTGTTTCATTGGTCCACATAGCATAGCACTGGTGGAACAGTTCTAGTCAACAGCAGAAGTAAGTGATAAGTTAACGGGCCAAAATGGATGACTTTACAAAAACTATAAGGCTTATTAAACTACTGAGAATATAAACGAGACATTACATTCATTGTAATGGATATATTCTGCTAGTGATCCTTTTTATGTAGTTTTCATTCATAATACAAATTGGAACTTTGTTAAATCATCATCTAATTTTGATGTTGACTGTACTAAGGATGCGTGCTGTGGAACGTGCTATGAACGCGTCGATATATCGCATAGCTCAAACTGCGCATCTGTCTCGCACAGCTTACTAGCTCCGTTACATAGCATTGCATCTGTGGAAATGGTCTAATAGTTTCGTAGCATAGCTTGCACATCTTCGCAGCATAACTGCATAGCACGTGTCCCGCGGAAAAGCAGCGAAAGTCTGTTATTCACCCTAAATCAAGTTTCACAAACAGCCCAACCAACCAAAACGTTTTGGTAATTTTCCGCCAACTCCTGCGAACGCTGTAATTTGATAAACACGTTCTCATTTCAAAATTAAAATAATACCTCCAATGCCCGTACGGTGTCGCCACTCGTCTATTTGTGGTCATTTGCATACTGCTCGCCGCGGTGGCCGGACGAACGCGCGTTCTTCCGGACAAAGAGATTTTAATATTTAATTTTCTGTTTAGTATAATTGCCGACATATTTTCTCTTCTGCCCAACGTTTTGAGCTTTATTTGCATACGTGGGTTTAACTTCACGCTGTTTTTGGTGGTTTAAAATGGAATGCATGATATTATTTGGCTGGAGATGCGTAGTTTCCTATTTATTTTATTGAATACCTAGTTTTGTGCGTGGTTTTCTGTGAACAGTCGTATTTAATGTTTTATTCCGAAATCTTTTTATTATTAAAATATTATTATATAGGTCGTGAACCACTCGTCTAATGAATCTGAAACTTTTTCAATTAAATTTTGACACTCAGACAGAAATCAACACAAATTTTCCTCACATTAAGATAACGACCCCGGTGAACAGAATCGCTAACCTTTTACCAACTGTGCATAACAATGGGCCTTCCAACGTATAACAAACAACACTCAACACATTGTTCGAATTCGCAGAACAGACTTTAACAAGACTTGGTTATTGTGAAATCATTAGGCTTACGAATTCCATCTTATTATCTTTCCACTGTATTCCACTATCATACCACGATCGAGCATGTCTAGCCGACTGCTGAGGACTGTTATTATAAGCGCGTACACCGCTCTCTTCATTCAACTCCTTAAGTGTTTATTACTAAATCCGAACATAGAAATCATCGAAATTAATTACGTTTTAGAACGAAAGTCTTTAGCTTTCATTGAACATGAGCTATTAATCCACAAAAAAGTGGTTTCCTTAGTCAATCTGACGTTTAGAAAACTAGAACGCCATCCCACAGATTATAAATACATTTTGAAGTGGACTAAAGCATTCTCTCACTACAATTCGCCCTTGTACCTAAATGGGCAAAGGCCTTTTTTGAGTAGCAACTGTACCTTCAATAACTGCTACTTGACCAACGATAAAACTCTTCTTAATGACGTCAGATTCTACGACGCCATATTGTTTGACGTTGAGAACTCATGGGATTTCCATCCCGTTAGGAGAAGCCGTTATCAGAAGTACATTTTCCTTGCATCTGAATCAGCTGATAACCATCAGGTTTGTGCTGAGGCATTGGATAACTATTACAACTTGACTTGGACTTACAGGTAAGTACCTAATGGTTATTATGAGAACACCCAAACTTGAATATGAGCTCCTCGGTTGGTAGTGAATAAGTGATGTTGCGTTGTAATTCTAGCTGTACACTTGTTTTTCTTGCCAATGCAAACTTTCTATCTAATCCATTTTAATTTGCTTCTATTGAAATCTTTAAAGCCAACTCTTCCATTTAAGTGTTGGTCTAGCTTAGCTCCTCATTTTGTGTCTGGACAAAAATAGCATCACATTATTGCAAATACATTATTTACAGGTTAGACTCAGATATACGTTGGTCATACATAACAGTTTTATACAAGAATGGCTCGTTTGCTGGACCAAAAGCTGACATGAAGTGGATTGAACCAGCGCTGCCTACACCTGACCGCATCAGAAGAATAATTACCACTAAGAACAAAACAGCTGCGTGGTTTGTATCGAACTGTCATTCTAAAAGCAACCGACAGAATGTGACAGATCATCTTAAAACTGCTTTAATGAGATATGGTCTAGAAATAGACGTGTACGGATGGTGCGGGCCTCTGAGATGTCCGAGGGACCGACTAGAAGACTGCCTTGAACTGCTGGAACAGCAATATCACTTTTACCTTGCGTTTGAGAATTCGCTCGACGAAGACTATGTGACGGAAAAGGTTTTATACGCGCTGCGACATCATACGGTGCCTATTGTTTACGGAGGAGCAAATTACTCGCGGTAAGTCATGACTCCTTTCAAGTAACATTTAAAAGCTCCCGTGAGATAGCAGTGAGAGCGGATTGGCATCGATTGACAGTGATAAACTACGCGCGCTAGCTGCGTAGGGGATGGGGCCGTCCAGACCCAAATGTAGTAGTGTATTTTTGGGACATTTCAGTGCATCAAAGGCCTCGAGAATATCTAACAGTGAGGTTTGCCACTAGCTTTCCAAATACCTCTTGTAAAACCCGTACCTACTAAGCTCATGTGTTAGAGTATGGTATGGCTCCTCCATATTCTGACAGCTGCGGTGAGGATTATAACTACAAATTACGCATGCGGCGCGGCGCCTCTGACAGATAGTACGCTTAGAACAAACCCGCCTTTTTGATCACGCACACAGACAGAGTGAGTTCACAGGCGATACCGGTGAGCATCAGTGTCGCGGCCAGTCGCACTGTCGCCAGTTTTTATGTTTATGTTGAACTTGGTGCAAATTTTTTACATGATTAATTTAGTTTTTGGCCGGTCCTGTCAAGCAGGTTTAACCTGACTAACTTCATATTAAAAATTCTTATTTTTGTTCAAGCTACTTGCTATTTTTAGATTCCTGCCACCAAAATCTTACATAGACGCAGGAGCATTAGATGCGAGGACGGTTGCAGCCATGATACATGAAGCAATCAGTCATCCAGAAGTGTATGAAAATTATTTCAGGTAGGAGTTTCCACAGCAAATATAAAATATAATATATTCCATAGAATAATAACGTATAGAAGGATAGTCTTCACACAACCGCCCTGACAAAAATGAAGCACTAATCCGATCCACACATGCGTGACTATTACTTGCTTACGTCCGGCGCGCTTTGAACACAAAAACTAATAAAATTGTAATTAAGTTGTAAGTGGCTTTTCGTATTATTTTGTCAACAAATAACAGATTACAGGACATTTAAACCGTTGGTTATGTGTACTATTGCATTTATGTGGAGTGTGCATTGGAAAGTGCTCAAAATAATAAAGTTCACATGGATTTTACCTGTTTTTTGGTAAAAAATCTACAAAAAAGTTTTATATTAAAACAAACATAGGTATCGCGCGGGTATCGCGTATGAGGAAAATACAATTTCATCTTATCGCTTTGAGCGACTTCTTCCAGACGACATTGGGATGTGGGGGGATAGCGGAAGAAGATAACAGACTTCAATTGTCCTGAGGTCTGTTATTTGTTAACAAAAAAACGCAAAAAGCCTCATAATTAGTAGAAAAAAAAAACTTTTCCATTCGGTCTTTACCTTTATATAACTCTGAAACGTGATACTTTAGGGTACCATATTACCAGATTTATTTTTGTATTACTCTCCACTATCTATATACATATTATACAACTTTTTTTGTGCGGAAACTTCTGAAAAAAAAAACAATGGCGGAAGCTAGCTATGCCAGCCACCATACAAAAATGTTCAAACCCCTTAGCGCTGCTGATTGGGTATGGGTTTTTTTTTAAATACTTTATACAATTTTAAGCAACTAATTTGAATATTTTGTTGATCTAGCCGGTAATTATTTTTTTATTAATTTTTAAACATTGCGAACTCATGACGTCTCAAATTCGCTTAGTGTTCCCACATGTGTTTTTTCCCCGATTCGTGGTACTTGGAAAATTACTGATTTATTGCACTTACGGCTGAAACAGAGCTCGCTGTTCAGCGTGTAGCATCTCACGAGAATGTGAGAAGTAGACTTCAGATACATTTTGCCAAGTTCTGAAACCAAGCCCTACCTAAAAGGGTTGGGATTATAGCGAATGGCTATTTTAAGTCCTACCTACCCGTCTGGGCAATGGGCGTAAATTAATGTACGTATTATTAAAAATAACTTCGTGGAAAAATATTTTTCACCTGAGGGAATTTAATATCTGCTATCTGGAAACACCTTTAATACCATGCAGTGGAATCATCATCATCATCATCATTTCAGCCGAACGACGCCCACTGCTGGGCATAGGCCTCCCCCAAGGATCTCCACAACGATCGGTCCTGCGCTGTCCGCATCCAGCGGCTTCCCGCGACCTTGACCAGATCGTCGGTCCACCTTGTAGAGGGCCTGTCCACGGAACGTCGTCCGGTACGCGGTCGCCATTCAAGAACCTTTCCGCCCCAACGGCCATCGGTTCTCCGCGCTATGTGTCCCGCCCACTGCCACTTCAGCGATGCAATCCTTCGAGCGATGTCGGTTGTTTTTGTTCTCCTGCGGATCTCATCATCCAGCAGTGGAATCACCTAGCGAAAAATCTCACGTATGATACAGATTGCGTCATTTGATTGGTTGATGGATAGATTATCAACCAATCACGTGAAAGGACATTTATACGAGGCAATTGGTTTCAATTGTGAGATGTCAATTTGATTACCGTCAAGAGTCCAAAGAACCTTAACGTACTCTTTGCTGACGTTGGCTTTCTGGGGTCATTCATTTGACCCCAGATTGATTGATCATATGAACACTGCAAAGCGGTCCGTTTGGAGCCATTTGTGGCTCCAATTAAGGTCCTTCAAAATCGGCGCGCGGACTTAATTTCTTTAAGTAATTATTCTAATATATATTCATTTGTTTTCTCTACCTTTATCTAAATGACGGACGACCCGTTAAGTGCAGTTTTTTGAACGACATTTGAGACGCGAAGGATATCAAATACTATTTTAGCAAAAAATATGTTTTTGCTGATGTAAAAGATACTTATGTTGAGTCTGGGTGTTTTGTGTTGGATCTTGGTGGTTACTTAGGTGTGACCGGTTTTCAAACAAAAAATAAATTCAAGATTCAGGCCCCTGTTGATTTAAGATACAAGAAGACTACTGCTGAAACTCCAATTCTTCAAAAAAATATAAGTTATTGAAATATTCTAAAAAAATTAACAAATATTGTGAGCTTATTTTATAGTGAGCAATAAACCTTGTTTTTTTAAAATATAACGCATAACCCCATTCCACCTGATGGAAACCGGTCTTGAGGACCAGATATGAAGCTGACAAGCACAGTTATGCAAACTGGGCTAGCCATCCTCATCTTGGAGGCCAGCAGGAAAGCCTTTTTCTTTTGTATTAATTATCTTATTATATTCTGCAGATGGCACAACTACTACACATACAAACAAAAGCCGGAGACGACGGATCTGTGCAACCTGTGCAGGATCTTGAACGAGCCAATGACCTTCAAATCAGTGAAAAACTTCAGAACATGGTGGAACAAGGACTACGAAAACACCTGTAGAATCAAAAAAGTCAACAGCACTCTCAAACAGCTGTATTATAAAAAGAAAAGACGGCCTGCTTTATAAGTATTTACAATCTTGTAGAAATTTTGTAATTCACAACCATGAATAAATTCATAAATTTTACGCTGCAAGGGCAAAATAAATTTATTACAACATTAGACTTTAATAAAATTTAAACTGTTAAAACTACAACCAGTTACATTAACGAAAAATAAAACAGAATTCAAAATATGCATTTTTTTTAAATACTCCTTTAAACCATAAAAACTCTTTTCAACTAAATATTCCTTATGGGTCTTGTAAAATCTTTGTTACTCGTACACTCTATGTTATTTATTTCTAAGGGTGACTTATTAAAGATTTACAAGACGTACTAAATAACTGATCACAGGGACAAGGGTTCCATGACGAAGATAGCTTCTTTTTCTCTTCCGCAGTCACATTACCACCGCGACAAAATTATAACATGATTTTTCTCGCGCAGACCTCCTAACGGATAAGCACGGGATAACGGGTGACAAAACGATGTGGTAGTGAAAAGGTAATTTTTAGTAACTTTTATTATCCACTTCTATTCGTGGCAAACAGTTCTGATGCCCGTGTTTATCCTAGCTGTTCAGTGTTATGTGTAAACGTTTTTCATGTATAATTATTATATTACTCATGAGAAAGAAAGAAAGATAAAAATAAGTTTATAATTGGCACTAAATGGAGTTAAAACAAGAAAAAGTAAAAACAAAGCAAAGTCTCAAAATTAAAACTAAATAAGTAAAATAAAAATACTAATAAAAAAAAAATCAATACAATTATAAGTGCACTTTTAGCGGCGAGCCGCTAGGCACTAGTTTCCTGCGAATACCTCAATAAACAAATACATTAATGTGGTCCTTTGAGCGCAAAGGTATGGATGGGCACATCGACAAAAAGGCAGCGTGGAGCTATATATATATATAGTTTATAGTTAAAGACAAATAAGTACGCAATTTATTTAATATTCGAAGCACTAGATGTATCTTGTGCTATAAAACGGTGAACTTAATGCAAAAGCATTATCTACCAGTCAACCATCAGGTGAGATAGAAATGCTGTACCTAATTCTTTTCCATATAACAAATTTTGTAAAATATAGCAGTGTCTTTTAACAACAGTCAAAACATTAACTTAGTAAATCTTAATTCAGTCAAACTATACGGCCGACTTATTGAGTAATGAGTGCCATGGCCTTTCCACTGAATGGGAGCGGGAATCCTCTTAGCGACTCGTTACTACCACTCATTATTCAAAGCCTCAAATTTGAGATAATTCCAATTAGGGAGTCATTGCCGCCTTTTGCACTGCCTTTAGGGGTCCGTGGGAAATGTGCGAATACTTTAATGTTTTTGTTGGATGCACTTTTGCACAATAAGATGAGCCTTATTTTCTCGCTCTATTTGGTGTTTCATAATGCTATTTTACATCTCTCGCCTGACACTATAAACAATTATTTAAAAATCTACTTGGTTAAAGATATCAGGTGGAACTTGAACTAGCAACCTTTCACGAACGAGCGACTGCTCTTTCAACTGAGCTACCAAGACCGTTACTTTTCTAATAAATATGTAACTAGATCGAAGATAAAACTGTTAATAATTCACGAACTAATCTGAGATTGTAAGTTAATTCATTAATAAGTAATTAATTAATTAACAGTGTGTAAAAGCTTTTTATTAAACGAATATCAACTTGCAAAAAACTTTTAGCTGTTTTACTCAACTTACGAGTATGTATAGCCCAGCTGTATGGAAGGGTTCTTTGTTTGAAAATAATATATGCTACAATTACAAATAAATTTACTTAAACCTGGTACTTAAATTAATCTAACTTATAAACCTTTTCTTTCTGCAAGAAGTAGGGCTTAGCAATTAATGAAATTTTAATGATTAAAATATTGATTCAAACTTATACTCGAATATCTTTATTTAAATAGACTTAATCAGTACTTTTAAATAGTAAAAAAATTACTAAATAATAGACATAAATACTATAATAATATGAATATAAATAAACAGTATACAACAAACATAATGCGACTCTACCACCGCGTCGGAGAACTTGATTCTTACTGAGAAGACCCGGCGAGAAACTCAGTAGTTACTCTTTTAAACTTGTGGTTTTACAATGTGAGTTATTGATCGTTTCTAAGCAACCTTTCTAGAAAGTGTTTGTTACCAACTAGCAACTTCAATGTATTTATTAAGGTTGGAATGGTACTTATCCATAAGCAGAATTTTAAATAATCAATTCTAAATAAGCAGTGTTGCTGAAAAAGACGAGTGCCCGACATATTTTCAAAACACTTATAATTATACTAAAACGATACTACAGAACCCTCACAGCACTGGGTGCCTTTGCGAGCATTTTTACTCAGAAGTATAATTAAATTTTTCCGCTGACACCCTGAAGATTAAAGCTATTACTTTCTGATGACGAGACGGAAAGTATTATTTATACTGTGACGGAGACTCAGACAGATTTAGTAAGTACCATAGTGACATTTTTTTAAAGATTTAACTTGTTAAATAATGAAATAACTCAAAGCGAAGTAAATTCACAGCGCGGTATGCAAAACTATGACGTCAGAATGTGTATCCTCGTACTGCTGGACGATGGACAATGTCCAGTGGACCTGTGGACATAGCAGCATCTGTGACATCCATATGCCGTAAAGGTTAAATTATTATCTATTAAGCCTCTTTGGACATTTTATTTTTTTACCTATCTATTCACCAAATTTCTTTATTGCACAAAATTGACAGTACATAGGCAGATATAATGTCAAAAAGCATTCTCTGACAGTCAACCAGACGATTTAACTGATAAATTTAAGACGGTGCAAAAGACACTACTGCGATTATTACAGCATTTACTGGAGTATATGTATGTGTACCTCGACATGGAGTTCATTGCACAATTTGACCATCCTAGGGTATAACCCTGCTATAAAAGTCCGCGAGAGAGCGTCGTGGCTCTTAAGCCCTCCAACTCGGATTGCTGATCGGCTGGTCCCGAGTTCAAATCAGGCCAGAACCAAAATCTTTTTGTTCATTGTTTAATTTCCGACTACTAAACTCTCCGGTAATGGGAAACATCGATAAAAAACCAAATCAACCCGGATAGCGGGGGAAGACTCACCACCTACCACGTTGGGTTCTAATACCATTGGTGAAAAGTGGGCTTCGGAATGTTCCGTTCACCATGACGGCAACAGTCACTAGCCTCTGACTATCCCGTTTGGGATAAATTCGTGATGGTATGTAAAAGTCCGCGAGTTCCTAAAGCACAGTACTTAATAGTTACCTAAAGTTTAGTGTAAGGATGGACCAAAATTGTCCAAAGAAAATTTCAGCTATCAGGGCCTTATTATAACCCATACTAACTTGTCAAGTGCATTATCTTAACTAAGCGTAGCCAGCAATTTCGTAATATAATCTGTCATTACCAGCCAGTCATAGGTTACCTGGCAAAAACGCATCTTCCAGGCTGGATATTTAATAATAAAAATAAATAATAATGAAAATTTACTGACCAAAAAGTAACAATTTACAGCCATACATCATTATCAGTGGTTTCTGCACTAAGCTCGAGGCTTGTGTCGCAGTAAACCAAATTATTTACTTAAAAAATCTGTTATCACTGAGACACCGGCTCACCGTCAATAACGCAGGTAAAAAACACAAAACAAAATTAAATAAAATGAAATTTAAATTAACAAAATTGTGTGAGTGTGTGTGTTGTGAGTGTTTGTTTGTGTGAGTGTGTGTCTGTGTGTGTTTGTTTGTTTGTGATTGTGTGTGTGTGTGTTGTAGTGTTAATTGAGGTCAACGCAAGGTAGTTATTAGTTTTTCAGAGTCTTCGTATGATATATTTAGTAGCCACTTTGTGATTACGTGTCTTACTTTACTACTTGGTAGGGACTTCATGTTTTTAAACAGGCGGCAGGCTTCGTTAAAAGGTGTAGTAGCAGGAAGATTGGAAGACGTTGGATGAAAGAACTATGAGTGGTCGAAGTTGGAGTTCGGAAAACTCGGCGCTGGGATAGATTACTGACAAACTTGCTCGCTACCCAAAGTTAAGGAAAAAATAACTTGCCTGAATAAGCGAATGTGTTCCTTTATAAGCGTGTTCTTCGTACTATGGTGTCCTGCCTATACTGCCACCTTAATTTTCTGGGGTTGCCAAAAATACACGTTCATGCTCTTTTACAAAGGTCTAAATCTAAATATCAATGTAAACACAACTCACAGTAACCCTTAAAAACAAGAATCATAAAACCACATTACTTCTTAATTCCATCCTCGGAGTGCACAACAAACAAAAGTTTGTCTTTTGTGTTTTCAACTTCAGAAATATTACCGTAGAATACCCGTTTTATAATGAAACTGAGAAACATCATTAAAGTAAATAAAGCAAGAGAACTTATCCGTGGAACTTCATTTGAAGTTTGTTGTTTGCAATGCGCTTAAAATTCAGTAGAATAAGCGAACGGCCAGATGACATACATCATTAGTCGCGAATACATACGTCTCGCGGGAAGTTTATTTAACTCAACGTGAGTGCAGTACGGAAAGCGATAGGTAAATGTGGATATACCTTAAATTAATGAAGAAACTTACTCCTTTTTTATGATGTTTTTCGCGCGAAAATTATCTTGCATTATCTCAAGCAATTTGAACGGACTGAGCGTGTGAGAAACGAGACAACTTTGTCGCGGTACGCAACTGATTTCTGCAGAATTATTGCTAGAAAAACTAAAGTGAGTGGTAGCCCAGCAGGTAAGTAGGTTAATGTGTCTGCGGGCAGGGTAGGGGGCATAGAGAAAAACAGATGGCCGTTGTAAGAGCGTTCCAACAGAATCTAATCTAATGCGAATCTAAATGAAATAGACGTGACTCTGGTGACTGATCAATGGTGAGAGAGTATTCACTATCGAAAATCTCGATCATACTCATGACGCGACAGCCAGCAATACAGTCGCATACCATGTGATTTCTTTTCTTAATATTTTTTTTAAATTAAAAACAAAGCCGGTACGAGTATTGTATTTAATATTACAGGCAATACTCGTAGTATTGAAATCAAGTCTTCGTTCTTTATTAACTTTTGGCCTAGTGTGGGGACACTTACTTGGAAAAATATCATTTAATATCTTGCATCACCACTCAAATCTGACTTGAGAGTACTTCTCTAAACATGCAACTACCGCTGCTGCCAGTGCAATGTTCAGTTTGTGTAATCGTTGAATTTACGTTGCGTTACTAGCCTGTTTTGGCAAGCGTAAGTAGCTAGTGTATTGTGCTAGTGCCGCTGTTGTAGCATCAGCTGAACTTAGTTTATTTGTATAGACATACCACATTGATTTCTAAATTGAAGATCTTTACATGAAGATAGAAATTTCATACTAAAAAATAGCTGCTTGGTCCTGAAAAGGGTATTTCTGTCCTCTGTGCCTGCGTGAATCCTGAATTTGCTTGAAGATAACTTCGTTTATTTTAGCTTTTTGCAATTCTTGTTTTTCATATCTAAAGATAAAAAAAACTAGAAAATTCGAATTTCGGTCCAAGAAGAAATCAGGCAGGATACCTATTTTATATCTATATCACGCCTGATTTCTTCTAGGACCGAAATTCGAATTTTCCCACTTTTTATATTTCCCTTGAAGATTTTAATCAATACCTTGACCTAAGAGATTGTTATTCTTTTAAAGCAACCAACTCTGAGAGCTACGTCTTAATCTTTAGGACAAACTCTAATTTTGAAATATTTTTACATAGAACCTGACGAGTGACATAGGATTAGTGTACTAATCCCGAAGTAAAACAAACCACACGTCCTTAGATGATTTTCAAGCATCAAGAAAACAAAGAAGTTTTATAAACGCCTCTTTTTTACCTCTATGGTGAAGCTTTTGATACCCAATTGATTTGTTTTCTTAAGAAAAGTATTTTTACATTATCGTAGAAGCTCAAAATCTCATGTGGAAAACCTCAGCTTGCCTCATTCTTATTAAGTGAGCAATGAAAATGTGTGCTCATTTGGGACCCATGTCCAAGGTGGACTGAACTGTTGTGATGATGAAATCTATCACAAATATATACCTTCGTAAACATTAACGCAAGCAGTCTCTTGAGACTAATCCCCGGTTCATATTATTCTAGTCCAGCTCTCAATCAATGTGTGCATTCCAGTGCGGACATTCCAGTGCCGGTTCACATTATTCCAGTGTATTCGTAGTTATTATTGGTATTCCAGTGCTGGGAATACTGATACAACACACTTATATTGATTTATTAACACAATCACACACATATTGATACTGATCTATACTGATACTGGAATAATGTGAACCGAGCTTAAAGGATCGTTTTGTCTCTTTAACTAAAAGAATACCACTGGAATAATGTGAACCGGCACTGGAATGTCCGCACTGGAATGCACACATTGCTAAGGCATTGCAAATGTAATACGCAGGTAAATGACAGGACCGTAGGACGTTTATGTTTCGGTAGAAAAAATCATGTTAAAGTACCAATTTTTACTTGATTATAAATCGGGGGTGTAGTCTGGTGTGCGTTACTTATAAATGACCTGCTACATGACGTTACCACCCCGTCTTTAATCCATAATCAATGAAGGCATGTCCACCCAAATCGAGCCACAAAAATCGCCCAATCATAACTCGAGAGCACTTCAAGCTAGAACGTGCACCTGAAATAAACTGAGTTCGAAAATTTACCCGAACAACGAGCAAACCCGGAGAATATTTACTACGTAATTAGATGCAACTTGGCGAAAATTCCAGGTCCCAAGTCTCGGCTGGTTCATTAATTTACTCGTGACATGCCTGGATGTCGGAAAGCTTATTTATAGTTTTATCATAATTAACACTTACTTTTTATTTGACGACGCGATTGACGTAGTGCGCTGTAGCACCGTTTCTCGCCTTGACTAATTAAGTGTCTCGGGTTAGAGTCAATTCAAGAAACGATCTTAAAATTGGTTCGGGTCTGAGTGCACTGGGAGACGCCCCTGGCTTAATATCTTGTCTGGTAGATCGTAACACAGGGATATATATCCCTACTTCGAGACCTCGACAAGTGGTGTGTTGTCTGGCGCATATTTATTTATTTATTTATTTACTGCACCGATATCGCAAGCTGCTTATTAATCTGAATACCTAACAAAATAACAGTGAAATTCATGTGACAAAACATTAAAAAAAACATTGAATATTCTACCCAAAACTTTGTAACAGTTAAATCAACGCGGAGTGCAATTTTTCACATGATGATTTTTGTTTTTGGCCGGTTCTGTCAAGTAGTATATAACCTATATTTGCTCCGATTTTTTTAAAATGAGGTAGCTCGTTTTAATAATTCAGAGCGAATATAGTGGTAACCCTAGGCGGTCAGGCAAGTATATGAAAACGGCGCGAGCGGTCCTTCTGTAAACTCTTTATTTTGTGCTATTGGGCAGTTTGTAACATCAGAGACCACGACTCTAAAACGAAAATGGTGTAACTGCAAAAAGCTGTAATAAAAAACATTAACAACAGTGTAATCTGTGCGAAATCGTGTTGAAACAAAACATTTCCTACAGTAAAACCAGAGAATAGTAAGCACAAACAGCAAAAGCCGACAAACAACGTCACCGTCTCGAATTAATAGCGTCGGTTTTTTCGGAGCCCGCAGAGCGCTCTCGTGCGGGTATCTATTCATCATTTAATTTACATTTGGACGCTCGACCGCGCTGCTGAATACTGCTAGGCTGATGGAACACGCTGTAGCTGTATTTACAGTTTATATTATTAAGTTATATTTATTACAATTGAAATCATTGACGTGGCCCAGATGATAAGTTGACGTGGAAGTAGGTAGAGCACATTGTGCTGATTGCTATACGTTGCGAGAGGGCAGAAACGTTTTAGAATGGAGACATTAGAGGGCCACAAAGAAAGAATTGATTAAGCGCGCTGAATTCGACTGCAGCCGGCTGTTCTTGAAATTTGCTTACACTTGAGTTTTTTTTCTATGACCACTGTTCCACTTCCAGGGTAAGTTTGACTAAGGGAAGGGAAAAGCAAACTTTATGATCAGACCTGCAAAAGAAAAACTATTTTCTTTTCCGCCTTTCACCTCTCCTAATAAACAGCCGCACAGCAGGAATCGTAGTGAAACTATCAACAATCTTGGCGGCACCAGATTACCTTAAATGGAATAAAATATGATAGTAATCTTCAAAAACACTTGCCTACAAGATACTCCCTTCATAACTATCTTATCTACTCACATTTGAAGTCACGGCTAATTTTCCATGAGTGCTCTACCAAGTTAACGCATTAATTTTTAGGCCTTATTTGTAAATAAGGCCTAAAAATTAATGCGCTAACTTGGGTATTGGTATGGGTATTTCCGTGTACGGAAATACCCATATATAGAAAGCCATTGGGTTTTTTGTTAGGAAAAATTTACAGCTACCGCATTCCCAACTTCCACATAAAATTCTGTGCTGTATACGTTTTTGTTTTACATGAATGTGTAAAATATTAGTTGAGAATCGATGGGTTTGTTCGAATCGGCACCGTTTTTGTACTAACGGTTCCGTACCGATTAGTTTCAGCCGAAATACGATTAAACTATGTGCATTTTAAATAGTTCTGGCTATTAAGTAAGGGTTTATGAAGAATATTCAGAATGATAACATTCCATGACCGGATTTTGCTTCGTTTTATCATTTATTCTGAAGTTTTGTAATATAATATAGGTACTAGCTTTTTTTTTAAATTTATTTTTTAACTGGATTACACTAAATAACACTTTATTAAACTTCGCCAAACTGTTTTGCAATTTGTTGGCGAAAAGATAGCACTCTTAGCTTAATAATGTTTATGCTACTTACAAAACTACAACTCTCATTATCAATGAAACAATAGCACGCTACTTAGCCCTGTGGGAATATCTCATAAAGTACCTACTTTAAATATTTACTTAACTATTTATTTCTTCTAGCATAATAAGGAAATATTTCTTAAGTTTCATTTTGAATGTGAAATTACATTGTTCATCATTTCAGCGACTGTGGCTGCGTAAACCACTTGTTTTTCAAACCGTCATTTTCGCGATTAAAAGGATCCTACGTGTTCGTTCTTTCACCATTGATTCAGCTGTTAGGGATGAAAACGTAAAAAAGCGACAAAGTTCTTTCGCAGTACTACAACTTTGAATTTCTCACCTAATTTTCAAAACCACTAATTAATTTTACTAGAAAGTCACAGAAAAGAACATTAATTAGTAATTCTACGTTTTTATGTACAACGGGGTTAATTCGTATTGTTTTATCATCCGGATCTTGAAAGTGGTAAGTGATTCATTTGACTTTAAAGTTCCAAGCAGCTTTCCAATAGTGTTAAGCGTAGTGTTGGGAAAGTTTAAGTGGCATAGTCGATAGGTGTAACTTTAAATTATTATTAGCTCTGGTATTTTCTTAAATGCTGTTAAGCTTTAAAAAAGATCAAAAGAAAACATACATAATAAAATGAAACAATTAATTAATCTAAAATTAATTTGGCTCCGCCAACAGTGTTTCGGCCTCACCCGATAATTGACTTTAAGTCCGCCTTTTGTACTATCTTTTGCAATAACTTCTATGAGAGGTACCAAAAGGGTTTCTGATGAGTATTAAGACGTGACACGATAGGTCGTCGGCATATTGGCATTCTGCGGTTGCCAAAAACACAGAACAGGCGCGTAGACCAGCAGTAATGTAGTTCTTACGTAGCCAAACAACGGGTTATCATATCATACTCGCACTATACACACTACTTTCTCACAATCAGCTGATGACGATGATCGGGCCGACTGATTCGAGTCATGGCGAGTACTTCAACTGCTAGTTAGCGCTGATGTACACGACGATGGCTAACTTTACGAGTGAATGTAGCCTATTTATTAAGTTAACCCGCGTGCAATCTGGGTCAAAATAAGCAGATATACTCCGTTGCAAATCGTACAAAGTTCTTTAAACTTGATAAAGCAAAGTAAAACGTGTGTTGTTGTGTTTGTTATAAGTTGTATGTATTTTATAAACTACCATATACTAAGATACTGAAACATCAATATAAGTTTCAAACCAAAATCATATGTATTCTACTTTCTAAAGATTCTCGTGTTTGGACGAAAGAAGGTTCCGGACAAAAAGCCTCCAGATAAAAAGAAGGGAGAGATTTAGAGATAGATGAAGTTTTACATTCTTCTTATTGTATCGATAGAAGTCCTCCCATCCCTAAAGCTGCTCAGGCGCTTAGCTCTATAGAGCTAATTTGAGTCAAGCGAAACAGTTGTGGACTTAAGCGGGCCTCACAAAGACAACTGTGTAGAAAGTACGTTTTGAGCACTAACAAGAACTCGTTAGTGCCGCCTAGAGACCTAAGTGTATTCAGAAATATTGCAAACGGATATTTAAGTTACGTTTAAAACAATTTTCTAGAGATTTTTTCTAGTATTTGATTCACTGACTACTGACAGGTAACTAGGTTAGCAATAATAATGTTTATCAGAACACGTGTACTTGGAAAACACAAAAACCCATCCTCACTTCGGGATTTGTGGAATGAAGGGCGGTTTGGGAAAAATATCCGCCCTAGCCGAATCTCGCCCAACTTGTTAATTAGTTTTGTTGCAACTATTTTCTGTCCGTGTTTACTGAGAGATGCTGGTTATCTAGTTAGCAAAGTGTCCATTAACGTCTAGAGGCTATCTAGGATAGCAATAGCAGTTGAAAAATAGAAAGTGTGTAACCATGAGCGTAAGTCAAGGCTTTTACTCTGTTTTAAATAAATAAATATAAATATGAGTCAGACAACACACAAGTTATCGTAATTCCTAGGTAAGGATAGAAATCCTTGTGTTACGAAGGACCAGACAAGGACTTGAGACTCGAGTCAATTTAGAAAAGATCGTTTCCTGAATTGACTTGACCAGGAATCGAACCGGAGACACTACGGAAATCGAGGGAGACCTACCGCTGCTGCAAAATTTGACGATTAGAAAGTACTGGAACAGTCTATTTGAATAAAGTAATTTGAGTTTGAGTTTGTAATCGAGTAAACTACGATAGTTCACGACAGCAACCTTTATGTAATTTTTAGTTACTAGTCACCAGAATCTCTGTAACGAAATATCTGTCAAAAACTTGACAGCTGACACTAGCGACTGTCATCGGCGTGAATACGTCCACTGATTAGAACTGAGTTGGCAAAATTGTGATCCTTCTGTTGAATACGTATGCCAGAACTCATAAGAGAGCTGTACGTCTATCACGAGTTGCCACTTTAAATTTATGTTATCGTTCGCGTAAAAAATTGTATTGGGATTTGACATGACATGCCAATGTCGATAACGTAGCAACTCATGGTAGACGTTCTGTTAGATTACAGCAGAGGGATCAAAATCCCTAGCATAGCATAGCTTGCGCGTTGCTGGCAAAAAGAAACAAATTTATTTTTGCCAGCAACGCGCAAGCCTCCAGTGCTGCAAAATAATTATTTTAAAACAATAATAATATTTAACTAATCTAATCATTAATCATTATAAATAGATTGTAAGTATTTTCTGTGCCCTTGCAGGGCCATGTTTGTGTCTAAATATATTTTATTAACATCTTTGTAACAACATGGTGCAATAAAGACTTTGAACTTTGGGTTTAAGATGCTAGGAG
This sequence comes from Udea olivalis, assembly GCA_947369235.1. NCBI lineage: Eukaryota > Metazoa > Arthropoda > Insecta > Lepidoptera > Crambidae > Udea > Udea olivalis. Next base: position 12,066,414 of record OX376355.1, read on the forward strand.
GCTATCGGTTATAATTCGATGACACGTTTGGCGTAGTGCGCTGTAGCACGGTTTCTCGCCGTGCGTGGTGTCCCGGGTTCTATTACCAGTCGGGTCAATTTAGGAAACTATCTTTTCAAAATTGGCTCGGACCTGGGTGCGCTGGGACACGCCCTTCGCTTAATTTCATTTTTAGCAGTTGCCTACACACGTCGTAACAATGGGATATTTATCATAACTTCGAGACCATCACAAGGGGTTCAGAAAAAAATGGTCCGCAAGCTATTCGTTATCGACAATGTATAAAAAAGGAGTAGTAGAACCAAAAACCAGCTTTTCGGCTATATTTATAGAAGAGCAAACCACACACTAACTCATGTTATCTCATTATATACTTTATTTCCCGCCGCTCGGGTAGTCCGAACGAGGCAAGACTAACTTGGCTAAGTTACCGGCCCGATAAGCAGATAAGTCAGTGGAGAGCTTCTTAACTTGTTGTGGGATATAGGCACCTACTAGTACGTATGTATGTACGTACTATACGTACCTAGTCATAGTTACCATGTGTTTTAGTGGCCTTAATTGACTCGACCGGGAATCGAACCGTTACATCACGCAGGTGTGCTACAGCGCACTAAGCCAATCGTGTCGTCAACAATCGCCCATATATCGATATGCAGTGAAAGCCCTTTCAGAAAACGCTTCTTCGGCCTTTTGCGGATACTAACAGATCTTTGGAATTATAGTAATGACTTGGTATAGCCTATTGTTTTATATTATGTAGCTTTGTTGTACTTGTTAGGTTGTTCTGTCTATTAATGTTAGAATTTAAGCAGTTCTTTTACTAAACAAACAAATTGTACTTTACTTACTCGCATTGTAAAACCATAACAAGTTTGAAAGAGTAACTACTGAGTTTCTCGGCGGGTCTTCTCAATAAGGATCAACTCCTCCGACGCGGTGGTAATAGAGTCGCATTATGTTTGTAAACTGTTTATTGATATATTCATCTTATTATAGTATTTATGTCTATTATTAAGTGAATTGTTTGACTATTTAAAAGTACTGATTAAGTCTATTTAAATAAAGATATTTGAGTTTTTTTTTTGAGACTATCACGGCTGCTTCCCCGAGTTATAGAGTAGGTTGAGTATAATTAGGTGATGCGGCAGCAATCCAGAGAGGAATGGCGTTTTCTCCATCGACTTGGCTCTCAAGTGTGATGATGATGACACTAATACAATGCCCAGACAGTGAGGTCCTGGACTCCTGGGTGTGGATGGCTTACTCGTTACCAAATGTAGGCGAACCTGCAACATCGCGACCTAGAAGACAACCAAAAACAATCACGCCACTGCGGTCATTGACCGATTCGCGTTAAATTTGGAGGTTGTAGGAAACCAAGCATATTAAAAAGCTAAAAATAATTCAATAATGTTTAAAAACACTGAACCCCAGGTGTCGTGTATACGAGCCGTAAGCTGTGGATTACTCGGCTGACATTTTCTGCTGACGTGGGTGCAAATAATACGTTACTGTCTCAGTTTAAAATGTTGGTATTCGATCAAAATCTGTTTATAAAACAAATTAACTTGGACATCTTGCACCAAGATCAGCTGACCTCAAACTAAGCCGTCAGTTCATAAAACACTTCACTCAGATCATAGATAAAGATACTCAAGTAGGAGATTTTGTTTTAGAATACGGGCCAAAGAGACGTTTCAGAGTAGCGATTTAAACGCGCTTACAAGCTCGTTCGATCCATATAGATACTGACTCACCACTACCGGACTTGCGATGACGCGTAATGTAGCGCGCGTGTAAACGCGTACGCCAAAGCGACTGTACGCGCATAAAAAACGTTTCTTTGAAGCCGCTCTAAACGGTATTTCAAACGGTCTACTTACTAGTTTGAGAGCGTTAGCTGGGGGTGAATACGTTGCATTTTGTAAGATTTTCGTGATTAAAATAAAACTTAAATTTTCGCTCTATTTGTGCTTATTACTATTTAAAAACACATTGAATTGTCTAAAATTAGGTAGTCGCCAATTTTTTGCTAAATTTAGTAAAAAACCGTTTTTTTAAATATTGATAAAAAATAAATATGAACTTAAAAGGTGCATTCAATTAGATTGATAATGTATCCTAATTTCAATTCAGCTAAATAGAGTCTAAAAGAGATCTGGAACATTTGAATATTATGGGCTGATATCTGTACAGCTGTATATTTACCGAAAGGACATACTCACATGTCGGCGGATGCTGTTCATGGTAATATCGAGATGAAAATGAAGAGACAAAAAAATGTTTACGATTTTGAGGATTTTAAGACACGGTGATGCTATCAAGGAAAAACGTTAAAACTATTGAAATCAATGACAGATATGGATGGCCAAAAAAAAGAGAGCGGCACGTCTTAATGAACCATTAAAACAGTTTAATTTAAACTCTGTTGTACAAGTTGAATTTTTCACTGGCTCGAGAAATCTTTATTATAAGACAAGGTGTAAAATATTATATTTTATTTGAATTTGATTTTCAAATAAATAAATTTAATTAATTAATTTTAATTTTCAGCTAAATAATCTCGAAACCCTTAAAAAAATGCGACGTTTACGATCCAAACGCAAAAAGCAAACCTCTTAATATCATGTCTTGGTGGTGTAGCATTGTGAGTGCTACGGGACCCATGGCTACGTGTAGGCGCTACGAAGGCTACGACTGATTTAAAATAATACCGAACGGCACAAAATAATTGTCAATAGCTCAAAGTCCCCGGATAGTCCGCGTGTAGTACACAGCAAAACTTGTAATTCATTCGTTAAAATGATAACTTCATAAGTCTTGAATCCTTAACAACGCAGGTTGACTTAGGTTAAAATCGATAAATCAAACACTACCATTATCATGTTGATGATTTGTTACATCGGAGTGAATAACCGACTTTTTTATATATCGATGGAGGTCAACTGCCCGAAAGGCGTTGAATAAGTTAGAGGTTTTATTTATTTTGGAAAACTGTCCTATGATAACAATTTTTAAAGAAGACTAGTAGCCGTGTCTCCAGGATGTTTAACTTTGTTGTTCGAGCCGTACTATCCTGAATAAGGTATTCTATCATAAACACTTATAGTCCATACAAGCTGTGCTTTAGTTCGGGTTAGATGGAGAAAATACCCTAAGATATTATTCGCCGAGAGTTTAAAAGTCTATAAGCCGTTCTTTCCGTTTGAATGCATCCTAAAAAGACGTACTAGCTGAAAATTAAACCTGGGTTAGTGCTCGACATGCCACAAAGAGTTTTTGGGTCCTTTTTTGAAAGTAATCACACACGGCGTTGTTAGTTGACACAAACGTATCGTCTAAAAGTTGGAGCAACGCTGACACGAAAAGGGCGGATCGGAAAGTCGATGAATCGGCGTATCTGGGCTCGGTCGCTGCGTCTGATGAAATAGAATTGCCCTCGGATTACTTTGGCTCTTCTTTAAGGTGAGTACACATAAAAAAGCCATTTTTTGTATTGTAAATAGAAAGTAAATTATCTCTCATCTCTAAGCCCTTGTGGTCATGGACTCAAATCTGGCCTCAAGCATTTGTGTTCATAGTGTAATCTTAAGTGGTGGACAAATGCAGCGATAACTCGCCACCTACCATGTTGGTTGAGTACTATAAATTTCGTGAAATGCGGACTTCTGAGTGTTCCTGGACGGAAGCAATCAACTCGCCTTTGATTACCCAATTTGAGTTGAGAGAGCGTATTTACTTTTTGTGGTCGTACTTAGTCATCGTACAGTGCACTAAGAGTTCAAAATAATAACTTTTTATGATTGTTAAGTAACCCTATCATTGTAGTCAACTGACAGTTTGACGACAACCATTGGCGTAGTGAGTTATAGTGTGTTTTCTGACCAACTTGCGTGGTGCCCCGGGTTTGATTCCTAGTCAGGTCATTTCAAGAAACAAACTTTAATCGGTTAAATCCAATTTCGGTATATCGTGGCACAAGGATATTAAACTTTTTTCGAGAACTTGACAATTGGTGTGTTGCTGAGCAAGAAGAGAAGTAAGAACGGAAGTTAAGACCCACTTGATAGATTTAGATTCCCAAAGAGATTATTGTAGATTACCTTCTTAGAGTCGGTCACGAATAATTAAAAACATATTTTATAAAGTCCAAACTTTTGGTTTTAATATAATCTGTGCTTCAGGATACATCTGAGTAACGTTTTCAAATCTTTACTCAAGCACAGATTAATGCTTGAGTAATGTTCGAGAATGCAGGCCTAACGCGCTTATCCAGAAACCACAATTAAAGTTGAGCAAACCTCAAATGCCTACCTGTCCCCTTCACATCTACTGACATGTGACAGGACAGCATCAATTTGAAAGGTACTCAACTTTGATCGTCGTTTGTGGATTTGGACCAAACAAACAAAAAATATATTTATTTAAATAGACCTGTAGCAAGTTCTGGTTCTAATACCATTGGTTAAATTGGGCTTCTGAGTGTTTCGTTCACCATGACGGCACAATCACTGGCCTCTGACTACCTCGCTTGGGATAAAGTCGTGATGATATGTTTATGTTTTGTAGCAAGTACTTTTAAATCGTCATTACAAGAAAAAAATATACTTAATAATAGACTTAAATACTATAATAATATGAATACATAATTACACTGTATACAAACATAATGTGACACTACCACCGCATCGGAAGTTGATTTTAAACTTGGTTGGGTTTTACAAAAAGAGTACAATGAGTATTTTCAAATGTACACTCTGCTCAAAGTCTACATCAATTGTTTTTTCTAACAAACAGCATGAGTTTTACATGAATAAAAATCAAATAATAAACTGATTCATGCGTGAAATCGGAAAGGAATTGAAATGTTACATGCAATCACATTTGTCACCTTTATTGCGGTAAGGAAAACACCTTTTGTACACTAACAAACAGTATGTTTTACTATAATCAAATACAAAAGTTCTGTCACTACTCGATCCCCAAAGATTAACTGGATTAACTGACCAGGAACTATGTGGAATCCGGAATCCCGCAGTTAAACACCTTCCCCTGAATTTCAACCATAATCAAATTTCATTTAACCCAATTTATTTTGCTACCATGCTCGTCAGTCCACTATTGTTAAATAGATTTTCAGAATCCATAATTTTAAGTCATCAGTGGATTCAATGTGCATTTTTCAGTATAGTTCTACTGTGTAGAGGTAAATTAAAAAACTTATATCAGCTTTCCGTTCGTTCCGGAGTTTATTTACTCGAGCATCAGTACATCTTTCACTGTTATAAAAGAAATGTGAATATTATAAATAATAAATAAATAATAAATATCTGGGACAATTCACACCAAAATCATCTGACCCCAAACTAAGCAGAGCTTGTAATATGGGCGTCAGAGACTGATAAACATACTTAAATATTTCTAAATGCATACTTAAATAGATAATAACACCCAGACACACAACAAATACAAATGTTCGTCACACAAAAATATTTGTCATGGGTGGGGATCGAACCCACGACCTCCGGCGCTAAAGGCAGGATCGCTGCCATTGCGCCAACAGGCCAGTCGATTATAAAAGTTAATTAATTGTTTTTACACGCTGTTAAATTATTCATTTTTAAATCTTTTGTAGATAACACAATGTCAAACAATAGAAGAAGTCATAACACTGGACTATCCGGTTGAAGATTTAATAAAAACATTAAAGGACTTTGATGACACTAGATTTGAGCAGAATATAAAGCCTTCAATGGGAAATAATTTCAAACCATATGAAGAGGATAAAACATTTAAAGTAGGTGAATACGATTTTTCCTCTGGTATTCGTGATGAAATTATGAATCCAAAAATAGCCAAAAGAAATAACAAACATTTTAAAGAGAAAAAATTTAAACCATACGAGGAAGACAAAATGTTTAAAATAGGAAATCACAATTACACGTCTAGTTTTCCTCACAAACTAGTACATCAAGAAAAAGCCGAGAGAAATAAAAATAATTGTGTGGAAAATAAATTTGACCCATACAAGGAAGACGAAGTTTTAAAAATAGATGAGTACGATTCCACATCTAGTATTCCAGATGAAATTTTGAATAAAGAAATAGCCGAGAGAAATAACAAACATTTAGAGGAAAAGAAATTTGATCCATACCAGGAAGATGAAATAATGGACATAGAGGAATACAATTCCACGTCCAGTATTCCTCACATACTTTTAGATCGAGAAACAGTCGAGATAAATAAAATTCATTGTGTGGAAAACAAATTTGACCCACACAAGGAAGACGAAGTTTCAAAACCAGATGAGAACGACTTCACGGCTAGTATTCCTACTGAAATTTTGAATCAAGACATAACCGAAACAAATAAAAAACATTTCAAGGAAGGACAATATATTTCACACGAAGAGGATACAATATCCAAAAAAGATGACTATGATTTCACGACCAATGAATCTTTGAATAAAGAACGACAACCATGGGGATCCAAAGATTTGTCTGAGATAAAAGATAAGCTTTCGAGATCTGAACCATATAGCGCATATAATATCAGCACTGAATCAATGGATGTACCAACCACTGTACCCGATAATAAATTAGACATTATAGATACCAAAGAAAAACGAATATCATTGGGTGCAACTAAAATTAATGATGATAATATTAAAAATAACGAAGCAACACTAGCTCCAAGTGAAACAAATCTAGAAAATGATTTCAATTTTAAATACAATTCGGAAAAAAACATATTAGCGCCAAAATTTCTAAAAGTAGAGGACAATTCCGGGAAACCCTTAATTTCTTTAATTGAAAAAAGATCCGATATTTCCCGATCGAACCCCCGCACAGTTTTTCTTGCAAGGCCAATATTTAGCAATGGCTCAAACCTGATGATGTTTCAAGAAGGTGATGCCATCAAACCTGATTTAGCTAGTAATGAAGAATATAAACATCCTGCCAATTTTTCAAAATCAACGTTTGTTGGTGTTCCAATGGATAAGTTGTTATCGATGTTACGTAAGTAATCAAACACACTTGTACTTGTATTTATAACATACGGTCACGATTAGTGGCCCAGTGGTAGCCCTTGATGTCCCAATTATGAATTTAATAAAAAAAAATATTCAGGTTCTGGGACAGCTCCAATGAGGCTATCAAGAATGGACGGGTCAGACAGTTTGAGCAGCGGTGTGATGAGCTATATCAAAAATAGCGCTCGGAACCTCGGAAATTTAGTCTACGGTCGCAATTGAATCAACAGAGCAGTTGCCTGTTAAATATTTTTACAGCGTAAATAATGTGAATAAGTTAACTTACTTACAGTTTTTCAACTTCAAAATAAGGAACTTGCCCTCCTGTTTCTCAAACATCTCAAAAAGCGTACTGAAGATAACTCATAATATGTCAGAATGTCAAGGGTTTTAGGGCAAAGGGTTGTGTGGAAGGTGCAAATTAATATAGCGCACTTATTTCTCTTTTATTTCCCAAAAAATGTTTTCCCTTCAACCACATCTCAAAACGTCTTCAAGTTGACAAACCATTAACTCGTTCGAGTCCAGCCTGCGGCAACGCGGGCCGACGGGGCGGAAGTGACGTCACTGTGCACTTCCCTCCCACCCGCCGGAAGTGGGCTAAAAGCCTTCGCCTGCATTTGTCTAGGAGTTCCGCGTGATGTAAAATCAATAGATAGGTAAGTGAATTGGCTGCAGGCTTCCTAGAATTGTAATAGTTGGCCACCATGCCAACACTTAGTATTTACGGTAAGCGCTGAAAAAAGTTTAATTAAAGAGGCCCGGACCTACTATCATTTTTTAAATGTCAAATTTGAAAATTGATGAAATTGACATCACCACTCGCCAATTTACAATCACATTTTAGTGTTGTTCTCAAACATTTTAAAATTCAACATGTTGAAACTATTTTTTTAAAGCAAAAGTAAAAAAATCATTTATTCATTTAAGCTTGTACAAAGCACTTATGACATGTCAAAAAAAGTATATAAAAATAAGAATAATAAACGTAAATAAAATAGTACATATTGTGAATATACATAATGTGAATCTACCACCGGTTCGAACGTTGCTTCTTATCGAGAAGACTCCGGCAAGAAACTCGATAGTTACTCTTTTGAACTTTGTTTGTTTTACAAAAAATAAATTCAGAGTACAGTCAATGAGAGTAGAAAAAAGAACAAAACATTGAGCAGAGGAGCAGATTATTCCTACTATGACCACAAACTTTTGTCGTTCAAGTAATCCTCTACATTATAATGACCTTGTTTCATTAACTTTATTTAATTGCAGACTTAAACTTGTGAAGAGGTAGATCAACAAGACTTTGAGGTACGAGTATTTTGTTAAAGTATTTTACAGATTGACCCACAAATGAGTTTCCCACCTTGTGTAGCCTAAGACTAGGAGTTTTCAATTTGTTTTTATTTCTGGTATTATGTTTATGAGTATCACTGTTTTTTTTGAACAGATGCAAGTTTTTGCGCACATACATTATGTTATCTAAAATATACTGAGCATGCACAGTTAAAATATCGATCTTCTTAAATACTTCCCTAAGCGAGTCGCGTGGTCTAAGTTTGTAAATGGAGCGGATGGCTCTTTTTTGAAGTACAAAAATGGTGTTTAAGTCTGCAGCTGAACCCCACAACAGTAGACCATACGACATAACACTATGAAAGTAGCTGAAATATACTAGTCTTGCTGTTTCAATATCAGTCAAGAGTCTTATTTTTCTAACAGCACAAGCAGCGGAACTGAGTCTCCCTGCCAGGGCCGTTATATAAATATCCCTGGACATTATTCCACACAGCGCCATCTAGCCCCAAAGTAAGCTAATTAAAGCTTGTGTTATGGGATACTAGACAACGGATAAACATACTTAAATACATTTTCTTTTGTAAATACATACTTATTATACATAGGAGACACCCAGAACAGTACAAACAAACATGTTCATGCACACAAATGTTTGTACTGTGCGGGGATCGAACCCGCGACCTCTGGTGTAGTAGCCAACTTCTTATCAACCAAACTATCAACCAAATATGCGGACCCCATTGTAACTTAGAATCTAGAGTTATTCCTAAAAATACAGTAGAATTTGTTAATTCTAATGGCTCGTCATTCATAGTTACAATAGTATCAACCTGTCTCACATTGGGCATAGAGAATTTGATGCACTTTGTTTTTTTTTGCATTAAGTAATAAATTATTACTAGTGAACCAACATAGTACTTTTGAGAGAGCATTATTTACATCGTCAAATGCATGCTTACCTCTGTCGACTTTAAAAACCAACGAGGTATCGTCAGCAAATAATACTATCTCACAAATATCTTTGACATATGTAAGAAGATCATTTATATAAATAAGAAAAAGCAAAGGTCCTAATATAGATCCCTGGGGCACTCCCATACGTATGGTGGCACCGGAAGATGCAGTTCCGTTGATACTAACTTTTTGAGTTCTAGCTGTAAGATAGGATTGTATTAATTGAGATGAGATACCTGAAACAACGTAATGTTTTAGCTTAATCAGTAATATTTCATGATCCACGCAATCAAATGCTTTTGAAAGATCACAAAATATTCCTACTGCATCTTGCTGGTTTTCCCAAGCATCAAATATGTGTTTGATAAGTGCTACACCTGCATCAGTTGTGCTCTTGTGTTTAGTAAAACCAAATTGTTTCTCATGTAGTAAGTTATTTAATAAAAAAATCAAAGTGTGAAAGCAGCTGGTTCAATATAATTTTTTCAAAGATTTTACTGAGAGTTGGTAGTATAGAAATGGGTCTATAATTAGATGGGTCACTTTTGCTACCAGATTTAAAAAGCGGCCGATGACCTTACTAAATTTCATTAAGTTGGGAAACTGACCTTGGTCTATGCAATTATTAAAAAGTTTAGCTAAGTGGGGTGATATCGTATTAATGATTGATTTGAGTAGATTAATCGAAATACCCCACAAATCTTCGGTATTTTTCATATTAAGTTCCTTTAATACCTTGAGGATGTCATGAGAATCAACATGATCAAAGCAGAACTGATTTGTGCACCCATCAACACTAGATGTTAGCAGGGACTCAGCTATATGTGGGCTAGAATTTAACGTGCTTGTAGTTACAATAGGTATATTAGAAAAAAAAGTTTCAAATGTATTTGCTATTTCAATCTCAGACTCAATAACATTATTTTGAATTTTGAGAGAGAATGAGTGATCACGAGGTTTAGATTTACAGGTTTCTTTATTAATTATGTTCCAAGTGGCTTTGATTTTATTTTTAGCCTGTTTTATTTTGTCTCGCAGAAAAATGGACTTTGCAATATGACATGATTTCTTGAATGTTTTTGAATATAATTTAACATGCTTAACTAGTTTTTGACAGTTTGAGTTAGCTTTTAATCCATATAATTCGTATAATTTATTTCTACTTTTATGGATGCCTGGAGTGGCCCAATCACTAAATTTAAACTTAAAATTATCAACAGTTACTTTCTTCTTAGGGAAAATATGGTTATGTTCATGCAATATTATCTCAAAGAGATGCCTATACTGATCATCTATGTTATGTCCTTGGGGCAGTAGGTTAGATATATTTTTATTTATATTAGTTTGAAACTTTTTTACTCGACACTTGGTAACTAGTCTATAACTAATATCCACTGATTGAGAGACATGACGGTGCTCAAATTTGGTCAATAGACCGCAGTGATCTGATTTCAAACAGTTTATAATTGATTTCTCAATAGAAATATTTTCACAAAAAATATTGTCTGAGCAGGTGGCTGTTAACTCGGTGATCCTGGTTGGTTGATCAAAAAGATTGAGTAAATCAAATGATTTAAAAATCTTACAGAGGTCTGAGAAGAATCTAAAATGTTAACATTAAAATCCCCACATACAACCACCTTCTTGTTTGATTTACAAACCTTCTCAGTACTTCTTCCATGGTCTCTTCGAACTGACAATAATCAGCAGAAGGGGGTCTATACACACACAATAATAATCTGCTCTAACTCTGCGCATGCAAGTTCAATAGTTCGCTCAATTGAGAGTGCTACTATGTCTTTACGCTCTCTAGATTTAAACTTATTGTGAATTAATATCAGTGACCCACCGCGAATAGAGGAACTTCTCAAGAACGAACTTGTAGCGTGTGGCTGTTAGCTATGACCCAAAATGTGTTTGCTCCGTCGACAGTCCCTAGTGTTTGACATATCTGTGTGACATTACTGTTCAACGGCTCTATTGAATAAAAACAAAAATGTTGCTGCAATGGCAAAGATCCTGTATTTAGCACTTCGGTGCTAAATACAGGTGCAGGTACAGGTGCTAAGATCGTGACTTCTATTCCTCTCAGGAAAAAAATTGTGTTTGTTTTGAGCCTGGATATGTATTCTTCTTATCGAGTCGATGATGATGGCGTATTGCAGTATCCATTTAAGTATGTTTATCAGCCACTGACACCCATAGTACAAGCTCTTCTTGTTTTGGGATCAGATGATCTTGGTGTAAGGTGTCCGAATTTTTTTTACTTCATTGAATTGCAAATAAATTACACTCATATTAAAAAATTAATCAAGTCATGTTTAAGCTCATCGTTCAAGCTTTCTACCATTAATTGGTAGGCAAAGTTAATACACAAGCAAACAAGCTACATGGCTGTGTATCGAGAAAAATGGAATCTGCGCCGACAAACCCCGGGGCGAAGCAATTACTAGGAAGCAACTCTAAACCTCCGTAGTTGCTCATTTATAGATATTTTTACTCCACCCCTTCCTTAAGGGTTAGTCCCGTCTCGTGATTAGTCTTAATTGGTCATGAATATAAACTTAATCTTTCTTTCTTGATTAATTTTGCTTCTTAGTTATACTGATATTATAGAGAGGAAAGATTTGATCGTTTGTTTGTTTGTATTGAATAAATAGGCTCCAAAACTACTGATCCGATCGTGAAAATTCTTTCACTTACAAAATGCTTAATTATCCAGGAGAGTTATAGGCTATATTTTATTAATTGAACAAAAAATTGAGTGAAAAATAATAGTAGATGTAAATCATTTCGGAAAAAAGCAGGCAAAATGTAAGAGAAGTTTTGTAATCCTCTCAAATAAGTGGATTAATGTATTCTTGTGAGAAATAAATATCTTAAATCGGATAATGGGCACCAGCAGTCAAACATTTGACAGAACGAAGTCTGTCTGGGCAGCTCGTTTTACGTAAAACTCATCTACTGATTTTATAGTTTATTTAATACATAATTCTTTTTATGTATTTAATGCAGTAAATATGTTCTTACGGCAACATTCTACATTTTGTTATAGTAGTGGTCCTAATAACGCACTCAGGAACACTGTACACTACAATAACTAACTATATCTGACGCAGAAAATAGTCAAAATAAATGTTTAAAATAGGAAACTTTTAATTAGCAAGTTTGATTTGTTACTTAAAAAGGATCACCCACGAATTTGAACGATTTTATATTAATTGGTTTGAACAAAATCACTGTTAACTGCTAGACAAATGGCAGTAGATAAGTACTTTAGGTCCTAATGACTCATCGCTCTTCTATCCGCTCGACTAAAGGTGAAAATTTGTAGTATTTTTTGAATCATTAGAATAAAGTTTTGCGCTAAAGATGCATCAAACGGGTAGCCTATCTTAAATTATCTTGGTCACAGTTCTAACCTAACCTATATATTTTATCCTGCTTATGAAATTAGATACCAAATCATTATTTTTAGTAGCCAACTCGTAATTGCTATTTGTTTCTTTGTATATTTTGGTGACAAAAAATGTATGCTCATCTAAATTGTATAAATATATAAATAAATATGCGCCAGACAACACACGTCTTGAAATGGTCTTGAAGTAGGGATTAATATCCATGTGTTACGAGGTACCACACAAGGAAATCAGCCAGGGGCGTCTCCCAGCACACCCAGACCCTAGTTGATTCAGAAAAGATCGTTTCCTGAATTGACTTGACCGGGAATCGAACCCGGGACACTACGGAAATCGAGCCGAGAAAACGTGCTACAGCGCATTACGCCAATCGTGTCAAATAGATAGAATCAAATTTTTACAATTAAAGATGATTAGGATTAACAAATAAAAAATGTTATACATCATAATATGAAAAAGAAAACTGTCTTCTTGAAAGCAAAATTATTGTAAGCAAAACTTAGGTAGGGAAATAAAAGATATTTTGACGCGAACGATAACGTTAGTAAAGTTAAGACGTACTGGTGTTTGAAACTAAACTTCATTGTATAGTTTTCGTACAAATGAAATCCGAACTAAACATTTTCTTAAGTAAGATAGGTTACCCATCAAACGGGATGAACCCTTCCCCGGAACCCGATCTGCGCATCTCGGTTACTAATTGGTACTGCCTTTGTACCATTCGTGGATTATTTAAATTGTATTGAAAATTCGTAATTATTGTTTCGAAGGAATTGCGGGTTAACTCTGGCCCTTTCAAATTACACCAATTGTGTTTAGATAACAATTTGTTTTAACGTTGGCAGGATTTGTTTAAACTGTAAGGTTTTCAAAATAAAGTTACGAAAGACACACAACAGCTTAAGAAGTTAATAGGTGTTTTATTCAAAAGGTGAGTTGAATACCAATGTTAAATACAGATGGGATTTTTTCTATCTATTCTGACATATTTTTTTCATTGGGATCTTTGATAAGCCTTGGAACATGATACTGGCAGTTAATATACTTACTTAAATCAAACTAAGAGGAAGACCTCAGTTTTGTACAAGTTTTAATTTGAGCATAAATTCCTCCAAAGCCTGAAGAACGCGATTTAAGGGCAAAAGCCAAAGCTATATTTTGGAATATAACAAAGGGATGATAATAATTCTCGATGTCCGTGCTATAAATTTTAGTATCAAAACCACGCCACCCGCGTATAAGGCCGTAACTTACATTTCGAGGCCGCTGGGCGGTCCGTCACGCCCCGGGATAGGAAAAATCTCAGTTACGTCCCTAGAGTATGGGGTAGCAGCAAAAAATGCAATTGCGTTCTTACTTGATTAGTAGGAAACAGGATTTGGGAGATTAAACTTTGTAGGTTGTTATAACGTCAGAATTACGAGTATATAGTTATAAATAAACAGTAAATCACCCTTTTGTATGTCCGGCAAAAAGTTGATAGTGCTATCTAGACTGTCTAAGTTTTAGTTTTATCTCTTCAATTTGGACAAAGTTACAAATAAGTGCGTTAGCTAAAGGTAAAGATAGAAACTAGAAGAAAGAGCAGTCACAGCCCTAGGATTAGGTCGAATTTTGATTCGGGTGTCGCAAAGGGGGTGCACTAGGGACTTTATTTTTTAAATCTTCTTTTCTGGCACTCCCCGGCCGCTGCTGCGGCACGCTCGCTTCGCTCGCTCGGCTCATTTTTTTGGTCGCAGTTCTAACCTGACACCCTAAACCGAATTTTTCTAGTTTCTACCTCTAGATGGAGAGTAAAGCATTTTTATGATACTGAAAATATTAAAATTCACGTCGCTAAAGTTGTAAAAATGTAATTGACTACTATTTATGAACTATTTCTGAACCTTGCAAGTAGTTCTCAAACTGTAGAAAACTTAGTGAAAGCTTCTTGTAAGCCTTTTAAGAATCTTTCTAAGCTTTAACCAGAGTTGCTGTAAACATCAGATTATCGGCAGATTTGTTTACATCATAACTTTTAACAACACAAGCGTCTGCAAAGTATCCCCCTAGACTCACACGTCAAAGTTTAAAAGCCTCGATGCGCGTACGGAACCCACTGAGAAATGGCAGCGAGAATTGATTCTGACATCTCCTTCACCCACTTTAGAACAGGCGAAGTGACTCTGTCAAGGTTCCACACCGAACTTCTAACCTTACCGCTTCAGGCTTAAAGACCAGTTTCATTTGAGGGAAGTTAAGGAGTTTTTCTTCATATTTATTAGTGTTGCTTTTTTGTGTGTAATGGATTTTTAAGTGAATAAATAACAGCTAGCGCTTTTGTAAACAGCCGCGTTCGCGCTCGATTAGGCATTGGTTGGTATTAATGAGAAGAGTTGCGGTATACATGAGTTAAGCAAGAAATGTACCTATCCCGTCTCCATATTTTGTAGAATTTCGACGTGTGGTATCTCCGTATAAGATTCGCTAAGGATATCTGCAAAAAACTATCATAGCTCGTCGGATAGCCATGTTGAAGCAGCAGTGAACAGGCCACATCACCTGCAGAATTAATAACCATTGGAAATAAAAAATCCTATAGTAGTGACCACGAACTAGAAAACTAAGGAGTTTGTATGCCTTTCACAGAGTAGAACGATACCCTGGTGCTGGTTGCGGGAAGCCATTAATTTCAAAGCCGCTTTCTGTTGCGTGCTAAGGGCACGGCCATTATAGCAGTGTATTTCTATGCGCTATTTAAGATGATGATCTCAGCTGCGTAGGCCGACGTTGTTATATTATCGTCTGCTTACTGCGAAAACCGCATAAGTGCACTTTTTTACAAAATCAAGTTAGGAACACAGTTATATTACACAGTTATATGTAACTATTGCAGAGATAGCCAAAATGAAAAAACTTATAAATACAGATGTTTTGTTTTACATATAGAAGTAAAACATTATACACCATCATAACCAATAAATACGAAAAGCTCTTTACACGTAAATAATGATAAATGTATTTAATTTTTTTTTTCTAATGTACGTGAAAACTTAAGCACAGACTAGTTTTGCACAGTAAAAAACGATTGAAAACGTTTATTCATACCAGACATTTTCTAGTCTTAGGCAAAGGTAAAGATAGAAACTAGAAGAAAGAGCAGTCACCCGGTTTGTGGAAGACGCGGGTTCGAGTACCGCTTAAGCCCTAGGATTAGGTCGAATTTTGATTCGGGTGTCGCAAAGGGGGTGCACTAGGGACTTTATTTTTTAAATCTTCTTTTCTGGCACTCCCCGGCCGCTGCATGCGCTAATTGGTTGAAATTCAATTTTTACTATCACAACACAAATAAATTAATTGCATTCATATAGACATATATGAATTTGAATATATTAAATATGAATTTTGACGACCGACTTGGTGTAATGGTTAAAAAGTTGGCTACTACACCAGAGGTCGCGGGTTCGATCCCCGCACAGTACAAACATTTGTGTGCATGAACATGTCTGTTTGTACTGGTCTGGGTGTCTCCTATGTATAATAAGTATGTATTTACAAAAAAAAAATGTATTTAAGTATGTTTATCCGTTGTCTAGTATCCCATAACACAAGCTTTAATTAGCTTACTTTGGGGCTAGATGGCGCTGTGTGGAATAATGTCCAGGGATATTTATTTTTATATACCTATATATATATTACAACTTTCGTATGAGACATTAATCTGTCTTGATGTTTTACACCGCTCTTAGAGGAGCATGTAAGTTTCAAATGCTATTTACTCGAAACATCAAAATCTGCATTTATCAGGTTTTCGCAGTAAGCAGACGTTATGATCATGGTTTTAACGCCAAGTCTAAAAAAAGTTATGCATTGATCGTAATTATTACACCATAGGGTCGTGAGCTTGTTTTCCACCCAGCACAAGAACCAGTGTTAACCTGGCAAAGCATGGGACTTGTCGCGGAGCATGATTTCCAAGCGAAGAGCCATCGAAAGTTTCCAAGTATTTACCATTGTGGTTTATTTTAAATTATCACCTTCTCGATCTCTTCGCCGTGCCTCGCCAGGTTTTTACTGGCCTCAAAAATTCATGTGAAAAACAGTGGATCTCCATACATTTTGTAGTATTGTGGTGTTTCGTATCACTGTCGCGTGGCACCGAAGTGTACGTGTGATACGATATGCGATACGTTGCATCTCAGCTCTCGTTGAGTTTCATTCGATCATCAAAAGTACAACGTTCGCATTCTTGACAAGTTTGGATGCGAATGCACCAATACGAACAATCAAACTTGTCATGAACATGTGTAATTATGTGTTTGACTATTAAAAATTGTTTTGAACAATAAGCCATATTTATCAAAATCGTTCATATAAGATTGTGTTTTATTTTCATTTACGTATACCAAAGCGGTATATTGTGGGGCGGTTGGTACTGGGTAATTTACGATGCGACGGTCCCTTTCGATTTTATTCGTTTGTTGCATACGATTAAATAGTTTTGATATATTTCGTTCGGAGTATTTCGAAGTAGTATTCGAGGCGACTTAAAGGGCCCTTGGGGTCTTGAAACGCACGCTGCGTGTGTTTCGGTTCACGATCCCAAAGAGGACGGTAACGCGTGTCTTCGGACACAGTCGAGTGGTCTGTGTTATCGTGCACTGGAGTTGAGCTTGCTCCTCCCGAGGTTGGCTGCCAGCCGGCCATGCGCGCCGGAGGATCCCGTGTAGCATCACGGGATCCCGGATTCCATTCCATTCTGCGCCGAAGGATACCACCGGCATGTTTTAGTGAGTATAGGGGTTTCTTATTACTTTGATTATTTTAGCATTTTACAATGCTTGTTTTTCATATCTAAACATAAAAAAACTGAAAAAAAGATTTCGGATCTATCAAGGTCCAAAATCATCACCTATCAAGCTAAAAAATCGATGTTAGACCTATCAAGGAGATCATCAGATCTCGATTGGAAATCGAAACCGCGTCTTTTACAATCCAGGTGACTGCTCTAAACCACTGAGGTAGCTAGCGGTAGCTCAGATCATCAAAATCATCGTTTTTATCCAGTTTTTCTAACTTCAGATAGGGTTCCTTTTTTCTAGGAATTCCGAGTTCCCACATATCCTACGTGCCCCGAACCCAGGGCCCTGGTAATTCCATAATGCATTCCTGACGCGAAAAAAAAAGAAAGGCCACCTGCTATCGGTCAATTAGGGGATCTATGTAGGATCAGTTGTAGACTTCTTCAAGACAATGATTATACAATGATTCAAGCAACGTTAACGCTCTGCTCTTAATGCCAAATCAGGAATATTGGGAATACGAAACTTGAATTATTTAACTATTTTGCTTAACCCCCCCCACCATCGTATTTTGACCGAGTTACCTGCTCACTAGACCTATTAAAAACCTTTTTTTTTATTCAAAATCAACCTTTTTACTTATAATTTGTATTCTGAAAATCTAAACTTTAAAAATAAAGTACCAACGTCCCTTAGTCGGAGTATACAGACTAAGTAGTACTAACGGCGAACATAGGCGGGACGCGGAACGAGATGAAAAATCACAGATGACTCTTTTTTATTGTACGAGTCACCACTCGGGGGAGCGCGGGCACTCGCCTACACAAGTGTTTAAAATAAAATGAAGATTTATCACCGCTTTGTTCAGTTCACCAGGAAAAGGCAGAGCAGGCGAAATAATAACTTATAACATATGCCGCTCATGACTATATTGCGATTGGGGTAGTTAGAGGCAAGTTCATTGTTTACATACACCCAAAAGCCTACACTTTGCCAAGTTATTTAAACCCAACTATAGGGGACAAGCAGCCCATCATCAGAGTAGTTTGAATGTTTTAACGATGGTTTCCATCAGCGATTAAGTCATTGCCAATGTTGAGTGAGATTGAAGTGAAAGTGAAGTGAGATAAAAGTATTCGGTTAATAATGTTGTAGGGCTGATTGAATAATAATGAACAAGGGTATTTCATTGTAATTCCGCACTACTTATTGCAAAATTGATCTGAATAAAAATAAAGAATTCATTCATAATATTTAGAATAAAGATGATTGTTTAAATATAAATAATAATAATGAATATGCGCCAGGCAATACACCACTTGTAATGGTATCGAAGTAAGGTTAAACATTCTTGTGTTACGAGGTACCAAACGTAGAATTAAGCCAGGGGCGTCTCTCAAAACTTTGATCCGCATTGCACAAATCTACAGGAGCCGTCTTACCATCA
Organism: Udea olivalis; assembly: GCA_947369235.1. Taxonomy (NCBI): domain Eukaryota; kingdom Metazoa; phylum Arthropoda; class Insecta; order Lepidoptera; family Crambidae; genus Udea; species Udea olivalis. The sequence goes on from OX376355.1 coordinate 12,085,350, forward strand.
GGCCCGGCAACATCACGGGGACGGTGTGGTAAAACTGGATTCTCCAAACAGTCCCCAAAAGTGGCTGAGGGATTAAAGGGCTGTATTGACCCAACCGGCAATCGACCCAGAACACTACGCAAGCCAAGGCGACAAACTATGCTATAGCGCACTACGCCAATCATGTCGTGTGATATATATAAAAGGCCATTGAAAAGTCAAATATGACCTAATAAAATAGAAGCGTACTTTTATTAGAACACGTCTATGCATATCCGGGATCATCACAAATCAAAAACAACATTCCCACTTTTGCCATCGCCTGTACAATTAATTCAAGCGAACGCAACAAGACAGCGCGATACGGACGGCGCGATATTGATATTGATGACGACTGTACCCACTAATGTACATATTGTACAGTCAAGTGACGCGAATGCCTCGCCTCCGTTTGTGAGCTGAGAAATAGCGCCTTTCAACTGTCACTGACCAGGAAACTGTTTTGTGATAGACCGAAAGCTTGGCAACAGAAAAGAGAAAATGTATTGGCTTTTATTAGACTTTCCTTCTTTCAAAAAAAGAACGGAAATGTTTGTAATTTTTTTTTGGCAAGAACTAAGTTTTAAGTAAACATAAGTAAATGAAGTTAATAAAATGTATAAAGTCGCTTTAATAATAAACTGCCTTTCCAACTCAGAACGAGTTGCTTTATCCATAAAATAGTTCTCAGTAGTGCACTTACGCATTAACAAAACACTGCGTTAGTACGAGTATATAATTTATGTGTTTTAGTAAAAAAAAGCCTGCTCTTTCTTGTTCTAGAAACAAAATACCAAATACCTACCAGTGTCAGTGATACAGGTAATTTTTAAAGTCATAAACTTAAAAATTTAAAGAAATAGCGGAAAATATCGCTCCATTCTTTGCAACCTCCTTTCAACCCGATTCAAAATGTAATCGCAGACTAACCGAATAATAAAGCGTTGGAAATAAAAATCCCAGTAACCGTCGCGACCATTAGCCTTCATAAGCTCAGCAGCAGTCCATATCGCTTACTCGACGACGAGTGGACAGTTTTTCCGGCCGCAATAAAACCGGAACACTAAGGATGGGGTTGCGAAGCGAGCGGAGAGAGCGGAGCGAGCACAGGGAGCGTGGAATGAAGTGAAGGGAATATTAGGAGCGAAGCTGTAGAGAAAAATTTAGTCCCTGCTCCAAGGGTTAGGTTTGGCGTGCTGAAAAGGTGATAGTGACATGCCTCAGTTTTATTTAAGGTAAAAAGGTTTTCGATACCTAATTGCTTTCGTTTTATCAGTCTTGGTGTGTAATCCTATACTTAGAGTTTCATTAGCTTAAGGGGGTTTCATTTCTGTTTTGTGATCGATAACATCAAATTGCTTGTAAGAAAAAATGTAAATCTTATCCTTCACTCAAAATAAAAGTTCTGCATGGTTTGGGTCGGATGATATCAGTGTCACTTGTCCAAGATAAATGTTATAATATTATTAAACAATTACAAGCAATCTTCCTCTAGGTACTTCAAAGATGAGAATGAAGAGTACGGCCTCTTCATTCTTATTCCAAAGATTAATCTTGAAAATTTTGACGTGCCACAAAAGAATAGAATAGAATATGTTTATTTTGCTTTGACTGTTTTTGGTGTCATTTTTCTTATTTAGTTACACGGCAGATTTAGCTAATAGGTATTTTTTCTTACAATAATATTTTTTATTTCTAAAGATAGAAAAATGTAACCTCCTCGAGGTTTCGGTAGCTCAGTTGTTTAGAACAGTCACCCAGATTGTGAAAGACGCGGGTTCGATTCCCGCTTGAGATCATCAAGGTCCGAAACCAAATTTTTCAGTTTTTCTATCTTTAGATATGAAAAACAAGCATTGTTAAATGCTAAAATATTCAAAGCAATAATATATTTTATCTTGACTTTTAACTAAACTTGTCTCCGCTCGCTCGCAATCTCATCCCAACACCTCGGCGCCGGACTGCGTGGAGTGCAATAACTCCGACAGTCATCCGCACGCGGCGCCACTGTCGCCGCACTCGTCGCAACGTATAGCCACTTGAGCGCGACTGTACTTGAGTTGTCTTCCGATATTTTTAAAAATGAGTACGTACTTGGGTCCTTAATGGGGTTTTGAAGCGGTTTTTGCCATTTTACGCTCTAACTTCCTTTAAGCTCATAGGTATTCTATTTTAAAATATTGTTTTTCCCAACAATCCTACACTTTAATTGCTACCTACTCATATAAAAAGACTCGGGGGTTTTGACTCTTGTATGTTGTACACCAACACCGTTTGTGTCGGTCACACAAAATACAGGATTCACAGGTAATACAAGAGATTAACAACTATTGTAAGTTCGATGATGTCTGATAATATAAATACCTCCTAGACTTGAGTTATGGGAACCAGAACAAACGAAGGCAACAGACACCCAGATCCAGTTATATTAGTCCCTCCCGCTGAAAATTGTCTTAGTCCGGAATTAAAAAAACCATGACCTCCTGAACACTCTCCGAGACTAATTCGTTTTACAATACCAAAACGATCGTTCAAAATCTACAAAGTACAACATAACATACCATCACGAATAAATACCAAATGGGGTAGTCAGAAGCAAGTGACTGTCGCCGTCATGTTGAACGAAACACTCAAAATCCTATTTACCAATGGTATTAGAACCCAACTTGGTGGTGAGCCTTCCGCCGCTATCGGGGTTGACGACACGATTGGCGAAGTGTGTTGTAGCACGATTTCTTGCCTCCATTGGTCGGGTCAATTCAGAAAACCATTTTTTCCTAATTAGCTCGGGTCTAGGTGTGCTGGGAGGTGCCCCTTGTCTGACGCAAGGATATTTATTTTATCCTCACATCGAGACCCTGACAAGTGGTGTGTTGTTTGGCGCATATTGATTTATTTGGTTTTTTATCGATGTTTTCCATCACCGAATAGTTAGCCGCAAATTTAACAATGAACACAAAGATAATTCTGTCCAAATTTGAACTCGTGACCTCACGATCCACGAGTCAAATAAAGATTCTAAAATATTCTATTTCGTATCAAAACCTCATTATTCACTGTTTCTTATATTCAGTGCTTATCGAAAGATTTTCAGCGAGCAAAAATATTATTCACCCAACATTAATGCGAAAACTGTGTATTGTGGTGCTAATATGATGGATCGGACGAGTCGAGTTTAAAGGATGGGGGTGCGGGTCGGTGATGTATCGGCGCTGAGAGTATGAATTAATATGGTACTTGTTTGCTAAACTGACATTTATTAAAAGGTGCTTTGTCAATTGGTAGAAGCTAATGAATGACGACATTTAGATTGTAGAATCAAATGTGAAGGACATTGCCAAGGTTTGGGCCAAGTGCTGCCTAAAGTCGTTAAGTAGATTTTCGCTTTAAGGATTATTATACAGTTAGGATTTATTATTTGAATAATTTACAATCGTCTTAAATGAAACGCCCAAATAATGAAATATCTAAACATTAAAATTCCTAGCTCAAATAATCCTAATCCTCAATTACAAACACCGTGAGGTCTTCTAATTCTGTTATTTTGCGAGATTATACATCAAAGTCCAAGTACTAGAAAAGTAAGCCAGTGGCGTGTCCCAGCACACCCAGACCCAACCAATTTGACCGGGAACCGAAACCGGGACACCACGCAAGTCAAGGCGAGAAACCATGCCACAGAGCACTTGATAGCGCATAAATCATCTATTTGACGATATAACAGGTGGTTCGTTAGTATTTTGAAGCATAATTAATTAAATAAATATATATAAATATGCGTCAGACAACACACCACCTGTCTTGGTCTCGAAATAAGCTAAATATCCCTGTGTTACGCGGTACCAGGCCATAAATTAAGCCAGGGGCATCTCTTAGACACGATTCAATTCAAAAATGATCGTTTCCTGAATTGAACCGATCGGGAATCAGACCCGGGACACCACGCAAGTCAAGGCAAGTCATAGCGAGCTTGCGCCAATCAAGTATGCTCTTGTTTGTGATTGCTAACCCAATTTAGGCATGTACCTATGGGTTATACTCGTCAGACCCATCAATAAACTTGATTTCAAAGAGGTCCCTAGCAAGCAGTAATAAAGCATTTTATGTAATTACTTTAGTCAATTTGATGACAGATCTGCACCGAAATTAGTAAAATAAAAACATCCCTTAAATCAGTAGCTATCTTTTAAAATTAACGTTGAAGTTAAATAATGGACCTGGGAATTCTCATGAATACATTCCGCTGGCGGAAAAGTCAGATAATGCAGCGGGGAAATTGAAAAGAATTGAGAAAAACACCGTTGTGTTTGCATTAACAATTTTCATATTTTCATCTTGTTATTTCTACAGTTTTACAGTAAGGGTGAATCGTGCTGAATTTAAAAGTAACTTACGATGTTTGCAATTACAGGGGCCTGGATATTGAGATTGTCCATGAATGGACACTTTTACAATTGCATAAATCCAGCCAAGTTACTGAGGGTAGCGACCAATTTCGTCTGAAAATATCCAGCCCAGAAAATGAGTGGGTGCCAGGCAACTGCTGAAGAAAATGGTTGTAACTTTTTAAACTTAAATATAACCTGCGAATTACGTATGCTGTCCAGTTATGTGTTTTATTTGGGATGGGAAATTTTTACTCGTTCACAAATTAGCGATGCGCGCGCATCAGCGCTTTTTTTAAGGCAAAGGCATAAAAAACAGCCAGTATTACTAATAAAGTAAATTAATATTTTTGTGTTTTTGTTACAGATAAATGGTTGTTGTTTATTGTCAAAATTAATTAAATTAAAGAATTAAATGTTAATTCATTATATTTTATCTCCGAAAATTAATTTTATTCATAAAATGTTGACCTTTTTTCTGACATAAAAACTCTTTGCTAAGATTTAAAAAAGTATACCGTTCGTTTTAGTCGGAGCATCTTGTTAAGCCGTGCGTTTTACCTTAATAAAAAAAACTCGTGCGTTTGACATTACAATAACGCACAAGTGCGTAATGAGATACAATACTATAATGAAATTGGTGAAATAAGAGACCCTTTACGAGCGAATATGTTATAAAAGATAGTTACACTATCGCATTAGGTTAGATTTACCAGTAATGATAGATGTAAGAGTTGTTAAAAAATAAATAAATTATTACTTCTTTTTTTATTTTACAGTCTTTGTAAAACATATTTTTTATAACATATTTGCTCGTAAAGGGTCTCTTATTTCACCAATTTCAATAACGTAATGTATCTCATTACGCACTTGTGCGGTAATGTAATGTAAAACGCACGAGTTTTTATTATTATGGTAAAACGTACGGTTTAGCAAGATGCTCCGTCTAAAACGAACGGTACTTTTTTAAATTTTAGCAAAGAGTTTTTATGTCAGAAAAGAGGTCAACATTTTATGAATAAAATTAACTTTGGGAGATGAAATATAATAAATAAACATTTAATTCTTTAATTTATTTAATTTTGACAATAAATTACAACCATCTGTAACAAAAACACAGAAATATTAATTTACTTTATTAGTAATACTGGCTGTTTTTAATGCCTTTTGCCTTAAAAAAAGCGCTGATGCGCGCGCATCGCTAATTTGTGAACAAGTAAACATTTTCTAACTGCTCTAGCAAGTGATTAAAGATTTTATTTGTTTTAGAAAGTCCGATTTTTATTTATTTCCTCTCAAATATGTTATAAAACGTCGTATGACATACGTGCGCTTTGATAATTACAGCCTCTGCTTTCTTGTAGCCCTCGCCTACGGCTCGGGCTAGCAATATCGCCTCGGCTGTAATTTTCAACTTACCGCACTTATATCATAATGTACTATTATTACTAACCAAACATGGCTCCTTAATGACTCCAAACAAAGTTAAGTTATTCTTTATAGTCTATTTTGTAGTCTGATTAATATACTTAAACATTTTAAAATATATGGCACAAAACCAAATATAAGATCGCTTACGGGCGATTCAAACATTGAGTAGGTATATCAACCAAATATGGATTTTTCTTATACAAATGTTTGTTATGGTCATGTATGCAAAATACAGTATCTACGGCATATTGTTTCCACAAAGAGCAAAGATCCGCCTTCTTATCCTCACTATATTCAATTAAAAGAGTATATAACATTTTAGAATAACGAAGTAATCTCACTAAGATTAAACTTTCTACTACAATTCAAATGTAATACAGTTTACGTGGTAATATGATTGTTCGCTCGTTCCTTCAGGTACACTCGCTCGCAGAAATATTACGGTGTTATCAAAATGAATTATTTCACGTGGCAACACAAAGCGCTGACTACTGGCCTTTTGCTTATTAACTTTAATTTTTAATATTCGAGCTCGACCCGCGTAAAATTGCAACCCTCCCGAAAAATAGGAAAAAACTCGTCTTGCGAGAATTATTCGCGGGAACTAAACCGTGTTATCATACCATGTTCTTTTTGAATGAAAATAATATTAAATTGATGTTAAGAAATTGTGTTATCATTTTCAGCAAAGTTTGCGTGTCCTAAAGATTACTCACGTTATGTGTAGATTTTATTGCTTAAGTTAGAAGCAAAATAAAATCTTAGCTTTAGAGAGAAGTCGTTACATCTATATATGTTTTATTTTAAATGTAATGCATTAAGCATCAACAGCAACTTGACGAAACCGTTTTCTTCGTGGTTATACTAATAGGTGCACAAGAAATGTATCGAGTTTTGCCGTGACATTGAAGACTTTAAAGTCACTTACTTTTAAAAATTCATTGATCTTTTGTACTAAGCGTGTAACGAGTTCATAGCAAGAGGCAAAATATATTCAAACTGGATGATTAACCGCGCCCATTTTATTCATTTTTATTCATACCGACGTTTGCTGAATGTATTCAGGACTCCCCTTCCAAAGTTGCGGCACGAATTCAGGCAAATTTTCTCAGTTCTGGGGTTCCGTCATGCTTAAAAATAATATGGTTGGTTCTTACAACACACACATACTTAGGTTAACATGTTGCCAGCGACGATCCGGAAGATCAGAAGTAGGTAGGTACTTTAATTTTTTACTTCTAACACTGTATGAATAAATTTTCATGTAAACGACAATCGTTGCGGTTGGAAATATGTATGCCATTTTTGGTTCCATTTTTAATCACTAAGGGGCGCTGTACCGAAATTCCGTACAAATGGCTTTTAGTCATCGTCTTTAGAAAGCAGTCAATCTACCAAAAGTTAACACCAATGACAGCCACTAGCGTCCTCGTTGACTTTTTTGTATGGGATTTCGGTACAGCGCCCCCTAGTGATTTAAAATGGAATCAGCGATGGCATTATTAGTGAAGTCAACTTTTTTTCGTAACAGGAACTCTACGTCTACCACGAATTGCCAATTTAAATTAACGTTAGCGTTCGCGTAAAAAAATTGTGTTGGGATGACACATGACATGACATGACAATGTCAAATCCCAATACATTTTTTTACGCGAACGATAACGTAAACTTGAAGTGGCAACTCGTGCATGACGTACTGGTGGTAGACATACAGGAACGTGAAGGAACCGCTTCCATTCACAAATCTTTTTTTGTTTTTCCTACAGAAACTAATTTTAAAGAAGATTTGACTAAGCTTAATCAATTTAGTGACCACGTCTCTTTAGGCTGCTGTAAATTTAGACGAGAATTTAGGTAAATTAGTTCCTGACGAGGCGTGTATTGGAAATTTCGCCTTGCCATCGAAAGTTAATGGGTTCATCCCTAGGGCCCTGTCTAGTTAACAGCTTACTACTTGTTTTAACACGATGTGGACTATAGTGTGCTTCGTATAAGATTAAATGCTTTGTTAACAAGATACTGGAATGGCGTGTTAATAAACCAAGCATGAGACCGATGTCAAAGATTACTTATCATTGAAATGAAAGAACTTTGGATTCTACTAGCGGAATTTATATTTTTACATTTTCTAACCCGACGTTTCGACTCCTTCACAGCAGTCGTGTTCACGGGATGACTCAAATGTTATATGTCAAGAAAGTAATTATTTACATAGCAAACGTCACTCAACTACCGTTATTACTTAATAGTTAATACTAACAGATAAAACGTACCATAGTAAATTGACAATTTTGTCATTTTTATAGAATAGAATATATATTTTTTATTCACAGAAAACACGGTACAGTTTTAGTTCTTGATAACATGATATTAAAACATGTAAATGCGTGCTGTCATGTGACAGGCTTAAACAGGGTGTCCCAAAAATGAGAAATAAGAAGCCAAGTGATAGAGCATCACTAGGGCCACCCGAATCATCCCCATGTATGTTCCGCGATTTTTGGTAGTTTGCGAGTCATGTTTTTTTTTTTTTCGAATGTTTATGGTTAGAGTCCCTTTTGAGATGACCGTGACGCAAATAGCCAAGGTACATACTTCATTTTTTTTCATTGTTAGCTCAATACTAGGCCTACTTGAGTCAGTAGCATTTACATTTATAGCACTGAAAAACAATTTCAAAAAATATATGAATCTAAAAAAGTGGAAAATACTGTTTTTATTAGAAGTTTTGAACGCCATTTAAAAAAAAAGTTTCAGCAACTTTCCCCCCTAAACCTTTCTCGAAAACATTATTATTTTATCAACTATTCATCATGTAAATTTCAATGAAATACTTTAAGGGTAACTACTTAAATTTTCATTAAAAGTGTCAGAAGTGTAAAATCTGAGATCTACATGCCCCTTGGGCAGAAGAAGTGCATCACATGTAATTTTTGACTGCTAGGTCTAGAAGACCAATTAAAACGACGGGTCAAAAACGTCCCACTGGGCATATATGGGTTAAAGATACTCGTGTGCTAAAATACTAGGGTACTACACGTTCCTACGTTTGAAGGCCCTATAAAAAGGTTTCTCCCTATGTTTGAGGGTTGGTGCAGGGGCACCAATACTCAAACATAGCCTCAGCCAGCATTATGGACATCGTTAACCAACTAATGCTATTTCCTACTAGTCTAGGGAATCCGATACAAATATTTTATGAGAACAATAACGTGAATTTAAAGTGGAAACTCATGGTAGACGTACTGGTAACTTTGATTTAACTCTGTTTTTTTACACGGAACCCCTTATTTACCCCTAGTCTCGCATCCATCGTTGGCCGGTATTTTCCGCCTTTTGACGGATTTTTCCGGCCCAACGCGGCGGCTAATCTGTTGGTATTGATACAACGCACCGGAGGTTATTTAACGTTTTTTGGTGTCCGAGTTCCCTTTTATGAGAACAAGCTTTCTTGTTTTTCTTTCATACTCCCGAGTAGCCGACTTGATGAAGTTTTTAAGCAAAACATAAAATATGAGAGAAAATAAAGGATGTAGTATTCAGTGAGCGCAGGAAGGCGAGCATTTGATTACAAATCTAAGGCAGATGCAACTTATATCAGTCACAAATTACAGAAGCGAACAGATAGTCTTAGAGTAAACCGCCATTTTGATCACGCACACAGGCACAGTGAGTTTACTGGGGAAACTGGTCAGAATCGGTCACGCGGCCAGTCTCACTGTCGCGAGTGTTTCTGTTTTTGTCGAACTTGGTGTAATTTTACACATGACATATTTTGTTTTAGGCGGGTCCTGTACTCCTGTCAAGTAGGTTGAACCTACCTACTTCGTTTTGAAAATTCAGAACGAATACACTAGTAACTCTATAGTAGTAACTTGCCTAACGCCAGCCAAGCGGATGGTGTTACGAGTAAAAACATCGTAAACTAAATAACATAAATAAATATACAAATCCCTGTCTTACGAGGTACCACACAAGGAAATAAGCCAGGGGCGTCTCCCAGCACACCCACAGCCAAGACAATTCACAAAAGATCGTTTTCTGAATTGACCCGACCGGGAATCGAACCCAGGACACTACTGAAATCGAGGCGAGGAACCATGCTACAGCGCACTACGCCAATCGTGTCGTCAACTTACTCGTAAGTACATCGCATCGAATTATCTGCAATGTTTCTTCTATTGGTACATAACTATAAATTCACTTTTACTTACTTACGTTGTCTCTCTGTGCTTGAATATCCCGTTACGGTTGTAAGTGCGGTATTTATAGAAATCGAAGCTTGTTAGATAAATTAGTGTGCGATTTCTGCTCGGTAATTCTACCTTGGGCGAGTAGAATGCTGCGAATTTCTGTTGTAAAGACTTCATCAAGTCGAATAATATTTATTTACGTAAGTATTTGTTATTTTTTTGAAACCATCTAACACTATATTAAACTATTCTTTGCATTTTTCATCGTTTGCCTCATTTAAACTAGATTTAAATGATTAAATTTACTTACTATTATTTTCCCCCAACATCGAACAAGCATAGGCTTCACCCTTCCTCTTGGTATGATCCTAGCACACATAGGCGTTTTTGCGTCAAAACACTTCGAATATACTTTTCACATAAATAAATATTGAACCTCAGAATAATAACGTATAGAAGGATAGTCTTCATACAACCGCCCCGTCAAATTGAAGCACTAATCCGAACCACACATGCGTGACTATTACTTGCTTACGTGCGGCGGGTTTTGACATTGAACATTGCGGAGCTGTAATGAACACTGCAAAGCGGTCCGTTTGGAGCCATTTCTGGCTCCAATTAAGGTGCTTCAAAATGGGGGCGAGGACTTGGTTTCTATATGTAATTATTCTAAGTATTGAACTTTACATGCGTTTTAGTTGTGCCATGCATTTTGCTTAATTTCATGATTCTAAACAACGGAAAGTAGATATTAGCCAATAAACTTATCAACTTATTATTTATCAACTTGAAGGTCTGACGATGTACGTACATGATTTTATTAAGTTATTTGCTATTTTACAATTTCTTAGATTGTTACCTAGTCGCAATTCAAGGTATACCTTGACCGCGATCTAAAGACCTAGATTCCTAAATTAATAAGTTATGTGTGATTCCGCATTCTCTACGAATGTGCTTAGTCGCGATTCAATTTCTAGATGTACTTTGATCGCGACCTAAATGATGTACACGGGCTTGAGACAACTTTGTCGAATGTATTTATTTTTTGATTTAGTGTTCGATTAGACGACCAACGGTTAACTCGGGATTTTTATTTACAGCATCTTATCCCTCTGGACACTCATTTAACTTAACATTGACTTTAACGTACTACCTACATTGACTTGAACATTGACTCTTACAGTGATTATGATGGGGTGTGAGATTGGCGTGGACAAAATCATCTCCACCAGCCTCTGTCAGTAGCAATTTTGGCGACTGTGTAAATTGTAGGCGTTTCTGCATCTTTAAGTTGATCAGACCATGAAGTTGGTGATCGGCCATTAGGTGTCTTCCCTCCAGTGTAATGGCCTTCAATCAGCTTTTCAAGGCTGTAAAACAACAATTTCAACAACCTTCGTAAGAAAAAGGATCTTGACAGACAGACGAACAACAAAGTGATCCATGATATTTTAGTTTTTTAATTAGGAAGAGAAGCAGAAAAATCATGCATTTAATTTATGATTAAGCCCCAACACAACGTCATAGAGATGAGTTAACTTCCAAAATCGCTTCGAGCGAAGCGAAGCGCAATGTGCCAGTGAAGAGATTACGCACGCGTCGATTACTCTCAATGTGCCACTCTCAATAGCTGACGGTTTAATTTCGGTATTCGGTCGCGATTTTAACTCGATACGTTAGTACATTTGTTTTTTTGAGTGTTAGCTTTTCTGGAATTTCGATCAAAACAATTACAGATCTACCAAGGCCTAGAGGAGTTCAAAAATGAAACTTTTTGATTGCATAAGTAACTAGGATGTACATACCATGTTTCCTTGGTTCAGTGATTTACTTTTGACTGTTGGTTGCTTTTTTTTTCTCAAAAAAAAAACATTTAATATCGAATAACAAAAAACCTGCCAAGCACCGTTGCAGTTCGTCAGCAGCAGTTCTCGTAAGACAAATTTCAAGATTGATTAATAATATTTACTATACTAGCCGTCCGTCAGCGACTTTGCCCGCGTATACTGTCTTTCCCGTCAAAATACGATTAAAATGTAGCTTTATATTGGTAAAGGTTTTTTTTAATCGGTCCAGTAGTTTTTGAGCCTATTCAATACAAACAAAAAATTAAACAAATCTTTCTTCTATGAAATATTAGTATAGATTATCACGGACACAGCGACAGGTAGTGCTTTTTGTATTTATAGCATGTTCAAAGTATATGTTGACGTTCGAAACATAATAAACTTGTTACGCAAGAATACAGTTTCAGCTCAAATCTTAGTTTACGGTGTCTTAGTTATTTAGACTGTCAAATGTTTGACAGCTGGGGTCAATTATCATATCTCGCTTTTCTCCGACTTGTTTTAAATTAACTGTAATTTTTCACTGATTTTTTTGTTCTATCATAATAAAATATAGCCTATAACACTCCTGTACGTCTACCACGAGTTGGCAACTCTTTAAATTTAAATTTACATTATCATTCGCATAAAAAAATGTATTGCGATTTGACAATGTCAAGTCATGTGTTGTCCCAATACAATTTTTTTACGCGAACGATAACGTAAATTTAAAGTGGCAACTCGTGGTAGACGTACTGAAAGTTACGCTTTCTGTTAGTGAAATAATTTTTACTATCGGATCAGTGGTTTCGGAGCCTATTCAATACAAACAAACAAAAAAAAAACAATCTAATCTTTCCTCTTTATAATATTAGTATAGAAGTATAAATACATTAATATTTTTTTATAAATAATTTTCATTTGAACACAAACAAAATTTTACAAAAACAGTTTCAGCGTTAACATCTGCATTATTCAAAAACTTCGTCGCAGTTCTTAGCGCCTACCTTACACAGATAGGCATTTCAGACGTGCTCTATAAAGACAATTTTCACAAAATACATGGGGCACCTAAAAATTTTGCAGTCTGCAGTTTGCAGTTTTGCAACTCTTTATTTTGTGCTTCTAGCTAATGGGAACTATTTGAATTTCGAATGTTATATTTTTTTAAACGTTGCAACCTTCATAATAATAAAAAAAAACAATTGGCGGGAAATCATTTGTCAATTGTTTTTTATCACACATCAAAGTTCTACGTACGCAACGAAAATGGAATTAAGTTGAAAAGATTTTAGAGCGATGATTTTTTATGATTTTAAAAGTTCTCTTTCTCCGCAAGACTGTGCCGCTCGTCTTCATAATGCTTTTGGGAGAGAAGCACCTTGTTTGAGGACCGTGAGGCGATGGTTTGCTGAATTTGAGAGAGGTCGAGTTTCTTTACATGACGAATTTCATGAAGGGCGGCCTTCAACTGCCGTCAACGAAAATAATGTGGCTACAGTTAAGCGGCTAATTGAAGAAAACCCGCGGATTACCTATGAGACAATATTTTTTTTTAAAGTGGTATACCAATATATGTATATATATATAAATATGCGCCAGACAACACACCTCTTGTAATGATCTCGAAGTAGGGATTATTGAATCCCTGTGTTACGAGGTACCACACAAGGAAATAAGCTAGGGGCGTCTCCCAGCACACCCAGACCCGAGTCAATTCAGAAAAGATCGTTTCCTGAATTGATCCGACCGGGAATCGAACCCAGGACACTACGGAAATCGAGGCGAGAAACCGTGCTACAGCACACTACGCCAATCGTGCCGTCAAAAGTCCGTCAATTCAAGGACTATTGGGGATTGGTTTGAGCCAAATTCAGAAAACTTTACACGAAGAATTGAAAGTTCGGAAACTTTGTTGTCGTTGGATCCCTCATGAAGCGGGCTCGCGTGGAATGGTGCTCACAGATGCTACTGAAGTACGACTACGGACATTCTAATGCTGTTTATGACATTGTCACAGAAGACGAAACGTGTATTTATTGTTTTGAACCCGAAAAAAAACAGCAAGCTTGTGAATGGGTGTTTGAAAATGAGAACAGGCCAACAAAAGTGAGGCAGGCGAAAAACGTTGGTAAAAAAATAATCGCCTTTTTTTTCTCAGCTACGGGTCCCATCTGTACAATTCAACTTGAAGATTAAAACAGTGTTAATGCCGAGTGGTATTTTACCATTTCTTCACCCAGGGTGTTAGAAAAAGTTTGCGAAGAGACGACCCAAAAGCCGCGTTCTCCTACATCATGACAACGCTTCTTCACACCCGGCCAACAAAACAAAGTCATTTTTAGCTTCCGAAAAAGTACAACTCGTTACCCATCCTGCGCATAGCTCCGACCTAGCACCCTATGATTTCTGTATTTTTCCAAAAATCAAAGATTTGATCAGAGGTTTCACTTTTACCAACTCCGAAGAGGCAGTAATAGCGTTCAATCAGCACGTAGAATACATGCCTTTAGATCTGTTATGTGGTCCTCCTGTTATAAAAAATGGTTCGATCGCATGAAAAAATGTTTAAAATGTAAAAGAGAGTATTTTGAAAAGCAATACACATCATATTTTGGTTATAACATGTTGTTTTTTTAAGTTACGAAAAACTTATAGTGTGACCTACGTATAATTGTAACCCAAAAAAAATCGAAAAGAGAAGTACCACTAAATAAAAACTTAAAATATGTGTGTGTGTATGTTATGTGGGTGTGTGTGTATGTTGTGTGAATTTGCGTGGATGTATGTTGTTTGCGTGTGTGGGATGGTTTTTTTTTAACACGTTATTTCATTTTATTTGATTAATGATTCAACAGCATCATAAGGTTAGTATATATATTATTTTTTACGAACAAATACGCGCCCAAACTTCGGCTTCTATGTAACCGCCGTAGACGCAAGCGCGTATAACGACTCGTTCTAGCTCTTGGGGGTAAACTTTAGATTGGTCCTGTATTGTTTACGCGAAGCATGTTATGACGTGCAACGTGCTTTTGTCTTGGTGTGCCATTTGCAATGCTCGCAGGCTCAGTTGCCTCTTGCAAACGCTATATTCAAGTACGTAAAGTAATTTTAATTAAAAAAATAAAGTGACTTTCTTTCCGGAATGGCGTTATCCTACAAATGTTAGCTCGTATATATATAACTTAACAACTAAAAATTATAAAATAATTTGAAGAATAACATTCAGTGGGACTAGAAATTAGTTCCAATTTAACTTGCAGAATTTGATAACAGGCAAACATACACCGAGACGAGTGAAATCAAATAAAAGCTTGTAATATTTTCTTTAACAGATCTTGCAGGGTATGTTTTTCTAATGTGTCATTAAACAGAATCAGGGATAGTAGGGTCTGAAGTAAAGTCAGGAGTGCAATGATGGAACAACTTAAGGGATGTTAAAATAACTGAACAGTTTTTACTGTTCATGGTACCTACCTAAAACGAAGCACAGAAACTTTTCAAACGAGCATCGTGACCTAGGGGTTAGGGGTTAAGCCCAGCTCGAAACCAGTGATGTCCGGAGTTCAAATCTGGGCAGAACCAAAGATTACTTATTAGTTACTACGTAAAAGATAAAACACGTCCATAGATAAATGACAATTTTCTTAATCCTAAATGCGTGCTGTCAAATATTGCCAGGGTCACCTCTTCCGATATAGATTTCAGTAGTCAGTTCTTACATACATACACATCATCGCGTCTGTTCTACCGCAAAATTCGCGTACAAATGCACTACGCGGCTGTTGACAACCAACTGCCAAATGAGTCATGGAATACCCGGCAGCTGGAAGGTAATTCGCGCGCAAGTACATGCAGTGAGAGAGGCCTGGCAGAACTATCTTTGTATTCATTGTTAAATTTTCGACACCAAAGCAACCCGGGTAACAACTGCCAGAAGGCCCACCACCTACCACGTTGGATTTTAATACACATGGTAAAAAGTGGGCCTGTGAGTGTTCCGTTCACCATGAGAGGCAAGTTTATCTACTGTTGCCAAGTAGATAAACTTGCCTCTGACAACCCCGTTCGGGATATCGCCGTGAGTGTTTGTATGTATGTTATTTATAAGAATGCCTCTCTGAAGTGATTGTTTCAAGCCGCGATCGGTGTCCGGTCCGACACGGGCTAAGTGCGCCTTAACTGAATTACCCAGTAATGGCCGGCCTCTAACATCACATAAATTGAACTAGCACTTAGTTGTAAAGGCAGGGTGTGGCGTAAATTAATTATTTTGCGATACAGATTGTTTGCTAGGAAAGAAAAATTAAGGATCTATATATAGTGAATAATAATACCTCAAACCAAGCTTAGAAACTTGAAATATGAGGAAGTTAAAAATATCGAACTGAATAGCAAAATCAAATCAAATGCATTTACTGACGGTTTTGTCAGGGGACGGAAGGTACTTGAAAAATTAAATATACGAGGGTAACTGCATGTAAGCTTCATTATTATAACTTTTGTCTATTAGAAAACAACATAAATATACCATATATTTAGGATAATAAAGATTATGAAAAAGGCAACTGGGTCGTACTTCTTTTTTACGTCACATTTGGCTCGCTATATATTTTTTTTGTTTTAGATATCCTAAGTTATAGTTTAATTCCTGAAGATTTCACTAACATGCTGAGCAGTGATGATTGCTCAGTAATTATTTTAGAAATTCCTAATTGCTTGGGATAGTCCAGCAAAAACCAAACACCTCTGCCACAGTATACCTTGGTTTTATTTTGACATGCAAAATCACATTTATCATTTAAATGTATCTATGTGTACTACTAATTAAAATATTAAATTTAGTTACAAAAATTACCTTTTTTTTGAAAAATATAATATTATAAAATCTTTAACTTTCTTCACACTCCTTCATATTTTTGGTGCCGTTGAGTAAACGCACTTCAAAAATAACATTTTAACAGCATACCAGTAACATTGTGCAATATAAATGGACTCATAAATTATAATATTTACCTAATAGCAGGCTTAAAAATACATTTCTTGGAAAAACAAATATACGGCAGACTTCCTTGAATAATTTGCTGTGTGGAGACACTGTGATGGAGTTTTAAATTTTTTTACAGAGTAGTAATTGCGTACCTAACTAAAAATTATAATAATCATGTGTTTCTATAGTATTTTAGAAATAGGAACTTGTTTTTGAACATAACAAGCAATAATTACTATTTTTAATATCATATAAATACTTTTTTAAACCTTTGCGGGGTTGTTTTTTCGTTTTTCCTGCCTCTCAGCTGCGGATAAAGCCATCACTGGGTAGTTATAACTACTTACTTATCCTGGCGCAGCGACCCAAAATGAGTCTTGGCCTCCGACACAAGAAGACGCCACGCTTGTCTGTCCTGCACAATCTCCTTCCAAGGATGCGCTTGGAGAGCCAGCAGGTCCCGCTCCACCTCGTCCTGCCAGCGGTACCTGGGCCGACCCACCGGTCGACGACCGCTTGGTCGTCCCAGGTACGCTCTCTTCACTACCCGGTCCTTGCCCATCCGCTCGACGTGTCCAAACTAGCAGAGTCTATGGGATTTTGTCTCTCCAAGTATGTTAGGTTCAGCCACTAGCTCTTTTATCTCAAGATTTTTCCGGACTCTACAACTCCCATCTGGTCTCCTCGCAAGCCCAAGAATTTTACGGAGCACTTTGCGTTCCGCTACAAGCATCACATCCATACATAAGTATTGGCCTTATGATCGTCTTATAGATGCGGATTTTCGTCTGTTTACTCAGAAACCTGGACACAAGGACTTTGTGTAGGGCTGCACTACAACGTAGAGTGTTCTGGACGCGAACATCAATCTCCTCTTCTCAAGTGTTAGTGTCAGTGATAGTGCAGCCCAGATATTTGAACTTAGCTGCACCTCTGAAGCACCTGTCATTGTACTCAAGGTCAACTCTCGGCTCTCTCACTTTCTTGTAACGTCGCATGTGCAGATACTCCGTCTTGTCCTCGTTGATTCTCAGGCCAACCTTCATAGCTTCCTGGGTAAGGGTCTTAGCCGCGTCGATCACCTGGTTCTTTTTTTCTCCGAGCTGGGCTATAGGTCATCCGCGTATCCTATCACTTTGTGTATGCCGTTCAGCTGCACTCCGCCGTCCACCGTTAGCAGTTGACTAATGACGTGTTCGAGCGCCAAGTTAAAGAGCATCGGCGATAGGGCGTCCCCCTGCTTGGAACCACTAACGATGCGAAATTCCTCAGTCAGAGTCCCATCCACTCTTACTACAGCTGTGCTGTCACGTGTGGAAACTTCGACCATCTTAACCAACTTTGACGGGATCTTGAAGTTTCTTAAGGTGATGTAGACTACATCATCTCTTGATCTATTGTCTATGTATTGTATTACAATTATTACACTACACAATATATTGAATCACTCACCATTTATTTTTATCTATACTATAGTATTTATGATACTTATATGTATATGCACACACGTATGTCCGCCACAAATGTCCGTGCGTCATCTCAGTCTGGGCCTACTGAAAATCAGCGCCTAGGCCCTAAAGCCCAGGCTATATGCTGAGTGAGGTCCATTTGTCTTTTTGGGCATCGGGACACCGCTGTCTGATGGTATGATCTTTTTTTTCCTGTTACCTATATGTTTTGTTGTTAATGCCTACTTCTTTTGTGTTTACTTTATAAATGTAACGATGTCCTTAAAGTTAATAAATGTTTTTCTATTTCTATTTCTATTTCTATTTCATCTACATCTACATCCAATTATAACACTGGTACAACTAAAACACGTTATTTTCCCGAGAAAAAACACAAATAATGTTGAAGTTTCATACAAAAGCTACCACCTCGTCACATCATTTATCACTCCGTCACACCTACGCGGCGCGTTCGCCTGAACCGATAGTGGTGTCGCAATTATACGAGCTAACAAGCGCGTCAACGCTCGTACGAGTCGCAAGTGAGGCAAAAGAGGCGCTTCCAAAAACGAGCTTAAACGCGAATTTCGTTGTTGCTAAATTTTTATTATGTACCTATTTTGTTTAAGTACCTGAGAATGATTTCCAAACTTCAAAACACTTTCGAAATGGCAGCCAAACAAGTGACTGTCGGAGACTATCGGGAAGGAAAGTGAATACCTACTAAAACGTATTTCCGTGTTCACAATAAAAAGACTAACTTTGCAAACGACTTGCATCTATGCAAAGTGCGCCAATGCACCTTGACGTGTGCATGTTCTTTACACGTCAAATGCAGTGCATATTTTTCAAAATACAGAGCAGATAGTAGCGTCGGCACAATACCCCCCGCTTTGGCGAGTGCGCCTGACGTTATCTAGCGGGTAAATGAGCATTGTTTTGCTGACTGTGCCTGTGTGGTTTTTTCCTGTTTTTGCTGGTAAACATGAACTTTAAACGGTATTTTGGTTCACCCGTTGCGTAGTGAGTGTAGGTCCTGCCTGTTAGGCTCATGACCATGGGTTCGAGCTGCACTACTCGGATACGTAATATTAGCAGCTCTAAGGCGCATATTTTGAAACGAGGCTCAAGCGGGCTTTGAACTGTGATTACCTGATATACTCTTGAGTTTAGAATCTGTTCTTGAGTACATTGCTTATTCTAAAACGAATATCAAACGGGTCTCAGTTGAATCGTGTTTAAAACAAGATTTCAGTAGAGTTTGCTTTTTGTCTATGAATTAGGCCTGTTTTCGTTTACAATAATTCATTTATACCTTTTTTACGTTCCATTACAATGCAGATACTATGTGTTTATTGTAAAAATTAAACTGATACACAATGGATTTGCACCAAGAAAAGGTTTAATTAGCCTTTCATTACTTAACTTGTTCATGTAATATATTAATACACTGAAACTATTTCAATTTAAGTTTTATCTTGTTATTTGTTAATTTAAGCTTTTAAATGTAACGGAACGTAAGTTGTAACCTGACAAGGGAGGCATTTGATATAATCTGTGCTTGGTGTGTATGTGTGTGTTGTTTACTATACCTACCCCGTAATATAGATTTGCATACCACCCACTTTGTTTTTTTATAGGTACTGAATTTCTTTCTAATTATGGTTGATTACAAATTGTATTTAATCCAGGAATGAGAAAATTAAATATCTTTAATAATTGAGGTCGTCAAAAATATCTAGGGGTACTTCCTTGAAGGAATCCTTCATTTTTGACAAGCAAATCTTTACTCAAGCGTAGTCAGGAGGTCACTTGCGTGAACACAGATCAAATCTCCACTTGAGCGCCGATTCGCACCTGAATGACGTTTCGGAATAAGTCTAAACTGTGATCAATTAATCTGTACTCAGGAGCGGTTCTAGAATAAGATCTCTGCATAAATCGAGTTTCAAGTCATGATTCACGCTTGAACGTCGTTTCAGAATACGGGCCTTAGAGCCCTTACACATTGCGACTTTTTGCAGCGATACAAACGCGATTCAGTATGGATACAGTCGCAAGACATCTACCTTTACACACAAAAACACAATCAGCGATACAATCGCGATGCGGTCGCGCGTTTGTATCGCTGCAAAAAGTCGCAATGTATAAGGGCCCTTACAGTGTGTATAGCTGTCATGTTTTAAACAAAAAAGAACAAATCGGCAATAAGGTTTGCTTTGACACAAAAGACATACATAACAAAATACATACTACTTAATTAGATAGGTACATACTTAACAATTCGAAATTCGCATAATTGTTTGCTCATTTGTTCAGTGATTTCAATCAGATCGGCCTGCACCACGTAGATTTTGCATCAATCACATAATTCCCTATCAATGTGTGCGTAAATGTTAGGTACTATCACAGAAAACAATTGTTGATCCATTTTAGAAATCACACACAATATTTATTTTTTTACTGAACCTGTACCTCCTACTGCTCAGCAAAGGCCTCCCCCAAATCCCTCCAGTGATCCCTATCATCAGCTAAGATCTGCCACTCCTGTGAGAACTTATTCAGATCGTCCCGCCATCTTTTCTTGAGCGACCTGTTTGACGATATCCGTCTTCCGGTTGCCACTGGGTGACGATCTTGACCCACCATTCTTTGCCCATCCTGCACACATGCCCTGCCCTATAATAATAAAGAATATTTCTTATGAGCTGAAATATGACCCCAAAATATGTCAACATCGGTGTAAATGACACTCTTGGTAACCTGCTATGCGAGGACCGCGCGGTGAAGGAGAGATCTGGGAAATAAAATAAAATAAATATCTGGGACAATTCACACCAAGATCATCTGACCTCAAACTAAGCAGAGCTTGTAATATGGGCGTCAGAGACTGATAAACATACTTAAATATTTCTAAATACATACTTAAATAGATAATAACACCCAGACACACAACAAATATAAATGTTCGTCACACAAATATTTGTCATGGGTGGGGATCGAACCCACGACCTCTTACGAGATGGCGCTCTTACTTCCACGAGCTGCTCAACAAGCAGCACAAAGAGGTGCAGCCACCTGAAATCCCTCCAAATCAGGGACTAGTGCCCCTGGTAACGTCTGATGAAGTCCAGTCGGCTCTTCGCCGCATGAAGAACCGGAAAGCTGTCGGACCCGATGGAGTCCCTATCGAAGCCTGGAAATCAATGGGCTCTCGTGGTGTGGGCATACTTACCCACCTTTTCAACCGCATTCTCCTCACCGGGAAGATACCTGACCAATGGAGACTGAGCATTATCACGCCAGTCTTCAAGGGCAAGGGCTCGGTGCAGGAGTGCATCAATTATCGCGTCATAAAGGTGATGTCCCACACCATGAAGCTCCTCGAGCGCATTGTAGACTCTCGGATCCGACAGGAGTGTACAATCTCGGAGTGGCAATATGGGTTTCGACCGTGGACCCCGTATTTGCCTTAAGAACGCTCATGGAGGGATACAGACTGAAGAATACACCTCTGCATCTATTTTTCTTTCATGCAGAAGGCCTTCGACTGTGTCCCTCGTGAGATGATCGGCTAGGCACTGCAGTCCAGGGCCGTTCCCGAAGTCTTTATTGACATTATCCGGGACATGTACCACGATTCCAGTTCCATAGTTAGGACTGCGGTTGGTGACACGCTTCCCTTCCCTATCACCGTTGGAGTACACCAAGGCTCCGTGCTTAGCCCGTTTCTGTTAAGCGTAATATTAGACGTTCTGTCAAACAGCATCCTAGACCACCATGAGCAACCACCCTGGTTGCTTATGTATGCTGATGATATAGCGCTAGCAGATTCGGACAGGGGACGGCTGGTACAACGGCTGAATAAAAGGAAAAAATCACTTGAAAACGGCGGTCTGAAACTTAATGTGGCGAAGACGGAGTATATGGCCTGCAACGCCACAGATACCCAGTCCGTCCGCATAGACGTTGACGTGGTCGAGCGCACGGACCGTGTTAAATACCTGGGATCTGTGTTATGCGCGTCCGGGGACATCGACCGCGACGTCAGAGCTCAAATTTCCGCGGCTTAGGCCAAATGGCGTGAGGTAACTGGTGTCATTTGTGACCCCAAAATGCCGATCAAGCTGAAGGGGCAGGTCTATGAAACCATCATTAGGCCTGTCCTTTTATATGGCAGTGAAACATGGTTGATACTAAAGCGACACAAGCAGGAGCTGCGCGTCACGGAAATGAAGATGCTGCGGTGGATGTGTGGTGTACGCAAAGACCGCGTGCGTAACACCCACATCCGCGGTAGCTTTCGTGTTCGTGACATCGCAGACAAGCTGCAGGAGCAGCTGCAAGAGCAGGCAAGCAGCATGTCTCACGGAGATCGGCAATCTACGTGGGCAATAAATGTCTGGCCATGCCGCCCCCGCCAGGTACCGTTAGAAGAGGTCGACCCAAGAAGCGGTGGCTCGACGTCGTTAAGGGTGACATGCGTGCCAACAGACTCACCACTGAGGATGCACAAGACCGCGTGAAGTGGGCCAAGAAAATAAGAAAGGCGGACCCTGGGACCCCACACACTAGTGTGGGTTCACAACCGGGATAGATCGCACGGATGATGATGCTGATAATGAACATGTCAACATCGGGGCAATCCATTAAAGTATTTTACAAAGAAAAGCCATAAACTAGTTACCAAGTGTTATAGATAGATTCTAGGTTACAAAAATGGATTGAAAATAATGAAGATAAACAACGTTGCCATAATAATAGATAGGTATCACCATTACCTTTTCAGAGCTAACCTTCTTTAAAATACTACAAAATTTGAACTTTTTAAGTTAATCAAATACCATAGCAAGTTCAGATGCCAAAGAGGCTCAGAAAAAATATTCTGCGATAGTCCTTCCCCGTAAATATGAATATCGCATTCCAACAATATCCGTTCTGTGGTGTAGAGGAAATTAAATCTCGTGTGGACCCGTTCGGATGCGCTGATAAATATCCGATTTATGGCTATTACAATTTAAACTTTAAGCTCATTTAGGATTAGCACTATTTTTGAAAAAGGAGAAGTATGGTGTAATAAGGCAAATTTCCTTTCAACTGAAGCTGAAAAACGAATGAAAAACGAATTTAGCTTTTTTTAACCACAGTAATGTAAACATTGTTTCATTGTAATCTCCCTATGAAATGTCTGATCAAACCCGACTTTAATTTACGCCCTCCGTTTTTTTCATGAATATCTTTACCAGCTCGGGTACAACATTCAATTTCCGACCGTGGCATATTTCAGCGGCTAACAAGCAAGGATGTTTAAAAATTGGTCTCGTGTACTCTATAAATTTGGACGCTTAGCCCGCCAGAGATATATACTGCACATATATTATGTTGATTACATGTTAAAGGCTCCGTTTTAGATAGATGGAGAGGGGAATTTGGTGTACGGTCGGGAAAGTTAGTGGTTTATCAAGTTTGGCACAACATGGCTAACATTTAATTTCAGAATAGAAGTAGATGATAAATATCGCAGAAATCTTACATCATAAATGAATGTTTGTTCCGGGAGAAATCCGTTTGGGCGTCAGGCAATGAAATTGACTCTTCTGTCTCTATGTGTAATAATGGCCTGTTATAGTTGTTCAGAAATATGATTTTTAGTTTTTGATACTCGTAATATAGCCAACTCTCCCTGTCAGGTCAAATAATTCTGAAGTAATTTTTTAACTTTCCTAGTTCAGAAAACACAACAAAAATAAACTTTTCAAAAAATTTAAACGAATTCAGTAAATTTCTTACACTTTCATATTCACTAACGATAGAATAGTTAAAAACGGGATTGTTACTCATTGAAGTATTACATAATATTTAAATGTTGCTATCATAGTTCATTTTGAGTTTCTGACATTACGGCACTGTTGCAAGCTCCATGATCACGAAGTGATTGAAGATCTTGCGGGTGAGCTGTTATTGGCAGACATATCCGTAGGTAACTATTTATTCAGTGTTACAAAAAATACTCACTTTTTTCCCAAACTGATGAATGAACAAACAAAACCAAAAGATAAATGGTAAATCCCATTCATATCTTCCACCATTCCCCCAAAGCAACTCCGTAAAACACTCAGGAAAGTAGCATTTTCATTCGGTCGCTTCATTTCCTACGGGCGCGGTATCATCGGACAGATAAATATTTTGCGGACCCACCCCATAAATAACCAATAATGGACGCCATTCGAACGAATTACGCCACGGGTGAGACTTTTGACTATCAGAATCTTTTCTATGCTGTTTCGGTTGTATTTTGGTTGGCTTTTATTGCGTGGGTACGATTTTCTAAGAAACATGTGTTTTGGTATTCTTTTTTATAGGTTTAAAGCACACATATACTTTCAGGACTACATCCTAAAGGTACTATTTGGAACTGAGCTGGCGACTGCATGCAATCCTACGGCGACTGCACGTGCTGCTGCCGCGGCGCTTGGAAGCCAGTTCATATAGATACATACAAACCAGTGGTGCAGCTGCGGCCGATTGCATGCAGTCAGAGCCGGATTGCCCCTAAAGCAAATTAAGCAATTGTTTAGGGCATCACGTCTTAGGGGGCACCAGAATCAGATGCTTAGGGCAAGCAATTGCTTAGGACATTCTTAGGAGGCACCAGAAACAGATGAACCAGAACCAGTTTGGTTATGGTATCCATTAGTCTTGATCCGGCACTGCATGCAGTTACGTAAACGGGGTAGTCAGAGGCAAGTGACTGTTGCCGTCATAGTGAACGTAATACTAAGAACCCAAAGTGGCAGGTGGTGAGCCTTCCGCCGTTTTCCGGGTTGATTTGGTTTTTTATCGATGTTTTCCATCACCAGAGAGTTAATCGGAAATTGGACTATGACCACAAAGATTACTTCTGGCCAGATTTGAACTCGGGACCACACGATCCACGATCCGCGTTAGATTTAAACATGTTTAAATAAAACTTCATGCTTAAGTGACCAATAAATTCCAGTGCTGCTGAGTATGGGTGATTTTCCACCAGAGATATGCTACTACGTTGCCATGGATGCGTTTGTTAATTATACAGCTCGAGCTAAGTTCAGTCACTTTGCGCTTCATAGCTTAGCATCAGTGGAAACGGTCAAATAGTCGCGAAGCTGAGCTGTCACACCTTCGCAGCATCTTACTCATATTATAAATGATAAGGTTTGTAAGGATGTATGTGTGTATGTTTGTGTGTGTGTATGTTTGTTACTCTCTCACGCAAAAACTACTGAACGGATTTAGATGAAACTTTACAATAATACAGCTTATACATCAGAATAACACATAGGCTACAATTTATAAAGATTCAATGTATACTTGTTAAAAAAATGAAAAACATATCTGGTGGTATAACACCTTTGATACCAGGTCAACTATTTTTTTCTAATTTAATCCACACCTGAACTAGGACTAGTACACAAACTACGCATGCGGCGCGGCGCCTCTGACAGACAGTCCACTTAGATCAAACCCGCCACTTTGGTCACGCACACAGATACAGTGAGCATCAGTGTAGCGGCCGTCGAACTGTCGCGAGTGTTTCGGTTTTTGTCGAACTTGGTGCAGTTTTTCACCTGATGAATTTTGTTTTTCGCCAGGTCTTTCAAGTAGGTATAACCTACCTACTTCATTTTAAATATTAAGAGCGAATAAAGTAGTAACCCTGGGCGCTCAAGTTTAGGAGAAAGGCGCGAGCGGTCCTTCTGTAAACTCTTTATTCTGTGACTAGTATCTGAACCTGAATTTCAATACTGCGAATGCGATTTGTCAAATGTTTTTTATCAATTCTTTTCATGTGTTCATAGTCTTTTTGATGTGCGTGAAATCTTTAGAATTATCTAACTTTACATCTCAACAAATTAGCTTCGTAGACCGAAAGTAGAAAAGGGGACATGTCGTAACCGAAAAGGCTGCACTTTCATCCCCCCAAACGCAATCAAAGCCTACCGACTGAGGACTGTCCCAAGGAGCGGATAGTGTGAAAATGTCGGCAAGTAAAAAATGAACACCCTCTGGATGTAGGGCTGGCTAAAAAACCTTGGTGTACTTGAGTTTTTTTTTCGATAATACTATTTGATTTGGTTTACTACGAGCGTTATGGGGTAGATACAACGGTAGGTACCAAGACCATCTTTTAAATGTCAGGTTTCAAATCATTCCAGTAATAATTATTCCGTTGTGCTCCCGCACGGTTCATCGTCATTATGAATCAATTTCTAATGTTTAAAAAAAATAAACAAACCCTGCTTAGAGTAGTGCCCTTTTTTAATAAAGACATCCACTAATGTAATAGGAGTCAACCGTTCTTTGAATTCAAACATTTATTTAAACGCTTTTAAAGTTTTAATTTCAGAATATCTTGGTAGGCTATTCATTAAATATATCAACATTTCTGGCACTCGCTCTTAGATCGCACGTTGTTTCCACATCTTCATCACCATTATCATGTTGGGCCTTACAAGAAAAGATTAAATAAAGAAAGAAATAATTGTTAACAATTAATGTCTTTAATAACATTTATTTCAATTTTTTATCCTCATTTACTGAGCAGATTCTGTCATCATGAACTGTGGTCTATCCACCAGTCACTTACCACCTGGTGCGATATAAACTCAAATATAAAAACAGATAGTTCCCAACCCCTAACGTTCCATTGCCATGCAGCACATCACGAAGTTTTATCTGCGACCTGACAACCCTGTTCGAATCCCGGGTGAATCCAGCGGGCGGCGGAATGAAAATTGGATTTGCCTCTGATTGGATTTTTATTTACTTAAGACAAGAAAAATTCTACTCGAAGCAGCGCCGGCGACGTCTTTATAAATGATTTAGAGATCCGCCTTGGCCCACTCCACTTGATTAACTGGGTTCTCCACCTTTGGATGGAGTTGTTTGATTGTAATGGGGGAGTTTACAGTGGTAAGTATAGTTGGCACGTTCTTTGAGACAGAAAAGTGTAGTACAGACGTCTTGGTAAAGGTGCAGACCGCTTGCAACCGGTCGCTTAGGAAATTTTATGGGTGGACATCGTGAGGCTGCGAATGATGATGATGAACCCCCATACAAGTACTTGATATAAGTCTTTGCCCTGCCGTGGACTGAATATTACCGTATCACTTTTGTTTATATGTTCTAAAAATGAGCTCTGTCTTTATGGCATACAAGCGATTCTAAACGTATAACTTTAGATTTCGGAATATATTAAGGTTTTGTCTCAGTGAATTTTTATTTTTAGCATTCAACCATGCACTATTTTCTGGTTTCAGTATAGTAAATAATAAAATTTATAGCCTAGTTATATGAACATAATAAATATTTTATCTCGATGACGCGGGTGTAAATGGATGATGGATATTCGTGTGTCAATATTATTTTTAACGCTCATGATGAAAACTATCAACTATTCTTGAAAGTCCATTAAAATCAGCCATGAATATTCCGCAATTACATTGCATCGCACTGCCGAATGCACCAAAGCAACAGTAGTGTGCATTATTAAATTTACAGGAGCGGCAGCGGCCTCCCACCGCAACGACCGATCAATTGAAATTCGCGGGAACTTGTGCCCCGGCGGGAATCTTCACAAGTCTGAAGTTCTGCCAGGGTTGAGCAGTGCATACTTCTTGCTTGCAGTCGGTGGAAAAGGCGAAAGACTGCAATGTGAAATGAAGGGGTACTTCGCGATGTGAACTATCAAGAAATTTAACCTTTTTTTTATGGATATATCGACTTAATGGAGCGACATACTCAGTCTAGTATCAGCCAGTATTTTTGGTGGTTAGTTAAGGTACCTTATCTAACTACAAAAAATACTATCTGAGACTCTAAATATTCTAAAATCAGTGTTTTGTAACCGACATTAATTCTGGGGCGCATTTCAGTATTTTTAATTGCTCAGTTTTGTTTTATTATATATTTAAAAGTATTCCTTTAAATCAGTTGATATGTGTTTTAAATTATTTTTGTATAATTTTATGTAGCTATACTGATATTTTAAATAGTAAAGATTTGATTGTTCGTTTGTATTGAATAGGCTCTGAAACTGGACCAGCTCAATAATTGATTCACCAATATAAAGCTTCATTACCAACGAGTGCCACAGCCAATTTTTTTAGACTTTATTTAACGGGAGGAAAAGTCTAGCAAGGCAAGGCAAGCAAAACCGCTGACTGAGCTAGTTTTTAATATAGTTCTTCATGAGCTAACTTTTCCGAAATTACTTGAAATAACTTTTAAAAAAAACTCGATTTAACACTGGAATAAGCCACGATCTGGTGAATATTTCATCAAACTGTTAATAATTTTCCATTCTAACTTGCAAGCTACGATGCTGCTTAAAGTTATCAAGTCTATCAAAGTGCATTGAACTTTGAGCACCGAAGCAAGCCAATGGTACTCAGCACTGATATAATTCCAAATGGATGACGAAACTCCTCCTGTCACGTAAGTGTCACTTTCTTTTGTGATAGGAATTCTCTGTTTAATTTCTTCAATGGATCTCAATCGAACGGATAGACAGAGGAATGATACGAGTATGTAACTGCTTGATTTTGAGATCCGTTGCTATAAGAGCGGTTTCATACTATCGTTTTATACGAGCGTATAAGCTCGTTTTACGCCAAGGTGCGCCTTTTGCCACACGCGTAACTCGTACGAGCGTTGACGCGCTTATAATCCCGTATAATGCATATAGATAATGACTCATCACTACCGGTTCGAGCGAACATGCCGCAGTAAGTTTTTAGTGCAAAATGTAGCGCGCGTGTTAAGAGCGTTTGCTAGGGGTAGATCGTAAACGACGCATTTTTTGCGGATTAGAGTGAATAATCACTATAATCTTTAATTGAGTTTAAATTTAAATATAATTCATCTGTCTATTATCTTCTGCACCTTCCTATTTTATAATTGTAATTGTGTGACAGTGAATTTTTACGTTTATTAAAAATGATTGAATAAAAAGAGTGGTTTTTCATAAAATTTATGATATTAATTTATCATATTTCATATTTATTTATTTGCAAATAATTGGCGACTACCTCATTTCGGACGATACAATGTGTTTTTTATATGGTATTATGCAAAAGATAATAAAGAAAAAAATTTGTTCTATTTCAATTCAATAAAATAATTACAAAAATCTTACAAAAATGCAACGTTTTCGATCTACCCACAGCAAACGCTCTTAACGCGTATGCTAAAGCGACCCTTCAAGTTCTAGTTGAAACCGCTCTAACATTACAGCGCGTACTATATTAAATAAAGCAGCGTCGAAAGCAGAGCATTGAACTCCCTTTTAACACGCGAAGTACCTACACCCGCGTCATTCATTTTAACTTATAACTGTAGTGCCCAGTGTGAATTATTGAATTCAGTGGATCCCAAGAGGCGCGGTACTTCACCGATCAATTGGTGTTCGTGGTAACTTGCCATCCCAGGGCAGCACACTACTTTGATAACAAAGGAGTAAAAATGCAGGTTTTTTATCACATGTATTCATAGTGCAAGATTAATAAGACATACGTATACGGGAGAAACATTTTTGGATTCGTTTTTATCTGTCTGTATGTTACGGCATTACATAAAAACAAATTCTACAAAAAAAATCTTACTTCTATTATTTTTTGGATAAAAAACCTTTTTTAGGCCTGTTCAGACCTGAGCGGTATTCGCTGCCGCTGTGGGTAGCGGTACATTTTGCCGTGGAACTTGATACTAAATACCTGAGCGAAACCCGCGCGGTATTGTACCGCTACCCACAGCAGCAGCGAATACCGCTCAGGTTTGAACAGGCCTCGGCCGAGATCTATAGTCGGTTACTTAGCTAAGCAAAGACTAATCACAATAATTATTACCTTACTGAGTATTGTTATAATTATTACTAACGAATACCTAATGTTTAACTAAAACAAACTAATTTATTATCAAAGAGAAGTAACTGATATGGATAGATACAGCTGTTTAAAGTCTAAGTTTAAGCTAAGCACGCTACATAGGTCACGGCCTTATAGTAGGTACCTACTAACGTATTAACCCATCTCGTGTTTTATATTGTTCCGGTTTTTGCATTGTGAGTCATTGTTTGCCATTTTTTTCTCAGGGTTTTCTTACGAACACCCGTGTGTTCGGCTGACACTCAAGGGGTTAATTGCACTTCAAAACCTGCATTGTTCTACGTTATTGATACAAATGAATATCAATATAATAAGCACTCACCCACCTCACTACTTCCGAACATTTTACTTGTGCGGCCCGCCAAACCACAAATTACATTGTGCATTGGCGGTTAGACAATGCAGCAAATTACTAATTTACCAATACAACTACATCATTATCATAAGTACTTATTGTTTAGAAATATCACTACGCAGTGACTTTTTGAACATTTTACAATGCTATTTGATATCTAAATGAAGAAATTCACCATGACACAGTGCAGAGTTGATTTTTTCGAGTTTTCCTATCTTTAGATTTATTTTGAGTGAGATTATTAATCTCTGAAACACATGGTACTTAGTATAAGGTCCTAGAATAGTTGATTCGTTTTTTTTTTGGGGGCAATAGCCCACCTTGCAGGTATTTGTTCTATGTTGGGCCTTATATCAAACGCTTATATCCAGTAAAATAACTCAGGGTATTTCGTCAGTAAATGTCCAGCCTGGAACATGCTTTAGTGCCAGTTAGCCGCTGTCTGGCTGGATATGAAAGATCAAATTACGAAATAGCTTGCTATGGCCAGTTTAGTGAATGAACTTGACAAGTAATAAGGGGGAGTAGTAAGGCCCCAGCTTTTGCTATTGAATAATTATTATACCAGAACTTTTCTGCCCCCACAGCCATCTCCATGTGCCTATCAGTAGTGGGCTTAAATTCTTGAAATCCTGAAATTCTCTCATATTAGCTAATTGAAAAATAACTAGCAATTCTCTCGAGTGAATATATTCCCCGAACGGGTATTTTAATAATATTCCGATATTACTGAAGATATTCTGCTAGCATACGTGATGTGGTTAGACAACTATCGTCGTACCTTGGGTTATAAAAAGTGGATGCAATATCCAGTTTAGATCAGATTGTTCGGATGCAAGCTACCATTGCATCTCACTATTTAATTCAGCAGCGTGAGAGTACAGAAACATTCTAATGTTATTGCTATTTGACTGCAATAGTCTATCTAGTTTCGTTATATTAAGTAAAGAATGCGATTGCATGATCAACCGAAGCAGATTGAAGACAATTCTCACCTTATTCAATTAGAAAGCTTTAAAGAAAAACTAAAAAAAAACGATTTCGGACCTAGATCTCGAGCGGGAATCGAACCCGCGTCTTTCACAATCCGGGTGCTCTAAATCACTGAGCTACCGAAACCTCAGAGGGACGAAAATCTTTCCAGTAAATGCTTACGTTGCAAGCCGACTTCTTTTTCTCACAGGTTTTTGGCAACAACACTATAATTGAATGAGTTAACCTCTTTTTGCTCAACGTTATTCGTCATTTTAGGACGTAGTTTATTAATTTGATAGTGTTAAATTTTCACCTTCACTCAAGTAAGTAGGTGAAAATTAAATAAAACCCAGACCCAGGTAACAATGTTTGGATCATCGACATTTCTGCGAGAGCAGAAATTTACTGGACATTTAAAAAACTTTAACTTCAGACAAATTTGAATGATACACAATTCATGTAAAAAATTTCTGAGATATTGCACATTAAATAAATCTTAACATCATCATTAAATACATAAGTATATTCGGTGGTTCCTTCAACAAGCTGTAATCGATTTATTGCTTTGTTGCTGCATTCGTGGGTTATTGTGGTTGTGTGTGCTATTTCAGTTGCTAAATTTTGCCTCTACTACTTGCAATTGCTAATAATAGGCAGATTTTTTCAATACAGATGTCGAAGATGTCATTTTTGTCTAATAGCTTGAACTGAGTCTGTTACGGTTCGGTGACCATGAAACTATCTCAATAATCATTTTACTTTCTTTCAAGCTTCTCAGCTTTACACCTTCCAATTTAAAATTCCAGGTAATCTTGTGCACTGAATTTCCCAGCACTTTTCTAGATACATTTTCTGTTTATCGAGAAGCCGTAGTAGCCGAGTGCAGTTTGCATTCAGTCCGCACTGCACATTCACTGAGCGAACCTTATTAGGTATGCTTGTTCCACGAATTGTGTGTTACCGATAGATACTTGTGTTAGTTTTCGTGTGTCTGGTTCTAAATTAGCTATTAGGTTATATTATATGAGACTGATAGTTGAGAATTTTGGTAAAAAAGTTTAATTATCCCTTGGCATACACTCTGATTATAGTGAAGACAGAAAATAAAAGTTCTATAACGTTTTACTGGAACATGAATGCAAAATGTTCCGCGTTATAGGTAGGACCTCTACCTACCTATAACGCCGAACATTTTGTGTTATTTCTGCGTGATATCTATTTATATATTATTTGAGAAAAAAACAGAATTTTAGTTAAAGATTATGTCATCCATGACATCACTTTCTCGCGAGCGCGTTGACCAATTCGTGAGCCAATACACGCTGGTAGTGTCGGATAGTGTTGCTCAAAAGGGTCGAGCTTTGTCATGAACCTGGTAAAGACTCATTCGACATTCATTTTAATCAAATCTAACATATTTTATTGGCATCTAAATACATTTTATTGTTCCTCGAATAGAGCAAAAGAGATAAATCCTGCTATACGTGAGCGCCGCCCGTCGCTCAAATCGCGACTGACCGTTAAATTTTTACGAGGGTGTCGCCAGCGCCATCTAGCCTCCAAGATTGGCTCCACTAAGCCGAGCGCCATCTACGGAAACTAGGTCTTTTATGGTCTAGCTCACAGTGAATAAAATTTAAACGATCCGGGTGGTTTGTTTTAGTGGTACTATTTTCGATATTAAACTGGCTTCGTTGGCGCTGAATCTGACTTTGATTGCAACACAAAGTTGTATCACACAACTATCTCATTTTTGAGTTAGCACACCAGCTCAAATTATCCTGTGTGGTTCTGGGTCAATTCTGACCAGAAGACCTACTAATTTCTATATACATTTTACAACTAACGTTGAAAACCCCATTTCCTAGTTAATATGAAGCCTAGGAGCTTCGAGCAAGAAGAGATTCCAGGATGGCTTTTCAGTATGAAAGCTGGTAGTAACCGAAGAGTGTAACTGAAAAGGTTCCAGTAATTTGAAAATAACATCATTACAAATGTATACAAAGCTCTTCTTAACAGTTATTACTATTGATATAATTTTATTCTACGACATCGAACATATTAGGTGCAAGACTTTTAAAATGAGGCCACGATTCTAATTTTTTTCTATTTTGTAGTAACTTGTTATAACAAAAGGATTCGTAATAGAAGTTGGGAACATGTGAGTTACGGAACCCCGAAACGGCGACGAAGTGACCCCTCTGTCCGTACGTCATATTTATTGCTTTCGAAAGGGGACGAAATGGCAACAATCTTTGAAGGTATTGTTTTTTTTACATTATGAGCTCGTTTAATCGCGTTATGAAGTTTTGTTGCCATGATGTTGAAGAAAAATAGAGCAAAGAAGCTACAATAATGTAAGCTTGAACATTTAACCCGTAGATTTTCAGAAAATTAAACAATGAAAATGGAAATAAAATAATGATTTTTTTGGGTCTTTTCTGAAAGTGCCTGCTAACAAAAAAAAGTAGTACGTTCAGTTAGAACTAGTCAAACGGAGCAATAGTTATTGTGGCACAAAAGTCGTAGGGTTGTCACAAGCCAAGTTATACGCGTTTATAAATTCGTAATTTGCATACATTTATTGATTTTCGAAAGTGCGTGAAAACATAAAATAATGATAGATATGCTAGAAGTAATGATCTGAAGCATCTTCACTTTAGCGCAAAATATGTCAGCTAATTAGTGTTTACCACGATTTAACAAAAAAAATACATTACTCTGCATAGTTAAAACTGATTGCATTTCTGAAAGTCTCGGCCAACAAAAATATGTTCGTATAGTTAGAACTAGTCATACAGACCAATCGCTATCATAGAACAAAAGTCGTAGCGCTGCCACAAGCCAAGTTATACGATTTCAAAGATTTGTCATTACTGTCACTATGTTTTGCAGGCCGGCACTTTCAGAAAAGGCCCAAAAATGTTTGGAGTCAAAATAATCTCCTTCAGCCATTTTTTTATGTTCAATCAAAATAGTCTGGTACAATATAAAACGAAATGTGGTTAAATAGATTGGGACCTGACGGTCTTACTGTTAAATGTACTAGATAATACCCTAAATATCATCTGCAAATACAAACGATGAACTTAACCGTTTACAAGAAAACCGTCATAAAAATATTGCACATTCTCAACTCGGCCGATACCCTCTTAGCTCCGAAATTACCCGAAAAATGTCCGATATCCAGTGGATCGTTGGGGACAGATAAAAAAATATGCGACGACATACGAGTTCCGTATGTTTGGAGATTAGATAGCGAAGGAGATGACGGAGGCCTGAATGATGTGTCAGCGTTTTAGGGTTATTACGACAAAGGATATGGTCGGACTCCTTCGTAAGGGTTTGGGGTGGATATCATTTTCAAGTGCGGACAATGAAGAAATTACATCGCTGACAAATAATAGAAAAAACAGTGGTAGCCAAGTAAGCGGACCTCCGTATTAATAGAATAAGCTGCAGTAGCCGATTTCTGAAGTAATCGATAACTGCCGTCTTTTGATACCGTTACATGCAATACTAGATGAAAGAATCAAAATACTAACTAAGACCCTATTCAGAACTACGCGCGATCGCGATCGTTGTTATACACCGATCGCTGAGAACTAAGCTAGTTCGTTGCTGAACAAGGTCTACTTGATCAATGTTATTCGTCGGCAATAAATGTCATAGGGACAAAGTCACACACGACGGTTTGTTGCTTAAAAAGGTTGATACAGCCTAAGGCTGCAGCTACACTTATCAGATACCTACGTTAGCTAGTTAAAAGAAAGAAATGATTATAAATTGATGTAAAAACCAAAACTCTCAGTTTAGACTAGTTTTGAATAAGCAGAAAAACACACGATAGAAACCTTCTATAAAACGATGTTTTTTGTCTGAAATCGAAGCTAAAAAGCTGCGAAATCGCAGACAACGGTTAGATACTCAAAAAACCTTCCACCCGCAGCAAAATAGATCCTACAGCCGTATTTGCAAAGTGTCCGACCGGCACTTTATCTCGGCTGCAGTGCCTCATACCACTCGTGTAAGACAAATACCAAAGTGACCGCGGCTTCATAGTGGACTTTTATACCCGCGATACACGACCTTTGAAAAGTATACTGTTCCAGATGTGTTGGTGCTGGAAGAGCAGTGTATTTGTAGTATCTTTTCAAGCAGGTTTATTTATAAAACAGAGTCATTTAAACAAAATAACTTAACATACCATCACGACTTTATCCCAAACGGCTTAGTCAGAGGCAAGTGACTGTTGCTGTCATGGTGAACGGAACACTCAGAAGCCCAATTTTCACCAATGGTATTAAAACCCAACGTGGTAGGTGATAAGCCTTTTCCCGCTATCCGGGTTGATTTGGTTTTTTATCGATGTTTTCCATCAACGAGTTAGTTGGAAATTAAACAATGAACACAAAGATTTTGGTTCTGGCCAGATTTGAACTCGGGACCACACGATCCGCGATCCGAGTTGGAGTGCTTAACCACTAGGCCACGACGTTCTCTACATGTAATTATTTTTTTCTCCTTTATTTCCTTAAGCCGGTAGTTCAAGTCCTAATTTAGTCTAGGTTGGTTATTTTAGAGGTAACTCTGCATCGGTTTCCAGAGCCGCGTCTCTCAAACAAAAGACATTTCTACTGGATGACGTTTGCTGTGATGTCATCAAAATTTCTTCGAGTCTCCTTAGGTTGCCAGCATCCACTTATATCACCTGATCGGCCAGCCTGCGTGGCCATTCTGGTTTCATTTGCGACTTCCTATTAAATTTTTCCACCTGCCATTTCCTAAAATATCTACCTTTCTTTATAAAGAGCGGTACTTTTCCTGCAACTTTCTCTTCGTTGTTTTTTCTATACAGTTGCAGGTTTTGTTTTTGCGACAAACGGTAGCTGTGGTAGGTAAAATGAATGAACAGCGTACTATTATCCGACGTCGCGTATTTGGACCCTCTTAAAAATTGTTCCTGGTTTCGGCGTCATAACGAAGCAACAGAAGGAGACACAGATGAAAAAGAGAAAGAGAGGGAGTGACTTTCTCATTTACCATATAATTAGACTAATCGTATTTAAGATAAAATCCTTGTCTCATCTAGAAACCGAACTACGAACTCCGTGTCTCGCCTCCGGAGATGGAATAAGGCGAGCCTAGTGGCGGCTTTACCCGGCTTCACCCACACTGGTGTGCCTTTTATTTAGCGGGTGCGTGAGCTTTTGGCCCTCGTGAAAAGCTCAGGCCTTAATAGCCGCTTTAAAGTAACACTTCCTCTGAGCTTCTACTCTTTTAGAAGGGGAAATTGATGGAACAAATAAACAATATTTATTGCGACGAAAGGGATTCCACGTAGTACTGTATCTTTGCTGTATTCGATGGCGAACTTAGCTTGGTACTCAAAGGAAAGGAGGTGCTCAGCAGACGTATTGTGGCTTTGATGATGGTGATGCCTGTGATCACGTGATAATAAACGATAAATTCAAGGGTAATTATGAATTATGATGTTTAATATACCTCCATGATATTTCTTACGTTAGGTAATGTTTGTAGGATAGTATGATGGATAGGATGGTATGATGATGATTAACGTAAGGTTACGCAATAAATATGTATAAATAGATATCACTGTACTAGCTCCTGGTGTGACAT
Organism: Udea olivalis; assembly: GCA_947369235.1. Classification (NCBI taxonomy): domain Eukaryota; kingdom Metazoa; phylum Arthropoda; class Insecta; order Lepidoptera; family Crambidae; genus Udea; species Udea olivalis. The sequence goes on from OX376355.1 coordinate 12,122,538, forward strand.
GGCTTAACGCACACAGGCAATTATCATCAATTATGCCTCGATAATTTTGTGATAAGATCAGTCGAATATTCCTATTTTTAGATGAAAACCTTAAATAAATTTTATATGCATAAATTTACCCGATACCTACAACACGATGGCAGGCCATATCGTCTCGGTCAAAAGTTTCTTATTTGTATGATTTTTCGATCTAAAATGCTTTTAAATACATTGTATCGATTAGAGGATCATTCTGTATTTAATCGAAAAAATATTTGAACTTTAGTTTTTCAGTTCATAACTGGTCTGTTCCATTCCAACTTCAGCTGGAAAAAGTTTCGAATTGTCGAGTTCTTTCACGTCAAAGCGTGAGCACTGTGAGGTGGAACGCGTTCTTTCAATTTCTTGAAGTCAATAAAGTTCGGTCTGTCGTTCGGTTTGCACTCAGTCATAAGATAAAAAAGATGACGCTGGTGTATTTTACGTTGAGCGTCGTCATGTCAAAAAAGAGTGCACTTTACCGTTATAGCATTCGAGTAGATTAACATTATCATTAAAAACTCGATCAAAGTTGATTGAGAATGGAGAATTTGTACATGTACATACCATCACGACTATATCCCAACCGGGGTAGAGTCAGAGACAAGTGACTGCTGTCATCATGGTAAAGGGTACACTCAGAAGCCGCTCGGAAGCCCAATCTACACCAACGGTACCCAAAGTGGCAGGTGGTGAGCCTTCCGCCGTTCGTTAGATTTGGTTTTTTATCGATGTTTTCCATCACCGGAGAATTAGTCGGCAGACTTTGCTCTCGTATTTCCGACCGCTAATGAATAACGAGCACAAGTTCAGGAAGTTTATTTTTGATATAATCTATCATAGGGTTACAATAGTAATTAGAACAATGAACACAAAGATGGTCCGGTTGAACTCGGGCCACACGATCCACGATCTGAGTTGGGGTGCTTATAACCCCTAGGCCACGAGGGAAAGGGAAATAATTTTAAAAATAACCTTAATAAAAGGCTGGATTTTAATTGTTTCTATTATTTGAAGGAATATCTTTACCATTAGATTTGACATTATAATTTTTTATATTTTCTGTTCTTGAAGATCCATAGTGTGTTGTTAATGTATTTAAATTTAAGTTTTATTGTTATGTTTTTGTTTAATATGTTTGTAGTACCTACTTTAGAATATATACTACATGTTTTAAGATTTCTAGTAAAATTGTTTGTTGATTATAATTTTAATAGTTAAGAAATTGATGTGTTAAAAAAAACTCTTAATACAAGAATTTGCACGCCTGCATAGCAGGCCGAATACTATGTCTGGGCTCACATTTACATCTTTATTAATCCAATGTATTCTAGCAAATAAATGATTTTACTTTACTTTACTTTACTCATGGAGAATTTAGATTACCAAAATGCTAAAGTGATGTCACAGTAAGCGTCGAGAAAGCACGCTTGGTTTTTGTTCAACGGACAGACTTGCGTTATCTATTTACACTGTGTATGCGGTTTGCAGTTTGCAAAGGTGCAACTTTTATAGAATTGTCGATTTAATTTTCTCTTCAACAGTTGACGCGAATGTTTCATGGAACTTGTTATACGGAACTTGTTGGGGAATGGTAAAGTTTATTTAAATAAATATTGCGGATTGTGGGTGATTTTATTCATCGATGCGAAGTCCGAGGGCCAATGTGATAAATATTTTGCGATATAAAACACGTGTCGAGTGAGGACACGTGATACGTGTGTGTTTAGGATAAGTTCTTAGTTTTTAATCAAAATTAAACTTAGCAAGTACTTACATGTATTAATATCTTGAAATAGATATTTATCACAATATAATATCACAATTCTTTTTTCACTCACTTCTTCTGATGGGAAGCGGCCGTGAGGTCCAGATATGAGGCTGACTAGCACAGTAATGCAAATCATTCACTGAGCTGGTCATACTCATCTTGAAAGCCTGCAAACTTGCCCCGTTTGAAGATCCCAAAAATAAAAATTAAATAAAAATTAATTATCATAGTAAATTTTACTTTCGATCATTTTATAGATCTGAAATCGGCTTTTTCCACAAAGGTTGCAGACTATTTTGTATTAACTTTTCCTTTATTTAAAAAAAAACATTATTTTTGTTTCACATTATTTGCTATTTAAATCGCAACGTTTTTATCAGCTTTTTTTAATATCCCAAAAAATATTCTAGCTGTCTCTTTCTTTCAATTAATAAACTATTCTTTAAAACAGAGACCAAGCTAAAATATTGTGTTCATGATTCCCGTCCGAAATACCTACTCCAACAGGGTGTTTAGCGAATACCCGCGTGACACAGAGTAGTCGAGAGTGAGTCAGCCGCCCCCTTGTCCAACTTTGTTGCCACGTTCACGTTCACGTTATTAGCGAGGACGTAGAACCAGTGACAAATAGTGATATAGTGACAAAGTTTAAAAGTTGTTTTATTTATTTTATTTATTCATTTATTTATTTATTAGTTTGTACACAAATTACAGTTTTTTACATAGAAAAATAAGGATAGCTAAAGTACAGGTGAGCTTATCTCTAAAGAGAGATTTCTTCCAGTAGACCATGATGCAAGGAAAAGCATGAAACAAACAGTGATGGATAGACAAAACTGTGTACATAATTTTAAAGATCAAAATTTCTATAAATAGACCAGCTTACTTACAAATAGACATATATTATTACAAAAATAAAATATATAAGTACCTAACTAAAATAATTATACATATTTAAAAATAAATAAAATAATTATTATTATTATTATGATCCAACACAATTCAAACATTTTTTAAAAGATGTTCTTTTAACAATCTTTTGAAGGAACCCACAGTGCGACACTCTCGAATAGAGTGCGAGTTTTAGTGAGTAGAACAATCTTTAGCAGCGAAAAATTCCACGTTTTACGGCTAGGGTTCGAAGATTCAGATAGAAAAATACACCAAATCCAATATAACTCGAGATATAACCACCCATGACACAAGATCATTTCTAAACAAACTTAGAAGAGATACTGAACAAACATGAATACCTACTATAATAATACAGAACCGACTTACATTGAATGTGACTCTACCGGTGTTGGACCATGTTTCTGTAACGAGGATAATTGACAAAGAACCCAGCAGTTACTGTTTTCAATGTGATTTCCATTTTTTAAATATATACTCCACAAAGATAGAAACTAGAAAAATTCGACCTGATCCTAGGGACTCAAGCGGGATTCGAACCCGCCATCCACAATCCGGGTGGCTGCTCTTCCAACTGAGCCACCGAGGCCGTTAACAGACCTGGCGAATTTATCTAGTGTATTTTACGTTGTAAGCCAACGTTCGTTCCATCAATGTTATAGGCAAGCGCCTTTAACACCCGAAAGAAATATTTTTGCAAATATTTGACTGCCGATTAAGATGAAACTAGCTACAGGATAAGTGAATTTTTATTTTTAGGCATGACATATATTATATTTAATCAAAAAAGGTTCCAATTTTTTATAATCATGCGTTCATAATTCATAATTCTTTATTTGCATGAACACGGTATAAAGTTTTTAATTATAATTTCAAAGTGCACATGTCTTGCCAGGATTGTTAGCATGCAAATATACATACAAATCTTTATGTAGGACGAAAAAAACAATATAAATTAAAAGTAAACAATAAATAAATTAAATCAAAGCAAATAAAACATAGTAAAATATCAATTAAACAAAACAATCAATGTCAGTCGAGTAAAACAAAGTCAGAATGAAAGTTTCTATTAAATTAAAATGTTCGATGAAGTAATTCCTTTGTGTCATAAATTCTCTGGTCAATAAGCCACTTGAATAGTTTAGATTTAAAAATGTGTAAATCATTATTTTTTATGTCACGGGGAATTTTATTGTAAATCTTGACACACATGGAAACACAATTATTTAGATACTTTTGAGATTTCGGGTTAACACTTAAGACCAGCCTATCTGGATCTCTTTTAAGTCTGGTATTAGCAACTCTGGCTTTCAAAAATAATCCCCCATATTTTTTTACAAAGCAGCCAACTTCAAAAATGTACAGTGCGGGTAGTGGTAGGAGGCCGAGTTTTAAAAAAACTGGACGGCAAGACTCGCCAGGCGGGACTCCACATATGGCTCTGACACATTTTTTAAGTATTTCCAAAACAAAATTAGTTATGCTTTATAAATTTGTATATATTGTGACATCTAATTCAAAAACTGATTCACATTTTCACGAGTATTGGGTACTGACAAAGACTTTCCTAAATATGGCTCAATATTTGTTGGCACAGCCACGGCGTTCACGTAGCACGGTGTACGGTTTAGGCGTAACACAAGAGCTTCGCAAACGTGACGGACGTGTGGACACAAAGCCTCCCCGTTTCAAACATTTTAGATTGGTGCAGGATTTTGTTACGCGGTATCGGTAGACGTGAAAACAACAACTGGTTATGGCCATGGTATATGCCCAGACTAGCGATGTGGCCTGTCTTCACAAGGATATCGTAGACTTTTTTTTTAAGTTTAAATAGAGCCCATTAATCTATTTCTTCTTCACCTTTTGGATAGGTGAAATAGTTTTTTAAACTGAATTATTAGTTTTTAAGTTTATCCATTACACAATTCTATTTTTTTTTCTTAATAAACTCAAAATCAATCTCAAATATCTTTATTTAACTATTTAAAAAAATTAAGTCTATACTTAATCAGTACTTTTTAATTTTCAGTCAAAACATTTACTAAATAATAGACATAATTACTATAGTAATATGAATATATAAATAAACAGTATACTAACATAATGCGACTCTACCACCGCGTCGGAGAAGTTGATTCTTACCGAGAAGACCCGGCGAGAAACTCAGTACCTAGTTACTCTTTTAAACTTCTTGTGGTTTTACAATGCGAGAACGGACATTTGAATAACCTTCAAATGTCCGTCCTGAGTGGTTTCCGGTAACCGAAGCAGTAAACAGTTTTCATCCTGATGTAACTTGGCTTGCATTACACCAATGATACCATTGCCAATGCTACTACCACTGCCGGAATTATTTCTGGTAATAAATACGTTGCAATATCGACCATAATGAGTATTAACACGGGCAACTGCTTGACGAGTGAACCGTTTACACACTCGCCCGCCCAATTCCACGCCCGCTTCTCTGCTCCATGCGGTGTGATGTAAACATATAGGGTAACTAGTTTTCTGCCCTCGGCTTCGCCCGCGTAAACTTCATTTCTGTAACATGTAGTATAGATACATGTACATATATAAACATGCGCCAGACAACACACCTCTTGTCATGGTCTCGAATTAGGGATAAATATCCCTGTGTTACGAGGTACCAGACAAGGAATTAAGCCAGGGGCGTCTCCCAGCACACCCTGCCCGAACCAAGCTAATATAGCAAAAAAATATGACCTGACCGGGGATCTTACCCGGGACACTACGAAAAACCGTGCGAGAAACCGTGCTTCAGCGCACTACGCCAATCATGTCGTCAATATGTCACCGTATGATTATAAACACTATTCGTTTATAATTATCTCGCGAGATTATAAACTGTCAATCAATACCAAACCATTTAAAATTTAACGCATAATTTCTTGATAGTTCATAATCTATCGATGGCAAACTGATAAAATGTAAACTGGGAACGCACTCTACGCGCTGAATGGTTGAACGCCATGTGCACCACGACGCCGCCTTCGTTAGCCGCCGGACATAAACAGACAGATATTTTCATTATCTTTAATTGTTTTCTTGTTGATACTATAACATACACAACAGATCAGTAAGCTATTCACTAGAAGCAGACCGGTTATTTATTGCTCGTCGTATTAATTCCAGAATTCTAGTAAAAAGTTATTTTTTCTATTTGAAATTCATATCAGGAGCCGTATTAGATTGAATCCCACCAAACTGTGTTATTATGGATTTAATTCAGTGACTGTGAACAGTGTAATTTGAAGAAAACTAAATTATTCATTCCATCAATCGTGTTAACCGTGCAAAAAACTTGTGTTGACACCCACACGTAAACAATAGGCCGAGCGGGTGAACAAAAAACCTAAACCTACTACCGTCCAGTGGGACACTGCTTGTCGAGAGCGTTTGCAATATTCGACCAACTTCACAATAACAACGTGGAACAGTGGTTTGGGACGTCGGGTTTAATTCCGACAGTTGCAGGTTCAAATCTCAGAGTGACCTTTTTGTTCTTTTTTTATTTTTGCGAATTTTTTGGAGTGATGTCAATGTTGTGTGGAGCATGTTTTGAAGAAGTTAAGCATAATGATTTGCTTCGATGTGTTCCATGCAAGCATGCTTATCATTACCGTTGTCTCAACATGTCCCCGAGTTTCTACAAAGAAAAGTCTGATGAACTTCGTAAGAGATGGATGTGTCCCTCGTGCGACAACACAAAGCGGCGACGCGGTAATAATGCCGATACCCCTGTAAAGTCCGTATGCGACATAACGAACATGTCTTGTGATGATGTTGTGAGTGAACTGGATGTATCTGAGATAGTTTGTACAACGGAATCACGGCGGGTAGTTGAAACACCAGCCTCGGTTGGGTCGCTCTCTGTGGAACAGTTCTCGCAGCTTTTGGACTCCAGACTGGAATTGAAACTACAGTCTTTTAAGGCTTCCATTATGCAGGAAATGAAAAATGAAGTAAGGAATCATATTGATAACCTTAAACAGGAATTCACCACTACTACTGACTTTCTTGCGCAACAACAACTGGATCTGGATAAAAGTATTTTGGAAGTAAATAGTAAAATGAAAACACTAGAGGCTGAGAATGCGCAGCTAAAGCTGGAGTTGGCAAAGGTACAGTCTGTGGTAACAGCAATAGACAAATCCTCACGTTCTCGCAATTTGGAAGTGCAGTGCGTACCTGAAAAAAAAAGCGAAAACCTTATAAATGTGTTGTTAAAGCTCTGCGAAGAAGTAAAGGTACCACTTGTTTCTAGCGACATCATGTCAATCCGGAGAGTGGCCAAGTTAGATGCATCGACAGCCCGTCCGCGTACTATTGTCGTGACCTTACCTTCGGAACGTCATCGTGACAACATCATCTCGGCAGTGCGTCGATACAACAAGAGTAATTCAGCATCCCCACTAGATTCCAGTCATCTTGGTGTTGAAGGTGATAAGGCTACAGTATACGTTACTGAGCACCTTCCACTACAAGTCAAAGAAATCCATCGAGAAACCAAAAAAGCCGCTAAAGAACGGGGATATAAATTCGTATGGATTAAATATGGCCGCATTTACGTACGGAAGGACGAGGCTGGGTCACCAATCTTAGTAAAGGATATGAACGACTTAGTTATGTTACTGTAATTATATTTATGTAGGAATAGTTTTCAAATAAATTTATATAGTCACTCAGTAAATTTTAATAGATTATGGATAGAAGCAGTACACTTACAGTTTATTATCAAAATGTAAATCGCCTTAGGACCAAGTTGAAAGAGTTCTATTTGAGTGTATTGAATTTTAAATATGATATCATATGCTTGACCGAAACCAATTTAAACGATAGCATCTATGATAGTGAAGTTTTTAATGGGAGCTATAATGTATTTCGTCGTGACAGATATACAACCTCAGTCACTAAGGTGGATGGTGGAGGTGTTCTTATTGCCGCTAAGAAGCATTTAAACGTGGTCCATCAAACACTGTGGCAGAGTGAGGTAGAGGACTTGTGGATATCTGTGCTTCCTTTTAATTGTAAAGATTTAAAAGTAAATATTTGTGTTTGTTATCTGCCAAATCATTTAAGCGCCAGAAAAATGTCGGATTTTTACGATTGCTGTCAAAGAAAGGTGTTGGGCACCAATGAGGATTCCAAAATTATCATTCTTGGTGATTTTAATACTACTAACTTGACATGGCAACCAAGCTCAACCAATATTTCACTCTGTCCTATAAATATACTCGATAAGAGGGCCCAACAGCTAGCAAATTTTATGTCATTGTGTAATTTCTCACAGTTCAACACGATTCCTAATTCGAATGGTCGTTACTTAGATTTGGTGCTCTCACAATTTGAGCTCTCAGTCAATGACTCTGAGGAACCTTTATGTCCACTGGAATCTCATCATCCGGCTCTAGTTATAAAAGTTCCGTGCTTGGTACAGGTTGAGTACCTGAAACCCGCCAGAGAAAGACGTCTTAATTTCCATAAATGTGATTATGACAGTATTAAGTCGGAGTTGCAGGATATTAACTGGCAAAGAGTGCTTTCACTTGACACCGTGGACAATAGTGTTGAGAAATTCTACGAAATCCTTAGTGGTATTATCTCTGCGCACACACCGTTATCTTTCCGTAAGAGCTTCAAACATCCCGCATGGTATAGCAAATCTCTTCTCCGTTGCTTATCCGAAAAGGATAAATGCCACAGGAGATTCAAGAAGTATGGCAATCCTCGTGATTATGACACTTTTTCACTGTTGAGAAAAAGGTGTAAAATGCTCACAAAAATGTGTTATGACAGATTTTGTAAGGATACCGAGGATAGTATGATTGACAGCATGAGGGCGTTTTGGCGATTCATTCATAGCCGGAAGGGCCACACGTCAATTCCTCAGACTATGTTCTTTGGTAAACAGTCATCCTCAGACAGTCTCGGTATATGTGAGCTTTTTTCAGAGTACTTTGCGTCGGTTTTCGTCGGACCAAGCCCTGTCAGGCAGTCTGCTCTGTCGCCTCTGGGTGGACGAATCTTGAGCTGTAACACACTATCTTCTGTTGCTCTTACGTACGAAGAGATACTAAATCAAATAAATAAACTGGACGTGAGAAAGGGTGCTGGTCCTGATAGTCTACCTCCAGTTTTTGTCAAAAACGTAGGTAAAGAGCTGGTTGAACCTTTGCACATTCTGTTCAATAGATCATTGTCCACAGGCGTGGTTCCCGCAGCGTGGAAAATAGCACATATTGTACCCATTCATAAGTCAGGCAATAAATCAGACTGCGGGAACTACAGGTCAATTAGTATCCTTTCCTGCTTTTCTAAGTTATTTGAATCCTTGGTATATGTATTTCTGTACAACCATATCAAGCCTCTGCTTGCTGATGAACAGCATGGGTTTGTCCGGGGCAGATCGACTCAGAGTAACCTTCTAGAGTTCAAGCATTTTCTGTGCCAAGAGTTTGCAGCGAGAGGCCAAGTTGACGCAATCTACACAGACCTTGCAAAGGCGTTTGATAGGGTGAACCACTTGTTGCTAATTCGGAAGGTGGACTCTTATGGAATTCATGGTAGCTTGCTCCGCTGGGTGGGTTCTTATCTTGCCAACAGAAGTCAAATCGTCACACTCAAGGGTTACAAATCTGCCCCTGTTCCCATTACGTCTGGAGTGCCACAGGGGTCTCATTTGGGTCTTACTTTTCATTATTTTCATCAATGATCTAGTCGAACTTCTGTCATGCCCTTGTTTGCTTTATGCTGATGACCTCAAAAATTTTTCTACAGTTAAAAACTCTGGTGATTGTGAGTTGCTTCAGGATAATGTGAACATTGTGTCCAGGTGGTGTGACGATAATCTTATGAATCTCAATGTCTCTAAGTGTTTTTGTATATCGTTTACACAAAAACGAGTTTCGGTAAGGTTCGATTATACTGTTGATGGTCAGGTTTTGGAACGTCGACAAGTGGCTAAAGATTTGGGAGTTTGTTTCGATGACAAGTTGACTTTTCGCTCCCATTACGAACACATTGTTGCCAAAAGCTGTAAGATGTTGGGTTTTATACTTAGATCGTCTAAGGATTTCAAGAATGTCATGAGCCTCAATGTGTTATACTGTAGTCTTGTGCGGTCTATTCTTGAATACTGTTGTATAATATGGTCTCCCTATTATGCAGTGCATATTGAAAACATCGAAACGGCCCAGAGGCGCTTTGTAAAGGCTTTGTCCTTCCGGCACAATATGGGACGAATTTTATCGACCTATGGAGATAGATGCAAGCACTTTAATATCCAAAGTCTTGAGACCCGGCGCAAGCAATACGACCTTCTTTGCCTGTACAAGTTACTGCAACCATGTATTGATTCACCATGCCTTCTCGCTGCCATTAATATTAATACTCTGTACAGATTTCGCAACCCAAGAACCTTTTTGATTCAGGTTTATAAGAACAATACATCCTTCTACAACCCTCTATCAAGAATGTGTCGACTGTACGATGATCTGTCATCTAAACATGATATAGATATATTTGGGTCAAGATTGGTTTCCTTCAAAAGTAAACTTCAGTCTATCCTCTTTAGACCTTAGAAATTAGTAGCACACATTTTTCTTTTTACATACTCTTTTAAATGTATAATACTGAATAACCCTTAAGTAAGTCCTTATGACTTTAAGTCTGCATATTGCATAGCATGCCGTGTACACATGTTTAAGAATTGTACTCTAGTTCTAAGCTTAGATAAGATAAGACATTCACCATGTACTGAGGCAATTTGTTTTGTGTACCAAATAAATAAATTAATAAAATAAATAAATAAACACACATTGACCCATACATACATACATCCTCACGAACTTTCGCATCTATAATACCTATCAGTAAGATTAGAAAGATGGCACATGGCAGTTGTTGAGCTTCCAAAATTCATGTAAAAAAAGGCATTACACAACAGAAAGATGTTCACTCAAGCATATTTTTCATTCTAATCATTTAGTGAAAAAGTACCCTGAAATTAATGTCATGATATTTTGTTCTCTCTCCTCAGTCGCAGTCGTGCACTTAATTAACAAAACGTTCATTCGTTCACAATACAATTCCACCCAAACGTCGGTAAAAAGACAGCCAGACTGAAACGTAGACAGTAAAGTCAGCTCACGCCCGCGAACATTTATTTATTCATTTTCAGTGTGGAAAAGTAAAAAATGACACACTTTATGTTTGGCCACTGAGGGACTATCTACACTTTAAAGCGAGGCGATAGCTATAAAACATTAGATTTCTGCGAAGACAGACATTCACGTGATAGACATTTATTTTGTTTTTTTATTGCTAAAGATAGTCCCTCACCTAGAGCATTTTCCCTTAATGCCACGTTTCAGATTCACTTTTGAGCATTACATTACAGTACTCTGCCTGCCTGACATAACGAACATTTGCCTGTAATGTACATTTTAGATTCGATTTTGCGCATTACATAACAACACTGCCTTACAAAGGGAAGTTGTAACAAAATATTACACATTGTAACATCAAGTGGCACACTGTAATGCGCGGTTGTCCTCCCTCACTGATGTTATGCGTAAATTTGTAACATTACAGTTTACACGCTGTAATGCGTGGTTCTCGCCCCTCACTGATGTAATGCTTGACTCTGTAACGTTGCATCACAGGAAAATGCTAAGGGTGAGGGAGCGCCTTAATGCTACTGCATGACTCATGTATTTGAGTATATCTGTCAATTTATGAAGCCTATCAAATTAATAGTATAAAATAAACACCTAAATACATCTCACACTGACGAATGACCTCAAACTGTGCAGAGCTGTAGTACACATTTATCTTTCATATATGGGATAATTGCCAATTTTGGGACTTCAAACGTTTTTCTTGTGTCAGTCCATATGAATTACACGAAACTTCTCACGGTGTGTTCTTGGGTATCCGGTTCATCTGAACAACTTCACGTTCGTTCAATCATGATTGTCCGTTCGTAGCTTAGCTTTCATTGTACCCATTCCTTAGTCATACAGTTTTTAGTTGTCCCCGTCACGCGCGCACTCCGTCAATAAAACGCCAATAAACCACTGCGCTATCGCCGTCCGATCGTAAACCGGACCCTACTCTTATAATGTGCGAAATAAAAACGCCACTCCGATACAATTGCCTTTATTATTTTGCGAACTATCCGGAAATATGGCCCGTTTTATAGAACCTGCACACGTGAGGGATTATGGCAGCTTTTAACTGTTGACTTCTACATATTCATTTGTTTATTAGACAGCCTGATGGTGAGCAAACTACCACAGCCTATGAACACGTGTAGTTTTCAGTAAAGTCCTCGATGTAGGCGGGCAGCTCAATTACCTAACTCCCATAAAAGTGTTGTGAAGTACCCATGTTCTTAAAAAAAGCTGCACGTCACACCTATCACACACGGATATATCACAGTAATATCTGAAAATTTAACTAATAAAAGTTATCTAAGACAATTATAAATGTGCCAGTCTCGTAAAATGCGATGGATGCTGCATTTGTTTTGCCCAATATGTAAAATGTTCCAGTGATAGTTATTTATTTATCACATTGATCACTTACAACAGAAAAGATAATGAGGCGGTATTTCGCTTAAAGATAAACACTCCAAGTTTTATTTTGAACGGCACGTTCTCTCATATACATTTACAAATGTATAGGTTATTAAGTGTACATAGGTTATCTCATAAAGAGAAGGCAATAGATCAGACGCCCGGGGCAAGGATCTGATGCCCAGTGAATTCCGACCGCCTTTTATTACAGATGCGAGAAACAGCTCATATATTATACTAGCTTTTGCACGCGTCTTCATACGCCCGTTTTTTGTGAAATTATCCCTGCTCTCCAACCCAACCCAATATGTCAAACTTCAGCGTTCTAAGTTGCCCCAGCGCTAACATACGCATACGCATGTTAGCCTACAGGCTTGATTTTTGCTTAATTGTACCTCCGTTGAAATATTTCATCACATGTGCCCCGCAACCAGTCGGAGCCTCAAATGACTTTCGTCACCGATACTCAGTATTTCATTACGTTCACCATGAGTTTACATGATCTAAGCCGACGTTCGAACCCCACCTGGGGGCTCTTAGTACTTTGGGGACGTGAGGAACAGGATGTAAAGTTCCTCAGCCACCATTGAAAAGGGAAGGATCCTCCAACCAGACGGGTGTTGTGTCTGGTGGGCTACTGCCCGACGGTTGGTGTCGGGTTCTTGTATATTATGTTTAATCGCTTGGATAACTTTAATATCGCGATGTAGGATACGTCAGTTTTTAGTTCGTATGTGGCGAGATAGATGTCGCTACAGTACCTACGTTACTTCAAATATTAGGGTTGAGAGCCTTCTACGCGCACCCTAGAGACTGGTGAAGCTGTCAAAGCCATCTAGGCCAAACAGAAGACGTTATTGGTAGTATTTTATTTTAGATTATAAATTAAAGAAATTTAATTCAAGTATGTTATAAAAAAAATCATAGCCTTGGAACTTACAATCACAAAATTATAAGTAATTAAACAAATTGAAAAAATGAAAAGGCATACAAATTTTGTTGCTGAACTGAAATACTATCGTCGTTCATGACGGAAGTGGTAGACATGCTGGTTAACGCACGAAATACTTAGATGACTCGAGAATACTTTGCGTGTCCAAAGTAAGTGCAATGCTCTTCTTTCATCGTTGCCTCATTCAGTTAAAATTAAGTAGATTTACAATGATCATGCGTCTGTGAATGAACTCGATTACAATCGGTTAAAAAATGGAGAATGTAGATCTACGAGTATAAGCGCCTATAAAGCGGCACGGACGAGTTGGCGTCATCCATTCCGATATATGTGGGTGATTCCATTCCTCTAGTGATTGCAGAGCACTAATCTTCAGAGGGCATCCATACAGCCAATCCGCAGATGGGATATTTATGAAGCAGGAGTGTGCACTTCATAAATAAGTCTGGGAGTTATTGCAAACGTGATGTGGGTAACCAGTGAAGGAACATTTTATATTACCTTGTATTTGTGTCGTTTCGCGAGCGATGAAATTCGTGATAGGTCATTCTTCTAAAATAATCTGTTAGAAAAAGACTGAGGTAAGCTGTTGGGTTAAATACCTATCTAGCTTTCCCTGTAAGTAAATGTTTGTTCTTTGGAACCCACTAATCTTAACTAAAGATAGGCAAACTAGAAAAAATTAACTAGTACTCGTGCCTAGTTGTCGAGGTGGTGAATATTTTCTTGTTTCATACTTTGTCGTACGCTAAAAGTCACTCAGCGTGCTATCAGAAATGAGAAAATCCGTAGAAGAACGAAAGTGACCGACGTAGCCCAGCGGGTAAGTAAGCTGAAGTGGCAGTGGGCAGGGCACATAGCGTGCAGAACTGACTGCCGTTGGGGCAGCAAAGTTCTAGACTGGAGACCGTTTCAGGGCAGGCGCAGCGTAAGGGCGCCCACCTGCAAGGTGGACGGACGACCTGATAAAAGTGGCGAGATTCCAGTGGATGCAGACCGCCTGCAATCGGTCGCTTTGGAAATCGGTGGGGGAGGCCTATGTTCAGCAGTGGACGTCTTGTGGCTGCGAATGATGATGATGATACTTTTTAGACCCTCATTTTCAAGTTTTTTATTACTAAGTGTATAAAATGTTTCTAAAATAGAATCCATCCAGTTGTTTTCGAGTGATGTTGGTGGAACAAACAAACAGAGACACAACTTAAAAAGTATTTTCCGGTTCATCTGTTCCTATCGCAATTTATTTTTCCAAACAAAAAACATATTATTGGCGTTATTTTGTACATAATACCACTTCACATATTTACTTATCAAATACTAGGGTTGTTAAGAATCAGGATAACATCTTCCCCCCTCGTTAACCTCGGACAAATAAAAAGTAAGGCTCCATTGTTTCGACAAACAACTCTGTTTGGTCCACCAAACAAAGCCAGCCTTTGGCAACAAATGCCAGCCTAAAGCATGAGACGGCCATTACAATATTATGGATTTCATTAATTAACTAGGTAGGTATAGTTTCAGTTGTGTGGGTAAAATGAAAGAAAAACATTTCTTTGAACTTTTCCACCCATTGTCTTCCCAAACTATTAAGGGGAGGTGGTTCACAAAACACGTTTTTAGAATTCATTTTTGAAGTAGTAAACAGTGAAATTAAAATCTTATAAAATTTACTGATATTGTTGAGGGAATACTCGTAATACGGGGAATTCATGCGGTGGAAACATGATTTGATAAAGTTGGCTCAATAGAATAAATTCACAAAGTTACCTCTTTTCGTGTCATTTTGTCTTCTATTTTTGGTTTTATTCCTAAAATAATTAATCTGATAATATGGGTCCTTTACCAAAACAAAGTTTGAAGATAACTGGAGGGATTTCATCCGATGGGTTTTTTTATTACATCTATTAATTTTTTCATCGATTATTTCAGTGATATTCGGTCCGCGTGGCGCTCATCAGTTTCCTTCGGGAAATGTTTTGCAGAACTACCTCGCCTTAAGATAGTGTCTAGTAGGGTAGATATATATTTACGAGCATTTACTTGTAAAGGTGGATTTAGACCAAACGAGCGAATGCTCATTCTATCCCGACTCCATCAAATTAACTTTGTGTAAACAGAGACAGATCATTCTATCGGTGTTTTATCTTTGTTCGCGGGGATCCTAGTGATTCCTCGTTCTTGTTCGTTAGAATCATTTTGGTGTTGAAACATAAATTATCATTTATATTAGAAGATTGTGAAAAAATATTCTTGCTCCAGTACGTCTACAACGATTGGCCGATTTAAATTTACGTTACCTATCGTTCGCGTAAAAAAATTGTATTGGGATGACACATGACATGACATGAAAATGTCAAATCCCAATACAACTTTTTACGCGGACGTAAATGTAAATTTAAAGTGCCTACTCGGGGTAGACGTACTAATCTTCTTTCTTATATTGTGCCTTTCGAAAAACATCACATCAAGGTGGATTTAGACCAATAGAGCCAGATCAAGAATGTATATTCATGATCTTTTAATGTAAACGTTAATTCATTTTTCCCTTACACCAAAAGAATTCTAACGAACAAGAACGAGGAATCTAGAGCGAGCATTCTAGTTTTCACTCTAGGAACTCCGCGATCAAAGATAGAACGACGAAAGAATGCTCTGGCTTTGTTTACACAAAGAGAATTTGATAGAGTGGGGATAGAATGAGCATTCGCTCGTTTGTTCTAAATGATGCTCGCGGAAATGCTCTAGTCTAATCCACCTGAAGGTAACTAAAACTGAAACAAGAGTAGTATAATTCGATCACTTTAATAAAAACCTATATCCTACTAATATTACACGACAAGACTGGCGTAGTGCGCTGTAGCACGGTTTCTCGTCTCGATTTCCGTAGTCTCGGTTCGATTCCCGGTATTTATCCCTACTTCGAGACCATGACAAATGGTGTGTTGTCTGGCTCATATTTATATTTAATTTATTTATTTATAAACTTCATGCTGTAGCTCCATTGACAAACCCCCTTTCGCCCCTTCTGCAAACGAAGAATTGAACCCAGGTCTCTCTACGTAACCACTGCTCTAGTAAATTCTAGTACGTCTACCATGAGTTGCCACTTTATATTTATAAAACGTTATCGTTTAGGAAAAATATTTGTATTGGGATTTCGTCACAGCATACACACACACACAGAGATAGAGAGAGAGAGAGAGTGGCGCTCTACGAAATCCCAATACAAATATTTTATGCGAACGAGGACGAAAGTTTAAAGTGGCAACTCATGGTGGTCGTACTGGTTACCTAACTCAGACTGCCTAGGCAGCCGTGGTTTTCTGTAAGGTATTTGCCAACAGACGGACAGCTCATTCACAGGTGGCATTAAAGCATATACGCTCGCTTGGAGTTAATTAACATACAACTCGAATGCAGCATGCCACTCCATCAACGAAGTTTTTTAAATTTTACATATAAGCAGCAAGCAGGTATAAAATAGCCTTATTGGTACCTTCTAGAAGTTCTGTTACATTTTCCTAAATGTTGCGCAAGGCAAGTTTATTTTCTTTATTAAAAACGTATGCTCCTGTTCTACCAAAAGTGCGTTACCTACATCTACGAGTATGTATACGAATATTATAAAGATGAAAATTTGTTTGTTTGTTTGTATTGAATAGGCTCCGAAACTACTGGAACGATTTTAATAAATTCTTTCACGAATATAAAGCTACATTATCAGGGAGTGACATAGGCTTTTTTTTTCAATTCAGGCTATATTTGACGGGAAAGACTACGCGGGCGAAGCCGCTGACGGACAGCTAATGACGAATAAACGTCTATGCAGCAACGCGTCCGTAGACAGTGGCCCTTACTCCAAGTGTGAGGGAGGTTTTTCACAGTTCGCACGTGACGTAAAAGGGTTATTAGGGGCCCAAGTCACAATAGCAAACTGGATAAACTAGATTAGGAAGGGTGCGGAGTTTTTGTCGAACGCGTTTGTGAGCGGATCACGTGCTCCATTCAACCTATCTTGATATCAATGCCGTTTAAGCGAATCAACGTAAAATATCGACCTGTATACAGTGCCAAGTCTGAGTCTCAAATTAATTCAAAATAAATAGGAAGAATATCAAAAAAGTGCATGGAAACTTGATAGCATTCACATTTTGTGTTTTTTGTAGCAGTTGCGCATAATTACAACCCTAACAGCTGTTATAAGTCTCTACAATGAAAACATGACTTAATACCTAGTTGTGTTGTAATGTTTGTAATATATTTCTTGTACACATTACAAATTAATTGAAACCTTGTTACCTGACACTAATTAACGTCAGAAGTTTTGATCTAAAAAGTTAAAAAAAACTTTACTTTCAACATTAAAACTTTCTCTAGTAAAAACGTGACCACGGTGACATGCAATTGTCGCCGAAACGTCGAGGAAATAGGTAAAACAATTTACCGTAGTTTTTGTTTCGTTGCAAAAACCCGTTTTTATTAGAATTAGTTAAAATGCAACAAGAAAGTTTAAAATGTTATTAAAACTTTCGTAGTGAAATTTGTTTCGCATTACCTATGAAAAGAATACTTATCTCTGAAAATTCTGAGTAACTTTGGCTCAGATTATCGTAGTGTAAGATGTCCAACAAAAAAACTTGAAACTGAATATTTTAATATTATGTGACTCCATTCAAAAACTGCATTCAGACTTTTAATGATAGAAAACTTATGGCTCCAAATATCCAAACATAGAATACAGTCTACTTGGATCGGTGGTTTTGCAAGAATATTCAAGAAACTAACGTTCAAACTACTTTTGAACGAAAACCTTCCAAAGCCAACTTCATCGATAGAACTGCCACGCAAGTAGTCATATATTAATACTTCACAAAGCGAAATATAACCAATTCTAACGCAACAGCCCTCTGAGAAGTTGCTGCACTTTTAAGATATTGGATCCCCCTCCTAAGACCCCCCGGTCATGTTTGTCGGACATAGAACTTTGGAATAAACGGGACTTGCTGAATTTCAACCCCAAATATTGACTGTGCGGTTCCAAGTACACATTCACCATGTTTATTAAAACTTAGGGAAACATTGGACGTTGGTGAGATAGTTATTTTCGCTCAGATGTGGGCTCAAGCAAAATAATATGACCAGACCATTCCTGTAGACCCATCTGGCATGGCATACTCGTAATTTGAGTATTTCATGTCCACTTGTTCTCTGACTATGGGCCTCATGAGAAAGCTCAGAGTCACTCAGAGAGCTATGGAGAGATCTGCGCTATGTATACTTATGGTGACGTGATACCTACGTGATGAAAGCTGTAGTAGGACTTCAAATCACCGAACGCGAAGTATCTCAGTGGGTAAGGCAGTTCTGTTTAATATAAATAAATAAATATAAATAAATATGCGCCAGACAACACACCTCTTGTAATGGTCTCGAAGTAGGGATTGATATCCCTGTGTTACGAGGTACCTTACAAGGAAATCAGCCAGGGGCGTCTCCCAGCACACCCAGACCCGAGTCAATTACGAAAAGATCGTTTCCTGATTTGACCCGACCGGGAATCGAACCCGGGACACTAAGGAAATCGAGGCGAGAAACCGTGCTGCAGCGCACTATGCCAATCGTGTCGTCAAAGTATGATCCAAAAGTAATCATTACTATACCAATCACCCTAGAAGCCTGAGCCCAGCTGCTGGGAAGACACCTAATTCTGTCCCACTGTTGCAGTGGAACAAAATTAGGTCTCTCTCTTTAAGAAAAGAGTGAATAAGAGATTAATAGACAGACATATTTCATCATAGATATCGTCAATTACCACCAGGTGCGATTGCAATCAAACTGATTAAAAGACTATTTAGTCAATCCGCAATTTGACAGTTTCTCGAAAAGTGGTTTGATGTTCGTAAAAGATGTTAATAATGCACCTCACAAAAGATTTTTCCAAAAAAAAATGTATTTTAGGAGAAGATTACAGCTTTTTCGGCGTGGATTGAATTTCCCGCGTAACGCTAGGTCATGACGTGACTTTTACGTCACTATCTGTTAAAAAACGTTCCTTTCCACGTGTAGAAATGTATTACTTTGATTGAATTTAATAATAAATTAATAAAATGAGTTTTCACTAGTCTTGTGCAAATTTTCATCGCTTGTAAGGAAATCTGAAAGTAATTTACTACGAAGGAATGCTTAACATTTGCAATGCGGCCCAAAGAATTCCTATATTATGTGAGTGCATATTCCAAACCGTACGAGACTCGCCGCCGGCGGACGCCAATATTTGATTACGTTGTTTGCCCGACCTCTACTCATGTGATCTCCGCCAAATCTTATTAGCTAATAGCACTGTTGTTCCTTTTTAGTTTTAGCTACGGTTAGTTTGTGGAGGAAGCCGTTTAGTTAGTAGATATGGGGGAGGTTGAAAAATAGAGGGATAAGATCTTTGTTTTATTTTTAGGGCTTAATTTGAACACAGACAACCCAATCCAGTAAAACAATGGTAGGAAGCATGAGGATTATACAGGTTAAATAAATTATCGTAAAGTTAATTAGGAACCTATATTCATTATTTTTTATTGATTTCTGAGAAGAATTATATCAATCTCATATATTTTCATGAGTAAATCTTAAAATATTTTTTTAAATTAGGAAGCTGAAGTTTTTTCCTGGCTTTAGATACCCTAAATTACTTTGCAGACTTTCTTGAGAGTAATATTGAAACGGTTTTGATCTGAAATGACGGTTCAATGTCAACCTTGAATATGTACTAATAACTGGACATAAACGAGAGAAAAAATATATTATATTTTATTTATGATACAATATGATAGTTATACATAATCGGATCAAGTTTATTTCCAAAAAAGAAGGAGTGTCATTGCCAATATACATTATTGTTTAGCGAGACAATCAAGTCTAAGTAGCTATACATTTATTGCAACAAGATGAGTGACAGCCAGATTGCAATTAGTTATTCGCTTTAATGCATTATGAACGGCTTTAATCCCCATAAGTTAGTGGTTCGCAAGTCTTTGTACTGGAATAAATTAACCCTCGAGTGCCGATTGAGAATGTATTCAACACTGCTCACGTCCGCCGCGCGTACACATAAGGCCGCTGTAATACAATACTGGAGGCTAACACTAAACTGCTATAAGTATTGCAACTCGGTCCGGCATTTGGAGGCCTCGCCGCGAATACTGATGCGTCCTTTTCAGAGACCGAGAAGCAGGTTAGGGTTTGATTGATGCGGCATCTGTTATTTAAAAACTCCGCTTGATTGTAATAGATTGAATAGACTCTAATTTCTACTATTTAGAGAGATCCTATAATCTTAATACAATTCGCATAAAGCTTTATTCAAAGGGGCTGGTGTTTCCTGAAATTCGAGTTGTAAAAAAACATAAATTCCAAGAAATGCTCGATACCTAGAGACATTCACTGCCTCTTATAGTTAATCAGGATTGTCTTTCCCTACACTCCAGGATGCGTTTGCCCACAGAAAGGTATTCAACTCAATTCTAGAATATTTTGCTCTGATATGTACACATACATTTAAAACACTATGTTAAGCACCGCCTAACTTTTGATTGAATTATTTTTGTGCACAGTGAATCGGTAATATTCTTAACAATACGTTTGCCAACTTTAACTCCAAATGAAAAAAATGTATGATCTACATAATTAAGAACTTGGTTGACAGATCGATCAAGTGTTTTCAAATGAGGTCTTTTGAACTTACGCATTTGACGACAGATTTCAAAAACTATTTCTCCAACTTTTTTATATCAAAATACTGTGCAATAGACTCTAACATTGTTCGTCTGATCCACCAATAGTTGTCTTGGGCCAATGCCACATCCATTTCCCGTAGAACTCGCCGAGTCCATCAGCTACTTTATTTGTGAGAGGTGAGACTCACTGAAAGTGAGATAGTTCACTCCACTTTAGTGCTCGAATGTACTTGGCGCCCCGGACACGCGCGGAGACTCTTTAACTTCTCTGCACTTTTTAGGATTGTTCTATACGTACGGTTTGAACTTTGTGGCTTGAGCACAACATACTTGCCTTGAATGTTACTTTCTTCCGACATTATTGGGTTTTTTGATAATAGGTTGTCGGTGTTTTGCACTCCTTCAAGATACACGGACGCTTAATCCAGATAAAATTAAATCTTAGACTGAAGCCGCCAAATTAGCACTAGTGAGTCTCAGCATGACATCACATTTATTGTTAAAAAGGTTTATCTTGGAAGAATTCCCTGGGAGTGAGCTTGTTGCACAAGGCTTTAGGTTGGGTATAGAGACTAGAGCATTTCATCGTAATGTAACATTTTTACAAATGATACAATACAAGAAAATCATCAGTATTCTAAGAACATTGAGTGTAATGCAGCGTTTTTGCTTGGTTTTAAAAAAAAAGTTGTAACAACACATCGAACGTCATGTTCTCAATGAGCTAATTAAAACGATGAATGTTCGATTTTCTGATACAACTGAATGCTCAAATCTATCAGCACCTTTGGAATTATATTTAGTGTTTTTTTGTCTCACAGCCAATCCTGAAAAATGTTGACTGCTTCTTCTTAGCGTGTCGATGGAAAACGAAAAATAATTACATCGTAGCAGCCCAGAATTCAGCCACTTGTATTGCGGATCGACTGCCGTCCATTAAATCCGCTGTCGTGCAGGTGTTGGGGCACGCCGGGCACGATGTTAAGTGTGCCATAGTTTGCACTGCACCGCAAACACAGTCCACATCGGAGCTTACCGAAAATCCCCACCTGACCAAGTTCTCCTTACTTCGGCCAACCTGAGTCCGAAGCCTGTTTAAGGGCTTCCAGATCGGCCATGGTAAATCATGTCCAGGAGGGAGATTCTCGGCAAGCGGGACAAAAGGAGTAGGCAGAGAAGCTTTTTTGCGCCAAAGTTCACACACACACATCTGGCCTGTGCGGGTTCGGTAGAAAGTGGGGCGACACACTTAATAAAACTGCGACGACTTTTTAACCTTTGCGGCACCGAGACGTAGCCGTTGACTGACTCCACTAGAGGTAGGCCGCTTGCAATCTTGAATGCTCAGCACCAGATCACAATCCTGTCAGTTGAAAACTAACAATTTGGTCCATGATGATGGTACAGACGCGTTCACCACGTCAAGCTTTACATGGGGGGACCTTATGCTCCCTTCAATAGACCCATTTTGCAACGGTTTTGTAAAGGTTAATAACGACAATTAAATAAAGTAGCCAAGTTTTTTGCTCTGGCTAAAATAAGACATAACGATTTTCTCCCCGTCATGTTTAAGATAGCATTCTGAAGTGTTTTCGCAAATCTCTATACTCATCACAGCAACCAATTTTATCTCAAAACTTCGATCGCACCCTCGCATCCCTTACCAGGGTGATACAAATTTATAGCTCGTAAAATCGATGCGGGCTGCTCAAGTACTCAAGTCGTCACCGAGAAGGGCCGAAGTGAGATAAAAATAATCACCGACCAGCGAGTTCGGTTTTATTAGGGCCCTCATGGAGGCCGACGGGCAGTTAGGTTGAGATCTACCGCTAGCAGGAGAGGGTTAGAATGGGATTCGTCTGCAAGTCTGGTGAGAAGAGACATAAGTTAGATAGGTGACGGTGATGGACTCGCCCCATTTCGTAACGATTTTGATTAAATTCAAAGTGAAAAGGATACTAAGTAAACTAATTGAAATAAATAACTGGGACAGTTTAAGCCAAGATCATCAGAACCCAAATTTAGCAATTCTTGTACTATAGATATCAAAGATAACTTACTTACAAAAGTATTTTTAAATGCATAGCCAAAATAGGTATTAACTAACACCCAATCTTATCAACTATGTAGCGGTATAAATGATAATATGATGTCGATTGCCTCGTTGCCTAATAGTAAGCAATCTTACAAGATGCAACACGATACTGGGTGTGATTCCCACAAATGACAAATAAATTATGTAATGAACATTTATTGTCATAGTCATAGTCATATCATTTATTGCTCCATGTAGGTTTACAAGATCTCAAATGTAGAACACCAGTACTAAAACATGAACCCCGTAGGGGCACTGCAAAAATGCCGTTAAGCACCTTCTCTCTCAACAAATAAAGTTATCAATACTTAACATCTTATTATATAAATAACTAGTATTAATAATATTGTGATAGACATGAGTGATGATCTGAATAAATTGAATAGATTTACCCTGGTCTCAATGCAAAGTTTTCTCCTTGTTCCGGTAATAAAACAACAAAGGCTCCACAAACACCCAGAATCAACAAAAATATTAATATGTTTCATGGACAGAGCTTTTTGCAGTGAACGAGTGAGGGTCATTTGTTTATAAAAGTAAATACCGTCTGGTTATCAAAAGGCAAAAACGATATGTCATAACTCCGTAAGTTATTTATTAACTATGTTAGTGATAATCATTCAATTTGACTTTAATTTTGTGGTAAAATTCTGGCTGTTCGACTAATTTTATATAGTGACCTGGAAATTAAGGAAAATTGAAAATATCAAATCCTCACCCACATAGTTAATACTACATCACTTAATGCCATATCGTTTTTGTAAGGCTTTTGATAATCACCCAGTATGTATTGATTTATATGTTTGATCACACTCTGGCACCTCTTGCAAACATACAATCTCTGCTTATGTTTGTATGTCATCTCTCCTATTTTTATGTTTTTTGCAATAATAATGATCTGTTTCTTAACCTACTTTGACACCATTTCGATTCTTCTCAACGCAAAATTCTTACTTCTACAAAAAAGAAAATAAAACTCAACCCTAGCAATCCCGCAGCAACTCAATACGTCCGTCTCGGGTTCCGTACAAATAGCCGTCGTAACCCTTTGTCGGTGTTTATTGGGGATCCGCACCAGTCATTCGAAACCTTGGCAACCCGACGCGATACGGCGCTTGATTGAAAACGGGAAGTATCGCTGTGTTTGTTGTCTTTGCTGTTTTCTATTGATTTTTTAGGATGAGTACGAAGTTTCTTTTTTATATTCTATTTTATTTTTAACTGCCTTGGCCATTTTTTTCGGCGTGGCCGGAATCTGCATCCGCCGATACCCTGGACCTGCGCCCATCAAGTCGCACGTCGCAACGTCTATCTTGCGTTTGCTTTCAAAAGTGAATCCCAGATTTTTTCGGCCCCAATAAATTGTTTTCTTATTATGTACGCACACAGCCACTTCAACTTACTTACCCACACGGTCTGTAACTTCGAATTTTGCTCGAATAAAACCTAAAATAAGTGTAAAAGCAGTAATTGTACGACTTTCACTAGAAATTCAGGTCAATTTTTCATGAGATTCATCTTAAAGGTAATCCGGTAGGAATTCGCAGTTTCCTGCCCCCTGATTCAGAACAAAGTTATCGATCGATTCGGTTATCTTCTTTTATTTTTAATTATTTTTCTAAGTAGGGTAGGTTTTATCTAATTTGGTTTATGAAAACTTAGGGCCTTTGGCTTTACATAATTTAACATATCAAAATATTGATTGCTAGCTTAGCAGATCATTTACTATAATTTAAACAAATTTACCGAATCGGTCTATAACTTCGTTCTGAATAGGGGGGCTGAGCAAATAGAGAGGGAAAGAAACTATTCGCCGGATATTTTAAGAGTGACGAGGCGCCCAAAAATACGGTCTAGCTTATTTGTTAGAGTCGTTAGTCACTGAGGCAATGTAAGGTTAAATTGTAATATTGACGTTTTCTTCGTATATGCACAAATTACGCATGCAGCGCCGCGCCTCTGACAGATGGCCACCCGCCCTTCTGATCACCCAAACAGACACAGTGAGTTTACAGGCGATACCAGTGGGCATCAGTGTCGCGGCCAGTCGATCTGTCGAGTGTTTTCTGTTTTGTCGAACTTAGTGCAATTTTGTACATAATGAATTTTGTTTTGGCCGGTTCTGTCAAGTAGGTATAACCTACCTACTTAATTTTAACTGATTTACAGCACTTACGACTGAAACAGAGCTCGCCGTTCATCATAAAAAAATCTAACACCACTGTGCTAAATTTTTTTAGCCACAAGCTATCATATCATGACATTTACTTTGCTTCATAGGTAAAACTCATTGTCTCTTCTTCCATGTGAATTTCAAGCATCTCACGAGAATGTGAGAAGGAGACTTCAAATACAATTTATTTTGTCAAGTTCTGAAACCAAGCCCTACCTGAAAGGGTTGGGATTATAGCGAATGGCTATTTCAAGTCCTACTAGTTTGGGCAATGGGCGTAAATAATTGTACGTATTATTAAAAATAACTTCGTGAAAAAATATTTTTCATCTGGGGGAATTTAAAATCTGCTATCTGGAAACACCATTAATACCAAGCAGTAGAATCATCTAGCTAAAAATATCACGTATGAAACAGATCGCGTCATTTAATTGGTTGATGGATTGAATATGAACCAATCACGTGAAAGGACGTTTATACGACCCAATGGGTTTCAATTGTGAGATGTCAATTTGATAACCGTCAAGAGTCCAATATGAACCTTAATGTACTCTTTGCGTACGTTGACAATCTGGGGTCAAATGAATGATCCCAGTTTGCCAACGTATTTAATTAAAAATATCCTAGATCCTTTGCCTTTAAAAATGTTAAATATTTAAATAAGGTATATAATACGAATACCTAAAATGGTTTTCGATTTAGGACATGTTCGATTTTTTTACCACACCCAATTATCGTCACGCCACGCAGTGACAAACCAGTAGACGGGTTATTAAGGTTTCAATCCAGGGGTTAGTACCTGACAGTGAGAGCTATACCTAAATGATTGTTAAGTTGAAATGCAGTTTCATATTTTTTCGGAGGAAATGATAAGCAAACATAACAACATTCATCTTCATCGAAACCTACTTATACAAAGATCCTACCAATCGGACACAAAAACGAACAGGTTATGTTTCATTTCACTGCATGGAGGAAAAAAACGTTTTCCTTACTCATACACGGAAAGTACGCTTGAAGTTGCCTGAGCATAGGGTTGAAAGCTTCACTTTCAGCCCTAGGGCTGGAAAGTTTTTTTCAGCCCTATGGCTGTAAAGTTTTTTCAGCCCTACTAAATAACTGTCAAATGTCGCCTTCTATGTTGACATTCCTTTTGCGCCAAGTCGATGTATTCTATTCAGCCACATAAATTAATTGCATTATTGTATATTACAATAAAAATTACATTCATAAATTGCCTACCAAGTACTTCAAAAGATTGCCCGGATGAAGAGATTGTTCTATCACCAACATTTACTCAAGATGCTCAAGTTTCAAAAAAAATATCAACTATCAACATCCCAGGAAGTAACCTCTTTCTCTCGTTTAACAATTGCTCTAATTTTAATATAAACTTTAAATAGAAATATCGTCAACTTTGTTCTGTAATGTTTCAATAAAATTTTGTTGGTTGAACTTATGTATCTGATTTTTATTTACTTTCCTTATATTCGTAATGAAAAGCAGAGTGTTTACCTCGGAAGAAAGATCTTTTCAATGCCCTCGAACTATTAGCGCTCTCGCTACGCTCGCGCGCCAAACCATCTCGTGCATTGAAAAGGTAGCTTTCTCACCTTGTGTAACAATCTACTATACAATAAAGATAGAAAACCTAATTCGACCTATTTCTAGGGCTCGAGTTACTAGCGGGAGCAAACCCCTATTTTTCCAGTCTTTTTCTTCTTTGTGTAGAAAATAGTTCATTTTTAAATGCTAAAAATAAAAAATAATCTTGTAGCTGCAATATTTTTACATGAGGTTAAAAACACGAGTTCACTAGCAACACCGAAACGCATTTTCTCGTTGATAAAATTTTCATTCGCGACTCCACACTTTGATTGCGCGAAATACCAGTCTGTAGGTTTTACGGCCAGTTGGCTGCCGCGCAATTTTCAGATTGAATTTTTATAGCGGCCGAGCAGACGGAATAAAGCGATAAACAAATGTTTAAAGGCCAAATAAAGCGTGCTATGACTAAATTGAGAGCTGGCAAGAATACACTTGTACGAATGTTATTGCCAGAATAGGAATGAGAAAGTATGAGAGAAGACAAGATCTGTTTGTCGTACTTTACTGGCTACAGCTCAGTCAGACCACAAACCATCATGTCGATGGTGAAGTTTTGACGACCGACTTGGTGTAATGGTTAAGAAGTTGGCTACTACACCAGAGGTCGCGGGTTCGATCCCCGCACAGTACAAACATTTGTGTGCATGAACATGTCTGTTTGTACTGGTCTGGGTGTCTCCTATGTATAATAAGTATGTATTTACAAAAGAAAATGTATTTAAGTATGTTTATCCGTTGTCTAGTATCCCATAACACAAGCTTTAATTAGCTTACTTTGGGGCTAGATGGCGCTGTGTGGAATAATGTCCAGGGATATGTCCAAAAAAAAAAGAAAAGAAAAAAAGAAGTTGTACAATTTTTTTGATCATTTATTTCCTCAGATGCTCCAAGTGGAGTTTAAAGTAATGATCCTGTCTATATTTATCACTCAACATAACATAACATCACGACTTTACCCCAAACGGCGTAGCCAGAAGCAAGTGGCTGTTGCCGTCGTGGTGAACGGAACCCTCACAAGCCCGCTTCTCACAAGTGATATTCGAACCCAACGTGGTTGGTGGTGAGCCTTTCGCCTTTATCGTTTCGATTTTTATCGGTGTTTTCCATCACCAGAGAGTTAGTCGTGGAAAAAATTAACACTAAGATGTGGTTCTGGCAAGATTTGAACTCGATCCACGATCTAAGTTGTGGTGCTTAACTCCTAGACCACGACGCTCTCACTCAAGCTTCATAATAACTACATAATTACTGATTTATTAACACAATTTTAGGTAATACCATAGCTTGAGCTAAATTCCGTTGTGTTCCTGGTGTGACTAATCTTAAAGCTCATAATCTGCGGTAACCGCTTACCGTACAGGCAATCCGCACGCTTCCTTACCACTGTCGTTTTTCATTAAAATAAGTATACCTTCTCTACTTAACAAAGCCTGACTTCTACCTTCAAAACACTCTCCTTTAAATAAGAAACATCTCCCTAATGATAAATATTAATAAATTTAGCACACTCAAGAACATTTCATGGGCAATTTCTTGCATTCACAGCTAAGAAAATTTCATTGCGAACACTCCAAAATAGCTTCTACACACTTCACATTAAAATTCAAATCGTATGCCTCTCTTGTAATGTTACCCCTACTACGAGTTCCATTCTGTTCATACGGGAAGTATGTAGATCTTAAAAACATTCTATGAAAATATTAATGCACACTTCTTGTCACGGTCTCGAGGAAAGAATAAAATATCCTTGAGTTACGAGGTACCAAACAGGATAAAGCCAGGAGCGTCGCCCTGCACCCCCAGACCCGAACCAATTTAGCAAAAGATCGTGTCCTGAATTGACCCGACAGTGATTCGATTATCAAATGGAATTAGCTTGTCTACCAAGAGTTTCCGTAACTTAAATGGCGAACGTTGCGTTCAGACATTCGTATACTATTTTTGGTTCCATTTGAAAACTAGGGGCGCTGTACCGAATTCCCATACAAAAATCTCAATGCGGCTTACGCGAACGATAGTGGCTGTATTGTTGTTAACTCATGGTAGACATACTGTATGTTTTTAATTCTTTAATTTAACGTCTAATCAAGTAAAATTTGATAATATTCAACGCCATGAACACTTTTGGAAGTAACTTTAAAAGTCATCGTTATAAAAAACACTTTTTCACTTCTCATGCTCTAAAAGTACGCCAATATAGCCCTACGAAGCGGGGCTAAAGTGACCAGTTTAGCCCCTAGGGAGTAAAAAGTAATTCGTTTTTTAATTTCCCTCATGTGATAAAGACAAACTCAAACAGCCAGCAAAAATATACTATTATCTGTGGAGTGTGGACCGCCTTCATTGCAAAACTGTTGAGAGTTTTTGTTCCATGGTTTGTCCGCAAAGAAGGTGGCGCCATGTGATTTAAATTGTTAATCTGTGGTTCAGTTCAGAAGAAAAAACTGACCACGAAAATTTTAGAACTTTTGCCCAGTGTAAATTCGTTCGGTTTTAAATGTTTTTGTACTAAATACAGTACAGTTTGAACTTCGAGACTAAACGCCAACTTAACATCACCTTGGTTTCATTGACTCCCTCGCACGCTCGGGAGCCAAACCACCTCTGGTATATTATGGCTTCGTTTAGTCCCTCGATATAAAATATACTATTTAAGGAACGTGTGATATTATAAGTGTGTAAATTTATGTTCAAGTGAGAATGACATCCTAAGCACTAAAGGTTAAGAAAATCTGTAACCCAAGGGTAATTTCCACTCAAAAGACACTTGTGTTGATTGTTAAATTAACGGTTAACTTTCCCGTGAAAGAAGCACCATTAGACACCCAAGCAACTTTGTTAACGGCAGAACTAGGATGGGTTATAATACCCTTAAGTAGGCTTTTTAAACTAGAACTCAAAAGCGACGAGGCCTTATTATCATTTCAGGCTTTAGGGACAAGTGTTAAATTCACCGTGACGGCTACAGTTATCTCCACCTTTAGAAATCTGAAATAAAAAAAAAAACTTGCATATATATGGCATTCTTGTTTCCCGATTCTGAAAACAGTAGTAGGGGCTCTGAATGTGTGTAATTCCGCTATATTTTTGCCGGGTATTCGAATAGAGCTGCAAATGTCTGCACCGTCCCGCCATCGGCAATTTAATAACGTCTTGTAAGCCTTAGTACGAGAGTGCGAGATTTTTCCCTAATAACATTACGCTCGCGTGTTCGACAATTGATATGAAAATTCTATGAAATTTCCTTTGCTGTTTTTACACAGCAGAGCTTACTTGATTACGTAAGGGAAATAAAATAAAATATTAGGACCGCCTTTCTGTAATATCACACTGTGAAATTTCGTGATTTAGGACAAAATGAAAATAATAATTTGGCCTTATGTGCAATGTTTAGCACGGGGGGTTAATCAGTTTGGTTTACCTCTCTTCTTTCAGCCTATAGCAGTTCACTTCTGGACATAAGCCTCCCCCAGGGCGCGCCACAAAGCCCGATCTCCCGTTTCTGTCATCCAATCCCTACCAGCCACTTTCTTCAGTTCGTCGGTCTAACGTGCCGGTGGACGTCCAACACTACGCTTGCCGAGTTGTGGTCTCCTCCTGAGAACCCGTCTACTCCACCGACCATCGGTTCTGCGACAGATGAGACCAACCTATGCCACTTCAGTTTGCTACACTTCTAGACTACGTCAGTCACTCTGGTTCTTAGCCGGATTATCTCGTTCCGGACCTTGTCCCTTAACGAGATTCCTATCATGCACCTTTCCATAGCTCTCTGAGCGACGTGTAATCGGTGGGTTAGTTTCACTGTCAGGTTCCACGTCTCGGCTCCGTAGGTCTTCGGGCATTGTGGCAAAGGTGACGCAACTTTCCAAACGCTGCCCATCCAAGCTGAACTCTTCTGGTGATTTCACCCTCAAAGTTGTCTATATATACCCAGCTGTAATTTTTGACCCAGGTTTACCTCTACACAACATCAATATAACGAACAGTGGAATTCGTGCTGTGTCAAGGTGCAAATATCTAAACAAGCACGTTTTTATTGCAGACATGATACCTTTAATACGAGCTCTGATCTATTCGAGATCCTAACATTATCGTGTTTTTTAGCTCCTGTATATTTAAACGAGAAACCATGGAAAGCCAAAACTATTTATATGTGAAGCTGCAGCTTTGTGAGTCATTTCTCCTGAAGTAAAGTAACCGTTAAAAAACTTCAGATTATTGACACGTCTGCTAAAGTGTTTTCTATAATTCTAGTTAACTACACGTAAATGCAATCTAGCGGAGTAATCAAGGGTGTCCAAATCCCACCGCAATTTAATAGAAAATTTCAGGTGGAAATTCAGCTAGATGAGAGTAAGTTGCCTTCAGCGGTGACAGCGGCCAGTCGTATAATTTCCCTGGAGGCCACATTGTGACCTAAGTAATTGTTTTTCAGGTGAACCCGCAACAGTTTCCACCTAGTATTTTGCTGGTTTATTTAGTTTCAGTCTTGATGCTAATTAGAATTCGTAATATCGCTTTTGTATGGAGATTTTTGCAAATTTACACAAGGTGCAGAGTACCCATCTATTTAATTATAACCAGGGCTTGGAAACCGGTTTATTTTTTTGTTCCTGTTTCAAACAAAATGCTAAGCAAGGAACCGTTCGTAACGTTTTAAAAACGTTATTTTTGAAACCGGTTCCAAGTCCTGATTATAACCTTTTTAAATAGATCTGTCTTTTGAAGAGCATCAATTATAAATACATTGAGTGGATTAATATGCACCGTAAAAAACACTAGCAGAGATCGAAAAATTAGTCACCCGGTTTGAGAATTATTGTGCTAACAAGTTCATGGCAAAATGTATTCGAATTTAGTTTTCGATCACCAAACCGCATTTGGCCGCGTGGCGGTTAATCCGTCTCCTATTCACTGTAGTGATAGTTAATTTGTAATAGCTACTTATACATAAAATGCCGTATTCCTTTATTACTTTCTAACATAGACGAAACACACTACAAAACTAATAAATTATTTTATTTGTTTTGTAGTGAGTTCCGTCTAACGCAATAAAATATACACATATTATAATCATAAACGAATGTTTTCATCATGATCAAATTGTTCAGTGGCCTGAATCACTTGGAATGAGTACGTATTTATGGATATTTTGGATGGTGCGGTATATTTGGGACTATTGACTGCCACTTTATTTATGATGCTGACTGTACAGCGTTACCACCATCGGCCTCGACATCGCTTACCGCCAGGCAAGAATAAGGCCAAACGCAAACCCATTTGAAAAAACAAAGCAATTTTTGACGATGTTACAGAAACTTAGCTACATACGAGTAGAAAGGGTTTTTTTGCCCAGAAAAAGAAACTCATGTTAGGGCAGTTTTTAAAGCATTGGACAAATCTGTGAAAGTATATTTATTTTCACAGTGATTATTTTAATGAAACAAGAAGAAGGTTTTGCGTGTACTGTCTTGATTTCAATGATCGATCATTGAAATCAACCATCATACTCGTACCAACAGTGAAAAGTATTTTACTTATTTAAAAGTATAATAAAGTATATTACCTACTAGGAATTTTATACTCGCATTTCACGAAGCATCTCTTACCTAAAGAAATGGTATTCTTAACTCCCTCTATTTTAAACTACTCCCAACACAGATCCCAGATTTCCCAACAATGTTTTCCTTTCCTCTAAGTAGGCAACAACTTAACATTAAGTAGGTAAGTCTGGTGCAATAAAGTGGAGCGTCTGATAACTGTCTAGTGCATACAGTTTACAATAATATTGGTGGAGGGTAGGGGGTGGTAGGGTAGTGGGTTGAACGCTCATTTCTCAGGTTCGACTCCCAGTATTGATATTGCTGGGTATTACGCGCCGAAAGCTGCTGTCGTATGCAGAGTTAGGAATCAAACAGATAGGACTCAATTTTTACATTTGAAGTTTTAAGCTGTGAGGAAGGCCGTCATTCTTTAAACATACAGATTTATTGAAAATAAGAACGTACAGACATTTATATTTATGAAATTTTGGAAATCACCACGATTAATAAGAAACCATTCTGATCGAAAACATTAAGTGTTACTATAATTAACGACAGAAGGCTCACCACAACGTTGGGTTCTAATACCATTATTAAAAAGTGGGCTTTTGAGTGTTCCATTCACCTTGACGACAACAGTCACTGGCCTCTGACTACCCCATTTGGGGTTCAGTCGGGATAGTATGTTATGTTACTCCATTCATTATAGCATTAGACAGAAGTAAAACAGGTTCTTTTTAGGGTACTCTTTGTGGAAAAAGTACAATAAACAAAATTACTTCTAATATGAATGCCGAATTTATTAAAATCTACTTATAGAGCAGCTGTCACATTTAATTGTTCTCATTTAAAGTAAAGTTACTTCAGAATTTATGAGGCTTTTGCTTAGATCAATTATTTTGTCTTGCATCAATCTATATTGTCGATGTCAAAACCTAAAAGAAGCAAGGGCTTTATCCGAACACATTTTTACTGTCTCTTTATCTCTACCAAATCTAAAATGTTACATATTCCCTTCATACGTTGTGGCACCTTCTGCCACCCCTTGGTTATTATATTTTGCCAGGTTATACTCAGGTATGTCATCGTCATGGCAACTTCAAATGCGAATTGTCATAAATTTTAGCACTCCCGCTTCTCATTTCTAATGTCATCGTCATGGCAACGTCAAATGCAAATCGTTAATTCAATTTAGCACCCCTGCTTCTTATTTCTAATGTTTTAATGAATGAAGTATAATAATTTCCTCCGCTGCAGACGTGTAAGGTTACTGTGTTCACCTATGATGTGTTATCCTACAGCGCAATTAATCTCGAAAAGGCAAAAGTGCCAAAAAAAACTACGATGGCACTACACGGAACTCAAGTGAATCATAAAATAAATCAATTTTGTGAAGCCGCACATAAGAGTTTTTAACACGTAATTCAACAAACTGAAAAATGAAAGTCGAAGCGACTATGCTTTTGAGGAAAATTACCTATAGCAACTTTGGTTTTAACTTTCTATAAAAAGGTCACCAATGAAAATGGCAATCGTATAAGTATTCAAGAATGTTTTACGGTACACAGCAAGGCAAGCTAGCACGTATATTATGCGCTGAAAATATACTACTTCATACCATTCTAGGAAATGGACTTGAAAATGGCTTAGAAATGTGATTTGTAAAATTGAGTGCCAGTTCTAATAGAGTCTACGGCTGTCTCGCTCGTGGAGTAATATTTGTTTAATCTGCAGCGGCGACATGGCGCCGCAGACTATTGCTCGATAATCTAAGCTCTATATTTAACAGCCCCCCTCCCGATATCCGGATTTTGGACATATTAAAGAGGACTTCGCTAAATCGGGAACTGTTCTCTTGGTGGCTGTTAAACCAACGTCATTGGGAAGTAAGATCTTCATATTGGTTTTGTATACTTAACTTTGTTTGGTATCTTCATTGTGGTTCAGGAGCGCGTTCACAAAAGCTAAATTTAAGCATTATAGACTGTCACTAACTTCTTACGTTATCTTTTAACCGAGTTAAATAAAACTCGGACCGCAATCCCAAAAGGTTTAGTTCAAAATACAACACACTATAACACAGTATTTCGCGATAACGCTAAGTATTTAAGTATCGACCAATCAGCCAACAGTAAACAAGTTAAAAGTGAAAAATAGTTCAAACCCTTCACTAAAGGTTACGGTTTCACACTCAAGAGGTTCGTTTAAAAGCAAAATAAACGTTTTCAAAGGAGTGGAACCCCATCCTATTTGAATAAGCGTCGGCTGATAGGCTCCGCTAACTAGCTCGGTAGATCAGACAAAAATCCCATTTCCTGACGCCTCATCCGATACGGTAGCTCACGCACTGGGCTTTCAAGCACGCAGTTAACAAGAACATCACTCAGGGAATGGTTTCTCGTAGCTGTGTTGAGAGTGACGTTTAAATGTTTGTGGTTAACATTCCATAACATAAACATAAATAACCTAAATAAGCGCCAGACATCACACCACTTGTCATGGTCTCGAAGTAGGGATAAATATACCTGTGCTACGAGTTTCTAGACAAGGCATTTAACTAGATGCGTCTCCCAGCACACGCAGACCTGAGCCAGTTTAAAAAGAACGTTCCCTGAATTACTGCTGCTTAAGCGCACTTCCCAATCGTGTCGTCAACACATAACACTTATAATTCTTCATGGCACCAAAATCCTCATTGCAGGTTAATGGAAAAGATGAATGGCGCTTTTAATGGAAAAGCAATCTTTATTGGCAAATGGCAATGCGTGATCAATTTAAAATGGACACTAAAAAGTATATATATACACAAATTTACATACTATTAATGCTATAAATGCAAAAGCAATTCTGTCTGTTTGTGTCTTTTGCGGGCTATATTTACCAAAAAATATTACACATTAAAAATCATTTGCTTTAATAATGTATGTCCAACCGCTGGCAGAAGCCTCTATCATCGAAATCGAGTCATCGCTACAGTTGATGAAGTTTTCGGTGATCACAAAACAGGGCTATGTTCTGGAAAAAATCAAATTCCCTAAAAATCTGTTTCTATCATCGTTTTGGCCACAAAAATACTGTGTTCCCCACAGTTTGCTAGTACACATCTTTCCATTCTACAGTAAAGGAACCCCTATCTAAGGCACACATTTCCATTATTGTACATAGGTACATTCAGCTTTTCGGTACAAATAGGCACGTACTAAGGGCCCGATAAAAATCTCTCAGGGCGGAGCGAGTGCCTATCGCTCAGTGATGTCATTAGGGGCCCCGGGCGCGCAACCGATATACAACGATGTAAGAAAACTTAAAGGAGGTTTACTTTCATTATGAGCACCTTGAGGTCTTGGGGGCTACCAAAGCTACTTTCGTTTCGACATGTCAATGTCAAATTTAAAATGTTCGGGAATGACATCAAATGCCATCTCGATTAGACGAGTGTTAATGTCGATCGCGTACATTTTTCACATCTGACATGTCGACACGAACATAGCGTGTCGCCGATTAGCCGGGAAGGGTCTGCAGCAAGTGAAAGAATATTATTATATTGACAGCGCACTGTGCACTCTGCATCCTGAAACTATACTCCTCGCACTGCCATACCTTTTCTTTTTTTTCAAAAGGATTAATCCTCATATTGACTGCCTCACTTACCCCCGTTTTCACAAACGCTAATCAAAAGTTGAGCACACCTCAAATTGACATGGCAATAGAAATGAAAGGGCCAGCTATACAAGGAGTAAGTAAGGAATGCTCAGCTTTATTTGCATTTGTGCTAGCATTGTATTTTTTTATTATTTGTTTCTATAAGGTAGGACAGGGCAAGTATAGTTTTGCCTAATTTTAAGGTCGGTGCTGAAGGACAACACAAATATTAATCATAGCTATTTGACCACAATCCGCAATAGAATTTGTATTATTCATGTAAATTATAATAAAACACATACTTCCATACGTTGCAGCCCAAAATTCGTATGTTCTCTGTTAAACCTTGCGGTTGACTGGTAGAGAATGCCTCTAGGCATCAACCGCCAACTGTACCTATTTTTTATAAATGTGCAATAAAGAATAAATAAATAAATCAATAGCATATTGTAATACATTATTCTATCGAAAATAAATCAACATAACCCTGGTCGAAAGACAATTCGTTGTTTGATGAACAGTTTCGAATTGGAAACTTTACTAAGTATAAAAAAAAACACTATGAAAAATTTCATATAGAAAACTCTTATGACATTTTACTCTTGGTTTTATATGGAGGACCATGAGAAATCACACCCTGTCATAATACTACCTGCCTTAGCCAGAAACGCCAAAAAAATCAAGTACGAGTAATGTCAGAATACCCAAAAAAATATTTTGGTCATTGAATAATGTGTTTATTTGTATCAAGTTTAGTATCATAGGTTTATTCAAAACGTTGTCTCTAAGTGTGGAGGTTAGTCATAAAACCCCTTCTCCACTCTTCGTGGTTGTAGGTTCCGCGATCGTCAATACAAAGGCAGTAAGTAGATTTGCGGCGCCGCGGGCGCTCGCATTCAATTACGCCGTTATACACATACTCCAGAAGCACTGGGACCTCCAACTAACAGCCATTTGAGCAACTCTTCGGGCGATGGCAGCGAAATAACGTTCTAAAGAAAACCGTGGTAGACCCCCGAGATTAAGCAAACAGGATTCACTTGTTCCCTATGTATAGAATATGTAATCATATTTATGGACTATAAGATCCTATTTTCTACGTTTACACTGAACCTAGCACTACGCAAACCCAAATTTCATTATATTTATTGGTTTTTGCAGTTATCGAATTATGAATATCACGGTCGCGCAAACGGTTGAGGTCAATGCCTGGTAAGTTTTTATTCCAAGTAGGTATCAGAAGTGTAAAGTTCTAGTTTTTAGGGTTAAAATAATTATAGGTAAACTGAATGCTTTTATTGAAATAGTAACAACAAGTTTAAGTTGTTAAAAAGTGAATTATATACTCAGGCCAAAGTAAATTGTCCTGAATTAATTTTAGCTCTCAATATGGAAGGACCAGTAAATAGTTTAAACAATTTTATTTTGAAGTGTAAATCCTAAACTTGTTATATTTTAGAATCCACAGTTACTGTTATACAATCCTCTGTTATTTTTTTTAAGTACACACATCAAAAGTGTCTAGGGATCAACATATATTTTTGCAATAACTTTTCTCCTGATTGATATTAATTAAAATTTTCTTTAAGGATTCATCAAATAAAGTGTTTTCGTTTGTCTACAGTAACGATAAACCAAGTCACCTTTGCATTAATAAAGAAATTTGCCATTTTCCTAATAAAGGGATTTTTGACATTTGAACCACTAACATTAAAGTTCGAAAAAAAGACTGAAATAACAGTTTTCTTTAAAATTTTATTGGGTAACTTAAACAATTAATAATCCGTGTTTCTACCGCGAACACTAACAACACAAGAACATCGGTTTGGCATACTCAAAATGAGTTCATCCAAATCACGCTGTGGAATGGCCGCCCATGTTCGTTGCAACAACAAAAAAAGGTCTTCTTGCGACTGGATACCCTCCATATTCGGCAGAGCTCTTCTCTGTAGCTTATCCCATGCATGCTCAATCGGGTTCAAGTCTGGCGACTGAGCAGGCCAGGGCAGGACATTGATGTTAGCTGCGGCGAGAGTCTGTCTTACAACTCTTGCGGTGTGCGGTCGTGCATTATCATGCATTAACTGAAATAAGGGACCGATTTGCACTTGTAGAGGAACGACGACGTCTGATACAATCGTCTCAGCATAAATTTGAGCGTTGAGGTTGCCTCTGATCCAAATCAACTCAGTTCTTCCGCCGATCCAAATACCCGCCCATACCATGATGGTTCCACCACTATAAGGATGGACTTCCTGGCAGGATTTTAATCGCTGTTGGCGTCCAGAGGTTCTCCAGTGTCGTATACGTCTTGTATCCGGTCTCATACCAAACCGAGACTCATCAGAAAAGCACACGAAACGCCATTGTTTTTCTGCCCAATTTCTGTGTTCAAGAGCCCATTGATATCGAATCCTACGATTGTGCATTGCTATAGGTGGTACCCTTAGCGGTCTTCGGTAACGTCATCGTTCCTCTACAAGTGCAAATCGGTCCCTTATTTCAGTTAATGCATGATAATGCACGACCGCACACCGCAAGAGTTGTAAGACAGACTCTCGCCGCAGCTAACATCAATGTCCTGCCCTGGCCTGCTCAGTCGCCAGACTTGAACCCGATTGAGCATGCATGGGATAAGCTACAGAGAAGAGCTCTGCCGAATATGGAGGGTATCCAGTCGCAAGAAGACCTTTTTTTGTTGTTGCAACGAACATGGGCGGCCATTCCACAGCGTGATTTGGATGAACTCATTTTGAGTATGCCAAACCGATGTTTTTGTGTTGTTAGTGTTCGCGGTAGAAACACGGATTATTAATTGTTTAAGTTACCCAATAAAATTTTAAAGAAAACTGTTATTTCAGTCTTTTTTTCGAACTTTAATGTTAGTGGTTCAAATGTCAAAAATCCCTTTATTAGGAAAATGGCAAATTTCTTTATTAATGTAAAGGTGACTTGGTTTATCGTTACTGTAGACAAACGAAAACACTTTATTTGATGAATCCTTAAATAAAATTTTAATTATTATCAATCAGGAGAAAAGTTATTGCAAAAATATATGTTGATCCCTAGACACTTTTGATGTGTGTATTTCATTGACAACAAACACATTTAGTTCGCGCCCCGTTCCCAAATTTGGCTTTAAAAATATAAAATGAATGCTTAAATAAATCACGCGACCGAACATGGTTAACCTCGTTCAAAACGCCTGGAATCGCGAAACAATAATAGTGAAAAATCCAGTTTTCGCGTGAAAACAATTTCGCTAGCCGCATTCCGCGAGCGATGCGTGTCGATCGCCGGATATAGTGGCGGTCTGTATTTACAACTTCCGGGTTCGGTCGGCCAATTAATAACTTTTATCGTTTCCTGCAACCAAGTCTCGCGCAATTAGCTGCCAATAAAAATCTCCACGCCTGATTGCGACCGCCACGGCTGAGCGGGCGGTCGTCTGCAGAATGTGTCGATGCCTTTATACTTAATCTGCTTTATTGCTTTTCGGCCGAGTTCACTAGTAATTCTCAGTTCAGAGTATGTTTTAATGTATTATACAGGATAACTGTGATTTTAATGAAAGTAAAAAGTGTAGCACTATATTATATTATGTTTTACTCATATTGATTGCTTTATATTATGTAGGTATCCTTTTCGTACTATCCTAATCACCAGCTTTGCCAAATGAGTTGCTAATCACTTTTCGTCATACCTTTAAAACTCCGTTTTAAGTAATGTCTTACCATTTGACCACAGACGCGTTTGTAATTGTAATTTTAACTAACAATAGGAAAGCTACAACATGTATGAGAATGTTTTTGACTTTTAATGAGGTAAACAAAATATTGCAAATCTTATCCACCCTAAATAAAAGGCCAGGGGAACATTTTACCACACAAACCGACGTCGGAGTGATAAGTTGCAGCTAATGTCCCAGGATGGATTGCGAGTAACGTTTTTGCTGAACAAAATGGATTACCACAGCACAGCCTTACGGCCAGTGACTTATTCTAGAAATACAATGCAAAATTATTAGTGAAATGTGTCTTAATACGTACGTAAGTCAAACGAGATATGAATTTTTGAGACTTCACTAAACTGTCAATGGTGTGCCGAGAATTACTGATTTAAACCTGTATCTATGTCTACCACGAGTTGCCACTCTAACTTTACATTATCGTTTGCGTAAAAAAATGTATTGGGATTTGACATTGTCATGTCATGTCATGTGTCATCCCAATACAATTTTGTTACGGGAACGATAACGTAAATTTAAAGTGGCAACTCGTGGTAGACGTACCGTTACGAAATACTTTTCTTACTACAATTCTATTGATTCTAATATGGTGTTTTCTCTTTGATTGTAATCTACCTTTTCTCAGTTTGACAATACGTAATTCTCGACTTGGTAATATAATTCCCTTGTAAATTTTCTGTGTTCAACTACGATTGAGCTTATCCCTTTAGTCAAAATTAGACATAGGTATTAATGCTCTATTCTGCCGCTTATGCCTACGTATGAAATTTCATTCTCTTCCAGATCTGGACAAAGGTCGCCGTTATTGAAATCAAGTCTTCGCTACAATCGATTGATATTGGCTTACTCACCGCGATTTCCATCAAAAATCTAGGCTTTGTTCTTGCAAATATAAAAGTCCTCCGGATTTCGGGCCAAAATTAACAGATATCGGTCTATCTCCCATAGAGATAACGCCTCCCGCGTTTTACATGTATTTCATTATGAATGTGTATTTATAAACTGAACTTTAAATTGAAGACAAATGTTGATTTTGCACCCTTAGGAGCTTAGGCTTTACTGTGTTAATCTACACTGTGGGCATCTCGTGGTTAGGTTGAGCCTCCAAGTGAAGTAATTGCAGTAAATAAGGCGGCTTAGCAACAGACAGGCTTTGGGGCATTACGGTGAGAGCCTTCCAGTGTTCGGCCACTTCGATCAGCTGATCCTAGACTTGATTGACGGCTGATGGTTGGTAATTATTTTTTTGTAACTCATTGAAATCATTGTAAGAATTCATTTTAACAAAAAAAGAGACATTAAAGGCGATGATTATTTTTGCAAACCAAACTCTTTACGAGTCTAATAGATATGTATATTGGATCCTGCCTTTAGCACCGGAGGTCGTGGGTTCGATCCCAACCCATGATAAACATTTATGTAACGAAAATTTGTGTTTGTAGTGTAGGTACTGGGTATTTTCAGAATGTATTTAGAAATATTTAAGCATATTTACAGTATCTGATACCCATAACACAAGCTCTGCTTAGTTTGGGGTCAGATGATCTAAACTTAGTGTAATCTGACCCAGATATTATTATTATTTATGGGAGTTAATAACAAGTACTATACATAATTTCTTACTTATTATTTTGTGTTTTAGCATTTTTCAGTCTAAATACTATAAATCTAAATCTAGAAGAACTAGAATCCAGCAGCTAAGCTGGAAGGGCAGCCGCCCCGAAGGCGAGAGTGAGAGTCACACTCCCGCTCGATAGACCTTCCCCCGTATCCACAAACGCCAATCAAAAGTTGAGGACAGCTCAAATTGATGCTGCCCTGTCACATGTCAATAGAAATGAAAGGGACAGATATACCTACATGTAAGGACTGCTCAGCTTTGATTGACATTAGTGGATTCGGGCGCTAGCCCCTTTTTTTTTCTCCCATCTATTCTATGCTGTTTATACAGACAGGTTTAAGTTCACTTTATTTGAGACAAACGTGCACTAACCGCCCAAACGAGGAGCTCAAGTGGGCTAGTTACGTACCTGCCCTCTCGACTTCCTTCGAGGAGTAAAACAGATTCTTTGATCTCGCAAGAGGGCGCTGCGTCAGGGCTGAGAGTCGGAAATCACTGTAATGGATGAGGAGTTAGGGTTGGCAATGTACATTGTTGGCCAATAAATAAATATGCGCCATACGACAAACCAATTGACATGGTTTCAAAGTAAGGATAGATATCCTAGCGATAAGGGGCACCAGAAAAGGATTTAAGCCAGGGAAATCCAGCACACCCAGACCCGAGTCAATTTAGAAAAGATCGTTCACTGAATAGACCACCGAGAATCGAACCCGGGCACCATGCATATCG
The DNA here is from genome assembly GCA_947369235.1 of Udea olivalis. Classification (NCBI taxonomy): domain Eukaryota; kingdom Metazoa; phylum Arthropoda; class Insecta; order Lepidoptera; family Crambidae; genus Udea; species Udea olivalis. Next base: position 12,164,685 of record OX376355.1, read on the forward strand.
AGGCGAGGACCCGTGCCACGAGTACAGCACAATAAGCCAATCGTGTCGTCAAAATAACTATTCAGACTATTTATTAGCATGGTATTGGGGCAAACTGTGCCTTCGAGTGGCCGCGTCCGACTACGATCTGTTCCCGCGAATCGGCCACAGTCGCCGGCTGTTTGCCGCTGCAAGCACGTGATGATGAATTATTCCGTGTGGCTAGTGGCTTGACCTCAAACACTGGTTGTCACGTTTTCTTGCTGCGTCAAGTGGCCCAGCCTAATCACTCGTCGCGTGAAGTGGCCGCCACAAATGACTCAAGTGCTATATGTTAAGTGATAAACCTGTACACTGTCCCGCTGTTGGACAAAGACTTCCATTCTTTAAAGTCATACCTGTATTTGTTTGTAATCTAATCACTCAACTTCAAGTCTTCAAGTCTACAATTAAAACAAAGTTGATAAAACAAGGTTATTATAACGTGGAGGATTACTTGAACGACAAGAATTTGTGGTCATAGTAGGAATAATCTGCTCCTCTGCTCAAATAATGTATTTTTATTGTTATTTTGACTGTACTCTGAATTTATTTGTTGTAAAACAAAACAAAGTTCAAAAGAGTAACTATCGAGTTTCTTGCCGGAGTCTTCTCGATGAGAAGCAACTTCTGAACCGGTGGTAGATTCGCATTATGTTTATTTAGAATATGTACTATTATTGTATTATTTTATTTACGTCTATTATCGTTTATATATATTTTTTGTGAATTTTGACATTTCATAAGTGCTTCTTTGTAAAAGCTTAAGTGAATAAATGATTTTTTACTTCACTTTTTTTACTTTTCACTGTGCTTGGTGAATTGGTGATCACAAACACGGCCAGGCGTCAATACAATAAAACATTAATAAAAAACCCTAGTACATTTGAACAAATAGCTCCTCCAAAATTTAACATGGCTTGTTTACTGACAGAGTCTGTACTAGTACTTAGTAATCAAACTCGTAGTAATTGCAATAAGGTTGATAACAATACTTAATGGTTTTGTGAATACTTTTTTATATAAATTATTAAACAATCTAGCTTTTAACCTGGACCTAGAACAGAGACAGATGTTTGCCTCAGGAACGTTTTTCTTGATAATGTATCAACGAACTTCTGCTCGAAAGGAGTCCTGCATACTCGTATGTCCAATATTGTATCTATGTCAAAAAATAAAATATTTTTTTTAGAGTTTGAGGGACAACCCTGTATGAGGCTGTGCGTCTGCGGCTAATAGATATCCATTACTGGGCACTTGTCTCGAGCCGCACGCAGTGTGGAAACCGCACACCCTGTATAAAAACGTAGTTCAACACACTATCGCTGGTAATAAGGTAGGTACCTTCGCTTTTTTTTATTACTAACCCAGAAATACAACCTTACGTTTACCTTGGGTTTTTCTAATTTATCAAAAGATTGAAAGAGCCGAACGATACGTTAGTTCACAAGTTGTTTAAGAAAAACTAAAAAAAGTACCTTTACACCCCCGCCTACTCGTTAGCTCCACCCCCATCCATCAGTACTTTGATTGCTTCAGACACCATTCCCTACATTTGTGCCAAAATTCGCATTTACACGATTAATTTCGACTAATTGGCAGATTTTCGTCTTCATTGACTGAGCTATTGTAGTAACTAAGACATGTGTCTACCATGGACCTAACGTCACGTAAAGTACGATAATTAACCACAGAAAATTCTATGCCTTTTTAGTTCCATTTAGTGATTCGCGTAGTAAGCATTTAGCGCCTCTAGCTGTCCGTTTACGAAATAAAAAGCTTTACGACAGACGGTTCGTTGGTGCAAACGCGTGCTAAGAAGGCAGACTGAAACAAGCGATTTTCTTAAGTGTTGTACAATAATTTACAATGTAACAATAGTATATTTTACATCGAGGGACTAAACGAAGCCATAATATACCAGAGGTGGTTTGACTCCCGAGCGTGCGAGGGAGTCAATGAAACCGAGGGTATATTAAGTTGGCGTTTAGTCTCAAGGTGCAAACTGTACTTTTCACTTCGAGTGCGAGAAAAATAGTCAATTTAGTACAAAAACATCTAAAACCGAACTTTACACTTGACAAAAGTTCTGAAATTTCCGTGATCAGTTTTTCCTTCTGCACTGAACCACAGATTAACAATTTAAAACACATGGCGCCACCTTCTTTGCGGACAAACCATGGAATTAAAAAACTCAACATTTTCCCTGGCTGTTTGAGTTTGTCTTTGTCACATAAAGGAAATTAAAAAACTAATTACTTTCTACTCCCTTCGTAGGGCTATATTGGCGTACATTTAGAGCATGAGAAGTGAAAAATAAATAAAAAGCTTAGTGAAATGCAATTAACATTTATAAGCTGTTTATTCCGTTCTATTGGCAATCCACAAAAATGACCTCTACGTCACTAAGAGACGACAAAAAACTCAAACTCAAATAACTTTATTTGAATACACTGGTATCAGTACTTTCAAATCGTCAAATTTACAGCAAAACATACAAAATAATAGCCATTAACACTATAATATTATAGATATATAAATACACAGTATAGGTACAGACTAAATGCGACTCCACAGCCGCGTCGGAGTTGTTTCGTTACGTTGTAGGTGTAACTTAGCTTTTCCCAAAGAGCTCAAAGAAAAATGCGTATTCCGCACACGCGTCGAACTCTACTGGAAGTACGGAAACTTTTCTAATTACCTTCCAGTCTCCTAACGCGTCGGCAGAACTGACTTCATACATCTTAATTTGTAGACACGACTCACTTTCGTTGGTAGTACTGTTTGAAGATAGTAAATAAGGTACAAATCCTAAAATTGTCATCTCCTGAATTGGTATCTTTATATAAACGTATAAAAGCGAAAGGTCACTCACTCATCACTAAATCAGAGAAACGACAAGTGGTAGGAGTTTCACTTGTTTCAATTGCATGGGGTTTTTTTAGGACGTAGGTGCTAACTAAGAGGGGATTTTGCGAAATTCGACCCCTAAAGGTGTGTTTTTGGGGTTGATAGATTGTATGAAATTGAAACTTCGTTACTACTTACTACAAACTCTCAAATTTTGCATAGTCGAAGTCACGAAGTCGCGGGCAACAGCTAGTTTATCAATACAAAATAACTATTCTATTACTCAGTGATGACAACGCACAGCTTAAACTACCGTCTGTAGAAAGCTGAAATTTGAGATTATGTAGGTAGACTCCTTATGACGGGATCGGGAAATACGCCAAGTAGCATTTCCTTGTCTAATTATGATATTGTAGAAAATTATTCATTTTCGTTATATTCTTGGCTAAGACTATAATGTCCCTCAAGATATCTTGTAGGTAGCCTCCAAGGCAATGGCGGTTTTTTATCCAAACTCACGAGACCGAAGTTTGTGCGGTGCGCCGCCGGCCGCCAACCGCTGATCGACCGCCGGCCGACCGCGCGGCCGCGGGAATTAAACGCGACGTGATTCTGTTTTACATTTTATGCATTCTATATAGAAGCTGCGGGCGCAACCGAAGCGGGCGCGGCGGGAAACCGCGCCGTCAGTTCTTAGCCTAAGGAAATTCAAAACACATCTTTGTTTACCAAGCGAAATTTTGTATATATTACAGTCAAAACCCACATCTACCTCGGTTTGATTTAGTCGATGGATGCCATATTCTGGAAATGACACAATGGTCTAAAAACGACAAATTCTATAAATGAAGAAATTGCAGAAATATAGTTTTTTTTCAAAAAGTGTGTTAGTAGAATGTGGCGTTATTAGATTTTGTCATTTATAGAACACCACTTTTGGATCGTGATTTGTCGTTTTTAGACCATTGTGTCATTTCCAGAATATGGCATTCATCGACTAAACCCTCGGTTCTATTATCTCAAACCGTAGAGGATGCGGAGATGCGAGCGACTAGGAAAGATTTGGAAAGACAGGAGACTAACCAACCAAAAACACAAAGGGAACCTAATGAAGTGCCTCATTTTCCAATCTTTCTGTATGGGGCCGAAACTTGACACTAAGACAGCAAGACCGCCGAAAAATCGACGCACAGGAGATGCGGTGTTGGAGACGTCTGTTAAAGATACCCTGGACGGCGTTTCGCACCAATGTTTCCATCCTCTAAGAACTTTACATACGAGACAGGTTATCGTCGATTGTGCAGTTACGAATACTGAAGTTCTTCGGGCATATCTCCAGGAACGAGGGCACGATGAAGAGGCTTGTAGTACAGGGCCACACTGAGAGGAAGATAGCACGAGGCCGGTTTCCGACTCGCTTGATCGACCTTATTAGGAAATCGACCGCAGTACAGTGTACTCACAACGCACACAAGTGAGAGTCGACAAAAGTGGAGAGACATCGCGCGACGTGCGGCTGCCATAGAAGCCAGTGGCGACGGCGAGCCGCAACCCTGTCCATCAGCAGCCACGACCACTCTGCCAAGACTGCCCAACTAAAAAGAGAGACAGTCGAAACCTATAATCGGTCAATACCACTTTTGACTTCAAAAATCAGTCAAAAGTAGTTTTGACTAAAGACGTTAGCCAAAACCATACATTAAGTAAACCGTACAATAAGAATACAAAATTCACTTAAGTAGCGGTAGATTAAAATATTTTTTCTCTGGATCTAAGTTAGGTTAACCAAACTTGATATATAGTTCAGAAATATAAGATTGAAGCATCATCCGAAATTGTTACTTAAGCGGTTACAGGCGTGGGAACTCACAGGCAAGATTTAACATCTGGGACATGCTGTCTGTACAAAAGTGTACTCGTATCCGGGTTATTGGCTAACCAGGTAACGAAATGAAATGCATAATATGTTTATCTAATTGAAACTATCAAAGACATTGAATTTCGAGAATAACAATAATGTTATTTACAATGAACTGACCTTCAAAGTTAGCCAACTGCCTCTGGTATCCCATTTTAAACATTTAAAATACAACTATAATTATTACTTTGTTCGATACACACGAAAAGTTGTTTGGTGTCCATACTTTTTTCCAAACCAATGCCGTTAAACTCCGAAGGTCTGTGACATTCGACGAAGAAATGGCAGTTGCCAAAATCTCTTGCAAATCCGCCTTTCTACGTGCATTAAAAAAAGTCAAACTCTTATTCTTTTATTTATTCCACCAAGCTCTGAAGTCAGTATACATTGATTGGGTTTCAAACTTCGTCTTGTAATTCAATGCCTCGCAAAGGCTACAAACATTTTCAACGTCTTTTGGATCGTGATAAGTATAATATTTCTTCCAACCGAAGAACTTGTGGTACCGGTCAGGATCCTTCATCAGATCAATCATGATGGCGGCTAGATTTTCAACCGAGTGATCCCGGGCGTTTAAATATGAGCCTGGTGGAAGAAATCTGAAAAAAAGAATTTAAGCATGAATGGAGCCCATTTAATGGCACTCACAGAGGCTACCTAGGATGGAGAATCAGATGTAATCACAAATATTCAGCTGCGTTTATTTTGACAAGTGGAATGATTATCAAGAGGCAAAATGTGAGCGGCCTTACAGTGTTAGTTATCCACATAAACATGAATTAATAATCAATTTAGCATAATAGCCTAAACACACCTGGAATAATCAGCCCCTCCAAAAACAATTGGAACTGCGTTGTGATGTAATGCTCTCAACAGCTTCTCAGTCACGTAATCTTCCGACAACGCGTTCTCAAACGCCAAATAAAAATAGTATTGATCAACAATGTGATCGCAAGAAAGTCTGGTTCTGTTGCATTTCTTAGTTCCACATTCACCGTAGACGTCTAACTTATAACCAAGCGCGGACAACGCCTTAGACAGCTTTTGCAGAACACCTTCCCTTTTGCTGACCGTCTTGCAGTTGGACACAAAAGCTACAGCCAATTTAGTTTTCTTTCTAATTAGATCAGCCAGCTCCTCATCAATTTCAGTCATATTTTCTCTCCATTTCATAACTGGTTTCGGCCCAACCACATTTCCTGAACTATTCCTAATAAGTATGTAGGGATATGGAATGTCAGAATCTAGTCTGTACGTTGATGTCCAATTGAAGAAACCGTTATTCCTTCTGCTGTTAACGAAGAAATTTGCAGATGATTCCAAGAAGAAGTAAATGAACTTTTGGTGTGGCCAGCGCGGTACTTGCGACAAATTGACAGATTCTAAATATCTGCCGTTGAAAGCGACCGCATCAAATTTTGAGAAGTCTCCGCCAAAATAATTTCTGTCGTCGGTGACGTGGCAATTACTGAATGAGCAGTTGTTTTCAAGAAATTTACTCGTCCCGTAGAAATAGTAAAAAGGAGCATAATCTCGTGGAGTCCACAGCAGCATATATTTGATGTTCTCAGGCTTTTTTCTATGGTAATGCATTGAAATCGTTTGTGGCGTTTCATCTCTAGTTACAAATGTGCCCCAAATCGCAAGCAAAACAGTTGATATGCAGATGCAAAAGAAAACCCGAAATAGAACCATTTCAGCTTTTAATCGCAAACAATCACGAACGATCAAAGTAATTTTTATAAAATCACACTGTAGTCTGTCTTAGGTTACGTAAAGTCCATTTGAATTCCAACAGAATAATTATACTTTATCGTTGTTGTACGAGTATACTGATATAACGTACTGTTACATCGCACATTGCCACACTATTGCGCTGATAGACTGTCTCTATCTGTATGAAAGAAAACCAGCGTAAAGACGATAGAGTGGGCGCTTGAACATGACCAAGAATTATACAGATTAAAAATAGAAAGACAGAACGAAGCAATAGACCTACTCCCGTTCAACCGGATACGTATTGATGTAAATCCAGGCGTTCAAAGAATATTCTCATGGTCGTAGCTCGAAATGTTGTTCTTTTACTACTATTTCTTTTTCTGCCAGTGTTCACAATTATTCAGACAAATCAAAATAAATTATACTAACACACGGTACACAATAAATTCACTATATTTAACAGAGAAACAACACACGGTTATAAACTTAGTAATATTCTTACGTTGAGAAGATTTAAAATTCCACTGTTGACAACATTGGCCGAGCACTTGGCTACAATTATGCTTGTTTACACTTTTGTTTTGTTAGAACGAGGATACTCATAGGTACACAAACGGGACAAAGTTTTGAATTCTTAAATCCATGTTTATTATAACGAGTATACCGGGTGATTATCAAAAGACTTACAAAAACGATATGGCATAGTCAGTATATATAGTTTTTTATTTTATTTATTTATTCGTATGGCAATTTTTTGTCAAAAAAAACATTAAAATTTTAATTGAAGGCACTTCAGCCACTTAGTTTACTCGTCGTTCAGGACACCAGCATACCAGCGTTCTAGGACTTTCCTGTATGATGTGCTGAATCCTCTGCACATCAGCACCACAGGTACAAACAGTAGAATCTAAATAATGAATAAATAAATAAATAAACCGATCCAGCCGCAGCGGTGCTTGTATTGAGCGCAACGACCGTCTGTTGAGCTTGCACCATTCCTGTCTAGGGAGTTGTCAGTCTAAGTGATGCGCGTACGTCAAGTTACGTCACAAGTCAGTATAAGTGATGTAGAAATTATCTAAGTGGCAATAAAATAAAATCATACTTAACATAAGCATTACATAAACTTAGATTGTACAATGTAGGCGGTCTTATCGCTAGGAAGCGATCTCTTCCAGACAACCTGCAGGTAGAAGAAATGACAAGATTAAAAAGAGAAAATAGGTAAGGTAGTGTGAGATAGTGAGATAATTATATCCATACATGAAGTTATTTTATGCATTCGTGAATGCAATTACATATAATAGTACTTATAATTGTAGTAAGTATAAATAAATAAAAAGACTTATTCAGGGTTGTTTTATCCACGCACTAGAGACATTTAAAAGTTACAGTGTGAGGAAATAAGCTTTGAGTCGGGATTTGAAAATAGGTAAGGATTAAGATTGCCTAATAAGTAAAGGTAGCGAATTCCACAAGCGAATGGATTGACAGTGAAACAAATCAGTTGAACAGTCATTATTTTTTGTATGAAAACCTTCAAATTAAAGTCTATTGAAAAAAACAAATACATAGTTAATAAATGCGTCATACTGAGTATGCCATATCATTTTTGTAAGTCTTTTGATAATCACCCGATAAATTATACGAGATGCCAAAACGGTGGTGATGCTGTGACGTAACCCAAAAAAAACGAAACAGGCAATTGGCAGAAAAACCCAGTGTGTTTATTGTGCACAGTTCGGAGTTACTGAGTTTAGGGATGCAATTAAATAATGTCTGCTAGCCATGGTGTAGTGTAGGTTCCGTAGTAGCCTTACCCTTAACTGAATACATTTCATAAGGGCATTCATATTACTCGTTCGCTTGTTAAATCTTAGTACCTACATACCTACTTACGATGTGAAAGTTTCCTTTGTAACTTTTTTTATCAAGAGTATGAGGGAAGCTGTTTGTACGGTGGTAAGCTGGAGGACCTTCAAACTAAGCCCTACAGAGCTTACTATACCTTAACTTATGTATCACATATCATTGGTTCAGAGACCATGTCTAGAACTACGCGCGATCGACGCGCTTTTTGCCGTACATAAATCGCTAAGAACTAAGCTAGTTTGTATATTACACAATAAAAGCAGCGATGTAACCAAAATCGTGCATCAATTCGCGCATAAAACGAATGGTATATTACAGGCAAATTGCTCAGTTTTCATATAACGTTTCCATCTAATCTAACGTTTTAGCTTGGTTTTTCAAATCAAGTTGTGTAAATTTCAGAACGACGAATGCTCGATGTGAATGCTCAAATCTATCAGCAGCTCGAGAATAAAAAGAACCATAGTTTTACTTCCTTATCAAATTATAATTTGAGCTAACATTTAGGATGAGACTTAAGGAAAATTATGAATTTGGCGACGAACTCAAACACAGGGGACATGAATGTCCTTCACATATTTTTTACCTGGTAAGTGGTTCTTTGTTGTGGTAAGGCCTGTGTCCAACCCACTACAGTTACTTAGGCCTCTTCCTCACGCACCGAATCTGTACAGATTTTCTGCTGAAAAACATTTCCCGACAGGGTCTTGATGTTTAGATACGGTACCTACTGTGTTGTGACTGGTGTGACTAAAGGCCTGGTTACACTTGTGCTTCAGATGATTAGTGTTATGAGAAAACACGTATGGACAGCAATTGATTAGTGCGATTGAATAGTAGGTAACCTGTGTCGTGAATTATTTAGAAGCGTGTTCTATCCAATCGCACTAATCAATCACTGTCCACAGGTGTTTTCTTCTAACACCAAGCACCTGCACTCCTCAAGCCCTCACCTGTAGTAACTAAACTAAAGTGTAAACAGGGCTTAAGGCGCACGGCGGAGTTAGTGGGGGTGAGACGGGGGAGGGCGGCCGCTCTGTTCAGATTCTATGCAGAGGCGCGCGTATGCGCTCGGTAAAAAATCTGTACCGAAACGAGTCAGTCTGAAAACTCTTTCTTGAGTACATGTGCTCGGTAAACAATCTGTACAGATTCGGTGCAGAGGCGGTACCGAAACGAAAACGCACCGATCCGGTCAGGGAGAGATCTTACTCTTACAATCTGTACTATGTATTGAGTATATTTTCAGGCAGAATATTCAAGGGGCGGGACGGACAAAAAGAATGATATAGAAACTAAAAAAAAAACACTACAGCAGTTTATAAATATTTAATATCATAATTTCGTAATATCATTGCAAAACTGTGACCAATATTTTGTACCTCTGTCATACTTTTACAACGAGCCAAATATAGTAATATAACAATTACATTAAAATATATATTTGCCTTCCTTGTGGTAGACGTGAGTTTGATTCCAGCCGGAGGCCATGAGTTTTCAGTATAATATCGTTTAAAAAAGAAATACTAGACAAATTCAACCTTCTCTAAGGATTGTTGAAGGCTAGGGTTCAACGCAACCTAGTCCTAGAAATAGGTTGACTTTATCTAGTTTCTATTTTTTGATGGAAAATTAGAGCATTATCATAAATAACACAAAAAAATAAAATTCACTTCTAACTTTATTATTGTATAATCAGCACGTATTAAATATCTTTTAAGAAGGAAGTACGCGATGAAATGGCTATTATTCAAACATTTAAATGCTATTATAGACTTATGGCATCTTTGGTAATATAATAAATAAATAATAAATAAATAAATATCCCTGGACATTATTCCACACAGCGCCATCTAGCCCCAAAGTAAGCTAATTAAAGCTTGTGTTATGGGATACTAGACAACGGATAAACATACTTAAATACATAAATACAATATAGTATCTAGTAGTATGTATTATGAAATTTGGTTTACTTATTTATTCCTAACTTTGTACTTTGCAATACTGTGGCAAAAAAGCATTCACTCTTCTTATAACCAAAACCAAAAACTACATTTTTATTGTGCCTTACCTACTAATAATAAAAACCAATCTCAGCCTCAAAATTAAATACACAGCCGTTCTTTCTCCTTAGGAATAACCTAAAATAATAAGTATACGAGTACTAAGTAACATGTGCCTGTACATCGATTAATTATGGAAAAAAATGCTAACAGGAGATTCAAAAATAACTTTCATTGCATTAAATAAAAATCATTAAAACGAAACCGAGCTTAATCTCTTAGAATATTTCTAACAAAAATCAACGAATAATACTGCAATTATCAGTTATTTGGCAAATCAACGAACAATACTGCAATTAGCAGTTATTTGGCAAAACAACAAGGCAGAAAAGAAAGAAAACTTAAAAAAACTATTCTTAGATTGGCAAGAAAATGGCATATTACCACAAGAGTCTATGGCCATAAGTCGTCCATGCCTAGGTCATCGTCCATCCACCAGCACCTATCACCATAGCGAGGATTCCACCACTTCCTAAAGTCTTTGTAGGAGGTTTTCGTCTCCACAAAGGTTTTATTGTTCAGGGCTGCACAGACTGCACAAACGTTATCGACTGCTGTAGCGTCGGAAAAACTATAATGCTGTCTCCATCTGAAGAACTGTCTGTAGAGTTTTGGAGACGATATGAGACGAGCCATCTGAGCAGCAAGGTCTTCTGGGCTTAGCTGACGCGCGTCTAGGTATGATCCAGGCGGAAGGAATCTGCGAAATATAGTTCATTTGACATACGAGTAATGGTCATAGCACACTATCCCGGCATCGCTCCAACCCGTCAATTAATTTGCCATTCAAATTAGAGCATTGAATCGTGGACCCTATGATATATTTTACAATGACAAAATGAAAAAGCGGACGGCGGCGGGCGCGAGGGCGTCCGACTTTTTAATAAGAGGCGAATGACAGGTTGAAGCGGGGCCGTTGCCGCACTGTGATAATGAGCTTTGACCTTAACTCGTTTATTATATTCGTGTGGTCAGAGTTTAGATATGAAAGTCCGCTTACAGGGCAGGGTGGACAAAATTATCTCTGGTATGTCATACAAACTAAATATGATTACTAAAATTTACATTCTTAATTGACACGAATATTGCCACCATCCTGCCACTAGGCATGATGGACTGTGATGAATGAAGCTAACTTAACACCAAATATTTTTTTAAATAATCCAAAAACTCCTACTCTTCTACATAATTACTTACCTAGAATAATTAGCAGAACCGTACACAATCGGCACGGTGTTGTGCTGTAATGCTGTCAACAATTTCTCCGTGACATAGTCGTCTGCGAAAGAATTCTCCAAAGACAAATAAAAATAGTAATCCCTTTCCAGCATTAAATCACATTCCTCTTTATCGTCTATTGGACATCTCAATGATCCACAGGAACCGTATATATCAACAGTAAGACCGAAAGGCATCAGTGCTTTCTCCAAGTTCTTCACGAAGTCAATCCTGCCACTTCTATCCGAGCAGTTCGAAACGAACCAAGCTGCAGCCTTCTTTTTACTTTTCAGCTGACTAGCCAAATCCTCGTCTACGTCTTTATAATTTTTGGACCACACCATATTCTGCCTCGGGCCAACAGTCTTGCCATCTTTGTCCTTTACAACTATGTAAGGGTATGGAACATCAGAATCTAACCTATAGGTCGAAGTCCAGTTGAAGAATCCTTCGAACATGTTCTGGCAGACGGGGTAGTTATCAGCAGATTCGAGGTTAAAGAATATGTATTTCTGGTGCGAAGATCTGTTTTTGGGAATCTGGTGTCGACGCATATATCTCATGTTGCGTCCGTTGAACGCTATCGCATCGAATTGCGTAAGGTCACCGCCGAATAATTTCTTATTCGATGATACGTAGCAATTGACGACTGAACAGTTATTTTTGAGGAAGGCTCGCTGGCCCTTGCCGAAGAAATACAACGGAGAATAATCTGGGGAAGTCCATAGCAGTATATATTTAAGAGTCCTAGGTTGCCGGTTTGCTTTTCTGTACACATCAACGTATCTGATGTCTCTGGCAACATTTTCGAGAGCTTCTTGGACGACGTTGTCTTCCCTGGCCGCTGTTTGGATCCAGACGATTGGTACAATGAAACTGACACAGCTTAGGAAGAAAAGGAAGCGGGGTGAGGTCATCTGCCTTATGACGGTGGTTTGGTACGAAGCCATGTTCGTGATACGCGCCATCTTGATGGAAGCATGACTAGGTGTAGGAGAGCGGCTCTCGAAGCTCCGGATGTTCAGATCTGAAAAAAACCCTTGCTGTATCGAATACCATTTAAAAACCAACTTTTATAAAATAATAAACTCAAATGTTAATACAATTTGATTAACAATTAAGCCCCATTTGTTACGAATCACGATTATAATGCCGCACGGCCTTGGCTCCAAGACTAATTAATTTAAAACTTATAAACCAGCTATTCCCTGGTGACAGATATTAAAGGTACGAGCGTAGCAATAGGTACCGCAGCGTATATAGTATATCTAAAAACCCTACCTAACGGTCAACGTCTGTAAATTAAAACGTAATAATTTACAGAAAGTGTTATTTTTTTACATCCCACTTAAACTTGTGAAGAGGCAGTTCAACAATAATAATAATAATAATATCCCTGGACATTATTCCACACAGCGCCATCTAGCCCCAAAGTAAGCTAATTATAGCTTGTGTTATGGGATACTAGACAACGGTTAGACATACTTAAATACATTTTCTTTTGTAAATACATACTTATTATACATAGGAGACACCCAGACCAGTACAAACAGACATGTTCATGCACACAAATGTTTGTACTGTGCGGGGATCGAACCCGCGACCTCTGGTAGTAGCCAACTTCATAACCATTACACCAAGTCGGTCGTAACAAGAGTTTGCGGAATCTCATTAAAAAAAATTACACATTGACCTGCGTGGCTAAGATGCGCAACGTATGGTAATTTCTCGTTTCTCGTCTCTGAGAGTCGACAAAAGAGAGAGACAAGACAAGTTTCCTCTAATGATTTAAATAATCGATGTAATCGATGGAGCTGAACGATACAAAGAATCGAAATGATCGATTAAACTAGTCGATTCAACTAATCGAGTCACCTAATCGATTTAACAAATCGATTCAACAAAGAGATCCAACTTATCAATTTAACTCATCGATGCAACTATTCGATTTAACTAATCGATTCAATTAATCGATTCGAATTAATAATCGTTAAATACTTAATTAGTTGATTAATTGATAAATAACAATCGATTTATTGAAACGAATATTTATTTAATCTATACAAATAACCGATTTATAGGAAACCAATAATCGAGATATATAATTATATCGATACTATTGATATCCCAAACTATTTATATAACACTTGTTTTTATGGAAATTATACCTAAATTAGTCCGCTTTATTTGAATTTAATATTTTTATGTAAAATGTACACTCATTATTAGCTAAAATGGCGACAGCTCATAAAGTTTATTCCTTAGACTGTGAGTTACGACCTTATTTTTATTTCTAGTATTGAGTTTATGAACATCACTGATTTTCTTGAAGAGTGGCAAGTTTTTACGGACATACATTACATTATCATAAATAAATTGAGAGTACACAGTTAAAATATCTGTCTCTCTGAATACTTCCCGAAGCGACTCGCGTGGTCTAAGGTTGTAAATAGAGCGGATGGCTCTTTTTTGAAGAACAAAGATGGTGTTGAGATCCGTTGCCGAGCCCCACAACTGTAGACCATACGACATAACACTGTGGAAATAACTGCAGTACACTAATCTTGCTTTTGCGATATAAGTCAGGACCGAATGTTCACTGTATTACTAGTAAAACACACGTAATATTCATCTATTTCACTCGTGGCGGCACGTCACCGCGCTGGTGGTCATGTTTCGGTAAATTTCATAGAGTAACTTTAAAACGTTCTACGCAGATTGTGACACTATTGATGTTGAAGGTAGGTAACAAAGAGTGTAATAACATCATCGGCTTCTAGTCGGCGACAGAACTGTTTTGATTTTGCTCCGCGAAAATGTACCAAATTTAATGTTAAAAGTGCTTTTCTTACTTTCAAAGTTATTACGTTTGAAAGCCCGAAATAGTGCCAAAAGAGTGTTGAAAACTGCATCAAATCACCTCAAAGGAAAACATAGTTACAAGCAAAAATCTCCAAAAAATAATCGTTATCACGGAGGATTCCTAGACACCCCGCGGTTCGCTCGCTGCCTCGCGTCGTGCATCGCTCGGCCCCATTCGGCCAACTTCGCATTCCTCCGACAGCGGTCGAACTGCCGCACACTTAACGACCGTCTCACGACACGATCGACATTGCGCACTTCGAGTTGAAGTTGTTGCCGCCGGCACAAAGCTAAGTACACACACACTTTGCGTATCTCACGGAAAATAATGTCAACCACTTGTAACGCCTGCGGGAAGTTAATACAATCCCCTAACTATATGGAATGTACTAATTGTAAAAAACTATATGACTTGGAATGTCTTAATATAACACTTGACGCATTTGAAGCTTACTCGGACGAGCAGAAGTCCGGCTGGACCTGTCCAGTTTGCACTTCCAATCGGCCAAAATGCGACAATACCAGCATGCCAGTTAGAAACGCCCCTGTGCTGAACAACACTTTTACAAAAACAGAATTAAACAACGTAAACTTGACCAGAGGCAACCGTAACAAAAACCCTGAGTTGGTCACGGAGATCCGTCTGTTACGAGAGGAGGTCTCACAACTGAAACAACAAAGTGCAGAAATTGGCTTATTAAGGGTGGAAGTTCTGGAACTCAAAAGCCAGCTGGCCAACGTACCTACTTTTGTGCAAAAGATCTCTGACGTCGAATTACTCCTTGAGCAAAGGGACTGCGAGGTTTGCCAACTGAACCACAACATTGAAGAGATCCAAAATCAACTAGCAACGCAGGAGCAGGCCAGTATGAGAAATAAACTCGAAATTCATGGCTTCACCGAATTGTAAAATGAAAACCTTGCACTGACAGACTTAGACATCGATGACGCCTGGAGAGTGGGACCGCGCGCTCCAAAGGGCCAGGGATCCCCCAAGAGAGATTGGAGGCCGCGTCCCGTCGTGGTCAAGCTGCTGCGGCGCGCAAAACGAGACAAGCTGATAAAAGCTGCAAGGTCTAGGCGCAGCGTTACAACTGAAAGTATAATATCAGTCAGCCCTAATAGGGTCACAATGTACGAACGTCTGACGAAAAATAATCGCTATTTATTTCGTGAAGCCCGCCTTCGCACCAAGCTACACAACTTTAGCTACTGCTGGGTCCTTAACGGCTCAATTTATGTCCGTCGAGCAGATAAAACTCCACCCATTCGCGTGCGCTCGCTCCGGGAGCTTGACGAGAAAGTCGGGCCGAAGACTGAAGAGACCTCGGAGCCCCTGCGGGAAGAGCAACCGTAGTGTAAGGTTTTCATCGAAACATTTACACATTTTATTTAATGTTAAGTTGCCTGGGTCGTTCCCGTGCTTATTTTCAAAAGGCAAATGTCCGCCGGTTGGCCCCTGTCATCCAAATTGCTGACACTACTATTTATATTATTAAGTTTATCTACTATTGCATTCTGCTACACACAAACGTCAATACACAATTATAGCACTTATACCTCCTGTATAGTCTTCCCTGCAGATCACTTCAAACTGCCTCTATTTTTTCGCAATTCAGTCTAAAGCACACTACCACACAGAATCCCCTTTTTTAAATGGCGTCACTTGAACTGGACGTAGTTAATGAAGTCGATGAGGCATTCGCCATAGCCTGTCATGAATTCGATCTCTTGGAAGACTGCAAACACGTGCTCAATGATTCCTGCAATTTGAAAATTCTGACCCTAAACATTCGGAGCATTAATCGTAACTTTAGCTCGTTTTTGGTGGCTCTAAAAAGGCTAGACATAACTTTTGACGTCATTGTCTTAGCCGAGTGTTGGTTGACATGTGCACCACTAGTCGATCAAATTCCCGGCTTAGATGTCTTCCAGACCCAAAATAACTCAAACAAATGTGGTGGCGTTGTGGTTTATGTTCAGGAGTCCTGGAGGGCATCTTCCCAAGAATTGTATTTGGCAGAGGGAGAGGGCCTCTCGATTGAAATTCCCAGCGTATGCACCATTCTAGCTATATACCGATCCCCTTCTTTCTCGAGTAAAGACAACTTTTCACGTTCCTTAAACTCCACGCTTAAGTCTCTTGAAAAGGTACGGTCGGTAATTTTAGCAGGAGATCTAAACATAAACATCTTGGACCTGGGTAATGGCGACGCCTCAGAATATCTCAATATCCTGGCGGAATATAGCATGTTGCCAGCCATAACAAGGCCCACCAGGGGGGACACATGCCTGGATCATATACTTGTAAACTCCGGAGTCGCTGAATCAGTCGGAAGCATAGCACATTCTTAAAACGGACTATAAAGCAGTGGCCAACGAACTTAAACGCGTGGATTGGACCCCTATATTACTAGCACAAAACGTCGAAACGGCTAGTACAGACTTCGGTTCTATCTTGGCCTCAGCAGTACATAAGCACACCACCAGTAAACCAGTCAGTCACTCTAAGACTATACTCAAGCCATGGATAACCCCAGGTCTGCTAAGATGCGCCAGACACAGAGATCGGCTCCACCTGGTTTTCAAAAGACAGCCTACTGACAAGATTAAAGAATTAATCTATAAGCGTTTCAGAAATTTCCTAACGAATCTCTTGCATAATCTGAAAAATGACTTTGAGGCTAAAGAGCTTGCTAACAATAAAAACAACCCGAAAGGTCTTTGGAAGGTTATTAGGAAGATTAGCAATTCGATCTCCAAACGCAATTCAGCAACAGAACTTGTTAACATCGTCCCAGGCTGCCCTCATGAGTCGGTAAATAACTGTAATTACTACTTCGCAAACATTGGTGGTAAACTAGCAAATCAACCGCTTGCGCAAGGACGCAACATCCAAGAGGACCTTATAAAAAACCTGCAACTAGACGCCCTCACCCCTTTCTCATTCTTCTGCAACCCACTGATTCTTATGAGGTGAACAGAATAATCATGCAGCTTAGGAACGATGGTGCTCCAGGTGCGGATGGTTTCAGTCCTTCCCTTATCATAGCAATTCGATCGGAAACAGTCGTGCCCCTGACGCTCATAATCAATCTCAGCATCGGTACTGGCACTTTTCCGTCAGTTTGGAAGAAAGCAATGGTCGTCCCCATTCACAAGAGTGGATCTAAAACATGCCCCCAAGTCTACAGGCCGATTTCCCTTTTAAGTATATTTGCAAAGATATTAGAAAAGCTCGTAAACAAGCGATTACAACGATACCTTGAGGATCATGGCCTTTTGTCTCCTCAGCAATTCGGCTTCAGGTGCGGAAAATCCACAGAAGAAGCGGTCACCAAAATCGTCGAGGGCATAGCGGATCAACTTGAGCATGACAACTGTTGCATTGGTGTCATTTTAGCTTTGACGAAGGCCTTTGACACCGTTCCTGTTGATCTGCTACTGAGGAAGCATGAAAATATTGGCATAAGGGGCCTGCCTCTAGAATGGTTCCGGAGTTACTTGTCAGACAGAAGACAGTGTGTGAGGGTGGGAAACCATGTCAGTGACGAGATACCGATTAGATTCGAGGTACCGCAGGGCAGTGTGCCAAATACTTGTGCTTCCATAAGACCAAGGCCTCTGCCCCCCCCCCCCCCCCCCCCTCTACTAGCTTCCGCCTGCATTCTCAAAGTTGCGTAGGCTGCTGCTCTTGCCAAACTATTGACAGAGCTACTAATATCAAATATCTGGGTGTAGTACTGGATGAGAATCTTTCCTTCAAACATCATTATCGAAGTCACCAGCTCCCGTGTCAGAAAGCTTATTTACGTGATGAAGCTGCTAAGAAACTGTGCTGACAATGAGACCCTGAGTTTGGTATACACCAGTCTAGGTGAATCACTTCTCAGCTACTGCATTCCTGTCTGGGGTGGCGCCGGTGTCACGGCAATGCTGCAACTAGAGAGGGCCCAACGAGCAGTCCTAAAAACTATGTGTTCTAAACCATACTTCCATATCCCACTAATAAGCTCTACTCAGAGACCAGGGTACTGAGTTTCACCTGCTAAAATTATTTAATCTTGCAAACAGTTCTGTCTTATCCTGTCATCGATCGGGTGCCCACGACACAGGAATATCCTAGTGTGGGACCCGCAATAAATAGCTATTACCTATCTATTGTTACAGTGTTTGTTTATGTTTTAAAAATTAATGTTATTTACTATTTAGTGCAAAATTGTAACACCTTACTGTTTAATAAAAAAAAATTATTTGTTATTATTTGTATTTGTATTATTTGTTATTTGTATAATCAATCACCATACATCTTAGTTGTTCCAATGCTTTTTAAATTTCAGACAAATAAATCAATTTTACTAATATAATCACCATAAAATATTTCATTTAACCATTGTAATGCATACTTTGCCCGACTATGCAAACTGAAATGGAGGTGTCATGTAATTTTATCATTTATGAGCCTAGTCGTGCAACTCGTGCACAGCGTCATTTTTGTTTAATATTTTATTTTATTTAAAACTATCTATATTTTATTTATTACAAGTTTATATTTAGAACTTGTAATGTATGAATGAATGTTTGGGTCAAATCTTGCGAGTTAAATAAGACTAACTTCCCGGTGCTCGAGTGAGCTACAATTTGGCATACCTATGTAATATAACTAATATACATACTTATGCATAATCAGTACACAAAAATACGACTGCATCACGAAGCAAGAACTGATCGAACTGTAGAATACTTTACTAAACGGCAGAAACTAACAAAACTGATATTATTCAAGGGAAATTAAATATTGTATTGCAGTTTAATGTACAAAATTTTTATTTTTCCTTCTATGGGTGTCAAGTACAATAGATATTGTAATTAAAACAGTTGCATTTGCAATTTATTTTACAACGTTTCCTTAGAGTAATTCATTAGGCAGAATACAAAGTGTCGCCTCTGTGTAGTTATCTCACATCTATGAAACAATTGCCTCGTCCCGCGCGCCCTGCACTACCGCTCGTAGTGCACAGATATTGTTCGCGGCGTCGCGTCGGTTCTAGTAAAACATAACATAATCAATCACTTCAATAATACTTCAATGGGTCGTCCGTTGATTCTTGTCAGAGAAAGAGCGTTTCGATCTTAGTTCGATTTACTCCACACAAATTTATTTATAATAATAGTAAAGTCTTTATGTTGGACTGCACGTCTACGCGCCAAATAGGTACCTATGTATTACATAAAAATATGTATTGAAGCTAGAAAATAGAAATAATGGGGCTGATCCTGTTTAGGTCCTACTAGAGCTTGTCTAACAAAAAATGATGCGCCCCACAGCACAGCACTACTTTTTTATTGCGTCCATATTTAAAAAATCAATACGAAGCCAGTACCAATCCATTGTAGCGATGACTTGTTTTCAGTGATTGAGGCCTTTGCCCAGCAGTGGAACAGTAGGCACCTATATAGGATAGGCTGTGTGCGTGAATTAGACAAGCTCTACCTATAACAAAACAAAACAACTGAACGCTAAACGTATTTTATTGGTTTGAATATTTTGTGGCCCGCCCCGCGTAAGGTCAATGTACTTTCATGGCAACCGCGTTTTTCGATTACTAGGGTCATTTCGCCTTTCGCGTCCACCGCCCCATTCGCGTCCAAACTACGGATCACTCTTTAAAAACAGTGGAAAATAACCAAACCGACACAGTAACGAGCACGAACGACATTTCTATGAATGCCTAGATGTATGACAGGTAAATACACATTAACATCTTGCGCGCTATCCATATTGCGTAGAAAATTCACTAGTTTAACGTGTGAAACGAAGGAGAGAGCGCGTGCGTAATTTCAAAAAAAAAAATTGTGAGCAGCTGCGCCTTTCACGGTAAGTTTTCAATTGATTTATATCAAATTTTGGATTGAATGTTGTTTCCAGACCTTCGCCATGGACCATAAGTAAAGTAAAAGTAAAGTAAAGTAAAAAATCATTTATTCACTTAAGCTTTTACAAAGAAGCACTTATGAAATGTCAAAATTCACAAAAAATATATATAAACGATAATAGACGTAAATAAAATAATACAATAATAGTACATATACTAAATAAACATAATGCGAATCTACCACCGGTTCGGAAGTTGCTTCTTATCGAGAAGACTCCGGCAAGAAACTCGATAGTTACTCTTTTGAACTTTGTTTTGTTTTACAACAAATAAATTCAGAGTACAGTCAAAAGAACAATAAATATACATTATTTGAGCAGAGGAGCAGATTATTCCTACTATGACCACAAATTCTTGTCGTTCAAGTAATCCTCCACGTTATAATAACCTTGTTTTATCAGCTTTGTTTTAATTGTAGACTTGAACTTGTGAAGAGGTAGATCAACAAGACTTTGAGGTATATTGTTAAAGTACTTTACAGATTGACCCACAAAAGAATTTCCTACCTTATGTAGCCTAAGACTTGGAGTAATAAGTTTGTTTTTATTTCTAGTATTGTGTGTATGAGTATCACAGTTTTTTTTGAACATATGCAAGTTTTTGCGCACATACATTATGTTATCGAAAATATACTGAGCGTGCACAGTTAAAATATCAATCTTCTTAAATACTTCTCTGAGCGAGTCGCGTGGCCTAAGGTTGTATATCGACCGAATAGCTCTTTTTTGGAGTACAAAAATGGTGTTAAGGTCTGCAGCTGAGCCCCACAACAGTAGACCATACGACATAACGCTATGAAAGTAACTAAAATACACTAGTCTTGCTGTTTCAATATCAGTCAGCAGTCTAATTTTTCGGACAGCACAAGCGGCCGAACTAAGTCTCCCTGCCAGAGCCGTTATATGTGGACCCCACTGTAACTTAGAATCTAGAGTAATTCCTAAAAATGCCGTAGAGTTCGTAATTTCTAAAGTCTCATCATTCATGTTGATAATGGTATCAACCTGTTTAACATTAGGCATAGTGAATTTAATACACTTCGTTTTCTTTGCATTTAGTAATAAATTGTTGCTTGTGAACCAACATAGTACTTTTGAAAGAGTATTATTTACATCGTCAAATGCTTGCTTACCTCTGTTGATTTTAAAAATCAACGAGGTATCATCAGCAAATAATACTATTTCACAAATATCTTTGACAAAGTAGGGAAGGTCATTTATATAAATAAGAAAAAGCAGTGGGCCCAATATCGATCCCTGGGGCACTCCCATGCTAATGGTGGCACCGGAAGAGGTGGTTCCGTTTATACTCACTTTTTGTGTTCTGTCTGTGAGATAAGATTGTATAAGTTTAGACGAAATATCCGAAACACCGTAATGTCTCAGCTTAATCAGTAGGATTTCATAATCCACGCAATCAAACGCTTTCGAAAGATCACAAAATATTCCTATTGCATCCTGCTTGCCTTCCCAAGCATCAAATATGTGTTTGATAAGTGCTACACCTGCATCAGTAGTGCTTCTATGTTTAGTAAAACCAAATTGTTTCTCATGTAGTAATTTATTTAAAGTAAAGTGTGAAAGCAGCTGATTTAATATAATTTTTTCAAAGATTTTACTAAGAGCTGGTAGTATAGAAATGGGTCTATAATTAGATGGGTCACTTTTGCTACCAGATTTAAAAAGCGGGATGACTTTACTAAATTTCATTAAGTTGGGAAACTGACCTTCGTCAATGCAATTATTAAAAAGTACTGCTAAGTGGGCTGAGATGATATTTATGATTGATTTAAGTAGACTTATCGAAATACCCCACAGATCTTCGGTGTTTTTCATATTAAGTTCCTTAAACACCTTGATTATGTCATGAGAATTTATATGAACAAAGTTGAACTGAAATGAGCACTCATCAACACTAGATGTGAGCAGGGACCTAGCTAGCGGTGCACTAGAATTTAAGGTACTTGTAGTTACAATGGGTATATTAGAAAAGAATGTTTCAAAGGTATTAGCTATGTCAATCTCAGACTCAATTAAATTATCTTGAATTTTAAGAGCCAATGAGTGATCTCGAGGTTTTGATTTACAAGTTTCCTTATTAATTATGTTCCAAGTAGTTTTAATTTTAT
This sequence comes from Udea olivalis, assembly GCA_947369235.1. Classification (NCBI taxonomy): domain Eukaryota; kingdom Metazoa; phylum Arthropoda; class Insecta; order Lepidoptera; family Crambidae; genus Udea; species Udea olivalis. The sequence continues at coordinate 12,187,269 of OX376355.1, forward strand.
TTTTTGCTTGTTTTATTTTGTCACGCAAAAATATAGACTTAGCCATATGGCATGATTTCTTAAAGATTTTTGAGTATAATTTGACATAATCTACTAGTTTTTGACACTTAGAATTAGCTTTTAAACCATATAATTCGTATAATTTATTTCTACTTTTATGGATGCCTGGCGTAGCCCAATCACTAAACTTAAACTTAAAATTATCGACCTTTAATTTCTTCTTAGGAAAAATAAAATTATGTTCCTGTTTAATTATCTCAAAAAGACGCGTATACTGATCATCTATGTTGTGGCATTGGGGTAGTAGATTAGAAAGGTTTTTATTCACATTACTCTTGAACTTTTCTACTCGATTCTTAGTAACCAGTCTATAACTAATATCCACTGATTGAGAGACGTGACGGTGCTCAAATTTAGTCAATAGACCACAGTGATCTGATTTCAAACAATTTATAATTGATTTTTCAATTGAGATATTTTCACAAAAAATATTGTCCAAGCAGGTGGCTGATGTGTCAGTGATCCTGGTTGGTTTATCATATAGATTTAGTAAATTAAATGATTTGAAAAGATTTAAAAATCTTACAGAGGTCTGAGAAGAGTCTAAAATGTTAACATTAAAATCACCGCATACAACCACCTTCTTGTTTGCTTTACAAACCTTCTTCAGCACTTCTTCCATCGTCTCTTCAAACCGACAATAATCGGCCGAAGGGGGTCTATACACACAAACAATAATAATCTGCTCTAACTCTGCACATGAAAGTTCAATGGTTCGCTCAATTGAGAGTGCTACTATGTCTTTTCGCTCTCTACATTTAAACTTATTATGAATTAATATCAGTGACCCACCGCGAATAGCAGAACTTCTCAAGAACGAACTAATGACACTATAATTATCAATGCTAATCATACAATCATTTTCTTTCAACCAGTGTTCGGTTATACATAAGACATGTATGTCCATACAGTCTAAGAATAATCCTACTTCTAATTCTTTGCCAGAGAAGCCTTGCATGTTTTGATGCACAAAGTTTATAAAATTATTTTGGGGCTTCTCTCTTGTCAATAATTTGCAAGAGTTTACCTCTGTTGTCTCTATATCTAATTTAAATTATTTGGAACAAGTTCCAAAGTCTGTGGTACAACGGCATTCTGCTCAATAAAAGCAGAGTAGTTAGCCAAGTGATTGGCTGAAATCATAAAAAAATAAGATAGCGACATAGCTATCTGTCGTTTATAAGAATTTGATAAATGAAATCTACCTTTCGTCAGGTACATATTATTATTAATAATAGGATTGATGTCAATTAGATTAATTAAATTATTTGAGAATGTCACAGTATCAAGTGTCATATTGATTTTATACCTTTTTTCATTTTCTGCTTGTGACAGACCCCTACTGTAAGGCAATGTGAACATCACTATTTTATTGACATTAAGTAATGAACATAAAGTATTACAATGTTTTTTCATTTGGGTTTTGTTCACAGTACCTCGGTTTCCAATTAAAATAACTAGGGTTGAATTGGGGCTGAAACTATAATCAGCAATTTTCTGAATTATATCACAGTATGAGGCACCCGGTGAACAGTGATTTATTACTGACTTACCCAGACTATTAAATAAAATATGGCCTATACTTTTTCCAATGTCATCACTAAACATAACAATGTTGCAATTTAGTTCATTATCAGTGTTTGTGACAGGGCATGTATCAGGGATGGAAATGTTGGTGGCTGATTCTGAAGGAGAGGAGTTGAGAAGAGAGGATTCACATTCTGACTGAGTAACAGTGTGGCAATCACTACTGCTGGAAACTGAGTCCGGGTTGCACAAGAGTTTAGTCAGGGCCAAAATATGTTCCTCATTTTCTTTTTTAGTTATTGAGTATCTGTCAGATAAACGTCTCAGATTTTCCTTAAGACTAGATATTTCTGATTGTAATGCTTTCACATCATTGTCATGCTCAGTTAAATTATTGTCTATCATTATAGAATAAATATCCAGTTCATCACCTAATCTTCGGCGTTCCTTAATATATTTCACATTTTTATTCATCAATTTCTGACTTTTAATCAGTTTTTGAGTTTTCTTAATAAATTTGCTTATTCTAACATATTTTTTGAATTTGTTTTTGCTGCACTTTGCTATACCCCCTGGAGCATTGGACTCAATCAAATCAGTACTCGCCAAATCATGAGCTACAGTGGGGATCGAGAAATGTGCAGCAGAAACCAAGCTGGGCATACTAAGAACTAACTCATCAAACAAACTTTGGTTTTGGGTGTCAACGGTGTGTAGTTTCTCAGTCTCCATGGAAGATATTAGGTGGTGGGCCTCTTGTAACTCTTGTTCAAGCATTGTAATCCGTTTAAGGCATTGGACATATTCTTCACTGCAATCACCAAACCCATCTACTATTGTTTGCAACCGATCCCGCTCATCTAGTACTAATAAATACCTATCATGCATCTCAGCCATGTCTTTTTTAAACAAAGTATTCCTACTCAACGCCTCCAACAATTCCCTCTCATTGTCATCTCTTTCCAAATGCAATTGTTTAACCAACTCTTTGGATGCCTTTAATTCCTGCAAAGTCAGCTCCAGCTGGCGAGATGAGGCAGCGCGGGTCATCATGGTAATATCGATAAAATAATCAAACAAACAACGGTGTTGATACCAAAGTGCTGTTTAAACAATCAAGAGGTTGCGTATTTAGAACAAGATTAATTTTTGTATTCTAACCTCTTCGCGTTTCTGACAATCAGAGTCAGACAATTCGAGTATTTAACTACTTAATAAAAGTCATAAAAAGCATGTATGATTAAACATACAATACAATACCTTATAAAGAGAGAACAATGATTCACACAAGTATTTGAATGGTTAACTGACACTCACTGTCGGCACCGATAAATCACCAAATATAAACTTATTTCACATTAAAAACACTAATTAACACGTAGGTAACTATAATGATTGTTTACGACGACTAATTGGGCCATAAATTAGTTTTAAATAGGTTTAAATCAAATTAAAATACGGGACAAGTCAAGATCAGCTGTTAGCCGTAGTGTTGCCCTCTCTCATGCCCATATTAGTCAGGATAGGGATGGCTGAGATAGTATTTTAATAAATAATGGTTAAAATAAGGTGGACGCAAATTGCTACAGTAAATTTATAAAAAATCCACTTTGCGTCCGCAGTGGACGCTGTCTGGTTTAACTATCTTCAAGTTGGATGTTAATTATCACACGATAAAAAGTGAAAAACAGTGTACTTTTTATATTTATTTTAATGTTCTTTACATGCATATTGTAATGGCCAATTCGCGTCCACATTATCAGGATTATAAAACAAGATACAGATGTGGAAAATCATACTTGGACGCCAATTGGACCTATTTATAGCAAAAAGAGACCATGAAAAAGATTGCGTCCATCCTAAAATGAGATTTAATCTTTTTTTCTTCATTAATTTATGTGTTTAATTGATTTATTTGAGATTTAGGATTGAGTATTAGAATTTCATGTCACAATTAAAGCTAGAAAAATGAATTCGTATTGAACAGTATGTACTAATCCGTATTTTTATTTTATTTTAGATGAGTTTTTCACAGTAACAAGTAAAAACAAAAAAAATACATATTCAGAAGCGGATTTAATGAAAGCGTTGGACGACGTTTCATAGTTAGGACTGCGGTTGGTGACACGCTTCCTTTCCCTATCACCGTTGGAGTACACCAAGGCTCCGTGCTTAGCCCGTTTCTGTTCAGCGTAATATAAGACGTTCTGTCAAACAGCATCCGAGACCACCACGAGCAACTACCCTGGTTGCTCATGTATGCTGATGATATTGCGCCAGCAGATTTGGACAGGGGACGCTGGTACAACGGGTGAATAGAAAAATTCACTTGAAAACGACGGTCTGAAACTTAATGTGGCGAAGACGGAGTACATGGCCTGCAACACCACAAATCACCAGTCCGACCGCATAGGCGTTGACGTGGTCGAGCGCACGGACCGTGTCAAATACCTTGGATCTACGTAAGCGCGTCCGAAGACATCGACCGCGACGTCAGAACCCGAATTTCCGCGGCTTGGGCCAAATGGCGTGAGGTGACTGGTGTCATTTGTGACAAAATGCCGATCAAGCTGAAGGGGCAGGTCTATAAAACCATCATTAGGCTTGTCCTTTCATATGGCAGTGAAACATGGCCGTTACTAGAGCGTCACAAGTAGAAGCTGCGCGTCACGGAAATGAGGATGCTGCGGTGGATGTGTGGAGTCTCACGCAAAGATCGTGTGCGTAACACCCACATCCGCGGCAGCCTTCGTGTTCGTGGCATCGCAGACAAGCTGCAGGAGTGCCGCCTTCGTTGGTATGGTCATGTCTCAAGGAGATCGGCAAACTACGTGGGCAACAAATGTCTGGCCATGCCGCCCCCACCAGGTACCGGTAGAAGAGGTCGACCCAAGAAGCGGTGGCTCGACGTCTTTAAGGGAGACATGCGTGCCAACAAACTCACCAGAATGCACAAGACCGCGCGAAGTGGGCCAAGAAAATAAGAAAGGCGGACCCTGGGACCCCACACACCAGTGTTGGTTCACAACCGGGATATTCCGCACGGATGATGATGATGATAGTCTGATTAATGTTACAAGAAATATAAAAACCTGAATTTATTAAATAAAGAATTTGATTATAAGCCGAAGCTTTCCATTACAATTATGAAACTCCTCTCCCCTATTTCCCTATTCTTAATGGTGGACGCTAATTGGTCCATAGGCGGACGCAAGCTGGATTTTTTGGACGCGAAATGGGTACTTAAATCGCCTGTTTCAGCAATTTTTTGATTTATAATATAAACTACAAGTTGCTTTAACTAAAAGTGTGCAGGAAACTGAAAAAGAGTAAATAAGGAATAAATAAAATCCACTTTTCGTTCAAATCTAATGCACAAACATTTTCATTTTCTCTCTCAAACTTACCAACTCCACTAAGTGGACGCGAACAGGCGAAATGACCCTATTTTATATCCACTCAATCAGTTAAATAAATAAATAAGTTTGTTTGAACTTTATTTAACGACGACCGACGACCGACTTGGTGTAATGGTTAAGAAGTTGGCTGCTACACCAGAGGTCGCGGGTTCGATCCCCGCACAGTACAAACATTTGTGTGCATGAACATGTCTGTTTGTACTGGTCTGGGTGTCTCCTATGTATAATAAGTATGTATTTACAAAAGAAAATGTATTTAAGTATGTTTATCCGTTGTCTAGTATCCCATAACACAAGCTTTAATTAGCTTACTTTGGGGCTAGATGGCGCTGTGTGGAATAATGTCCAGGGATATTTATTTGATGTCCAGGGATATTTATTTAACACGAGGACGTTACTGAATTACCTTTTACTTACGTTTCACAAAATGTTGCTTTTCATTAAAAAACCGATCATTTTATTACACAGCACCGCATAAATACCTCAATAGAGATTTCGACAATTTCACACAAGATGAAAAGTATTACAACGTGAACTCCGTTGGGTTTAGATTTGATAGTTCATTCCCTATACAAAGTACCAATAATTAATTACACAACTTTATCACAGCTGATTATCGAACAGGTATTTCATTCAATAACAATAACTAAAGATTGTTAAACAAAAAAGGACCTTACCCTGTTGCCAGACAGCTTCCTCTCAAAAGTCCCGGCTTACTTTAATCCGACCAAACACGAACGTCACGCATAGCACTATTCAAAATTGGAGCGTCGGACTTTCGACTTTGACAGCATTAGAACATGCGCAATGGAGTAGAACGACTTGCGCGTAGCTGTGCGGCATGCGATTGTATTTTGTTTTTTCACTCCGTCCCGATGTGTTTATTTCAGTGTGACAAGTCATATTTGTACATTTAAAGCCGCACTTTGTTTTTTGCACTAATAGATTGAATAATCAAACAAAAAATTTGTTCATGGGTTTCGTTCTGCGAAGCGAACGACGCGTGGGGGAGCGGGTGACAGGCGCAGCGCACGCCCCGAGACTGCGCGGTAAGGAAGGTCACAGAAAAATTATGCTGGAGATGACTCACCTCTATTACAAAGTCCTAAAACATAATTTCGGATGCACAATATCACAATGCTGAATGTGCAGTAGGAAGGAATTGACAGTCAAGAAAACAAAAATGAAAAGTTTTTAGGATGATTGCTGACTTACACTGAGTGTAAACATTTAACCTTATTATTTCAGGGTGACTAAATACCCACGCCTATAACATTATTTAAAAAGCATTGTTTTGGGTCCAGGTTGGTTCATCAATAAAAACTAACGTCAACAAGACAAGCAACGCTCAGTGCTCACACAAGCAAGCAGCGCACACTGAATATGATAAAGAAAAAGTACCTATTTCAATGTTACAAAAAGGAGTTTATATTATAAACAAACTGTACTTTGTTCTAGTCCGTAAAAACACTATAAGTAGGTGAAATTCCTAAACGCTACATAACCTAAGATAAACTAATTCTATTGGAATTCAGAACTCATTTTTGTTAAAACAATCAAACTACTCATGACTTGAAATAAATTTAAATTCCGAACATTGAAAGCCTGGGAGTAACTACTTACGCTCTGCAGGCGGCTACGGAAGACAGCAGGTCAACCCTTACAATGTCATCGCAAAATAGGTCATAAGTTTGTGGCATACCTCTATCAACTTAAGACCTGTTCGGCATGTAGCTCAACACTAGTATCCCGACGCATTGTCGCTGATTGTACCTATTTAATTACCACGTGGACTTATGAAAGCCTACACTAATTGCATTGTTTCTGAGCCCAAACTCTGGAAAGTTAGCATGAGAGAGATAGGGTGAGAAACACAAAAGTAAAATTGTCCGAAGCCAAGTTGTGACTCTAATCGGCTTTCGTTCGAGTGCACCACGCATGACTTTACCTCAATTAAACTACGATATTCATCTACCTCCACCAACTTGTATGCCATTTTCAGTTATATTACTATACTACGTTCATTATAGCATTAGAAAAAGGTTATAGTTCTTTTTAGGGTACACCTTGTGGTAAAAGTATGTATTGTACATTTTACTTTTAAGATGTATGCCGAATTTAATAAAATCTACTTTTATAGCAGCTGTCACACTTAATTCTTCTCATTTAAAGAAAAGTAACTTCAGAATTCATGAGGCTTTTGCTTAAATAAACTATTTCGTCTTGCATCAAACTACATTGTCTATGTAAAAACCTAAAAGAAGCAGGAGTTTTTATCCGAACACGTTCTTACTGTCACTGTAACTCTACCAAATCTAAAATGTTACATAATCGCTTCATACGTTGTGGCGGAAGGGGTTTTCAATTCTGCCAGGTTATACTGTATAATATCATCGTCATGGCAACGTCAAATGCAAATTGTCATTCATTTTAGAACCCCTGCTTCTTATTTCTAATGTTATAATGAATGAAGTATAGTTACTAGAGGTGCAGTGCAGTACGGAAATCCCATACAAAAAGTTAACAATAGACGATAGCGATATCATCGGTGTTAACTTATGGTAGGTAGGGGTACTTACACAGATAGGAAGACACAAAGTATAGATAGTCCCTGTTACTGCTCTAGTTAATACCGAAGCCTAGTAGCCGGAATAAGTTGAATGAAAAAACAGATAATTATTATATGTCGTGTCGTGTGGGTTCATTTGCATATTGATTCGACTTTACTAACACGATATGGTACAGAGGCGTTCACAATAACTTTTACAAAACCTTGGCAAAATGTTTTTTATTTCAGTAGCATAAAGTGCCCCCATGTAAAGGTAGATGTGAACGCCTCTGTACCATATCGTGTTAGTAAAGTAAAAATATAGGTAGGGTAAATCGTAGACCATTAAATGGTAAAGGGGTAGAAAGACGCCAAGTTGCCTCCTAGCGTGTACAGCAGGGTTTACTTGTCCGTGGTAATAGTTGTATTACTACGAAACGGCAAGCTTCTGTTCATTGTATCCGGAGCAACGTGGGAGAACTTCTGCTCACGCAGTTCTTGTTCTTCGTTGGCCAAATTCGCTTGAGGCGGGACCATGCCCATATTCCTTTCCCCGGAGGAATTACGGGATGTGGTCCTATTGAGGTGACTCTTCGGAGACAGCGGCTGCTTTTCATAGCGTGGGTTGGCGCGCCTGCTAGGCTTGCGCCTGCACTTTTCCGGGCGAGGTAGATGTCCTGACGCGCGCCTCTGGGCTTTGCACCGTACAAGCGGATGATTCGCTCTAAGTAATGGGCGCTCTACACCCTGGCGGTGCCGCAGTGGGCCAGGGCCAGGACATCCGATGGCTGCTCCCGAGCAGCGAGGTTATTGAACCTGGTAGGTTCGTGGAGTGGGCTCCCAAGCGCGCCTCTGGTCTTTGCACCGTACCAGCGGATGATTCGCTCTCCGTAGAGGGTGCTATGCACCCTAGAGAGTATACCGCAAGAGATACCCTTACTGCGGGCCGCCATTATCCAGTGGGTCAGGTTGGGGGACTTTGATCCGCATTGCACGGATCTACTGGAGCGTAAAGTGGGCTTACCATCAGGCTCGGCTGTACCACAGGGACATCGTGATAACACCGGTTTCTCCATACCGTCCCCAAAAGTAGTTGAGGGCCAAAAGTCAGGTTTTTAATCGGTAGGAGTCCGACATAACTACGTTGTTCCCCCGGATAGCGTGATATACATGACGATTTTCCTGACTGAAAAAAAAGGTTTTTAGTCGGTAAAAGTACGACATAAACACGTCTTTCCCACGGACAGCTTGGTATCCATGAGGATTTTCCTAACTGAAAAAAAAATCTACAACCCAGTTGGGTCACTGGGGTCACTCGTGTCTTGGTTTGCTGGGAGGTGCCCCTGACTTTAAATCCCTGTCTGGTGCCTCGTAATTGGGTATGGGAACAATTTTTTTTTTAATACCTTTTACTATTTTAAGTAACTAATTTGAATATTTCGTTGATCTAGCCGGTAGTTATTTTTTTTTTAATTTTTAAATATTGCGAACTCATGACGTCACAAATTCACTTAGTGTTCCCACATGTGTTTGTTCGCGGATTCGTGGTAAATAAATTATGAGGAGAAAATTACTGATTTACTGCACTTACGACTGAAACAGAGCTCGCCCTTCATCATGTACAATCTCACGAGAATGTGAGAAGTAGACTTCAGATACAATTCATTTTGCCAAGTTCTGAAACCAAGGCCTACCTGAAAGTGTTGGGATTATAGCGAATGGCTATTTTAAGTTCTACCTACCCGTCTGGGCAACGGGCGTAAATTAATGTATGTATTATTAAAAATAACTTTGCGGAAAAATATATTTCACCTGGGGGAATGTTAAATCTGCTATCTGGAAACCCCATCAATACCATGCAATAGAATCACATAGCTAAAAGTCTTACGTATGATACAGATCGCGTCATTTGATTGGTTGATGGATAGATTATAAACCAATCACGTGAAAGGACGTTTATACGACCCAATAGGTTTCAATTGTGAGATGTCAATTTGATTACCGTCAAGAGTCCAATAAGAACCATAATATACTCTTTGCGGACGTTGGCAAACTGGGGTCATTCATTTGACCCCAGTTTGCCAACGTATTTAATTAAAAATATTCTCGATCCTTTGCTTTTAAAAATGTTAAATTTTTAAAGGTATAAAATACAAATACCTCGAAATGGTTTTCGATTTAGGACATGTTTGATTTTTGTTCCCATACCCAATTAGGGCTTCCAAATACCGGTTTTTTTTTCGAAACCGGTTTCAATACCGGTATTACGGTATTGAGGGGAAAACTTACAACTATTATTGTAAAAGGCGTTTTTTGAAAGATAAAGCTGAAATAGTAACAGAGTTTGTTTAAGATGAACTTTTATTATTATATGAAACAATTATTTCGACTTCAGTCATTTGTTTTTTGCGTTTATGATTTCTATAAGTAAAAAAGCAACTTCCTATAAAAATCGTCACATTCACTAGGTAAATCTACAAATTAAAACTATGTAGGTAAACTTTTCAAAATAGTCACTGAATTATTCGTTTTTTTTTAAATGCAAGCTCTTTTTACAAACTGACACCGAAATTATGAAATAGTGTAAGGGGTAAACCAGGGTTTTTTCAAGAGTGCCAAGAAACTACTTTTATTCGTTATTGTTCTGTAACTAGGACATAACTTTTGATATTAACATTTGCTTTCAGGCTATAATATCGTAATTGCATACCCCTCACAGTAACAAACTCGATTAAGTTTTGCCTTAGACTACCAAAATTTTACACTGAAACCGAGGAAATCATCGTAAGTATCATGAAGGAATATGAAGTGATCTGACATGTTATATTGTATGTTATTGTAAACGACACTTTAAAAACGGGAGTGATTTTACCAGTACAAACAAATGGTAGTTAGAACGGTATTCCTATGTGTATAGGATAATTTTTTGTTCATACTAATGTACTTGAGTAAAAGCAATTATAGCTGTGTTTCATTCTGCTACACAGAGTAATAACAGCTGAATCGATAACAGTACCGTCAATTTTTTTTTTTAATTAAATTTAAAAGTAGTATTTTTACTTATCAAGAGGTTATCTACTAACCAAAACCCTATCGAAAATCATAGTCCATAATTTTTATTTCCTTCTTTATTGTTCAGACATAAAACTTTTTGTAAAAATTAATAACGCCTCAAAATTAATCATTAGTTTTAAACCTTAACGCATCAATTAATGTTTACAACTATGATCAATTATTGCCTCTTATTACAAAGACAAATGACACTTAAACAATGATCTATCTTAATATTTTGAAGAGGAAAGATATGATTGTTTGTTTGTAACGAATAGGCTCCGAAACTACTGGATCGATATCAAAAATTCCTTCACTTATAACATAACATACCATTACGACTTTATCCCGAGCGGGGTGGTCAGAGGCAAGTGACTGTTTCCGTCATGGTGAACGGAACACTCAGAAGCCCACTTTCTACCAATGGTATAAGCTACCACTATAAAGCTACATTATCAGCCAGTGACATAGGTATTTTTTTTTATTTAGGCTATATTTTCACGGGAGAAGCAGCCCACGGGCTAAGCCGCTGACGGACAGCTAGTTTTAAAATAAAGTAAAATACAATTTTGTCGACCTGTAGTCAAATGTAAGGGTCGAGGATACAATAACAGCGACTTAATTTATTTATTTCAGTCGAAAAGGCAATCACGTACGATAAACAACTATTTTCGATAAAAAGGGTGCAGATTGGTCAAAAATATGTAACGTAAGGGAAAATTTGCAGTTTATTCGTAACAATTCCTAGCATCACCACTTACGGTATTAAAACCGGTATTGGGATTCAATACCGGTATTGAGATAAGGCCAAAAAATTGCCTAATTCCGGTATTGAGCAAAACCGGGATCCCGGTATTGGAAGCCTACTCGTAACACAAGGATATATCCTTACTTCGAGACCATGACAAGTGGTATGATGTCTGGATCATATTTCAAAAAAAACTTATTGGCTATATTCAGAAGTAGACAGGCTATTATGACAGCATTAAAACATAATACTTACTAGTTGTTTAGAGGATAGTGTTTTCTTAATAAACCACTTTGAAAATAAATTATCGGCTTCCTTGGAAAAGATAACGTAAAATTATGATGTTTTTTTCAAGCCGGTTAAAAAAGAAGACGTTATTAATTTGGAACTTAGGTACTCAAAGTGTTATAATATAAACAAGTATCGGACGTAAAAAACAACACAAAGCAAAGACAGATTTACATCACAGAAGTTTAATTCAAAACGAACATTCTTCTTTGTGTTCCACAATCGAATTTGAATTTTCCACGGAGGTGCCCTTGCCATCACAAAGGAGGCATTATTTTTTATTATTATTTCTTTTATTTCATTGTCCGCCATAATGTTGACGGACTTCCGCTGTTTTGCGCACATCTGACGCAAAATTGGAGCGGTAAAGGATGTTTTAGAGTTTTTGCGGGTTGTTTTGAAGAGCTTCTTCAAATATTGTTGGGGGTTTTATAATGGGTTTAGAGAAATAACTTTTCACATTTTGGGCGACAATCATTGTGTCAAATCACAAACACCAAATTACTTCGTGAAGCCACTGTCAGGCTTATTAGACAATTTAAACAAATGATAACGGATTTCTGAATTTTATTATAACATAGCACTTAAGTGAATTTTATTTTTAGCATTAATAAATGCTCTATTTTTCTCCACAAAAATAGTTTCTATCTTTGTTTATCACATAATATTTAGGTTCCCCGGGTCGCATTTAGCGAGCCTGGTGATAAAACCATCGTAAGCACATCAATCGTGGCGATGATAATTCCAATAATTGAATTCTCTTCCCAAAACAGATCCTGTATTGAGCCTAAGTACCGCACAGTCCCAGCAGAACTAGATGCTATGACTCTCCAGTTCGGCACTAAACATTTTGCTTTTGTTTTATTGCTTCTTTTACAAGCGATGTATTAAGCCTGGGATTCAGAGCGCCGTGCGATAGAGCAGAATAACGCCGCGGCTTCCTTCTGTTTTCGTGTAACGAATTTATTATGAAATAACATTAGACAATTTAAAAAGTTTTAAGAGTTGTCGACCTAGAATATACAAAGATCTATTTATATTTCTTTAAGTGCAAAATGGTTATAATGAATATTTGAGAGTAAAACAAAAAATCGTCGACGTACTTCTTTGTGTTTTTTTTATCGGTGAAATTATGCTATATCGTGATTTGGAAAAGTTGTCGCCTGAATTAAAGACACTGACCTACTCGTACATTTTCTTATTTGCTAAAAGATCTTCTAATCTAGTAGTTATCTTCAATCAAATTTGATCAAATATTGACAATCTTGGGAAAGCATAGCCTAAGCGATGCGAACAGTCTCACCACTGAGGATGCACAAGACCGCGCGAAGTGGGAAAAGAAAACAAGAAAGGCGGCCCCTGGGACCCCACACACCAGTGTGGGTTCACAACCAGGATAGACCGCACGGATGATGATGATGATGTAGGTCTTCGCTCAGTAATGTGTCAGTTTATAGGCGAATCGCTTATTGTATTCGGCCAGAAAATTCTAGTTAAAACAACGAATTTCCAGCCTGCGTAATCCCTTCAATGGATTCAATCAATAATATCGATATATCGCCAAAGCGCCGCTAGGATGGATACATTTCCCTAGTTCCGGCCCTGTGACAGCGCGCCGGAAACGGGCACGCAGCCGAGGCCGCTTCCGGCCGCCATAACTGTCACCATTCGTCACTTCCTGTCCGATATTAGTGCGGCCATTGAGTGACGGGCGCGAATTGTGGCGATGGGGCAGTGGAATTATTCGACCGATTTGCTAATTATACGGCAGCTGTTTAATTTAATATGATGGACAGTTCGGACAAGCAAATAAACTTTTTCATGTTTTATGCCTTAAACGCCAAGATTGTGATCCGCTCGTGGTGCTTAATAACAAGATAGAATTAAGACTCAGGTTCGTATTCTAAAACAAAATCTGTACTTGAGTATAGATCTGAGTGACGTTTTTGTATGAACTGACGTTTCGAAATCTCTACTCAAGCTGAGATCTCTGCTTGAGTACGATTCTAGAATACGGACCTCAGCCCCTCTACCATGAGTTTGCTTCACGTAAACTACGAAAATCAACAGCCACTTTTAACTATGCCATTATAGTTCCTATAACTGAGTGTTTTAATGTATTTAGAAATATTGAAGTAAGTACGTACTTACTAAAAAAATAAATATTTATCAGCCTCTGACACCTATGACACAACCTTTGCTTAGTACAGGGTCAAATGTTCTTAGTGTAAGATGTCCCTGATATTTATAAAAGTACATATTTAGTTTTCTAAGCTAACGCCTGACATTCCGAATCGGCAGAAAGCTCAGCCGACGTCATAGGCGCTCCTGCCGGCCGCGGACAAAGCGCCACCGAGCCCAATACAGGATTATCCCTACAAAGATTTATTATGTTGTCTGTCTGTTGTATTGTGGCCACAAGTCAAAAGACGTACTGGATTTCCCAATGCAATCCTCAAATTTTAGACTGTTTAAAGTACTTTGGGTTTTGATATGACTGATGTGCTCCGATCAATGCTTAGCCAATGATATATTATTTTTTCTGCGGCTTAGCTTATTTATTTATTTATTTATGTAAAAGGTACACCAACAGTAGGTACATACATAAACACATTTTAAAACTACATAAAACAACAAACAACGACATAACAGCTTACCAGAAATGTTAAGACAAACCAATGAAATCATTTGATTTGACGAAATTTGGTGATGTTATCTATTTAGATAACATCACCAAATTTCGTTTCTAAATAAGCTAACAACTGTGACTCGTTTATTGAGAATTGGAGTAAACATCGACCGAACCAGAACGATGGTTTCTGACGGTTTTACTTACTGGCAAATGGCAAAAAGATTTGATGGAGGGGACGACAATTTATTATGACTAACGCATAGGTACCTATGTAATTTTTTTATGTCAATTGAATTTTGAGAATTTAAGTTACCTACTTCCTAGTGCATTTGAGGCTTTGGTAGTTAAAAATCAGAATAAGTTATTTTGTACCTATTGCTACTTGTGTACCTATAAATAAATTGGTTGCCAGTTACTTAACTTTTTAATTTGTCCTAGCAACCGCTTCAATCATGGCAAGGCTACTAGTACAAGACTCAGTCAGCGCTCTGGGCAAAGCCAGATTACCGGGCTATCGCTGCGGTAAAATTGCAGAGCAAGGAGAACCCGATCCGTGGCCGGACACACTGGCCACTCAGTCAGGGGAAAAATATTGCTTAGTCATTGTTTATTTTTAAAAATCGGGTGTTTTTTTTTAGTCACGTAATACGGCCAGTTAGTAATTTATTTAATAAAAGGTTGCAAGGATGGTTTTTTATTGCTCCATCAAACTTCTAAAGTTAAACTTTCTAAGAAAGAAAGCAAAGTTTATCAGCAATAACGTGAAGGACTAGGTCCCTAGAGTTGTAAAACACACCATATGTAACATTATTACGATATAAATTATTGAAAAGCGCGATAAAGGCGTGTGATCCCGAACGCCATGTGGCGGGAATGTAACAAGTTCCGACAAACTGCTGCTCGGCGAGGGGCCACTTCTGAGGCCTGTTTATGAAACGGGAACACCAGTTTCAGCAGGGTGGCTATTCCGGGATCTTGAACCAAATGAAATTGAACCAGATAATTTTCGTGTTGTAGAATCTTCAGATTCCTGGAGAGGTTCTTTTGGGAACGACTGATTGTACACACGCGTCCACGCTTATAAAGGGCGTTGTCATTTTCCTGATAAAACACCCAATTTGCAATGGTTTGGTGAAGGTAGACCTGTCTTCCTCCGTACAGCGAGAGAAACAATGTATAAATTTGTAACAATATATATCATGTGACTTGATATCTTTTCCTTCATGACAGAAAAGACAGAATGGAGAAAACTTTTTTACATCAAACAAACCAAGAGCAGTTAAGTGTCAAGTTCGTTCCCTAAATTGAGCGTTGCAAGTAATTTCATAAAATTAATTTTCATTTACGGTTAGTCAGAAATACCAGGCACTAGCGCAGCTTCTAGGCTGGATTTTTACTGTGAAAAGTCATCTTTCATTTGTAAAGTTGAACTTTTTTTCGCATTGATATTTCATTTTTGAAACAATTTCTAATAAACGTGAACTTGAAGTAAGCCTTTTAACGGCACCTCGTAATACGAAAAATAACAAGTCAGCCGAGCCGAAAAATCAAAAGTGAGCTGTATGATACGAAAAAATAAATAAATAAGGCTCCTGTGTTAGCAAAAACCTTCCGACTTCCTCCCAATAACCTTCCGACTTCCTCCCAATAAAAAACATAAAACTGTTTTAAAATAATGCATGCAAAACCAACCTTTAAAAAGTTATTAAGTTAGCAGCTTAGTCATGGCATAAGTCGTTTCGTTAAAGTTTGAATTAAAGAACATCGATGCAATAATAGTACATTATTGCAAAGGCAGCGAAATAGGCAATTGCAGGTCGAGTATGAGTTTGAAGGCCGAGCCGCAGGCGAGGACTTCAATGATACCAGACAGGCAATTGCCATTTCGGCCGAGGCATATTTAGTGCTTTTCTTAAAAAAATGCAAGGAAATAAAAAGGGCCTTTTACATAATAAATTAAATTAATATTATTAACAAAATAACAACTCCGCTTTACCGCCAATTTGTTTTTTTTTATTTTACAATTTGTGCCGAAAGGTAAACGCATCTGTGGCTATACAGCCACGAGAACGCAATGTGTACGATAGATGAAAGAGTTCTAAATTCAAACAGCACACCGTTTCATACAACATTGCCGGCGCGCTCTTCGTTCGAAATTCAAAGAACGCGCCGGGAAGTGATTTTGGGTTTTCAGTCTACGTAAATATGATACTTCGCGTGTTCTTTATTCAAAAGTAATGACAATATTTCCGAGCATGTTTAAGAAAAGATAATAATAGGGGTGTTGACAAATTTTTAGAATTGATTTTGTTTTATAGATCTATAGACCCTATTTTTAAAAACACGAAAATAATAATTTCATGAAAAAATGTGTCAAAATTCAATAAAATGTGAATGTGATTCTCAGCAGTGGAATAGTTTAAAGGCTAATTATTTATTTATTTATTTATTTACTTTTTAATAAGTATATCAAATTAGTCATTAATGTACCTATGTTCGGTGTTGTAATAAACTAAACTAATATTTATTAGTCATTGTTCCAGGAATTCAAAAAAAACAAAGGAATAAGTACCTAAAACAATTTGAGTGAGTTTAAGGCCCGTATTCTAGAATCGTACTCAAGCACTGATCCGTACTTGAGTAGAGATTTCAAAACGTCAGTTCATACAAAAACGTCACTCAGATCTATACTCAAGTACAAATTTGTTTTAGAATACGGGCCATAGAATAGATAAAATGTAAAAATTCCTCAGCCTCAGATGAGTATCATCTATAACAAATCTTCTGATGCTAAAGAAGGTTTTCTATTGTTTAGTACGACACGTTTGGCGTAGCACGGTTTCTCGCCTCCATTTCCGTAGTGGCCCGGGTTCGATCCCCGGTCGGGTCAATTCGGGATTTCTGAATTGACTCGGGTCTGGATGTGCTGGTAGACGCCCCAGGCTTATTTCCTTGTGTGGTACCTCGTCACACAGGGATATTAATCACTACTTCGAGACCATAGACAAGAGGTGTGTTGTCTGGCGCATATTTATTTATTTGTCTTCTTCTTCTTGCAGTGCCTCTCCACTACTGGAGGTTGGCCGTCAGCTCCGCGAATTTCTTCTTATCTCTCGCTATCCGAAACAGCTCTTCCACGCTGGTAATTCCAGTCCACTCTCTGATATTTCTCAGCCACGACTGTTTTCTTCATAAGAAAAAAGTACCATTATCGTCCCATTTTTCCTTCTTTTTTTTCTTTTTTCTTCTATATTTATTCTTTTTTTGCATTCTTTCTTCTTTTTCATTTATTTGTATATTTAGTCTAATCAAATTGGGGCAAACATGTGTCCTCAGTAAACTTAAAAGTATTTCGTTTGCCTTGCATTTAAATGACCTATTCTAGTTGTTTTGTAACCCTAAAACAGTCACGAGAAACTTTTCACCATAGTGGTCTGATTCCAAGAATTGAGTGATACGACGTGACACTAGTTACGTAGTTAAGACGTAAGCACGATGTAAGTGAATGAGAATCTGAGAATGGCTTACGTTTACAGTCCGAATTTGTTGGACACAATTTATTACCCCATTCGGATCTCAATCTGAATCACTCATGGTTAAGGTTGGCAAATTTTAAGAGTTAACTCAATTTAAACGTTTATTCATTCCTACTACAATGTGCAATCCATCAGGCAGGAACAAAATCCAGGTACACAAAAAATCCTTTCGAACTATCATCTTGCATCGCCATCAGTCCTGCATATTTCTGTTATTTTTCTCTTGATTCTCTACATAACACATATCATACCATCACGACTTTATCCCAAACGGGTAGTCAGAGGCAAGTGACTGTTGCCGTCATGGTGAACTGAACACTCATATGCCGTCTTTTCACCAATGGTATTAGAACCCAACGTGGTAGGTGGTGAGCCTTGCGCCGCTATCCGGGTTGATTTGGTTTTTTATCGATGTTTTCCATCACCGGAGAGTTATTTGGAAATTAAACAATGAACACAAGATTTTAGTCCTCGCCAGATTTGAACTCGGGACCTCACGATCCCCGATCCGAGTTGGAGTGCTTAACCACGAACACGACGCTCTCTCTCTTCTCTTCTTCTTGATTCTTTACGTGAAGTTAAAAAGATCGCTTTTAGAGATAACGCTTAAATTAATTGTACATCTCACAGTTGTAATACTTATTTTCAATGTGCAATACAATTTATGTCATCCTATCAATAGTTAATAATCAATTAGTACTTCAAATAATCACAACCGATCGTAAATGGCCACTCAATAGACTTGATTATAACATCAAAGTATTAACTTTATACCTATTTCCTGCTATTGCTCACAACTTGTGGCAGTAAGCTATAATCTTTTGAAGATTATTTGCGATACGAAGAAAGTGAGTGAATGAAGACGTAATTTAAACGAATGATAAAACTTTAATCTCCAAATAACTTGACTATTTTTGGCGTAACTAACCAAAATGCTGTGAAAGCACTATTATCGATAATGTTTAAAAAAAGATTTTTCATTACTCATACTCTGAAAGTAGGTCTGAAGTTGCCTGAGGAGCGGGATGAAAGTAGTCTTGTGTCGTACACGTACGATGTACTAATAAGTTACGTTACCCAACACTGTCCGAAAAGAAACGTTACCAAACGCAAACTCTTAATCGTACACTCGGACTATTAGTACACCGTCTCACGTCACCTCTATCTAGATGACGCTGTCCGAGAGTAGAAACGCGTGATATAGTCTACGCGAGAGTGAACGAGACAAGGCTATATTCACTTTAACCAATTGAAGCAGCTTATGGCGCTGTATGTGTTTATCGTCTCAAAACTTTTAAAATCGCAGCGTAAAAGCACTTTATAGCATTTTGAAGCGTCTTGTGTACGACAACAAACATTTAATAGTTATTTGTACATAAAAGTTGATTTTTAAATACTCCATTTGTTCTACATACGCTTGAGAATTAAATGTCAGTCCTATGCATGTTAAAGTATGAAGGAAGATCAACTAAGTATGTAAATAAAGCCTTAATAAATCCTTGCGCCATTTATCACGTAAAGAATGTGTTAGTACTAATAGTACTAGAAGTATGTAAATAAAGCAGTAATCCTTGCATAATTTATCCCGTAAAGACTGGTGTACTGATAGTACTAATAAGGTGTACTAGTACATTACTCGGACTGTACTGATATCGGTGCGCACCGGAAAGTGTCCGATTAAGCACAAGACTAGATGAAAGTAATACTTTCATCCCTAGGGAGAATCACTTTCAACTGACAGCTGTCAAATTATTTAAAAAAAAACTAGTTCTTTTTCACATATCTATTGAACCATGTTCCAACTTTCTATACAGCCACGATGTAAAATTGAAATAACTCAAAGTTAAGTATTGACTAAAGAATATATATTTTTTAAATAACTTTATTATAATTTAGTTTCAACAATTTCTTTAAAATAACTTAGATTTGGGCAAAATATTTACCATTTTTCCAATGATGAAAATAAAAAATAATGGCTGAATAGCTGGCCGACCACAGAAAAAAAGGCCGACCACAGAAATAAAACAAACAAAATAGGCGGGAAAGCGGCAATTCGATCTTCATTTATTTTTTCCGCCATATTCTTTTAAATTCGACTGCAAATACATACGTGCTCTTGCAAAGTAGAGCCATTTTGTTCTATTCTTGCGGAAATCTTTCTGTTGAAGCCGAAGCTAGCGGTGCATGATAATCTCCTAAGAGGGGTAGGGGGGGAGCTGAATAAAAAGAGGTCCATTGTCCTCCAGATACAGCGCAATTAGCGTTATCTAACACATTATACCGCTGATACGATCGTACGGAACATGAGTAGACCGAAATTGGAGGGAAAAAGTTTTACGTAATCCAGGTATTCGTTTTGCTAAGAAAGTCTGTTCTTTTTCTCGTAAAGTAAAGAAGTCGAAGTGTGACCTCCTGGTCGTAGTGCAAATAACTAGTGGCCCTTGGAGCAGATAAATCGCCGGTTGCGAGGAACGTAATTTAAACAAGGTCTGAAAATTTTAGATACATGCAGGTTAGGATAAACCTAAGAAGTAGCATAATGAGATTCAATTGTGCAACCGATAAATTCAATTGGGCATACTTTGCATTAACTGGCTGT
This sequence comes from Udea olivalis, assembly GCA_947369235.1. Classification (NCBI taxonomy): domain Eukaryota; kingdom Metazoa; phylum Arthropoda; class Insecta; order Lepidoptera; family Crambidae; genus Udea; species Udea olivalis. The sequence goes on from OX376355.1 coordinate 12,207,677, forward strand.
TTATGAAAAGACTTACAGAATTTAAGAAATAAAAGTCAATTTCCAAGTCCACACTGAGAATGCCATATCATTTTTGTAAGTCTTGATAATCACGCGGTATACCTACCTGCAAAAAATTGCAGAATTATAAATGCGAATACGAACAAAAGAAGAAGTCATGAAACAAAACATTCTTTAGGATGGGTCAGATATTTTTTTATTACGTTCTGAATTACCTGCACTTCAAAAATCAGTAAAACTGACAAAACAATGAAATGTATTTATTTATTTCATTGAAAGGAGTTTTACCCCTAGTTAATTAAGTACCCACTTAAGGCTATGCATTTCCAAGATTGTCAATCTTTGATCAAATTTGTTTGAAGATAACTACTAAATTAAATGCAAAATTGTACGGGTAGGTCAGTGTCTTTAACTAAGGCGACAACTTTTCTAAAACACGATATATTTTTTCAAAGTCAAAGTCAAAATATTTATTTACGAGAATACATGTCAAAAAGGTCTTAAAATATAGCATAAATTGTCCATTGTATTCGGTCTGCATGCAGACGTGTAAATGTTTAATAAACTAGCTGGTTTTTACATAATTTTGAACAAAACTCTATATATTCCTTAACACTATAAAAACATTTTTCTAATAGCCATATCGTTAATTTTTTCTTAAATACATTAGGTTTTAATATTTTCAATTCGTTCGGCAAGCTGTTGTATATAGAAATGCACATATTGTATATATATTTTTTTCATATATGTATTTGTGACACGCAGGTTGGTATAACATGTTGATAAATTTATCTCTTTTCTGTCGTTTAATAATATCACTACGTTTCAGAAAATATTCTGGGTGGAATTTTGTAAAGACACACACATCTCTAATGTACATACATGGGAGTGGGAGAACATTACATTTCTTAAAGAGTGGTCGGCAGCTATCTAAGAACCAGGCCTTATTAATGGCACGGATACAACGTTTTTGAATTTTAAAAACTGCTCTATCGGACGGCGCGCTAAATCCCAGCCTTAATGACGTTGAAAGATTAATACTGTTCTTAGTTGGTAGTAGTACCTAATCCCGCATATCATTTATACTATCTGTATATTGTCAACTATGTTTTCGATTAACTAGCTTCCGCGAGCGGCTTTGCCGGCGTGGACTATTTCTTTTGCTAAAACTAGTCTGGAAATAAATATGTAACTTCGGTTACTCGCTGATACTTAATGTTAATGAATGAAGTTATTTTCGAAATTGGTCCAGGAGCTATCGAGTGTATTCGTTACAAACATCCGAAAAAAAAACCTCTTAACAACATAAGTAGTAGTAGATTCGTGTAATGCCCAGACAAAGTTCACATTTCTGGGCGCAATTTTCCGCTCACGATTTTCCCATGGCTTCGTTGAACTCGTTCCCGTGCCAGGGGTAAGCTGAAACCTTACACTAGACTGCACTTGCAGACATGAGACGAGGAACTCCAATCCCACCAAAACATTTTCGTAAAATGATGCCCAGACCACGACTCGCACTATCTAAAACTCGCACTATCAGTAAAGGTACGTATTATATATAATCCCGAAAATTTATTTAGAACGCCGAAAATCTAAATACCGAATGTATGAAATACCTATACCCGATATACTGAAGCTCAATATGTCTATTTGCAAATAACCGAAAGTAAGATTAACCGTGCGGTAGGCGTTCTGGTTTGATTTTTGTAGTAAATAATTTACATTCATTTATAAAGGTTTTTACGTTTATTTACTAAATAAAAGTAGTTACATACCTTACATTCACATAGTAATACATTGGTCTTATAAAATTCGGTATTTTAAAATTCGGCATTATAATACGTAACCATCAGTAACGTCTACCATGAGTTTAACTTTATACCAATGAAGCTCGGTAGTGTTTGCGTTGACGTTTTTGTAAGGGATACAGACAGCGCCTCTTGTGATTAGAAATGAAACCAATGGCATACGAATTGCTGAAGTCAACTATCGCCGTTTACGTGACGGAAACTCATGGTAGAGACATACAGTTAACTATTGCTTTGAGAACGGAACAATCAGAATCTAAAGTTTGGCTAAGCGTATTAAATAAATAAATATAAATATCTGGGGCAATTTACACCAGACTAAGCAGAGCTCGTACTATGGTCGTCAGAGACTGATAAACAAACTTAAATATTTCTAAATACATACATATATAGATAATGACACTCAGACACACAACAAACACAAATCTTCGACAGAAAAATGTTTTGTCACGGGTGGGGATCGAACCCACGACCTCCGGCGCTAAAGGCGGGATCGTTGCCATTGCGCCAACAGGCCAGTCTTAGTAATATGGTCAGTATTATGAACTCAATGTCGTAGGTGGCGAGTCTCCGCCGTAATCCGGGTCACTTCGGTTTTTTTTTCAAATTCATTTATTCGTAATCACAGGTTGTACACGTTAGTGTGGTGATAAATTACAAAAAAATCCCTAAAGCGCCTCCAAAGGCATTCGAAAAAGCATTACAATTTAGTAAAAAATACAAGTAGCAGTAAAAAATTAACATAAAAGCATGTCAATAAATTACGAAATAATATTATAGACATAGCTTAATATTAAATAACCTAGCTAGTACATCGGACTCTCAAGCAAAGAACAAATTTAATCTCAGAGGTACAAGTGATGAAATTTATGACAAGTAAATGATGTACTTTCTTTTTAAATATGTTCGTATCATTAATGCTACGGATAGGCTCAGGAATGTTACGGTCTATTTTAGGGGCATTTCTCTTTTTCACCGGTTTCTTCCATCACTTTCCACTTTCCAAAAATTTCACAATGAACAAAATTAAGAATCTAGTCAGATTTGAACTTGGGACCAAAATGAGCAATGAGCTCAGACCTGGAGTAGGTACTTCCCCCAAAGTAGCAAGTCCTCCACAATTTCACAATACCGATATTACCGATTCTTTTTTCTATACAATTCATGTTAAAACTAAATTACCATTGAGGGCATCGTACCAGGAGTGGTCTAGGGTCATCATCATTAAAGTGAATCGGCATTACCATCACAAAGCTCGCGCTATGGTAATGAGGGGGGGAGGGAATGGTCTCAAGTGCCTCCCGTTTTGTACGATCTTTGATGTTACCATTCGCTTTACGTCTTTCTTCAATGCGCGTGATGCGTTCGACTGAAGTAATTCCTTTATTTATTTACTAGCTGCCTCGGCAGACTTCGTTCTGTCAAAAGTAATTGCACGTCGCGACGTCGGTAAAGCATCACATCTCGCCCGCGTTTCTCCGACTTGATCCTACTATAATTTTAGAGATTTTCGACGGAATGTTTTGTTCAATCATAATAAAATATAGCCTATGTCACTCCCTGATAATTTAGCTACATATTAGTATAGATATAGATAAGTAAATTTATAGAACAATAAGTAATTCTACAAACAACTTGGATATTTTAAATATCAAGACACTTCCAAGATCATCAGACCCCAAACTGATTAAAGCTTGTGGTATTGGGTGTCAGAGGCTGTTACACATACTTAAATATTCCATATGCAATAAGATGAGATCTCAGCAATAATGGATCCGTGGCCGTGGTAAGAGCACTCAGAGACAGACGTAAGGCAAGGACGTATGTCATGGAACCAATGGTCTTTGAACTACAAGGACTTCGCATCTGTGCTCTGTCAAAGAAACATAAAAAATCACTCTTTTCACTCATACATGTCAAAAAGAGACAGAAGGCAGGATGATATCGCTGTCACGCGTACGTATGCCATATTAAGCTTTTGAATTATAAGACGCTATCGTATGGAAAATCATTGTAATGAACTCTAAAATGTACGGAACCCTGATAGCAAGCCCTAGTCATACTTACCTTACAGTAAGTACTCACGCACGCCGCGCATTTTTAATGTAATCAGGCTTATCTCCGATCCCATTTTGGATCTGGCCGTTTCGGCGAAAATTATTCAATTTGGGCATAAATCCCTATTTACGGCCATTGCTATGCAGTTAAAGCAAATCCCTAGATCTAATTATTGTTATTAAGGCTCTTTAGCGGCTTTGGGTTTGGATGGCGGACAAAAAATTGTTTTTAAATTATTTTAAAGGTGATCTACACAGACATAAGTTGACATAAATGACGCGAGTGTATGTACTTCGCGTGTTAAAAAGGAGAGACATTTTTTCTTTCTTATACTACCAGCAACGGAGATCAAGATCCAGTAACTTATCATAAATCAAGTGTGTTTCTTTCAGCATTATAATAATGCACTATTCTCTTGACACTAGAAAAATTCTGTCTGATTCTAGTTCTCGAGCGGGATTACAACCCGCGCCCTTCCACAATCCAGGTAGCTGCTCTTCCGACTGAGCCATTAACATATAATAAATATAAATATAAATAAATATGCGCCAGACAACACACCTCTTGTCATGGTCTCGAAGTAGGGATATATATTCCTGTGTTACGAGGTACCAGACAAGGAATTAAGCCGGGGGCGTCTCCCAGCACACCCAGACCCAGGCCAATTTAGAAAAGATCATTTCCTGAATTGACCTGACCGGGGATCGAACCCGGGACACTACGGAATTAAAGGCGAGTAATGCTACAGCGCACTACGCCAATCGTGTCGTTAATAATGCCATTAACATAAATTATCATAAACCACTCCTCTGTCCAAGACATAGGACCTCTGTATAAATCAACATCTGTGTCTTCTGTATGTGGAGGACATCCCTGCTATTCGGACAAAGCACGACTCTTCCACGATTATAATGCGCACAGCGAAAGAATAGAATCTGCCTGCATCTGTGTTTCCAGTCGGTTATAACCCGAGGGTTTTCAATAAAAGAAGTAATAACTTAACTTTGTAATGGCCTGTTGGTGCAAAGGCAGCGATCTGTACGTCGTGGGTTCGATCCCCACCCATGACAAACATTTATGTGGCGATCATTTGTGGTTGTTGTGTGTCTGGGTGTTATTATCTATGTAAGTATGTTTTTAGAAATATTTAAGTTTATTAGTCTTTGACACCCATAGTACAAGCTCTGTTTAGTTGGGAGTCAGAATCAAATCAAAATCAAAATCATTTATTTGCAATAAACGGGTAACTATAATAAGATTTCTAGATATCTTATTCATTTAAAAGGCTACTTCTGGGCAAACATTTTAAAAAACATCCCTTCTTTGGAGATAGATTTTGGTCAACAATAACCAACCCATTGAATATTGAAAACTCAGTTACAGGCGGCGAGATCCGCTCTGCCCTACCAATTAGCCATTGTACACTATCGGTACCTTACCAATGGTTTGAAAAAAGAAAAGCCCTGGTTGTTCTAGTGAAAGGATTTTTCCAATCGATAGAGATAAAAGTCAGGCGTAAACAGCGAGGCGATAAAATACATTGTATTAAAGATATTTGAGTATCACGTCACATGCTGCTGTAATATGTGGAGAAAGGGTTGCCAACTAATCTACTATTTTTTAAATTGTTGTATATTTGGGATTTAACCAAAGGTATCCCATCATGCGCTTAGCTGTATTAAATATATTTAATTAATGGTTTAAAGGCCTGTTTAGGCTTTAACGGGGTTTAAGAAAGATGGTAGTCTTTTTTTTGGCCAGATTGTACATCCCCAAATCCTCGTTTGCACTTTATTTGCAGTCGTGGCGTTTAACCCCCACTCCTCCCAAATTACTCCTTTCCCCTTTATTCTTCATTTCAATGTGAAGTGTTCCCGTGTCAATATTAGAAAACAATGTGATACTCTTCTCTGAGATAAAAAAAAAAGTTTACGAAGTTGAATGTATAAGATTAAACGATATTAGGAGTTTTTTTATCATAATAAATGGGTTGGCGTTCCTCAGTCTTGCATGGGCGTAAGACTCGTAAGAGAAGACGACGCCGATGGTGGTACACGCTGACCCAGAAAATGCCTTGTTAAAATAGTAAGTATGTACCCGGAAATACCGACGCAGAGAGAGCGTCCCCGTCCACTCTCTAGCGGTGCGGACGCCGCAAAGAAATTTAGTGCGGATTGCTGGAAATTCGACCATATGTTTTTTTTTCAAATACCAATATTAGTTTAAAATAAGTGGTTATACCCTGTGGTGCCAGCCCTAGCGGTGCGACTTTATCGGGGTGCGTCGTAAACGCCACCTGCATTTGTCACCTCACGGACGGGACGGAGTTTATTGGGTCCCGGCAAGCTTGCGTTTATGTCACGGATTTGCTTGTTTTCACTCCATTAATGTGGCCGCTAATTTCATTACTTTAGTTTTTAGAGTTATTTGACGACACGATTGGCATAATGCGCTGTCACGGTTTCTCGCCTTGATTTGCGTGGTGTCCCGCGTTCGATTCCCAGTCGGGTCAATTCAGGAAACGATCTTTTCTAAATTGGCTTTTGGTGAGCTGGGAGACCCCTGGCTGAATTCCTCCTATGGTACCTCGTAACACAGGGATTTTTCCTTACTTCGAGACCAGACAAGTGGTGTCTGGCACATATTTTACAAAGAAGACTTTGTTGCCCGTAGATAATTATCCGGCCCTGCAAAGAAACCTATTTAAGTTTTCGTAAAGTTAGGTTTTTCCGGCGGGTCGCATTTGACCAGCGTCCTCATTTCTTCGTTTGGTGTTAAACGAAGGTGAGTTGAGACTTATTAATATTTCTGACAATGTTTAAAGCGGATAGAGACTTTTTTCTACCTTGTTTTTTTTGGCCTTTGGCAGTTTGAATCTAGACCGCGTCAGTCAAATTTGCACATTAGTGCAGAACTTGCTCTCAAAACTTTGGGTGGACTACTTATCACAGTCGCTTAACTTTGAGTGAGGTTTCCGAACGCAGAGGTAAGTGATAAAGAAGCTGATCTTCCCTGTCGCTCCGCTAAGTGTATTGTTTCTCGGGACCATTCGTCAGGCTCAGAAGGATAATGCTGTTCCCTGATGAACGCATTTGTTACCAACCTGTATGCTCCTGAAGTCTGGAGCCAACCAATCTTGTGTGCTTGATCAAAGGGATTGCGTGTAATCAACGGTATTACGCATACACACATACTTATAGGTTTTATTAAGGCCGTGGGAGAAATGCTAGTGAGTAGGTAACAAATTATAACATAGACATTATTGGGGAATAACAGTGGTTGAAACAATCACTTTTTCGCAATTTGTCCGAAAATGGCATCAACAATTTAATGGCTGCCAGTAAATAAATAAATAATAATCGAATATTTTATCGGCATGAACAAATATTTTAAGTAATCTTAACCACGTAACTTCAGTTTTCTCTTTTAACCCTGTGCCTCTTGCTCCAAATAATTCTTATTTATTAGCTTAGCCGTGGCAAAAAAGTACTTTACGTTTATAACACAAGTACCTACACTAGAATAGTTATTAGATACGGGATTTCTACCATGTACCTTTCCATGATCTTCAGTAACTCCTCGATCATGGCACTTGCAACAGTGCCGAAATATCGGAAACTCGAAAACAATAAGACACGTGGTAGAAATCCCGTAATAATAACCATTCAAATGTTATTGACCATGTAAGTTTAAAACAGTGACACAAGTAGTAGCTTTTAACATAAGAATTACATCAAAGCTATGTAACAAAAAAAAACGATGCTTATCTTTAAGCTACGCGTTTTTAACCTAGCTTAGCCTAGAAAAATTTGACCTGATCCCAAGGCTCAAGCGAGACCTATTTCTATCTTAGTGTGGAAAATAGTGCGTTTAATTGCAAAAGTTAAAAATAAAAATACACTTATATTTAAGTCGTCATCAATACGTTCTGTTTTACTTTACCAACCAAAGAGCGGACCCAATTGTTCTCCGACACATCAATCTCGGTCGCAAGCAATAAGTAAGGGCGCGCGCACACACGCGCCAACGAGGTCGGACGCGGAAAAACGCGCTCGTTATTTATGCACTCGCCCTTACCTGGATCGCCTCGCGGGTGTACTGATTGAATTCGCAGCTTGTGAGCAAAGTGATGAGCATAGCGGTTTCAAAACAGTATAGTCGATGGTGTATATTTATTTTATCAGAAAAATATGGACAGTACTATGGACTAGTCATTGACTTAAAACAACACTAGTAAAAATAACTATTTCTGTTATCATAAAAGCTTAGATAAGTTAATATTTTGAAAACACAACGAAGATTCAATGGGCTTCTACTCGTTGATAAAATGAATATATGTATCACTTTACCTTAAGACTTACAAAAGTGATATGGCATACTCAGTAGTAAAAGTAAAAATACTAACTGTTTGACTGATTTTGCCATACAAAATCAGTCAGACCTTGAAACAAAAGTCAATTGAAAAACTCAAATTTTCACTTATATAGTTACTGAGAATGCGTATATCGTTTTTGTAAGTCTCTTAATAATCACCTGGTATACATAAATCATTTACATAATTACGCTACCTAAAATAACGGGACATGCTGAATGTATTGAAACCAACATATTGGTTAATAATCTACGCTTTTAATTTAAATAGGAAAGATTCGATTTTTTGTTAAGTTTTATTGTTTTGTTTTCATTGAGTAGCCTTGAAAATATAGGGAAATAATCCAAGCTGTCGGAGAGATAACTCTCAAATTCATTTATAAAATGTACTAAGTAGAGTACGTACAGCTTCTCCGCTCCGCTCTTCACTGTGCCCCCTTGTGATTATGTATTGGGTTCATGATGGTACATTATTCAACCTAGCCCCACTTCGGGTGCTTTGTCTCACTCTCTATTTTAGATACTATGTCAGAAAACTTGGGTTAGTATCGTTAGCTGGGAATGAACTTGGCTATTGCTACGATGTGTTTTTATAAGCTATTTTCAGTTTATGTTTAAACATTCGCAAAAAAAAGGTGTCAGTTCAATTAATTCTTGAGCGATGTATTATTTGATAATAACATCGAGTAGCTCGTATGCTCACTTGCTAGGTAATATTGTAATTTGTGTTGGTAAATACTTTTTTGTACTTTCTTGCAATATCCAAACCCCTGTTTGTCATGTATTATAGGTATATTCATTTCCTGTTTACAGTGTGATACTCTAGCAGTATTTGACTTATATATTAACTGGAGTCTTGAAAGAAAATTATTAAAATAATTACAATCCCACTTAATTGTGGGCTCACTAATGGCCTCGGACCCCTTGTCTGTGAGGGGATATGTGGAGGACCGATCGGTCCGCCCCACAAACAGGGGGTAAAATGGATACATTAAAAGTAAATTTTCTCTCAGATTACTGGAAAACTGGTATATTCCTTTAGCCTACGCTATTACCAGATAAATATTCTAGCCACTCTCATTGTTTCGTTACATAGTTATAGTTATGGGACTCGTAATGCTTTCATGAGTAATTTTTACTAGCTGAACACGACACCACTCCAGAACTTATTTTGAATGATAAAAGTAAAATGAAAAATTTTAAAAACCCCCAACACAAAAAATAAACTCCAAAATCTAACAAATAATATTTTAAATTCACAATTATAAGGTGAGTTCAAATATTTTTATTTTCCAAGCGTCGCGTCGCGTCTGGGGACCGCTCAAGTTTATGAAGTATTTTTCCAACAACAGCTAATTAATTATTATGAATTACATGTAGTGTACCTACAAGCGATCTCAAGTTTCATGCATAGTCTTCTTCGTAATGCCGCGTGCTGCGGGGGTGGGCGCTACCAAGTGCGGCGACCCGAACGGGCAGACTACGTTGACGGTTGTGTCGATTTTGCGAATTTTTCGGAGTAAATTATTTTCTTGCAATCTGCGACTACACCTGTTTTTCTGACTTAGCGGTCCCCCGACGCGACGCGACGCTTGGAAAATAAAAATATTTGAACTCACCTTGTATATGTGAATTTAAAATATTATTTGTTAGTTTTTGGAGTTTATTTTTTGTGTTGGGGGTTTTTAAAATTTTTCATTTTACTTTTATTTTGTCCTTTTTAAAGTAGGTAAAATATGAGGAAGGTATTTAAAGTGATGGGTACTAAACCTTACCCTAATATGTCATATTTAAAGTCATGCTTACCTTACCATATACTTTCATTATAATTGAAGTAACACAGTAGCAAATTTCAAATCATTAGAACATATGAAAGGTAGTCAGATCCCCTCATCAACTATTAAAGACCTAATGATCTTCAAACGGCTGATCAGGTCATGGTTACCTTACCATATATTTTCAATATCATTGAAGTAACACGGTACCAAATTTCGAATTGATCGGGCATAAGGAAGTTAGTCATATCCCCTCATCAATTAGAAAAGACCTGATGATCTTCAAACGGCTGAACAGATTTTTATGAAACATGGCTAAGAACACTCGGGATAAAATTATCTATGACACAAAAAAAACTAAACGAAAATCGGTTCATCCGTTTGGGAGCTACGATACCACAGACAGGTACACAGATACACAGACACGTTAAACTTATAACACCCCTCTTTTTGCGTCAGGGGTTAAAAATGAATGCAGTCATACAATTTTACAGAATTTATCACAAGATTACTTACATTTCCGTCGTATTTTCTCTTGGAGACTACGAACTATTATTCACTGCTGCTGTACAAAAGCCACTCAAAAACTGGACAAGTAGGTTAGGCCTCACAATGTTAGTATTTCGACTAACGCGTGTTGTTGCGTTTTTTTTTGTCTATGACGCTCAGGTTATTGGCTTCGCAAGGTGGCCCGTTCTATCATCTGCCGATTGTCGTACGATAGAACGAGATAAATATATTTTGTCATGATACAATCCGCGAGTTAAAAACGTCTATAACAGAGGTCCGATCGGATGACGGGGTCCTGAGCCGAGCTCCGATCGGACCCCGCCCACAGACGAGAAAAAAAGCAATGACAGTTAGATTTATTATTTGTTTCTTACTTATTTACCTTGTTTAATGAAATAATTAGAATTATTTTATGATGTCAAAATATTCATTAGGATTAATGTAGGTAATAAGTATGTCATAGTTTTAACACAAACATATTTGTTGGCAATTTTGTTAAACAATAATGTTATTAGACTTTCTTACGCACTTCTTGAGGCAGTTATTAAAAAAACTATAGTTGAGTGGATTTGGTTTGAGAATTTCGAATCATAATTTTGTACTTATTACACATGACGATACAATGTCTTCCTCTTCATCAAACTGCACACTCTCCGAAACGTAAACATTGATGGCAGGATTGACTCCCGTGTCAGAGGATAAAGGGGTGTTTACGCGCTTAATCCCGCGGATCGTGCGACAGACTCCCAACGCGGGATTACCCCGGGATTCGCTGTGAGCACTCACTTACACGCTCATTACATTATCTATTAAGGTAAAAATTGCTGCTTTTAAAATATTCAATTTTCTTAGGTAAGTAAGTATTCAAAATGTGATGTGTTGTCTTCTTGATACAGTATGTTAAAAAACAATTGAGCTGCTTAGTTCATCATAATTTGGGAAAGAGGTGAAACAAAACGGAGTGAAATGAAATGTTGAAGTCTGTAACCAAGAAAAAAAGGAAATTGACATGATTCAAACACGTAAACTTGTCGGGCGTCATTTATTAAAAATCCGGTGAAGTTTTTTGTGTATTCTCTCTAAAACATTGCAAAGTAAACGGGGTTGAGTTATAAGTCGTAAGTGGGTAGAAATCGCTTAGCATTTATATGGGTGAACACTCTAAAGGTGGGTATAGACTAGAGAAATTGTTAGAGCATTTCATTATAATTTATCGTTATTATGAATGGTAGTAACAATACAGGTAAATGCACGGTTTTCTAAAATATTTATTTGTAATGTAACGTTCTTCCGAATGGTCGACGCTGTGTTTAACGCAATGCTCATGGCTAGTGAGAATATACCTACCTGTTACATTTTTGCATGCACTCCATAAATTAGAATATGTACGAGTATGTACTGGACGTATAGATACCCCCCCCCCCCCGCGCTCGTGCGTTTTCTCGATAAAATGCTACATCAAAACGCTCGTTGGTTGCTAAAATCAAGTTGTAACAAAATGTCGAGCGTCATGTTAGTAATTTAGTTCGAGTAAATTTAAAAACGACGAATGCTCGATGTTTAGTTAAGACCAAACGAATGAATATGTACGCATTTTATTATCTTTGCGTAAACAGAGACAGAGCATTATCTTGTCTCTGTTGACATATAGAGATTTTAATAGAATGAGCATTCGCTCGTTTAGTCTACATCCACCCTTACAAGTAAAATATTATGCTCTTATCTATCAGTTTTTATTTTAATCTGTGCTATCAGGACTTGACACATTTTGATATTGCTTAGTAGTTTCATTTGAATGTGTCATATAATAATAACTATTCCTAATTAATGTGTAGGTACTAGAGTCTGTATTTAAATATGGTTAATTCTACTGAAAGTCGTCACTGGTTCTCTTTCTAAATTCATACCATTACACTTCTAAATCTCTCTTATTTTTATGTGAGCCCAGCACAAGTTCGACGTTTTAATATTCCGTTATACTCCCACAAAACGCCATCAAAGCACGGCGAGCAAAGGAATGCGATGCTTACAGCCCGATAATAAGTAGTTACGCCCGGGCCTCGCCCGAGTGCGGCGGGAGTCAAATGTCTGCGTTAAACAGTATTCCGCGACATTAAACCCGCTCCACATAAACTTGGACGCGTCATTACCCCGAAACTCGAGCCCTACTACGAGCACTGAGCTAAGTGCGGGCTGCAGGCTTTCCGTGAGTAACTAGTGAGTTTCTTGCTGGCCCCCTTATTTTCTAATGCAACGCAACTCGGTTGCTAGTCGCTGGCATTTTGTAAGGTTTAAGAAAAAGTAAACTAATTAAGCCTGTATACCATTTGACTGCCACCGCAATACTCCGCATTGAAATCAAGTAATAGCTAAAGTAAATGGGTAAGCTTGATCACCGCGCTTGTCAAACCTGAGCTTTTTTTCTGAAAAATCCGAAAACATACTCGTAGTTCTGATCTGAGATTTGAACCCGGGACCTCCGGATTTCAGGCTTATTACTACTCGGCCACGGAGGCGTAAGACGGTGCAGTATTAGCCGTCAAATAGCAATAATCACCTTTGAAATCGCAATTTACTTGCGTTCGAAGTTATAGCCTTGCGGCTCTTCTCACTTGAAACAGCAGTTCGACCGTTGTTGTAGAGTCACGGTTATTTAACGTTTGTGGCAAACCGCTCGGACCCATGTCCTAAACTTTTACCCAAACGGGCCAATCGGGGAGTACTTCCCCAGAGATACCAACCATAATGTAAAGATTGACGTGACGTGTCACCTGCGCGCCCTTTTCGCGCTCGGCGCAGAGCGCCGCGCCGCGATATAGTCGTTCAGTTCATCCGGTGCCTACGCGCAAACACGTACAATGCTCTTCCGCAGCTTACCGTCATACTTGTGACTTAACCGTGATTTCCTTGATTATATAAATGACAATTCACCGAACCCACACTCGTTTACCTCAAACGAAACCCCCCCGGTCGCTCAAGACGACCACACGTTGTATAATGTTACAGGAAGTAATTACTTATGTTTAAAGAAATTTATTCTCAAAAAGACAACACAAGGTCACTTATATGAGAATATAAATATCGTATGGTAACTTATTCTTATTACAGTCAGAGGTCTCTAGAGTACAATAATAAAGGTATTAGGTGTAATGGTATAACCAATCCAAACCAGAACAAAAGCATACGTGCGCAAATAATTAACACTAAATTGAATTAAGCATTCATCCACAGTTTCATTTCATAACATCTTATCTTACTGATATCTCACTTCATACTTATATTTTAAATACGAAAGTTTGTTTGAGGATGTATGTGTGTTTGTTACTCTCTCACGCAAAAACTACTGAACGGATTTAGAAGAGACCCTACACTAAAAGTAAAACAGCTTAGACATCAGAATAACACATAGGGTACATTTTATAAAGACCGCAATTCGGCCACAATATATAACGATCAGTCCACGCGGGCGGAAAGCTAGTTATATCTAAATATAGACTAAAGAAAAACGGGGAGAGGAAAACGGGGGGTAGACCCGATGTAAACATTGAGCTCCGTATTATATTGCATTAAAAATTATAATAAGCTATCTTTCAAGAGTTAAATATGTGTATTGAGTGACTATTACAGAAATGAAGACGTGTTATTGTTATTAAAGGACTTATTCTACGAAAAAGCAGTGAAAAGTGAAAATAAAACAAACGAGTCTGAAATAGTCAAAAACAGTTAAAAGCTACATATTGGACCACTTGAATTGTGAAACCATACGATACAAACTGTGATAGTTCATCCTCGTAACTTATTATCTAAGTGCAAGTAATATCTAGAATAGAGGAAAATTCATAACCTAAAATTTTATTTATGCAATGATTATAATTTATTCATGAAAGCTGCAAGAGCGCCATCTTGCGAATACACGTAAAACTACCTAGTTGTGTACAAACACTTGTATTCATTGGAAAAGCATCGAACGTCTCAAGTTTTGCCACCATCCACCGCAAGATGGCATCTAACTGTGCAGGATGTCTAAATAAACTTCCGAAAAGGGAATTTTTAACATGTTGTCTTTGTAAGTCTAAGTACGACTTGGAATGCGCTAATGTGCCTGTTGTAAGGTTTAACAACACAATGAGGGAGGAACACAAAAGAAACTGGAAGTGCCAATTATGTCGCTGCCAAGCACCTAAAACAGACAATTCAAACACTCCCTTACGGCCGCAAGTTGTAAACACGGTTGCGCCCTCACCAAACGAGGAAAGTAAAGTTACAATAAGAAATAAACAATCTTCTAGGATGTATGATACCTCCTCTACCTCTGATGATGATTTGAGCATACTGGGTAATACTGTTACCGACCAGAGCCCTGTAACTAAAGTAACAAGTCACCTAGATTCGGTAATTCTTACCCAACTAGATAAACTTTTAGAAAACAAGCTAGAACAAAACAAGCAATCGTTACTTTCGGAATTGAAGACAATGTTAGTGGAAGAAATGAGAATTGAGATCACAAACCAAATAAAACCAACCATGAATTTACTATCTACAGAACAACAGTGTTTGAAGAAGGAAATAAATACAATAAACTTACATATCAAACAACTACAAAGTGAAAATCTTAGACTGCAATCTGAAATTGAAAATCTACTGAAACAAATACAGCCCAACAGTTCATATGATGAAAGGAAAGTAACAAGCAGCTTTGAAAATAGCAAGAAATTTGTTTTGTATGGCTTGAAGGAAGGACAATGGGAGACTGAAGGTGAATTGTATGATAGAGTCACATACCTGTTCCAAGATCTGCTGAATATAAATTTACAAAACTTGATTGAAAACATAAATAGGATTGGCAAGAAAGGATATACAAGACCATTAGTTGTAGAATTATTGAGTAAGAAAATGGTAAGAAATATACTACATAATAAAAAATACTTCAAAAATACCGGCCTTGCTATTACAGAATATTTAGATGAAACTCAGCGACGGACTCGAACACATCTAAGGAAACTTTTAAGGGAAGCTCGAAACAATGGAAAACACGCTGTGTTGATAAATAATAATAAGCTGATTATAAACGGTAAAGAATATGACCCACTAAGTGAGACACATCATCCAGACAAGACCTCTACCACGCTTTCACAAGAATCAACATGCCAGATGATCAAAGAAGGCGGCCACAGCCAACCACCAATCATCGAACAGGATTTGACACAAAGGCAGTCCCAGCACAACAACAACAATAATATCGGAAGATCAAACAACCCAAGCCGTGACACCCATACATTTCGAAACAGAACAAACTATTAATATCTTATTTCAAAACATGCAGAGCCTTTTTAATAAAAGGGATATTCTCCAAGCCTTCCTAAAAGAAAATGACACTTATCCAATACTGTGTATTTCAGAAACCTGGCTTTCATCAGCCAAGACACACATGATCGCATTTGAAGACTACCACTTGGCAACATCATTTAATAGAGAAATATATAATGGCGGTGGAGTATGCATTATAATAAATAATAGTATAGAATATCAAGAACAGAAAGAAATCAAAGATATGTCTATAGAATATATCATGGAAGTGCGTGCAATAGAACTGCTAAAAATAGATACTTTGTTAATAACTGTGTACTGGAATAGTAGAGAATCAGATATTTTCTATAAACAATTAAAAACTATTTTAGAATATATATCTAACAAATATAGTAAGAAGAAAATAATAATAGGCGGTGATTTTAACTTAAATACTTTGACAAATTCTAAAAAATCCAAAGATTTATTAAATATTATGCTTGAATATAATTTTAAACAACATATTAGAGAACCAACACGTATTGCAAAAAATAGTCGTTCTTGTTTAGATTTAGTGTTCACAAATTTCACAGAAAATATAACTACTTCTGTAGAAGACTTAGGATTTTCAGATCACAAATGTACAACTGTAAAGTTAGAAAATTCATTAAATACACAAAATAATAATTCTATTCGGTACCTTACAAAACGAATATTTAGTAAGGAAAATATAGAAAAATTTAAGCTACACCTACAAAACATAAACTGGTTTGATCATTTGTCAGAATATAAAAGCGTCAATGAAAATTACAATATACTTAATATTTTTTTAAACGAAGCATTAGATCGAAATATTCCGAATAAAAGACTTAAAATAAATACAAAAAATAAAAAATCGTGGTTGACTCACGGTATTAGAATATCTTGTAAAAATAAACGACTGTTAAAAATTCATGCGAATTACTCTAAAAATAAAATCTTAATAAACTATTATAAAGTATATGGAAAAATTCTAAAAAACACTATTATTAAAAGCAAAAAACTTGAATCCATAAACAAAATAAATAAATCAACCAACAAAGTTAAAAGCATGTGGCAAATAATAAGAGAACGAACTAACAAGACACACAAAAGACCCGAAAGAAACATAGAGCTGAAAATCAATAATAAATTAACATCTGATCCCGTACTGATAGCAAATACTTTCAATGAATTATTCGCGACGGCCGGACAAGCGCGCCGCACGGACGCAAGCGGCGCACGCGCTGAGCCGCGCGGTCGACCAGTGCTGTGCCCCACAGAAAACTCCATGTTTCTTAAGCCTGTCGATGAACGAGAGGTCTTCTCACTAATACGTTCTCTGAAACCAAAAAGTAGTTTTGGAATCGATGAATTGCCAGCGAAACTACTTAAAGAATGCGCTGAGGAACTTACTATTCCGCTTACGGCTCTCATAAATCAATCCTTTACGCAGGGAATTTTTCCAGATCAGCTAAAAATCGCTGTAATAAAGCCTGTTTATAAAAAGGACTCGAAATCGGATCCAAACAACTATCGTCCAATATCTCTATTACCCGTCATCTCAAAAATATATGAAAAAGCTATGTTTAAACGTCTGTATTCCTATTGTGAAAATAATAACATTTTCGACGATTCCCAAAATGGATTCCGCAAAAATCGGTCAACAGTACTCGCTACATACAAATATGTTAACGAAATATTAAATATAATAAACGACAAAAAATATGCCATAGGTATATTATTTGATATGTCGAAAGCATATGAAAAAGTTTTATTTGACATATTACTGAATAAACTCCACGGTATTGGTGTTAGAGGGATAGTGTACCAATGGTTTAAATCTTTTTTATATCAACGTAGACAGTATGTCCAAATTGACAATATTGATCCTAAGTCAAAAGAAGTCAAACCTGTTAGGTCAGACGAGCTACTAGTAGGCGGATCTATACCGCAGGGCAGTGTCATTGGATGCGCGCTCTTCATTATATATATTAACGATCTTCCAAAAGCAATTAACGAGAGCTGTGTAATGTTTGCCGACGATTTCTCTCTTTTACTTTCATGTTCAGATAATATAAATTTAGAAACGAAAATCACAAATATCATCAATCAAATTGTAGAATGGATGAATGATCATAATTTAGAAGTTAACTTTGTAAAAACGAAACTTATGCAATTTAGACCGCGCCAAAAAACTGAATTAGATATAAATATAAGTTACAAAAGTGTAAATTTAGATAATGTTCCTTCATTCCCCCTATTAGGTATAGTCATAGATTCGAATATTAACTGGAAAGCTCATGTAGATACAATTAAAACTAAACTATCTAGATTTATTTATGCCCTAGGAGAGATTAAAAAAACCACCAACATGCACACTGCCACCACAATGTACTATGCCTACGCCTATGCTTGGCTGAGTTATGGCGTGATGCTCTGGGGTAACAGTACCGATGTACAAGACCTACTAATCTTACAGAAAAAATGCATACGGATCCTAACAAACATCAAACAGAGAGAGAGTTGTAAACCCCATTTTAAAAATTTAAAGCTGTTAACCCTACCCAGCATTTACATTTTAGAAACCTGTAAATTTATTAGAAAAAACCCACATTTATATTCCAAAATAGGAGATTTCCCTCGCCATAATACACCACGTTATAAAAATAATCTTATTCAAATACCTTCTAAATTAACATTACATAGCTCCGGACCCTACCCTATGTCGATCAAATTGTTCAATAAGTTGCCGAACTATATAAAAAACGAAAATAATTATAATAAGTTTATACATCTGCTAAAGGATTTACTTACCAGCAAATCTTATTATTCAGTTAGGGAATACTTGGAGGATAAACTAAATTAAACATAAAAATAGTAAAATAAATAACAAATTAATACATATAAAGAAGCACATACAATTATATAATAATATTTGTGTAAAATAGTAAATATGTGTTTAGGTGATACATAATTTATAAATATCTGCCCCTCTCTATTCCATATTGCGATGGTCCCATGTAATGCAATTTAATAAATAAATAAATAAATAAAATAAATCTTTACCATATTTATATCGCAGCACAAACGCATTCACGTCAAGTCCCGTATAAAGGCAACTTTTGTTGCTGACATGAGGCCCATTTTGCAATTTTTTGTAAAGGTTGACGTGAACGCGCCCGTACAGTACAACTGGTAAATATATATTATGTTTTACATCGGTCGGCAAATTAGAGTAGAAATTTCACAAGAATTGTTTAAAGGTAAATAAAAGTCTTTATAAATTTAGTATAGGTACCTAAGTAACTTACTGCGATAAGACTTAATAACTCAAGAAGTCTCAACAAGAATAGGTAATTGATATTAAACAACATATTCTAGTCGCGGATATATTTACAAACTTATCATAACTGGCTACTTCATCACACTAAATACACATGACCACTTCATACAATCGTAATTTTTTTTAATATTGCCCGTCAAAGTGACCTCACTCACTTCACCTGATGGAAAATGGTCGTGAGGTCCAGATGATGAGGCTGACAAGCCCAGTCAAGCAAACGAATCACTGAGCTGGCCATCCGCACCTTGAAGGCCTCCAGAAATGCCTTTTCACGCTCAGGGACTATTATAAGAGGTAGGAAAAACATGGACAAACACAACAAACAGGATGATTGTTACAGATTCCATATCATTTTCTACAAAAAAAAACCACACGCTAGATTATAATTGATTTAATGAGATATTATTTTAATAATTGCTTGTCGCTTGTGTGCTCTTAGCTAACTTAAATTATTTAAAACTTTTATTTGTTTTTAAAAAAATGGAGTTGTAAGTGAGAAAGTGATGAGAAGCATCGGTAGTAGCAGCTGACCTCAGATAATCATGTTCTAACAGCTTTCAACTCGGCTTTGTCATGTAAACGACTGCGGTGACCTGACACACTTCATTTCGAACCCAATGCAATTACTATTATGTTCCCTTGCCTTGTCAGTAACATAATAAAATTAGGTGGAATTTGGCGTAATTTCGAAGAACGAAACGCAATTCGGACTTAGTGCGCATTCACATTTATGCGACTATAGCAGCGCGACGGTTTGCGCGACAAACGCGTGTTTTCATACTTTAAACGACAGCACGAAAGTGGCGCGTGGGCGGCGCGCGGCAGGCGTTACATTCAGTAGGCGCCGAGGTGTTGTAAGCGAACGTTTTTGTTGATAGACAGCAAGATGAGCGAGTTCGACACCGAAAGATTCATTATTGCGTGGATTGCACCGCACTAATCCAAACGCACGATGGGAATACCACAGCACCTAATATTCCTATTGAAGCGACTCTATGAAGATAGTTCAGCAGCAGTATGGGTTGATGACGTACTCTCGGATACTTTCAAGACGTAATCTGGTGTTCGTCAGGGATGTATTCTGTCGCCGCTGCTATTTAACACCTACACTGAATATATCATGCGCATCGTGTTGGGCGGATAGAACAACGGTATCTCAGTCGGTGGTCGCCTGTTAAACAACTTACGATACGCTGATGACACCACTCTTCTTGCCCGTTCGAAAGAAGATTTGGAAGAACTCTTGACTCGTCTGGAAACCACTGGTCTCCTATTCGGTCTGACTCTAAATAGAGACAAGAGTAAGGTTATGATAATATCTAGATCATCATCATCCGTGCGGTCTATCCCGGTTGTGAACCCACACTGGTGTGTGAGGTCCCTGGGTCCGCCTTTCTTATTTTTTTGGCCCACTTTGCGCGGTCTTGTGCATCCTCAGTAGTGAGTTTGTTAGCACGCATGTCACCCTTAGTAACGACGTCGAGCCACCGCTTCTTGGGTCGACCTCTTCTACCGGTACCTGGCGGGGGCGGCATTGTTAGACATTTGTTGCCCACGTAGTTTGCAGATCTTCGTGAGACATGACCATACCTACGAAGGCGGCACTCCTGCAGCTTGTCTGCGATGTCACGAACACGAAGGCTGCCGCGGATGTGGGTGTTTGTTACGCACGCGATCTTTGCGTGAGACCACACACATCCACCGCAGCATCCTCATTTCCGTGACGCGCAGCTGATATGATAGTATCTAGATCAAGCTGAACATATTACTTGAAAAGTATCACTAATAGCCAACTGCGAAGTTGTGGAACGCTACATCTACTTCGGGTCTATTATCTCAAACTCTGGAGGATGCGAAGATGAGATCAAGCGTCGTTGCGCCATCACCAGATCGGCAGTGGAGCGACTAGGAAAGATTTGGAAAGACAAGAGAATAACCAAAAACACAAAGGTTCGCCTAATGAAGTACCTCGTTTTTCCAATCTTTCTGTATGGAGCTGAAACTTAGTCACTAAGACTGAAAGACCGCTAAAAATCGACGCACTGGGGATGTGGTGTTGGAGACCTCTGTTAAAGATGTTCTGGACGGCGTTTCGCACCAATGTTTCAATCCTCAAAGAACTTAACATACGAGACAGGTTATCGTCGATTGTGCTGCTACGAATACTGAAGTTCTTTGGACATATCTCCAGAAACGAGAACTCGATGGAGAAGCTTGTAGTACAGGGCCACACTGAGGGGAAGAGAGCACGAGGCCGGTCTCCGAATCGCTGGATCTACCTAATAGGAATTCGAAGCAGTCGACCCCAGTACAGTGTATTCGCAACGCACAAAGTCGACAAAAGTGGAGAGACAACGCGCTACGTGCGGCTGCCATAGAAGCCAGCGGCGACGGCGAGCCGCAACCCTGTCCATCAGCAGCCACGACCACTCTGCCAAGAGTGCCCGACTAAGAAGAGAATCCAAACACTGTCGCGCGGCGGCAGCGCCGCTGTTCTTGTTATGTAAATGTATCCGTTGCTGCTGCGCTGCTGTCATGTTGCTGACGCCCTAATGTGCAAGCAGTCTAGAGTTTGGCTCTTTAGTTTCATCAGGACCTTTATTTTTGTTATTATGTTGCAATACTACGCTATGTTGAATACTTAAGAATATGTATGCTTCTCTAAAGCTCAAATCCACAAACGTCAATCAAATTTGAGAAGTCCTTATATGTAAAGCTGACCCTTTCATTTTTACTGATATGTGACAGGACAGGATCAATTTGAAGGGTCCTCAACTTTGATTGCCGTTTCTGGATTCGGGGGATAGTATTTTGAAATGTGAATACCCAAGTTTGTGATCCCCAATCTAAATGTATTATAAGTATGGTGATTAAGCTCTTTCATATTAATAATAATAATAATAATAATTTATTTATTGCAGTAAATGTGGTACATATAGGTATTACATTACATTGGTTTCTCACATTTAACCAACAACAATTGGCATGCAATACTTGAGAGACAGGCACTTAAAATCGAACATGAATTAAATAAAGAGATTAGGATTAAATTGTTTCAATTAATTACATAATTATTAAATTTAAATTTTACTATCAATAAATTCATTAACACTATAATAACATTTTTTAGTCAACAGCTTGAATAAGGCACATTTAAATTGTTTAGAAGGCAAGGCTTTTAGAGCCTCCGGCAACTTATTATATAACTTAATACACATGTTATATGAGTTTTTTTGCCAAACTGTCGTCGAACCAGATGGCACCACCAAACGATTCGGATTCCGGCTCAAGAATTTACAGACATCACGTTTCTTACTAAAAAGCTCCATATTATTTTTGGTGAAAACACATATCTCGAAAATATACATGGATGGCAAAGTTAACAAATTTATTTTTTTAAATAGTGGTCGGCAGGAATCCATGGGCCCAGCTCCAGACATGGCCCTGAGACACTTTTTTTGAATTATAAATGCACGCCCAACATCCACCGAATTTCCCCACAGAACAAGGCCATATCTCAAGGCAGAGCATACGTAACCATGGTACGCAGTAAGCGCAGTCTTTTGATTACTGAGCCTCGTGAGTCTGTACAAAGCATAAGTGAATCTATTAAGCCTTTGACACACACTGGAAACACGTTAGATTTTTGTCTAAGTCGATTCCAAGAAACTTTGCACTAACGCACTCCGCAATGGGGTCATCGTTATGCCTTATGTATACCCTTTCTAGACTACCGTTTTTATTACAAAATTGAAGAAATTTTGTTTTAGCTAGATTTAATGATAAATTATTATACTTAAGCCAATTCACTGGTCCACGGGTCCAAGCACTTTAAAACCCGCCGTCCCAAATCAAAGAAACTCTCCAGTCAGACTCTCCTACTCATGGATCAGAGAAACGAAATGAGGCTACAGAACTCAGCGGATGCCCATCGTTATCGGCAACTCAATAGACAGATATCTAAGTCTTTGACGAGTGACCTTCGCCAATTTAATACCCAGCGTATTAAAGAGGCAATTGAGCGGAATAAAGGCTCCAAAGTGTTCGCCAGAGATCTGTCTATTGGGCAAAGCCAATTGACGAGGCTGAAAACTGAGGCAGGTAGCATCATTTCGTCAACACCTGAAATCCTGAGGGAGATTGAGAGTTTCTATGGACAGCTATATTCCACGCAAACACCTGTTGAAAGCAAGGCTAAAGATCCTAGAGCCAAGCTTACCCGACACTATACCGAAGATATCCCGGACGTCAGCCTGTACGAGATTAGGATGGCTCTCAAGCAGCTTAAAAACAACAAGGCGGCGGGTGATGACGGAATCACAACCGAGCTCCTGAGAGCGGGCGGTAAGCCGATACTTAAGGTCCTCCAGACGCTCTTCAGTTCTGTCATCCTCGAGGGAAAAACGCCAAAGGCATGGGGCAGAGGCGATGTGATGCTGTTCTTCAAGAAGGGTGACAAAACTCTCTTGAAGAACTACAGACCCATCTCGCTTCTGAGCCATATCTATAAGCTGTTTTCGAGAGTCATTACGAATCGTCTCGCTCGCAGGTTCGACGACTTCCAACCTCCCGAACAAGCAGGGTTCCGAAAAGGCTATAGTACCGTAGACCACATTCATACGCTGCGGCAAGTTATACAGAAGACCGAAGAGTATAACTTGCCACTTTGCTTAGCGTTCGTGGACTACGAGAAAGCCTTTGATTCGATTGAGACCTGGGCAGTACTGCAGTCTCTCCAAAGGTGCCAAATAGACTACAGGTACATTGAGGTGCTAAGGTACTTATACCAGAACGCCACCATGTCGGTCCGATTACAGAACCTGAGCTCTAATCCGATCCAACTACAGCGAGGCGTGAGACAAGGAGACGTTATTTCTCCGAAACTGTTCACGGCTGCGTTGGAGGATATTTTCAAGCTTCTGGACTGGAAAGGACGCGGCATCAACATCAATGGCGAGTACCTAACACACCTGCGATTTGCCGATGATGTAGTTCTTATGGCTGAGACCTTGGAAGACCTAAACATAATGCTCGAAGATCTCGGTAATGTTTCTCAAAGAGTGGGTCTTAAGATGAACATGGACAAAACGAAAATCATGTTAAATGCCCATATTGCACCCGCTCCAGTTAACGTTGGGAACATTACACTCGAAGTTGTTGACCACTATGTTTACCTGGGACAGACAGTCCAGCTAGGTAAGTCCAACTTCGAGAAAGAGATCTCTCGTCGAATCCAGCTCGGATGGGCAGCGTTTGGGAAGCTCCGGCATATATTTGCGTCCGAAATACCTCAGTGTCTCAAGACAAAAGTCTTTGACCAGTGTGTGTTGCCAGTAATGACCTATGGGAGTGAGACGTGGTCCCTTACTATGGGTCTCATAAGAAGGCTCAAGATCACCCAGCGAGCAATGGAGAGAGCGATGCTTGGTATTTCCCTGCTCGATCGAATCAGAAATGATGAGATCCGCAGGAGAACAAAAACAACCGACATCGCTCGAAGGATTGCATCGCTGAAGTGGCAGTGGGCGGGACACATAGCGCGGAGAACCGATGGCCGTTGGGGCGGAAAGGTTCTCGAATGGCGACCGCGTACCGGACGACGTTCCGTGGGCAGGCCCTCTACAAGGTGGACCGACGATCTGGTCAAGGTCGCGGGAAGCCGCTGGATGCGGACAGCGCAGGACCGATCGTTGTGGAGATCCTTGGGGGAGGCCTATGCCCAGCAGTGGGCGTCGTACGGCTGAAATGATGATGATGAAGCCAATTCACTACATTGTTAATTGTATTGTTAATTTCATATTCATAATCAATATTTGGAATTTTATTAATAATTATTGAAATATCGTCAGCAAATAATGTGCATCGATATCCTGTTACAGAGGGAAGATCATTAACATATAATATAAACAACAACGGTCCATGAATGCTACCCTGTGGTACACCATAGTGATTCTTCGAGTACTTAGATCCATAAGTAGAAAGATGCTGAGATTTATCAATTTTTTCTAGTTCTACTCTCTGCACTCTATCACAGAGATACGATGCAATCCAATCGAGTGCATGCCCACGTACTCCGTATTTCTCTAATTTCTCGAGTAGAGTCTTGTGACAAACGTGGTCAAAAGCCCTACTGAGGTCAAACAAAACCATGGAGACTGGAATACGCTTATCCATAAAAGAAGAGATCCGGTGGATGATGTTAAAACATGCCAAGGACGTGGACTTTCCTTTCTGAAAACCATGTTGATCTGGGTGGATAATATTGAATTTAGCACAAAATGATGAGAGTCTTTTATAGAATACTTTTTCAAAATTTTTTGATAGAATCGGGATGAGCGTAATTGGTCTGTAGTTACTAATGTCATCTCTCTCTCCTTTCTTAAACAAGGGCTTAACGACAGAATACTTGAGAGAAGATGGAAATGTACCAGTGGCAAAGGATAAATTTACTAAAAATCTCAACAACGTGGACAGCTCATTTACACATGTTTTAATTATTTTTGTATTTATTTCATCATATCCGGTTGCATTAGTATTATTCAAAGATTTAATTACATTTTTCATTTCGAGATTGTCAGTGGGTGATAAGAAAAGCGTTGCGTTATTGTTTTTTATATTTCTAGAATAATTCATAAAGCTAGGGTCAGAATAAATTTTTGGTATATTTATAAAATGTTGATTGAATTGAGATGCAATTTCTTCAGGGTCGTCAATTATTATATTCATATTATTATTAGGCACAGTTAAGTAATCTAAGGTATTAATTTTGACATATGTTTTGTTATCATTAATTACACTCCAAGTAGCCTTGCCTTTATTTTTTGCTCGATTAATATATTCACTGTTTTTAGACTTTTGGGCCACATTTATACACTTTTTTAATAATTTAGAATAGCTTCTATACCTTGTTCTATTTGTATCTGTCTTATTCTTATAAAACGACATTCGCAATTTTCTCTTTGTAACACAGGAGCATCTCAAGCCCCTTGTCAGCCAGTTAAGCTTAAAGTTGTTGTTACTTACTTTTACTCTATATTTTGGAAAACAGAGGTTGTAAAAAAGACATAGTTCTGTATGGAAATAGTTGAAAGCCTCTTCAATTTCACAACAGTTGTATAGATCCGACCATGAATAACTTATTAAAAATTCCTGAAATTTTACTACATTTTCTGGACTGAAGTCTCTTACCGTTTTATAGTAATATTGTAAAACTTCAACTCTGGCAATGATTGGCACAGTCAAAATTTGCGCAGTTTCATGATCGGATAGAGAAACTGGCACTGTAGAGCCCCGTGCTTCTTTAACATTGCTTGCAAACTGATCAAGGCAAGATCCTCGCCGCGTCGGGGCATCAATGTGTAACTCCAAACCATAGCTTTCGAGTAATTCTTTCAAATCACGAGATAACTTAGTTTCCTTTAAAGTATCAATATTCCAATCTCCAGTAAGAATGATGGATTTATTTGTTTTCCTTTTTAATTTATTAAGTAAGATAGACAGT
The DNA here is from genome assembly GCA_947369235.1 of Udea olivalis. Classification (NCBI taxonomy): domain Eukaryota; kingdom Metazoa; phylum Arthropoda; class Insecta; order Lepidoptera; family Crambidae; genus Udea; species Udea olivalis. The sequence continues at coordinate 12,234,350 of OX376355.1, forward strand.
TTGTTAAAGAATATAAGGGTATCAGCTCCAGGAATTCTATAGATACATATTAAGATTATTTTATAATTAACAATTTCTATACCACAGCATTCGAATATTAACTCACAAGCCAAGTCCTTCAGAAATGGTAGTTGTCTTATTTCTATTGAGTGATGGTGTAGTATACAGACACCACCGCGTTTTTGGTTTAGCCTGCAGAATGAAGAACCTAATTTGAAGTTTTTTAATTGTATGTTTAATTCATGATTTCTTTGAATAAAAGTTTCCGTAAGACACAGTAAGTCAATTGGTTTATTGTACTGAGTAGATAACTCGAATAGTGTTATTTCTAATGGTTCTCTTTTGCTCAATAACCCTGCTATATTTTGATGCATAAACCTAATCTAATTATTATCTTTATCATTTATAAAAAAAGAGGTTTCTGAGTTGACTTGTCGTTGTATTTTTGTGTGGATGCACTATTATTCTGAGTACTTAACAAATGTTTAATAGATTCATTTGTAAAACTGTAATTTTGAGTATTATTTTCATGATAACCTTGTGAGCAAGGCCAATGCAAAATCTCTCTATAGATAGCGAAACTGAGATTCGAAAGGAAAATCCTCGAAAGGAAAATCCTCGATCCCTGACGAGAAAAGTTATAGTTCATTCCTACAAACGCGGTGTCGGCAAACCCCTGACATATCATACTTATATCATAATTTAGATTATAGCTAAAAAGTTTTGCATTACATGGTAACCCACAAATAATTAAATTCGTATTAACAATTGATCTAACCCATTTAAGCAAATTAGTTTTTAATTCTTATGGATTTCTATCATTGAAACCTCCAATCACAACAACATAGTCCTGCTTCGACAGACTGCTTATTTCGCCCCCACATGTGTTTAGAACATCACGCAAGTTCGCCTGATTCTTCCAATAGCAACAGACTTCATACTCTGTACCGACTAGCCTTTGTAATGCTTGCTGTACTACATACTTACTCCGTAAAGATGGAGCTTCTTGCTTCGGGGGTCTAATCGAGGACCACGACGAAAGAATGCTTTATAGGTGCATTTAGACCAAACTTTTTCTACTCCAATAATTGTTTTTTCAGGTGTCCCACTTAGGGCCTCTCTTGTTTATTGCCATTATAAACGACCTTGTCACAAAATAAAGAGTTTACAGAAGGACCGCTCGCACCTTTTTCCAAAACTTGCGTGAACCGCCTAGGGTTACTACTATATTCGCTCTGAATTTTTAAAATGAAGTAAGTAAGTTATACCTACTTGACAGATCCGGCCAAAAACAAAATTCATCATGTGAAAAATTGCACTAAGTTCGACAAAAACAAAAACACTCGCGACAGTGCGACTCACCGAAGCTCACTGACTTCGCTTGTAAACTCATGTCTCTGTGTGCGTGCGTCAAAAATGGCGTGCTGTTCTGAGCGGGCTATCTGTCAGAGCGCCGGGCATGTATAATTTGTGACCTTGTGAAACGCCTCACAAACAGTCTAAAGATATTTACGATGGTGGATAATGTGAATGGTGCTTAATCTCGGCAAAAAGATTTGGATTGGACCGTTAATCAGTGGTGTAGCGAGAATTGTATGGAGTTAAATGCAAATAAATCAGTGCTGCCGCAACTGATCTCCAAAAAGTACATAACCAGCGCTAAAAAGGTACATTTTGGGGAAAAAAGGTACAGAAGCATTTTTTTTAACTAAAATCACCCAGGAAGCTTCTCTCGCCAAAAGAAGTGCTATTTTATCGGTTCTAGGCGTGCGAAAACTTACCTACTTTATTAATTAGGGCTTTTTTTTAAATTTAATCAGTTCAACAAACCTTCAAGTCACTCTTCAACACACAATTACTTGTATAATTATATCATTTTTTTTGAGAATTTGAAATATTTTTGAGACACTAAAATTTTTCAAAAAGTACGTAAAATGGTAAAATTACACATTCGCACATGGGAGGCTAAAAAGGTACGTATAATGTGTAAAATGTACGCTGGTGGCAACGCTGAAATAAATGTTTTGATGTCTCCTACACCAACAAAAAAAGGGAATTCCTGTTTAATTACACAATAAATGGGCAAATTTTGTAACGTCATAAAGCTATTAAAGATCTTGGTGTACTTTTTGATTCAAGACTTAGATTTCACCCATTATGACTACATGATTAATAAGTGGTTTAAAGCACTAGGTTTTATTTCGCGTTGCACTAAAGGCTTCAAAGACCTAGTAGTACATTATTGCAAAGGCAGCGAAATAGGCAATTGCAGGTCAAGTATGAGTTTGAAGGCCGAGCCGCAGGCGAGGACTTCAATGATACGAGACAGGCAATTGCCATTTCGGCCGAGGCATATAATAGTGCTTTTCTTAAAAAAATGCAAGGAAATAAAAAGGGCCTTTTACATAATAAATTAAATTAATATTATTAACAAAATAACAACTCCGCTTTACCGCCAATTTGTTTTTTTTTATTTTACAATTTGTGCCGAAAGGTAAACGCATCTGTGGCTATACAGCCACGAGAACGCAATGTGTACGATAGATGAAAGAGTTCTAAATTCAAACAGCACACCGTTTCATACAACATTGCCGGCGCGCTCTTCGTTCGAAATTCAAAGAACGCGCCGGGAAGTGATTTTGGGTTTTCAGTCTACGTAAATATGATACTTCGCGTGTTCTTTATTCAAAAGTAATGACAATATTTCCGAGCATGTTTAAGAAAAAAGCCTTTTTTACTTATACAAAACTTTATTAGGAGTGTCCTGATATTGATCGTATTGAAAAAATACAAAAAAAATTTAGTTGTTATCGATATGGATATCACAGAACGATCAGGGATTAGAAGGCTCGAATGAGTCCGTTTACTACTACTACTAGTACTTTGATCTGGTGTGCTTATTAACAGTCATATTGATTCCCCTAAATTTCTGAATTTCAATATCAGGTAGGTACCTACAAATGCTGTATCCCGAAGCCTTTCTCACTCTCTGTCTATACGAATAATACTTCCTATTATAATCCGATTGTCACGATGTGTCGCGGATACAACAAATTGTCTAGCAAACATAGTTCCAAGCTTGATATATAAAATACTTTTTCAGCATTGGTAGGTTTAGAAGGTGTATTCTTGATCTAGATAAAGTATACTTAACAGTATGTTTCTTCTTGTAGCAATATTAAGCCTCAACGCATGTTTATTTATTTATTAATTAAGTTGCTTTATATAATTTCAATATGTTTTCCTTTTCTACTTAAAGTGTGAAATGTGAGTGTGTGTAGTGACAGTATCAAAAACTATTGCTATTGTTGCACATGTTCACATTAATTGGCCGACTGGCCTGTTGGCGCAAAGGCAGCGATCCTGCCTTTAGCGCCGGTGGTCGTGGGTTCGATCCCCACCCATGACAAATATTTGTGTGACGAACATTTTTATTTGTTGTGTGTCTGGGTGTTAATATCTATTTAAGTATGTATTTAGAAATATATAAGCTTGTTTATCAGTCTCTGACGCGCATAGTACAAGCTCTGCTTAGTTTGGGGTCGGATGATCTTGGTGTGAATTGTCCCAGATATTTATTTATATTTATTATTTAATCGTCTTCTGTGTATACATGTTTATAAGTTACAGTCTAGTAAATAGTAGTTAGTTAATTAATTTAGTTAATTAATTTATTATCATTTATTAACGTATTCATTAATTTAGTCTTTGTTAATTACAATAATATTTAGACCATTTACGATTGTAACATGTTATGTGTATAAAATAAAATGAACTCGTGATCTTTTAGTGTCAATGATAATTCGTTTTTTATTTACATTAACTTAATTCTAACGAAAAAGTACGAGGAATCAAGAATGAGCATTCTAGCTCGTGCTTGGATCTCCGCGAACATAGATAGAACAAAGAAAGAATGCTCTGTCTTTGGATAAACAAAGACAATTTTAAAAAGTGGGGATAGAATGAGCATTCGCCCGTTTGGTCTGGATGCACCTTCACAAGGTGATATTTTCATTCTTTAGGACAGGTTGGAGAGCGCCGCGCTCGTGGCCTAGGGCTTAATAGTGCTAGCGGTACGCTAAATTTACTTGGAGTATATTTTACATAAAATGATTAGTAAGTAAGTAAGTAAGTCTTTATTGTGTATGGAAAAGGTATGTACATAGATCTTATAACTAACAAAGTATCACTTGATCCTGCTTTTGCAAGCGTATACACATTTACAATAATTATGTGAGGGACATTTAAATTACAAAAATTAAATTTTTATGACCTAACTAAAAGCTACTTATATTCTAAATATTCGTTAATACTATAAACCGTATCATATCAGGAGGAGCCCAAACTTGGTATGTTTTGAAAATGTTTTTTTTTTCAATTGAATACAAGTGACTTAAATGTAATGATGTAATATTTTTAGAATCAGCTCAGTAAGCACTTTCATTAGATACGACTCACGATAGCTTTTAGAGTTTTTTTTCCAACAGAAAAAAGATCTCGCCATAATCCCTCCCGTCTTCGATCTCCTCCCGTTTTTTTTCCGTGCTACGGGTCAAATTAATTCGTTTGGCCTTAAGATCTATCGTTCCGATTTTCATGCCTCTAACACCATTCGCAGGTTTTGGCTGACTTTCGGGGTGTACCGCTAGCATTATATAAGCTAATCTTTTGGAATATGGTCGTGAACGTAATATATGTTCATGAGATGTGTGTATATAAAAACACATCCACGATTTCCAGTGTGACTTATTATATAAAACAGATAATTGCACATAAAAACAGACTCAGTACACTCACGTTCATGTCACCAGGGCATAAGACCCTGTGAGGTATGATGAGGCATAAGATGTGCTGCTGTCATAAGACTTATTTTGCAACGGTTTTGTACAGGTTAAAATGTCATCCTCTGTAGGTACTCCTATTGACTCTGATATATTAAATTAGGTGTATGATACATATAAGGTTAGGTACATTATTAGTGAACAAGCAATGAAAGACCTGAGAAGGGATTGCTCTGTGAAGAAATAAATATTTCGCAGATTATTAATGGTATGCCATTGAGATGGTACAGTCATACTTTTCCCTGAACTCATTTGATAGCCTAGTCCTTGAGACCTAATGAGTTTACGCATGGCATGCGATCGGAATACGTAAATACCTAATAGTTGATTGCAAGATTATAGAACGACTGGATAAACTTGACATGTGACTAGACTAAACTAAACTATAAGTACTTACGATACCTGGCCCAAACCCTTTGTGTCGTACTCAGAAGTATACTTTCCCTTTCGTGCAAACTAAGTATTCGTCGTGATGTGGTATGGGAAATCGGAAGGCGATTATCATCATCATTCATCATCAGATGTCTGCTGCTGAAAATGATAGGCCTACACCGTTTTCAAAGCAGCCAGTTTCAAGCTACCTACATCCGAAATCCTGCTAAATGTATCAGGTCCACCGTTGGGTGACATCCATCCTACTCTGTTCTAATTTATAAATAAAATAAACATTCGCAACATTTAGGTCTAATTGATTTATACCCGTCTATTATGGTTATTTGATAAGAACAGTTTCTAAAGTATCTTATGGAGCTGGGTGCACTATAACTCTTTTGGATAGGGACATACACCACGTGCTTCAAATTCCAATGCCTAATTTATGAAGGTACTTTGCAAGTAACATTGGGTACCATTCACATTCGCCAGTACACTTAGTCTACAATAAAAATGAAAAAAAATCTAAATCGAACTGGGACGTGTTTCAACTAAACTGTTGCACTTTACATGTTCAAAACAACGCCAGTCATTGATTGATTGTTATTCATTCGAACAATGTACAATTGTACATGCAATGCATAGTAAAAAGAAACCAACTGCGGAAAAGTTTTTTTATTGCTTTACTTACATAAAAAAAACGACGAAACAATCATCCTTTTTTAGAGCCTTGGCCCTAAACTCCAATTCTGTCGATCGAACATGAACGTGACCCATCCTCGACCGAGCAATTAACGTAATGCGAACTACATAATTACTCATTCAGCCACAAATCATGCAATCCACGCATATGAAATTGATCTAACGTGTGCAAACCATTCAAGCGAAACAGCCCGTGATCTTCCTTTATCATGTCTGCACCTTTTTCGCCAATCATCATGGTAGGTGCATTGGTGTTTCCACCCGGGATAGTAGGCATTATAGAAGCATCAATGACCCTCAATCCTGATACCCCGTGCACCCTAAGACGTTCATCCACTACGCCATCAGCTCCCATGGCGCATGTTCCAACAGGGTGTTGCAAGGAACCGACGGTATTTTTCACGTAACACAGCCAATACTCATGGTAACTTAGCCTCCTTTTGTCACAACCAGCCACGTTTAATTTCTCCAACACAGCATGCACACGTTTGTAGTAGGAAGTCTTGACGAATTTCTGCATGTAATAGAGTCCTTTTATGAGTACGCGGATATCTTCTTTACTGCTGAGGAACCCCGGTTTAATGACTGGGTCGTGTAGAGGATTCTTACTTCTTAAAGTAACTTGACCTCTAGATAATGGATGCAACAGCACTAGAAAAGTCCAATCTATTTCCCTATAGAGGTTGACTCTCCCAATAGATCCACAGAATGATCTTTTATAACTAATGGCTTCGCATGTGTGTTGAATAACAGGCCCAGATAAGGCGCCTACGTGGGAATTAAATATTTGCAACTGTCTACGAGGCTCATTATCCACGTTTATAAATCCGTTTTGTGCCGGCACTGGAATTGCATTTAGCTCCTCAACTGAAACTATGTTTTGAAAAGCACTTTCAAATCCGGTTTTGCCGGAAAATATGAGAGGCACAAACTGATGATCCTGCAAATTTTTGCCAACTGGCAGGTCAGCAAAAGTTAATATGCCATTTCTATCTAATTCTTCTCTAGGTCCAATTCCAGAGAGCATTAGTAATTTAGCCGAGTCTATAGAGCCAGCTGATACGATGACTTCCTTATCAGCGAACACTCTGACTAGTTTCCCTGACTTAGAACGTAATAAAACACCGTAGGCTCTCGATGTGTAAGGATCTATTAATATTTTTAAAGCTCTTGAATATTTGGTAACGAATAAATTGTGTCTTTCTTTGGTTGGTCTTAAATAAGCTTCTGCAGTGCTAGATCTCCTGCTATCCGCGAATGTGAAATGAGGCAATGATACGCCTAGCGATTCAGGGCCGTTCATCTCCAGAACCCTTTTTAGTCCCATTTCTTCGTAAGAGCGAAGTACAATTTCGTTGACAGTTCTAAAGTACGCATTAGGTACAGGGCGGGATATTTTGACTGGCCCGTTTGTGGAATGAAGGTAAGAGTAGTGAGGGTTGCTCGTCACGGTATGGTCGGTCATGTTTTCAAATTTTTTGAAGTATGGCAGGACAGTGTCCCAGTCCCACCCAGGGGCGACTTCGTTCCATTGGTCGTAATCCCGAGCTTCGCCTCTGGCATACAGCTCGTAGTTGCTAGAAGAACTTCCTCCAAGCATCTTCCCTCTGATCAAATTCACCGTTTGGTTAACGTGCGCTCGTCCTATGTTTCTGTCGAGGTGCATGCTGTAGTCCCAATCGTACTCGGTGTGTGATAGTGAAGTGAACAAACTGGGCACCTGGAAACGATAATTCATTTCTTGCAATTTCAGAATAAAATGCTAGACTGAAAACTGAATCTAATACGAGTATTTACTACCAGTGCAAGGAACGTGATTTACCTACTGTTTTATGTGTACGTCGCTATAAGTGAAATAGAAAACGACAACAGAAACTTCAGGGCTGCTATTTTTTAACGTTTTATTTGTAATTCGGGCACAGTGAAGTTTGTAAAGCGTAAAAGGTGAGTGTGAAGCAGCACATTAAAATAAAATCTACAGATGTAGAATACATCTGTAGCTTGTTGGTTAGGTCTATCGAAAGTGTTAAGTTTACAGCATTTTTTAAGTATTGCATGGAGGAACATATTTCTGGCAAAAAAAATATGTTTAGCTGTGCCACATTTTAGGTGCCAGTTTCTAAGTATTAAAAAGTTTCTTAATAGTTAAGGACTACAGTTCTCAAGTAAACAACCAGTTGAGAAATTACGTCAAATTGCTAAAAGGCAGTATTTACTCTTCTTCATAACAGATTTTCACTCTGAAGTTTTCACTAGCTAACGCGAACTAGCACGATTTCCTACAACTTAAGGTCATCATTTTTTAGTTAGAATCACAATATTATGTAAGTTGATATCTCCTATTTGTAACTTACCACACTGGCAAGCGGCGGGTCTCCCCCAGCTTCGACCAGCAGGACCTTGATGTGGGAGAGCTCGCTGAGCCTGGCCGCCACGATGGCGCCCGCTGACCCAGCACCCACCACGATGAAGTCGAACGACGCTCCATCTGCATAACCATTTAGAAATATGAACACTGAATCAGTTCGTGTATCAAGGATTAGGAAAAGAAGTACAAAAAATTGGGAAGTAGGTAACAAACAAAATAAAGTGTCACAGTGACACCGCTTTAGCTGTTTTTTTTATGTTCAAAACTAAAATGGACCCTAGTAAGCTAATACTGGGGCTTGACAAATTACCTTCGAATCCAGAAACGATAGTCTAATAATAGTAAAGTTAAGAAACCTTTACATTAACACCTTTACATTCACATTATGTACAGCTGTCCCTTTCATTTCTACTGACATGGATGGGATGGGCCAAAACATCATCAATTCGATAGGTTTTCAACTTTAATAATCGTCAGTACCTACTTAGTGAACGTTCAATTTAACGTTTTAAGTTTACGTTATCGTTAGGCAAACGCTATTTCCTTTATCATAAGTTTAGATTTCTTAGACGTTACATACCTTTGATGAAATAGGGCCTGACTGGTTCGATATTGCTATTGTGCAGACCCTTAGATCTTAATGGATAGTCTCTAGTAACTTGCCTACCTACATAGATGGCGCTGTGTGGAATAATGTCCAGGGATATTTATTATTATTATTATTATTATTATTCGACTATAAAAGGCCGTCAGTTCCATTTCTGCTCAGGAGAAATACTCATGTGACGATTGTCGTGTTCTGTCTGGGTGTTATTGCCAATTTAAATATATAAATAAACTACAAAGTGTTAAGCTAAGTTTGAGATCAGTATCAGATGATGTTGGTGTTTACTGATTCATGCTAGTCGATGCCAAAGAACAAAATTCCCCGGAAAATTAGGGACAGGTTTCAAAAACATCACACTACAAATTAACGTGCGGTCTAATACCACAGCTAGTACTTAGTTAGATAATAAAACAAAAACCGCAAGATGTAATTCTACAATAGTGTTTAAATTGACCTAAGTACATTTGGCATTGAGAGTAACTGTAAATCACTAGATAATTAAAAGACCTCATCAGGTCTCTTCGAATTGCAATTTAAAGATATGGCCTTTAAACAAAAGGTTTTCATCTTTTTGTTTTTGAGCAGAACCAAATCGGTAACAACATGAACTGAACACACAGGACGGATTACTCAGTAGTAGTTTTAACGGTGTTATTTGCTTCAAAGTTTTACTTTATACTAGGTTCTATACAGGTCTTAAAGGGATCACACAGACTGCCAGTTAAAGTGCTCAAAATCTTTGGCCACGACTTTGGCGTCGATAGCCATTATTGCACTTTTTCCTCAGACACGAAACAAGCACACATTACACCCTGGGTTACACAGTACCAGGCAGTTTCCAAACTCTTTACCTTTCACCCTGTACTGCGCAGGCCACCCCGCTGGCGCGATGGCTTGACTAAGAGCCAGGATCCTCATCACCCACTGGATCACTGGTGAAGAACTGCACGCTTCCACTGCATGCAGCATATTGGTGATGGCAACGTTCAGGTGGATCATTGTATCAAGGCACGTGACTTTAACTTGAAGTTTTTAAACTATTTTGCTATTAGAATACGGCACTGGTACTAGTTGGTAGATAGAACTGACCAATCTTGCGGACTTATTATAATTGAGTAGGTAGTATTTAAATGGACCTATCTAATTATTTCTAATTGAATAGGTTCTTGAGATCTTTAAAATTTAGACACTAGAAAACTTAGTATCTAGTAGGAAGTTGCTTAAATTGACTGCTTAAAATTAAGCAAGTTTCTCCATAATAGGCAACTGAATGTTTTAATAACTGTCACTGGTTTTCCCTGCCATTATTTTGTAAAAAACTTTTACATACTTATTTCAATTCTAAATCACTGTTATTTATCTAAAAAAAATTTTAGTTAAGATTTAATAAGTATATTTTTTGTCTTGTTTTTCATTTTATTTTTTAGTCACTATTTCCGTTGCGTGGTGCAGTGTCCGCTTGACTGACTTCAGTGGCCAGTAGCCACACGTTGGAGTATCCTCCAAAACTACTAATGAAATAGATACCTAACCCTGTTGGTTTGTCAAGGCCCTAATGCTGTTGAACTACACGCATAACACAGTGACCACGACGATGCTATTTATTTTGGGACACGTCCTTATCACAAAACCAAAGCAACGGCTTTAATTTGCAACCGCAACTCAAAATGTTGCAGATGAATTACAAGTTGCGACTTATTGAATAAATGGGTAAGGCTAAGAAACCGTAAAGTATTACATCTTGCCTCTATCGAGAACTGAACCCACTTAACTCTTATTTAGAGAATTTTCATTTAAATTATTGAACAAAAATTGGCAATGTTCATGGCATTAAGCTTGTTTAAGAAAATATGTGATATTCTCACTTTTAACATGAATATGTAAGTTATTTTTATTTTGCTGTGCCCTATCAGAGTGTATGTTTCATTTCAAACATAAACAAATACCACCACCATGTATGTACAACATAGAAGTGCAATGTACATTGGATCTTATTTAAATTCATTAACTTTGAGCACAGAGTTTAAATTGCATTAATCCCTACAATCCTTGTTCATTAACTTTGTTGTAGCGTTAACAAAACTAATGCCTAGCCTAGAACTAGGATTTGAAGGCTCATAACATTCATTTATGTAAGTATATGTAAGTAGCATGACATTTCTGGGTTCATCATAATTTAAAGCTGTATTTCTTAATGCAACTTATTACTCGAACTTTGAAAATGGCATTTCCGTGAAAAATGGATGGAAAATTAAATACATGGTCGCCCTATCAGATCGTAGTAATTTTAACCTTGAAAATTGTATCGATCTACACTCAGTCATGATGAAGTCGTTCATTGAATACAAATGAAAAAATATTTCTAAAAAGCAAATTTTTATGACTAACGTATTTAATGCGGGGCAACGATTTCTTTCAAACACTACTCCAATAACCAAGGGGCTTTTGCACCAGAGATGTGCTATGCAGTTATGCTACGAAAATGTGAAAGCTAAGCTACGAGACTACGAGTATTTAACCGTTTTCACTGACGTTAAGCTACTGTAAGTAGCGGAGCGTACAAGTAGGAGACATCTAAATTGAAGATAACATAAGTGACTCAAGATAAGATGTGCGAGAGAGATGCGCAGCTCGAGCTACTCACTCCCCCTCCCCGTGCAGGTTTTGTGATGAACGTATGACTGTCTTAAAGGGCCATATGCTTCAACAACTCAAAACGAAATTTTAGACGCCTCCAACGACAAGCAAGAATACCTCGGTGGTATTGCAGGCTGCAAAAAATAGTTACATAAGTATGTCACTAAAATTTTTATGAAACGATGTTCACACGAGTGAAGGAAGGATTCTACTGAAAGCACGCAACGCAATATGAGCTATGGATGGCTAATACATTGAAGATTGAATAAAGCGGAAAATAGCACATATTATAGTTTATTTATTTATTATTATTATTTTATACCGTTTAAGAGTTGTTTAGGAAACCCCCCCCCCCCCTCTACCCGTTAGCTTCACCCCCATCCATCAGTACTTTGAGTATGTTGCTTCGGACACCATTTCGTACATTTGCCAAAAATCGCTTTTACACGAATTATTTCCCCTATTCGGCAGTTTTTCGTCTTCGTTGAGTGGGCTATTATTGGACGTCAAAACAGTGAAGCTACCTGTTTAGAAGATTCTATTGAAAGCGGAAAGAGTCATTATTTTCCAAGCGTCCTTACAGCCTGCAGAAGGACTTTGACCAAAAAATTTAATAACACTTGTAAGTAATATAAATAATGTATTTATGTAAGATAAATACATAATCTATTGTTACACTTCAATTTAATTTATTTACTCAATTAATGTACAAACGCCTTCAGGTCGGGCCGAATGTGTATTTGGGCTTAGAATAATAACGCTATAGAAACCTAGTCTGCGCGCACTGTTTGAAGCAACATAATTGGCTCCAAACGGACCGCCGCAGTGTTCATTACAGCTCCGCAATGTTCAATGTAAAAGCGCGCCGCACGTAAGCAAGTAATAGTCACGCATGTGCGGATCGGATTAGTGCTTCATTTCTGACGGGGCGTTTGTATGAAGACTGTCCTTCTATACGTTTTTATTCTAAGGTTTAACCCGCATTTGGCAAGCGTGGTGATCAGGCCAATACCCATCAATTGTAGCGATGACTTGATAGCGAGGTCTTTGTCGAGCAGTAGGTACTTTTTTTTCAGTATTTGAAAGTACTGATGCAGTCCATTTAAAAAAAGTTATTTGAGTTTGAGTTTGCAGTGGGACATTTGTATTGACTAATTATTACTATTACTAATTACCAACTACTTAAATGTATGTACCAGGATACAATTTACACAAAAACTTCGTCGAAGAGATACCTTTAATCACATAAATATAAAATTATAAAACTATTTGGAGATCAAGTGCCGCCTGAAGGAGGCAAATAATGCTGCCTCAGTGATAAACAAGCTTGTGGACCGGATGACATGTGTCCAGGGCCCCACGATCCTGAGGGCCCCTAAAATCAGTTCTTTATTAGATTTTAGAACATAAAACAGGATAAACCAAGAAAAGAAGGGCCTCATCATCCCAATGTGCCCAGGGCCCCAAAAAGGTGAACAGACGGTCCTGCCTGATGGTAAGCAGCTACCGCCCCGCTTATGAACATTGGAGATATTACCCTCGAAGAGCCGACTGGACTTCATCAGGCGTTACCGGGGGCACTAGTCCCTGATTCAGAGGGAGTTGTGGGTGGTACATTGTGGGTTTTAAAAATTAAGTTCAGAACATAAACCCGGTAAGGGTTGCAACCCGGGAACACTTATAATATTTAAACTATACAACAGCTATTTAACACTATCATTATCAATAACACTCATCTTATTACATTATTTATTAGTGACATGTTTTTTGATTAAAAAACTCTGACAGCGAATAAAAACTTTTTTCGATAAGATATTGCTTCAATTTTCCTTTAAATTTACTGATATTTGTTTCTCTTTGTAAATGAATTGGAATTTTATTGTTTTGTTTTTTGTTAAATCAACCAATGGGCAAGTATACAATGCCGGGTGTGTTTAGGCAATGTATACGATCCCTGAGGATTGTATAGAATACCAAGTGGTATTTTGGCTATGTGTGAAATAAATATATTTTGCCTTTAATTATAAAGTTTTATAGCGATACTCAAACAACGTAAAGCAGTAATAACTTTTGACAAAATGCATTGCTTGGTTTAACTAGTTTTGTTCAATTTGACCTACAAAAACCCTTTTTGATAAGGTGTTCTGCTTGGGAAGAAGTGGACTTATCAGGTTGCGAGGAGCGAAGCGACAAGCATATTAGGTTTCTGGAACTTGCAGGCAGCGGCCTGCGAGTTCTAGAAACGAACTGGCCTAACGACGATTCTGACAGTGAAGTTATTCATAATACCCGGTCAAAGTGATAAATCTCAAACGTTGATTTATTAAACTGCCCACGAGTAGGCAGTCATTATTAATATGGACCGGCCAAAGTAATCTTATCAAATTGACCGATGCACTTGGTCATTATTCAAAAAGACCGATCCGTATTAATACTGCCCAGTTAATCAAGTCGTCCGGTAACATATACATATCAGTCTTTGACCAAAGAGGATGTAACGTTTTTTTTGACACTCATAGCGCATCGTGCTTTGACGACCAGTTTCCGCACTAGCACAAATAAAAAGATTATTCATAAATTAACAAGATCAAATTAACAATAGGTATTATCCAAAAAAAAATGTCGAGAACGCAATTCTCGGACCGTTTTTACAATAACAACGGACCCAGGTAGAGACTAGGGCCAGCAAAAGCAACAGTAGGTAGGTAGTTAATATAATAGATTTTAAAAAACATAAGTCTTCACTTAAGTGTTTGTCCTGGGTCCGAGAATCGCGTTCTCGACATTAAATTATTTTAATTGTGTTGCTTTAAAAAGAAACGTGAAAGTAGGTAGGTATATAGTGTCAGTTTGGTAACTAAGTCCTTGTTATCATTTCGTAATGGATCAGGCCCACCCACTAGGCCTAGTAGGTCGAGGCAGACAAGAGCTAACACACGGCAAAATATACATTTAAATTATTTAAATTAAACATTCAAATTAGGTAATCAGCACGCTGCCAAATTCGAGACGTACGGACATTCCTAATCATATGCCCAAAAGAAAACTCAGCCATTTAAATTCACAGTTGCGACAACCAAAATTAAGTAGGCTAAGTAATTAAACAACACGTTTGATTTAGTTTTTATTTATTAATTGGAAAACAATAGTTTTTTCACATAACAACGACATTGATTGACCAGTCCAGTCGGTCCACAGATCAGAAAGAAAGAGTCGGTTATTCAGTTTTGGACGAAGCCCAAGAAAACGCATTGTTGTTTGTTGTCAGCTTGATAACCGTTTCGTTTCATTCGTGTTTCTTTAACAAGATAATGTCATAAGGGTTCGATAAAATAGTCGGTCAATGTCGACAGTTTTATTTGCGATAGGTACCCCCAAATTTAACTAGAAGGGAAGTGGATTTATCGGTTCTAGGTATACTTACTGGCTTTATGTGATGGTGACACCTCCTCAATGTTTGTAATAGTTATGAGTGGTTGCACCGTAGTATGCAGCTTTTTAGTTGATGATCATTCATTCGATACATCATCAGCTACCAGCATCATGGGTACGCAAAGTTCAAAAGACCAAATTACTTATAACCAGGATAACTGTCTCAACCAAAACGAGGCAGATCAGCTAAAGGAGGTCATGTTGGGCGAAATCCGGTGGATAAGGAATGTGGTGCTGGCTCAAATGACGTTGTTAGTGGGTTTATTAGTGGTTGCGGTGATAATAAAAGCAGTGGATAGGCGGATCCAGAATTCTGTCCGCGGAAACTGTAATTGCGGCAGGAACCAACCGTGATTGTTTATTTTTGTTTTTATTTAATTTAATTTCATTGTATTGTACAATTTTATTACTTATTGATTTAGATATTATTGTTGGTCTTATTTGTCGTTGATTAAGGGGGGGAATAATGTGGCGGATAGCCACATACCTTAGAGATAATCACGTCTAATAGATTGTCAAGATCATAGATTAAGCATATGTATAGATAAGGCATATGTGTGAATATCTCTGTAGTATATAAGTTGATAATTGTGTTGATTAAATTCAGTAATTCTTAAGATCCAACTGTGTCTTATTGCGTCTCCTCGACAGCACTGCAACAGTGGTGACCCCGCGTCGGGACAAATACGCGACCTTCTCGAAACAGCAACATGTGTTCTCCGTGTAAAAGCAGCGCAGTGTCAGCGGGTAATAACATGGAATCTTTAGAAGTTGCCGCAAGCTCTTCGACAATGTCCAGGATTCCCGAATTTTGGAGGGGTTGATCCCTAAAGATTCCATGTTGTTACCCGCTGACACTGCGCTGCTTTTACACGGAGAACACATGTTGCTGTTTCGAGAAGGTCGCGTATTTGTCCCGACGCGGGGTCACCACTGTTGCAGTGCTGTCGAGGAGACGCAATAAGACACAGTTGGACCTTAAGAATTACTGACTTTAATCAACACGATTATCAACTTATATGCTACAGAGATATTCACACATATGCCTTATCTATACATATGCTTAATCTATGATCTTGACAATCTATAAGACGTGATTATCTAAGGTATGTGGCTATCCGCCACATTATTCCCCCCATTAATCTACGACAAACAAGAACAACAATAATATCTAAATCAATAAGTAATAAAATTATACAATACAATGAAATTAAATTAAATAAAAACAAAAATAAACAATCACGGTTGGTTCCTGCCGCAATTACAGTTTCCGCGGACAGAATTCTGGATCCGCCTATCCACTGCTTTTATTATCACCACAACCACTAATAAACCCACTAATAACGTCATTTGAGCCAGCACCACATTCCTTATCCACCGGATTTCGCCCAACATGATCTCCTTTAGCTGATCTGCCTCGTTTTGGTTGAGGCAGTTATCCAGGTTATCCCCCCCATGAGCCTTCGCCTTGTCGTGGCGGGGCTTAGTACTGGTGGCAGGTGGAACCACCGGGAAGCTAAGAGGGCTCAGGCATGGCAGTGCGGTGGACTTCCCACCTACCCATTGCCTGCCGCCGGGCGTGGTGGTGGTATGGTGCCTACCACTGCCCGCCTAAAGGGGCGCCCACGGGCGCAGCGCCTTAGGGCGTGAGGTGGGAGCCGCGGTGCACAACCGTTTGGAGGGGGTCAGTGATCCGCGGCTGCCCCCCCCCTGTGCACTGCGGCTCGGCGGGGCCGCACCGCCAGATGCGGCAGCGGATCCACCTTTTAGGTGGATCGTGGTTGCAGACCTAGTAGGGTCCGCGTACGGTGAGAGCCAGCGGGCTTGAGTACGGGGGTGCTTTTGCCCGCAATGCACGGCTTTCACCGCGACGGTGGAAGTACCTGTGTGCTCCAGATACTTCCGTGGCCTCCCCCCTTCATTGGGGGGTCGGCTGGAGGGGGCCCCAATACGGGGAGGCACTGGCGGCGGGGCGTTGCCTCGCCGCTGAAGTGTTGAGGTCGGGTACCGTGGGGTTTTAGTCGGTAGAAGTTCGACATAACCTCGTCGTTCCCCCGGGCGGCGAGGTATCCATGAGGATTTCCCCACGTTAATAAAAAAAAAAAGTTATCCAGGTTATAAGTAATTTGGTCTTTTGAACTTTGCGTACCCATGATGCTGGTAGCTGATGATGTATCGAATGAATGATCATCAACTAAAAAGCTGCATTTATACACATTATCCTAACTTGTAATCACGGCAAATTAAACCTTACAGTCGGTTTACTAACTCTGCCTGAATTCGTGACATACGCGGTTTTTGTAGAATTAGAAGATAACACGCCCTCTGAATTATTTACTAGAAATGCAGGTTTTAATCTATCTACAGATATTGTTTTTTCCTTATCTTTAATTTTAACTAAAAAATACCTCATCCATTTTCTGTAACACCGGATATGGACCTTGGTAAGGGGGAACTAAACTTTTACGCATCCTATCACAACGAATAAAAACGTGAGAGCACTCTCTTAATTCTGGGTGAATAAATATCGCTCTACTATGCGTTTGTTTCATTGAAACTGCCGTCATCTTTGAAATACTACTCTGAATATTTTTTACAAATTCCTCATAAGTGTTACTTTTCCCCTGTGCCTCAAAAAATTCTCCTGGAAGTCTAACTGTTGAGCCGTAAACCATTTCCGCCGCACTGTAACCCGTATCGTCGCGACTACAGGATCTAAGTCCTAATAAAACAATCGGAATTTACTTTACCCAATTAGACCCAGCGTTTCTTGCCATCAGAACCGCTTTTAATGTCCTGTGGAATCTTTCAACCAAACCGTTCGCCTGTGGGTGGTCCTTATTTTGTTAACCCCTAAAAACTTTGAAAGTTCACCAAAAGTTGCTGATTCAAACTGACGGCCTTGATCGGTAGTGATACGTAAAGGACACCCGAATCTCGAAATCCATCCCGCGAAAACGGTCTGCGCAATCGTTTCAGCTGTTATATTTTCTACTGGAAATGCTTCCGGCCATGACGTGCAACGATCTATTATTGTAACTAAATATCTTTTACCTTGTGAGGAAGGTAATGGTCCGACGATATCAATATGAATGTGTTCAAAACGCTGCGCAGGCAAAAAACTCCCGACCGGTGATATTGTATGTCTATGCACTTTCGATTTTTGACAAGCTGAGCATGTTTTTGACCAATTATTAATGTCTTTATTCATGTTATACCAAATAAATTTGTTTGTTATCATTTTCCTGGTAGTTCGTTTACTGGAGTGACTCAACCCATGAATTGTATCAAAAACTATCTTCCTAAATTTATGTGGCAAATAGGGTCGCGGTTTTCCCGTAGACATATCACAAACTATTGTTTTTGACCCGGAAAATTTTATATTTTCAAATTTTAGGCATTTACTATTCCTAAGTTGCTTTAATTCTACATCATTATATTGCTCTTTTGCCAATTCCGCATAATCAACTGGTGAAGGAATGTCGATTTGTTCTATAGTACGTGATAATTCGTCTGCTACTACATTATCATGTCCGTTTACGTGCTGAATATCAGTTGAATATTGAGAAATAAAATTGAGCTGACGAATCCTACGAGGAGTATCGTTCACGGACGGTTTTTTTGTAAATGCGTAGGTTAGTGGGCGATGATCAGTTAAAATAGTGAACTCTCTTCCCTCAACTAGTCTCTGAAAATGCCTTACAGCCATATAAACACCTAATAATTCTCTATCAAAAGTAGAATACTTTTTTTGTGTTTCAGATAATCGTCTAGAAAAGAAACCTAACGGCTCCCAAGAATTCGCAGATTTCTGTTGTAAAACCGCCCCCACGCATGTAGCGCTGGCGTCTGTCAAGAGAGCCAGAGGAGCGTAACGTGAAGGATTAATACTGCATCCCTAATATTTTCCTTGCATTTTTCATAAGCTTTTTCAGCCTCTGGTGTCCAAGGAATAATAGAATTATCGTTCTTTTTCGATTTTTTTAAATAAACATTGAGAACGCTTTGATACTCCGCGGCGCGTGGCAAATTATTCCTATAAAAGTTTACCATACCTAAAAATCTTCTTAGTTCTTTTACCGTTTGAGGCTTAGGATAATCGACAACAGCTCTATATTTTTCCTCCGTTGGGCGAATACCATGACTTGTTACATGATATCCCAAAAAATCTATCTCTTCTTGAAGGAATTCGCACTTTTCTAAATTTTTCGTGATCCCACTAACATGCAGTCGTTGAAATACTAACTCTATTTGCTGCAGTACCGTAATTTCATCCCCCGAACAGCTGTTTGAGGGATGACACAACAATATGTCATCACAGTATACGAAAACAAATTCTAAATCCCTAAATATAGAATCCATGAGACGCTGAAAAGTTTGGCAAGCATTACGAAGTCCGAACGACATTTTTGGAAATTCAAAAAGCCCAAAAGGGGTGACGATCGCAGTTTTTTCAATTTACTCAACTGTTAAGCAGTGATCTAATATCGATTTTGCTGAATAACTGAAATCCACCAACCGGGGCAACGGATATTTATCAGGAACAGTTACTTTATTTAACATTCTGTAATCTCCACAAGGTCTCCATTCTCCATTTTTCTTCTTGACCATATGTAATGGACTTGCCCATGGACTGTCAGACGGCCGACAAATGCAGAGTTCCATCATATTCTGGAATTCTTTTTTTGGCTATGTGATATTTATCCGGAGCTAATGGTCTGGCTCGGGCAGAGACCGGTGCGGTGGTCCTTTCGTGATGATGTGGTGCTTAACCTTATGTTTTGGCGGTAAGCTTAGCGATGACGGCCGCGTAATTTCATTATATTTCTCTAATAACTTTTTAATATTCGGGTTCACCTTAATATCAATAGTACGAATAGACCGTTGCGCCGACCTACTTACATTAACAGGCGTTGTAAGCTCTGTTATTTTATCAATTAGCCTCTTGCCAGCGACGTCTACCAACAGTTTATAATGTTCTAAGAAATCCGCTCCAATAATGGGTTGCTTAACATCGGCAACTACAAATGTCCAACTGAAGTTTCTTCGCAACCCCAAATTCAAAGTAAGGGTCTTCTCCCCATATGTATTTATTTTCGTACCATTAGCAGCATACAGTTTATACTCCTTGAACTGAGCATCATAAGAATATCTGAATGGTTTACAAACAACTGGAATATTTGCTCCCGTATCTATTAAAAACCTCATGCCACTTTTTCGGTCAGCAATAATGAGGCGGTTATCTGTGCTCCAACTAGTTTCCCTGTTCCCTAGGACATTGCTCTTCCAATCACATGGCTTAACGCATCTATGGGCATTCCTACCAAACCTGCGATGGTACATGCTTAGACGTCTTCTTTCACGGCTGTCCGATCTTGACCTTGTCCTTGGATAATTAAAGCCGCGTTCATTGCTGCGTCGAAAACTTTCATGATCACGCTGAGTTGCGCATAATTCTAATTTTGCTAACCGTTCTAAAACGCACTCCATCAACTCATTACCAGTTTTCGCTGAATTTGTATTAATCGACGCCACTTCGTTTAATGCGGAATTTTCTAATATTTTATCTGCCATTTCAGCCATTTTCTCCAAATCCAGCGTATCAGCGACTGTCAAAACCGTGGTTACAGAAGATGGAAGCTGCATAAGCCATAAAAGCCGAAGGGTTCCTTCCTCAATCTGGTTTGTAATATTTATTTAATTACCATTCATTTCAAGGTCAAATCAGTCAGTATTTTTTTGTATAAAAAGCTTAAAATCAAAGTTAATTGAAGAAATCAAATTTACACTCACATTGTTACTACATTTGCCCTTGCAGGGTTTATCCTTTTTAATTTTTTATTTCGCTAGCTCTCCGCCCGCTGAAGAGAAGTTAGAAGTTGCCGCAAGCTCTTCGACAATGTCCAGGATTCCCGAATTTTGGAGGGGTTGATCCCTAAAGATTCCATGTTGTTACCCGCTGACACTGCGCTGCTTTTACACGGAGAACACATGTTGCTGTTTCGAGAAGGTCGCGTATTTGTCCCGACGCGGGGTCACCACTGTTGCAGTGCTGTCGAGGAGACGCAATAAGACACAGTTGGACCTTAAGAATTACTGACTTTAATCAACACGATTATCAACTTATATGCTACAGAGATATTCACACATATGCCTTATCTATACATATGCTTAATCTATGATCTTGACAATCTATAAGACGTGATTATCTAAGGTATGTGGCTATCCGCCACATTATTCCCCCCATTAATCTACGACAAACAAGAACAACAATAATATCTAAATCAATAAGTAATAAAATTATACAATACAATGAAATTAAATTAAATAAAAACAAAAATAAACAATCACGGTTGGTTCCTGCCGCAATTACAGTTTCCGCGGACAGAATTCTGGATCCGCCTATCCACTGCTTTTATTATCACCACAACCACTAATAAACCCACTAATAACGTCATTTGAGCCAGCACCACATTCCTTATCCACCGGATTTCGCCCAACATGATCTCCTTTAGCTGATCTGCCTCGTTTTGGTTGAGGCAGTTATCCAGGTTATCCCCCCCATGAGCCTTCGCCTTGTCGTGGCGGGGCTTAGTACTGGTGGCAGGTGGAACCACCGGGAAGCTAAGAGGGCTCAGGCATGGCAGTGCGGTGGACTTCCCACCTACCCATTGCCTGCCGCCGGGCGTGGTGGTGGTATGGTGCCTACCACTGCCCGCCTAAAGGGGCGCCCACGGGCGCAGCGCCTTAGGGCGTGAGGTGGGAGCCGCGGTGCACAACCGTTTGGAGGGGGTCAGTGATCCGCGGCTGCCCCCCCCCCTGTGCACTGCGGCTCGGCGGGGCCGCACCGCCAGATGCGGCAGCGGATCCACCTTTTAGGTGGATCGTGGTTGCAGACCTAGTAGGGTCCGCGTACGGTGAGAGCCAGCGGGCTTGAGTACGGGGGTGCTTTTGCCCGCAATGCACGGCTTTCACCGCGACGGTGGAAGTACCTGTGTGCTCCAGATACTTCCGTGGCCTCCCCCCTTCATTGGGGGGTCGGCTGGAGGGGGCCCCAATACGGGGAGGCACTGGCGGCGGGGCGTTGCCTCGCCGCTGAAGTGTTGAGGTCGGGTACCGTGGGGTTTTAGTCGGTAGAAGTTCGACATAACCTCGTCGTTCCCCCGGGCGGCGAGGTATCCATGAGGATTTCCCCACGTTAATAAAAAAAAAAAAGTTATCCAGGTTATAAGTAATTTGGTCTTTTGAACTTTGCGTACCCATGATGCTGGTAGCTGATGATGTATCGAATGAATGATCATCAACTAAAAAGCTGCATTTATACACATTATCCTAACTTGTAATCACGGCAAATTAAACCTTACAGTCGGTTTACTAACTCTGCCTGAATTCGTGACATACGCGGTTTTTGTAGAATTAGAAGATAACACGCCCTCTGAATTATTTACTAGAAATGCAGGTTTTAATCTATCTACAGATATTCTTTTTTCCTTATCTTTAATTTTAACTAAAAAATACCTCATCCATTTTCTGTAACACCGGATATGGACCTTGGTAAGGGGGAACTAAACTTTTACGCATCCTATCACAACGAATAAAAACGTGAGAGCACTCTCTTAATTCTGGGTGAATAAATATCGCTCTACTATGCGTTTGTTTCATTGAAACTGCCGTCATCTTTGAAATACTACTCTGAATATTTTTTACAAATTCCTCATAAGTGTTACTTTTCCCCTGTGCCTCAAAAAATTCTCCTGGAAGTCTAACTGTTGAGCCGTAAACCATTTCCGCCGCACTGTAACCCGTATCGTCGCGACTACAGGATCTAAGTCCTAATAAAACAATCGGAATTTCCTTTACCCAATTAGACCCAGCGTTTCTTGCCATCAGAACCGCTTTTAATGTCCTGTGGAATCTTTCAACCAAACCGTTCGCCTGTGGGTGGTCCTTATTTTGTTAACCCCTAAAAACTTTGAAAGTTCACCAAAAGTTGCTGATTCAAACTGACGGCCTTGATCGGTAGTGATACGTAAAGGACACCCGAATCTCGAAATCCATCCCGCGAAAACGGTCTGCGCAATCGTTTCAGCTGTTATATTTTCTACTGGAAATGCTTCCGGCCATGACGTGCAACGATCTATTATTGTAACTAAATATCTTTTACCTTGTGAGGAAGGTAATGGTCCGACGATATCAATATGAATGTGTTCAAAACGCTGCGCAGGCAAAAAACTCCCGACCGGTGATATTGTATGTCTATGCACTTTCGATTTTTGACAAGCTGAGCATGTTTTTGACCAATTATTAATGTCTTTATTCATGTTAAACCAAATAAATTTGTTTGTTATCATTTTCCTGGTAGTTCGTTTACTGGAGTGACTCAACCCATGAATTGTATCAAAAACTATCTTCCTAAATTTATGTGGCAAATAGGGTCGCGGTTTTCCCGTAGACATATCACAAACTATTGTTTTTGACCCGGAAAATTTTATATTTTCAAATTTTAGGCATTTACTATTCCTAAGTTGCTTTAATTCTACATCATTATATTGCTCTTTTGCCAATTCCGCATAATCAACTGGTGAAGGAATGTCGATTTGTTCTATAGTACGTGATAATTCGTCTGCTACTACATTATCATGTCCGTTTACGTGCTGAATATCAGTTGAATATTGAGAAATAAAATTGAGCTGACGAATCCTACGAGGAGTATCGTTCACGGACGGTTTTTTTGTAAATGCGTAGGTTAGTGGGCGATGATCAGTTAAAATAGTGAACTCTCTTCCCTCAACTAGTCTCTGAAAATGCCTTACAGCCATATAAACACCTAATAATTCTCTATC
This sequence comes from Udea olivalis, assembly GCA_947369235.1. Lineage (NCBI taxonomy): Eukaryota > Metazoa > Arthropoda > Insecta > Lepidoptera > Crambidae > Udea > Udea olivalis. Next base: position 12,258,152 of record OX376355.1, read on the forward strand.
AAAAGTAGAATACTTTTTTTGTGTTTCAGATAATCGTCTAGAAAAGAAACCTAACGGCTCCCAAGAATTCGCAGATTTCTGTTGTAAAACCGCCCCCACGCATGTAGCGCTGGCGTCTGTCAAGAGAGCCAGAGGAGCGTAACGTGAAGGATTAATACTGCATCCCTAATATTTTCCTTGCATTTTTCATAAGCTTTTTCAGCCTCTGGTGTCCAAGGAATAATAGAATTATCGTTCTTTTTCGATTTTTTTAAATAAACATTGAGAACGCTTTGATACTCCGCGGCGCGTGGCAAATTATTCCTATAAAAGTTTACCATACCTAAAAATCTTCTTAGTTCTTTTACCGTTTGAGGCTTAGGATAATCGACAACAGCTCTATATTTTTCCTCCGTTGGGCGAATACCATGACTTGTTACATGATATCCCAAAAAATCTATCTCTTCTTGAAGGAATTCGCACTTTTCTAAATTTTTCGTGATCCCACTAACATGCAGTCGTTGAAATACTAACTCTATTTGCTGCAGTACCGTAATTTCATCCCCCGAACAGCTGTTTGAGGGATGACACAACAATATGTCATCACAGTATACGAAAACAAATTCTAAATCCCTAAATATAGAATCCATGAGACGCTGAAAAGTTTGGCAAGCATTACGAAGTCCGAACGACATTTTTGGAAATTCAAAAAGCCCAAAAGGGGTGACGATCGCAGTTTTTTCAATTTACTCAACTGTTAAGCAGTGATCTAATATCGATTTTGCTGAATAACTGAAATCCACCAACCGGGGCAACGGATATTTATCAGGAACAGTTACTTTATTTAACATTCTGTAATCTCCACAAGGTCTCCATTCTCCATTTTTCTTCTTGACCATATGTAATGGACTTGCCCATGGACTGTCAGACGGCCGACAAATGCAGAGTTCCATCATATTCTGGAATTCTTTTTTTGGCTATGTGATATTTATCCGGAGCTAATGGTCTGGCTCGGGCAGAGACCGGTGCGGTGGTCCTTTCGTGATGATGTGGTGCTTAACCTTATGTTTTGGCGGTAAGCTTAGCGATGACGGCCGCGTAATTTCATTATATTTCTCTAATAACTTTTTAATATTCGGGTTCACCTTAATATCAATAGTACGAATAGACCGTTGCGCCGACCTACTTACATTAACAGGCGTTGTAAGCTCTGTTATTTTATCAATTAGCCTCTTGCCAGCGACGTCTACCAACAGTTTATAATGTTCTAAGAAATCCGCTCCAATAATGGGTTGCTTAACATCGGCAACTACAAATGTCCAACTGAAGTTTCTTCGCAACCCCAAATTCAAAGTAAGGGTCTTCTCCCCATATGTATTTATTTTCGTACCATTAGCAGCATACAGTTTATACTCCTTGAACTGAGCATCATAAGAATATCTGAATGGTTTACAAACAACTGGAATATTTGCTCCCGTATCTATTAAAAACCTCATGCCACTTTTTCGGTCAGCAATAATGAGGCGGTTATCTGTGCTCCAACTAGTTTCCCTGTTCCCTAGGACATTGCTCTTCCAATCACATGGCTTAACGCATCTATGGGCATTCCTACCAAACCTGCGATGGTACATGCTTAGACGTCTTCTTTCACGGCTGTCCGATCTTGACCTTGTCCTTGGATAATTAAAGCCGCGTTCATTGCTGCGTCGAAAACTTTCATGATCACGCTGAGTTGCGCATAATTCTAATTTTGCTAACCGTTCTAAAACGCACTCCATCAACTCATTACCAGTTTTCGCTGAATTTGTATTAATCGACGCCACTTCGTTTAATGCGGAATTTTCTAATATTTTATCTGCCATTTCAGCCATTTTCTCCAAATCCAGCGTATCAGCGACTGTCAAAACCGTGGTTACAGAAGATGGAAGCTGCATAAGCCATAAAAGCCGAAGGGTTCCTTCCTCAATCTGGTTTGTAATATTTATTTAATTACCATTCATTTCAAGGTCAAATCAGTCAGTATTTTTTTGTATAAAAAGCTTAAAATCAAAGTTAATTGAAGAAATCAAATTTACACTCACATTGTTACTACATTTGCCCTTGCAGGGTTTATCCTTTTTAATTTTTTATTTCGCTAGCTCTCCGCCCGCTGAAGAGAAGTTAGAAGTTGCCGCAAGCTCTTCGACAATGTCCAGGATTCCCGAATTTTGGAGGGGTTGATCCCTAAAGATTCCATGTTGTTACCCGCTGACACTGCGCTGCTTTTACACGGAGAACACATGTTGCTGTTTCGAGAAGGTCGCGTATTTGTCCCGACGCGGGGTCACCACTGTTGCAGTGCTGTCGAGGAGACGCAATAAGACACAGTTGGACCTTAAGAATTACTGACTTTAATCAACACGATTATCAACTTATATGCTACAGAGATATTCACACATATGCCTTATCTATACATATGCTTAATCTATGATCTTGACAATCTATAAGACGTGATTATCTAAGGTATGTGGCTATCCGCCACATTATTCCCCCCATTAATCTACGACAAACAAGAACAACAATAATATCTAAATCAATAAGTAATAAAATTATACAATACAATGAAATTAAATTAAATAAAAACAAAAATAAACAATCACGGTTGGTTCCTGCCGCAATTACAGTTTCCGCGGACAGAATTCTGGATCCGCCTATCCACTGCTTTTATTATCACCACAACCACTAATAAACCCACTAATAACGTCATTTGAGCCAGCACCACATTCCTTATCCACCGGATTTCGCCCAACATGATCTCCTTTAGCTGATCTGCCTCGTTTTGGTTGAGGCAGTTATCCAGGTTATCCCCCCCATGAGCCTTCGCCTTGTCGTGGCGGGGCTTAGTACTGGTGGCAGGTGGAACCACCGGGAAGCTAAGAGGGCTCAGGCATGGCAGTGCGGTGGACTTCCCACCTACCCATTGCCTGCCGCCGGGCGTGGTGGTGGTATGGTGCCTACCACTGCCCGCCTAAAGGGGCGCCCACGGGCGCAGCGCCTTAGGGCGTGAGGTGGGAGCCGCGGTGCACAACCGTTTGGAGGGGGTCAGTGATCCGCGGCTGCCCCCCCCCTGTGCACTGCGGCTCGGCGGGGCCGCACCGCCAGATGCGGCAGCGGATCCACCTTTTAGGTGGATCGTGGTTGCAGACCTAGTAGGGTCCGCGTACGGTGAGAGCCAGCGGGCTTGAGTACGGGGGTGCTTTTGCCCGCAATGCACGGCTTTCACCGCGACGGTGGAAGTACCTGTGTGCTCCAGATACTTCCGTGGCCTCCCCCCTTCATTGGGGGGTCGGCTGGAGGGGGCCCCAATACGGGGAGGCACTGGCGGCGGGGCGTTGCCTCGCCGCTGAAGTGTTGAGGTCGGGTACCGTGGGGTTTTAGTCGGTAGAAGTTCGACATAACCTCGTCGTTCCCCCGGGCGGCGAGGTATCCATGAGGATTTCCCCACGTTAATAAAAAAAAAAAAGTTATCCAGGTTATAAGTAATTTGGTCTTTTGAACTTTGCGTACCCATGATGCTGGTAGCTGATGATGTATCGAATGAATGATCATCAACTAAAAAGCTGCATTTATACACATTATCCTAACTTGTAATCACGGCAAATTAAACCTTACAGTCGGTTTACTAACTCTGCCTGAATTCGTGACATACGCGGTTTTTGTAGAATTAGAAGATAACACGCCCTCTGAATTATTTACTAGAAATGCAGGTTTTAATCTATCTACAGATATTGTTTTTTCCTTATCTTTAATTTTAACTAAAAAATACCTCATCCATTTTCTGTAACACCGGATATGGACCTTGGTAAGGGGGAACTAAACTTTTACGCATCCTATCACAACGAATAAAAACGTGAGAGCACTCTCTTAATTCTGGGTGAATAAATATCGCTCTACTATGCGTTTGTTTCATTGAAACTGCCGTCATCTTTGAAATACTACTCTGAATATTTTTTACAAATTCCTCATAAGTGTTACTTTTCCCCTGTGCCTCAAAAAATTCTCCTGGAAGTCTAACTGTTGAGCCGTAAACCATTTCCGCCGCACTGTAACCCGTATCGTCGCGACTACAGGATCTAAGTCCTAATAAAACAATCGGAATTTCCTTTACCCAATTAGACCCAGCGTTTCTTGCCATCAGAACCGCTTTTAATGTCCTGTGGAATCTTTCAACCAAACCGTTCGCCTGTGGGTGGTCCTTATTTTGTTAACCCCTAAAAACTTTGAAAGTTCACCAAAAGTTGCTGATTCAAACTGACGGCCTTGATCGGTAGTGATACGTAAAGGACACCCGAATCTCGAAATCCATCCCGCGAAAACGGTCTGCGCAATCGTTTCAGCTGTTATATTTTCTACTGGAAATGCTTCCGGCCATGACGTGCAACGATCTATTATTGTAACTAAATATCTTTTACCTTGTGAGGAAGGTAATGGTCCGACGATATCAATATGAATGTGTTCAAAACGCTGCGCAGGCAAAAAACTCCCGACCGGTGATATTGTATGTCTATGCACTTTCGATTTTTGACAAGCTGAGCATGTTTTTGACCAATTATTAATGTCTTTATTCATGTTAAACCAAATAAATTTGTTTGTTATCATTTTCCTGGTAGTTCGTTTACTGGAGTGACTCAACCCATGAATTGTATCAAAAACTATCTTCCTAAATTTATGTGGCAAATAGGGTCGCGGTTTTCCCGTAGACATATCACAAACTATTGTTTTTGACCCGGAAAATTTTATATTTTCAAATTTTAGGCATTTACTATTCCTAAGTTGCTTTAATTCTACATCATTATATTGCTCTTTTGCCAATTCCGCATAATCAACTGGTGAAGGAATGTCGATTTGTTCTATAGTACGTGATAATTCGTCTGCTACTACATTATCATGTCCGTTTACGTGCTGAATATCAGTTGAATATTGAGAAATAAAATTGAGCTGACGAATCCTACGAGGAGTATCGTTCACGGACGGTTTTTTTGTAAATGCGTAGGTTAGTGGGCGATGATCAGTTAAAATAGTGAACTCTCTTCCCTCAACTAGTCTCTGAAAATGCCTTACAGCCATATAAACACCTAATAATTCTCTATCAAAAGTAGAATACTTTTTTTGTGTTTCAGATAATCGTCTAGAAAAGAAACCTAACGGCTCCCAAGAATTCGCAGATTTCTGTTGTAAAACCGCCCCCACGCATGTAGCGCTGGCGTCTGTCAAGAGAGCCAGAGGAGCGAAACGTGAAGGATTAATACTGCATCCCTAATATTTTCCTTGCATTTTTCATAAGCTTTTTCAGCCTCTGGTGTCCAAGGAATAATAGAATTATCGTTCTTTTTCGATTTTTTTAAATAAACATTGAGAACGCTTTGATACTCCGCGGCGCGTGGCAAATTATTCCTATAAAAGTTTACCATACCTAAAAATCTTCTTAGTTCTTTTACCGTTTGAGGCTTAGGATAATCGACAACAGCTCTATATTTTTCCTCCGTTGGGCGAATACCATGACTTGTTACATGATATCCCAAAAAATCTATCTCTTCTTGAAGGAATTCGCACTTTTCTAAATTTTTCGTGATCCCACTAACATGCAGTCGTTGAAATACTAACTCTATTTGCTGCAGTACCGTAATTTCATCCCCCGAACAGCTGTTTGAGGGATGACACAACAATATGTCATCACAGTATACGAAAACAAATTCTAAATCCCTAAATATAGAATCCATGAGACGCTGAAAAGTTTGGCAAGCATTACGAAGTCCGAACGACATTTTTGGAAATTCAAAAAGCCCAAAAGGGGTGACGATCGCAGTTTTTTCAATTTACTCAACTGTTAAGCAGTGATCTAATATCGATTTTGCTGAATAACTGAAATCCACCAACCGGGGCAACGGATATTTATCAGGAACAGTTACTTTATTTAACATTCTGTAATCTCCACAAGGTCTCCATTCTCCATTTTTCTTCTTGACCATATGTAATGGACTTGCCCATGGACTGTCAGACGGCCGACAAATGCAGAGTTCCATCATATTCTGGAATTCTTTTTTTGGCTATGTGATATTTATCCGGAGCTAATGGTCTGGCTCGGGCAGAGACCGGTGCGGTGGTCCTTTCGTGATGATGTGGTGCTTAACCTTATGTTTTGGCGGTAAGCTTAGCGATGACGGCCGCGTAATTTCATTATATTTCTCTAATAACTTTTTAATATTCGGGTTCACCTTAATATCAATAGTACGAATAGACCGTTGCGCCGACCTACTTACATTAACAGGCGTTGTAAGCTCTGTTATTTTATCAATTAGCCTCTTGCCAGCGACGTCTACCAACAGTTTATAATGTTCTAAGAAATCCGCTCCAATAATGGGTTGCTTAACATCGGCAACTACAAATGTCCAACTGAAGTTTCTTCGCAACCCCAAATTCAAAGTAAGGGTCTTCTCCCCATATGTATTTATTTTCGTACCATTAGCAGCATACAGTTTATACTCCTTGAACTGAGCATCATAAGAATATCTGAATGGTTTACAAACAACTGGAATATTTGCTCCCGTATCTATTAAAAACCTCATGCCACTTTTTCGGTCAGCAATAATGAGGCGGTTATCTGTGCTCCAACTAGTTTCCCTGTTCCCTAGGACATTGCTCTTCCAATCACATGGCTTAACGCATCTATGGGCATTCCTACCAAACCTGCGATGGTACATGCTTAGACGTCTTCTTTCACGGCTGTCCGATCTTGACCTTGTCCTTGGATAATTAAAGCCGCGTTCATTGCTGCGTCGAAAACTTTCATGATCACGCTGAGTTGCGCATAATTCTAATTTTGCTAACCGTTCTAAAACGCACTCCATCAACTCATTACCAGTTTTCGCTGAATTTGTATTAATCGACGCCACTTCGTTTAATGCGGAATTTTCTAATATTTTATCTGCCATTTCAGCCATTTTCTCCAAATCCAGCGTATCAGCGACTGTCAAAACCGTGGTTACAGAAGATGGAAGCTGCATAAGCCATAAAAGCCGAAGGGTTCCTTCCTCAATCTGGTTTGTAATATTTATTTAATTACCATTCATTTCAAGGTCAAATCAGTCAGTATTTTTTTGTATAAAAAGCTTAAAATCAAAGTTAATTGAAGAAATCAAATTTACACTCACATTGTTACTACATTTGCCCTTGCAGGGTTTATCCTTTTTAATTTTTTATTTCGCTAGCTCTCCGCCCGCTGCTCACCCGCGTGAACTTCATCGTTACATATTATGGCCACATTAAATACAATCTTTATAAATTATAGCCTATATGTTATTCTGATGTATGAGCTGTATTACTGTAAAGTTTCATCATTATCCGTCAAGTAGTTTTTGCAGGGTAGGGTGACAAACATACACACATACATCCTCACAAACTTTCGCATTTATAATATTAGTAAAATTCATATTTTTAATAGCGAATGGAAGTTTAACTCATAGTAACCATTAGTCTCTTGAACATATTATGCCATTAGCAATGTGATGCATTTACAAATGACAAAATTGTCAATTTTCTCTAATTTATTTTTAATCGAAATGATCCTACCGATTAACATCACTACTATCACTAGTTAAGTCACAGTCTCTGTCAGGAGTGGTCAGTAAATTTTTGTTACTAACTAATCTGTGAGCCAGACTAGCTAATAGCAGCTAAGAGTTATTATCTTTTTTCTGTTAATCTGTGGTATATTAAAAATAACTACATGACTACAGACAGTCACAGATCACTAATTAATATAGCAGAGCAGCTGACTGACTGAATGGAGGGAACTCCTGTTTTGAAAACATAACCTAGTCCTTTATTAATTAACCTTTTTTATTGATATCAATTTTGTGTACAGCTTTTGTAAGGACATGGTTATATTATTTTGTGATTCTTAACTATAGTGAACGTTATTTATTACTAATACGCTGGCTGTGTGGTTTGTCAATATAAAACTTAAAACACTGATTGATGTTATAAAATAATCATCCTGCATTGATTTTAGTCAGTGTACCATGGATCTCGCTGACATGACTGAACAAATGTCAATAAATAAGTAAGTTTACATTTATATATTTTACAATAAACACCTATCTCATTGTAATAAAAATCAATTCTTACAGTTCCTAATCTTATTTCTTTCTGCATTGAGGTTATTGTTTTAAATATTTGTTGTATTTAAATTAAATTCTCTGGACATAAGATCATTTCTATTGTTGTTACAGCAATGAAAGTCAAACTAAACGGGTGGACTATATTGACTGGACAGAGTACTTCATGGCAACAGCCTTTTTGGCAGCAAAACGAAGCAAAGACCCCAGCTACCAAGTAGGTGCTTGTGTGGTCAATAAAGATAAGAGAATTGTTGGAATTGGGTAAGATTAAATCCCTATTTAATTTAGCTCTGTCATTTTTTACTTTTGTGTAAGCATGTAAAATTTCATAACTTTCGACTGGCCTGTTGGTGCAATGACAGCGATCCTGCCTTCAGCACCGGAGGTTGTGGTTTCAATCCCCACGCATGACACATTTGTGTTTGTTGTGTGTCTGGGTGTTGATAACTATTGGTGTATGTATTTAGAAATATTTAAGTATGTTTATCAGTCTGACGCCCATAGTACAAGTCTAAATTGGCTGTAGGATAGGAAAGGATAGATCCCACTGCTGACTAAAGATAATTGTTACAGCAAAATTACCAACCTTTTAACCCTTATGTGTCCATACTCCCTGAGTATAATGATTTATTTCTAAAAACAATTTATAAGTTCCTGTTTAGGCCAAAATAATGTTTTCAGATTTATCAGCACCTAGCCCTTTTGTGAACACCAAACTGCGTTTAGCAATTGTGATGAATAGTGATGATTAGGCCTATACTGCATCAGTTGTTGTGATGAATATTCAAAGATGGACCTTTGCAAAACAGTGGGATAGTAATTCATTAACTTTAAATATGCTAGTAACCTAAGGTTGATTTTCAACAGGCTCTAACAGAATCACTAACATCATTAGTTGCATGATTCATTTGCAACTCCCGTGCGAAGAGATGAAAAATATTTTTCTCTATCATTGAACCATTGTGTTGTTGGTAATTTGGTCTACATTATAGGTACAATGGCATGCCCACTGGATGCAGTGATGATGATTTTCCATGGAGTAAGAACACACCTTCGCCATTAGACAGCAAAACCTTTTATGGTAAGACCTCTGGCTTCTCATTCAAATGCTAATACTATACTAAAGGAAACACTAGCATTTATTCACATATGACCTCCTGCCATCAAACCAAGCAGAGCTAGTACTTCGTATTACTGTGTCCGTGACAGACCACTGATGTGTCATCTCACCACCCACTTGGAACATACTTTAGTAAATTTTATTATTGTGTGTTGTGAATTTCTAAAGTAGTTATAGACATTAGCAAAAATAGAATTACCGTTTTTTTTTAAATATCAAAACTATGAGGATTAAATCACGATCAGATGGACTCCAAAATCAGCTGTCGGGGTTTGCTGTTGTTTCTGAACCACTAAAATCTTAATAACACAATTTCCAGTGTGCCACGCGGAGATGAATGCAATACTCAACAAAAATGCAGCTGATGTTAAAGATTGCACAATCTACGTAGGTCTCTTCCCCTGCAACGAGTGTGCCAAGATTATTATACAGAGTGGGATCAAAGAGGTGGTATACTTGTCAGATGAGAAAGCACACAAGCCAATATACAAAGCTTCTAAGAGAATGTTTGATGCAAGTGGAGTCCAGTACTGGTAAGTTTTGGTAAAGCTTTAAAATGTTACAACCTTTGCCACTGACACATTTTGGATTTTTTTATGTATTTATCAGTGAGACAAAGTTCAAGGGCCATATTACAATCGCTTTAAAGCCAGCCAAGTTAATTTCCTGAACTAACGGTAGGCGAGCAATTTCTTCAGTGAATATCCAGCCTAGAAGAGGCATTAGTTCGCCCGAGCCGTAATTCAAGGCAGACCTGTTTTATTTTGCTCTGTCAATTATTTTTCTTTACAGTTGCAAAAAATTATTTCCTATCAGGTGTTATATATTGTCATAAAGCTAAGAGTCTACACTATATTGAACAGTGAGAATCATTTATCAATATCGTGTATACACGAAAAAAAAATGCTTTTGATTTCCTGATGTATAATCATTCAATCAATCATTTTTGATTTATTGTGCCTAAGGAGCGCTCTGCCATCTATAAAAATGAACTATCTTCGTCATCCAGCTACTAGACTAGATGCTAACATAAAAATAATAAAACATACATATTTTCGATCGCTCAGTTCACAATAGCACTAAATAAAGATTCGTCAATTTTAGAGGAGAGCCTTTTGAAGTTCTTAAACGATAAGACAAGTACAGCTCGGAAACAGATCATTAGTACAAACAGTAGTTGGATAAAATGACCTTCATTCATTATTGACAATAGAGGCCTGCGCAGACGACGGAGTATCTGCGGCTTACTTTTTTCTCCGTCAAAATAGATCTCTTACAAACTATCGATTCGACTGTAATGCGTCGTCTGCGCAGGCCTTTAGCCAACTTTTTGACTACAACTGTGACACTATGATGATCATAGAAAGAGATGGATTAGCGGTATTTAAATACGCACCATCAAAGAGCATAGTGTATTTGGCACTAAGAAGTAAAAATCTGAAATTTAAAGTTAGTGCAATTGTGTACTAAGCCATCGTTGTATTGTACATACCATGCTTACCATTTTACTTATCTTTGAGTTCTGCACTAATATATTTTTTTATTTTCAGGCAATACAAACCAAAGCGTGACAAAATTGTTATTGATTTCTCTGGAATTGACTGGGATAAAATGAGTCCTACAAAATGAATGATGATAAGGTAGTTTTTACATGGTTCTATATGCCTTAAGATGATTTTAATCATGTTTTAGTCAAATATTTGTTAAAAATTGTCAAACATTAATACCGATTGTGTATTAAGTATGTGATATTATTTTAAGGCTATGTGCTTTGCACTACATCGCTATGTATTTTTAGGCAATTTGAATGACTCATATTATTGTGCTCATGATAGTCGTTTTTCGTAATTTTTTTTTTTTTTACTATGGCTGACTAGAAAACACTATCCAAATTAGTTACAACACTAATTTGGATAGTGTTTCCTAATCTGAGTTTTATGTAATTAATGCATTTTATAGTTGACAATCAACATCATTATGATCAATGAGCTATTAATAACAGTTCTTTGGGCTAGTGTTCTAGATAATTACTAAGCCATGACTTCAGTAGAGATCTGAGTGACATTTTTCAGTTAACTATATTTGAGCAGCATTATATTAAAAATATGTTGTTGACCATTTGAGATCATTGAATGACATAATAATATCATATTACTTTTCAACCATAGGACCTTTTTAAATTATCAGATCACTGCTCGAGTTAATACCTGGAGAGTATTGTATACATCTAACATGAATGCAGATATGTTTATATTTATAGCAGCGCTGCAAATTTTTTTAAATGAAATATTGTATGAAATAAAAAAAAAATATAGGTAAATTTGTAAAATAAAATTTTATTACTTTATTTACAAGATGACAGGGACAAAATACTCCAATCACACGACTTGAATACAATAAAAAATCAACATGGTGGCTGGCTCTCAGTTATTGAATATTAAACATTTCGTGGTATATAAAAGGCTTGGAATGGCCCATTTCCACTGAGTAGACAAAATCAAAACCGAATTTGTTATTAGCATGAAAAAAAAATCTCACTAAAGTTTATCATATTCATGATAAAATGGGTGCCTGCCCAAAATGTAATGGGTTAAGAAAGTATAAAGTAACTTAAAATAAACCAATTCAGCGGAACTAAGCCTAAGACTGTAGTGCCTCTGCTCATACAGCTTGCGGAATCACTACAATTCGGAGTATTCAATTATGTATAAAATTATTGTCCGACCTTTACACATATCTACAAACAAGTCGAAATCAACGAAACGAGTCAGTTGAGTCCGTGTTCCACTGGAACTTCACAATACACCCTAGCGCCGAACAGTCAATTAATTTAAAGTCGTCAAACACCTCAGAATTCTAACGATATTGTACAGTACAAACTTAAATATAAGAATTTATTATTTACAAAGCGTACCTCAGTCCAGTAGTATTGCATGAGGTTTCAAAATTTGCCACACTTGTTTCATACATTTTAAAACCAGTCATTGAACATTACAAATACAAACCTTGAGACCGAGCGCCGCGAATATTCGAAACCTCGAGTACGCGCAGTTTGGCGAACGTTTGCAATAATAATACGAAAATCACAATAATGTATGTCAATAATTTATCGTACAAATATATTAAGATATCGCTCCGAAGGCGGCGAAAGAGGATCACAGGCGCAGACATGATTTCATTTTGTTCATACCGTGCAGGTTAAATACAGTCAAAGACGTTATCGTTACATTTGCGGCAAAAGAAGGGCCGAACCTCCTCAGTGTCACGGCTTTGACGAGCGAACATTTCACGAACAATTCCCTCTTAAGACACTAGCGTCCTCTACGATGCAGTTACAGTTAAACGGTCTCTATGACTTCTGTTTTAATTTATCAAATTGCTGTGTTACAAATAATTCTTTGCGATTTCAAAACAAATACCAATAGGTAAAATAGTACACCAAACTTTTTGCTATTTGACTGCAAATATCAATTGTAATTCTAATGTTTATTAATTAAATGAAATACATACAACTCTCTATCTAAATATTTGACTAAATTCACTAAAACAGTTGCGAAAAATTTGGTGTAACTCAGAAAAATAACAAATAACCAGCGCTGAAGGTAACAACTAACAAGCAACTTATATCTAGCAAATAAGGAACATTGCTATCATTACAATCAACGATTAGGGGTACATTGCTCATCGCAAATCACACTCATATAAAATGATAATGCCTGGGCCTGATTACAAACTTTCAAAGCAATATAGAGCAGTCATTAGTCTAATGACGTCTTCGTGTCACTAATGATTCTATATTTGCTATCAGAACATTAACCACGAATTTTTGTATGGGTAGCCAAACTAAAGTAAAGAAGATGCAACTTCATGTTCACCATACCTTGAAACAAAAAAGACATTGTTGTATGACCTTTACTTTAAAAGATGCTCCTGCTTTAAAAGATTGCGATCAGGCCCCTGAAACAAGGGAAGGATTTTCTCTTCAAGTACACAACTACATAAATTCGAGGTTACTTAAAATCCGTAATAATAATAGCAGAACATAGTAGCAAAACAAATGCTAAACGTCTTTGTGACACTCCAATACAAAGCAACATCGTTCGCGACCAACTTTGACAAATCTTTACACAATATGTTAGTATTTACAGAAAAACACTTTAATAAGACCATATAGGTATTTTGTAAATTGTTTCATATAAGGCAGGTATGTTCGTAGATGAAATTTTGAAACATACAGTGGAGGGTATGAAACTGATCCTACTAGCATTGCTGTCCTTACAAGATCATACCATACTATAGTGATTGTGATGATCACAGATCAGGTAGTTTGCAACTCGAACTTTATAGATTGGTGAAACGGATGTGCCAAAAAAACTTAAAAATATCAAAGTTTATTTTTATATCGTTAAAGCAGATTTAATTTTAGTACAAACTGAATTTCATTTGATTTAGACATCAGAATCCTTGATCCTTAAAGGGTTGCACCTTCTTTCGGTCTTGTAAGGGCAGTGGCGAGCATAAATATTTAAATACTCGAAATCGTAATAAACTAGTACAATGACGTGACGCCAGAGGCGCTGTTCCCAATAGAAAAGTTTATGATTACGAGCTCGCCCTATATGTGTGTCCCTACTCTAAAAGTTAAAACTATTGCTTTGTTACTTCATAACTTTAAAAACGAATAACAGATGTAACTAAATTAATAAGCTCGGGACTGCACCATCATCACCAATATAAATTAGGAACCAATTTCAACAATTCTTACATAGTAAATCGTACATTTTATTGGTATTCGTTTCAAGTTGTTTAAAATGGCACAGTCCCTTTTAACAAGAACACAATATGCAGTACCTAGTGCTTCATGAGGCCACGAGGTCTTCAGAAATACCTTTGTTACAGGGAAATCTAATAGGCCCGTTATGACAGCTAGCAAAGACCGTAGAATGTAACTCAGCAATACTCAGCACAAAAACTATGGATAAATAAAAATCAATTCTTCAGTTTTTACGTTTAGATAAACACTCAATTGAAGGGCGCGGTAAGTGATATGTCAGAAAATATTTTTGGTTACTTATATTTTCACGCCCTTCAAAAGAAATATGATACTTTGAATTATTTCGAAACTTTTAAAAAACAGTTACGTTCTCAGTCCTTTTTTATAATAATAGTGATGTGGCCAATTCTTTCCTAAAACCGGAAAATTCGTTCACCGGTACGATTCACTTCCACACAAAAAAAAAATTAGCTTGATAAACACCGACTATTTTGCTTAAATATGAACAGCATGCAAAATGTGAGTAAAGAAATAATTATCACTATAGATACAAAAATCCTTCAAACATTCACAGTCGGGTTCACTCACATCCCTAATTACGCCGCAATGACATGTGTCAAAAAGGGCCTATTAGATTTAGACGTCTGTAGATAAAAGGTTGGAGCGAGAAGCGGGAAGGGTGGCGGGGGATAGTTGTTTCGACCGAGTTGCTGGTTTGTTCCTAGGGCGACGGTCGGACTTCACTTATATGACACCCGCAGTTGCTTTCATTTTCGAATACGTAAGTACAATCTGCCTAGAACGGTCAGCTTCGAAAAAGACAAACTTATTACAAATGTATACCTTATTTTTATATTCGTAGAAACTATGTTTATCTTCTTGGTGCTGGTTTTTACCCAACCAGCGATATTTTGTCCTTACAGCCGAAAATTTTGCAATACTATGTATAACAATGATAACTATTGTTTTTACAAAAACTTATGTCAATTTCTGAAGTCATATAATTTAAAATTACTTTCATAAAACATCTAGCAATACTACGAATTTCTTCGAATGAACACCAAACCGAAGGTACGATTGACGAGTTAATTGCTTATTTAGGCCTAAAATTTTGTTACTATAGGACCTACAAACCTGACTAAAAATAGCTGCAGAATTAAAATCAAGTGGCAAAAAGTATAGGTACTGTTGTTGTCAATCTAAAATCAACTTTTAGAGATTTTCACCTTTTGATAGACATACCGTATAAAAAAATTACTAAGTGCAGCAGCGGATATTGTCATTAAACCTTTATATCTCAGGGAACACTTTTTCTTTGAATATTTCAAAAGTAGCCGATTTCGCTTTGAAACGACGATACACTAGTTTTTTCATCCGTTGTCTTCCGAAACGAATCCTACGATATACCAGTACCCCTACCATGAGTTTACATTGATGACAGTCTCTAGCTTCTGCCATGAGTTTTTGCATGGGATTTCTGTACAGCGCATGGCATACAAGTTGCTGTAGTTTGGGTGACGAAGACTCAATGTAGACGTACTGTGTGTCTACCCTAAGTTTCCGTCACGTAAACGGCGATCATTGCGTTCAGAAATTTGTATGCCATATAAATCCCTAGGGGCGCTGTACCGAAATCCCATGCAAAATGTCAAAGCGGTTTACGCGGACGCTAGCGGCTGCCATTGGTGCAAGTAAACGCATGGTAGACATACTGGTATGCTGCGGCCGCACTATCGCGCTAGCGCGAAGATTTGCGTTGTCGCGACATGTCGTCCAAAAAGTTCGTCCTATCGCTACAAGTTGCTATCGTGACAACGCGAACACGAATCTTCAACCTCTAGTCTGGCCGTAGCAGTAACGCTAGCTGACTAAAAAAAGACTTGAGCATTCAGTAAATTTTCAAGTCCGATTTGTAGCTCCGTATTCGTAAACCCTGCTAACTGACAAAGTGTCTGTGAGTGTTTGTCTGACCGTGCGCACCTCTTGCTCAGTTGTCCTCATGGTGGTTGTCTTCTGGCGCGGGCGGCGCGGGCGGCGGCGGCGGCTGGAAGGCGATCGCGTACGGGAACTTGACGCGGCACGCTTCCACGTATTGCTCGATTTCCTTCTCGCAGGGGCCGAAGTCGCCCGCTTTGAGGCTTTCTAGCACGTCCACGCAGCCCTGGAAATGTGAATTGAATGTTCAAGTTCAGGCTTCTGATAGTGGAAAATAGATCGCAGATGTGGGCTAGTGGAAAATTAAAAAACAAACCTACAGTCGTCGAAATCTAATAGGCCCGTTTTGATAGCTAACAAAGGCCGTATAATTTAACTCAGATACACTCAGCATAAAACTTCAAATAAATGGAAAACAATTATTCAGTTTTTGCGTTGAAATGCACACTTAATTCAACCATTCTGCTTAAATATTAACAGCATGCAAAATATCAGTAAAGAAATCATTAACAGTATTAGGTTCACCAATCCTTCAAACATTCACGCAGTTTACGCATCATTACGTGCATGGGTCTTATCTTGTACTTATTTGGAATTTTGTTCTAGACAACTTAATCCACTTATCCAACTTAATCCACATGTCATAGCTACTTTTTTGGTATAATGAGGCCTTTGGACATAAATCTACAGCAAGTCTGTCCGGGAATCGGTAATCATTTTACCAACGGTGGGGTTCACTCACATCCCTAATTATGCCGCGATGACATGTGTCAAAACGGGCCTATTAGATTTCGACGACTGTAGGCTGAGGTCAGACTTGAACAAACGTGTGATTCAAATCAAGCTAAACTTTTTGGAAGTCGAATGCACGATAATTAATTTTAAAAAACAGCATTTTTGACTGTTAGGGTGCGTTTCCACAGAAGCGGGGCAGAGTGGAGTTAAGCTGAGGCTAACAAAAATTGACCAATGATATTGCTCAAATCGCACATCTCAGCTCCGCTGAGCCATATCATTGGTCAGTTTCTGTTAGCCTCAGCTTAACTCCGCGCAGCCCCGATTCTGTGTTAACACGTGCATGGTTCATTGTATTTTTTCGAGCTTCTATCATCGACCCCTCGTTACGCAAGGCCGTAGGCTAGCTTTCTGTCTTTGAATACAAATCTAATAAATAAATATAATAATACCTGTATGGAGAGGTCGCTGTAGTGCAGCGAGGTGGCAAGTTCCAGCGCCTGGCGCGCGCGCGCCGGCACGAGCTGGCGCAGCGCGCGCGCGCCCCACGTGGCGCCGGCCTGCGAGCCGCGCGCCGCGGTCGCCACGAACTCCTCCGCCATTTCAACTGCGCTGCGGCCGTGGAACATCTGCAAAGATACACAGTCATTTATTCCAGTTTCTGAAAGCATGTATAGGCCAGCGTAACGAAAAAAACAAACTGAGTTACAGTACGGTTCACGTGACCACTGCGCAGACCTTTCAGCTCATAATGACAACTTCTCGAAGTGACAACCGAACGCGTAATGTCTCTTTCTCAAAATGCCAACTTCTTGAAATGTCAAATTCTCAAAAAGACAACTTCTCACTATGTCGTTTTCTCACAATGACAAATTCGCATTTGGTCAACTTCTCATAATGTCAACTGCTCAGATGATAAATTCGCATAATGATAACTATGTAATTTTTTGGTATTAGCGTAAGCATTGGTGCCATCCTAAAGACGTTACGCCCTTCGGAGTCCTATTCAATTTAAATTTTTTTCCATACTTTCACACTGCCTCATTCAAGTGATGATAACATCCACTAATATCGGCGTGGGGGAAAACAGTCGAAACTGCATTAATCTGGGCGACTTCGTAGTCGCACTTAAAAGTTTTCATTTGGCTTTTTTTTTAATGGGTTTGCGTTTGGCCTCAATCTCGCCTGGTGGTAAGCGATGACGAGGCCGATGGTGGTACACGCTTACCCAGAAAATGCCTATTGTTAGTATAGTTAGTATTAGTATCCGGAAACACAGGCGCAGAGAGAGCGTTCCACTCCCTAGCGGTGCGTACCAGAAAAAACGCAGCAAACCGTTGGGTACGGATTGTTGGAAAGTAAACCACATGGGGGTGGAAGCCCTCCCGGCGTCTAGTGGTCCGGTGGTAGAAAGTAGAGGGTGGTATCAGGTTGTGTAGTTCCTGCGCACACTCTCCAAAATACACCTTATAAAAAACCGATAGACAGGTGACTTTACGCCGATGCTCCAAACTCTGAAGTTTGGTTACAACGAGCGCATCGTCGCCTATGAGTCTCCTAGCCCTTCGGTCCACTGAGTTCATTGCATCCAACTGGTACTTGGCAGAGCCATCCCACAGGTGGCAGCAGTACTCCATACACGACCGAACTTGTGCTTGATACAATTGGAGCAGCTGTTCCGGTGTGAAGTATCGCCGAACCTTAAAGAGGATACCAAGTTTTTTGGCAGCGGTTTTTGCTTTCGACTCAATAGAGCTACCAAAGTTAAGGTTGGACGAGAGTTCCATACCTAGTAGCTCGAGTTGGTGGGTTATCGGTATTGGTGCATTCAGGAAAGTAGGAGTCAGATTGAATGGACTCCGTTGGGCGGAGAACAGACAAGCCTGGGTTTTAAATTATTCGAGCCGTTTTGGTTGCAAATACATTAATTTTATCTTGACCACTGTCTTCAAAAAGTAGAAAAAATTTCGCCTATGCTTCTGGAATCGAAATGGTTTCTTAATTGCTGCAAGTAAATCTGTATTTAAGAATTTTTTTCTAGCTCTATATAGGGAATCTTTTACTGAACGAAAACTGGGTATTAAATCACTCTCATTTGCATTGTCTCTTCTCAAGTTACTAAAAGCTTCTTCCACTATTTTCTGCACTGGACCAAGATTATCCCAAACTGCAACCTTTAATTTCTCTTTTTTCTTTTTCACTTCATTCTTCAATACACTTGGATCGCAAACATGATCAATTTCTCGTAATATTATTTTCTTATCTTTGTCAAGTGTAATGGAAGCACTGCAAATATTACGAGAAACACAACGCCATAAAGTAGTGCCATTTGCATTTAATTTATTTCGAGTATAACGATGTCCATCTTTACGCAACAATATCTGACCTCCTTTTTGACTATTAATAAGCTCAAACTCTCTAGCCATTGTTTCATATCATTTTTTTAAAATAGATATAATTGAACTGGAAGACTCCAGTAATAAGAAGATAAATAGTAAGACTAGTATTTCAATTAATAACAATATTTTCCTTTAACTCCGCTCTGGTATGTGTGACATGACATGACAAATTATGTATATCGAAATACCCTCATGTTGTACTATTATTTATTAAAAACAAAAATTGATAATACGCGAAGTTGACCAAATGCGAATTTGTCATTGTGAGAAATCGACATAATGAGAAGTTGTCTTTTTGAGAATTTGACATTTTAAGAAGTTGGCATTCTGAGAAAGAGACATTTCGCGTCCGGTTGTCACTTTGAGAAGTTGTCATTATGAGCTGAAAGGTTTAAATGATCTTTTCTAAATTGGCCTGGGCCTGGGTGTGCTGGCAGACGCTCCTGGCTTAATTCCTTATGATTTGATTGTTATATATATCGTATAGTTGCGGATTTGTTTTGTTAAAATGTTTAGTGTGATTGAATAATTAAAGGTATGACATAACATAAATCTAATAGCTATTTATTTTAAGCATTCTCTAAATCCCTTTGGAGGTGCGAGGTGTCAGGTAAGTCGCGGGCGGAATGCGTCAAACATTCTGTCAACGTCATCATCATTTTGACAAGAGACTTTGTCTTCAGTCTTTTCGCCATAAGTGTACATGCGCAGACGACATTTGTGGTCATCTTTCGTGAACCGATCTGTAGTCAGCCCGCGATAACGATTACATTATCTGTCACTATTTCTCGTAGGCAATTAAGTCGTTCGTTAGTCGGCGACGGCTGTCTTTGTGCGATTCGTTTTGTCTAATTATCTTCGTCAAAACAGATGACGACGCGACAATTGAAATAGTACCTGCCGAAGTTTAGAATTCGTACTTTAACGTACTTACGTTTAATTTTCTTTAAACTAAAATGTTTGAACGCCTTAACGTTTGTTCTTCTTCTGGCAGTGCCTCTCCACTACTGGAGTTTGGCCGTCAGCTCCGCTGATTTCTTCCGATCTCTCGTTAGCCTAAACAGTTCTTCCACGCTGGCAATTCCAGTCCACTCTCTGATCTTTCTCAGCCACGACTTTATTCTTCTTCCAACTCGTCTTTTCCCCTCAATCTTTACTATCATTATTGTTTGAAGAAGATGATAGCGCTCATGTCTTAACACATGCCCGAGATATGCTACCTTTCTTCTTTTGATGTTCTTCATGAGTTCTCGGGATTTCTTGGCGCGACGGAGTACCTGGTTGTTCGTGACTTTTTGGACCCAGCATACGACGGTAAAATCACATTTCAAGGGCCTCCAATTTTTGGCGTATGTATGTGTTCCTTGACGGTCCACGCCTCGCAGCCATAGAAATTTATAAGCCAGATATAGCACTGCAGCATTCGCACCCTGAGACTTACATAACGTAAAACAAACGTTTAACGTTTGTTAGCACTCTTTATCTCTTTTCGCTACCCTTACTGTAGATGAAAAGTTAGTGTAACAAAAAAAAGAATGTTGCCGAAAATGATTAATGGAATGGTCTGGTAAATAGTCAATATCCATCCGTATACTTCGTTAGTCTGCTTTCCGTGCTTTATGCTCTGCAGCATCAGGAGGGGTTCCCCTGGAAGCCACATACCTTGTCAGTCTCCTTATTGATGACGTCAGTGACGGGCTTCGGCAGCTTCGCTTCGGACGCGTCCAGCCAGCCGCGGAAGCGCACGAGGCACGAGTGCAGGTGCTGGTGCGTGCTGTCCAGGCGCCACGCGCGCTTTATGCTCTGCAGCATCAGGAGGGGTTCCCCTGGAAGCCACATACCTCGTCAGTCTCCTTATTGATGACGTCAGTGACGGGCTTCGGCAGCTTCGCTTCGGACGCGTCCAGCCAGCCGCGGAAGCGTACGAGGCACGAGTGCAGGTGCTGGTGCGTGCTGTCCAGGCGCCACGCGCGCTTTATGCTCTGCAGCATCAGGAGGGGTTCCCCTGGAAGCCAATACCTCGTCAGTCTCCTTATTGATGACGTCAGTGACGGGCTTCGGCAGCTTCGCTTCGGACGCGTCCAGCCAGCCGCGGAAGCGTACGAGGCACGAGTGCAGGTGCTGGTGCGTGCTGTCTAGGCGCCACGCGCGCTTTATGCTCTGCAGCATCAGGAGGGGTTCCCCTGGAAGCCACATACCTCGTCAGTCTCCTTATTGATGACGTCAGTGACGGGCTTCGGCAGATTCGCTTCGGACGCGTCCAGCCAGCCGCGGAAGCGCACGAGGCACGAGTGCAGGTGCTGGTGCGTGCTGTCCAGACGCCACGCGCGCTTTATGCTCTGCAGCATCAGGAGGGGTTCCCCTGGAAGCCACATACCTCGTCAGTCTCCTTATTGATGACGTCAGTGACGGGCTTCGGCAGCTTCGCTTCGGACGCGTCCAGCCAGCCGCGGAAGCGTACGAGGCACGAGTGCAGGTGCTGGTGCGTGCTGTCCAGGCGCCACGCGCGCTTTATGCTCTGCAGCATCAGGAGGGGTTCCCCTGGAAGCCACATACCTCGTCAGTCTCCTTATTGATGACGTCAGTGACGGGCTCCGGCAGCTTCGCTTCGGACGCGTCCAGCCAGCCGCGGAAGCGCACGAGGCACGAGTGCAGGTGCTGGTGCGTGCTGTCCAGACGCCACGCGCGCTTTATGCTCTGCAGCATCAGGAGGGGTTCCCCTGGAAGCCACATACCTCGTCAGTCTCCTTATTGATGACGTCAGTGACGGGCTTCGGCAGCTTCGCTTCGGACGCGTCCAGCCAGCCGCGGAAGCGCACGAGGCACGAGTGCAGGTGCTGGTGCGTGCTGTCCAGGCGCCACGCGCGCTTTATGCTCTGCAGCATCAGGAGGGGTTCCCCTGGAAGCCACATACCTCGTCAGTCTCCTTATTGATGACGTCAGTGACGGGCTTCGGCAGCTTCGCTTCGGACGCGTCCAGCCAGCCGCGGAAGCGTACGAGGCACGAGTGCAGGTGCTGGTGCGTGCTGTCCAGGCGCCACGCGCGCTTTATGCTCTGCAGCATCAGGAGGGGTTCCCCTGGAAGCCAATACCTCGTCAGTCTCCTTATTGATGACGTCAGTGACGGGCTTCGGCAGCTTCGCTTCGGACGCGTCCAGCCAGCCGCGGAAGCGTACGAGGCACGAGTGCAGGTGCTGGTGCGTGCTGTCTAGGCGCCACGCGCGCTTTATGCTCTGCAGCATCAGGAGGGGTTCCCCTGGAAGCCACATACCTCGTCAGTCTCCTTATTGATGACGTCAGTGACGGGCTTCGGCAGATTCGCTTCGGACGCGTCCAGCCAGCCGCGGAAGCGCACGAGGCACGAGTGCAGGTGCTGGTGCGTGCTGTCCAGGCGCCACGCGCGCTTTATGCTCTGCAGCATCAGGAGGGGTTCCCCTGGAAGCCACATACCTCGTCAGTCTCCTTATTGATGACGTAAGTGACAGGCTTCGGCAGCTTCGCTTCGGACGCGTCCAGCCAGTCGCGGAAGCGCACGAGGCACGAGTGCAGGTGCTGGTGCGTGCTGTCCAGGCGCCACGCGCGCTTTATGCTCTGCAGCATCAGGAGGGGTTCCCCTGGAAGCCACATACCTCGTCAGTCTCCTTATTGATGACGTAAGTGACAGGCTTCGGCAGCTTCGCTTCGGACGCGTCCAGCCAGTCGCGGAAGCGCACGAGGCACGAGTGCAGGTGCTGGTGCGTGCTGTCCAGGCGCCACGCGCGCTTTATGCTCTGCAGCATCAGGAGGGGTTCCCCTGGAAGCCACATACCTCGTCAGTCTCCTTATTGATGACGTCAGTGACGGGCTTCGGCAGCTTCGCTTCGGACGCGTCCAGCCAGCCGCGGAAGCGCACGAGGCACGAGTGCAGGTGCTGGTGCGTGCTGTCCAGGCGCCACGCGCGCTTTATGCTCTGCAGCATCAGGAGGGGTTTCTCTGGAAATTACAAAATTGTTTACTACAACCGAACTGATGCTATAGTCTGCATATCTGAAGTAGACACGTCGCAGCAAAATCTAATCGATTGGTGTTAAATCTACGGTAGATATATTGACTGACGCGTACAACATTTTACACAATTTGATTTGCTTCTTTTTGATTTTATTTCGGGATAGACAATAAGTAACTAGTGCCATAGAAGGGATATTCTTACCTTTTCTAAAGTATATTTCGAAGGCCATTAAATGTGTGTCTATTCTATCCGCGGCGAGCGTCCGCAGTGGTTGTAGGAACTTGATCGCTTGCTCTAATGGGTCGTCTGCCTGTAATTACAAAAGATACTTTCAAGTCTGTAAACTAATATAACTTTTGTAAAGTCTGATGTTATAATGGAAAAGAATGCGGATACTACATTTTTAGAACTTCCCGGATGTAGGTATATAGTATATACTGCCGTCAAGTATCAGTTCCAATTTTTGTAACGTTGAGGTATCGGATTGTTTTGTGGTGGGGTTATATCGTAAGAACACGAGGCCTTCCAATGTGAATTTTTTACTGCATTGAGTCAGGGATATTTTTGTCTACTAGAACGAACATTATCGAGAGAGGAGGACCGACGAATTTTAGGTTTTAGAATAAGTTCGATGGCAACGCAGCGTGTGTTAATAAACGTAAAATAAAAACGAAAGGTATTTCTTGGTGAGAGTAATGGCAAAGTATCTTGCTTCGACCCAAGACTTTAAAATCCTCATAATAGCTTAGGGTTTCTTAGTTCGATATGCAATAAATAATATTATTTATCTACGTCCAAGTGGTTTACGTATTTTTCACCACGTATTTTTCATTATTCATACACGGTAAGTACGCTTGAAGTTGCCTGAGCATAGGGTTGAAAGCTTCATTTTCAGCCCTAGGGCTGTAAAGTTTTTTTCAGCCCTAGGGCTGAAAGTAAAAAACTGTCAAATGTCACCTTCTATTTTGACATTCCTTTTGCGGCAAGTCGATGTATTCTATTCAGCCACAGCTGCATTTGAAATTTCTTTATCTTGATTTCAAATGAATATTTAAACAATCGAAGCAGGAATGTACTCATTAATGTATGTTTCACTTAATTAGTATTCAATTGAATAAATCTGAGCTAAGCATTTACGATGAAAATGAAAAAAAAAAATCTTTAAATAAAATAAGGCGGGGGAATTCCATTATCATTGTCCAAACATGTTTTTTTGCAAATATAAAAAAAAAAATGGTTGCATTCCACAGACAAAAAAAAGGCGGGATTGCAACTATTCGAACTTCATTCAGTTGTTTCGTAAATCGAGTGAGAAGTTTATTTGGTTGCCCTTAAGTATCTGATTTTTATTTACTTTCCTTATATTCGTAATGAAAAGCAGAGTCAGAAGAAAGACCTTTTCTATGCCCTCGAACTATTAGCGCTCTCGCTACGCTCGCGCGCCAAACCATCTCGTGCATTGAAAAGGTAACTTTCTCACCTTGTGTAACAATCTACTATTAATTATTACCATATAGTATTGAAAATTATTGTCCGTACTATAAAAGCTTAACCCTCTTGTTCCTCTAATGTATCATCACAATAAGTCTGTTAACATATTAACCACCATGTAATTAAAAATGCTAATATCAAGTTGTCAGTCTCAACGATGTACCGGACAGACGCAGAGGTCGAGTCGTAATGAAAATCTTTAATAACACGGTTGGGGTTCGACTCGTGACGCGGCCTGCCTCCGCGACAAGTTCCCTACCTAGCAATTGTTGTTTTGTTGACAAGCGACAGATACCTTGACAAGTTTAAGCTTAAGATACAATGCCAATTTCAAAGTACAATCTAGATTTAAAACACATCAACTTTAATTAATACAAATGTTAATTCTAATAAGAACGGGTTTTTGCAACGAAACATAACGGTAAATTGTTTTACCTATTTTCTCGACGCTGTCCGCTCGTGACCACGGTGACATGCAATTGTCGCCGAAACGTCGAGAAAATAGGTAAAACAATTTACCGTTATGTTTCGTTGCAAAACCCGTTTTTATTAGAATTAGTTAAAATGCAACAAGAAAGTTTAAAATGTTATTTAATACAAATGTTCATTGCAATTGCATTTTTTTAAATGAAGTAAGCAAAATGTTTCTGGCCTCCGAATAACTGCCGATCTTCACGATTATCCTTTTAAGAAGATACTTAGATAACTCTACCAGAACAAATTCAAACTTTTACCATTTAAGGGCTGGACGGATCAGGATTGATTTCCGCTAGGGGCGCTGTTGTGAGTGAATGAATATGTTTATAAAAGGCAAAGGGAAAAATAATAAGCCATTCTCAATGTGAAACTGACTTTATGCGCAATACTATTATTACCAGGTTGCATTGATTTATTTTTAGTTCTGATACAGTTAAATATAGCCTGTAACATTACGTATAAATAAATACGTCAATCAAAATGACAGGCATATTTGACAAATCATAAACGTGCAGGCGCCAATCGGTAACTACAATACTATATAGGCTTAAAAACAAGAAATATAGAGTCGTGTACTCGTGTCACGTACGTTTCGCGATATCGTTTGACGCTGATTTCATGCCTGATGAAAGAAAACGTTAAATGTCATTGTTTCTGACATATAGAAATGCTAATTTAATACACTCGAAGACACTATGTTTGAGCATTTGTATGAAGGCCGGAATCATACACTTTATTTAGGCCTTGTGTAAGAGGTCATAAAATAGATATTTTTGAATATTCCTAGTTCATCAAAAGTAGCTGCATCTGTGACAAAGTCATACAGCAAGCACGGCTTAAGCGTAACAGTGTATACATGGCTACTTTATAAACACCATCCAAATTGAGATATGAGGATCTATGGAGAAAATGGCAAAATACGTATTTTTTTGTTTGACAACCTTCAGTACTGAAATGTGGAGTTATTAATGTTATAACTGCTCAGAAAAAATCACTAGTTTCGTTGATACTGCGCGACGTGAGCGGCGGCGGGCTCGCAGCATCAACTACCCCCGCCCGCGCTTTATTCAGAAGGTGAAATTTAATTTTGAAAAGTAACCACGCCTTACGAATAATATGTTCGAAGAAAATATAAAAATGTAAAAGTTAGAAATCCCTACCTTTTTTAAAAAAAAAGCTGTCTTTGATTGATGCCTAATGTCTAGCTAGGTAAATTTTGGATGGTGTTTATGAAGTAACCCTGTATAGTTCTGCGCGTTTATTTTAATGAGTACTCGCTTTGCAGCAACAAGTATGTTATTGGCCTGGAGAAGCAATATATCACATGCAAAAGCTCAGCATTTACATCCTTCAAAGTTGATGTTGCTCGTAAGAGAGAAATTCAGCACTTTTCAGTATGGCTTCTAAAATACCATGGATAGTTTATCTATAAGTTCTTCACGCCTCGGAGATGTGGACAATGCGCAAAAGCGGAAGAATGAAAAAAAAACGCACTGATGATGTGGAGAAGAATGCTTGAAGTTCGCACAAACTTGCCAAGTCTTTCTTAACCTATTAACCGCCAAGTGATCCCTTAGTTTAATGTGCCTCTAGCGCAGACACGTATTTATTAAATTCGAAAGAGGGAACAACCTACACAAAGATAAAGATACACAGATGCAAAATTACTTCGGAGACTTTAGTTGCTAATTTGCAACTGCTGCGCTAGCGGCAAAATGGTAAGTTAGTTGCATTTATACAACTCCGGCGGTTAATAGGTAAAGAACTGAACGTCAAAAAGCCCCGTCGATATGGACAGCATTTGCCTGTAATGTAACGGTACAGAATCGAGCACCACATCAGTGAGGGAGTACAACTGAGCATTACAGTGCGCAACTTGATGATGAATGTGTAATATTTTGATACAACTTCCCTGAAGTTTTGTAAGGCAGTATTGTAATGGAATGCTCAAAATTGGAATCAAAATCAAAAGGGAGGTGCCCGTGGCTAAGTGCCGGCAGCGGATCGGCAACGATCCGATGTTAAGTAACGCCAATCAGGTCGGGTTATGAATGGGTAACCATCCCGACCGAAATTAAGTGAGGTGTTTTTCGGGCATCTTCGTGCTTCGGAAGGCACGTTAAACAGTTGGTCCCGGCTGACGTCGCAAGATATCAGTCGTAAAGGCGGCTTGATAACATCTGACGGTAAGGTTTATTACTGGCCTTACATTCACTTCTCCAACAATCCGCACTGAGCCCGCGTTTTGGAGTATGGCTCGTACCACCTCATAGTTGAGGTGAGGCCTGTGCCCAGCAGTGGGACGTATAAGGCTGTATTTGCTTGCTCAAAATCGAATCTGAAATGTACATTACAGGAAAATGCTACAAGTGAGGGACCACCTTAAAGACTACGATTACGTAGCTGCCAATGGTTCGTGCTAGCACCTGTGGTTTTGCGCTCGCACAAAAAAGAAAAATAATTCAACTAACAAGGTAGTATTTATATGTCATACCCTTGCTAGTTTGTCTGGTACGAGCTCGTCTAGCTGCGGCGCCTCAGGGTCGCCCTGCTCCTGCTGTTGTCGCGCCTTGTGATGCTGTTCACGTTTCACCTGCAACGTCTAATAAATAAGTTCTCGGCGAGCGACCATCAGTACCCCTATCATGAGGATGAGTCGCTAATGTTAGCGTTTTCGTATGGGATATCGGTACAGAGCCCTGGTGAATAGAAATTTAACTAAAATGCCATACAATAAAACTTTCTGTAGTCAACTATCGTACTTTAGCAGTTTTTATTTCAAGCTTTTCGCTATGAGCTACTTTATTTTGGTAAGTATGTAGTTAGTAATAAAAATTCATAACAAGAAAGAGGACTAGAAGTTCTTGGGTTTTCTCAGTATGATCAACATTTACACATTTGGCCTGTTGGCGCAATGGCAGCGATCCTGCCTTTAGCGCCGGAGGTCGTGGGTTCGATCCCCTCCCATGACAAATATTTGTGTGACGAACAATTGTATTTGTTGTGTGTCTGGGATTATCTATTTAAGTATGTATTTAGAAATATTTAAGTATCTATAACAGTCTCTGACGCCCAGAACTTAGTAACTTAGTTTGGGGTCAGATGATCTTGGTGTGAGTTGTCCCAGATATTTATTTATTTATTTATTATTTATTATTCATTTTTAATTTAAAAATCGCTACTACATCATAAGCACTAATGTTGCGGCATGTTAAAGAGTCGCTTAAAAGGATCAAACATAATGTGAAAAGGCAAAAGAAATATTTAACGCATTACATACTAGCTTTCCGCCTGGGCCTTAATTTTTATAACATACATGCATGAATGATAAGATATTTTCCGACTTAAGATACTTTTCGTTATACAATTATGGCCAAATTATATAATCTCTTAATAAATTGTAGCCTATGTGTTATTCTGTTGTATAAGCTGTCTTACTGTAAAGTTTAATCTGAATCCGTTCAGTAGTTTTTGCGTGCAAGAGGAACAAACACACATACATACATCCATACTCACCTCTCGTAGGATTAGTAAGATTTTTTTGGCATAAAACTGACCTGAACCTGTGCCGCCAGCGCGCTCTCTTGTTCTGCTTTGCGTTTCGCTTTCCTCTGTTTGTTTCTTAGTTTCTTTAGTTCAGATGGAGCTAGGTTTTCTGTAACAAAAAAGAACATCATTTTAATATCATGTTAAAAATTTTAGGGTTAAAATCAATCGTTATCAAGAATTCTGCTTTGCTCAATCAATGGAAGCAAACTTGAAACAAACCATTATACAAGAGTTATCTATCATTAATACAATTTATCTTCTGGTATGCTGCTTGACGAGACATCAAAGTCTCTTTGTGAATCGCAATGACAATGGAAAGAATTCTTGAAAGTAAAATAATTATAATTAAGAAAACTTAGTTGTTCTGCGCGTGCAAATCACATAACTCTTTATAATCAATTATGTCAACACAATCATCTGCCAATTGCATCAATGCACTCCCAGCAATCATGCACCTGTAATTGTGGCACTTTTTCAGGTCAACGTATCAGTTTATGTTACAAAATTGTAGCAAGATAGGCTTTTTCTATATAATTAAAATATAAGAACAGTCAACAAAGCGAGGCGGTCTTATTTCATGTGTGGAAAAAAATGTGTTGGACTTGACTGCATTGCAGTTCACAGAAATAATTAGGTTTGTTTTTTCGTAAAAATGAATCTTAGAAGACATTTTCCTACGGGGTGGCCTGCCTAATCTGATGAGAAGCCAACAGACTACCCTACGACTACAGTAACCTAATCTGTATAACGGGAAAACACAGTATCGTGATGAACATAAAATGTCCAGGAGAATCCTGGTGTATTTTTAAAGATTATCAGAGGGTGGCGGGCACATCATCGCTAGCCAGCACGTTGCCTGAGTCTGAAAAAGCCTTTTCCTAACCAACAGTATTCCATGCGAGTCGAGGCCCCAGCGCGACCGCTGTGAACGCCCAGATAACGCCAGGCAGTTCTGATAAGAGATAATTTGGAACGGAGCGTGGCTTGGTTACACTCTAAGTTTAGGTTCAAATTAAAGTGCGCAATGCATTTCCATTCTTAAGCTGGTTATACATAATAAGATCGTAGTGATAAATGTGGCGGGTAACATGTCACGTTCGTAATGACATATTCTACAGGTCCAAAAATCTCAGCATGCTCTTAAAATGAATCATTGGTAGCTGGAGAATGTCTCAATAGTTTCATCCATTCTGTATGAAACTATTGAGACATTGACACTTTTCACTATTTATTTAAAAAGTCATTCAATAAACGCAGGACAGTAAAACAAACCTCGTCGGTTATCTGCTTCAAATCAGAGTTGGGCAAAATTTATTCGAATGACGAATAACGAATGAATTTATGATTTTATTCGTTATTCACGAATGATAAATAATTTCGGTTATTAAAAGTAAAATCATTCGAATGACGAATAAATATTTTATACATTATTCGATTGAGAATAAAAATAAAACAGGTAATATTAGTATTATAATCAAATGAGTTTTTAGTTGAGGTAAGTGAATGAGAGTTCAAATATTCAAGCCACATCAGTGCCACAGTCACCGGATTTGTACAAGAAAACTATGTTGGCGTTAATTATTAATTTCAGAAAGTCAAATGAATAAAATGAAGACATTTTTCTGGCTAGTTAGTGAGTTAACGTTTTCTATGCGATGAAGTGAAAAAATGTTTTAAATATTATTATTTTTTCAAATTGTATGTTCTTTTATCGCAGATGTTGATGTCATTGGAGCACTAGAAATCGCCAAAAACTGTTTTACCTCTGATCTTCAATCACTTACGACACAGACAATCATGAGATCAAATAAGACTTTTGAGAAAACTTTTAGAACACGAAAACGAAGAAATGTACAGATTTTTTACTTATTATCTCTCATTCCGAGGTTGATCGCTAAAACTATTGGGCTATTTTATCTTCATTACATGATACAATATGATAATTCAGTGGCGGAAGGGAGGAGCCGGCTTACGGTGCCGCACGTGCTATTCGTGTACAGTTCGAACAGTATAACTATTTAAAAAAGATGAGTCTTCAAAAATTATTCAAAGTAACGAATAAAATCACAACTAATTATTCGTAGGCAATTTATTTACGAACGATTCATTCTTGAATGAATTATTCGCGAATAAATATACTGTGAATAACCATTTTTTCAAATAATTATTTAGATAAAAATTTATTTGAATCTGCTTCAAATGGATACCTTTTTACAAATTTTGATAGTACAAGTACATAATCAAACGCAAAAGCATGAAATTGTATTAAGTGTATTTACTTACTCACAAACACAACTGTGTTTTACTCGTTACCCTACACATCTCAAAAAGAGTTTGCACACGGTAGTTAACACATCAGGACTAGTTAGGACATATGCTTCTCTCTCTCGTCGTTCCCTCATGTCTAATACGCTCAACGAGATTGTTGGTTGATATAATCTTCGCTCTGTTCACTGCGAAACCAATGGTACCACTTTATTTCTCGGGTCTTTGGAACAGCTCAGTTATGTCTGCCATGGATTCGCCGGGAAATTGGTGTCGTCGGCATATCGGAGATTTGAGCGTCCTTTTCCGCCTATAGGGAAACCCTTCTCCTAATTTTCGATAGTCTTGCGAATAATATACTCTCCATGTATGTTACAAAATGCAGGTGACAAGATGTCACATTCCCCTCCTAGCCTAGTATAGAACATGTTGGAGCATTCTGTGCCTATCCTGATGAAGGAACGGTATACGGTTTGTCTCTTCGGTTTAGGTATTTTTTCTGCAGTCAAATCTCTATTTAAATATACTTCATTAAAATATCATTAAAACACATTCATTCAGAAAATTCTAATGAATGTGGCAGTAATGAATTGTCCCATGAGACAATGGTCACGTTCATTAAGGTCATTCACCATGGCGTGCTATTGAGACAGTTTCGCAAGTGGTTTGCGATAGGCTGCGCCTGCGCAGAGCCCTATTGTATGAGAGCTGGGCATTCAAAATAAACAAATAATTTATCTCTTTTCTAATTTCCTAAACCTAAATTTGGTTTATTCAGAGGCGCCTGACAGGCGAGGGTTTTATAATAAATGAGATCATACACGAACAATGTTAATATGCTCTACCAAGCGAAAGTATAAACAGTTAAAAAAATTAATACTTAGTTAAAATTGAAATAGTAAATGAATCGAAATTAATGGAAAAGATTGGGTAAGGTACTTTAAATAAACCTGTTACAAATTCTTTCGAAATGTCCAATATTTAAATAATTAAAATCCATTTATTTTACTGTATTTAAATCAATAATGTGATATAGGATCACATTTTGACAGATTGTGACAAATGCTGGAGCCAGGAGCAACAGGCTGCCGCTGGTCGTTCCTACATGTAAAATTGTTAAAATGACAATAGCACTCGCATCATGAACCGAATGCCATTTCATTCTATTTAATTTCAAATTTCCACGTAACTTGTTGCTTGTTCACTGTCCCCTTGTCTACGCGGATAGGTGCCCACGCGCCGCCGCGCCTGCGCGCTGTGGTCACTCCGCTCGGCACGAGGTGGTCTCGCCGGAGATCGGGACTCGCACGGCAGGCTACGTTGCCCCATAAACTAGTCACGTTTTGGACGAAGCTTTTTACATGACTTTATTCGGGCATTCATTGCTTAATGTATGATGGTGTTTTTTTGCACCAAATTGTTTACTTTGCACAGCCCAAAATTCCTATGTCCTCTGTTAAACGTCGCGGTTGACTGGTAGAGTACGCTAATTGCACTATATTTTATGTGCAATCTAGAACAAATAAATTAAAAAAATGTATTTTGGATAATATGATGCAGCGTGATGTCTGTATTGGTACATTAAAGAAGCGCCTTGCGCCTCGCGATTAATACTGGCCAGCACATTACTTGCAAAGACAGCCTGTGTAGATGGGGCTTCATCGACAGCGCTAACAACGCATGCGAGTGTGGCTTTTCCCCACAAAACATGAATCACCTTTTACTGTGCCCTGCATGCCCGGCTATAGTTAGACCGCTCCCGTCCTACCCCCGCGCCCCTGTACCCCGCAGGCGAGGACTCAATTAAGCGGTCTAACTATAGTTGCACATATGAGGAGTGAGGACCTCATGAGCGCCAGCAACAATGCCGTGCAAGTGACGGAATTCTGGTCGCACGTAGTGTAGTATTGCGACTCGACACGATAAGAAGTAGCACATTACTTAGTGATAAATCGGTTTTAACACTGTTTACTTCAGGAAAACTACCGTCAGTAAGGCGCCATGTCGTCTTTATGCAGTTTTACAGGATAAAAAATAGCCATGAATCTCACTGCGGATTCCCTGGGCGGGGTTTGATGTAAGTTTTTTTTTAAGCCTTAGGCCCGGTATTCCCCAAAGCGGGAGGAGAGGAGATGTGTATTGACAACCAATCAGATTCCTTTATTTCTACATCTGTCTGTGGAATGTAAAAATCTCCTCCCCTATCCCCTTTGGTGGTTGCCGGGCCTTACTGTTCATTATGGTCGCCGGCAACAGCCAGCTTTCTCTGACAACTTTTGAGACAGTCAAATCCTTTATTTGCAACATAGTGCGTGCATTAGTTATTACAGTGCTTTACAACTTATTCAGTTAAGTAAATAAGGAATATGTCGGAGCTTTCATTTCTGAGAGTTAAAGTAACTTCGAAGCTATGAGTGCACCACATTAATCTCGTCAAACATAGCCAGAGTTGACTCTAAACAAGCGCACGCGTGTTTACGTAAGGCCGGTATTGTGCCGTGTAGGACACGTCGCACATTACTGCTCCAATTCGCCCGGTTTCGCAAATGGCCGTGGCCACGTCCAGGTCGCGAGGTCGACGCTGCGCTTCCAAATCCAAATATTACTTTGTTTTTGTGAAACAATGCTTTGGTTTAGTCAACTGCTCTGTTCGATGTCAGTGTGACTGAGAATAAAGATTTGTAATCAGTTGATAATGCAGGCCGCTAACTACTAGTCCCCTATGGAAATCATCAGATCAGTGGAGGGTGCGTTTCCAGCAGAGATGTGCGAGGATGCGTTGCGAGGAATGTGTGTGTTAAGAACTAATAGAATTGTTTCATTCACCTAGCTTCGCGATTCTATTGGTTCAACACAAACACAACGCACCCAGGTTATACACTGAGCACAGCTGAGCAAACCCTAAAACTGCTAGTATGCGCTCCTATTGCCTCGATTTGAAAACTGCGGTCCGTTATGAAGTCTGAGCTTTTTAGAGAGAGACAGATTTAAAAATGAAGTTAAGTCAAGAAAGTGAATAACAACGTTGAAATGTCACTAGATTCTGAGTTACCTAAATTAGTTACACTGAGGGAGCGGGCCTCCTAATCTCCAACCCACACCTTCCATGTTGTGGTAAGGGGATTAGACTTTTAACCTACAACGCTGCTAGATTAGCTACACCTAAAACTGTATGTTAATTAAGTAATTATCAAAATACCAAGTCTGATTAACAAAAACACTATCGAGACTGAACATAGCCCACACAACTTAGTGGGCGGTAAGACCTTGGGTCAGTTTAGGAAGATACTATTCGATTTATGTTCTAGTTATTAATTGATGGGTATAAGATTGAAAATATAAGTTCTAAAGATATCGAATTCTGATGACTTGAAAAGAATGCTAATTGAAACTTTTTCAGCATTGTTTTAAGTAGGTAAGAACTTAAGTTACTCTACAATATCCATATTTTCGAGTATCATACAGTTGTTAAAGTAGATAACATTAAGTATTCGCCGAGTTAGCGGAATTTGGCTTCTGCTTAGATAGTGCAAGATGTGTGTACAGAAATTTATCTTGTATCGATATCTTCTTTAATTGATATATAGCGAATAAAGTACCTAATACAATTATTATAAATTCTTGCTTATTATCCTACCCATATAAATCGGTAGGCCTAGGGTCAGTAGCCCCTATCGCGGCCCTGAAGGCTCATGTTGCAACAACTCGCCCCACAACTGCCCGGTCCAGTGCAGCTCAATGCACGTATCAACTATTTGGAAACCCTCGAATAAAACGGTAAATGCTTCGTGACGCGTTACAAACTAGCAGACAACTTGCTAAGTAGTTTAGTCGTGCCTTCAATCCTCGGTGACAACCTCACTTTACGAAGAGGTATAAAAGTCCTAATCAACGCAAATTACGTACTGATTTAATTAAACGCAAGCCGTGAAGTTTAGATCAAATCAGTACTAATAGTAACTTAAATAGCAAAAACTTAAGCCTATTTAAACAAAACCAATTTGTGCAAACGGTGATATCGCTAAAGGTGTGTTGGATCCAGTTAAATTATTAATGTACCGAAAATTTTAAATAGTTCTGTGAGCAAGCCTAAGTAGGTATGTACATTGTAGAAGTATAGAAAGCATTAAGTTCGCTAATCAGCCTTGTTTGGGGATGGCAGAATGGCCAGGCGTTAAGTTCCTAAGATACTCGTATCTTAACAATTAAGCTCAAAAAGTTCGTCCAATCGGAACGGTATTCATGATATATCCCCACAAGTAACAAAAGTGAACAATTTGGCATATGCATCCGAGCACGTTTCCTTAAGCATACGATACAAACCTTTTAAAAATTTCAGTGATTAGGCATTCACGCAAGCACGCAGCGCATATATTGCTTTCGATCACGTCGCCACTTAACATTGGGCGGAATAGTAGTTCAATGCCCGAACTGCAAATAGGAGTATGCCCACAATCCTTAGCAATCACGGCTGATGAAAATAAAAGCGCAATCAATTTGAAACATCCTATTCGTGACCGAGTGCAGTCAGTATGTGCAACATTCTCAAGCCGTTCTTGTTGTTCTTACTAATCATCTATACTTGAAGGGAAATTATAAAACACGTCTATTCTTGTTCCGAATCCGTATACAAACGAGTACAAAATTGCCGCTTGTTAATTTTAAGTTGTTGCTTTTTGACGTGACGTCTTAAATTAGGTTGCGGCTGGGAGTCACTTATGAAAAAGTGTAACGCTCGGTAACGTTACGATGAGTCACCGAACGAGAGAGAGGCCCGCCGAATGCCTTGCGTCTCTCTCCCACTCAACTATGATCGGTCTGCCGCAATTCTTATTTTCATTCAATTCCTTGTTCCTATTGTGCAATTTAATTATATTCATATCAATAAATATTCTACCGAGAAAAAGACGTTGTCACGTAAAATCTTCGCCCGTAAAACCGACTTTACAGGCAACCATTTTTTACCGAAAGAATGCTAGTTCATTTCAAATAGAGGACAAAGCGTACTTATGACGAAATTCATGTGTTCTTTTTATTTTGGGCCCAGATCACATACCGGCATTGCATTGGTCGGCCGAAAACCGCAGAATAGAGTTGCATATTTAAAGTCGACTATCGCTGTCGATAGTCTTCATCATATCAATAGTATCTATAGTCCTGATACAGGACAATAATATTGACATATCGGTAGTATCAATACTAGCGCTTGGTTTTATTACTTTAACACTATAACTATTATCGATACTGTTGAAACTGTCAGTGCCACTGTTATGAAAACTATCGATATTATCAATAGTTAAATTACTATCGATAATGTATATCGATTTTCGGTAAAAATAAAACAATCGATAGTTTTGCTCCACTACCTTATAGGGGGGTCCAGCGCCCATGTCCAACGGAAGCGTGTCTGACGCGTTACGCAACGCCGACGTGTGCTGGCGCATCGCGTCTTTATCTCCGAATCGATTACGACGTTACAAAGCGACGTAATTGGATCAAATGGTTATTGACCAAGACACGAGTCATAAGATTAATTGCCACGTATTGTAGCACGCTGCGAATTCACCTGCTTGACGTTGCATCTTCTCTAGTAATTTGTAACTATTTGATGGAATAGTGCGAAAGTAGATCAACTGTAGTTGTATCATCTATGACCGCAATTAAATCTATAGTAAACGCTTCAAGGTTGAAAGAAAGAAAGAAAGAAAAATTATTTACTAACCCGACAAATACAAACAATGAAATAATGAAGATAAACAATAAACAAGTAGGTGATACAAAAAAAGGTTTTTACAGATAATGGGTTAATCAGGCCACTGCCTCAGCATGTGTCTCTGCAGCACAAAACTGCAGAGACGCTGGTATTCTGGCAGGGCCTGTCGAGTGTTCGTCATTCGTGATATATGTATGTGTAAGTGTGTGGATGCAATAAATAAAGTAGAGAAAGTGAGCTAATTGTTAGTGTAAAAGTGTCGTAATATGACGTGAAGTTTGCATAAAGCTACAAAAAAGTAATAAATTGAAAAAAATAAAATATTTATGGTATGACAGCTATGCTGTGCTGTCACACTGACAGGATGCTGCTGCACCATATTCAACCGCATTTTGCCACGTAAAACGCTGATGTGGCGTGTTATTGATATACAAAAACGTACATACGAGTATTAAGTGGAAATAAAACATAATGACAAGAGTTATGTAAAGAAAAAGAAAAATATCAGTATCAGTGCCTATTTGCAACCCTCCTCGCTACCTACGCGTCGCGGATAAACTGCAGTTTATCACAGTTTACCTGCAGATAAGTTTGCTATATTGTGAGTCTGTTTTTTGTGTTAACATAAGAATGTTAGAAAACAAAATATTCTATATAATATTCTAATAAAGTACTTTTTAATGAAATAAATGTTGGGATTTCGGTAATAGGCAAAACAAGGTTGCTTTCTTTAAACTGTTGCACCATTCCTTCATAAATTTGCTCGATAGGGCATAAATTTATACACACTTGCCGCCGTATGTCGTTGATCAGCTGCGTAACTTTTATTTTATTCTTGTCTGGGATACATGTATGTTTTGTTTCCCTTTTTATCTTACTATCGTCATTAGTTAACGTAACCGTTGCTGAACAATCGTCCCGATTAGTGCACTTCCATCGAGTTGTACCGTTCTGGTTTGTTTTCCCGTCTTTGGTCAGCGTGTATTTACTTCTTACTACAAGAAGTTTTGTTTTCTTTTTATTTGTAGTAAAATAAATTGTTTTAAAGGGATTCATTATATTTCTATACGTATTAATCCAACGATTAAATTATTCTGAAATGACATTGACTAACATTGACAGTTATTGTTAATTTGTTATCTAAAGTGGTTTACGTGTAACAGAAAAGAGTATTTATATTCCACGAAAAAGGTTCTAACAGCATAAAAATGAAAATTAATAATCTGAGAAATAGTTATCGGACCCGCACACATTCAACATTTGGCAAAAATGTGAAAGTAATATGAGGGTTATCATTATCACACTTGCGAGTTTCTATACAAATATATGTCGCGGCGAACTCGCCGCGTAATCGCCTTCATACAAAACTCGCTCGCAAATCACAAGTCTGATTAGGCCCTATGTGAATTCTACTTCATGAGAATTCAACATTTTGCTAAACTAAAAAAAATCAACATTCAGGGAAATTAAACGTTTTGGGAATTCAACTTTCTGTTCCTAAAGGAGAATAACACATGGGCTACAATTTATATGGATTTTAAGTAATTTGGCCATGATATCAAACGGAAAGCTAGTACAACATAGCTGATGGTGTTTTAAAAAGGTATTGTCCTTTTGAAAGTTACTAAAAATTGCTTAAGAAAAGTTGTATTTTTTTTTCTACCTTTCGCCACTTTCATCATTTTACATTCCTGGGCATACAACATTATCATTCCAAATGTATTAGAAATGTGTACTAAGTACATATTTGCAATAAAGATATAGATATATTCACTAAATCGATACTTTTGTTTAATCTATTTATTCTGAGACATTTTAATTTACAGACAAACATTAAATCATGCTCATCAACATTCAAAGGGCTTCCTTTAAAAAACATTAAATGTAATGTTTAATGTAGTGCATTCACCCGCATTCAATTTAATGGATCATTACATTGTCTTGTACAAGCGCATTCAGTGTCCTGACAAGTTCGCTTCATTCATACAAGACAATGAGTTACAACTGTTTGTTCAATACCTTTGAATCTGTTTTGGTCAAATTCATTTGACAGCCTTGTTTAAAAATCAGAATACCTACTTTAAATTTGTTAATGTTATTTGTCAACATCATTTGTATGCAGATAGAGCTCCATTATTTAAAGATATTATCTGCAACATTTTTAAAAACTATAAACACTAAGTATACAAATTAGAGCAGTGATTACATTTGTTAGTAAGTCATAATAACATTATTATGTTTATATTACGGAAACTGTTTAGCACCATTTTTATGAAAGATATACGATCAGCTGTCAACGTAGAATATATTTTCAATCAATGACCGAGTTAAGATTGATAGTATTTCAGAGCGAGTTGTGAAAGCGGCCCACCTGCTCTGCGCAAACGCAAAAGCGAATGAACTTTTATTGTTCTAGTAAACAAATGCTACGGCTAATTGGACTAAAGAAAACGGCGACGTTTAGATTCACAAATGATACATTGTTAGAGGTTGTTGTAAAAAGATAATTAATAATTGCTCTATATTTTTGACTGGCCTGTTGGCGCAATGGCAGCGATCCTGCCTTTGACGCCGGAGGTCGTGGGTTCGATCCCCACACATGACAAACATTTATGATGAACATTTGTGTTTGTTGTGTGTCTGGGTGTTATTATCTATTTAAGTATGTATTTAGAAATATTTAAGTATGTTTATCAGTCTCTGACGCCCATAATACAAGCTCTGCTTAGTTTGTGGCCAGATGATCTTGGTGTAAATTGTCCCAGATATTTATTTATTTATTTAGATATTTATATGGTTATTTGAATCTCTTAGCTAATTTGCTTTCTAAGTGTCATTAGCCTTTGCAGTCCCACAACAGGCTTGTGGCTTTATAATTAAAATCGCTACAGTTGATAAGGAGTTCGAGGTATAAGATCATCGAATGACTCACTATTTACAAAGTAAAGAGTATGTAATACTTTATCATACACTTTCATGAAGGCCTAATACCTATAAAATAAAACGCTTCGTTATACTAATAAATAAAGCCAATGTGACGCAGACATTCGATTCAGAATAGTCAAATTCAACGGCGACCACTGCTGTGGTAACCCCATGATTCCACCAAGGTCCACGTACATCTTTTTGACTGCCACAAGTACCATGCAAGTGACATGTAACCTAATACCGCACAAAAGCATTGGCGCAGAGTCGGCGACCCGATAATTTTCCAGCAAAACCGTCTAGGGCAATAAATCTGTTATTTATGAAACTAAATGCGCGCCACTCGCACCGTATTTGGGTTGCAAAGCGTTCAGTTGTAAAGGGACTACTTTAAAATAGTCTGGCCGTTGCCCGCACAAAGATTAATGTTTATAAATCCACATTCTCAGTGATATGAAATATGTAAGAGTCCGTCAAATATTGACGGTTCTAAAAAATGTTTATTACAACTGTAGGTTTTAAATTTTTTGACTCCGACCTAAAACCAACTGTTGGCATTTCAGATGAAATGTAGGCAAAAGCGGCTATAAGCACCATCGTTATGGGGTGCTATTCAAACGGGAGTTACCTTGATCGGTAATTCCTGCTATCCTGAAGCATTGGTCTAGGATTAAGACCCGGAGTGCGTTCGTTAAATCGTCTCTATATAGAAACCTGTAAAGGCAATGTATAATGAATGACATTTACAGCCGTAACATGATAATACAGATGTAACTACTGTCAACGTTATCATGTTCGATTACTGAAACAGGAAAGATTTGCATTGACATAGATACCTGAAGCACAGTTTCATTTGAATACAATGATCATGTAAGTGTTTGATACTGTTTTTTGCATATATTAATGATTGTGCAAGAATATCGTAAGCATCTATCTGAAAGATTATTAGAAATTACGGTTTCGTCAACGATTAACAAACGTTGAACGTTTCATAATTAACAGCCAAGTCGTCCACTGCTGTTCGTTCATAGGTTTTTGCTACCTTTTTCAAGCTGTCAGTTCTGTTCACCTTATCCATTTCAATCTGTGTTTCTGCCTAGACGGCCATTAGATCGCCATGCAAAGATTTTCGCAGGGCATAATACATTTAGGAAAAAGTAAGCCAGCGGAAGTGCGAATGCAATATTGCTAATATTGCATTCGATGTTCTACCCTTCGATTATAATTTATTCACATCTATCTAATAAGATTACAAACCGTGTAATCAGGATGTATAAATCTGTAGGCAGCTTTCGTTATCTCAGCCACCGTGTACTTAGGGCATACATTTCCTCTTTAGAAGTGGCTATTAACAGCTCGTTAGACACTTCGGTACGAGTGGTGTAGCCTAGTGTTTTCCTGTTGGCATAGTCCCAATATAAAGCCTTCACAACGAATCGATGATCGCCTCTAAGAATAAAGGTGGAATAAACTACAATAAATCAAAATCAGTATGATAGAGCAACAGACGATGTAAATTAGCAATGAATAGTGTTGTTTGAATAATGGATTTACGAGAATCTCAATCGATCCTGGTTCAATACTCTGTATCAAAACCAATACTTATCCGTCTAGTTAAGCTTTATGAATGAAAAGCATGCGGAAAATCTGATGTTAAGCCGTACTTAAACTTGCGTGAAGAACAAGCAAACCAAGCAAGTTAGAGCACTGCTTAAGTATTTTTTTAAACCGTTCATGTACTTACTCTGACAAATGCAATTGAGACGGAAGACTGCTACACTAATAAACATCAGGATAAAATGTTTTTGTCCTCATAGTGAGAGCTGTAGCTAAGATATAAAGGTGATCCGACAGAGTAACCTGATATAGGGGTAGCGGCGCTTGCCTGGCGCGGAAAACTATGTCAGGCCGGCCCACTTTGAGATGAAAACGTGCTCCTTTGTGATACATAGAGTTATTTGCGAGAATTGTAAATAATTTTTAATTGATTTGTAGCAGAAACATATGAATAATATTTACAGTTTAGCCACGCTGATTCGTACTTGCAGTGACTAAATCGTCTTTGAGTTTCATTCATGGCAGCAATTGAATGGTATTATTCTAAGAACGCCGTAAGACGATGCTCGTTACCCATTTGTTAAAATATCCCTGACTCACAGCTTGACATCATCTATAATTAACTATTCTCTGTTGTCATTCGTGACAATTCAATTTTGGGAAGATATACAAAAGCTTCATTTAACATGGTAGATGACGAATTATGTCGAGATCACTCTCGTCAAGCGGTTTTACTGTTCCTTGAATTCAATGAACATCATCTCTTTAATGACTAAAATAAGTCAAATTAACAGCTGTTCAACAGAATTCGCCGGGAATGTCTTAAAGCCATCCTAGGTAAAATCGGTCTAAAGGAGGCTGCAACACGTGAAGCCATAAATATTTATGAAAATCTAGAGGTTCTTCCCCATCCTCGGGATTCAATTTTGTTTTTTGAAATCTTTGCCATCCTATGAAGTATCCTCATATGTCCATGAAATAATTAAGGGATGTTTTAAAGCAGGTAAGCATTTGGCGTGATTACAAATGAACAGAATTTGTTATTCGTTGTTATCATGAAACTTTCACCAGTAACGACATCATATGCAACGTTGCAACAGACAATATGGGACAAATGCAAATAGCCTGTAGATCCGACGTGGATAACTGCAGACTTGTGCCGTGTTCGCTCTGTAGCAATTGACAAATGAAATACCAGTTTACTATACCGTGTTTTCTTTGGTTTATAGTTACCTTGTGACTAAGGATATTCTCACTTAAGGTTCGTACCTACGACTCTATACTAATATTATAAAGAGGATTGTTTGTTTGCATTGAATAGGTTCCGAAACTACTGATTCGATCGTGATTTTAATTTCCTAAGAGAAAGCTAAACTACTCAGGAGAGATATAGGCTATATTTTATTACGATGAAACAAAAAAACCAGTGAAAAATAATAGTATATGTGAATCAAGTCTGAGAAAAGCGGGCAAGATGTGATAATGGATCCAGCTGTTGCATACATAGCATTTGACAACGAAGTCTGTCGGGTCGGGACAGCTCGTACTAGATAGGTACGAGCTAAAGCAACATAAAAAAACAAATGGGCAAGTCGTAAATTGACCACTTTAAAAAAAATTAAAACTGGAGACAAAATAAGCTTCATAGATATAGATGTTTTGGCGTAAAGAAATTACCATTTTTTTTAAAGATACAAATATGTCAAATATTGTATTAATGATAATATTCCTTTTTTAATTGGTAAAAAAGAGGCACTCTTCGACCTTCAGCTTTGCAAGCCAATTAACGATTTTCAAGATTTCTTTAAATATCATTTTGAATGGTTTGACCCGTTAAATTTGAGAATGAGAAACGTAAAGAAGAGCTAAGTTCTACATTATCAATCGATTGTATTGTACTGTTTAAATGCCAAACTGACTTAAGAAACTTTTCTGTTATGCTAGTGTCGGAGCTTACAAAGAAAGTTTTCATTAAATTGAACGTATAAATACGTATGGTGAAAATTAAAGAAAACTCTTGAATTCCTATAAGTGTTTTTAATATTTTTAGAGTTTTTTTATACTTAATTATTTATTTAAAAAAATATATATTAACGCCTCCGTGGCCGAATGGTTCAGAGCTCGGCCCGAATCCCGGAGGTCCCGGGTTCAATTCCCAGGTCGGGCAAAGTGTGTTTTCGGATTTCTCGGAACATAGCCCGGGTTGGTGATCACCAATCCGCATTTGGCAAGCGTGGTGATTAAGCCAATACCCATTTATTGTAGCGATGACTTGACTTCAATGATGGAGGCCTTTGCCCAGCAGTGGGACAGTATATAGGCTAATTACTTTACTTACTAAAAAAAATAATTTTCAATTATATTTATTATATTTTTCTATAGTAAGTAATAGTGTATATTCAGGCTCTGCAAATTCACTTTCAAAATGTTATCAGTGTAAATTAAACCCATATATCTTGCTATCTTTAATTAGATCGCCGGGAAATAGTTAAGATTCGTGCATAAAATTGACCAACTTATGTGGCCATTACATTAGCATTTTCCATATCACTATATAACCATGTAATACTTAGCATTACATGGGGTTG
The DNA here is from genome assembly GCA_947369235.1 of Udea olivalis. Classification (NCBI taxonomy): domain Eukaryota; kingdom Metazoa; phylum Arthropoda; class Insecta; order Lepidoptera; family Crambidae; genus Udea; species Udea olivalis. The sequence goes on from OX376355.1 coordinate 12,301,806, forward strand.
GTAGCGATGCCGTCGCAATTGGGGAAAGTCGTCCAACCATTGTCGTTACGTTTTCATGCTTTTTTCCCGTGAGAACAAACAGTCACTCATAACTGGCAAGTTATCCAAACAAAACTGGTTCTGTAATGGTTTTATATCCTTCAAGAACTATATTAGTTTGTGATACCTAACATAAGTTAATTATTTTCTTCCAATATTATTCGGCGGTTTAGTTTGTCTGGGCCTTAATCAAATGGTTGAATAATTTCTTAGCTTTAATTTCGGTAAGTTTTAGTATACATCAATCAAATTTGTGCAATGTATGCATACAACAACAAGGTAATTGCGAATTGAAATCAAAAATGTTATTTGAACCGAAAACATATGAATGTAAGAATTTCATCACGTCATAAATTAATTACTCGACCTTATCCCAATTACGTCAAGTAAAGGCCGACAATTAACAAGTCCATTGTCTAAGCCAGTGTTCAAAATTATAAAATTAACTCCATAACTGTCAAAAACATAGCCATAGAAACGGTGGTTTTATGTAGATTTCGTGACAGTGTCAAGGGCGGCGGCGACAGGCGACCAAACGCCAAAATTACGTCAATTACGCGCAGGTGCGCACTGCGCGAGCGCACGGCCCGCCCTTCGCCGCGCGCGCCCACTGCGCTATGATTTATCTACCACAACTAAAACTGGTTCGCCGGAAAGTGTTCAATGCCTATTTAAATTCTGTGAGAACGACAAATCTAAGATCCGACTGAACATTCCATAGCCTAACTTGAGTTTTAGGAACCCAAGGTTTACGTTGATTCAAAGTAAGAGCAAGTTCCGACAGTCTTTTGCTTCATCATCATCCGTGCGGTCTATCCCGGTTGTGTGTGGGGTCCCAGGGTCCGCCTTTCTTATTTTCTTGGCCCACTTCGCGCGGTCTTGTGCATCCTCAGTGGCAAGTCTGTTGGCACAGTCCAACAGTCTTTTGTTTACTTCTTCTTCTTTCGTGTCGGCAAGAACACGGGCTAAATCCGACTTGCCCAGAAAGCGGCTACTGTAGTAGCCCTCTGGTTACTGACAAGTAAGTCCTTACTACGAGTAAACAGGGTCAATACTTTCGGAGCTCAATGCGAGCTCACTGTAGCCAAATGTTCGTTCATACTTTTATGAACTCGTTCCTAGGATTATTCTCTGCCACTGCTCGAGTTGCCAATCGACAAGGATGAGTTGCTGTAGCGACGAATTTCTTTAACACATTAGCTGCCATGGGGGTCACCGGTGACCCGCAAACAATAGATTTTCTATTGTGTCTGCTTTAGCGGCAGTCAAAGACTTAATATATATTGATGGTTTTTTTTTTGTATATTTTCAATAGTTTTCTTTTAGCGCGAAATTTATATCTTTTGAACATGTATTAATATCTTTCTCTAGCAACAAAGGTTGCATATAGGCAACACCTTGTAGTGGCCAAGAAGCTCCCCGGAAGTTCCGGTAAATAAAGCTACAGTAACAGGTGAAGTGTCATCGGCTACTAGTCCAATTTCACACATCACATTATACAAGCAACAGCGTACATTTCACAGTGTATGTAAATTCGGAAACTCAACCGAGGTGTGACTTGCGAATTGTAAGCAAACACGATTACCACTTCAGAAGCACGACATCTGACTCACGTAACGTTATCTCATCGCTCTAATTCAAGGCGCTGTATACGTTATTATTGAAATTGCTTATTTTAAAAAGTGTTTCATTACCAAATTATTTAACATGACATAATTAACTGGCCCCGACACTAGGCGCATTGCATGTCCTGTGAAGGAAAAATAACGATTAACAACATGTATTTCGGTACAGTACATTACGAGTAAAAGATAACTAACAAAAATGCGAAAGAAAATAGTAAAAAAGTGAACATAATCAGATTTCTCTAAGATTAATAAAGTATGCTTTGTGTGTGTGTATGTGTGGAAGTGTGAGTGTGTGGTGTGTTTGAGTGTCATTATGTTAGTCACATTTGTCATTATATTGCTTAAGCGAGTCTTCTTAGTTCAGGCACAGTATCATAAAGCACGTTCAGGCCAGCGGACCGGACCTCCCTGTGTATGCGCTACTGTCGATGGAATGAATACGAAGAGAGCAGCAAGCTTGAATTTAGATTTAGTCAAGGGATCCAGTGCTGAGGTCCACAGGTAACAGTAGTATGCAATGTGGGATCAGTAAATGCATTACTGCGTCAAACGGAAGTATGATGTTTATCAAAGGGTCAACTCAAGGCTGGCAGCCTTGAGACTCTCCTCCGAAAGTTTGGCTATAAGATGTTCAGACCATAGCGATCTCCCGATGGCACGTGTGAATTTATGGCAGATTCTTTTATATACAAAAGAGTGGCTTACATACTTGTACGAACAATGAATGCTAAAACTTTTCGTTAACGTTAACGGCATGTAACATTTGCTAATAATTGCAATTGTATAATCCTTCTAGTGTATAAGTCTAGGGTGTAATCATAATTATTTCTGTACATGTATGCCGGTTATATTTTTAACTTTGTAATTATAAAATTTGAAAATGGCATGTCATGTCTCAATTATGTTAGCCTATAAAACATTTCCTTTTTCATTTTAATGATGGAAATTCTCATCATTACTCAACGAACGTCTCTGGGCGCAGCGGATATAAATTGAAGACTTCAGTTTTTTTTACCCATCGTTTTTTTTAAAGAACGACAAAAATATTGAGTTTGGTATGAATTGTACTGTAATCACGGGACTGTCGTCTGAATGGCCCTTCTGAGGTTCAAAACCCTCAAGCGTAACGTGACAGTGTAAACAACCATTATGTAGCAATGCTATTCTTACTCGCACTAGTTGGAGGCGCCATAGACTAAGTGCGATGAATCTTAAGTTGACAACGCAAAGAAAAACGAATTAGCAGGCTTCTATATACTAAAAGGCTCTGCATTTGCACTCTCCTAAGGCAACGTTGCATTAGGGGTACCAAAAATCATATTTTTCGTTTAGCACAATACACATCCTAATAGAATTCATTAGGAATTGCAATGTTTTTTCACCATATCAAACAAAAATAATAAGTCGATAGCTTATGCGTAGTATCTTTACTAGTCAAATTTTAACTAATTTCCGAAGAGTGAAACGATTCATTTTTTAGGTATATTTTGTTATAAAAAATAATATGTACTTTTAAGTGGTCGTCAGCCCTGAGCACATTGGTAGTCCCTGCTCACGCGTGGCCGTTTGCGCGAGTAAACAATACGAAGAAAAACCCACACAATTCCTGCTTGCGACCGGCGCTACCGATTTGGCGCTGTGAATGCTAATGTCGCTAATCCGACGACTAAGATGACGCTGTTCCAGTTCAGGAATTGACGTCATCGTGCATGATACGTTTAAAAATAATATCTTTACAAAAAACAACCCTTTCGAATACGAAACCAGACGGGACTGCCTGCTTAAACATTAAATGTTGCTTTATAATCTCTTTAGTATTTAGCGTTTTAGTTATTACAAATTCTCAAACGTTATTCTAATTATTAGAATTGTTTGATTTTCTTTTTTAAAAGTATCACTAACTGAAGGTGGTGTAGGATTAGATTAGATTAGATTATTTATTTCTTATTACAAAAATACACATTAAATTACATTTGTTTATGGTCAATTAATGGATTTTCACAATAAGATCGTCAAAAATAATAAAATAGAATAAAATGAAAACAAAATAAGAAATAAAATAACGCAAAAAATCAAATTAAATACAAAAAGTCACAAAATAAAAAATAAATAAAAAAATGTCAAGGCTCAAAATCACAAAATAGAATATTAAAGTTTATATAAAAATAAATGTCGTCAATATTAAGTCAAGAGAGGAATAAACAATGTCAAGTAAAAGTTACACGAAATTATAAATAAACAATTTACAAATAATATAATAAGTCATTACGCTACAGTGAAATCCTTTTTCAAGAATTCCACCGTAGAATAAAACGTATTATTCATTAAAAGGCTCTTTAGCTGGCGTCCAAATGCTTCGTCCGATGGTTCGCTTTCAAGTTTTAGATGAGATTAGATAAATAAGATGGTGTGACATGATAAAAAAGTAATCAATATTATTTTATATACTAACTATTAATTGCTCTACCTAGTGGTATTGCACCAACCGCTGTTTATTCACCATCACCTGAAAGGGAATCGTCTAAAAAGCTTCATATAAGCGCAAATCTCTAAAATTCTCAAGTAACAGGATAACAATCATTTTAACTAATCAGGACTTGAAGTAGGTACTAATGGCAACGGACCAAATTCGTGAGTAAAGCGTTGACAATACCATTAACACAAGTTTTAGTATAAAACACCAATAAAAGTCGTGACCAGTACCATGGAATTGGCACGATGAATGCAAAACAAGCATCATAAACTTCATTAATAATATACCTTATTAAACATTTGCAGAAACTAAATAAAGATGAAATTTTGACTCAGTAACTAGACATCTATAGCGTCTAACACTTAATATTATTCCATTGCAGTTACCCGTTTCTAACGTTGGCGGTTAACTGTAAGTCTTTTGGGAAATAATACTAAAGCAATAATTTCACGTCAAAGGGACAGGATACATTAATGAAATTAATTATGTTTGCTGGAAGATTGGCATCAGAGCGGAGGCTGGATAAGATAAAAATCATAATTTCGCTAGCAGAGACGACGAATAAATTGGTCTATTAATAATACAAAAGTTGATAATTTCAAATTAAAGTGAAATAAACTAGTTATAAGACTTAAAAACAAACAAGCTTTAGCTACATACAATCATCATTATTTACAAACAAATATGCATTAGCAGCTATACCACCAATGTCACATCAATCAATGACCTACGCCACCTCGCTGACTCATCGTTAATAACACGGTAAGTTATATGTCAATCCGAAGGTTCTGAGTCAGCCTACGGCAGCTCCATCATAAGTCATCGATGGTCGCAGGCGCAGGGTGGGCGCCTGTGCGCGGGCGCAGCACGTGCGGTGCATCTCTGACAGGCTGCATCTACTCGTGGTGATGACTCAGGTTGTGACGGTTCAAGGCTCCAATTAGCACTACCAGGTGCCCTTTTAAACCTTTAGAATATTTCGGGTCCCCGTCATCTGTGGGACAGCTCGTCAACTGACATTTAGGGGCAAAACTGTATTTCTAGGAATTACTCTCGATTCCAAGTTACAGTGGGGTCCGCATATTTCTGCTCTGGCAGTTAGACTTAATTCGGCAGCTTATGCTGTTAGAAAAATGAGACTCCTGACTGATATCGCAACAGCAAGATTAGTGTACTTCAGTTATTTTCACGGTGTTATGTCGTATGGTCTTCAGTTGTGGGGCTCGGCAGCGGATCTCAACACCATCTTTGTTCTTCAAAAAAGAGCCATCCGCTCCATTTACAACCTTAGACCACGCGACTCGCTTCGTGAAGTATTCAAAGAGATAGATATGTTAACTGTGTACTCTCAATTTATTTATGATAATGTAGTATATGTCCGTAACTTAACTTGCATCTCTTCAAGAAAAACAGTGATGTTCATAAACTCAATACTAGAAATAAAAATAAGCTCGTAACTCCCAGTCTTAGACCGCATAAGCTAGGGAAATCATTTGTTGATCATTGTGTAAAATATTTTAATAATATTCCGCAAACTCTTGTTGATCTGCCTCTTCACCAGTTTAAGTCACAAATTAAAGCTGAGTTAATGAAGCGGGGTTATTATAGTGTTGAGGATTTCTTAAATGATAAGAATTTGTGGTCATCTTAGGTATAATCTGCTCCTCTGCACATTTTTTGTTATGAATTTACTCTGCCAATTAAATTTTTGTGTATTAAAACCAGATTGAAAAGAGTAACCATTGAGTTTCTTGCTGGAGTCTTCTCGATCGGAAACAACCTCCGAACCGGTGGTAGAGTCACATTATGTTTAATTATGATATTTACTATCATAGTATTATTTTATGTAAGTTTATTTTTAGTATATTTTTGCTATATTTTTTTTTGTATGTGACTTGTCATAAGTACTTTTTATAAGTCTATATGAATAAAGATATTTTTTACTTTACTTTACTTCAAAAAAGTGTACAATCTTGGTGTTGTATTTGGACGAAATTTTGCGTGCACATAGCATGACGAGCGGCAGCCAACTATCCGTTATTTTCCGAAGTAAATGGGCCATCTCAGGGGCATGAAAGCTAGTAATAATATAGCAATATTATCCCTTTGACTTTAGTTCTACATGGGGTGTCTATCATAGACTAAATCAGGCGTATAAAGCTGTCAAGGTGAAAGGAAAATTGAGGGTTAATTGCAACTCATAACATTAGCAAAAAACGGTTGCCTTCTTATTTTTCCCGTATCCAGTTAAATAAGAAAAAAAGGACGTTACAAGTCTCTGTTAGTTAAATAATTTCAACACAATTTCATTTATTTACTTATTTCTTCTCTTAGGACCTTGCACGTCAATACCTCAAATCCTACATACACTTGACTGTCGGTAAAAGGGAGTGTAGGCGTAGCACGTGTCTGCATCATCACCATTGTAATCATGAGCACCCTGTGTCGGCACGAATAGGCCGTAACGAGGCGTGGGCGGACGCAGGCTCGACCGCTGACCTCTCGCAGAGGTAATGATTTTTTTAATGATGATTTAGCTGAAATAACGAACTGAATACAACTAATCAAGCAATTTCAATAATTGTGACTGTGACGTAGTAAATAACGATTCGATTTATGTGAGAATAACATTAGTATTCTCAACAGTTCTGTGCAACTACTTAGGTTTAGGTAAGTAAAGATAGAAAGAGAGGAAGATATTAAAAGAAACAATAAAAAGAATTAATCAAATTAACAATCAGATACAGCCACTGGTCGAAGAGGCCCCGAGGCATCGAGTCCACCTTTTTTACAGTTAAATGCCATTTAATAAATTAATTTAAGCCGAAACTGAGTATTAAAACGGCTGGATGGTGCAAAATTATAATTACGGTAACTATCGCCAACCATCCATTAGGTAAACCTATTCACTTGTACACACCCTGTTGCAACTGAAATTCTAAAGAAACGTTACCACAACAAAAACGAATCATTAAAATTCACAACCAAAGCAAAGTGCAATAAAATAACTTCAACAGTAATCAAATACCATAGTAATTGCAAGCCAGGTGTTTTCCCAATTTCGTCACCCGCATATTTTGACGTAATGATTTAGTTGTGAGTTGTGACGACATCACGTAATACAAAGTGCGGGTAATGCCTGCAAGACCGGCTAACCACAATGACATCATGGTTAAACAAACGCTTCAAAAATGCTAGTGATGAGACGTCACTGATTCGCACATAGTTCTCAGGTGACGATCAGTAACGAATGCCAGCGACGCACGAGTACGCACAGGGCTTGTCTTTGACTCATAAGGAGAAGAGAATACAAGCTCAACTTCAAAATAAATCAAGCTATGCCTAATCATACGGAGGAAAAGAAACTGCCATGAATGAAAATGACATAATGGACGGTGAGAGAATGAAAGGTCAACGACACGGATGAGGAGTTTTATTTCATAGTAGATACTCGTTCGTAAATAAACAAAGTTGTAAATAATGAAAAGGTTTATCCTCCATTACCGCAATGTAATTCGATATGGGTACCTTTACTAACAGTGAGCATTTTTAAAAACAATATACATAAACAAGAAAAGGGAAGCCCCAAAAACGCAAAATCCATGTACCGATCATAATGTCTCATCTGCATAAACAAGCGAAACATTATTACCGTAGAAAGTAAAGGCATAAAAAATAGCAAATATAAAATGTTATCAATGGTCCTGATCATTTTCAATACGAGTGATCATTAGTGAAAGTCAGATATTAAAAAATGATAAATACATTGATTTACGATCTTAAAACTGGAAAAATTAGTTAGTCAAATACATGTTCTAAAAAACGTTTTAATAACGTAGAAACAGCTAAATTACAATTTTAAGGCGGTTTAAGACTTTACTAATGTTTTGAATTCTCATCGTTTGTCGTTTTGTATATAATAATCTAGAACCAATCGTATCGCATGTTTAATAGACATTCACTCGAGCAATCAATTAACCTTCCATCAGATCGCTAATCGATTCCAGTGAACGATGATCAAACTTTGCCCCTCCGGATGCCGATGACAATTTGCATCAGCCTTAAAAGGGAAGCGCATGTTGGATGATGACGGTGGTGACACAATGAGCACATTATGACGATGTTTGTTTGTCACTTGGGTCACAGTTATCACTCATCGTTCCGGTTCTCCACTCTCATTATTCCTTTCATGCATGCCCGTCGATTATGGGTACTCTTTCTTGACCTGACCTTTTCTTAATCCGTCTAGGCCTTCCTCTCCCAACAGATCCCTCGCCTAACAAATGTGTTTCGTTAGTCGCCTTCCATCCATCCTTTCCATATGACCTTTTGGTCGATTAAATATCTTAGCCCCATCTCAATTTTAGTGACAACAATTTCACATCACATCGATCTCTAATTATGCTATTCTATTCCTGGTTTATTCTTTCAATGTCACTCCTCCCATACTTCGCAATGTTCTCATTTACACATCTATAATAAGTTTAAAACGTATCAAACTTTAATTCAATGCCACTGACTTTAGCTATTCAATATCGAATCACTAAACAATTTGTTAACCCGAGTGGACCTACCGTGAAAACGAGACTACTTTAACAACAATTTACTTACAGCATTTTACAATAGGTGTGATGAACCTTGTGAATTTACTATGCCATTAACAAAATTGATACAATGAACTTTATTGTTGAACAAGATATTATATTACACCTCAAACTCTGTCCTATGTTTACAGGTAAAAATATCAGAAGCACATGCACTCAAAACATCCTGTTTGGTACAATAAATTACCCAAAATAAAACACAAAATGTACATGTTAGGAAATCTTTACACGTGGCCAAATGACCTCTAAATAAGGTCTTCAAAAACGAACACATACAAAAAGAAAGTACTGTTAGGCTGACTGATAATTACACCCACGAGGTTGAATGAAAAATATAATATATTATATATAATATATCACAATGCCTACCAGGAGATATAACTATCCCTAGACAGTCAAAAATCAAAGTCAGCGAGCATGAATAGCTAACCAGTATGGCTATTGTTATGCAACGCACAAGAATGCATTTATGATCGATCGCTTGAACAATAAGCCGCTAAGAACTGAGATCGTTGTTAGACGCGCGTGGAGATCTTATCGCACTTGCCGACAAGTCATTCAAGGACCTCGAATCAATCCTGGTTAATGTTGAGCCACAAATTAAACTAATCGCGAGCTTGCTTTCAAAAGAGTACTGTAAAAATTATATATTTCTGTTTGCTGCAATCACTTAAAACTAATGAATTATGGAACTATCACAGCGAATTCGGTTGTAGCAACTTACTCTGCCATAACTACGGCACTAAAAATCACGGTAGACGTAGTCACATATGAAATTTTCTTACACATATATACACCCTATGTGTTAGCAAAACAGATACATAATAGAACAGTCTTAATTTTTGCAATTCTCATAAGTTCATGGACGCCCTGATCTCAATGTTACCTATAGCATTTAGGCTATAGGCAACATTAATGAATTTGTCGTATATTAATGTCTATTATTGTGATACAGTAGTGACAGTTTCACAACTTTTCTGCGTCAAAAACAAAATGAAGTAAACAAAGGCCTTACTACAACACGTGTGTAATGTTTCGGCAGTTTTGAGAAGTTTTCTATGAATTTTAATATTAGCTTACTGGTCTAGCCGTCGCTAGTCTGAGCCTAATGTCGGATGTCTATCCGGAAGTCGCGGTCGTCACTCTGTCGTACAATAAACATTACCTTACCTACTACACTCACTTGCGTAACGTCAACATTTCCGTGTTTGCATATTCTAAGTTTAAGTAAACAGAACTATATAAGGTTTGCCGTAGAATTTGAACCTGCCTTTGACTTCCATAAGCAAGCTAATTCCAGTTAATGTATAGCTACGAAACGAAAATATTGGTTTGATTTTGAAGACAATCCACCCTTGTATAATATGGCATATAATATATGCTACGAACTTACTCTTGAGGGAAAGTCTTTCACTTAACTGAAAGTTCAGTGATTGTAAGCTTCGCAAAAGCGTAGCTTAGGAACAAAATCCAAAACATCGTTTTTTAGTAGTAACATAATGCTTCTTTTAACTGCTAGTAACACAGTCTTGTTATTTTAGAGGGTTTGAAAACCCCACACGCAACAAAGATCGTGTATCACGAACGACCCTTAACACCGAACCATGAATTATATATTCCATGTTTATGCAAATCTGCCTGTGGAAAAACCGAACGCTTCAGTCAAGTCGAGTCTCAACAATAAAAGATCTCGGCCTTGTCAATGAGAGATTTATTCTTTCCCACACTTCTGTAACTCCTGGAGATTCGCCTCTACCTTATTCTCGTAGCTCCGTAGGGCGTATTCACCTAGAATAAAGGTATCCTAGACGATCTTTCTATTTTTAACAAAAATGGGCTTTGATTACATACTTTCTCAGGAGTAGGCTTCACATTAATGAGTATAAGCACCTTTATTGTATCTATTAATATATCTGTTATTTATAATCGTTGGTCAAAAGGGAAGCTAACATAACTGAATTATTTTATTAAATATCTCGGACAAATTACGCCAAAATCATCTGATTCTAATCTAGGTGTCAGAGACTGATAAACATACTTAAATATTTCTAAATACATACTGAAATGGATAATAAAACACAAATGTTCGTCACATAAATGTTTCTTGTGGGTGGGGATCAAACCCACGACCTCCGGTGCTAAAGGCAGGATTGGCCATTACGCCAACAATGCCATGCCAGTCATGTTTAATAGATAGCGGGTTACTAACTTCCAATAAGTTTTCTTACAGGTTCTTCAAGCAGTTTGCCTTCAACTGCTAATACTTTCTACGTGGATTCGCCCTTACTATCAACATATCAAGAATAATTACCGTTTCCTCGAACTCTGTTATTACGACTTTAATATTAATGAAGTGTTGATTCCGGGATAACATTAGAATGCATGTGAGACCGCTAATAATATTGCAGGCGATATAATAACCAGTAATAACTGCATTGCTATGTTATTGTTGTACAAATTGGAATACCAGAAAGTAGATTCGTTTTTTTGTGCCTGTTTGTTTGCACTTAAAAATGGTACCATGTATTTAGTTTAGTTTAGTTTAGTTTTATTTATCTCATAATACAAAATTACAATATATACTACATTCGATGTCACATATAAGAATTTGCATTATGATTGTCAAAATTATTATACAAATTACAATTAATAAAATAAAGAGAATGTCAAAAACTAAGATAAATACAATAAATGAACAATTAAATACAAAAAATAATAATTCGCATGTCAACAAGAAATAATACCATTCAGTCAAAAAAACAATAAAATAGTTAACAAGTCATCCAAAGTTTAAAATGGTTACCACGACCGCGGTAATGGTAACCGCGGTTAACCGGCACTGTTGAATGTACACTCCCAAACTGTTCAATCAATCAATCAAATAAATTTATTTGTTTAAACATAGGTGTAAAAATACATGGTGTTATAGTTAGACAGGTACAGAATCACTATGCTAAGCCATTAGTTGGCATACAAATGTTCAGTTTAAATAAAAATAATTCTACAAATACATTCAAGCTAATACTTACAATCAAAATAAAATAAAATTTCAATACATTAATAAAAAATAAAAATTAAAAAAAATATAGTCAATAAAATAATGTCAGAAATGATTATTAATATACAATTTAGCAGTCTATCTTTACTAATTTTACAGCTTGTCACTCAAAAACTCTGTCAGTGTATAATAAGCTTTTGAAACTAAAAGAGTTGTTAATTTTTTAACAAATATGTGAATGTCTGCATTTCTTATTAGCATTTAACCCTAACGATAATTGCAGCGTTACGCCTAAGTTACTATTAGATTGGGAACGATGAAAAATTTAGAATAATTCAATACTAATCAGAGCATAGCTTGTACGATTACGGAGACTATAAACACCTAAACACATAACAAAAACAATGTTCATCTTATGAATGTTTGTCTAAAGCCGGTTATCGTTGCCAGAACCTGCAGCACTATAGGCAAAACTTCAACCCATTGTGCAACCAGGCAAAGTGGGTAATGATGACCCACAAATAAAAAGAACATTAAAAAATGATAAACAAAATATAGCACTAACTCTTTCAACTTCACAATCATTTTGCAGTCCGCATTATAATTTCTGAATCATTTTACATTTCAACTAACCTACTCGTACACACCGATTCGTCGCGTCATGACGCGTGATAAATTATCGTGTCGGATTTTTAAAAGCGGTAATACAAAATTAATTAAATATAACGAATTCGATTGGAACAATGCAAACTTTGTTCACCAAAAAGGTAAACTTTGTTGCAATGGATGAATGATGTGACTTTTTTACATTTCACATGCTATACTATTTTCACTGTAAGATAATATGCCTGACAGCTCTTATTGTTCCGTTTAATGCATACTATTTCAAACTAAATAAAAAGAAACTGGCAAAATTTTTTTTTATAAACTATTAAAAAACTATTGTCCTTTTGAATCTTATCAAGTAAATTATTGTTATTATTATTAACTGTTAATAAATGGAGAAAATGAAATTATATTAATATATCTTTACAGCGCCTGATGCGTGAAAAGGAACGCCATTCAATAGTGATTGACACTACTGAATCGACACAAAATCGATAAATAGGAGCGACCATTTTGAAATCAAGTCATTCGAATCAGTACGATTGCGTCTGCCTTGTGTGCTATCATTTAAACAATTATTTTCGAGATATCGCGTCTTATTCTACAGTGTGTTAGGGATAGAGGTAGCGATATTTTTAGGGCATGTTGTATACTTAATTTTATCGATAAAAACACCCCCTTAAGGGGGTCCATCTGCTCTCTTTCAGAAATCACAGCTATTGTTAGTTTTTTATATTTTTTTGCTGATGAAAATTATCAATATCTCTGGATTTGAAAGCCCTAATAAGTAGAAAAAAAGCTAATAATACTGCCTATCACCCAATAAAAAAGAAACATACGGTTTTTTATGTGGCATTGTTATTAATGCCACATAAAAAAATGTTTATGTTAGAGTTTTGTTTGTTTTTTTACTATTACGTAACATACTTTGAAAACTAGCTGGTTAAGGTGTATTATTTTTGTAAATTACAGAAACTTAGTAATAATAGCTACGAAACAACACCAAATTTATTGCTCTAAGTCACATAGTTTGGAAGTTATTGTTATTTGAATATGACCCTTGCGCGAACTCTTAATGTGCATGATATCAGGACAAGTGGATATTAGAGCAACAGCATGCCTGCTAAATAGAGGTGGACATTTCGAACAATTTTTAAATTAGATCCAATAGTGTAAAGCTTGATTAAATGTAATATTTAGCATGATTTGTGTTTAACTACTCTTATCAATTTCCCACAATGCACATTAAGAGTTCGCGCAAGGGTCATATTCAAATAACAATAGTAATTATATATAATATTGTATAGAAGGATATATAAGGATAAACAATATTATATATATATACTTTTAAGGTTCATATTTTAAGGAAATGATAAAACGTAAGCATATTTTTTTAAAATACTCATTGTACTTTACTAACTCTTTTTGTAAAACCGAACCAAGTTTCAAAGAGTAAGTACTGAGTTTCTCGCCGGGTCTTCTCAGTATAAGATCAACTTCCGATGCGGTGGTAGAGTCACATTATGTTTGTATACAGCGTATTTATGTATTCATATTATTATAGTATTTAAGTCTATTAATAAGTATATTTTTTTTCTTGTAATGACGATTTAAAAGTACTTGTTACAGGTCTATTTAAATAAAGATATATTTTGTTTGTTGTTTGTTTGTTTGTTTGTAATTATCTCGTCTGCGCTCTGCCTTACACGTGGCTCTAAGGGTCACGCAGATAAAGACCATTAGTTGATTTTAGTTCCGGTGTCGTTGTTAATGAGTCCAAAGAAATGACTTACTAATTTAAATGCTCATAATTATTTTCGGAGAAGCTTTAATGACTGTTTTATTAGTACCTATTAATCTGACGCAAACAAAGGAAATAGATTGGCACCGTCGCATTTTTAAAGAATTTCGATATAATTTTGTACAATTAAAGTTTACGTTTTTTTCCTGAGTGGTATTTCCGGTGGGTTTTTATACCAATAGGATATAACATTGGAGCCTTCAAGAAGAGAGCGTATTTCTTCTACCTGAAGGGCAAAAAACTCTTCGGCGACAACTGAGGTGTTACCGTTTTCTATCAGCAGAGGTGATCGCTTTCCACCCGGACCAGATACTTGAAATACTCTTAAATGATATAATTAATGTAATATTCGATACAATTCGGAAAGTATTTATAAACCCAATACGATTAACTTGCAAAATGTATGTTTAGTTATAATATAAGTTACATAATATACTTGAAAATCATTACCACTACTATAACATTTAATTTCTAGATAAAAACTTTCTAGAATTAGAAGTGTGTGAATTGTCACACGTAACGATTAGAAATCAGGTTTAGTATCTACACGCTAGTTTCAACCACAATTTCAGTGTTAAGTGTTGTTCCCTATGTTTGTTGTTATGACCGTTAAGCACGTTTAAGTTGAGAAAACTTTAACAAACTAGAAATCACATCAACTAAATTATGTTTATTCTATTTTATTTGAACGATGTCTTTGACAATTCTTGACTACGTTTTTCATTTGAACAATACTTTTAGCGAATGAATCGTTTCTTCATAATTTATGTTATAATGCCACAACACGCTTGTCTTTAAAATACAACCAAATCTTTCGATTAAAAATACCAAAATTGAAACAAAATTAACACATAAATAACTATAAAATGTTTATCTTTAAATACAAGCTTAATCCATTATACACGTAACCAGGATATACTCTCAACAAGACAATTACACAAATCTCGCGACCTCCACTTCCTACACTTTAACAATAAAGTGCAGAACCAACACTCACGTGTCAAAACATGTATTTAATTATAGTCTTCTAATCGTGTATCGGTTTAACGCTGACCTTGTCAGTCCTGATTGGCTATTAAGCATCACAGTCAAATGGTCAATAACATTTAACAATGCTTAGAACTATGGAAGAATACAATAAAGCATGTGAAACGCCTGTTAGTAAGCAGCAGGAGCAGCCTATAGTATACTATGTGAAGTGAGCTATGACAGAAAACCTCGTAGCATTACATGTTTCAGGGGAAGGGAAAGATGTTAAAAGTTTTTATTTCTATGATTATGAAAACTTTATCACATCTGATATCGCTCCGTCCTGTCGCCGACGTTGTTTCTTCTGCATATCAATGACATGTTATCTCTTGGTAATATTCATTGCTATGCGGATGATGGCACGGTCCACGCGCGTTATTTCGAGCGCCCTGGGGCAAAGCAGACTGACTTCGAGGAGACGAGGCGAAGTCTTGTTGCTGAGCTTGACGGAGTGTTGGACCGCATTTCAGAATGGGGTGCATGCAAGCTTGTCGAGTTCAATGCCAGAACGCAGGTGTGTGCATTCACAGCAAAGGCGTCGCCGTTCCTTTCCCATCCCACTCTTCAGAGCACCCCGCTGCCTAAGGGTAGCCTAAACATCCTTGGCATGGATGTTCGTGGCGACCTGAACCAGCGGGACTACATTGAGAGCGTCATTAGAACTGCATCCCGTAAAGTCGGGAGTCCTGAACAGAGTGAGACGATTCTTCACGCCTAAGCAGCTCTGTCTCTTGTATAAGACACAAGTTCACTCGTGTGTGGAATACTGCTCTTATCTCTGGGACGGTTCCGTCAAGTACCTACTCGAAGCTCTTGACAGGTTGCAGCGGCGTGCTATCCGTATTATTGGAAACCCAGAGGCAACTTTGACCCTTCTTCTTCTTAGCGTGTCGATGGAACCCGAGAATTAATTACATCGTAGCAGCCCAGAATTCAGCCACTTGTATTGCGGATCGACTGCCGTCCATTAAATCCGCTGGCGTGCAGGTGTTGGGGCACGCCGGGCACGATGTTAAGTGTGCCATAGTTTGCACTGCACCGCAAACACAGTCCACATCGGAGCTTACCGAAAATCCCCACCTGACCAAGTTCTCCTTACTTCGGCCAACCTGAGTCCGAAGCCTGTTTAAGGACTTCCAGATCGGCCATGGTAAATCATGTCCAGGAGGGAGGTTCTCGGCAAGCGGGACAAAAGGAGTAGGCAGAGAGGCTTTTTTGCGCCAAAGTAATATATAGTATATCCAATTGCGTAGAGACATTGCAAGGCTAAGTGTTCTCTATCGCTTCTACAACGAGGAATGCTCTGACGAGTTATTCCAGCTTATCCCACCCTCACCTTTCCACTCCCGTACCATGCGTGCTGGACTACGGCGTCATCCTCACACAATTCAAAATTTGTTGGCCGAAACTAAAAGGTTCGGTGACTCGTTTCTTTGTCGTACCATCCAGACGTGGAACGCTCTTCCAGCACATGTGTTTCCTTTCTCGTATAGTCCCGGGTTCTTCAAGCGGGGCGTGAAAAGGCATTTCTGCAGGCCTTCAAGGTGAGGATGGCCAGCCCAGTGATTCGTTTGAATGACTGGGCTTGTCAACCTCATATCTGGACCTCACGACCGCTTTCCATCAGGTGGAGTGAGGTCATCTTGACGGGCAATATAAAAAAAAAATATCGACAACAACCCACAGAATATTGTGTACTTGGAGCACGAGGTGCAGGGTCCTTTCTGCATGCAATACTATCGTAATTTTTGCGATGGGAGAGAATGGACCGTAGACGTAAATTATGCACTGGACGTTGATAGAAAAGCAGGCATGCTCGGTAATAATGGTGGGATACTATATCACATGATAAATAAATACAATTGAGTCCGTTACTGTTAAAACAGCACAGCACCATAGCCTATAACTCAATTTGATAAACAAAAATAAATACATCTAGTCACGGTGCGTGCACCAAGCGAGCGAATGCTCATTCTATCCCCTCTTTCTCAAATACTCTTTGTGTAAACAGAGACAGACAAAGAAAAGTTTTATAGAGTTGTGATAGAATAAGCATTCGCTCGCTTGTTGTAAACGTACTGTTGGATGTAGAGCCATTGTCAAGATATGTAAAGTGTTTGAAATTCATTCTAAAATATAAGGGGGTAACAATCCGCAACCTTTTGGTACAAAATCTCGACTCTCAATGTGTCCTATCATATTTTGACGAATTTCTGTTTTCCGCTATTTCTATCTGCAGTTTCTAATGTTTGATTTATGATATTTATTCATTCATTCATCATTGTATAAGTGTAGAAATTTGATTGCCGAACTACATCCATCAGAAGAGTAATATTTTGATTGCATTATCAATTAGAAATTCTAATCAATAAGTCGCCTCAGGATCCTTTCGAGTAATTGAAATTCAAATGAGGCGCACATATGCGTAACTGCAGTGGCGCCACGTTTGCCCAATAATGTTATTGAAAATATTTCATATGTTATGTTCTGATTTGGATCTAGGTGTATCTGAGAAAAAGTAACTACTTACTTGCGGAAAGTATTACATTTAGGAATTGCAATTTATATAATTCAGAGGTCGAATTCTGAAAAGTGACTCTGTAGAAGACGGGACTAATTTACTCTAGGTCTAATTTATTCAATTTCAGCTATTTGAATAGCCTATAACTTACAACCAAAAGTTATTTACTTATAGACAAAAAAACTTCACCAATTTTCAGGCGGTTACCAAAATCATTTTGTCCACCTTTACAACTTCCTCCGTCAACATCCAAGAACTATTGTGCCCTAACAGCCATTAGTATAAGTAGTTCATTAAGTGCGATAAAAATATGGTTTATCGTATACTATGCCCTAATGACTTGCTAATCTTATATATCTAAATATTTAAATAAACATGTCCAATTCCAGCTATTTCCAATAATTACCTTGCAATGCGGAACCAGTCTACTATTTAAGTCAATCTCATAATCTCATTCATATTTCCATGGAAATCTAAGTTTTATCAAAACAAATTAGATGCTTCACATGTGTATTCAATTAATTTCCTCAAGTGTGACTTGAGGAGCCTGGTTGAGTAGATGAACACCTCTTGGCAAGCGGCACCGGGATGTCCGGCTTGCGATCATTTATTAACGTAAGTGACAAGGCACTCACATGCAGCAGGCAAGGTAATTACAATAATGGCGATGACAATAAAACCCCAAGGACGAAGGCAGACTTAATGGCGCACATGATTTAAAATATTGTATCTTAATAGTGTTGTTTTCGTTCGATTGTTGCTAGTTATTCGAGTCACAGAGAAGGCAGTTGTTGAAGCGCATTTTTTAATTTTTACTGTGTGTGATTTGAACTAAGGCTAGGATTTAGCGCGCCGTCCGATAGAGCATTCGGTGGGCCACTGATTAGTTCTGCGCGAACGGAATAACGCCGCGGCTTCCTTCTGTTTTCAATGAATAATTTATTATGAAATAACATTAGACAAATTAAAAAGTTTTAAAAGTTGTCGACCTGGAATATACAAAGACCTATCTATATTTATATTTTTAAGTGCAAAATGTTGATAATGAATATTTGATAGTAAAACTAAAAAAATCGTCGACGTACTTTTGTTTTTTTTATCGGTAAAATTATATATCGTGTTTTGGAAAAGTTGTCGCCTTAGTAAAAGACACTGACCTATTCGTGCAATTTTTTATTTGCTAAAATATCTTTTCATTTAGTAGTTATCCTACTGGCCTATTGGCGCAATGGCAGCGATCCTGCCTTTAGCGCCGGAGGTCGTGGCTTCGATCCCCACCCATGACAAATATTTGTGTGACGAACATTTATATTTTGTTGTGTGTCTGGGTGTTATTATCTATTTAAGTATGTATTTAGATATATTTAAGTATGTTTATCAGTCTCTGACGCCCATATTACAAGCTCCGCTTAGTTTGGGGTCAGGTGATCATGGTGTGAATTGTCCCAGATATTTATTTATTATTATTATTATTATCCTAAAACAAAGTCGATCAAATATTGACAATCTTGGGAAAGCATAGCCTTAAGATTGCTTGATTAGAGTGCTACTTTACCTAACTTACAACCATTTTACGTTAAAATTATAGTACGATAGGACAGTCGAACTACGTTCACATTTAATTTTAGTTTGGTTGTCAAGTCAAAAGTATTGTATTAGTTGTAGTTAGGGTGGGGGTAAGGCCACTCCTTTTGTATGTCACAATACACCGGCAATTAAATATCGCCCCTTTTTAACATACCCATACATGGCACCGAGAAATGTATTCCTCGATAGACCACTCACAGGCAGTCTTACGAGTGTATCTACTTACTAAAGCCACTTTTTTAAAATCAAAGTGGTGTTAAAAAAGCTCCACTAATATGAAACCGAGGCACAGTTAGTGTGTATTGTGTCTACACATCATCACATTAGCTTTAGGCCTCAGCCTCGAATTTTGCGGGCAGCGGGGCGGCAGCGGCGGCGGGCGCGCTAGACTGGAGTGCACCCGGCGCGGGGGCGGCGACGAGCGCTGCCCGCAAAATTCGAGCCTGAGGCCTTGTTGAGAGCCTTCTGTGCTCACCCTACAGACCGGTTCAGCTGCTAAGGCCGTCGAGGCCAAGCAGCGGCGTCATTGTTAAAAAAAATCACATAGCTTTACATCAAAACACAAGCCTATCCTTGAAATTCCGTCACATGCGATGATGCAAGCAGCGTTCTGCGTCAATTATAGGTAAGTATTCCTTGAGGACACGCGTGGCATGCGTGCGTTCGACTCCATTGACCACAAAAACAAACACTCGACCTCCTTTGACCATGGAACCCTCTCACATACGAGTGTTTTTCTTCTAGTATTAAAAAACCCTATTCACATATATTCCGATTTTAGATTTTTACTTTTTGTAAAAAACGGTTGAAATTGTTGAAAACGTAAATTATCTCGATTTTATTCAACCTTCTTAATTTTTTCGATATTTTTTTTTATCGAAATAGGTCTCTTAGAAAAAGTTCAAGAGAATACTACTGTTTTAAGTTCCACAGTCCTTTTTCTGTGTTACCAAGACGCTCTCAAAGCTCTCATTATAAAAACGGCTAGTACAACTTCACTATTTTAATAATGCATGTATATTTTTGCAATATGAACAGGTTAATAATACCTATTCATTTGTATAAAAATACGACAAATGCGTCTGACGTATCAATGCGCAGATAAAATCAGCAGTTTGCATGCGATGCAGGCAATAATGCAAATATGGTTACTTTGTAATGTGCCCTTAATAATGACTTGGGCGAATAAATGCATGGAGCGTCGAAAACATTCCAACATACCGCGGGCAGGTGTATTTTTATGTTTAATGAAATTCATTATAATTGAACGTCCAATAAAAATAGAATAGTGGCAACAAGGAATCTTGGAGTGGCTTTTTACCTATTGTGTATTGGCAATTAAAAATGCTCAGTGTTTGCCATCAAATGTTTTTCTTTTCAGAATTCATTTACCTCAACGTCTGTTAGTCGAATGTTATGTACTCTTCCTTCTGCCATTTAAACTTTATTTTTATTGCCAGACAAAAGACAAAAAAAAAACCAACTTCACAAAAAAATATTCCAAAATAAAACACTAAAAAGTAAAAAAAAAATTGCGAATTCTTCTAAAACGTATACGATAATATAATGAAGGTACAATTATTGTTATTGTTGGATTCGGTGTCAGCCTAGGAAACTACAATATACCTATTTTTTTTACATCTCACGTTCAAGTATGTGTATGTGGGTAGTTACAAACCTACATTGGCTGACACAGACTCCAACAATAACAATAATTGTACCTTCATTATATTATCGTATACGTTTTAGAAGAATACGCAATTATTTTTTTACTTTTTAGTGTTTTATTTTGGAATAGTTTTTTTTCTCAAGTTGGTTTTTGTCTGGTCAACATTTTTGTTTATTTCTTAATTTTTTGTGAATCGGATCTTGTTTATTTTATACATCGAAAAAGTATCGTTCATTTGCTTCTAAGAATTGAAGAGTTCCGTTACTTTGTCATGGGTCCCATAATCAGAACCTAACCAAACTCTCATCAAAGTATCAAACTACCCTTCAAGTATATCCTTTCCAATAAAAAAAGAAGCATCAAAATCGGTTGGTGTGATATTGAGTTTTTCGCGCATGGTTTTCTCACTGATGCCACTGTCTGAACTGGAACAAATTATTATTATGGGATCACACGGGAAGCACCAGCTTTAAAAAAAAAAAAGAATTATCATAATCGGTAGGCGTGATATTGAGTTATTCGTCCATTTGTCGCGCATTTAGTTTGTCTAGATTTAAGACTTGTGGTTTTCTCATCGATCCCTAGACCAAATGGGACCACACGAAAAGCACCAGCTTTCAAAAAGTTATGAGGTCACAAACATAAAGAAATACAGCTGATAGAAACTGAGTCCATGCTGTGTTCAGTTACGGACTTAAAAAAAGAAGTCCTTCTTGACATTGTGATGACGTCCATTTATCCTGTTTTACAATTGCAGTAAAAACTCTAATTTTCAATTGATCTAAAGCTAATTTGCATGGTACTTACGTATTGTTCATTAATTATTCATTTGGATCTAACATCACGCCAATATAATTCAATCACAAATGCATACTTTAATTTGATATAATTACACGGCTATTTGTTCAGCAGTTAAGTGCAATTATGTGGAACAAAAGGGATTTTGCATGATACGTTCTTGTTGAAGCTTTGTAACGAGCGCTGATCTTTATCTTCGGGTGTCTCTTTTGCATACGAAGTTTCTTGTTGCGTCTTCGAATAATGAAGCAACGATGAACATTATATGATCATCATCTCTCAGATCTTTTTTTTATAGATTAATTACTTCTTACTGTTATCAGTAACGGCCCGCAAAGCGACAGTTTATATGCTGATTACTTTACTTTATTGAATAATAAATAAAATAAATTCTCATTCATTATATACAAATATGGCATTATCCGTGAGACACTAGTAGGCATCTCTTTTTGTTCAATGTTCTTGACGACACAGGCATTATGATAATCACGTAACACGACCGAAATTGCGTAAACTAATTACATATAATTTATATCCCTTTTTAAGGTAAATGCGATGACGTTTTTGCACCTAATTATAATTAAACACAATGTGCAAAGAAAGTCTCCCACGGAAAAAAGTTCGCACGAATGTTCTACATTCTTATACAATTATGCGTTTGATTCTGCGCGATAACATCGGTTTATAACTTGCCACCGAGGCGTCTCTCGTTGTGGAGTACTTCGGAAAAGTGACACTTTGGATTAATTTACTGCGCAAATTATGCGTTGTCTTCAAAATAATGCAATTCGTTTGTTCTCATGATTACCTAAACTATTCTTGTATGATTTAACAAGAGATATCATGCCTCCATAAGAGTATCAGTAGAAAATTATAAGCGACTAAAGGAGAAGTCTTTGCTAAGGATGTGCATGACAGAGAAGTAATGAAAAAAGACCGGCACACCCCGTAATTAAATGTGATTTATGACAAAGTGATAGTAATAATTAGTACTACTCAAATCAGCACCATATAATCAATACCCATGACCATGGCGCTGCTGCAATTTGGCCCTCAGCTGTATAAATCCCTGGCGAATGAAATAACCGTAAAAAGGGTTGCTTCAGATGACTTGAACAAAAATACAATGGGTATTTATTTTTCGACGGTAAGACTGATTGCAAACCTTTCTCCCAATTATTTTTCTCTAAAATAACACGTCCGAGCAGCGCCAATCTTGCAACGAAATCTGTGCTCTATTGTTCTTAACGGACAAATATTTCTATCGTATTTCACATTTAAAACAATACGTTCGAATTAGGTAATAGAGAATGAGACCGTACAAGATATTGAGTAATACTCAATTGGCACGATAGATACTGCCACGCTATGTTACATCAAAAACGGGTCAGGTAGATACTAGCAAAGGACACGAAATGCAACCTGTATTTAATTAGTAGTTAACTGACCGCTCCGGGTAAGGGGGTTTGCACGCGTGAGTGATGTGCGATGTTTCGCTGAAACTCGAGCGATTGCAGTCTCGTGTGTGGTCTAGCGAGATATGTTTTGAATGAAGTATTAGCACATGTAGCTTTAGAAAAAATTCGCCTTCATAGGATCACATAGCTTTTAAAAGGCAAAGTTTGCAAAATAAAATGCGCTTTATCCTGTTTCAGAGCTATGGCCAATGCTACTTTTTTAATTCATGAATATTTGTTTTAAATAAGCTGGCTTCGCTCTCGATTCATTAAATTTCACCGTAATTGATTAAAAAAGATTTAGTTTGTTCAGTTCTGTGTTTAGTTGTTAAAATTAGATCTTTGACGATGAAATTTATGTGCGAATCGAATTGATGTAATCGACGAATACAATCGTCTATCAGACTGACCATACTTAATAGTTTCAAAACCAGAAAAGCAACCCAATTATAAGATATAGAAAAGCGTATAAAACTAGTAGTATAGTTTAACCCTATATATTTTATGTGGCATTCAACAGGATGAGGTAACGAAACGGGTTACAGGTACCAATTCGAATTCAAAATGGATGTTCTCTTGACTTACCGAAGCAGTCCTAGGACGCAAATAAGAAGTGGAGGGATTTCTCATAACATAACACATACCTGCAACAAAAACATCATACATTCACATAATTGCTATAACAATCACAACATTTCAAGCTAATCGGAGCTTTAAGCAATTATCTAAATAAAGTTAGTTACATGTTAATGAAAACCATACACAAGGTTGACGCGATAATCAAAGGCAGCATTAACGTCTAAATTATATTACCCAAGCACTGCAACGTGTCATGTAATTAATTTAATTATCCAAGTATCATCTTTATTAAAAATAATCACGTGAAACAATATTAATAATTACGAACGTATATGTATAGTTTCCAATTATTTATATTATTTCTGTTTTCATTTATACGTCAATGAACTCGAAGAGGCTTTAATCAGTCACTCTAATAAACGTTTTTTCATCGTAAAAAGTAGCTCGCAATTATAAAAAGCGATCTGTCTGTGTTTTTAAATGTCAGTTTATTAAGCTTTTACTTTTTCCGTTACGAAGCTTAATGCAGTAATACATAATAACATAATTTTTATTTTATTCACGACAAGTTTTAAGTGAAAATTCTCACACTTACCAAACCAAAAACGTTAATGTGAAAGTGTGAATAACTTAAACTCTTTGTACTTAGCAAATACGAAGATATGTTTCTTATTCAAACATTGCTCTTGTTAAGATTTTTATGTTACCGAGACATTGTATGACAACTGAGACAGCGGACCTCAAAATAAGTTTAAATATCTCAGTATCCGTACACATATTCAAAACACACTAGTCTTTACACAGATTAATAAACATACTGCTATAGGTATTCATACACAGATATACTTGAATACACAGATATAGAACACATACATAGTTATCACATCAAGGATTCCCCTGGGTAGGAAGGAACCCACGCGATTCTGCGCTCACAGCAGGACATCTACATTGCGCCAACGGACCAGACGAAGAACTTATTTCCCAACATAGTTAAAAGTTTCTGATAGCCAATCCATTTATGGAAAAAGTAATGATTGAGGAAGTTAAATTTCCCTTAATAGTAGTAGTAGTAGCGTTCACTTTATATAATTACGAAAGCCTTTGAATAAGCTAGTGTTGTAAATATATGAGTATTTCTATCAGTCTCTGACACTCATATTAACTTATTAGCATATACGAGTATGCTTTGTTTAGCCGGGCGGCCATTTGTAAAGATATTCTAAGATATATCTTGAAAGTATTTTGGAGACGTAGAAACAAAAGAAAAACGATAAATTTTTAAACCCTGAGATTCATAGCGTGTCAATTTCTTACAAAACAACAATTGACTTCAAGTCCACTTGCTACGTAACGTAAGTAACTGCGTCGGTAAGACGTAAACGTAGAAAAAGGTGGCGTTCTACAACTTTTTGTCTTCGTCTTGATGTAATTATTATGGACCTACCCCAAGTGACGTGTTTGGCTGACAATTACGGATTGACAGCTGCTATCTTCGAAATGATTATAAAACGCATTTATAATAGTACCGGGCGACCGTTATTGAGTACGGAAACAATACAGGTGAGAAAAAGTTGGTAATAATATTGAACTAAGAGCAAAATTAACTGTAAAAGTGTTAAGAGCATTTGTTCCATTGTTTTTTTATGATTTCAACACCTAAACTTGATGACACTGAGTGGATTCAGTCTATCAATTTGTTTGATAAAACATTTTATTACATTAAACATATTGAATGGTTGATATCGTATTATTGTTATTTTCTTTGCTATTTCAATCTGGTACATAGAAATAATTGTTCATCAGCGCACTTTTCAAAGTAAAGAAAAGTGTAGCGCAGAGGACCGCAGTTTTCAAGGTAAAGTGATATAGAGCAGAACTTCTAAAAGGCAACGACCGATTTCAACAACAGCCTCTAAAATTTAATTAATGTGGATATACATACATTAAAGACTAAATGTATTAATTTCAAGATGCCTAATGTTAAAGATACCCCCTTAGTCTAAAAATTGATGGTAATACTATGAAGCTTGTAGATACAACAGTTTTTCTTGGAATCACACTAGATTCAAAACTGCAATGGAACCCTCATATAACAGCTCTCTCAGGCAGACTTAGTTCGGCTGCATTGGCAGTAAGAAAAATTAGGTTATTAACAGATGTTAATACTGCTCGTTCAGTTTATTTTAGTTATTTCCACAGTGTAATGTCTTACGGCATTATACTTTGGGGTCAAACGGCGGATATGCAAACCATCTTTATCCTCCAGAAGCGAGCGATCAGATCCATCTATAAGGTTCGTGCACGGGCTTCACTTAGGAAGATTTTTAAGTAAATTGGTATCCTCACTGTAGCGTCACAATACATTTACAATTGCGTGGTTTTGGTGAGAAAAAATATTGGTCTCTATGCTAAACACAGTGACATACATTGCAGAAATACTAGGAATAAGGATAAAATTGCACTTTAGGTTACAAAAAGTTTTAGGATCCTTCATGGGGCAAGGTATACATTATTACAACAAAATTCCAAAAACCATTTGTGAGTTACCTTTACATAGATTCAAAAATCACATCAAAACAGCTTTATTAAAAAAGGGCTATTATACTACAAAATACTACCTTATAGATAAAAATGCCTGGGTGTAAGCGCTCTGCTCGATGCGGGATTAAATAACTCTATTGTAACAGATGTTTTATTGTAATAGTTAATAGGTACCTAGTATGTACTGACTAACAATTTTTCTTTTTGAATTGTTTGAATGAATTTTTGTTATTATATTCTTTTATGGTTGGTTTTTTCTCTTTGTTTTATATTCTTTTAGGTTTATTTGTATCAAAATGACACACTGCTTGTACTTTACTAACGCCTGTTGTAAACCCAAAACAAGTTTAAAAGAGTAACTGCTGAGTTTCTCGCCGGGTCTTCTCAGCAAGAAACAACTCCGACGCGGTGGTAGAGTCGCATTATGTCTGTATACTGTTTATTTACATATTCATATTATTATGGTATTTATGTCTATTATTTAGTATATTTTGCTGTAAATTTGACGATTTGAAAGTACTGATACAGTCTATTTGCATGAAGTTATTTGAGTTTGAGTTTTGAGTTTAGGTCCGTTTTACCACCAAGGAGAATTACGAGGAAAGGTAAGGTATTTCGTAGCAAAAAAGCTTATTTTTTTGGTGTCGTGCTTTTCACGAATGCCCATCATTTTTTTACAGTAATTAATAGTAAAAACTTAATGAACTAATGGACAGAAAATCAAGGCTTGTTCTAGAATCTAGAACAAGCCTTGATTTTCAGTCTAGAAGTTTCATATAAAAGGGATATGACATCGGAGCCTTCAAGAAGAGAGCGTATTCCCATTTAAAAGGAAAGCAACGCATCGGTGACACCTGAGGTGTTGCAGTTTTCCATGGGCGGAGGTGATCACTTTCCATCAGGTGACCTTCCAGCTTGTTTGCTCCCTATTACATAAAACAAAATCCAACATAAAAAATTGATAGTAAACTACCTTTTCTTTCATCTAATAACTAGACATCAAATTGCATCTTAAAATAAAAGGCCACGATACCTACGTCAACCGCTGGTGCTACCGTGAGAATGCGACTCCAGCTGTTACGTGTAATAGTTCCATTGTTTACGGTCTTTAACGACGCCAATCATGCTGATTGCCACGTAAACGACCGACGGACCAAATGTGTAATGTTTTTAATTTAAACTACAACTTTAGATCAGGTGTCAAACAAAACGTTTATGGTGCAAGTCAAAAATATACAGGGTGGATTTTTTTAACGCCACCGAAACGCGGTAAATTAGACACAAGGAAAACCATGAAATCTAAACTTATAAATTCAATGGGATAAGATAAAGCACTTTTACTTAATTTCGATTCCCGGGTGTGGCAAGCGAATTTTCGAATATCTGTGAATGCAGTTCTGTTTCTTTTTAAAAATAAAGGAATGTTTCCTTTGAGTAAAATTGTCTATCTCCAGTATGTACAGTACTTTCCCTTCAGGTGGCATTAATTTCACCCTGTATACGACCAAGAGAGTAAGGACACGAGATGTAGAGAAAATGATTGATAAAAAAGGCAATTAGGGCTATATAGTTTTTTTGCAGTGACAGAAACCATACAAGTTAATTCAGTATATTTTGAATAATCATCAGCAGCCGTAAGACAAGGCAATAGGCCCTCCACAAACCTAATTCTCTTTTTAAAGTTTTCAGCTGTAGGCTGCCTGCAATGTATGTTAACTATGTTCTGTACCACTGCTCGGCAAAGGCCACGATTGAAATCAAGTCATCGCTTACATTGCAAAATATAACTGAAAGATTAAAATGTTAGGGCAAATTGGCCACATCCACTATGCGGAGTTTTCAAAAAAATCAGATTTGTCATGAATATTACAATGCAACTTAACTATTATCTAAATATTACAAATGGCCTATTTAGTTCTAATTACAGCACGTAAACACAACACATCACCCTTATTAGTGTCGATTCAAAATACCAAAGCTTTAATTAAAAATTAACTGGGCAAATGAGCAGGGGAATGAAAATAAAAAAACAGCTCTATCACGTCTCCTGATGGTTTCATACGGAAACACAACTGAAAAGATAACGCAAAGTGCCAGTTTTTTGACGCTCCTATTAAGGATAAGAATTCTTCATTTATCAATCATTTTTAATTGAATTCGTAGAAAGAGGAATGATTAGTGTAAATACTACTACTACTACTTGATAGTGTCTTAAGTTACCAAAACGATTGGGCGTGGACCAAAAAAAGCAGAAACAAAAGAGCAATCTTTTTGACACGCAAAGTAAGTTAACCCGTGTCATCTATTTTCAATTAATGTGTATGTGGAATGCTGATAATATCGACCAGGGCACGTCAATCAAACGTTGCCTAAGTAGTATCAAAAATGTAACACGTTGCCGACGGCGGCGGGCATACTCTATTATAAGAACCGGCCCCTTAGATGTTTTAGTTTTAATTATTCTCTACAATCCATACATAGAGCGGATTCATATTGATTTTTATCTAACTAAGATTGCACTGTTTCAAGGGAAAAAA
Source organism: Udea olivalis (assembly GCA_947369235.1). Lineage (NCBI taxonomy): Eukaryota > Metazoa > Arthropoda > Insecta > Lepidoptera > Crambidae > Udea > Udea olivalis. Next base: position 12,330,673 of record OX376355.1, read on the forward strand.
CACAGAGAACATAATAAGTGTAAAAATCTCTATTGTTTATAATAATTCATTAATGAAAACCTAAACCCTAACATTCCTCTCGTAATGATTTTCCAATTAGCCATTCTTTTGAACTCTGCATCTATGCGTGAAAGCTTGTCTATGGGTCAGTTCTACAATATTAGTGCTTCCGTGGATGTGAATAATTAGGCTACCATTGTTCGCACTTAAACATATCGCACATACGGTGCTATAACGTCACTTTTTTTGTCAAAACTGAACCGAGTATGAGAAAATAGACCCAATCTACCTCTTTACTTGGTGCGTTATTGTCACTCGTGTATTAGGTACGCATTCCTTCCACGTAAGGGAATTAGTGTCGTTATGGTTTTGACACGAATCAGGACGCCACTGGGCAAAACAACGTTTCATTGGTCAGTTGCGCGCGGCCCCCCGCACTAGAAGTAGTCTCCTGGAGCTACAATGTTACTACTAGGTAATTGTGACAATTTATTCGTATGTTTTGGAGCAATAACGACACAAGTTAGAAATGTTTGGTTTCGTGTTTTATTTGTTTTGACATAATGGTCCGTTCATTTGTTTTCTAGTGCCATAACGTCACTTCAGCGAAGGTAGCAATTTTTAAACGTTTATATTTTTTGAAAGTAATTAGTGAGATGTTTGCTTTTACTCTAAAATGAAGTTCAAAGTTGTAGTTTATTTATTATCATTTTATTTGTTTTGTCGAGAAGAACTTTACGTTGTAATAGAATATTGAATTTTCAAATGCTTACCCTGAAATATTACACCATTTGCATTAGTGACGTTTTAGCAGCGTATTTGCGATATGGTATGCAGTACGATTTTTCGCTACAAATGTATTAATTTTTTGACCGACAATATCGATATAAAACCATTCGTGGTTAATTTAAAAAGCAATCCGTGTTATATGTTTTGAATACTGTAGTACTTCGTAAAGTATTAAAAAGCATCTCCATACTAGATAACCTACCTTTGTTGTGAAGATAATATATAACTGTGCGGAAAAAAACTGCTCCACGCAAACGAAGTCAAGGGAAAAGGCTAATCAGGCAGTGGTTGTTTTATTTATAGGCTTATAAACAAAACAGCCACAGGCCAACAGTGACACAACATCAAAACATGATTAGCATATTAACCAGTCCAATTTGACACGCCATCATAGTGAATAGGTAGCGATTAATAGGCACTATTAAAAACATATTAAATACAAGCAGGATTCAATTGCAGGCTCATCAACGCGTTATATAATATTGAACAAGTTCTCTACTTTAATTTACATCTCAACACTCAATATTTAAACCAGGCTATTAAAAGCAATCAATTAACTAAGTCAAAATAATGCAAAATTTAAATGGAACTTTTTCGTCTGAAAACATGTATTTGGTACATATTTTATATATGAATTAACCCATCCTAGGTACTAGCTGTATGTCAAAAAACATACTTAGTGATAATATGCTTTTTAAAAACTCTCTAAAATATATTGTCTCTTGTAAACGCAAGCATTACCCATTGCGGTAAAAAAAAAAAAGTTTAAATCTTTTGTTGTAGGTGAGGCAGCTTAACGCTAACGAATCGTAAAAAACTTTTAAATCCTATGGACTAACTAGTGGACCTATAAGACAAGTATTATAATACTTTGTCGTCTAAAATGAATTGAGGAATAGAATATCAAGTACGGAATTTGAATTACGAAATCAAATGAAGCATCGAGTGTCTACGAACTACACCACCGACAGGATATTAGCAAATAGCCAGGGCCTGGTGGACGGAAAACATTTAGTTTATCTCGATGATCTGAACACTAGGAACTTAGTGCAGTGTAATGGCGCCGTCAATCAATGGCGTTTGTAAGTTAATGCTTTTTGTGTTTTGTCATCTTCTGTTACGAATTTCTGCTAAGGCTTAGTTCAAAAATAATAAACATAATATGGGAATATAGAATACCAGAAAAAGTCCACTTGGGCACTTACCGGGCGATTGCTTTAACAAATTAAGCTAACGAGACTCTAACACGTCTAACAAATTCTTCTAGTGTATTTTACTACTAGCTGCCCGTCAGCGGCTTCGCCCTTTGACTATTCATCCCGTTAAATATAGCCTTAATAAAATAAAAAAAAGCCTATGTGACTCGCTGATAATGTAGCTTTATATTGGTGAAAGAATTTTCAAAATCGGCCTAGTAGTTTCAGAGCCTATTCATTACGAATAAACAATCAAATCTTTTCTCTTTATAATATTAATATATTTTGTAAGATTAAGTTATTTTACAAATATTTCAGGCGAATTTATATTTCAAACATTGGGACTCCTTTACTTTGATGACCCCTAGCCAAGTGGCAAACGCTCGGAAACGAATCGAACTTCGCCTTCGCTAACGCTTTGTCGCAAACGCTAATAGATTGGTAGCCAAGATGAACGGAACGCGGCGAACGCTAGTTCTTCTAACTTCCGTTAAAAATTAGAATTTTGTCTATGGTTTCGCACGACGCCCGCCAGACGCAATGTCAAAGTCGAAGAGTTTGACGTGACGTATGTTTGAAGTTGTTGTTATTGAAATATTTTCAGTGTTTTTAAATCACTCTAAAGTGTATTTGTATTTGTGAAGTTAATAGATGTGCAGCCCACAATATTTTTAGAGCATGCATTGTAATAAAAAACTCACAAAATACTAAATTTCAAACAAAGACAACACCAGCTGATTGAAAAATCGCCATTTTGTTACGTTGGCGTCAAGGGCCCGGCGTTCGCTACTATCGTAGCGTTGAAACGCTCATGGGGCGTAGTCGCTTGTCAAAAAGTGCCACTTGGCTGTATTTAGCGAACGACTAATATTTCGTTTTATCTATTAGAAAAAAATTATACACTTGGCCACCAATCTATTATTCGTTACGATTAAGTCACGTGACATGTCGATCGACGATTATTTTCCATACAAATCTTTAAGCGTTTTCGTTCAACGTTTGACACTTGGCTAGACCAGCTGGATATAAGAATCCTTTTTTGTTTATCTGTACGAGGATGTGATTGGATCGTTTCATTAACTTATCATACATCTTTATATTCTAAGTAGGTAGTTACGTATCGATCCGTCTAGCATACAACAAGCGATGAGTTTTGCCATCACATAACCAACTAGGCCTAACAACTGTTTTCATGAGTTGACTCATTACCTAACATTCGTCCCAATTACTTAGAGCCACATAATAACTAGTTTTAGCAAACCGATAACTTACGACAAGAATCATTCATCGTGTAATTAAAATATTGAATAAACATACACTAAACTAGTTGAGAACCATTATTATTACACTTTAAGAGGTAGTGAATCTCGAAGATGGTTTGGAGCGTTACATTTTGTAACTAATTAAACTGTGTCATTGTAATTTAAGCAATAGTTGCGCAAACATTTTATAGATGTTAAAGACGATAATAAACTGTCTGTACAGGTAGGTAGGTAGGTAGTGCAAGGACTTACATTTGGTTAGTTTCCGTGTCTGGTGTTAGTATCTATTGATCTTTTCATAAATATCTGAATACAAGTCTACAACATACATATAGAACATCTTTTGAGTTTTACTTAAATTACATTGGATTATTATGTTTACATGTATACATATATTTATTTATATTTTATTTATTGTATGTATTATTATGTTTATCTGTATGTTTATGTACTTATTGTAGAATATTAATTTACTTCTTTGTAAGTAAAACATGTACTTAGGGGTTTTTAGTTTGTTACGATTTTTGACTATGTAACTCTCATTTACATTTCCATTTGTACACGTTTGTCTAGCCATAACAATTTTAAATGAGTTTTTCCTGTCGCCATGGTCTGCTGGAAGAAATCTCTTTCTAGAGATAAGCTAACCTGTACTTTTGTACTCCTTATTGTGTTCTCTGTAATTTGTCTCTTTGTGTACGAAATAATAAATAAATAAATATACACACATCAAAAGTGTCTAGGGATCAAGCATTTTTATGCGGATTTCTTGAGATTGAGATGTGGCTTTGTAATAAATTTATGATTTTATAAATTTATATGGATCCTTTTTGGTGCATTTCATAATTTGAAACAGGAACTGTCAATCAAATTCGAGTAAAAGATGAAAATCAGCTGTCAATATTTTCCCTATAAAAACATACAACCAAGAAGGCTAGAAACTAAGGAGAGATAACTCCCGAAGTGGGGGTAAGCTTTCGAGGGCCGAAAGTCGTATACTCTGTCCCGGGCAAAACGCTGTATTGCGCATGTGCAGTGGCAGCTATTTGTCATTTCATGGTCACATGGTTTTGTTTTGAACGGTGTCACGTGCGACAGTTGTTGTTTTTTGTTGACATTTTCGAGGTTGTGTTGACCAATTTTGACACTTCGCGAGGATCGCGGCAAAGAAGCGTAATGCGCATGCGTCACTGTGGGATACGGATTTAGTCCAACCCTTTCCAGGGAGTTATCTCTCCTTAGTCTCTCTAGCCTTCTTGCATACAACGCATTGAAGACATTATTAGTGCTACTGTTTCCCTACTACTGATTAAAACCAACGTTATTAAGAAGCGGCGACGTCATTTAAGCAGGGAAGAAATGCTCAGAGCCGTGGGAATGATAGAAGCTGGTTCCCGGCAACGTACTGTGGCTTTAGCTCTGAATACAAGTCAGAGTGTTATCAGTCGACTTTGGACACGTTACCGAAGCACTGGTACCGTGGCTGAGCGCCTTGGAGGACGTTATCGCTGCACCACACGGAGACAAGACCGATACATTCAAATCACAACTCGAAGAGCTCCAACAATAACCGCCATGATGTTAGCCGTGAGGCTTCATCACTCTTCAGGGAACTTAATTAGCGATCAAACAGTCAGAAACCGCTTGCATGAAGTGAACCTTCATTCCCGAAGACCGCTAAGGGTACCACCTATAGCAATGCACAATCGTAGGATTCGATATCAATGGGCTCTTGAACACAGAAATTGGGCAGAAGAACAATGGCGTTTCGTGTGCTTTTCTGATGAGTCCCGTTTTGGTATGAGACCGGATACAAGACGTATACGACACTGGAGAACCCCTGGACGCCAACAGCGATTAAAATCCTGCCAGGAAGTCCATCCTTATAGTGGTGGAACCATCATGGTATGGGCGGGTATTTGGATCGGCGGAAGAACTGAGTTGATTTGGATCAGAGGCAACCTCAACGCTCAAATTTATGCTGAGACGATTGTATCAGACGTCATCGTTCCTCTACAAGTGCAAATCGGTCCCTTATTTCAGTTAATGCATGATAATGCACGACCGCACACCGCAAGAGTTGTAAGACAGACTCTCGCCGCAGCTAACATCAATGTCCTGCCCTGGCCTGCTCAGTCGCCAGACTTGAACCCGATTGAGCATGCATGGGATATGCTACAGAGAAGAGCTCTGCCGAATATGGAGGGTATCCAGTCGCAAGAAGACCTTTTTTTGTTGTTGCAACGAACATGGGCGGCCATTCCACAGCGTGATTTGGATGAACTCATTTTGAGTATGCCAAACCGATGTTCTTGTGTTGTAGTGTTCGCGGTAGAAACACGGATTATTAATTGTTTAAGTTACCCAATAAAATTTTAAAGAAAACTGTTATTTCAGTCTTTTTTTCGAACTTTAATGTTAATGGTTCAAATGTCAAAAATCCCTTTATTAGGAAAATGGCAAATTTCTTTATTAATGCAAAGGTGACTTGGTTTATCGTTACTGTAGACAAACGAAAACACTTTATTTGATGAATCCTTAAAGAAAATTTTAATTAATATCAATCAGGAGAAAAGTTATTGCAAAAATATATGTTGATCCCTAGACACTTTTGATGTGTGTAGTTAAAGTTGTGCTTAGTTCGGGGTTATATGATCTATGTAAGGTGTCTCTATCTTTCTTACGAGAAAATCAAAGCTGCACAACAACCTATGAAACAAAACTGACTCTAAAGAATTTAATCTAAAGGTCGTAGAAAACTTTACATGTTACAAAATGTGTTCCGACCACGATCGGCGCATCCGGGAGTGCTTGCAAAACGTCGAAACCAATTAGGCTAAAGTAAAAAACCATTAAAACGTTATTAATTGTCAGTGATAATGTAAATAGTATTAATTTATTGTTTTGCTTACGCATTATTATCTTCTATTGTGCCATTAAACGGCATTGATAACAGTACAATTAGCAATAAACAATTTACTAATAAGTCATTCAAATAACTAATAATCGTAAAACGTTGTACATTACGAATTGGACATGTATATGACATCACAGACTCTCGATGAATAAATCAGTGGAGTGTAATGACCGGTATTATTTGTACATACCGCGTAGAGACGCTAAAAGTTCAATAAAATGTTAATATTGTAAAACAAAACCATAAATCGCTACGTGATCGAATCAGGAATGAGGAAATCCGAGGAACTAAAGTGAACGATACTTGGCAGCGAAACCTGGCAGGTAAGTAAGTTGAAGTGATGGTGGTAGGAGTGCAGGCACGTATCGCGAAGAACTGATGACTTGGGTACAGTAAAATTGGGTTTGATAGTACAACAGGCGGACTTAATGCCCATAGTTTTTCTAATAACGTAGGTTAAGCTTAAGCGATTTATAAAAACTTATACAAGAAAAGCCTCACGACAAAATGTTGATCTTAACTCATAAATACGAGTACTTATACTATGCCTTAGGTTTAGCAGTAAACATTTTATAGCTGTGAATGATGATGAAAAACAAAAACCACTTGTAGCCTTAATCAAAAATGATGATAGACGTAACTTCGATTAAAATTTCATCGTTCTCGTAATAACTCCGAAATATTTATATTTCCAGTTTGATGATGTCTTGTCGCAACGCGGCCGGCGAAGCGCTGCGCCGGCGCAGCACGCGATGCGTACGCGCCGACCTTGCAAGGTCGCGCCGCGGACCGCTGCACTTATGCTAATCGTCTTTAAATGCCAGCCGGCCAGTTTTGCTCGTCTTTAGTTATATTTCTTATACTTAATCACCCTTAGCAGAGCAAATGACTGTTGCAAAGGCAGTTTAAACCTATATTTTAAACCGACTGTAAAAAGGCAGCATTGTAGCCACAATGATATCAATAACTGATAAAACTAACTAGACTTCAACAAACCATTTACAGTGGACTTAAAAAGTGCGTTTATTGGAAGTATTTATACAAACAGGTTTTACAACTTTTAGTTGCTTTTTATGCTTATTAAAAGATTACTGTTCAGACTTTTTATCCAGTACTCTGGGTAAAAAAAATGGCGAAAATTATTTATGTCTTTCTAGACATAAATAATTTTCGCCTACTCTGAAAAAATGTAACAGTACTCTGGGTAAAAAAAATGGCGAAAATTATTTATGTCTTTCTAGACATAAATAATTTTCGCCTACTCTGAAAAAATGTAACGATTCATATCTACCTACCACCATAGCAATAATTTTCATAAAAACATTCGTGTTAGTACACGTCAAACGTCTAGCTAGATCCTACATCAGATAATAGCCGCATATCTGCCTACATCGGTTACAAAACTGCCGGCACGAGAATTCGTCAATTCACACTAGGCGTTGCCTAACGTCTATTGTCTGCGGATCTAGCCGAGGCATGTGGATTGGAATGTCAAACCTGCAGGTGATAAATATGAGGAGCGATTTACCACTGAACAATGAACTATAAGTTACGCTCCTAGCACTTTCAGAAATGTTTTCGCGTGTCATTGGTCCGATATATTATGAAAACCCAACCTTAAAAGCGAACCGTCGGACGAGGTATTTAGGCCCCACCCGAAGAGCCTTTTATTAGAAGGTATATTGTAATCAACAATGGAATTCTTGAATATGAATTTAAGAACCTAAATTAAAGCACTCAAATTGGAACCTAAAACCACACCATACCATACCTGACAACAGTCTATGCTGTGGTTATTCTGTAATAGGTACTAAGTTAAAACTACCTTTACCTTCGCCCTAAAGGGTGATTATCTTGAAAACAAGTACTAAGAATCGAGTTTGTATAGAGATTCTACGACATATTACTTGTTATGGATGGAGCTCATAAAGAAACGCTCAAGGTTTCTGGTCAAGCAACCATTTCATTTAATGTCATTACTCAGGCATGATTAACTTCCGAATCGGAAATGGCCACCGGTAAGATAAGAGTGTTTACTATTAAATAATTTTACTGCTGCAGTAATGGAAGCCTTACTACAGAAGGTTAATAATTACTAAAAACATTACCTAGACAGGAATACCATATACCTATGATTATTTTTAGTAATTTTGAGTTTAAATTTTTCAGGACATGAACAAAATAAAAAATGAACTTAAGTAAATGTTTTGTTTTTTAGGAACAAACCACTTGTACAGCAATCGTAAACCTATTATCGATACATCAAGCATCATCATAAAATGTGATATACGTAATCTATTTTTATTTAAAGTTATGAAGTTATTGAAAGTTACGAGGGAATAGTCCCTCGTCGCCTGCGCAGGCCTAAAAGCATAACTTAGCGGATAGCCGCGATGTACTTTTTTGTATTTAAATTTACGAGTAGATCCCTTACAAACAGAGGACTAAAAGTATTTTTGAACAGGTACTTAAAAAAACGGGGAGGACTTTACGGAAGACTAAATCTTCAAGTCCTTCGTCTGCGTAGGCCGTTATCAATAACAGTCCAGGGTTTTTTATTTTTCAAACTTCGCAAACAAAATGATGTTTAATAATAATCAAACATGGAAATCTAACAAATATAACAAAAAAGTAACATCAGTGTTGTGAAACAGAACCTAATGACTTCATCGCATGTTTGAGATAGCAGTAGCAAGAATTGCAAGATTTTTTTGAAGCACTAGAACATGATTCCAGTAGGTGTTTGAAAGATTACTGACTTCAATAACATGAGCACTTGATATTGACATTTATTAGACAGGTTGTGAAAAAGATTCAAACTGCCATTTAATCACACACTATGATAGAACATTAATGTGAGTTAATAAAAAAAACAAATTACGTTAGCATTAGAATTTTATCGCACTGAATATATCTATGTCATCATCATCATCATCGGCCTATGGGATCGGAGTCCAAAGCTGGCCCCACACATTTGCGACATCGCGCCTATCTTCAGTTGGATGCATTCATTCCTGCCAACATCCTTAAGCAGCAATAGGTGCGATCCCGAAACTACCACGGACATATTCGTTTCGGACCCTATCTCTAAGCGTCACACCACCAGCCCAGCGCAGCATACGCATTTCTGTGGTGTGTAGTTTTTGCTCGTGGCTTTTCTTTGTAGCCCATGTTTCGCTACCGTAAAGTAGAGCGGGTCTAACCGCTGTTTTGTAGACCTTACCCTTAGTTCTTATGGGCATTTTGGGATCGCATAAGACTCCTGACAGTGTGCGCCATTTATTCCACCCAGACGTCGTCCTGTGCACTATGTCAGCGGTTATTGGGCCGTCTTCTGCAAATACCTGTACTTGAATTTGCTGACTGTCGGCAGGATTTCACCATCTAGTTTTAAAACTGTATTGGTTAGTCTGGGGTCATCGGGGTTAAAGCTGCACACCATGTATTCTGTCTTAGTCCTACTGATGCGTAATCCATTCAGTTCGAGTGATCTCCTCCATTGCTCCAAATTTGCTTGTACATCAGTTATACCGTCCGAGATAAGTGCTACGTCATCCGCGTATAAAATGTTCCATGGCAGAGGCTTTTTGATGTTTTTTGTAAGGTAGTTCATAGTGATATTGAATAACAGGAGGCTCAACGCACTGCCCTGGTGAACTCCCACCTTTATATCAAAACTCTCTGATAGGCCAGCTGGACATCGGACACATGTTTTAACATTGCTATACATGTCCTTTACGAGCCTAATGTAATGTTCAGGGACGTTTTTAGATCTTAATGCTTGCCATATGATTGTCCTGGGTACACGGTCAAAGGCTTTTCCAGATCAATAAACACCATCCAAAGATTTTGCTTATTTTCCCGAGCCTTCTCCATTACCAGTCTGATTGCGTGAATGGCGTCGGTAGTTGCTTTCCCAGATGTAAACCCAAACTGATTTTCAGTTAGACCAATTATGTGCTGCAGGCGTTCACCTAAGACTCGCTCCCAGATCTTAAGCATGTGTGATGTAAGTTTAATACCACGGAAATTTGCACATTCACGGACATCTCCTTTATTCTTGTAGAATGGGACCAGAAAACTTTTTCGCCATGCGTCTGGCATTATTTCCGTGTCTAGGATTTTATTGAATGGCTCAGTCAGCCATACCGCTCCGTCCGTTTTCAGGAATTTCCAGAGCTCAGCCGGTATGTTATCGGGGCCCATTCCTTTGTGGTTTTTCATTTTGGAGATCGCTTTTTCGACTTCTGCAACAGTGATTTCATTCACAGGTCCTTGAATTGATGGTATTTGAATTTCCTGTTGTCTAGGGAATTCTTCGTTCAATAACTCCTGATAATATTCATACCATTTTTTGCAAATTTCTCTGTCGTCTGTAAGTACGACACCTTCTTTATTTTTAATATATTTTGCTGTTCTAAAATCTTTACTATCGTTATACCTATGTTTAGCTATCTTGTATATGTCATTATCATTTGCTAATTCCAATTGTTGATACAGTGTTAACTCAGCCTTTTCCCTTACAATTGGTACTGTTCTACGAGCATTCTTTTTAGCTTGTTTGTATATTTCCTTATCTTCGTCAGATCCGGTCTCTTGCCACAGCTTGAACAGGCGTTTCTTTTCAGCAACGCTGTCTTTGGTTTGAGTGTTCCACCATTTAGTGTCTTTCTTGTTTGGCAAAGGTCCTTTACTGACGCCGAGATCAGTCTTTGCTGAGTCAACACATAATTTTTCAAAATGTTTCCATATTACGGAGGGAGTATCATCTCGAGGGGGATTTTGCACAGGTAATCCTCAACATGTTCTCCCAGGGAATATCCTTTCTCTTTCTTTAGTTCATACCATTTTACTTTCTCGACTTTGGGTGTTTTCGTCCTAATGGGTTTTTTGAGTTTTAGAGCTGCTAGTAAAAGCCTGTGCTGAGAAGTAAGAGGCTCCCCGGGGATAACCTTGCAGTCTTTGATCATTTTCAGGTCTTTTCTGTCTATGAGAACATAATCAATATGTGTTTTAGAGTTCCCGCTTTTGTACGTTATCAGATGTTCATCTTTCTTTTGCAGGAAGGTGTTCACAACAGCAAGGTTATGAGAGGCTGCAAAGTCTAGAATGGTTTCACCGTCTTTATTTTGTTCACCAAATCCATAGCCACCGTGGTGGCCCTCAAAGCCTGCCTTGTCCGTTCCCACATGGCCATTTAGGTCACCACACACGATTTTCTGTTCCGCTGAAGGTATTGTTGCCAGATGTGTCTGTAGATCTTCCCAGAAATCAAGTTTTTCTCCTTCTGGACAATTTACTTTTGGTGCATAAACAGTAACCACATTCATACATGGCTGCTTCTCTGGAGCGAGTTTAATTGACATGATGCGGCCATTGATCCTGTTTATTTCAACGACGTTATTACTAAGGGAATTGTCTAGGATTATACCAATACCATTCCTGGCATTTTCCTTTCCATTGTAGATAAGTTTATATCCCTTCCCGATTTGCCGTGATTTTGCACCTTTCCATTTCGTCTCCTGTACACAGCATATGTTGATGTGACTTCGGTCCAGAATAGTGCTAAGTTTGGCACTTCGTCCAGTCATTGTACCAATGTTCCAAGTACCTATACGTAGTTCGGACATTGGTACAGTGTTTCGGTGTTTTGCATTTTCGTCGCTTAGGGGAGACGCCCTAGCATTCATAGCATATCCATCATCAACGTCGCTTGAGGGGGACGCCCTAGCTTTACATCTCTTTCTAGTTTTGTTTAGCCTCATGATCAATACGAAATATTGGCTTTGGGTTTTTACGGTCGGTTGCCACCTGACACCAAGGTCTTGATCTTCCCGGAAGACCTGAGAGCCGCCGTTGACCAATGATGGTTCATCCGCCGCCAACTCTAATGAACCCTCAGACCTAAGGGGCCATCACAGTCAAGGACTTCTACTTCGACTGTCGAAGAAACTCCCCGACTGGGTTTGTTAACAGAGTTTTCTCTCCGGCCTTTTTGGTCCGCGGGGAATATTTTATTTCTCCCCTCCCCTTCAGCAGTACATGACTGTTGACGAGCATTCCTCTATCCGCCACCTGAGGACGCGCTCCCTAGGGTTAAGGCTCCCTCGAGAGTTCCTTAAGCAAGTGTATATTTTTTAAATTTAATTAAGCACATAACATAGTATTATCGTAACGATCCAAACATTAGAACGGGCCGGCATTTGAATATTGTGCTAATAAATAACTTATGGGCAGTTTTGCCTGAACCAAGTCGTGAACAAAACTTGCCAATTTCCAAACCGTATTACAAGAACAATGCCAAATCGTGTATTAGGAAGTAGGTGCCCCACCCTGCACATAAGCATGTGCAAAGACCCGCAACCTTGTCTGCAGTGGATCTATGAAAGTATTGCTTTGTTCTAAGCCGAACTTTACTTAAATATAGGCTAACGATACATTCATACTCAATCTGTTAAGCAGGATTTTTACGTTCGTGTACAGGCGAATTGTTTAACAATGCCAATAGGAATATCTAATGGCAAAGGTTACTTTATTTACATTAAAACCACAGAATAAATTGATGACTACCAGCTAATTGGGATATGATGGCACGGCACGTCAAAACCGCAAACCATTTAAAACAATGCAGCTATTTCCACGAACACATGATGTCGGAATAAATCAAAGTGACCAATTCGTCAAAAGTCTTTCAGAATTCGACGTATATAATCATAACAAAGCTGCTAATAATGGAATAGTCAATAAGTGTAAAACAATACCTGGTAAAGCTACGAACATTAATTAAAGCGCCACCATGGCACGACAAAGGCCAGGCTTTCGTAGCCTTGCGCGCGCGCCGGTCCCGATGTGATTCATAATCTTACTACATTGCTGACTAATCACACAGAGGCTGCGTTAGCTTTAAAAAGTTATCCATATTTATATAACTACGTAGTTCTAAAGTAGAGTAATCCTTTGTGAACTGCATTTGTAATTCACCAGACATTATAGCAACAAATTATTTCTGCATGGATCCGCGTTCCAACATACCGAAGGCACATTTGCCAGTTTTAAAGTTAGTCGTGGTTTGTCACTAAGCTTCATTTCCTTAGTCGAAAAACCCGCCTCAGTATACGAAACCAAAAGGTATTAATTATTTCATTACATTTTTAACTTGACATTTGGTTAATTTTTTGGGTTGCTTAAATTTTAGGGATTATTTTAGATAAATAAAGTTTTTTGGTAATCAACGGGGAAGCCCTAAAGGTCACCAGCAGATGTGTTGCAGTTGTGTAGTTTCTTAATTAGAAACTTACAATCGCGTACGGTTTACGAATTCTGATCAAATACGAGTAGTAGGTATATTTATGTATTCAAGATCTAGCATTGCTTTTGTGAAATTTCACGTAAACTTGGCCATAAATCGTCTCAAACTGGGGTTTAATTAAAATCCGAACCGCGTAGAGCCGAAATAATTACAGCTCAGTAAAAGGTACCGTATCTTTGTGGCTCATGTTCAGATTTCTAACTCAGTCTTACGGCTTGAATTCAACCTTGATATATGGATAATACCTCAACTTTAGCTCACGTACTCGTGCAACACTGCCCTATTTCTCAGGTGCCTCAGCTCTTACATCATGTAACCATCCCTTATAAGGAAGAAGAACGAATTCTTCAGAGAAACATGTCGGCCTGAATGTGACACAGCTAGATGTAATGTGAGCTTTGTATCGCATCAATATTCATTGTTTTCCTCAAAGCTGGAAATTAACTGTTATGTTTGCCTGCCTGTTTGGTGGCTCAGGGTTTGTGTGATTGACTATATTACTATTTAATACTTAGATTCTGCGACTAGTTGTAAGTATCTATTCTAGAATCGTATGTCTGAGTATGTTTTTGAAACCCAGAGTGAATCTCGTCTTGTTCGGCGTCATACAAACTTTAGAGTCAACTGACCGTGATGTATTCATGTAATAATATTTGGTGTATTGATTTTTATTGGTATACAGTCATGATAGAATAATGTCACTGCAAAACGCAGCTTATATTAACTCTTCAATCAGCACACAACTAGTCTCAATAAACCAGTACAGGTATAGCGGGCTCGAAAATAACTGAATATCATTAAGTATAAATTAATTATTCAGGGCGTATCTTACATTACCCTGTCTTATTTTCCCAGCGGACACAAATGATAATGTATGTCAACAACCGACGTGGTCTAGCAGGCCTGATCCGTATCAGTCAGGGTCACTATACAGCGGCGAGTGAAGGGTTTCGTTCTTTCCCTGGTAACTAACTCGTTTTTATGCGCATGCGGTGAGCTTTAGGATTATCGATATGAAAAATTTGCGCACAAAAATAACATTTGTTAAATTAAGAAAATTAAAAAAAAAAATCTGCACAATTTCAAAACATATATAATACGTTGGACCACGATAACTTATTTATGATCTGTTTCTTTATTTTTTATTTATTACTATTTTATACGCGTATGTTTATTAGTTATTAAAACTATAATTTATTTAGAGTTAAGTAACTCTTATGCACCCTCATCTAATAATTTAGTCATGGAGCAAAATAGCTGTCCAGTAACAGATATACGGACCAGGTGGAACATAAGCTGCTTTTTTTACTACGATTAAGTATAACTTTCAAACACATAGTTCAAAGAATCGAAACTTTCTATATATCTACGTTCATGATAGTTTTAAAAAAAGACAAAAACTTCAAAACACAACGATAATGAATCATTCTAATTGTTGCCTTAGCGACAACCAATTAGATAGAACACAGACGTACCCACAATGCATATATCAATAACCATTGTTCCAAGTCGAGAGTTTTCAAAGGGTGGCTCATGAATAAAAGTGAAATTGTATGACTTTCACTACAACAATAGACCGTCTGTCTGCAGCACGTATGAGTGACACAAACAGCCATAACACCTCCTTTCGTATGAGCCATTTTTGCGACGTGTGTGCGATTTTTCAAACGAATAATAGTTAAATAATTATTCAAAGATGTTTTAGACTGTTACTAGTATTGCAAAATATTGCCGTGTAAATGTATAACAAAGAATGCAAACATGACAACAATAGATATAGATCTTTCTACTGTGTAGATGTTTATGGAGCTACATACAAGGCGCATTGTCTAACGACAACAAGTCATGTTTATGGCAACTGTGTGGGCGAAGTTGATCTCGATATATTAAATTGTCAGTGTATCCCTGTCAAAACCAGTTTCTACAAAAAAACAAAGAATGTTGTCGCCATACAAAACCAGGGCACATCCAACACGTTGTTATTTTATTTGATTTTATTTATGACTGTTAAATTTTTTGGTAAATAGAAATACAGTTCGAATATCAATACACATTACTTCTTACTACCTATCGTGTCGAATTGGTGGTGATTCAGGCACAGAAAAAACAAGTATGTTTCTTCTGGGTTCGAGTCGAGCCCACGACCCAGTAAGCACAGTAGGCTTCTAACCAAGGCAGAGAAATAACATCATTTACGAGTATACTGTAGCAGATGTTAGAGAATTCAATTTGTAGCTTGCCATTTGGAAGTTATTATTAGTTTAGATATTTCCTGCGTTTACTGCAAAACAATCGTATTTCCGTGTTTCATTGCCAAATCGGTAATATTTTACGCAGCAGCATCTAATTCAGAAATCTGGCTTCTGAATACAAATTATTCACGGTGATAGTGTCCTGATGTCATGAATTTAATAAGCAAATTAAGGTGTGATGGACGCGATGGTGTCGACTGCAAGCGACAGTACTGTACTGCTTGAATCTGCGTGCTTGCGGTTTCATTTTCGACTGCGGTCGCTGCCTGCAGTCTGTTTTGGAATCATATCTAAGCCATTGGTGGCACATTAACGACAACGTTTATTAATGCACACACCTGCGGTCACAGGCTCAATGAATGTTAAGAAATAAAAGTCGCACTACTGTACACAACACCAGACTAGGCTTCACATGTATAGGCGTCTTATACTGCTAACATAAAATCCTTTTTCAACGGTTTCGTAGAGGAAGATGAGGTTGAGCAGTGGTCCTCAGTAGTGTTTATTTCCGACATAGCAGTAACACAAAACCTCTAAACCCTGCTCTCCAGCAGGTGGTCGTCATCCATTCATCTTGAGGGCGTTGCGTCGCAGTCGCAGCAATTTGTACCGTGTCAGTGTCGACAGGTGCAACTTGTCGCTTGTCACACGCCTCATTCAACGCCGGATTAACTATTTGCACTTGGTTCACTTTCACGTGTTGCGAGATTTTGCATACAATGTAACGAGTTTCTTAAATGTTTTTTTTTATTGAATTCGTCCATATTCAAGTTGAATCCAGATCTCTGACTTGGTTGCATGGTGAATTGACTTCTTGTTTCTTCCCAAATGACTGTTTTTTTTTCTTAATCTAGATCGGTTTAAGATTCTTTGCTATACCTAACCTTTTGATGATATTGTAAAACAACGTTTCTTTTCAAAAAAAAACTGTTGCTGTTCATTTTACAATTTATTAGGTGGTTTTTCCCACTAAGGCCAATATACAAAATAAATGGCAGATATACATGTTTTAGTTCAGCAGACATCATACCGTATTTATTATTGCAACCGCTATGTTTAATGTAATACATAGCGGTCAACTACCTTTAACTTGATTTTCGTGTAAAAAAATATCGTGGCATAACAAAAAAAAACTGTTTTTAAAAACTAATTAATCAAATCATCACAGTGTTCATCATATAATTCTAATAATGATTACTTACTTCGAATTATGATTTCTAGCTTCCTAATTAAAGAGACACAGGAATTCATACCACTTCATATTTTTACATAACACAGGTATTTCCTTAATAGGAGATAGACGACCATTCCTTCAGGTGTTGTCAAAATGTCAAAATCGTTGCAGCATGGGCGGCTGGAATAAGTCCTGGTATGCCTTGGCTTGGTCCCTCGGTAGGATATTCATCCTATACCTTACTTTTGCGATCACAGAACAACAACAACGATATTTTATCAGCCTATTAAAAAGTCATCCACACATCTCCAAGTCGTTATTACGCCTTGTACAAGTGAAGTCAGCAAAGATCAAGCGCATTGACCGCTCGCGGCAGACGTTTGTTTCTAAATCGGCGATCGCTTAGAAGGCTGACCGGCGCGCGCGCATCCGCGGTCAAGTTCACGGCGGCGCCTGAGGCGGCGCGCATCCGATGTGCGCTGGTGGATTAGGAAACTGACCTTTAGATTTGACCGTTGATAAACTCTGAAGAGTACTTGACCATCATCTATGAAAGTTATTATACGATGAATTGGCGCTGATATTTGAAATGATTAAATCAAGATAAAACATTGTTGACGATGTTTCTCTTTACAAAAAAAACTAATTTTATAAAGAATAACACGATTTTGACCTTCAAACATGTTTATAACATGTCAAAAATAAATCATCATTTGATAATAAAAAGTTGCTGCATGCTGCTACAAACAGTTGTTGTGTCCAAATGTTTACACACCAAATTAAGCCATAGTCCATAAAACCAGTGAGATAATTCGACTAATGAATATGCAACAGAAGTTGCACTCCGTCCTCTCTGAGTCAGTTCACATTAGGAACATAAAATAAGATCGTACCATAAATAGTCGCATTCGCCGTAAAGACGAACGCGACTAATTTGGCCACACGTATAGAACTTCAAATCAATAGTTCAATGTTAACTTCCGATAGAAGTGTAAGTCCTAATACAGTTGAGTTCTTTACTATTATCTTTGTCAGGATTAACCAGGTAAATGGAGCGCTAGACAAACAAAAAAAACATAGTATTAAGGTAAATTGAGATGGTAATGCTAAGATGGTTTGGGCATATGGAAAGGATGGATGAAAGGCGATTAACGAAACAAAGGATAGTGTACATTCGCCCATACATTGCCGCCTACGAACCAACAATCATGAAAAATAACTCTCAGGGTTCATAGATACATACACTTTAGTGTCAAAACGTAATTTACGGACGGACACTTCTGAGAACTCATTAATTATCAAAAAACAGAAAAATGTTGAGGTTATATTTAAAAATATATTGTGAAGTTTTATTTACGTGGGTGGGACTAATGTTCTTCAAGCACATATTTTGTTGATATTCCAGTACCATGTAACCACTAGCAGAGCCACAATTCACACAAAATGTTGATTCCATTGCGATGATAGTAAATCCGTAATTATTGCCGAGTTAGCGTGCGTATGTGCAGGTTACAAAGTCCGTAAATCTAGCCAGGTAGGTCACTATGTAGAGCTATCAATGTCCATTTTTTAAGCTGAGTCGTAAGAATATCATTATAAAAACAATAACACACACAGCGTTGCAATTAATAAGCGAAAAATACAAGTGATGCCGGTGTATTTTTTTTGTAAGTGTCAATGTCAACCAAACGTCATTAACACTTTTTTTTGTGGCTTCGCACAAAGCTGATTGAAGCCAATGTATAAGCCAACTCGAAATAAAGAAGTCGATTAAACTATCGCATTGACAGTAATGTATTGTTACTCATTTTTATTTTCATATTTTCTTGCACATACAAGGTTTATTTTATCAAAACGAAGTAAATTAAAATATTGTTTTGATGGCTAAACAACAGGGGGCACAGACGAAGCTACATAATCGTATTAAAAAATATGTTTTCGTACGACAAAATATCTTTTAAGTACTTTTAATTTTCATATCAAAAATCAGAAGTGTCCGTGACAATCCAATATGTGATAATTATGTCTTAAATCATGCCCAGAATTATGAGAAATGTCTAATGTTTATTGGTTCATAGGCCAACTTGGCCATTGTCCTTTACAAGGCGAGGGTGGATGGAGCTGTTGGAAGGGGAAGACCTAGACGGACGTACTTAGGAAAAGTCCAAGACGTGCTCAGACAAGGTCAGGTCAGGAGTACCCATAAGCGACGAGCATGTATGAAAGGATTAATGAGAGTGGAAGAAGCGCAACCGGTGTGTCAGTGAGGTAGCAGATGGAAAGATGTGGTCTCTGCCTACCCCGTGGGGAAAAAGGCGTGATGGTATGTATGTATGTATTAAGGTAAATGTTAGTGGTTTTATTAACTTTTCCCATGTCACTAAAATATGGATCCAGTTTAACCGGATAAGTAACAACCTTGACTACAGATTGCGAAGTAACTTCTGTGCAAATCGGTAAATAAACTTCACACTTTATAAGATCACACACTCGCAGCCCCGCTCACTCGCTGGTGAAGAAAATTACATAGACGCAAAGCGTTTTAAAAATGATGTCTCCAAAGTCTGAGATTAAATTTTCATTTTTCTTCTTGCTAGTATAGTACTGATTAATAAAAGGTGTTTTATTTGGTAATCAATCAGATAGCTGGTTACTTATAATGGATTGTGCTGTGGATGATAGTAAATTTATGATTAAGTAGTGTAACAATAATTGGCCATCTAAATAAATAACTGTAAAGCAACTTATCTCATAATTTGGGTATCTTAATAATCGTCTTCTTCTTTTAAAAAACATAATCTGAAGCTATTTAAACATCCTGAACCGTTTAGGGTCAACAAACTAACGCAAACGTAATCACAGATACGCTGTTACGGAGGCGAGAGCGCGTAACTCGCCCAGCTCGTAAATCAGGCAGTCCATCTCGCCCATAACATCGGGTCAGGCGAGGTCAAGTTCACGACCGTCCCGGGTCACGTCCGGCGACCTTCCGACACGAGTTCGTCCTACATTTCCGCACGTATCCTGCTTCCGGACAACTGAGCACGAAATAAATGGCCTGCTGTTAAGAAAAAAGCACCTACAATTCATAAGTTGTGTGAAGTAAGTCACGAGCGATGGAATGGAATGCATACGTGCAACTAGTTAACGTCCATGTCTACTTTACACATAAAATAAACTTTTATTTTAAGATGTAATCGTTACTACATGATGTAGGTATATATAGGTACACGTGACCTGCCAAATATATACAGGATAGTCCGAAAGACACACGTACACGTACACGTCAATAAAATTTTTTTAGCTTACTCAGACTCAACGGTATCCAAGAATACCCAATGTATGTTACCTGATTTTTCTGGTCGAGTTACATTTTCGTTCACTGTGGCGCGATCTGTTGAGATAAATGCCTGTTTTTTTTACTTTTAGGTGAATATTAGGTTTAGTGGATTTTTAAGCATTTACATCCCAGGCGCTTATCATTACTTTGAAAACAACGTGTATCTCTCTCTCTCTCTCTCTACTCTCTGTATGTAATACTGGAAGCTTTCATGAATCATAAACATTTATTTGAACTTCTTGTTGTATAAAGATCTTGTGTAAAGCTTTTGTGTAAAGTTACATGCATTTTATAGTGGTTTGTGTGCGCTTAGTCGTGCTAGGTATATTATAAAGTGCTCATTAAAATGTGTTTATATCGTTACAAAAACTGATTGACCCGGATAGAGACTAGAGTATTACCCACATATTTGGTAAAAAGTTGCAGAATTTACAGAATTGGAGACTGTAAGACACATTGCGGTTTTGGACACAAAAAGTCTTAAGGCGAAGTATATTTTGTTTGACCCCGGTAATATTATCTATGCTAAACTCGGTTCTGTACAGTCACATGTGACCCTAATAACAGTAAAAAAAAGTCTGGTCATATGAGTTCTAGGCCACTAAGAGAAACAATTTTATTCGGTTTATTTAGTATGCCGCCTTACGTTTTGGATGTAATATTTAAAACTTTCTTTGACCTTGTCATGGCAGCCAAACTTTTGACTGAAACTTGTTTTAGTGAACCTCAATTCACTATTATTTTGGTGAGTTTTGGTTTGCAAACTTACCTCGTTAGTCAAACTTCTTCAACAGGTTGTTTGAGAAAGAGGATTTCCCATGGGCATTTATTTATATACGATACGATGTACAAAGTAAACAAAACATCCATATTGCACAACAAACTCTACTTGTTTTAATGTGTCATTAGTTTACTGAGAACAAGAACAATATTACAATCATACTGTTGTACCTAATAAAAATATGACTTTTCAAGTTAACTCAAGTATTACAACGGACTTTGTATTCTTGCACGAAAGTGCAAAAATAAGTAGGGTCAAATCGTTTCACTGAAGTAAAAAGTAGCATCGAACTGAATTCTTATGTGTGCTATGCGTTTCTTTCTAATGAGCCATAAACCGGATG
The DNA here is from genome assembly GCA_947369235.1 of Udea olivalis. Classification (NCBI taxonomy): domain Eukaryota; kingdom Metazoa; phylum Arthropoda; class Insecta; order Lepidoptera; family Crambidae; genus Udea; species Udea olivalis. The sequence goes on from OX376355.1 coordinate 12,352,036, forward strand.
TTTCCATTTTCATACTTTTCTAGAAGAAGCTAAAAAAATAGTATTTACGAAAGTTTACTGCCTTTTTACTACTCTGTTAAGTAATATTCATGGTAACTAATGATTACTAATAATTGTATATCATCATGATATAATCTTCACCTGCTGCTATGTTATTTTTCTTGTGTGTTAGAGATAATATGCGTATCCTGAAATAATTCTGATATTTATGAAATAACGCCATAGATTCCATATAAGGTAATTGTAGGCAGTTTCATAGATCGTGGCTCGATATCAAACATACACCTTTAAAAATAGCTTTAAGGAAAATCTCAGTAAGTATGACATCAGAAAATCCTACCACAAAAAGAACAGTACGCAAACACTGCAAAAAGCCGATTCTACCTCATTGTAATGATCTTTCGATCGCATGATCGATAACGTATGCAAAACTATCGTGGTCAGTCATTTATTAAAGGTAGTAATTGAGTACTTAATAAATAAATAGAGTTTAATTAATAATGTATAGATATATATATCAAGATCTAAGTATTTATATAAAATAGTAGATAATTTAGTCCGACCTTTGAAAGTGCTGGTAAGATAAACCATAATTACATTATTTTAACCGACTTTTATTTCAGAGAAAAGTTGGAAACGATTTAATAATAATTGATATTATAAATCACAAGGAAGCAAATTAACGATCTATGTAAAACTATTTCCATTAAATGATCTAAAAACCTTGTATAAATCACCAAAGCATAGTCTTTAAATATAAATGTTATGAGATAACATAATTGTTTTCGTGAATCAATAAATGATACTTTAATGCTTGTATCACCAAAATCAAACTCCATAGCGACGACCTTGTGCGTTATTCTAAATGTTAAGAAGCACATAACTAAAAATCGGCATAATAAAAACATGTCATAAAAACAATAACCAATTAACATAATAGGATCGATTGCTAATTAGCATCATAAAATGTGTTTTATAGAGCGCTTCGCTCCTTATAGAGTGAAGGCGAAGCGCACAAGCCATAGAATAGGTTAAAGCGACGGTTCTCAACTATTTGCTACCCTGGATTTAGTCAGTGCTAGGATTCAGAGAGTCCCAATGGGTGATACATTTAGCTACTATTAAAAATGCAGTTAAAAATACAAGAAACTTTTTTAAACAATTTCAAACCCTAAAAATGTTCTAAATAGGGTAAATACAGGTGTACAGTCACCGTCAGATATATTGTAGCAAACAGGGTGACCAAATACTTGTGAACTATTTAAAATGTCCATAAGTTCTTAACACTGCAATCTACCAATAATATCTGAACAATAATAACATTTTTATTTTCTTGATAAGTAATTTCTTTTCGCACAAATAACTAAAAATATCTGAACACCTAAAACGTCAAGTGTATCTCGAACAAACAATAAGCATATAGTAAATATAAAACACTAGCTGTGTGCAGGCGGCTTCGCCTACGTGGACTATACGACTTTGGCTCTTCTGTTTTCTCCCGTTAAAGTATGTCATATGTAAATGTTACTAGTTTATAATAAAGTTTTATGCTAAAATCATTTTGAAAATTGATCCCGTAGTTTTTGATTATTTTATTCCTTACTAGCTGTCGGTTAGCGGCTTCACCCGTGTAGACTATTTACCCCGTTTAAATGAAGCCTAATATTTAGGTGAAAGAATTTTAAAAATCAGTCTATTAGTTTCAGAACCTATTTAATGCAAATAAACAAACAATATTTTTTTCCTCTTTATTTTTATTAGTAAAGATGAAGGATAAACTTTCAAATTCAAACAGTCAATGTTCAGATATCTTTGGTTATTCGTACGTATAGAAATGTTTGACAAGCTGCTCAGATAATAATGTAATGAATGTTCAGATATTATTGGTAGCTTGTAGTGTGAAGAACTTATGGGCTATTTAAATAGTTCAGAAGTTTATGGGCTGTCTGCTAAAATATATCTGATGGCGACTGTACAACATTAGTCAGATATACTTTAGTTTATTACTTTTTTAAATAGTAAATATTATGATCATTCCGTAATTGGCAACATTAATATGTGGAATAAACATATTACAATTATTGCTTAAAGTAGTACGTTACTACACACAAAAAGGTTTCCTTTAAAAAAAAAATTGAGAAAGAGAGAGAGCAATGGAGACCTTTGTTACACCATCCACCACAACGTCATATTCTTTCTAGACAAATACTCGACTTTAAATGGGCTAGCTGCTGCTGCTAGCTCATTGAAAGTTTGGGAATCTGTGGTCCAGTGGCATACACTGAACATTAATATGTAAATGGCTAGCGGAATAATGCCAAATGTCTTAGCTATTGTTCGGGTCGGATCAGCCGAGCATGTCGCGTGTAACGTATGGCAATGACCTCGGGTGTCACACTCTATTTGGTGTATTGGAACTATTAGATCATAGCTATTAGGGCTGACATCGTTAAAGTCTTCATCGATGCTGACCTTAATTCCACCATTGTGCACAAAACGTACTATTAAAGAAGCTCTACGAGGAGTAGTAAGGGAAAACAATTAAAAAATCAGAGAGAGAGCCAGTACTAAACAAATATCATAGATTTGGAATCCTTATTATTATTTTCTCTTTTTTTAAAAAAAAAAATACACAAGAACATACGATCTATCTGGCATTATCTAAAATCCTTTGACAACAACGATAAAATATTCATAATCCTATCATATCGTTACGATTAAAATCACTTCAAGCTTCTGGCTATTATTTCAAATCAACAGCTTTCAAACAAGTCTTAAACAAAATATTACAGGAGCTAGAAAACTATTTGGAAAACTTTAATTTCTTAGAGATAAAAATTCTTAGTAGAGGTATAGTATTTTATTTTGTAACGGCCATCTCGCTGTTGTAGCAACCCTAACGGTAACGGTGGCTGGATTCGAGATCACAATCGGTGACATTGACTGATTTCTTTAATGTATTTTTAATTTAATCGCACGTTACAAATTCCATACTACATTTCCGTGCGCCAGAGCATTCGACTCGCCTATTATCTAATAAACTATGACCTTTAATATAGTTGTGGTCTTTTATTTTATATAAAATACTTAGCTGGTATTAAACACAACTGAATAGCATTGATTGCAGTACAATAAATAACTGAAGTTCCAGCACATTAATAATAAATCGCATAAAAAAACGGATAGACTTAATAACCGTGATTCAGTGCTAAAAAATAAAAAAAATATGTAAAGTTGGGTGATTTTTTAGATAAAAATCACTGCCAGCTAGATTTGACATAGGTCAAATAATAATAACATTGACACAAAAAACAACACTAACATATTAGCGCTAAGTCACCCTTGTTTATTTCGCCAATTGACTACAAAACATCCGACGCGCCAAAAAAGGCCAACACTAGATGAACATGCAAAAATAGACAAAAACATGACCACAAAGTCACGACCACCCAAAACAATATTATGTAGGAAAACATGGTCGCTTGGTCACTTCTCTACTAGGTCTGTCTATGTTTGGACCCGATAATTCAAAATGAAAAAAAACTACCACCGCGCCATTAGTACAACCGGTTTTTTAAAGCGTGCCATACGTTTTCGCAGAACACCCGTTTGTTCGAGAAACACTCGATGACAAACATTTTGTCTAACCACATTTTGCTACTACTAAAGACAACCATAAGCAAAAAAACGATAGGTAAAGTAAAAAATCTAATTACATGAACACAGTCCAGCCACGGGTTTCCCCTGTTATCGGCACAAAAAACATACGAACACTGTATACGTTTATTACAATATGATTATATTACTCTCGTATCCACTAAATTCCTACACAATCATAATAAAACGACGTTTTATTTTAAACATTTAATTGGAATCTTCTAATTAGCAAATCGGATGCTTAGATATCTTGCTAATTGATGAGACAGCTATCAACTTCAGATTTTACAATAACTTGGCAACAGGATTTTAAACCAGATGGGAGATGGCTTTAGTAATCTAATGAAGATTTAGACGTGTTAAATGCTGTTCAAACAAGAAAGTTTTGTATCGAAAAGGATGGTTTATTTTTCAAATTATATGTCTCAAGACTCTCAAGATATAATTCCGTATAATCATATAATTATTATAACTGTAGTTAATGAATACTGTAGGGCGTACTGTATTAGGACGTCACTCATCTAAGCGTCAAAAAACGCCCAGTTGGTACGTATTACAGGTACTCTATGCCACTAGTTACACAAATACAGTTTTACAAGATACAGATTGCAGAGCATAACTCGGCATTAGACGAGTAATGTAACGAACCGGGAAACGGCGCAGTCGCAGAGTTAACCCAGTGATTACATGTCGAAATGAGACGCCGACACCAGCGCAAGAATAAAAATTTTGCGGATAAAGTACGCCAAATGAAGGATTTGGTAACCACAAACGACGTTTAGGAAACCTTAGTCAAGCTTTTTTCTGAAATTGGTAATGCAATCGAAAAAATCAATATTAGATTCGCAGACCTTTAGTCGAAACACTTCCTGAATCTGATACCGATCGATCAATCACTATACGCGCAATAGACCAAACCAAAAATAAATTAACATTAAAAAGAAAAACCACGTAGATATTTTATAAATGACCCAAAGTTACTACAAAAAGCGAAACAAGAATAATAATTAGTAAACTTGACGCCAAAGGCTAATGAATGAGAGCAATTAGTCTAGCTTAGAAATCTTACAGCAACCTCAGAGAAACCAATGTCAGGTGGTCCCAGGTTACAAGTTGCAACTCTTATCTCCGTTGCAAAAACTACACTGCAACATACCACACTAGACTTAAATACCGACCATTCTAGCGAGTTGAGTGAAAAATATTGAGCGAAACGCTCAGTTCGTAAGTGAGAAGTCATGCCTTAGATCTCGCCGCAGGTTGTTCCAACACGTTACACTACACTGATTAATTTGAAACGATCAGTGAGAAGTCACGTACGATTTGCATTAGAAAATTACTCCAATACTTAGCTAAGAACCATTTACAATCGGTAATACTAAGGGAAGAAAAGGAAAGCAAATGCTAGTTCTACACAAAACCAATCAACCAACCTATGATTGGTTTGAAAATAACACTTCAGGCGAATAAATTTCTGGATCTCAACAGTTGGGAGTCTCCAGCTCCATTCCAGAACTTTTCTGCAGGCCAAAATCTCTCTAGAATTTATGGTAAATGTCTCAGGAAGGACGGACGACCTGGTAAAGGTTGCAGGTAGACTGTAATCTGCAATATATGAGGGAAGCGTATGTTTATGATAGGACGTCTGAAAAGTAATGATTAAAATGACTCAAGTGGCGCTTTAGGTTTTATGAGCACCTTTTCTTAATAATAATAGGATTGAACTTATTATCTTCCAACAATATAGAGAATATCTCAACAAATCCGAAGAAGCGATTAACTCTAATAATGGATGAAATGGCACTTATTCTCTTTGCCACCTTTTGCAATGCCGCGCTTTTCGCGTACTTGGCGGCCATGTTGTGGAAAGAGGCGGGAAAGTGGAAAGTGGTCGGGTTATCATCTCATTGTCAGTGTCGAGACTGTCATTGTCTCCAGCCTGCTTGCTTCCCGTGTGAAAACTCAGTTTAGATCTTCTGGTCAATGGAAATGGCGTCGATTTGCGCTAGAACATGTGAGATGGCTAAATAATCTATGAGTAAAACAACAAAGAAAGTTTGCAAGATAGGTGGCCCTTTCAAAACATGTTATTCTAGACGACTCAGGATTTTTTGTGGGATATAATCGGAGATGGAACAGCCAACGGACACAAGGTTGTCAAACCATTCTTTAGATACTATGACGTTGGCTGACAAAGATCTGATATTTGTTTGTTATGAATTATACTAGACTACGTCTATGGCCACTTGCAACAAAAGTGACAATATAATATTATGACATAAACAATAATACCGCGCCCGCATTTTGTCAGATAATAAACAAACAAAGTGATGGACTGAAAAGCGCCAACTGAGCGACTTGCAACAGCAATTTTATTCCTCTTCAAAAAATTTAATATGACGAATGCATCTAGTTTAGCCGACTTTAGCTCCATGTGCCGGGCATTTCTCTATGCAACTACTTCTCAGCTTCTATCGGTGGCGCGATTAGCGATCAGCCGTAAAAACGCCCGCTTCATTATGCAAACAATGGGGCAATCGAGAGTGAACTCCCGTATGTTGATGTGTTTATCTTTTTATGGTAATTTGTTTAATATGCTGTTCCCGTGAAAATTGCTAGATTTCCAGTAATTTTGAGAGCAGTTGCGTGACTCTGTTCTAACGTTCAATCAATACTACTATTCAAGAAACAAACCAGGAATTAATTAATTTTAATTGTATAAATTTAGACCAGCTAAGATTACTAGCAGAAACGTCACCTGCAATGAAAGTTTGTAGGTTTAGATTAAATAAATAAGTAGTATACTTTTAAAATTGCAACATATTTTTTCCAACTTTAATATCACGTTTCAAATAAGATTATCAAAGAAAACAATCATATATAACAACCGCCGAACAGACAATGTTATTTCTCAATAAATAACAGTTATTTCTATCAAAGAGCAATCGCCGTTACTAGTATTACGTTTTGCAATGTTTGCTGTCTTACTTTCTGGTATAACGATACAAGTGAGGCAAATTACAGCTGTTGGAACAAACAACGCGAAAATTTCATTTTCATACTTATTGTGATATCTCAGGTACATTCTATTCATTGTCATATACTTGGCTCTTCAGAATTGAAACAAAATGTTTTTCACACATTCGGAATTGTTATTTCTTTTGTATCTTTATCGAATTCAGTTAAGGTTGAACCATGTTGCAAACACCATCTACCAATTCACGCTACCATATAAGTCGCCTGCGCATTTGTGGTTTTAAAATATATCGTTTCACTAGTACAGAAGATCAGTCTCAGCCACCGAGTACCATAATCATTTAGTTTTTGCAGCATTAATCATAGGTGTGTTTCTTTTCCCGAATTAGTGATGCCAAATTGCCAACCACAAACAAGATTACTTTTTTGTCTCTTACTAGAACACGTGTATTTTTGTATTTTTTGTTAAAATCTTTTGAACTTTTTTCAAATTGCTTTGTAGGTAACTTACTGTGTAATCATCTTCAAATATTTATGATCTCATGAGTTTTGTGAAATAAATCTTTTATTATTCATAATAATTATTGTTATTGCCACATTTTTTAAATTACATGTTTCAAATTAGCGATTTTACTTGCTGCTTATCACCGGTAACATATTTCAGAGTGACTTTACGAAAAATAATAACTAGTAAGAGTATGCTTAGATTTAATGGGCAACATCTACAATCCAACAGTTAAAAAATGGCAAGGCAAACAAAAGTTTTGCTCTTGTGGAAGAGTATCAAATAAGAAACTAGTGTTCGTCAAAAGGTTATTGTCATTGTTATCCCATAACCATTGTTTGTTAATTATTCGGAAATCCCATCAGGCGGTTCCATCTGCTGTTACTAGCGTGAATTGCCAAAAATCGCATTTCAAAGATCGGCAAACTTGTAGCCAATTTGTCATGTTAAGGTGCCCATAAATAGTAGTTCACTGTGAAAGATACCTAAATAGGAAACTAGTGTTTGTCGAGAGGTTATTGTTTGTAAGTTTTTTGGGAATTCCACTGTGGCGTCGGGCGGCTGCGTCCGCGCAGGAATGCGGAGACGCGCGGGTTTCGGCGACTTCTGCCGTTCTTATTAGCATAACACCGCGACGCAGGCGCCACGGCAGATGATAGACGCGCGCGATCTTTATGACCGGGGAGCCAAGGGTCAATCTAAATAGTGATTTTAAATACTATAATTTATCAACAACACTGAACCGTAGGCAATTTTAGGCCTGGGGTAACTTCAACCCAATCGATTTATTTTTAAGAGTTTTTTGATTTACTTAATAATGATACAGGCTTGCGTCTATTTCAACTAGAAATATTTAAATTGCCATGCTCCAAAATGCCGTAGGCGTAGGCATTTGGAATAAGTTTAAAGTTTAAATTCAAGAATAGTAAGGCTTCGCAGCAGTCAACTTAATTAGGTAGATTTGTTTGATAGTACCTAATCTGACTCTTAGACTACGAGAAAAAGAGTCTATGTAGTCGTTCGTCAATGTCAATGTCGATAAAAGCTGCTCTGCCATGTTGTCGATAGCGATCTGTTACGAAACTTGTATAACACTTGCTTCGAGATGATTATATCTGGCATATGTATCGCTGGACGCTGATGCGCGATCCTATCAGCAATTAACCAAAGTCATGATGATTTATGAAAAACAGAAGTTTAATTCTGCGAATAAGGAAGACAAAAAATTAAATCATGAAGTTAAATATACAGTAATATGCTATTAGACTGAGGTCTGTCTTCCATTATTCTATAAGACAGAAAAAAGTTTCCAGTAAGATAGCAGTAAGTCGTATTTGTCAGCTGACGGTATAAAGTGCTAACGGGACGAAAAGCGCCTGGCCAGATTGGCTAAATTTTGTTGTCACTAAAAGATTAAAGTCTTGACAGGTATACAGAAGACAAATTTACAATAATTGTAAAAGACTATCTGCTTTACTGTAAACCAGCTAATACGATATTTTGCATTGACAATAGTGTTATATTTCATTCAAAAAACGCCTTATGACCTACTCATGGATTCAGTAGAAGTATCATATGCAAATCCAATTACCACTTATCAAATTTATGCTAAATAACGTTTATCTCAAGCGATTGACTGACGTCAACAAAGTATAAGTTAAAGATCTTATTTAAATATATTACATGATAAATTGATGATATTAGATAGACGTGACTAAAATGGATAAGTATTCACCACGTTTTAGCGATAGCGTGAGTTAGGAACGTGAGAAGAATTTCGTTTTAGAATCGGTAACTATCGGTTAGTAAGGTAAGGTCGTGTCGCGACAAGGGACATCCGTCGCTGATCTTAGAGATAAAATTGTTTGCATCGTGAATTTTTATTCAGTTGTTCAGCAGAACAGTACAGTCTTAATCAGTATCTTTTTAAAATATTGTCACAATATCTGGTGCGGTCATTGACTTAGCAGCAATGATAAATAAAATCATAATTTACTCTACTATCATAGGTTGAAAAGTTCGCGATAACTTGGAATTTCAAGCACAATTGCAGACAATGCAGACATTGTACCTAATAATTATGAAATTTATCTCTGATGAACTCTCTAATTCGGAGATAAAATGGTTTGTATGCAGCGTTAGGAATAGAAAATTACAGGTGCTAGCACAAAACAGAGAGGAATGGCGATTGCCCCACTGACCAAAGCATAGTTATCGAATCGTTTAGAAATCGAGCTTACAATAGCTAACAGAGCCAATGAGGATATAATGGGGGCAATCAATACCAGTATGCCTTGATAACCCGTTTATCTTGCTATCGGACCCTTTCCCTTGGTGTAACATTGGAGTAGTCAGTTTCTTCGTCCAGTCCACTTTCTACGTCCGCGGGAACTAGCCTGCATCCGTTGCATAATGTCCATTAAACCTTAATAGCTTGGAGATACAGTTTTAATTGTCCAAGAATGGTTGGCAGCTTAGTAAGCGTGTTAGAATGATACTCTTAATTGGAGGCTGTTATTTTTTCTCTCTGAATAGTTACTGTATTGAAGCTTTTTTCCTTTATTCGTTTCTATACTAAATAATTATACAGAACGTATGAGCTATTGCTACAATGAACGGGCCCAATAACCACGCGTTCAGAAAATTAACATGAATAATTAGAAGTAAAAATGTTGTGAAGTTTTTTTCGTTTTATTAAGCAAGGGTATTCAACAAAAAACCTATCGCCCATGTTCATCAGGGATTATATTTGGGATACTAATGGTAAAATATTTTTTCAAATCGTTCCAGTAGGTTCAGAGCCTATTTAATACAAACAAACATTAAATTTTTTCCTATGCATAACGGTAGTATAGATATTATTTTTTTTACTTAGTGATTATTCGGAAAGTTATTAGTGCAAAATGTGAAATCTTTATCTATTTCGTACGGTAGCAGAAAAATTGTAGATATTGCATTTTAGGGAAAGTTACCCCTAGTAATACTCTATACTTTAGGTTCAGTATGAGCATCAGTTTTAAGATTATAGCCAAGATAAAAAAACTGAGAATTGAGAGCTTCTAATTATCAAGCGGTTTTCCATGCAACGAGTAGCAAATTGAGTTTCTCATCACACCACCCTCAAATTTGTAAAAGTTTCTCGGCATACACAGCTCCATTCGGCCTTGTTCCCGTGAATCCTGGTCGCTTAGTCGGAATTTTAAAACAAGTACATACGCACATTAATCTGTGCTATCTGATGATCTTGGAAGGAGTCTCGAGTTCTCGACAGGTGGCATAAATCTTGCACGGTCAGTTGGCGACGAGATGTCCTTGGCATCCGAAATTATTATCACGAGAAATATCATTTGCGATTTAGCTTATGTATGTGTGATTGTATGTTTATGTTATCTAACATCAGTATGATAACGGTTAAAGTATATTATTTAAATAAAGCTTTGTCAACTTATCTTCTTCTCCTGGGCTAGAATTCTAGATGTGATAATAAATGTATCACATCAAGATCTCGATTTTTTTTATTCCAGCATATCGTATGTGTAATCGAACATAACATACTTCTTAGTAATAAACAGTAGGCTGAAGATAATATCATATATTATATTCTAACACATAAACTCAGATAATATACTTCGTTTGCGCGTAACACTGGCAGCTTGTGCGAAAACCACATAAAATTGAAATACAAAAAACGCGAAACAAGTATTATTCTAAAGAATACATCTCATTAAATATGCAAGGTTCCGTAAGATATTCGTTTTCATTTACATAGGTTAATGGGAAATTCTTAACATTCTTGAATGACGTACGTTGATGAAGTAATAAAACACATAAAATAATTAACAGATTGGTCAAACCTTTTTTTGAGTCCAAATTCTAAATAACTACTTTATGGACTAATGTTACTGGTGTTAAAACGTTATTTTCTAATTTCTTGAAGTCATAACTGAAAAGTACAATTCTGCTGACATTTTACGGAGTACCAACATTTATGGGCAACGACGTTCAGCAGTTCTCTCGTTTGTTATGATTGCAGCCGTCTTTGTCAAAAGAAGCAATATCATAAATTAGCTTGTGATAATGGCGAAAGTGATAACTTCGTTACTATAGTCCGAGTTCATAATTAACAATTTACTTTCAAAAATGCCTAATAATTAAGCCCATTTTCATTTTCACTTATTTATTATACCTACTTGCCATGCGTGCTTCCGAAAGGCACGACAAGCTGTTCTTTCTAGCTTACAAGTTTTATTTACAAGAAAACCCCAAAAAGGACGAAAGTATTAAAGGATCCGTGTTTTTGACCCCGTCGTGCGGACCCCTCGCGCGTGCGCAGGCGGCGCGCCGCGGCCGGGATCCGCGTACATCCCGCTCGTTTGCATTTTTTCGCGGGTAAGTGTGGCGGTCGGACGCGCGGGCTCGAATCCGCAATCTCGCCAGTGCGACGACCTTGATGCGCGGCCCGTTATGAATTATGCGCGGACGCAAGGGCGCCGCGGAAGCGATGATTTTGATGGTATACGATTTGAATAGTGACTTATGTAAAGTACTGTCAAATATGAAAATATTAGAACTTAAAGGTAAAACTTTGTTTCTCTATATGTAATCCAAAACTACATCACTCCATTATAAATGATTTCCGAAATTTGCAGTAATTGCGTAGAAAAAAGCTCTAATTTTAGACTCATGGTTTATGAAATAAGAATTGTAGGCAGCTACAATTCTTCTCATCGTTATAATGCTAACATTACATTTTATGTGACGTTTACTCCAGAATGACTTTGTAAAACACACTTCAAATCTGTGATTTAGATTCGATTTCGAAACTATGGTTGTATAAAAAAAAACTATTATGTTAACTACCTAATTAGGTATTTTATTGGTTCGATTTGTATAAAAGACATAACATGACATAACTAATTAACAACAAATGTGCATTTAAGTTTAGATGTGGTTAGTGTCAATTTTAAAAAGTCGCAACGCTAAAATTTCAAAGAATACAAAAAAAATACATTTTATTGGTTCAGGCTAACATCCAATAACAGAAAGAACATCAGAAAAGAAATATCTAGTTAAGCATTACATTTATTCTACAAAATAAGAACATTCAAATTCGGAAGGTCAAATGTTATAATTCTTTCGAAGCATTTATGGTTTAGTTTCGAATAATAACTTTATGACGACAGTGGGTAAAAAAAACATTATTCACTACACTTCTTGCAGTATTGAGCAAGAAATCAACCAGGCAATCACTACTTACAACATTCTGTTAGTCGACTTGACAATAATGCGTTCCGTGAACTTAACTTAAACTTTAAACAGAACATATTTTTTGAATATATTTATGTCAAAGCCTGGAACTAGAAAAATACATAATATGTATAGTAACTATTAAATTAGCTTTTTTAACATAACTGGACCAGATCTAATTGAACAAACCCACAGCCAAGTGCTGGTTCAAATGGTCAAAGGTCGAATAAATAGAACGTCAAATGGATTTCAAGAGAGCGACATTTATTCCGAATGCCAAAATACAACTAGAGAAAAATCGTGACACCGCCTGCTAGAATTAACAATTCCTAAAAAGATCAACGCCATCTATTTATTGACAGCCCGACATTACTAACTAATGTACAGAAATGGACTATACAAATCTGATCTATCTAAATCCATACGATCCAAATGTTTTTTTTAGTAATATCTCTATTAATTTATTAACCGTTTATTTATAGTTCGCGTAAAACTTCTTGTCCAATATCAAGTTGTCGTGAGTCCCGCATTCTTATTATTTCCTAAGAAAAATAGGTATTGCGCATGCGCCTAAACAACTTCAGAGTGGACTAAAGTTTGACGCAAACCAAACTCATTATCTTCAGCTCTACGTCCAACATCACTTTATTTTAATGTTTATACTGTTAAAATCAAGAGACTGCCTAATATTTCAGCTTAATATTCCACTCATTTACCAGGGATAGAGTCGTTATACCCGCTAACTTGAACCTAGCACTATTTCTCGTTCAGAAATAATCATTTTAACCGAAGCTTATTCTTAGGTTACTCTTGAGATAAAATCGTCGTATTATTGCTACGTTACCGGTGGGAGCTCATTTTAACACAATTAATGTTCTTTACTTTCTTTTCATTGCATTTTATTGGTAACCTGTAATTTATTTTCGAAAGGTTACTGGTGTGAGGTCTCTATTATTGTTTGCAAAGCGATAACAATTGTTGCACAAACGCTTCAGAAAGTGCTAATGCATCGAGATGTGCTAAACACATGCTAACATTAATTAGAACGAGGTCCCGAATTGCAACACCTTATGAGAAACACAAAAATTACTGAACAATTGAATTAAAAGTATCGCCAAGAATGCTGACGGTCGAATTCATAATATTATTTCACTGAAACTGAACTAAATATGTTAAGGTTTCAAAACAGACACTAAATGGAATCCGTCTATTGTAGAGGGTTTTTACAAAACGCTATGCCCCCCTATTCAGAACGAAGTTATCGACCGATTCGGTAAGTTTGTTTTGACTATAGTAAATGACCCGCTTAACGGTAGCAATCAATAATTTTATATGTTGAAGCCAAAGGCCTTTAGTTTTCATAAACGAAATTATATAAAAACTACTTATCTTAAAAAATGAATTAAAAATAAAAGAAAATAATCGAATCGGTCGATACCTTTGTTCTGAATCGGGGGGCCGGTATGCCTAACGGCGGTAATAGACGGATTAAAGAAAAAAAATTGAATAAGTGGATAATCACCTACCAGCCGCGAGCCGGGTCTTCCTAGACCTATTTGGCAGTTGGTTGTCAAAAGCCGCGTAGAGCATTCGTACGCGAATCTTGCGGTTGAACTGACGCGATGAAGTAAAGTACCTAAGTACCGACTACTGACATCACTATCGAAAGAGGTAGCCCTCACTATATATGCCTGTCACATAACAGCACGCATTTACAATTGACAAAATGGTCAGTTTTCTATGATGTGATTTATCTGTTACATAGTATCTATTAAGTAATCTGTGCCATTGTAGCTACTAAGCAAGGGCATATTAATTAAATTAGGACTAAGGCAAAAATGAATTATATCAAGATCTGCGCAATACAGAAGCAGAACCTGTATATTCGTGGATTAAAAAGTAACTGCTTCATTTATCAATACTTTATTACCAGTGGTATTCAAAACATCGCAACGACCCCATAAAGAGTTGTAAAGCGAGCTGATTACTTCTTCTGACATGGCACTTTTGATTTATGTTCATATGTAAATGCTCTATGGTCTTAATTGGTCTCAACATTTATATTGCCTCTTTACAAAAAAGGAAACAAAATCTGTTAAAGCAGAAAGGATCTGAAATGGTCACTTCGATAGCAAACGCAGTGTGATTCGCTGGCCGGACGTGTCGATAAAGATAGCAGGACTTTTGAATGTAGTTTCGGCTATGGGAAGGACTATGCTCGGTGTGGCTCGGTTGGTGGTGACCCAGACTGCTAAGACGCGAGTGGTCGATCTGTGCTCAAGCTTTGCATTAGTGTTAATACCAAATTTTAATATTTATTTAAAATTAAGTAACATGTGTATCAGACTATGACAACCATGCTTAGTTTGATGCAGAAGGCCTTTCACACAATGTGAAGGTGTGCAGAGATATACGTAAATATGTTCCCATGTACCAGTTATATTCCTTTAAATAGGGCCACGACCATACGTCAGAAACTGCATAGAAATGAGACTAGCTACCCCCGCTAACAAGCGGTTGAAGGTTTTTCGCCTTGACCTGCCAACAACGTGGGAATCCACTAAATGCTTTTGTTAAAATTATAGTCTAGGTGGAATTAGCGAGCCTGTCAAATTTGTATACCTAAGTTACCTAATAAAGGTCTGGTATATACAATTAACCGAATTATTATATCTCAGATATTATAATTATTAATTATTACAAATAATTATTATTCATAATATCTTACACCAAGATCATCTGACCCCAAACAAAGCAGAGGGTATCCTATGTGTGTCAGAGACTGATATTCAATTAGATATTCGATGCTTTAAATTCGAATCCTAGCCAGTTCGAATCCTGGATACCTAATAAAGGACTGGTTTATACAATTAACCGAATTATTATATCTCAGATATTATGATTATTAATTATTACAAATAATTAATAATCATAGTATCTGAAACATCTTACACCAAGATCATCGACCACAAACAAAGCTGAGCGTGTCCTATGTGTCAGAGACTGATATTCAATTAGATATTCGACGCTTTAAATTCGAATCCTAGCCAGTTGAGATCCTGGATGTAGGAAGCGTATTTTTAAAATCTATGAATACAGTTTGATTACTTTTCAAAAATAAAGAAATGTTCCCTCTGAGTGAAGTTTATCTCCATTGTTTAGAGTACTTTCCCTCAAGGTGGCATCAAAAAAATCCAACCTGTAAAGTTAATTTATGGTCAACTGTAACCATAATATATACACCACTTCGTCGAACCATATTCTATGGAATGCATGATAGCTCTTATCTTAACAACAAGATTTATAGAGCTTTATTAAACCAGTTTCAATAAAATAATCAATCCGGCGCTTATTTGCGTCAAAATGGCGGAATCCCAAGAATGTAACACACCTAAAAGGCTACCTAAAAGATACATATGTGTCCAAGTTATTAACAACAACAAAAAATAACAAATCCGTTTCAAAATTAATGGAGCATCGTTCGGACGTCACGGAATAATTTTATAGTTGTCTCGAATGTAGATTAGGTATTGCGAAGAAAAATAAAGCGTCCCGATGACAAACAATAACAAGACGGAATAACAATGAGGTTGTATAGGGTTGACAAGCCTTGAACCCTTTGAAAGGCAATAAATTACAATTAAATAAATATCTGAGGGGCATATTTGCACACGGCCATTTAATCACCATTCAATCAGAGGGCCTAGGACGAGTTTGATCACTCATCGAGTGTAACGTTACACAGATTGTTAATATTATAAAATATATACTTAAATAGATAACAACACCCAGACACGGATATTCGAGAACCAGGGTAGTGGCCTACTAACGTCCAGATTTTAGATAAGTCACTGCCTGATGATTGTCCTGGATCAATTAGAAAAGAAATCAGATCGAAGACAGTCCATCCCTAGTAGTAATCTTTTTATAAAGTTGTTATTCTTGTTATTTGATACGCTTCTAATCGTGAGAATCGAATAGGCTTATTATTTAGTAAACGATCGTAAACGGAAATTATACTAAAGTTATCACGCATTCTACTGAAGTGCTAATGGCGGAAACTGTTCATAACGACTACAAAAAGATAAAGTCGCCACAACAAAGAAACCAAACACGCTTTTTGTATTAATAATTGGTTCCATCTCGTACTTGGATTAATGAAAAATGTTTTCAATATCGTTCGAGACAAAAAAAATCACCAAAAACGGCAAATCGACCTTCATAGGTGCGATCACCGATTAATCCTACTTATCGTAAAGATCCTGGTGATCCTGACCAAAAAAAGAAAACAGGAAACGATTAAGGGGACAATGTTCGAATTCCGCTGGCCGAAGGTTATAAAAAGAAAACTTTAAGGCATATAAAAATAACACTGAGATACTTTAATCAGATTACATCTAAACTTACGGCGCCTGTAACAATGAGGTTATGATTGCTCAATACCAACCGAGAAGCCTGCCTCGAAAAAAATCCGGAAACGATGTCCAAATGGTGCAAAAAGAATGAATGTTGGTCAAAATTAACGCGGAGATACCGATTCTAAATATCGATAAAAGCGCCACGGGCACGCACGCCGTTGTAATTTCGGTCGATAAAAAAGCAATGCACCCAAAAGGCGTCATGAATATTCGATTACATAATTTAAGTGGACAGACGACGCCGATGAGCAGCGGGCGCGGGCCGGCCGGCGCCTGCGCCGGTAAAAATGTGGCCTTACCGTGAACGTTTTGAATATAGCGTCTGTTTATAAATTCAATATTATTGAATTTTAATGTAATTAATAGGATGCTCGTGCGTCACGCTCCCGTGTAAAAATATCGAACAAGATCTTGTCACACTTAATTAGCTTTATTTATAGAGCATTTCCATTTACATAAGTTATGTCGATGTTAGATTCTTCTAGTTCATATTTTTTACTTTGAAAAACGAGATATTTTAGAATTCTGCTAACTCAAATGGAAAAAATTAAAGGAAGTATTCTAATACAGTCGTAAAACTCGTCAAAGTTGCGGTCAAAAACTGTGAAGTAATAAATACCTTCGAACTTTTGACCTTATAGCCAAAGTCCATGTAGGAAGCGTACAATGGGTATGCGGTCAAAGTTACGATCTGGTGCGCAAGCGCCTCCAAGTCGTGGAATGTGGCGCCTTAGAGACATTCGGGGAAACGAGGCGACGGCGGACGACGGACGAACTCGTTTGGATGCCAAAGTCATTGGGAAGGATCAAGTAGGGCACGCTGAGGTTACGTCGAATTGAGAGCGATGGTGGCATACGGTTTTTTGAACAGTTTCGTCGATCTCGTGGGATGTGGCGCCGTGGAAGAAAATGAGGCCAATGTTTTATTTTAAAATAAATGCAATATCATTTGCGCAACCATACGAGGGTGGTTCAATAAAAAGTAAAAATGGCATATAAACTCCTGCTCAAACAACAAAAAAGTAAATACTGGCAGGTGAAGCCCAGACATTTGATAAAATAAAAAATAAAAAATGATTTTCTTTTCGTATTTTAAAAATAGAAGTCATCTGTTTTCCTCGTGTCGGAGCGTGGTACGCAAAATGGATAAAATTTAAATTCGCGCCGTAATAAAATATCTCTGCCTGATAAAAATCACTACTGAGCAAGTAAACCTAGACTTGAGAGGAATATTAGGGGTTAATGATCCTCGGTATTCTACGGTTGCGCGGTGGTGTGCCGAGTTTAAGAGAGGAAGAACTTTAACTAAAGACGACTCGCGCTCGGGACGCCCTACGACGGCAGTTACCGAACAAATGATAAAAAAGTCAATAAAATTGCTTTGGCAAATCGTCGTGTTACTGTTCGTTTTGGAGCTGAAGAACTAAAGATTTCGATAGGAAGTATCCATAGTATTATACATTTGAACATTTAGGCATGAAAAAAGAATCAGCACGCTTGGTGCCTAGAGTGCTTACAGACGACTTCAGACGAGCATAAACAAACAAGACTGCGGATTTCTCAAATCGATTTGGAATTGTTACAACAAGATCCAGACCGATTTTTGGCTAGCTTCGTAACTATGGATAAAACATGGCTCCACCATTTTAATCCTGAAACGAACCAACAGTCCATGACTTGGAAGAGGCCGTCATCTCCAACGCCTAAGAAGTTTAAGGCCATTCCATCCGCCGGTAAGATTATGGGCTCTCTTTTCTGGGGCGGCCAGGGGGTGGTAATGATTGAATACCTCAATCATTGAGCCACTATTACGAGGCCCTTATACGCATAACAAATAAAAAACCTGCATCAGAAAATACGGGAAAATCGTCGCGGCAAACTTGCTCAAGTTGTATTGTTTCACCAAAATAACGCCCTCGCACACAAGTCCCGAGTTGCGATGACAGCTATATGCTGGATTTAATTGATGGACCATCCTCCATACTCACCTGACCTTGCGCCTAGTGATTTCTACCTGTTCCCGCGGTTTAAAGAACAACTGAGAGGTCACAAATATGGCAATGATGAGGAAGTGATAGCCGCCGTACATGATTTTTTAAGCGATCAAGATGAAAAACGATATACCAAGTGTATAAACCTCAAAGGTGATTATGTCGAATAACTAAATAACAATAAATAATATACAGGGTGACTGGGGATTCATTGGCATCCTTTTAAAATAAGAACCTACTCATCATTTACACTACTTTACCCAAGGATGAGGCTATTTAACAGGTACAAAATTGCATATTTTTAACATTGTACATACATACATACATACATACCATCACGCTTTTTTACCAACGGGGTAGGCAGAGACCACATCTTTCCACTTGCTACGGTCCTGAAACACCTCTTGCGCTTCTTACACTCTCATTAATCCTTTCATACATACTCGTCGATTATGGGTACTCCTGACCTGACCTTTTTTGAGCACGTCTTGGACTTGTACTAAGTACGTCCGTCTAGGCCTTCCCCTTTCAACAGCTCCATCCACCCTCGCCTTGTAAATTTGTTTCGTTGATCCTTTCATCCATCCTTTCCATATGCCCAAACCATCTGAGCATTCCCATTTCAATTTTTGTGACAACATCCTCATTCACAACACAACGCTCTCTTATTATGCTATTCCTTACTTTATCACTCAATGTCACACCTGCCAAACTTCGCAATGCTCTCATTTCCACTGCATTTATCCTACTTTCATCCTTCTTTTGCCATACCCAACTCTCACTTCCGTACATAAGCGTCGGCACTAACAGCTGCATGAACAGCCAGTCGCGCCTTTTCTGACGCCTTCTGGCTGTTCATAAAGGCATGCAGCGCTCCATTTACATATTCCCTGCATTCACTCTTCTATCAATATCACCCTCATGCCTTTCATCCCTCGTGAACCTAGTCCCCAGATACACAAATTCTTTAACTTGTTATACCTTTTCACCTCCAATTAAAACATCACATTCTGTCATATCCTAATCTTTTAATGTCATTCCTCCTTTATAAACATCATGTTTCATCATCATCATCATCCGTGCGGTCTATCCCGGTTGTGAACTCACACTGGTGTGTGGGGTCCCAGGGTCCGTCTTTCTTATTTTCTTGGCCCAATTCGCGCGGTCTTGAGCATCCTCAGTGGTGAGTCTGTTGGCACGCATGTCACCCTTGACAACGTCGAGCCAGCGCTTCTTGGGTCGATCTCTTTTACCAGTACCTGGCGGGGGCGGCATGGCCAGACATTTGTTGCCCACGTAGTTTGACGATCTCCGTAAGACATGACCATATGACCATACCAATGAAAGCGGCACTCTTGCAGCTTGTCTGCGATGTCACGAACACGAAGGCTGCCGCGGATGTGGGTGTTCCGCATGCGATCTTTGCTTGAGACTCCACACATCCACCCCAGCATCTTCATTTCGTGACGCGCAGCTCCAGCTTGTGTCGCTCTAGTAATGGCCATGTTAGTAACGGCCATATTGTTATAAGCATCATGTTTAATTTAATACTCGGCAATTGTTTAAACGGCTTCAAAATATGAAATTTTGTACCTATGAAATAGCCTCATACTTGGGTAAAGTACTGTATATCATGAGTAGGTTCTTATTCCAAAAGGATGCCAATGAATCCCCAGTCACCCTGCATAACTGCTTCATACTCATTATCACTTTCTATAGAACACACCTAGTTCACCCGTTCAACAAATTTAGATTAAGGCCAAATTAAACATAATTTTAGAAGTTTTGCTGAGGTATGGAGAAATTAATAGTCGTATATATTGCATTGCTAAAAAGCTGCATATATAGTGAACAACATTTGAGGTACAACTTCGTCAGTTAATCAACGAATTTATTTATAAAGTATAAAATCATCACTTTGGCTCGCTTGGTGGTAACTCTGGCAGCTGGCTTCAATCAAAAGATTTCATATGAAGAAAACTCACTGACCAAATTCATCCGAATGTTATTATTTATAGGAGCAATCGACAAACCGAGCGTGAACGACCAAATTTAAACATTTTTATTTCTAAGTAGGTGTTGACCTATAGGCTCTCTTCTAGTCTAGTCATTAAATAATCTGCGAAATTAAATCAATGAAGATGTTTTTCTGACGTAAATGCAAATATGCGTTTCTGTTCTTTAGGACATCGGTTGATAATAAAATTCGCATCAAATACACTTTTTTTTATTGCCTAATAGGCTGATATTTGACCACAATCTTACCTGTTCATAGATGATGATGTGGTCTAAGGGTTGACATGCCTAGCAAATATTAATAATAACTATCTGGGACACCTTAAACCAAGGTCATCTGACCCAAACTGAGCAGAGCTTGTACTATGGGTGTCAGAGAAATCAAATACCTATCCACACTTTTTTTTTTAGTTTCCGGTTTTCGTGCTTCAGAAACACATGCATGGAGCTGAATTTACTCCTTGGCTGTTTGCATTACAAAAAAATGACCGAAACAACTTAAGCAGGAACGCCAATCGTCTAGCGAAGATATGTGTTTTTATATGAATTTTATCTTCGTTCTTATTGTATGCTTCCAAGGTTAGGAAAATGAGTCGAAGAAGTTATTCCGGACTTAAACCTGCTGAAACCCCATGGCAGTCGTCATCGGCACTCCAGTGAAGCTGCTTTACACCCTACCACCACAGCATTATTATCCAAGCCATCCTCATAGAACTATCACAGTTCATAGATGCGCTTCCGTAAGTGGTCCACCACACCTATGCCGGCTGGCTTGCGCGCGATGCCGCAAACTTGTTTACCTGCGCAAGCGCAGACGAGTCATCGACATGCCGCGTCCTCGGAAGGTCGCTCGGCCATCATCGGGATCGTCATTAGCATATATTATCTTAATTTTTTTTCCTTATCAACACGTTATTCAATAAACTGTTTATCCACCCGGATCTGTTTCATTGTGGCATTTCTTAGCCTAACTTTAATAACGTCTAGCTTAAAGCCAAGGATGTAGATTGATATTTTCTATTGCAGTTCTCTTTGTTTATTTATTACAACAGAGTTCAGTTTGAAGGAGAAACTCTAGTGATCTACTTTCAATGGAAATCTACTATTTGAGTCTAGGACCCGATCGATATCGCTTCGCGCGTAATCTTTTGTATTTTGTTTGTTGAATTTTTTGTTATAACCAAACCGCATTCAGCAAGCTCGGTAATATACGATGACTGAATAACAAAGTTGTAAACGAAGCCTGCCCAGCAGTGACACATGGTCTTCCAATCAATCAGATTTTACTCACTTTAAGTCTAACAATACGAAATACTGATATACTTTAAGGTAACCAGTTCATTCGCATTTTCGATCACCTCCATAAATATTATTTCTACGACAAGCCTACATAGCGCATATTTTTTAAAACGGCCACAAATTTTCCCTCGACAGTTTTTTTACAACAATGGCGCGCGTCATCAATCGAATTGATTGATTTTCAACTCTTTAACATTTCATATTTACTTAAACTCTCAAGGTCTATGATGCTGTCAGTGTCAGATATGATAGGTATGTTACATTCTTCTGCGATTCGTTGTAACTATGCGATTGGCAGGAAATCACCTTAACTGGGTTTTATTTGTACGCTTGTAAAAATTTATAGTGTTACATTGAGATTGGCATGTGCCACTTGAAATAAATATACATCCATGCATGTATGTTTTATTATTATAGATTGAGAATAGGCTTTTTTGCATCCTAGGTAAAAAAAAATGGTATAACAGGGTGTGAGAAAGTAAAGCCAATTCAAACAAATTTTTAATTAAATATTATTTTGGACAGTGCAGAGGTTTTTCGGGTTACTCTAAAATCAACTAAAAACAAACAAAAAATACTACAATATGGAAATTGGAAACTTATTTCCTCGAGTCATTCACCTTCACCCATCACTAGTTACATACTTTAAACTTGACACTTAACTATTGTTTTGTATCATTTAGTCGTTTTAACTAATGTTAACAGTAATGGGAAAACCCGCCACGTTCAAAGTGGTTGCGAGAGTTGAGATATAGAGGGTCGTGGGTACGAAGTTCATACTGTTCTATTTGGGTCCAGGCGTTAGTAGTACCTTTTGTTTTCTGTTTCCATAACACAAAAGAAAGGCTTACTTTACAACCAGGGCATGTCTGTAATGTTGTTTCATATTTAATTAAAACAACTATATCAGCTGAATACCAAGATAGAAATTTTGATCAAATTTTAGATCAAAGGTAAATATAAATGATCATGCACATTGATGCAACCGAACCTACACGAGATAATCACGTATTATGAATAATTCAAGTACACAGGTAACCACACCGCTACCGCGACATCCGCGTGCCCAGGGATCTCCCATCAATTTCATCTCAATAGCCGTCATTAGGCTTTTAATCGGATCCGAGACGGACGTCACTCGTCCACACACAGGTGTTCTGTCAATGTGTGCGTTAGCGCAGTGTTGTATGCGTGGGCGGCGCGCACGCGCTACGGCGGCGTATTTACACCGGCGCCCCCTACCACCGCCGCCACTCATGCGCCGCGCGACCTGCGGACCACACGTCACCCCACCACTGCGACAATCCGACCCTCGGGATCATTCTACCGGCGAACAACGCAGCGAACGGTTCCCACTATGTGCCAGTGATTGGACACCAGTGATAAATATAACAAAAAAAACTACAGTGAAGTGACTTTCAGCATCAACGTGTGATGTGCGACTGAAGGGTGTCATCCAAGTGTTTACAGCTGCAGCCTCAACCGTTAACAGTAAATGTAAGAGTGCTTTAATATCTAAAAATGTGCGTGATTTTGATTTGACATGTTGGCATGATTATAAATCCTGGGTCCCCGACCCAGATCCCACGGGCCCGACAATGCGACTCCAGAAACAATGCGGCTCGTATCGCGACACAGTATTAGAGTTAAGTTTCGCAGCGACCAGCCTTCGACGCGAAACTCAATGACGCGCTTAGAAACACCTGTGAGAACACGCGAACAAAAGTTTCAGCGTTGCGTACAGTTCAAATTCTAGGAATATGGAATTACACTTGTTTAAATACTTAACAATGTCGTTAAATTCATCTGTAGATTGTTTCATAACAAACAACATTCGGAATAATTTCAACATTTTTTTTTATTTTTTTTTATATTGCCCGTCAAGATGACCTCACTCCACCTGATGGAAAGCGGTCGTGAGGTCCAAATATGAGGTTGACAAGCCCAGTCATTCAACGAATCACTGGGCTGGCCATCCTCACCTTACAACATACAATATAACATGTGGCTATGTTTAAAACACAATGTCAAAGGCCCACACATAGTGAGAACCTAAAATTCATATGAACACAATAATATTATTAGTAAATGCATTCATGGCACAAACTTATCTCTTTCTCATTCACGATAATCGGTAAAAGCCAACCGCAACACCCACTACTGCTGCTGCGTAATAATGACTCTACTTATCCGAAACAACAATAGAGTATCGCTATGAAAAAACATTAGTTTAATACTAAAATTAACCGCAAAAAATCTGACAGTGCAAATGTATTTTTATGTGATGCCCAAAGAACATAAGTTGACTTCGATCGTAACAATCAAAATAATTTGAGCACAGTTACATGGTCTAAGGAATTAGATTTAGAGCTCTACGCAGCTAACTACAATTCCTTGCCTAATTGAATTGCCACACAAACGCGTCAGGTAGGTATTAGTCATACCAAAGAAAATACTGTTCGTAATTCTTCATCCTTTAGCGATCTTACAAATTTTCAAACGAGAATCTGGGGAAATCCGAAGCTATTGAATACCGTATGTGTTAAAAATGCGAAAACGTGCGTAATCAATTAAAAATGTTCGCCCATGTCATACGGATAACGGTAGACAAACGTAGACGGACGTGTATGACATGTTAATTAATACGATGCTCGGTCAACACATTACGTGACTATTGCAAATTCCGTTGACCAAACCGGCCGGTCAGTATTAGTACGCGACTCGCTATATCACGTACAACCGATTGACTTTTTAATAAGCAGTCAAAGATGCAACGTAATCCCAAGTACAAGCGAATCATGGGAAAAATCATAATTTGCATTTGAATGAATTGTTAAGTTTGCAAGGACATCAAAAATTGCTCATAATTTTGCTTCTTTAACGAATAAACCACTAGGCTGCAACCGGTTGTTTGTATATTTCACACAACTCTCGCTATCATGTGAAGCCAATGTTAATAATCGTGACTAAATGTGGACTTTGCTAATGATAGCTAGGTTCTAGAGAAAGTAAATGAACCGTAGTCTAGGCATAAAATACAAGGAGCAGGAAACGAAATATCCGCAGTTATTGGTGTACCGGTGGATTACATCATGCAAGACAGTAAATTGGCCTCTTCCGATCGTATCTACTATAAAATAAAAGCCAATAGGAGACGCGAGAGTCGGTGCAAATCTAACATTTTCAAAGTGACATAACACCTACATATGCATGCATACGGCAATAAAGACAATATTTCCGGAACCAGACGTTAAGTTGAATTTAACTTAAAACACAAGAAGCTGAATATTAACAATCAACAGTGCATAATCAATGGTACGTTTTTTATTCCAACTGATTTTCATAAGTCGTGAGAAAACACAGCTAACAATTAAAAAAACGCGGATGTGGAAAATTAACTCTATGTTATTTGTATACATCCGTGAGTAAAAACAAATGGCGAAGCCAAAAATAATATCAACAGCATTGTGTTAGATAGAGATCGTGATAAATAACGTTGAACGCTTAATTATTAGTTATTACCTAACGTGATCTAGTCTCGTAACCTTTGACTCGGAAAGAAAACATAATTAAGACTAATTTGAATAACCAAATCGACATATTATCATAGATGTCATCATTCTTCAAATCCAAAGAACAGGTAAATATTACTCACTTAGTAGTTTGATTCAAACGTGTTTAAATGTATTGAACATGAAGCACAAGTTTAAACAAAAATTACAATAAATATAAAGAAAGGCCTTTCTTCCAAAATTTTAAGTACATAAATTTAATACATGTACCGAATTTATTTGAAACACAGCACGAAATATCAAAACGATACCAGTAACACGTAAATCGCGTCGATATGTGCTCATTTTACTGACAGGCATAAAAGATCAAGGTGCAGTGAACAATGAATATGAAATCAAAAAGGAATCATGTAACGTTAATTTGAATCCCTGTAAACATATCAGCGATGACACATCAGATTCTGAATGCGGTTCACCTTCTGTACCTTACTCGCGATAGGTTCGCTCTCACCTTTACTTCTCATGAATCAGAAAGCTAAAAGCTAACACTAAAGTTATTTCTGGACTCACAGGATATGAAGTAGTACTATTTGCGAATACCCCGTAATAATATATGGCCTCGCTCCAATTTGAGCAGCAAACAAAATAAGGCTAATTCAGAACGGTTCTCTAGAACGCTAAGTCACATGCAAACTGTTGACACCGCGCGTGTTAATTGTTCAAAATACTCACTCCACATTTATCTTTGAAATCAACATGATTTTTATGCGGCGATAATGTAAACATGATATTACGTCAGCGTCAGTGCGTCCGTCAATAAAAAACCTGTATCCGGCTCGAAGCCGTATCAAAAACTAGGCGGAATGACAAAAGGAGCAATAACATTTGATGAGGCGAGTCAAGAACTCGACTACTTTGTGACCGAGCAAGGTCTGTGAAAATAAAAATATGCGAAGAACAATGTGTGATGTCCATTTTGTTTTTCGTGAGGCAACGACCGTCAGTCACTCGCTGAAAACAATACATGATCTCGACTACAGCCGGCGCCTGCGCGTTGCCTGTCGCAGCTCTAATCACCGTGACTAACTTCTCATAATAACCACCCTTTGTCGCAGTAATATAGCCAATAAAATCTCTTTACCTTGAATTTAATTGTTTCGGCCAGTGATCACACAGCTTAACGACCGTTAGAGCAATGGCTCGAAAACATTGCAAAACGTACTATTAAAATATGCAGCTTTTCCTCGCACGACTCCGAGCGAAGGACTCGGGCGCAATCTAAGGTTGCCTATTATCCGCCACGCTCCGAAAACCACCAAAAGGTAACACCAGAACAGCGGAAAAATTTTGTAACTTGTTGCACAAGACGCTCATATTAAACAATACAGAACTAACTAATAGCGACGATTATCTATCTGGAATCAGTTAATTGGTGTTTACCTCACCGCTGCAGGGAGCGCGCCGCACTGATCCGTTCGGGACCTTTCGATTCGCAAAGAGCCTCACCCAGATAACGTTTCACTCTTACCTGCAACAAAACAAGAAAAGGGTTAGTTACACAAATAACGGTGAACACGTGCCGTCCGTAAATCAAACACGGACGAGTTCAAAATGTTAACAAGCTCACGCACGAACAATGTCATGCGAAAAGTAAAATTTTCGACATGCGGTAATAGCAATTACTGACAGATGACATGGGAACTAACAGCGGACATTACACGGAAGATTACGTGGCTACAATAACACTGAATATAGGACCACTCTGTGAAATTACGAAACAAAGAAACAAGAAAGTTGTTATCTGGCAGAGAAACGAAAGCGCATTCATAACAAAATCGTATCACGCGCCTATGGCTCTTTTACAAAAACCGCATCTGCATTTTTAAATGGTGAGTACGATTCTAAGACTCCCATTAATACGGTGAATCGGCTGTTATGGTTCGCTTTGGTAATAAACTTAACTACTTCCTTTATCTAAAGGGCCGTTAAATGCCATATTAAGCAGCCCTAGAGCAGACAAGAATGACATTTTTCGGCTATTTGGATCAAAGATAAAGCGGACATTTTCCTACAATTGTTTGAGATCTATATGCGGAAATCTTAACTAATTGGCTTGAAGGCTGCTAAAGTTTCAAGGGTGAGATTGATATATTGTGTTATGTGTAAAATATGATGTTTTCATTGACAAGATATGGAGAATAATAAGAGTTAACAAGCGTTGAAGTCTCTATGGTCAAGAATGCTTACTCAATGGTTTACCTTGGAAGCTATAAGATACGGTGCTATAAATCATTGGTCGGCCAACAATGGCCGTATGACAGACCACGTAGTGGAAATAGTTTCGAATATTTCACTACGAAATGGCCCCGAGACGGCGCGTGCGCACTCCACGACCGCAGCCAGTCACGACTCTAGGAATCAGATCATTTTTTTACATAGCGACCTTAAAATACCAACAATAGGTACTTGTAATTCGATAATGATGACATACTGTATTTACAGAAAAAGTTTGATTATGCACGCAAATATAAATGAATGTAGATTTTTATGGCTTAAACAATATACTTAGCAAATTTCGCAATCAAACGAAACAAATCTGCATAATTTGGATCAGATAATACAAATTAGAGTCAACAACAAGTTGATTTTATAAAAGAATTCCCACATTAAAAACAAGGCCATTCGGTAGAAGCTTAAATGTAGATATGCTTGATTATTCATATACGCTAGAGAACTACTATCGATGACATAATACAGCTAGACAAGATGACCCTACGGACCTTAAACAGGTTACGGCTGCGCGATGCACGATGGGGTACCCTTGGCCGCGAACCAGTCTAGCGTATGCACCAAACCATGACACTATTTGCATTTCTGAGATTATTCACCATAAATGCCAAGCCAACATTTGCAGCTAGATATCTAACCTTTTATGTAGAAACATCTGACGCGTCTTACCATGTCTTCTTTCTAACAACTCAACCCATTACTTTGTAACCGATACATTAGCTATAAACAGGCAATCTAATTGACTAGCTTAAGGCGCTTTTTTCATTAACGTTAATTCATCGGTTGTAACGGATCATTAATAATAGAGCATGTTGCGAAATAAACAGTGATCGATTTATAAAATAACAATAAAGTTAAAATGGAAACAATACGAATCATTAATTTTCGACATAAACAAAAGGTTGGTATGCGAGTCTAAGATGGGATAATGCAGAGTGAGCAATTGTAGAGAGGTTGTTCATCAATCAGGGCGGCACGCGTCCTGCGTCTGCGCATCATTAGGGTTTGCAACAAATTACTTCTATCATTAAACTCACCTCGTATTTTTATTTTGTTTCAAAAAAGACTAAAAATTTTTGATATATTAAATATAATCTTTATATTAACACGAGCATGCAATTTCAAAGACAATATAAAACAAAATCGCACATAGCAGTAATAAGTATGTCACGCCTCAGCCCTAATAGTGCTAATGATGCGTGCGCGCATACTCTATTACAATTTCGATCTGGTTACGTCCGCTGCGGTCTTAACATCATTCTAATATAATAAATGTACGTTGTATTGTATGTTCGTGGCACGCGCCCGTTATGCGATGATAGGACCATTACAATTTTAATATACGCGCCTTGTAAGGACGGCGGGCATAATGGTACAATTTGTAACGCTTGGGGGTCCCAATGCCACATAGCGATTTGGTGCAGTTGCGAAAGGTACCACCAATACGGCGACAAACTAACTAGCTTTATAATTACACGTGTGCTCTTACCGTTTATGGAATAGAGGTCATATTTGCATGTTGAGGTAGCGTTTAGAGTTTATTGATTATCGACTGGACTCATTCTTATTGATTGCGCAAGTGTCGTTTATGTCTGGCCGCGGACAAGTGTGCACCGCCATTAAGGTGTGGTCAACAAACGTTGCCACAGGTTATAACTACGACTATAACTAACGGTTGACTGTAATAAATAAACATAGGTAGGTTTCCGTCGTTCCGCAAACTCAAGGAGATCAATGCATGCAATTACCGAGGTATAGGCCTTATTTTGTTGTATCTACTTATCTTTGTAATTACATAAATTATCCAGGCTTCATTTGTGTGGGGAATTTATCTTTTAAAAATATTGCGCTTAGCTAATATATTTATTGCAAAAACAAGCTGGAATAGGATTTTTATGTATTAATATAAAACTTATGACAATTGCACGTACCTAAACGACTAGTGGCTGACCACTTATCCATGGACACATAACAGATAATAAGCCGCTATAAACTTATTTCCATACAATTTCATGGCTTTCTTAACTGTTATCGTTCTAAACCTAGCGAAGACTGTAAACTTTTATTCGAAAGCGTGAAACTTGGTGAAACTCGCCATATCCTGGTCGAATCCGCTGGCAGACAAAGGCGGTGGAAAGCGCCGGGCGCGAGCATTGCATACAAATCACCAACAATGCATCACCGAGCTGTTTCCCAACACTCGCTGGGTGAAATAAGAATGCAAAGAAAGGTTACGACATGTGTTAGATTAGCTGAATAAATAAAAAATCCTTTACTGTCCGATATTATCTCAAGACAAGCTAACTTTAAATATCAGATGCTCAAAATAACAATCTTCAAGAAGTTAACCTACCGCATTAAGCCACATAATGAAAATATCGTAACATATTGAAGGGCAGAAGATGTCTCTAACGGAATGTTTGACATTTACCAATACACAACCTTTCGCGACGTATACGCTCTATCACGCGTTTAGGTAACAAAACAAAAAAGGCTTTATCATATCAAATATTACAAAACTTTACTTTTTAAAACAGAGGGCTTGCAGTTACAAGGCTGGCAAGCATTGTAAGCGACACGACTCCCAAACGGGCGGTTTGTTGGTTAATCACTTCACGTTCTGTGTTGACCGCAAAAAAATCGGGCACCTTGCGCCGACAAGGCCACTGTCTTAGTTTCAATCGCTCATGTCGCGTAATTACTTAAAACAATGCAGGCGACTTTATACTGGAACGGCGGCTTTAGTGAACAATCGCGACACAATTTTTAACGAAGGCTAAAGCTGCGCGAAAGGATGCGCGGGCAGTCTATTAGCGAACTTAAAAGCAAGAAATTACTCGTAAGTGTGTATGTTTCTGATAAGTAGGATTAACCTTTTCTTAATCCCTGGTTTTAGAGACAGTACCCATTTATTGAACAAGGTTAGATCTAAAACATATTTTAAAATTATTTTAGTTATAGGTAGGTACTTTAATTTCTGATAAATTTAGATTAGAAAAAAAATGCAAGTAATTGTGTTCATGAATTGTTGTTGTAACGGCTATCAAATTTGGAGAGCAAATAAGTGGTGGGTGTTATGCAATTCTTGCCCAATGCAAGGTGACACAAACATTTATTAACCAAATCAAGGTCAGTCATCATGAATCACGTCACAAAGGAGATCATTCCCCTCGATGTGCAGCTTTAAATATCCAAAGTAGATAATATTGGGCAGTATTTTGTGTTACCTAGTGACCTATTGGCAATCGGTTCAATTCAAACGTTACCGTGAGCCAATTAAAACGTCGCAGTGCAGTTCTGCGGCGCGTGCGCACGGCTTGTTCCACTACACTTTCGGTGCATAGTTTATAGTTCCAATTTCAAAGCGGGTCGGCCGGCTTATCGAAAGCTAAATCGAACTAGTTGGGTGACCATGCCTTTCACAGGCCCTGCCACGCCCGCCGGACATTTGTGACTTTGCCTTCACTGCCCTAACGCGTTGCGCTGTTACT
Source organism: Udea olivalis (assembly GCA_947369235.1). Lineage (NCBI taxonomy): Eukaryota > Metazoa > Arthropoda > Insecta > Lepidoptera > Crambidae > Udea > Udea olivalis. The sequence goes on from OX376355.1 coordinate 12,383,437, forward strand.
TAGCGCCCATTCTACCGTATCTAAACCATTATGTTAGGCGCAATCTCAGAAAGTGCCATAGTCGTGAATAGACGACCTATTTAGCTGTAATCATAATTTATAGCGCTATTTCAATTTCGCACAGCCAGTTTGTCACATCCCACCTACATGTTGCAACAAGACATTGTAAAGACGAGACGCGATTATGTACGCTCAACGAGCGTTTATAATAAGAATATTGTTTAGAGCCGCGGAAGAGTATCACCACGTTGCAATGTCTCGTGCCAATCACAACTAAAAAACGTTACTAAATACATCTCATTTATCGATTGCGAGCTAGCCATTAGGCAGAGCTTAAGTAGGATTAAGCGATTAACTTTAAAAACAAGCATGACAGTCCGATTTTTTCGTTTTTAGGCTTCGCGGCCTTCCTGTGTCGACATTATTCGCCATTCAATTTCCAATTATACGCTTGATTCTCAATGCCATCGGGTCGGAGGTGGTCGCACAGCGAGACTTGATAAAAAGGCAGGTAGTGGAGCGCGCCTCGCCAGTGCCCGAAACACAGGCAACGCTTTTGTCTCCGCGAGCCTTTCACTTCGCTCATGACCACCTCTGAGCCGCGTTTCGCTGACAAAGAGAACCCTACTTAGATAAGTTTATTGATTAAAAAGTGCGTATAATTTGTGAAGTGAGCAATAAATTAATAAGTGATGTTTTCTAAACTTCCAGATGGTGAGAGGGGCGGCGTTAGCGCTGGTGCTGGCGCTGGCCTGCGCGCGCGCGAGCGTGCTCGTGCCCACCTACGTGCTGCCGCCCGACTCGTTCGTGCGCGACCAGCGCAGTCTCGGACCACCCCTAGACTCTGATCCCGCTGAATCCCAGCGGACGATCAGGCGACTCATCGGCGGACACATGAAAATTAAATCCGAGAAAGAGTACGGCAGCGCGAAAAACGCTATCGAATATGACGACAAACCGTCTAGTGGTAAATTCGCCGCTGTGCTCGCGCCGGACCAGTCGGGCGGCACCGTAGGGTGGAACCAAGGCATATGGGACGACGGCATGCTCATGTCGAGCGCCGGCGAAGGAAAGGAAGCGGTAAAGAAAGAGGATGACGAAGATAAGAAAACGCTCTCTGACCAAGTGGCCGAGGGGAAGTATGGACTCATACAAAATGAGATATTCCCCAAAACGCCTAAACGTCCAGGCATTGTAAGCTACGAGCCAAATTCCGAAACAAGAACAAAAGATAACCTTCAAACACTCGGAGGTCTGAAAAAAGACGAAATATGGCTCGCCGAAGACCACTTACTGGTTATTAAAGGAGGATCATTCCCAGAAAGGACGAAAGAGAGCGAAAGGAGGCCATGGTCCCCGATTGACGACTACGAGGCGCCTAGAAGGCAAGTAAAATTACCGCAGAAACCCATAGTGCCACCGCCCTTTCCAGTACGACTCTCCGACAACGGACCGCTCGTCTTCCTTACGCCAAATGGTAGTGTCCCTGCGGCCCTTTTCCCACCCTTCCTTACGGGAGAGGGCGAAGGCCCTCTATCGTCTCCGCCATACCCCTTCCCGCCTGGAGCGCCCTATGCCGAGGGTGACTATCCGACAAACTCTTCTTCCGGGGGAGCGCCGTTGCCAATTCCTCCGTTCCCATTCCTACCCGGGAATGCGAGCGAAGGACCATTCCCATTCCCTGGATCCATAAACGGCTCTTTTCCAGAAGGCTTTCCTCCGGGCGCAGCGTTTCTACCACCACCGAGCAACCAGTCCGACCTGTACGACGAAGACGACCCTTCGATCTACTATCCGCCGCCATACAATTTTTCCTACCGCGCGGACTACAATAACAGCGTGCCAGCGGGTCCGCTAGTGCCTGGAATAATCCTACCGCCACCGCCGGATTTCTTTGCTCCAATGGAGGAAAAGACAACGACAGAAAATGTAAGAACTACACCGAGACCGATTACTGTGCCGACGTACACGAGGAAAACGACTACCAAGCCGACTACACCATCGACGTCTTATCGTAACAAATATAAGACAAGGCCCACGACGACAACTGACTATCCTACCACAAGGACTACTGAAGTGCCTACTACGATCACGACGCCACCTGTCGAAATTGTTACGACACATGTTCGGAAACCTCAGCGTATCCCATCGAGAACTCCTATCAGGGTACACAACCTTCCAGAAGAAATCACAACCAGACCAAAAACAGAGAAACCTGTGTACAAGACAAGGACGAAGGTCACGTCCAAACCGTTATCTGTTGTTATTTATGACTATCCAGAGCAAGAATACAGTCCGAAAACACCAACAACCTCAGAGAAACCGTACATACTGTATAATGTACCAGAAAAGCCAGCCGATGGTAATGACAATGTGGTAACGTCGACCCCGGTGCCACTGCGAGGATATTATTCAAACACACAACATAGTATTCCCACTACTAAACTGCAGCCCGTGTATAATCGTAAGCCAAACGACAATTCGTTGGCATCTTTCTACTTCTATGATGAGCAACCGAAGACGTCGCCGTCGCCAACGACTTACTTTGATGGGCGAAACTATTATAAGACTGTTCCTAGCAACCCGACGCCATATCAGCAACAGAACTCATACCAACAGCAGAATGCATATCAACAACAAAATTATCAACAGCAAAATACATACCAGCAGCAAAATACGAACCAACAATCAGGATTCTCTCCCACTGTAGACGTAGCTTATGGCGCTATTGACCAAGCAGATGCGCTGTTCTTGTGGCCACAGAAGCAAGGGCCTCGCACACTGACACAGGAATATTTTAGCATTCAAAAGCCAAGACAGCAACCGGTTTATGTCCAGCAACAACAAAAACGGCCAGAGCCATTCTACCAACAAATTGCTGACATTCAACAGACTATCGAACTGTTCACTACGAAGAGGCCCAAAGCTCACTCGCACAGACCGCACGCACACAAGCCTAAAGCTATTACATCACGACCGGTTTACCAATTCAGCTACCAAAATAGCCCGAGGCCTGACCAAATATCATTCCGCGCGCCAAAACTGGACCCTGAACCTTTCAGACCGATGGTGAGCTATAGCAAACCGTTCAATCTACAGAACGATTTTAATGCCATCACACCATCGATTCCTCATGGTTACCAGCAGTACTTGATCGAAAATGTACAAGTGACGACCGAAACACCTACATCGACTCGATTCTATCCAAAGACGAGACCACGAGATGACGATTACGACGATGCTCTAATCAATAAGGGAGTCCGTCCAAAGGGAAACAGGAATCATATACCGATCCAAAACGACAAGCCCGCAGTCCACCACCTCAACAGATATCCAAACACGACCCCGAATCCGATCAGCCACGGTTACTACACTAAGCAAGACGAGAGGTACTTAGACGACATCACCAAGAACTCATTTGACATATTCGGTAAGAAAATCGAAGACAGTACGCACGACGTGAACGGTTTGGCCGTGACCTCGCCGCTCGAGACGGTGAAGACTCCGATTGACAACAACATCAATCTGCAGTACGCTTACGAGATCATCGAGCCCCACGGCGAGAACCCACCCTCCCTGGACAGAGACACTCTAGTGAACGACCGCCATCCACGTCCGACGATCAACCCAGACAGCGAGCCTATTTCCATTCAAGTTCAGAAGGCTGAGCTCGTCCAGCCGAAACCGCCTTCGCTGCTTCACGATACCGTAGTAAACGACCGGTTGCCGCGGCCGCCGATAAATCCGGACAGCGAGTTCATTCCCATCGCAAATCCTGGTCACCGGGCTTCCCAGCAGTACAGAATACAGTCGCAAGTGCAGAGGCCACAGTACACTGGGGAGCAGTATGATCTGAACAGGCCGTCGCTGGGTGGGGATACGGCAGTGAACTACAAGAGGCCGCTGCCGCCAGTGAATCCTGATGCGGAGTGGATATCTCCGGTGAACGCGGCGGGCGAAGGCCGACCGGGGTCGTTCGTGTCATACCGGTTACCTGGCGAGGGTGCCCACGTGTACTTCTTGACCCCGCAGGCCGCGCAAGCCGCGCAGGCGGCGCGGGAGAGGTACCGCCAGCCCGGCTACGGACGGTGAAACCAAAGCTCTAGTCTGAACAGTGAACGCCGCGCACGCGACGTACCGTGTAAATATAAAGCGCAAATGTGATGTTTTAAGTGTCCTAAGTAGTGTAAGGTACGAAAGACTAGCGGGTCGACCGCATTGCCATAATATTTAAAAACGCAATTCTAATGTAGTTGTAAGCGAATTTGTTGTGAAACAAAATGGACGCTCTGCGATCGATGAATTATTTATTAAATTATTTTATAAGAGACTGTGGTGCATGCATAATGATAGTTAATTTATTTGTCAGTATTCTCATTGAACTCTCAGGAATGATGTGATGTGATAACATGTGGTAATGATTGTGAGTATTGTTGTAATAAAAGTAACCTGTGTTACTGCAATTGTTATTTAAACAAATAAATAGATGTGATTTTGTATTTGATAAAAGAAAGAAAATGAAAATAAATTTATAAACATTTTAAACCATGATTTTCTTTTATGAAACCTTAAATGAAATTGTGATTAAGAGAGCTGGTTAAGACGCACATAGATGTTGGGTTCGATTCTCCCGACAGTTCAAATTATATTGATAATCTTATTTTAAAATGATGAAAAGATAACATTTTCGTCCCCGCCCTCGTTCAATAGCCTACTTGTGATGAGGTCAATCACAGTAACAACCAAAAGCGACCATTGATCACAAATGTCACGGTCGAAATATTACAAGGTGACAACAAACTTACTCACCGACAGGAAGTTGGTCTTACAAGAGAAGTGGCCGTGGCTGTCTTTTCAGCACAAACGTTTTAATACAACATAACGTTAAGTATTTGGAATTATCCGTTAGCAAATGCAGGGCAACAGCCTAAGTTAAGATCCGGTTAATCAAGGTTCTGACATAATAATTAGTTTTTCCAGGATGATTACATTTCACATCAAAATCAAGATAAATATAAATATAAGGCAATGACCATAGTCAATCCATACAACAACAGAGATGTTACATGAATTCGCATTATTGTTCGATTTTTGAAGTTTCGCTCTGTATTGCAACAATAAGACGTAAGGAGTTATCTAAAAACCGATAAAGCAAGAGTTTTAAATATAATCTGAGGTTACTTAAGAACAAAACAAAAAGTTGCTATGGGTTCGGATTTAGGTCGACGTCGACTTACATCTATCGACGTTTGAGTTGAGTAAGTTAATCAGAGTGCGAGTTGAGTAAGTTAATCAGTGTGCGAGACTGACGCATCGCGCTCGTAAACGTGAATTTGTATGGCATTCACGGCCTTTGGTGGCGCCTCTGGTGCCACGTTCAAACCACCATTTTTTTTATGCAAAGTCGTGTTAACGCGCACGGAGCCTTAAGAAATAATGCACTGAAATGTCTGCGTCTGCTGAAGCTTTGCGTGTTAAGTTCGTACCATTTATCGATAGATTCGTATCGATAGAACGCCTATGTTCTTAACTCAAGACAACCATAGATTAAATAATGATTGCACTCAGTTTATAAGAGTAACATAATAATAATTAGTCCTATTTAGTGAGTTCGACTCAGGAGTCGAGACCTTTGCTCAGAAGCAAAGGTCTCATCATTAAAATCAAGTCATCGCTTCAGATGATGCGATTATAATACATGCAAATTATCAGTTAAAAAAGAGGTTTTCTGTTGCGTTGTAATTCATAGATTTACAGCGGAAACATCGTAACTATGTAGTTGCTACATGATGCGAGGCATATAATTAAAAACTGTTTATGATATCATAAGCCAATTAAATGATATCTTAATATCATCTCCATTTGCATCCTGACAACGACAGCTTAACGACAACATCCCACGCAGGTAACTATTTTTTTAAAAGGCTTTTTTGGGTTCCCGCTATCTAGCCGAATTTCGTTACTTCGAATATCATTTAGCATAACACACTTGGCATATTTTTGTTTAGCCGAATATGTTAAACGCATGAAAAATTATTAATATAATTATCGTTTCATTATTTCGTTTACATAGCCGAATTTACAATGGCATACTTAAAACGCGGCAGAATTTTATTTGGCATAATTACCTTAGCATATTTTCATTTCGCATACTTTCGTTTAGCATAACGTATATTTAGTCGAACTATTATTTGGTAGAATTTCACTTGGCATACTATGGAGGCAGCAGAGTTTCGTTGAGCTATTTAAAGTAGTACTTTAACTTTAAAATAAATTTTAAGCGGTCCAATAAAGATTTGTACTACAAAACTGACGTGACAGAAACGAACCGCTGCAAAGCCGACTCCACTTAGTCTTGTCAGCCCTACCCCTAGAGTGTAATTCCAGCCCGCGCAGGCGCGTGCGACCGCCCGAGCCTCGCAGCGCCGGAGCCGTGACAGAAACAATGCTTGCTGCATGGTGCATGTATTATGAGTTAAGATCATTCTGCTTTTCTAGTTTTATGGATACAAAAATTATGCCTTAAGATGATTCTGACTTACAAACTTATGCGTTTTGAGTATATGCTAAATGAGTGGATGCCAAAAGATTTTCGGCGAAACGAAGTTTCGGCCAATCGATATTAAGCATTTTAATATTATGACATAAAACTTTTTATAGTTTTTTCTCTTCTTCATCTTTGTGTAGTTATTTTAAAAAAATATATATATAATACTATTGTTTCATTGAATCACTTTGTCGCGACTCTTTTTTTCTTCACTAAAACCTGACATGACAACCCAGTAAACACGAGTTTACTTGGTTTAACCAGGCCTCTGTCACCCAATGTACTTGCGTGCGATAATCACCTACGAGCCTCCAGGTCAGCTTAGAGTCCTAGACCTATTTGGCAGTTGGTTGTCAAAAGTCGTGTAGAGCATTTGTACGCGAATCTTGCGGTTGAACTGACACGATGACGTAAAAGTAAGTAGTGACTACTGAAATTTATATCGAAAGCGGTAGCCCTCGCAATATATGCCTGTTACATGGCACCACGCGTTTACAATTTGGCACATAGCACTGACCTGTGTCCGGCTCTGAGTGCTGCACCAGATCCTGCAGCGGCTGCTGCTCCAGCCGCAGGTGACCTTGCGCATGCAGTACGCCTGCACGTGGCACTGACCTGTGTCCGGCTCCGAGTGCTGCACCAGGTCCTGCAGCGGCTGCTGCTCCAGCCGCAGGTCACCTTGCGCATGCAGTACGCCTGCACGTGGCACTGACCTGTGTCCGGCTCCGAGTGCTGCACCAGGTCCTGCAGCGGCTGCTGCTCCAGCCGCAGGTCACCTTGCGCATGCAGTACGCCTGCACGTGGCACTGACCTGTGTCCGGCTCCGAGTGCTGCACCAGGTCCTGCAGCGGCTGCTGCTCCAGCCGCAGGTCACCTTGCGCATGCAGTACGCCTGCACGTGGCACTGACCTGTGTCCGGCTCCGAGTGCTGCACCAGGTCCTGCAGCGGCTGCTGCTCCAGCCGCAGGTCACCTTGCGCATGCAGTACGCCTGCACGTGGCACTGACCTGTGTCCGGCTCCGAGTGCTGCACCAGGTCCTGCAGCGGCTGCTGCTCCAGCCGCAGGTCACCTTGCGCATGCAGTACGCCTGCACGTGGCACTGACCTGTGTCCGGCTCCGAGTGCTGCACCAGGTCCTGCAGCGGCTGCTGCTCCAGCCGCAGGTCACCTTGCGCATGCAGTACGCCTGCACGTGGCACTGACCTGTGTCCGGCTCCGAGTGCTGCACCAGGTCCTGCAGCGGCTGCTGCTCCAGCCGCAGGTCACCTTGCGCATGCAGTACGCCTGCACGTGGCACTGACCTGTGTCCGGCTCCGAGTGCTGCACCAGGTCCTGCAGCGGCTGCTGCTCCAGCCGCAGGTGACCTTGCGCATGCAGTACGCCTGCACGTGGCACTGACCTGTGTCCGGCTCCGAGTGCTGCACCAGGTCCTGCAGCGGCTGCTGCTCCAGCCGCAGGTCACCTTGCGCATGCAGTACGCCTGCACGTGGCACTGACCTGTGTCCGGCTCCGAGTGCTGCACCAGGTCCTGCAGCGGCTGCTGCTCCAGCCGCAGGTGACCTTGCGCATGCAGTACGCCTGCACGTGGCACTGACCTGTGTCCGGCTCCGAGTGCTGCACCAGGTCCTGCAGCGGCTGCTGCTCCAGCCGCAGGTCACCTTGCGCATGCAGTACGCCTGCACGTGGCACTGACCTGTGTCCGGCTCCGAGTGCTGCACCAGGTCCTGCAGCGGCTGCTGCTCCAGCCGCAGGTCACCTTGCGCATGCAGTACGCCTGCACGTGGCACTGACCTGTGTCCGGCTCCGAGTGCTGCACCAGGTCCTGCAGCGGCTGCTGCTCCAGCCGCAGGTCACCTTGCGCATGCAGTACGCCTGCACGTGGCACTGACCTGTGTCCGGCTCCGAGTGCTGCACCAGGTCCTGCAGCGGCTGCTGCTCCAGCCGCAGGTGACCTTGCGCATGCAGTACGCCTGCACGTGGCACTGACCTGTGTCCGGCTCCGAGTGCTGCACCAGGTCCTGCAGCGGCTGCTGCTCCAGCCGCAGGTCACCTTGCGCATGCAGTACGCCTGCACGTGGCACTGACCTGTGTCCGGCTCCGAGTGCTGCACCAGGTCCTGCAGCGGCTGCTGCTCCAGCCGCAGGTCACCTTGCGCATGCAGTACGCCTGCACGTGGCACTGACCTGTGTCCGGCTCCGAGTGCTGCACCAGGTCCTGCAGCGGCTGCTGCTCCAGCCGCAGGTCACCTTGCGCATGCAGTACGCCTGCACGTGGCACTGACCTGTGTCCGGCTCCGAGTGCTGCACCAGGTCCTGCAGCGGCTGCTGCTCCAGCCGCAGGTCACCTTGCGCATGCAGTACGCCTGCACGTGGCACTGACCTGTGTCCGGCTCCGAGTGCTGCACCAGGTCCTGCAGCGGCTGCTGCTCCAGCCGCAGGTCACCTTGCGCATGCAGTACGCCTGCACGTGGCACTGACCTGTGTCCGGCTCCGAGTGCTGCACCAGGTCCTGCAGCGGCTGCTGCTCCAGCCGCAGGTACACCTGTATGGCGACGCGCGCGCAGCGGAAGTAGAACGGGTGCGCGCGCAGCACGTCCTCCAGGCGCAGCAGCCCGACGTACGACCGGAGAGTCATCTTGCGCATGCAGTACGAGTGGAAGTCGAACTGGTCCTCCATTATTTCGGAGAAATGCTGTAATGGAGATATTGCAATCATAAGATGGGAGTGAAGAGTTGCGAGTGGAATATACTTCCTGTTATAAAAAGAATTCTGGCCAGGTCCTGAGCAGAGAGCGAATTTTGGACCACTGATTTGGAATACCAGGTGACGTCTTCATACTGAACCTGTGCGCAGAATCTCTCCCTACAATCCTACGTGCCAGGGTGGTAAACTTTAGGTATTGTTATTATAATGAATACTATCGTCAATATTGATAGTCCTATACTAATATCCTCCGGGTATAGGGCTGAAACACTTCTTCACCAAAATTAAAAAATATGCCATTGTTTTTGATGTTTTCGCTTGCTAAACTTATATTAAAAACACAAACTTTTATTGTTTATTGTATAAAAAAACTCACCAAAGTTATAAGTACAAAAAAGTGATCTTAACACGTAAAAATTAACGTCAAATATTATTCTTCATTTATAGAAAAATCGTTAGTGTAGCTTGATGTATTCTATTTGAAATTTCATCATCATCATATCATCATTCGTATCAGAATTTGAAATTTAGTTACTCCTAAAAAAAAAGGGGTATGTCCACCATGAGTTTCTGTCACGAGAACTACGATAGTTGACTACAGGATTTCGTATGCCCATTTTTAGTTCTATTTCGATTCACTAGAGGCACTGTACCCAGGCTCCTCTTTCCCTTTTGGGCACTTTGGGCACGTGTTCAGGGCTCCATGGTCTTTTCAGGGCTGAATGATATTTTTTAGATTTTATCACATTAAAACCAGATAAACTAAGAATAGAAGGGCCGAAAAATAGAAGATGATGGGCACAACCAAATCCCAACCAAAAGAACATCAACGCTAACGCTAGCGACTGTCATCAGTGTAAACCCATGGGCTACTGTATACCGTATATTTTAAATTGTAATTTTTAATAGCAGCAAAGGTTTTTTCAAGATGAAGGTATTGAAGATTCAGGACCAATCATAATATTTATTTATATGCCCTCACTTCGAAATGCTAAACCACTCACTCATGCATACACACACCCACACACACTCACCACACTTTCTTTTAGTATATTTTTGATTTATTTTTCCTTTATCTTTGTGGAATGCCGTGATTGTTGTAAGTTGTAGGTATTTTTAAAATATAAAATTTAAATCCGTTTTTGGCTGTAAGTTTGAAATTTAAGTACTGTGTGTAGTAGAAATTTAGGAGCTGTGAATTTTGTTTTTCAATAAATAATAAATGAATAGGCTCACCCTATCGACTTCATGCGCCTTTTTTAGCGCTTCGCCCCATTGGTGCTGGCGCTGGTAAGCGGCCGCCGCCTCCGTCTGGAACCACATGCACTGCATCTCGTTCAGGTTCTCTGTCGCTGGCACGCCTGAAACAATGTTACAGATGTTAGCAAATGAATATCATCAGCAAATGAGTAACATCTTCACTACATTATGGAATGCAAATAAATGATTGAGTATTGAGTATTGAGTATTGAGTATCATTAGCCGTCTCTAATTTTTAATTGGTTTCAAACCTTGACGTTTCTTCTATGAATTTGACATAACGCTTACACTGCCAACGCCGAGGAGCAGAGGCACCGTAAGCGCAAGATGGCGGAGTTGGTGACGTCATTTATGACGTCGCACCATCTGTCAAAATCGCCCTCAAAGTGCTTTCGGGGCAAATCGGGACGCTTTTCAGCTCGCTAAAAATACTTTCAGCATTAATCGGACGCAGCCAAGGATATTTATCCTCATTTCCGTTGTCTGGCGCAAATTTTGTAAAGTTGAACCCTCACCTTCCCTAGTGAACTTGGCGCACATCTCCTGGGCGCGCTTGACGTGTCCCGCGCGCAGCATGTAGCGCGCGCACTTGCTGTTCACGTAGCGGTCGGCCGTGTCCATCGCTTGCGCTTCTTCCAGCCACTGGTACGCCGATATTGGGTCGCCTGCGTGCTGGAAATAATAAAAAACATATTGATTTTATGTCATAATTATAACTCAGTCGAAGATTAAATACTGATATTTATTTTGGCCGGAAAGCGGACCTTCTACGCTTAAGGCAGGACCACTACCAATTGCGCTAATGGTTCAATATAAGCCAATCGCTATATTGCTCATTGCTATGCAAAGGAATTTCATTCTTGAAATAATGTCAGATTAAATTCTATTTAAAATATATTTAATGGTGGATTTTCAGTGTAATACTTGCTTATTTAAAATAATGAATCCATTAATCGGGGTAATTATTGTTCATTTGTGTAACAAAGGTTATCAAGTTATCAATTCATTCCGACTTTTCGGAGCAGGTAAGTTTACGGCGATAAGATGACATAGTACCATGTGTCTTACTTATATCAAATTAAAATAATTTTTGCGTCAAGTATCAGCGTTTAGTAACATAATTAAATAATTGATGATTTTGAGTAAAAGTAGAAATGAATTATTTTAACCAATGGTGCATTTTTCACAACATCACCAATGAAAACAATACGTAACCAAATCTTTGAAATAAATACCTTGTATATTCTCCCTTTAACAATAAAAAGTTCTATCAACGTAGGTGTGTGCTCTATCGCTGCATCAATATAATGTAGTGCCCGGTCCGTATCCCCCTTGTGGTCAAAGTGTTGCGCTGCATAGTAGTACGCCCAGAGCAATGCGCTGGCTGGCTGCTTCCCTTCGCTAGGCTCTGAGCCAAACGTGCCCAGTTTGGATAAGTTGTCTATGTATTGTATAATTAATTTCTCTATCGCTTCTGCTTTACTTTGGTCTGCGTATAACGATCTGAAATGGGAACAGTGTTTGATCAATAAATGTTGCATATGTTTGTGTAAATACAAGGTTGCTTAATAAAAGTAAACAATATTGTCAAGGCCTTAAAGCACTTCTTTATGCGAATAAATAAAAAAATATTACCAAATCGAAGCACCTTGAATTAATGCCTATATTATTAGTTCTCAAATTAAGTTAGTTTACATTTTAATCCTGATTCAATCATAGGACCATGTCATATTCTATCTATAATGGTAAAAAGTAGGAAGTTTATGTAAATAAGGTTGAACATCATCCAATCCCAACATAAATATTAAGCACACCACTGCTTGCAAATGTTTGATTTGCAGGATACTCGAAATACCACAAGTAAATGCTCACCTAATGTCAACGAATAGTGGCGGGATGCCTTTATGCAGTCCGTGCCTCAGGTACTCGTCGGCGAGCCGCGCGAACACCGGCAGCGCGTGCGCCTCCGACAGCTGCAGGCGCCGCGGCGCTATCGCTTTTGGGAACTCTTTCCTGGAATTATTTATTTATTTACGAGCTGCCCAGACAGACTTTTCTGTCAAATGTACAGCTGGTGTCCATTTTGCCCGCTTTTCTCTGACTTGATTTACATTTACTATTATTTTTCACTGAAAGTTTTGTATAATAAAATATAGCCTATATCATTCCTGAATAATTTAGCTTTCTGTTTCTGACTATTCAATACAAACAAACAAACAATCAAATCTTTCCTCTTTATATTATAGGTATAGATTAATTTATTTAGGAAACAAGCAATTTTCATTACACCTTAACATTACATAAAATAAATAACACTAAAATCAATTAAGTCGTCAAACAATAGATCTACATTGTGACTCTCAATTACAAATAAAAAATTAAACAATAAGTGTAATTCCTAAGGTATGGTCCTAAACGCATCAACAAACTTCAACCAAGCTGGACTGGTCACATGGTTAGAAGCATTATGAATAAATGGAGCACTCTAGCTCTTGTAACACTTAGGCCAACCAAAAAGGTATTGGGGTGTATACATTTATAAGATAGGCTGATAGCAGTAAATGGAGTTGGCTAAGGGTTAAAAGGCTACACTGAGTTATGTGATGTATAAAACCAAAAAGCAGTAACTTAACTCAGAAATAACTGCTCCAAAGTCTCAAAAGACTCTGTGTTTGCCTGAGATGTATTTTGCAAGTAATTTTCTTTTTTTACTGCCAAGAAGATGACAGTAGATTATTTTCATCAAATATATTTTATCTAGATAAGAAGCATATTGAGAACTTACTTATATACATCAAAGAAGGCCACTTTTTCGTCAGGATTACTTAGTTGTTTAGCTTCTATAAGTTTTTGATAATACATCACATTCTCAGGGTTTCTTCTTAACAGATCTTCATAAACTCCTTCAGCTTCTTTAAACCTGTAATAAATAGTTAAAAAAAACTATAAATTATGTTACAAAAAAACATTATACATCCTTGTTTCTCAGGACCAGACATTGACAAGAGGGTCAATGCCCGCACAGCCGAAGCTACTAACACTGGTACAGATTTTTCCTGAATTTAAAACTTTGAAAAAAAATATAACTCAATTAATAACTCATTTTCTGCCATACCTATTCTCAAGAAAGGGTTTCAAAATACAGAAACTGGCTGTTTGAAACCTTTTTTGCAGTCAACCTCACAAGCAGTGAAATGGTGCAGTCAGTGAAACCCCACATTAAATAATAACATTGGAGATACTGTACATCCTTTAGCACTAACTACGCACTGTGTATATAGTAGAGATCACAATGAATAATTAACACAGTGAACTTAAACAATAGAACCTAACAAGAGACAATCAGTCATGCTTGAAGGCACTCAATTGTAGCTATTATCACATCACATGGACCATAAACAGAAACATATTTATGAGGTATTGATAGGATATTATCATAATCATGCAATTGACTAATGATTGGATACCATAATAAATTGGTAGACAGAATATTTTCAAGCTCTCAGACTATTCGCTAAGAGTGATCCATTAAGTCCTGAAGGACATGTTTTGACATGTTTTGTGTGTCGGAATATACTAAATGCAGAGGACATGCAATGAGTCTCTTTCCCTTACTGTGAATGTACGTGTAGGTAATGGATGTTAGGAGAATCCACAAATCAGCCACATCTATGCCTACCATTGCATAGATGAAATGATGGTTATTATCATGCAAGTTTGGAAATACTTCTAGGACAATACAAACTAATAGTAACAATTAAAAGCAAATAGGATCAGAACTTACCTCTTTAACTTCAAATAATATTCACCAGAGGTCTCCTTTATAGATAACTTGTCCAGAATTTGGGCTTGGAACTTATGTAAATGTGACAAAGCTCTCTCGTACTGCCCTGACTCTGCCAACACCATATTCTGGTACAGTAGCAGTTCTGAATGTTCGTAGTCATATGGGCCTTTCATTTGGTTAGTACGGAAAGCATCTAGGATGCTATTTGCCATTTCATAGTCACCTAGTAAGTGATAGCTCATTGCAAAACCAATCCATGATGCTCTCTGCGTAGGCCTCAGCATGAAAAGTTGATACCTGGTGTCCTGCAAACAATAAAAGGAAGTATTTAAATTACTGCAACTTTAAAAAAATAAAAGAATTGTTAGAACAAACAAGTTTATGTCTAAGATCTTTGAATAAAAACCTGTCAATTGAATTATTCTTCAAATAAATGATAATATGAGAATGAGTTGAAAGAGAAAGGCAGACTAAATTCATCAAAGCAAGAAAGCAGTATGGCTTAATCAATCATAATTTAATCAATACCAATAAAAACCTGACAATTTCTTTTGAAGTACAATTTCTTAGAGCTATTTTGAGCTGAGATTGACTTTAAGTGTGATATTTCCTAGTTACTTTCGGCTCAGAGTTCATTAATAGAATTTCAGTGCAATCAGTACAGTATGACAAATCATAACAGTAAAAATAATTACTAATGGTAGGATTATACTTGTTATTCACTGTAGCAGGAATTGAACAAAAAAATACCTCTGTAACTATGTCTTCTATATCAGCTCTGTTGTGGCTCATCATCAGCCAAATAAATATAAACCCTCTTATTTATAGCTACTATAGTGAACGAAAATGCAAAGTGGGTAAAACTAGTCTTGAGATGGGATACTAAATAAATAAGTTATCTCTAACTAAATAGAAATCAATTTAATACAAACAAAAATAAATTACCTTATATCCTTCCAAATCCCTCATCTGAATTTGAAGCAATGAAAGGTCTCGTAGGATTTGAATATTCTCTTTTTCCCACTTGAGAGCATTACGGTAACACTTGATAGCTTCATCATACTTTTTGTCAGATCGCTGCAGGAGACCGTAAACATGCCAACACACCGGAGACTTCAAATCATTTCGGAGACCACGACGTACATATTCATAAGCCTCATCCTTACGACCTAGGCAGTTCAAAGTCAACCCTTTCATGGCCAAGGTTTCTGCAATGGAAACATTTCTTGATTTTTAACAATAATTTAGAAAAGCTTCATGTTACATTATTTACTAAATAATTTTTCAAGGAAGTACATAGTAAAACACAACCATGAAGATTTACAATTTATTAACTATTTTTGATCCATCAAAAGTATTTATTTACCTCCATGTTCTCCAAATTTTGGGTTGGACAAAATCTGCTTTGCGAATTTCAAGCCATTCTTATATTGTTTGTGTTCGTAGCAACGCTGAAATTTGATAAAAGTTTATCATCACAAAGTGCTAACCTCTATTTATTATTAGATTCTACCCAAAAGACGAACTGACTGAGTTGTACAATTAACAAATCTTTTAAAATATAATGTGTATTTCTACATAAAGTATAAGACAGCTGCAGCATAATATGTAGTCAAAATGTACTATAATTTACACAATTTCGGCATGAAAATGCATTCTGTAATCAAGAAAAGCCTGAAATTGACAGGATATACAAAACGAAATTGTATGTTTATATGGGTACTTACCAAAATCCTTTTGAAAAGAGCATTTTCTTTAGGCGGTAAAGGATTACTGGGTGGCATTTCGTCCAAATAAAACGAATCCTTGTAATATTTCACTAATAAATTGAAATATTTCTAAAAACCTCGTGGCTATAAACCAAAGAAGTCGATGAAGAATTGTTGTCTATGGTGCTCTTGTAGTTGTCACGTGACACGGACGTGTTGCTATTCACAAAAAAATTAACTGTTCAAGTGAATTCAATTGAAGTGTCTTTGGGCTCGATATGTGATCATGCGAGATGCCGACAAATGTTACGGATATAATTTTTCTTCTGAAAAGCAAAGAAGTAGGTAATGGATCAAGCCAGCTATTCCAAGCACACTGAAGACAAGAAAGTTTGGTAGGTAAGTATCACCTCCTCCCTCCCTTAAAATTTTGGAACGTTGTAGGGTGCGTTCCGAGACAGATCAAAATCGATTCAGCACCCATAACCCCGTTCCGATTCGCCGTTATCGCGCTAACAGTGACTGGTTACTATCAGTCACTGTTAGCGCGATAACATA